>CM060685.1:194440008-196840008 GCA_030686995.1 Artemisia argyi | reverse complement strand
AATGAATGTAGCTCAACGCGTTCGCAACACCGACACATATTTCCAATCTTCGCACCCATGTCAACAACCTTGAGTCACTTAGATAGTTTTCAAGACTAAACCTGGTCTCAAGCTTGATAATGACGATTCTCTCATCATTCTCAGCACAAAACCCAACAAGAGAAGCCAGATTTTTATGCTTGAGAGTAGAAAGCATGAAAATCTCCGTCCAAAACTGCTGTTCTTTTTCATCATCCCTCTCTTTATTTAACCATCTCCGAGCATGGATTTTAATCAACTCACCGGACCACAAGAGCTGTCCTTGGTAATGATTTCCAAAATCATCTTCTCCAATGAAATTTTCGTCAGCAAAGTTGTTGGTGGCGGAAAATATATTTTCTAGGGGGATTTTTAAGTGAGCAAGGTGGTCGTAGTTGGGTGAAGACATTATGTTTCGGTATATTAAGTAAATGCGTTGCTAAAAAGGGTGTTTTGGTTACAGAAGGATGTGAAGGAAGAAGACTGTGTGTTCAATTAATACAAACAGATGTGTGTACATATATAAAGGCAACCTCTACCGACCGTCCTCTTTTAACAATTCTATATCGATAAGATTAACACCGATTTCTTTTAGGGTCCGCTTGGTTCAAAGTGGGGAAAGGGAAAGGGTAAGGGAAAGGGAAAGGGAATGCAAAGGAATGAGTGAGGTGGTTAATCAATCCCTTACCCCCCAAATTATTCTATAATGGTTGATTACCCACTACGGGGTAATCAATCCCTTTGCACTCTCCTACCAAGCACAAACAAATGAGTAAGGTGGGCCCTTTTTAATACCTTACCCATTCCCCACCCTCCCTTAACCCCCCACCAAGCACCCCCTTAATACTTGAAAAAGTTATTTTATTGACGTTTATATGTAATCAAGTGGTAACTGATTGATCAAATCACAATTGTATTTATTTGAGTTGCTCGTTACTCATACCTACAAAACTTTAACTTCGTTTACCGTTCAAATCAAATTTATGCTTAAATGGAAATAGACTTTCTACACAGGTGCAAAATCTTTATGAAGGTTTTCTTTTCATTAATAAACCATTTATAATTAACCATTATTACAGTTATTATCAATGTTTTAATTGCGAATACTATTTTAATGTTAAACATATACAAGGAGTGCTAGAACCACAAAGAATTCAAATAATAATAATAATAATAATAATAATAATAATAATAATATAATTAAATAAATAAATAAAAAATCCATCAAAGAGTCGATTGGTGTGTTTAGATATATTTTTTCTCTCTTCTCTTTACTACACCAATCAACACATGACAAATCCTTTTTGTGAATCCTTTGTGGTTCTAGCACTCTAGCTTCAACCTATTAAGACTTTTGAGGAAATGAGTAAATGAGAGAACACCATTTTTAAATAACATAGGGTGTATCTATAAAGATAGATTGTTAGCGGGTTTGGTTTCTACATTTTTAAATATACGTTATTAAGACTTTCAAGGAAATGAGAGAAGACCATCTAGTTGGGCGACTAGTCGAGACCAACCCACATCTATCAAAGAACCCGAACGGATCTAACTGAGAACAAGTTCGATTTGTTTTGCAAAAATATCCAACTGTCTTCCCCTATTCCTAAACGACAGTTACAAAGTAAATCCATAAGTTCATTAATTTCTGGAGTGACAACACAATTGTATAAAACAGTGATATTTGTTATCATAACTTTAAGTTATTAATTATTTTGCTTTTTTTGTGAATGGTGGATTCATTAAATTGAAGTAGCTATCAAAAAATTAAGAGTATTTCTATTTCATTAAAATAATCTATCCGATTAAGTTATGAATTATATGGATTATTAAACGACTCTATCCAATTAAGCTTCTCTTTCTTGTTCCTACTCGAAATCCATGTAAATGAAGCTTTTTTCTGTTTCATTGCCTTTTAGAGGCCTCTAGAGTCTAGATCAAAGGTTGTAGTGTGTGTGAATGCCGTAATTGGTGTGTTAATTCGTTCAAAGTCTTCTCGCGCTGCACACATTTTAAGCTTACCAGGTGATCCATTACGGGTCTTAATTGTTTTATATCATTAGCCAACTAGCAATATAAATATGTATCATTCATTGCTTTGAAAAGCAGTGATTGTTGTTTTAGAGTCCATGAAAACAGTGATTGTTGTTTTAGAGTCCAAACTTAAATCTCTTCTGAGTTGGATTGTTTATTTTAGATTGATCTTTGTTTAAATGTGGGTTTTGACATTTTCTTACATGTTGTCTACTAATTAAATTGCAAAAAGAGCTGGGGATGATGCATGACACTTTAACTACTACTTAACCATTGCTAATCACAGTCATGCAAATTAAAATAAAAAGACTATGCAGGCTAGATTCAAGACATCCAATGAAACAATAGCGTGAAACCATATTTTATTACAATACTTAATTGCACAAATACTTACACACTACTAGTAGACTTGATCAAGTTGTTCACGTAATAATGTGTGTGTATTCACCAGCAGTTCCATGGGGTTAGATGCCCAGAGAATTAGAGTTGTCTAGTTTTATTGTACAAGTTTTGCATTAAGTATGTACATGATCTAAAAATAAACTACTCCGTAATATTTAGTAGATAAGTGGGGATCAAGGATTTCATTTTATGGCCCATGTAGGCAGCTGTCCTCCAACAAATTGAAACCTTATTATAATAAAAGTAATACAACGTGAATCTCTAGACGACACTTGACCAGTGATGAACGAGTCTTTGTGTTTATTAAATTCCAAATATCAGACTTTTGGCCGACAAAGTTGACGGAAAATGCATAATTACAAAAATGTTGTTCTTCCCATAACCTATTTTTATAAAGAAAACATAAACAAATTGTACCATACACGCCATCACGTGACAATCTACATATTCCAATGAATAAACATGTTTATGAACGATGCCTACTATATAAAACTGAAAAATAAAAGAGGGGTGACAATATCCATTTAGTGGGTATGTATAATCAAACCTCTTTTTATATTCCTTTTATTTATGTGTATGGACAATATATCAACATTTATATGTAACTAGAATTGCGACATGCCGCCGCGTTGCGGGCGGGCCTGTTTTTTAGCCGAGTTTATGCCGTATAAATTAGTAGCGGTAATGTTAAATGTTTTAGCAGCATTTAAAAAATTTGTCAAAGCTCTGCTTGTAACATTTGAATGTAATCGATTTCTGGTTTTTTGTTATTTAATGCTTTTATTTGGTAAACTGAGATTTTAAGAATTTATGAATTTGTGACTCGTCAAAGTATCATATCATCGGTCAAAGGAACTTGTAAATCAGCACGACTCGTGCGTGTAACAACACGTTGAGTGCAACACTGCTTTTTTTTTTTGTGCAAGTTTTACTCTGACTAATTGTATTCTCATCACGTAACCGTTTATTTGTTTTCGCTTCTATATTACAAAGTTCTATACCTTTGGCAGGGATATTAGGACGGCCAGTATCTAAATAACTAAAAGGACTTACCCTACGTATAGCTTTTCTTTTGGTTTTCATATTGACAGAAGAAAAAACACAAAGGATAATTTTAGATGGTCATATGCTTATGGCAATTTAAAGGAGCAATAGAGAGCAGGCAACAAATCATATGGAACTGTGATTATAGCATGACATCAAGTAATGTTCCATGCATATGCTTACAGGAAAATGTATATTTACTGCTAATAATGCTACATACATGCAAGGCACCTAGATCTCAAACTGGAAGCAAAGAAACATATAAGAGAAACTTGAAACAATGATCAGTATTAAGCAAAGAATGCACATGTATATAAGAGATCACTGTACTCTCGTAACAAATGTATACCACTTTCTTGTAGGCTCTTTTGCGCACACACCTTTTGAAGCTGAATCATCTTTATGGTTTTCTGTCATGAATAAGGGCAACTTCGTAAGTTCAATTGTAATAATAACAATGACGATAGCGTTTAAATACGTCATGATATAGGTTTTAAGTTTTATACAGTGGTTATTGATAGTACGTAGTCAGCCATTATCTATTTCTAAAATAACTCTATAACAACCGAGTATTATAACTTTAAACTACTGAACAACATCTAAAAACAGTTATATGCAGCATGTTTTGTTACAAAGGCACAACCAAACACCCCCTAAATCACCGAATCAATCAGATTCTCACTAAGTCAGTTATAGATATAATAGTATAAAATGCTTATTTCATTTGCTAAAAACATTTTTTTCCACATAACGAAGTACATAACCCGTAGCCAGAACCCCATCTGGCCACCTCTAATGGAGGACCATGGACCAACGTATCGGCTTACATTGCTTTTGGGTTGAATATATTGGTTGCAGCCTGACATATGTACCCTCTGGCAGGATCACATTCTTGACTCGCAAGAAGTTGCCTTCTTCTAAAAACAGTTTTTTAAGCATCTGGATAAAGAGAAAGAATATTGTACAGATGAGCACAGGTTAGAAGGCTCATGAAAATGAGTGTCTGATTGTACTGGACTGTAATTAGTACCTTGGCTGGAGCATCGGAAAAGATGATCGGGTTTCCCGTCAATAGTGATAGCATCTGATATGTTAGGAGGTGCACGTACGTTCAAAACGCGAATACAAACCCATCGTTCGTCGATAAGTTGCACTGGTACTTTGCAAGTACAAAACCTTAACAAAATCAATCAAAAACACATATAAACCTAACAATGATAAAAATACTAATACTAACTATTTGACATAAATCTTACAAAATTAGCATAAAGTCCAATACTCACTTTATTCAAGTTGTCGTAAAGCGGTTTCTTATGTACCACATTTATAGGCCGTCACGTATTTAGAATAAGGGTATCACAAAGAAGATATGAAAATTATTAAGCGCGCGCATTATGCGGTCACCTACCAGGGTCGCACCGGTGCTGAATTCTCCCTTTCTGAACACCAGCCACAATATATTCAGTGTCTGTTATTTGAAAAATGTGCACGCCATGTGGCTATAAATGGAAGTGAAGGGTAAGTGAGAACATGTGTTGCGTGCAAAGTGGAGGCTACATGAATGCAAAGCGGTGGGTGTGCCATATGTTCATAGGAGTGGTAGTAGGATGAATCCCAAATACCGTATCTGCAGCGACAATACAAATAGGTAAGCAGATGCATTAACTATTTGCATATCTAATGTATTAACATTTGAAGTCATCAGAATGTGATGATAGATAACAAAATATTACTACCTTGCAATGGTTGTATGGAACCTATACTTCTAGAAGCCTTCTTTCCTAACACTTTCGTCTTCCTATTGCGCGTACCGAGATCCAGCCAAATAAGCGCTGCAAATTGAAAATAAAATTGGTCAACTACAAAAAACACAAATGGGAGTATAAAAAATGTTCACAAATATAGCCATAAAAGTTACCTGAACTTATTCGCTTACAGACAATGCAACAGATTCGGTAAAACATGACGATGTTTAAGCTAATGACTTTAAACCTAATTCCTATTATTTCCAACACCAATATAAAGGATTTGTTTTCACGACACCTAAATCGACACTTTCCAGTTTCCTTATATTCTATATGACTAACTTTAGTACTACATTTTTTAGCATCCATATATTCACCTTGAAAGTCTTCAAAACAGCAACTTGTCACATGTTCGCCTATGTTGTCCCAAATGATAAAGAGGTGAATTCCTGTTACAAAATAAGTGAACTTTATTTCATAAAGATGAACTCTATTTCATAAAGCAGAATGTAGATATAACAATTCACCCATGGCTGTTATAGGCTGCATATCCGCTTGACAATTGATACTCATTAATCATGCTTAAACAATCTTGCAGTTTCATCACCTGCCGATTTAAGAGCAATCTAAATCACTAACGGCGATTAAATGTTAAAAATTAAAAACAATCGACATTAAACACTATAACACATTCATGAAAGCCACAGTAAGTAAATTATAAAAAGTGATCGAAACCCACAATTCCTCAAAAACTATAATCAAAATAGAAATGCCAAGCTTAAATTGGAGCGAGTACCTTCATAAGAATTTATTCAAATGAAGTCACTGCCCATCATCATGCAATCCATTCTCGACCCTTGTGGCTAGGTGTTGTTAGGAAACTGCTTCCTACAAAAATGCAAGAAAAGTGAACTGCGCAACTGCATCTGGAAAGCAAACAAAAAATTAGCAGCACATCACCCAAAAATAAAATAAAAAAACAAAAAAAAAAAAACCTTAAGGGAGTGTTCAAGATAGCTTATTAATAGTGCTTATGTAGTTAAAATAGGCTTTTAAATGCTTGTTTTAAAGTAAACTGAGCAAAGTTGATCAATGCCCATATCCTTGCACCAATTATAGGAACGTACCTGCTCATCAATCTGTTTTGCAGCATTGACTAAAACCTCCCATATGTTGGTATAACCTGAAATTGTTTTAAGCACTAATTCGTGTTTATTTGAGCCGTCCAATTCAGTAATTTTATTTGTGTCACAAACAAAAAGAAATATGGATATGAGATATGCCACTTACAATGGGATCACGTGCATTATCTTGTATGCAATTGTTCCAACTTACAACTAAGATTGTGAGGAGTCACCATCTGAAAATGAGGAAAATAAAAATATAGTATCAGTAATTTAATTACTTGAGAAATTAATAACTCTTTTATACCTCAAATATTATCACCAAATAAAACATTAAAGATTGTGAAAATCGTCCGTTGAATATACATTTACCTGGCATGTAATTCAGCTCTACCATTACACCTTTTTTAAATCAGTAACTCAATCAGTGAACATCCTTGAGCAAGGCTATATTCATGTGAACCCAATGGATTCACCCACAGTTAGAAATGACACATTCAGTTACATGACAGTTTAGTCAAATCGTTATTTACGTTAGGTGAGTATTGCACCACCAAAGTTTTGTCTTATAACCTAAATGATAAAAAGACTGCAGAATCTGCAACATTAAAGAAAGCTAACCTGAAAGACGCAAACTTCTATTTTATAAGCAATATCGCAAAGTAGCCTTTAGTTGGGCAGAAATATTAGAATATGAACATCTTCAGCTTCCTTTGATGTGATCGCCTTTAGAAATGAGATGTAGTCGAGCTATTTATGAAGTTGCCCTTATTCATGTCACACACCCAAGACCTCCTCTTCCTTCACATGTACACCATCGTGACACACCCACACCTCCCTGAACACCTCGTCACACACCCACACCTCCCTGAACACCTGTAGGAGTTTTTTGTTTTTTTTAATCACAATGGGAAGATGAAGAAGCTTCGTGAAATATTTATAAGACTATAACACTGAAAATGGATTGGAGAAGGAAAAACGGGCCAATATAAACGGGCCTTGCTAGCCCAAAGTTTTTGGCGAGAAACCCGGCTAAAAAACGGCGTCGTAACGCACGGGTTTTAAATATATATAGAATGAATGATAGCACAAAAAAATACATGTAAAAAGCAAGACATTTGTGTGGTTGATACCTAGAATCTGAGAACCTCGATGACCACGAACACCGGCCCTTGACACACAGGCTCTTGCACATGGTGAGCGAAAGCACACGAAGGCGTTGTATCTATAGTATCATCTGCCAAACTTGAAGACATAGTCAAGGGTGTGCGACATGAAGCGTAATCAACTGGTGGCATAGAAAGATGGAAACGTAATTAATAACCATCCATCCAAGCAATAGTGGTGACATAAACATGCATAAGACAAACTATTTGTGTATGTTATACCCGAAACATCAGGGACGGCATGAGTGTGAGAGACATGTTCTTGGTAAGGAGGCAAACGCGAATGGCCAATGAGGCTACATGAACGATTTGTATCAATATACGTATTGAAAGAAGATGTACACATGCCTGAATCCATATATGCGACAGGACTAATTGTCTGTGTACCAAAGTCTAACTACATCGGGCCCGAGTAAACACGACCTGAAAGTAGTAGCAACACATAAATACCAAGAAATAACAAAAGAAATATGATACAAAATATAGGAAATACAGAATCGCAATAATACTAACCATAACCGAAACTCCAACAGGAATTATACTTGAACCATGTCGGCTTTAAGCGAAGATGACCAGCGGCGAAAGTCAGCATCAAGACGACCTGTCATTTCCTGTCTCGTAAATTTCTTAGCCTGTCCAAGCCGACGAACCTGTGAAGCGAGCAAAACATGAATTATACTATATAAGAATCACTCATGTATCATGAATAAACCATAAGCAAAGTGAAATAAGCTCATAAGGTGATCCTGATTCAAAGAATAATTATTCCGAATTAAATAAAAACTAACAGAACAACAAAATTATCAAAAGCAATAAGCAAAATCAAATAAGCTGATAACCTGAGAAAATAAATTGATTAGAACACCCACTAACACAACAACAAAACTAACCTAAGCCATAAGCAAAATCAAATAAGCTCATAAATTTATACATAAACCCGAAATTAGCAAAACCCCCAAATTGGAAATTAGGGTTTTGTTATAATTTGGGGGTTTTCTAATTTGGTTAAGATTAGGGCTAATACTTTCAGGCTGTGTTTACTCGAGGCCGGTGTTGTTAGACTTTGGTACACAAATGGTATTAATTGATCAGAAAACCAAATTATAAAATTAATCAAGCCCTAATCAGAAAACCACGAAAACGTACCTTGGTTAATTGATATCATTCTTCTCACTTGATGTCCTCACTTCCGTCGAGACCATCGTCCTCCACTTCATCGTCATCTCCTTTGTGCCACCGTCTTGTATTTCCCCATCTTCTTTATCATCTCTGCTACGCAAATGTGGGTGGGTGTGTGTGTCTGTGTGTGTTTTCATGGTACATTGGGGAAGTTTCTGGATCTCGCTATCTTTATCTAAGCATTTTTTTTTTGACCGGACATCACAGTAGGGAAGATGGATCACCGGAGATGGATCAAAATAGCCCAAATATTGGGCCGTATTTTTGGCGGGAAAAGGGGCGGCAAAACGGCGGCGTTTCGCACCCTAAATTAATATATATATATAATTGGTAATTTGGAATAAGAGATTTTTATTCAGTTTTTAAGATATAGTGGTTGTATATATGGGTCACCTTCATTTTCTTATTTATAAATATTAGTAGACTAATATTCTTGTGTAATACTCGTAATAAACAAATAATCGGATGTTTTTGGGTATGACGTGATTGATTGTTTTTGTAAAGTTATGATATATATAGATCACATTAAAACTCTTTTTGAGACTTTAAAATTTTACGTTAACACTCTATTGAGGTATTTAAGGACTCAAATCGTCAATGTGATAACATAAAAGAATATGGATAGTTACACTATTAACCTTAGGTATTCTTGACACTAAAATTGCACTAAAAAACAATACTAAATAACCCTTAAAAATCTCATCACAACAATTAGGCTACAAAAGCAAATAAAAAACACCCTAAAAATACTATTGACGAGTGGATGTAGATGGAATGATCACTTATGTTATTCCTTACATTTGTTTCTCCATTTCATCAACTCCATAATCTTGTATCTAAAGACAATAAATAAATAAATAAAATGAACTTAGCACCAAGATATCATAAAGAATCTCATGCAAGTGATAAATAGACCTCAATCGCATATAACTGATACAAGAACTGTTTATGTTTAACATGAAATTAAGAGTTAATTGCAAAAATCATCCCTAATGTTTGCTGATATTGCAGATTTCGTCCCAAATAGTTTAAAATTGCAAATACCATCCCAAAATCAAACTATTTGGCAAATTTTGGTCCCTGGTAACTGACCCCGTCAAGTTTTTTATTTTAATTGTTTAAACTCGAGGGCAAAATTGTCTTTTAATATGTGGTCCCCCACTTTAATACTTCCACCCACTTTCTTTATAAACGCTTTATTGTTTGACTTTCCCTAAATTAATAATCTAAACCTTAAATTAAAAACTATCTAAATCCCCCACATTACTTTTTGATGCAAATCTGATCCTCAAAGTTGAAGGTGATATTGAAAGCTAAAAGTATGGTCACTGGGCTACAAGAATGGTATTTCAGAAAGGCTGATTCAATATTCAATCCATACGTAGTTTATTGTAAGAATATGAAATCAAAATGATAATGTGAGAAAATGTGGTTAATGTGCTATTCTAATTAAAGTTTTATGCTTATTAAACATCTGATCATCCTGAAGTGTTCTCAATTAAGGTGTTTCATGGTGGATGTTTCACGCCATCACCTAATAGGAGGTATTTTGGTGGTAAGATCCAGTAGGTAGACTTGTTGGATATAGAATCATTTAATGTTGATGTCATTCATTCCATAGTTACAATGTTAAAATATGATCCAAGGGATATCATGTTCTATCATTTTAAGATACCAAATAACTCATTAGACTGGGGACTAAGGGCTTTGGCAGGTGATGATGAGGCAAAAAATGAACCACTTTTAGGGGGTCATTTAAGCCCGGAATTGAATTTATTTGATCAAATATTACCCTAAATCGTTCCTTTTGTGATTTTAGGTACTTTGGGAGTGAAATCTGGAAAAAGAAGCAATTCGGACGTTTTTGGAGCATAAAAGTGAAGAAAACGCCAAAGACTTAATTTTCCACGCTGAGAACAGTACGTGACGGCGTCAAGAGGAAGACCCTGACGGCGTCAGGAGTAAAAGTGGTGATGACCCAGTGCAAACCTGACGGCGCCACAACAAGGGCGTCAAGAGTTAAAATCATGACGGCCTGCACAAGGTGTACACATGACGGCGTCAGACCCAGATCTAGGCAGTCCGAGGAACTATTTGGCGGCGAGATGACGGCGTCAACTCTTTGTTCTTGACGCCGTCACCTACTAAACTCTATATATAGTTTTCTATTTTTCATTCATTAGAGGGAACTTGTGTGGAGAAACCCTAGGGCCGAACTTTGTAAACCCTAGCTCGTATTTTACAGTATTTTCAAGGGTTTTCAACCCTTGAATCCTTTCATGTGCTATTAAGATAAGTCTTCTCTTAATTCAATCAATATGTCTATGTGTTGGTTGATTATATCTTTTACTTGTCTTGATTTCAACATGCTAGGCTAGATTTATCTTGTGTTTGCTTGGATCTAATGAAACCTAGATGTTAATTATGTGTTGATTACTTGTTTATGGTTGTATTGGATGAATGATTTGAATGTTAAGCTTAAGAAAGCTGGCAGATCTCCATTGTGTAACATGCTTGAACGTCTTAGGAAACATGAACCGATGTGTACTAGGTTTTATTGGTTGTATTTAATGCATAAGTAAATTCTAATGATCCCATGTTAGGAGCTTCTTAGCCGGCTCGACATAGGAGTGAAGTAGGCACTCATAGGATTAGGGAAGTAAGTACGACACCCCATGAATGGTATTAAGGAATACAATCCGTCATCCACGCAACTATAACAAGTAATTAACGTGTAAAAGATATCTAGGGAGTAGTGTGTAACACCCCCAAAATATCGCAGCGGAAGACTGTGTCATAGGGGTGCTACTTCATGATACAAAGTACAAGTTATAGAAAACGAACTCTAAATGAGACGTTTTGAAAAGTTACCATTCGATTAATGAATTCAAAGTTACAAACATGAGATTCCAAAGTATGATACATAAATGTATACAAAATGTTTTGAATGGTAAATGATAAAAGCGTAAGTCTTCAGAATATGCAGCTTGACTCTAAGTTCCACGCACTAGCTATCGCCTTACTAACCTGAGATAAACATGCTAAAGTGTCAACACAATGGTTGGTGAGTTCATAGAGTTTGTCTTAAAACATTTGAAAAGCCTTAAAAGAATATTCGCACAGCAAAGGCATCGTGAATCCACTCAGTTGCAGGTCCCGCCATAAGAGACTTGCAACCTGTGTGTTCACAACCCACTGCTAAAAGATAGTTTATACAATGCACCGGATTATATTCACCCAAGGTCAAGAATAGACACAAGGGCGGGGGCCTCTCCCCAAATAGTACTACGACATCCAAGGTCAAGTATAGACACAAGGGTAGGGGGCATCTTCCCATGAGTACTACCAATACCTCTCCGACAGAATAGAGTATTATGTATGTACGTAAATACGAATCTTGTATTTAAATTAAGCAAGTATAGTGTAACAAGTATGTATAACGAAATCAAGTATAATGCCAATCAAGTATAACACAATCAAGTATAAAAGTTTAAGAGTATTTGTACAAGTAAGCAAGTAGTTGAGCATGTATCCCCCCCAAGAGTTAAAACAAGTGTGAAAAGAGTAGGGGCTATGACTCACCTTAAGCTTATGTAATGAGAAATGAAAGTGGTAGTCGAATCGCGAAAGTCTCTAAGAGCAGCCTATAATAGAACGTTGCGACTTAGGTTTGGAGTAACGTCTAAGAATACGAAGAATTGCCCATATATGTCTTGCATAATGTTCATGATGTAGTACTTAGTATATAGTGTAAGTCTTTGAATATAAGTGGTCTATGAAACATCTATAGTTTGTATATCTCTTACTACCGTTCGGGCCGACATAATTCAGAAGTCATGAAGTAAACGTTCGAGGATCCAGGACACTTTAACTCGTAAATCCACAACTCGTCTCGACGGCTTACTTAATGAACTCCTCACATGAGGCTCCCTACTATTGTAGTATTTGATAACATATATATAAGCTTTTTGATCTTTAATAGTTATATGGTCTTTAGCCGTGGCTTTGCCGTGACCTTGGTCATTGTTACCATGATCTTGAGACTCAACCTTGGCTTTAGCCATGGTTGTGGTCTTGGCTTTAGGTCATTAGACCTCTTGGTCTCATCTAATTATAATGATTATATAGTAACTTTGGTCTAAAAATGGGCTGTTAAGAATTTGAAGAAATTTATCACTCAGAAAGCGTTTTCAGGGCTCGAGCTTCTTTGTTCCTGAACGAAAACGTCGTTCCGGACAACTTTCGTGTTTTAACTTTTTGATGAATCGGACCAGAAGTGGGACTTTCAAAATCATAATTTGATCAGAATGCTATTTAGGCAGTTTTGCCGTTTTGGTTTAGCTAACTTCAAACGGTCATAACTTTTGACTCGTATACTCGTTTTGGGTGATTCAAATTGCTATGTTTTCCTTGTTAAGTCCTCTTTAACAATAAGTAAGTGTCAAATATCAAAGTTATACTATTTTGGTCGTGGTTTTCCATAAAAATCACTAGTTTGCTTGTTTACTTGTCATAAGTTAACATATGTATACCAATACTTGTTTTATCCATTTTTAAACATCATGAACACAATACAAAGACCATATATAGCATGAAAGAAACATAATAAGCATGAAATGATATTGAGCAAGAAAGTGTATAAGGGTTTCTTACAACTTTTGGCTTTCACTTAAGAAAGGAAGTCAAGTATGAACTAGGACACTAAACCTATGCTTGTAAACCCTTCACCACAACTCTTGTAACCCTTGCTAGCCTTGATCTAACCCTTGTGAAAACCATTTAACTTCAGCCCTAGTAACCTTGTGTAGCTCCTAATTCAACCATGGAATCACCAAACAAACTTAAGAACTAGGTAGAGAATACTAAGACCTTGAACTTTGTAGTGTAACTTGTATATTGAAGATCAAAGGATCATGGTGCTATGATATAAGGGTGTGGCGCTTTTGTGGTGAAGAAAGGAAGAAGAATGAGCTTGTATTTATACTATGAATGAGGAGGTTAGGAAGGTGGCTAGGAAGGTGCTTAAACTTGGAGACAAGGTTGTAATTAAGTAAGATCTAATGGCTAAAGTCAAGATTTAACCACACATGGTGACTCCCCCCCCCCTCCTAAGTCGGTTTGAAGAGGATAAGGGTGACTAGATGAGTAGTCATGGTCTTTGGATGATAATATCCTAAGTATGTAACTAGTTTTGACTCCGTAAGTTGCTAACCGTAAGTTTTTAGGCCACGAAACGTAAAACCGGGTATCCTAAAAATATGAAACTTATAAATATGGTTAAACATGTCAATATAGTCCATAATAAAATATAAAATGAGTGGTAGGTTCTATCGGGTGCGAAAACCCTGCTAAAAACTGGAAACACGGGTCTAAAACGCGCAATTCGCGTAAAACGCTGAACTGAAAAACGTAAAATTCCGAAACTTTTGGAATTGTCCTAAAATGAGAGAAAATCATATTTCTATTGTTTATAATGTTTTATGGATATATCGGGATGCTGGAAGGACGTTTAAACCTAAATGTAAATCTCGGACACGGCTTTGTGATTTTTGCAGAAATGATCCGACGAGCGTCAAACTCTCGGATTATCGTTAAAATAGTTTAACTTACGAGAATATGAAATAAAAATTTCTGAGATGAATAGTGAAAAGTGAATAGTAAAAGTGAATAGTGAAATTTTCGGGAATAAAAGTTAACCTGAAATTGCGAATTGTTACAGTCTCTACCCCTTAAGGAAACTTCGTCCCGAAGTTTAGTGTGTCTAGGAGAATTCAGGATCTCTAAAATAGTGGTGTTCACTCTGATTCGTCTAAGGTTCTGGTTAAGGAGTTGTATCGGCTACAATTAAGCCCACTTATTTATAACACATTACTTACATAAAGAAGCGTCCAAATTTATGTAAGTAAGGTATCATAAACTTATGGTTCGGTGATTTACAATTTCTTTATTTAAATGCAGAGGCGTCCCAATCCATTTAAATAAGGAGATTCTAAAACATCCTACTTAAGAATTTCCGACACAAAATCCGCCTTCTGAGGTAGATGGTAAGATACTCCAGTCATCAAATCCCTAAAGCTAAGCAATAATATTATTTAACTCAAATCTTGTGTCTCATCAAACACAAGATTAAGTTAACTAATTAGTTATTACTGAGCTCCATGTTTTTAATGGCTCGACGAATCTCTGGGGCTCCTTATAATACTAAAGTCACATCATCTAACAGCGTGGAACTAAGAAAACCTCTAACCAAAAAGCATAAGTGTATGTATTGTGTGAAAGGCAAATAAAGAGGAAGGTCCCAACGTATATAGCAGTTATAGTCTAGGCACTAAATGCAACCTAGTTCTCTATAACCAAGGCTCTGGTACCAATCTGTAACACCCCCAAAATATCGCAGCGGAAGACTGTGTCATAGGGGTGCTACTTCATAATACAAAGTACAAGTTATAGAAAACGAACTCTAAATGAGACGTTTTGAAAAGTTACCATTCGATTAATGAATTCAAAGTTACAAACATGAGATTCCAAAGTATGATACATAAATGTATACAAAATGTTTTGAATGGTAAATGATAAAAGCGTAAGTCTTCAGAATATGCAGCTTGACTCTAAGTTCCACGCACTAGCTATCGCCTTACTAACCTGAGATAAACATGCTAAAGTGTCAACACAATGGTTGGTGAGTTCATAGAGTTTGTCTTAAAACAGTTGAAAAGCCTTAAAAGAATATTCGCATAGCAAAGGCATCGTGAATCCACTCAGTTGCAGGTCCCGCCATAAGAGACTTGCAACCTGTGTGTTCACAACCCACTGCTAAAATATAGTTTATACAATGCACCGGATTATATTCACCCAAGGTCAAGAATAGACACAAGGGCGGGGGCCTCTCCCCAAATAGTACTACGACATCCAAGGTCAAGTATAGACACAAGGGTAGGGGCATCTTCCCATGAGTACTACCAATACCTCTCCGACAGAATAGAGTATTATGTATGTACGTAAATACGAATCTTGTATTTAAATTAAGCAAGTATAGTGTAACAAGTATGTATAACGAAATCAAGTATAATGCCAATCAAGTATAACACAATCAAGTATAAAAGTTTAAGAGTATTTGTACAAGTAAGCAAGTAGTTGAGCATGTATCCCCCCCAAGAGTTAAAACAAGTATGAAAAGAGTAGGGGCTATGACTCACTTTAAGCTTATGTAATGAGAAATGAAAGTGGTAGTCGAATCGCGAAAGTCTCTAAGAGCAGCCTATAATAGAACGTTGCGACTTAGGTTTGGAGTAACGTCTAAGAATACGAAGAATTGCCCATATATGTCTTGCATAATGTTCATGATGTAGTACTTAGTATATAGTGTAAGTCTTTGAATATAAGTGGTCTATGAAACATCTATAGTTTGTATATCTCTTACTACCGTTCGGGCCGACATAATTCAGAAGTCATGAAGTAAACGTTCGAGGAGCCAGGACACTTTAACTCGTAAATCCACAACTCGTCTCGACGGCTTACTTAATGAACTCCTCACATGAGGCTCCCTACTATTGTAGTATTTGATAACATATATATATAAGCTTTTTGATCTTTAATAGTTATATGGTCTTTAGCCGTGGCTTTGCCGTGACCTTGGTCATTGTTACCATGATCTTGAGACTCAACCTTGGCTTTAGCCATGGTTGTGGTCTTGGCTTTAGGTCATTAGACCTCTTGGTCTCATCTAATTATAATGATTATATAGTAACTTTGGTCTAAAAATGGGCTGTTAAGAATTTGAAGAAATTTATCACTCAGAAAGCGTTTTCAGGGCTCGAGCTTCTTTGTTCCTGAACGAAAACGTCGTTCCGGACAACTTTCGTGTTTTAACTTTTTGATGAATCGCACCAGAAGTGGGACTTTCAAAATCATAATTTGATCAGAATGCTATTTAGGCAGTTTTGCCGTTTTGGTTTAGCTAATTTCAAACGGTCATAACTTTTGACTCGTATACTCATTTTGGGTGATTCAAATTGCTATGTTTTCCTTGTTAAGTCCTCTTTAACAATAAGTAAGTGTCAAATATCAAAGTTATACTATTGTGGTCGTGGTTTTCCATAAAAATCACTAGTTTGCTTGTTTACTTGTCATAAGTTAACATATGTATACCAATACTTGTTTTATCCATTTTTAAACATCATGAACACAATACAAAGACCATATATAGCATGAAAGAAACATAATAAGCATGAAATGATATTGAGCAAGAAAGTGTATAAGGGTTTCTTACAACTTTTGGCTTTCACTTAAGAAAGGAAGTCAAGTATGAACTAGGACACTAAACCTATGCTTGTAAACCCTTCACCACAACTCTTGTAACCCTTGCTAGCCTTGATCTAACCCTTGTGAAAACCATTTAACTTCAGCCCTAGTAACCTTGTGTAGCTCCTAATTCAACCATGGAATCACTAAACAAACTTAAGAACTAGGTAGAGAATACTAAGACCTTGAACTTTGTAGTGTAACTTGTATATTGAAGATCAAAGGATCATGGTGCTATGATATAAGGGTGTGGCGTTTTTGTGGTGAAGAAAGGAAGAAGAATGAGCTTGTATTTATACTATGAATGAGGAGGTTAGGAAGGTGGCTAGGAAGGTGCTTAAACTTGGAGACAAGGTTGTAATTAAGTAAGATCTAATGGCTAAAGTCAAGATTTAACCACACATGGTGACTCCCCCCCTCCTAAGTCGGTTTGAAGAGGATAAGGGTGACTAGATGAGTAGTCATGGTCTTTGGATGATAATATCCTAAGTATGTAACTAGTTTTGACTCCGTAAGTTGCTAACCGTAAGTTTTTAGGCCACGAAACGTAAAACCGGGTATCCTAAAAATATGAAACTTATAAATATGGTTAAACATGTCAATATAGTCCATAATAAAATATAAAATGAGTGGTAGGTTCTATCGGGTGCGAAAACCCTGCTAAAAACTGGAAACACGGGTTTAAAACGCGCAATTCGCGTAAAACGCTGAACTGAAAAACGTAAAATTCCGAAACTTTTGGAATTGTCCTAAAATGAGAGAAAATCATATTTCTATTGTTTATAATGTTTTATGGATATATCGGGATGCTGGAAGGACGTTTAAACCTAAATGTAAATCTCGGACACGGCTTTGTGATTTTTGCAGAAATGATCCGACGAGCGTCAAACTCTCGGATTATCGTTAAAATAGTTTAACTTACGAGAATATGAAATAAAAATTTCTGAGATGAATAGTGAAAAGTGAATAGTAAAAAGTGAATAGTAAAAAATGAATAGTAAAAGTGAATAGTAAAAAGTGAATAGTGAAATTTTCGGGAATAAAAGTTAACCTAAAATTGCGAATTGTTACATAGTGAAATCTAAGTAAACACATTTCTCCCACATATTGTTTACAACTTTAGTTTAATATAGTTTAAATTTCATTTTTAGTATTTTATTTTGATTGCATCTTAGTATTGGGTTAGTTGATCAGCAACTAATTCCGCCCATATCCTTCAAAACCCGAGATTTTTACTTGCTTTTTTAAAAAATATAAAAATACAAAAAGAATCATCCCTCATCTCTAGACCTAGTCCTTAGGTTTTCTAATCCTAGCGACACTATTCCTAGCTGAACGATCAATCCCCCGATACTTGTCATTATACTATACTACATCGATCAGGTACACTGCCTGGTGGGGGTTGTAAGCTTCTCGAGATCCCTTGAGAGGTAAAGCCTCGTGCAATCCCTACGCATACCAGGTGATGATGATGTTAATAACCTTGGCCAATATGTTAAAGATAATAAGGTAATTGATGTTTTCATTTAACATGGTGAGACTACAGTTGAGAGTTATTACATGCTAAATTTAAGCAATCTGTCTAAATTATTGAGTTGACTGAGAATGTGGAAGTAGTTGATTTAGATGAGGGGCATGTTGATACATCAGTAGTAACTAAAACACATAGAAAGGAAAGTCCATTGGGTTGCAAAAGGGTAGAAAGATGTTGGCTATTGAGTGGTTAGGACAAGATGGTACAGATGGGTTATGAGTGGATAATGAGCAGGATAATGATGGTGATGAAGGGTTAGGAGTGGATAATGATCAGGTGGATAATGAGCAGGACACTGATGGTGCATGGTTAGACGAAAAATGATGTTACAGAAGATGGTCCAGAAGAACTAGTAGATGAGGAACGTATTATAAATGAATTAGATGTTCAAATGGGAGGTTTTAGGTTCACTGTTGATGTAGAAGATAATGTTGCAGAAGATAATGTTGCACAAGATGATCCTTTAATTAGACCAACAGTAAACCTGAAAGAGGATGACTTAGAGGTTATTGATTATGATTCCCTTGAAAGTGATGTTGGAGATGATGTAGTTGATAGTAGCAGGAGAAAAGCACTTAGGGAATTAAAGAGAAAGGGTAAAGTTGGTGATGATGGGTTAGTTGTGAATCATTTCTTTGTTGGGCAAGAGTTTCCTAATAGGGAGGAGGCAAAAAATAGAATAAAGGCACATGCAGTTGAAACTAGAAGAAAAATAACTATTGTGAAAAATGACAATGTTAGAGTAAGGGCTAAGTGTGATGGCACTATACCAAATTTGAATGATGCTGACACGGCTTGTCATGAGATGGCCAAAGCAAAGGGTGTTACTATCAATGAAGGAGGTCAAAAAAATAATACAAAGGACAAGCTGTCAAAAGATGCAAATGTTAAAGGTAAGGGCAAAAAGGTAATTACAGATGAGGAAAAAAACAAAAATGGGTGTCCTTGGTATCTTTATTTGGCTAAGGCAGACAATGGTAGGTGGTTTGTGAAATCATATAATAATGTACACATCTGTCTTCATTCAAGACCAATTAGGGCTGCAACTGCCTCTTTTTTTTCTACACATCTTTTAGATCTCATAAACCTAAATCCTCATATGCCTGTTAGGGCAATACAAGATCGGATGCAAAAACAATTTAAAGTAGGTCTTTCAAAACATAAAGCTTTTAGAGCTAAATCAAAGGCTAAAGAAGTGTTGAAAGGTGATGCTGAGATACAATACAAGATCCTCAGAGATTATGTTGTTGAATTAAAAAAGTGTAATCCTAACACAACAGTGAAGTTGGATGTATATGGGGAAGAAGATCCAGAGAGTACAACAAGGATCTTTAGAAGGATTTATGTATGTTTAGGGGCACTCAAAGAAGGGTTTAAGGCTGGTCGTAGGGAACTGTTAGGTCTTGATGGTGCATTTATGAAAGGGCAGTATCCAGGACAACTACTCACAGTTGCAGCTGTTAATGGAAATAATGGCATCTACCCTGTGGCATATGGAATAGTTGAATCAGAATCAAAAGTTTCATGGTCATGGTTCTTGAATTGTCTTGGAGATGATCTTGAGCTGTATAGGGACTCACATTTCACATTCATCACAGATAGGCAAAAGGTATGTAGCAAAAATTTATCTGTTATTGTATTTGATAAATATTAATGTATATGTTATTGTATTTTGTCAATGTTACAACAAATATGTCTTATAACTGCAGGGTCTGTTACCAACAATAAAGCAATTATTTCCATCAGCTGAACATAGGTACTGTGTGAGGCATATATATGAAAACATGCATTTGACTTTTAAAGGGGGGATATATAAGGAGCTCTTGTGGAGGGCTGCATGTGCCCCAACAATGGTGGAATTTAACAAGGCAATGGATGATCTCAAAGGACAAGACATTAAAGCATATGAGTGGTTGCAAAAAATTCCACCTGAAAATTGGAGTAGATCCCATTTCACAGGTATTACAATTGTCACTTTATGTTACCATTTTAAAGCTTAATGATAATGTATAAATATCTGTTAATATGATCTTTATGTACACATGCAGGGCCCATTGTGATCTTTTGATCAATAACATCTGTGAAGTATTTAACAAACAGTTGTTAGATGCTAGGGATTCCCCAATAGTCTCAGCTCTAGAATATGTTAGAGAGTATCTGATGAAAAGAATAGTCCTTGTTCAAAAATTCATAGCTAAATCTGATGGGCCACTTACTCCATCTATTACAAAACTGTTTAACAAAATAAAAGATGCAGCTTCTAAGTACATTGTGGAATGGAATGGTGCTAATCTGTTTGAAGTCAAAGGTCCTTAGGGGGATCAGTGTGTGGTTAATTTGGAGCAAAGGGTTTGCTCATGTAGGAAATGGGAAATCTCAGGTCTACCTTGTAAACATGCAATATCAGCCATTCAAAACATGAGTGAAAATGGGATGACTGTTGGTTTGCCAGAATTATGGGTGCATCAGGCTTATAGGCTTGAGACTTGGAAAAAACAGTACTCTTTTAAGGTCAACCCTATCAATGGTAGGCATAGATGGGAGAAACAGGTATGGCCAAAAACCTTGTTACCACCTAAAATTCAACCAAAGATTGGAAGGCCTAAAAAAAAGAAAGAAAAGTGTTGTTGAAGTTGAGGAGATGGTGAAAAATGGAAAGTTTTCTAAGAAGGGTAAAACTGTGACATGTTGTCTCTGCAAGCAATAAGGGCATAACAAAAGAACTTGTAAAAATGTTGGTGCTGCAAAGAATGTTGGTTCAAGTGGTGTTTCTGCAAGAGGTGCTGCAAACAATGCTGGTTCAAGTGGTGCTTCTGCAAGTGTTGCTGCAAACAATGCTGGTTCAAGTGGTGTTGGTCAAAGTTCTCAAGCTCAAACAATGACACCAAATAGAATGACAAAAAATTCTGCAAACAGAAAAACTACACCAACTAAAGCTCTTTAGTGTCTTTTGTGTAATTTGGTTCTTAGAACTTAGTATTTGCTACTTATATGTATTTGGTACTTAATGTCTTTAGTGTTTGGTACTTAGAACTTGGTATGCTAAAACTGTAATGGTGTTGTCCACTTTTGTGGCAAATTTTCAGTGTAACAAGTTAATCACTTGTTTCATGTATGGTAAATGCCATTTTAATCACTTGGTCTTTATGCATATTGGTTAATAACTTGTTTATTTGTTTTGCTGCATAATACACCTCTGGTAACAAACAACACACAAGAATCTTGTTAAACTTTTTTTGTTAATGATAATTCATTGAACATTACCCATATTACATCCAAAATTATTGACCATAACATACATATTGGTCAATTTTAAGTTCAACTTATCACTAAACATACTACACTTATAGCATACTAGACAGATTACATCAAGTAAAAAAGAAAAAACACCCAACATAAGACCAAACACATCTTCAATCTTCCATTAGCTGCTGCCATTGATCTCAATGATTCTTCAAGAACATTCCTTGATGTTAGTAACCCAGGTTTGATCTGGACTGAACGAACACACATGGGAGGATCAAGCCACTCAAAATACCCACAATCAGTCACCTACAAACAAGTATAAGTAAAAACATTTAAATGCAAATTTCAATAAACTATCAATAAGGATGAAACCATATTAAAGCTCACAATTTGGGAGCAAGAATAAAAAGTGACGTCCTGGGTTTCTTTGAGTCCATGAAGTACGAATGACAGCTTGTCTTGGTGGTTGACAATTGCAATTGACCATTTCCAATTAGGGTTTGTGATGAATTAGATAAGAATAAATTAGGGTTTGCTTTGAATTTGGGGGTATTTTATTTGAGTGAGACAGGTGGGTCGTGGGTTATAACATAAAGAAAGTGGGTGGAAGTATTAAAGTGAGGGACCACATGTTAAAAGACAATTTTGCCCTCGACTTTAATCCATTAAAATAAAAAACTTGGCGGGGTCAGTTATCAGGGACCAAAATTTGCCAAATAGTTTGATTTTGGGATGGTATTTGCAATTTTAAACTATTTGGGACGAAATCTGCAATATCAGCAAACGTTAGTTAACAGTTCCCTTAACATAATCTGATGCTTTATCAACATATGTTTCAGAGAACAACTCTTCTACTGACATTTACAAGGGTGGTTATACATTGTGACAACTGACAATTTAGGGAGATATTTTGAAAACTCGCATTACTATACAGTTTGATGATTCTTAAATATTTGAAATTTATTCGCAATGAATTTGTAAACTTCAAACCGTGGTTTTGAATTATGAGGTTTCTTGGAAATTGAAATTTGAATTATTATTTTGATATGGAATTTATGTTAAAATTATTGATTGTGACGTTTCGTAGCCCTACGTTGACTCCGGCAATAGGAAAACCTAACGAGTCTAAATCTTTTGAATAACGGTCGCGTTTATACGTTAAATGAACGTCTTTATATTTATATATTTCGGGAAGTGTCTTTGGAAAATTTATGGCGACGTGTACGGATATGTTTGGCGACATTTAATACTTTTGAGAAACGAGTATTCGTGTTACGGGAAGAACCGGTTAACAATAATATCTAATAACCTAAGTTTTGTGGCTAATAATGGAAAAAAAAATAAAACTAGAGGGACCATAGATGAAAAATCGGGTATTAATACCCTAACCCTTTCACCATCATAACTTCATCTTCCCCACTCCCTCTCTTCTCCCTCTTGCCGCCGCACACCTGCAACACCGACACCCTCACCACCGTCGGTCACCGCCATACACCACCACCACCAAAACACTCTCTACACCCTTCTCTTTCGTTTGTTATTCCACACGTGCCCCAAAAAGAAAAACCCCGTCCATTTTCTTGATTAACCGCCACGTACAACACCACACACCACCACACCACCACGTTTTCTTGGTTTCTAATTGATTTGAAGGTGAGAAAACGCGTTTTACGCGTCGGGTTTGACTAATCCGAGTCAAACCCGGTTTCAATCTTGATTTGGGTTTGGATTTTAAGAGTAAAAATGGTTTTTGATATACAAATAAAGATGGTATCTTTGTGGTGTCGACTCACGACCTTTTGTGCTCGGATTTGATTATTTGGGTTCGATTTAATGGAGGCTTATGGCTTGTTGGAGCTAAAAGCCGAGACCTTATGGTCTCGGTGCCATGCCTTTTGGCTCGTTGGAGCTCCAAGTGACCTTAAGGGTCCGTTTGGCTATTGTTTTGTGGCTCGGGTGAGCTTAACATGACCACTATGGTCCGTTTGGGTTGATTTGTGCTTGGTTGAAGCCTAGCCGAGACCCTCAAGGTCTCGGGGTTGGTTTTCTTGGCTCGCAAAGTGAACCACGACCCAAGTGGGTCTTTCGGTTCGTGTTTGACTCGATGTTTTGACCCGAATATTTATTACTCATGTGGTTCTTCTTGTTATTGTATTATTGTTGTTGTTGTTGTGTTTTTACTTGGACCGAGAAGTATAGCTAGGCCGAGACCTTTTGGTCTCGGCAATGGACTTTGATATGTTGTGGAGTTGTGTTGACGAAGGTGATATGGGAACCGATTGTGAGACGGTTATTTAGATTGACGGAGATAGGTTAGAAAGGTGTCGTAGACGGACCTTATTGTTGTAGCATGTGATTATGGGACTTGATGACGGAGATGGATTACTTTTGTTTGCAATTGATATTATTACCTTGGACTCTTGGTTGTGCGAGTCGAAGTCAAGTTGACTTTCCAGTCAATGATTGATTTCGGCAAAACGCCTTAACACTTGGACTTGGACAATGAGCCGAGAGTGATAACTCGGACATGTGACCCATCTTTTATAACTCGATATAAATTATAATCAAACTTAATAATAAAAACTCGTAATAATATTATTAATAATATAAACATTTATATAAATATATAAATGTGAAAACGTATATATATTTATACAAGTGCGTATATTAAAAATAAAACGATCACGAGTAATAGTATAATAACGTAACATATATATTATGCTATAAAAATAGTATAATAAATGTCGAGAACGTCATTATGAACAAACAATTATAGATGTTGATATAATTATAACGTTGGATGTTATACGAAATGAAATGCTTTTTGGAAGATAAAATGGGAAACTTACGAGTTATACGAGATCGTGGTCACTTGAGTCCAAGTGGGCCATATTATTCATTTTATGACTTTTGTGCTTGTCACGGATATGTGACGTTAATATATTCATCTTCTATAACTACGTAACTTATTTGATTGACGGATTAAATAGGACCTACTTGGTTATATAAAAAGGGTATATTAATGGGCATTGTATCTTACGACGCCCATAGGTTGTGGTATGTGTACGGAAATAATGAGCTACTAAATATCTCGTGAGGTTTACCAAATTGACGAATTTGGTAAGTTTGACGATATATTTAGGGAACTTATTAAACTTAGATACTTACCATATAGTATTCTACATGCTATGTGACTTAAGTTTTGGGTATGATCTTGGAATAATATATTAGGTAAATAAGTTGTGGAAGAATACCATGTCGACGGATTTGATAAACTTCGATGATTTATTTAAATAATATATTAGACTAATATTAGACCCGTAGATTGTTATTATTATTTCTTTTGTTATGATTTCTTGTTTTGAGTTGTGTCGACCTTCCACCCATATGGATACCAAACGCCAAACTTATACGAGAATAATATGAGAAATGGATTTTTAGAAAGTAAAATGGAATACGTTCGGGATTGGGAATAATTGATTTTGAGGAAATGTTTCTGAAAGAGTTTATATTGTTAGGAAGTGCCGAGTCCGTAGTTGCCGTCTTTTGAGTTGCTATACATCTTGATTCTACTGGTTTCTGGACTTGAGGTGAGTCATAGCCCCGCTTTTACTTTTGAACTTTGTTTTCAATACTTGGGGTGAGAAACGTGGAAATTGCTTTATGTGGACTATTAGCGTTTTGATTTCAAAACTTGCTATGCTTATAGAACTAGGTAAGTTATGGATCGAGGCCTGGTCGAGAACTAGGTAAGCTATGGAACGAGGCCTAGTCTAGAACTAGGTAAGTTGAGCATGTCTTATTCTTACGAATGCATCGCATGTCGTATTCTTACGAATGCAAGAACATGTCGTATTCTTATGAATGTTAGGTATGTCGCATTCTTGCGCATACAGATTGATTTGATTTGGTTTTGGACTATAGTGTGCACCTATAGGGTTGGTTATTGAGAAATGAGGCCTAGTCTAGCTAGCATGAGTTTTGCGAATATGTCCACTTGATTGAATTATGAATTTAAACCTATGATCTCACCAGCGAAAGCTGACTTTTAGCGCGTTTTCTCAGGTAATTAAGTGATGACTTTGGATGCTTGGTTTGGAAGGCTTGGCTTGGCACTGTGGTTAAAGGATCTATTTTCTCAAACTCTGATATGTATTTGTGGACCTACGTTTATTTCTTTTGGGCCTTACTTTGGATAAATTTGGGATGAATGTAAACTTTAAAACTCCGTTTGGTTGTGTTTTACTTATGTTTACTTTATCTCGTTCTTTTATGACTCGGGACAGATACCAATCCCCGTAGCACCCCGAAAGCTTGTTGAGTCTTTCGCTGTACCAAATTTTAGGGCTGTTACATACATAGTTAACAAGTTTTTTGAAATGGATCATATTGAAGATGATCATCAAAAGATCCAGCTGGTGTCAATGCGTGTGTTTGGAAAGGCTTTGAATTGGCACAAGAAATTTATGGAAAGATTTGGGGAGATTATGAATTGGGAGGTGTATTTGACTCACATCAAGAAAAGGTTTGAGTCAATCTTTGAAGATCCAAAATGTTTTGATGCTTATTGTTTAATATAATTCACCTTTGCACCAAAAAAAAATAATAAATAAATAAATAAAAAATAACGACTTTGAAGATCGGTTATGGAGTTGAAAAACCTTAAACAAACCACCACTGTGTAGGTATATCCGGATTCCTTTGAATCTTTATTAACTGAAGTGGAATTGCCTGAAAAATACACTATTAGACTTTTCATTGGGGTTTTGAAACAAGAAATTGCATTTGTTGTTAGAATGTTCTGCTACATTGATTGATGCTTTTTGTCTGTCTAAATTGCAAGAAGCAAATAATTATGTGTCAAGAAGTAGAAATACACCATTGTTATCTACTCCTAGGAGTAATGTGAGTCAGGGCTATAACAATAAGTATGGGGGAAATGGTTTTAGGATTGCAAATACTTTTCCTGCAAATACTACTTCTGTTATGCCAAACAAGCCTTTTAAGAGGTTAACACAGCAAGAAATTGATTAAAAGAGGGCAAAGAATCTGTGTTTCTATTGTGATAAGAAATTTGTTTGCGGTCACAAATGTGAAGGGCAATTGTATTCACTGGTGGTTTTGCCTATGGAAGAAGAGGAATTTGTTGATGCAGAAGAGGCATCAGTGGAATTGAGTGATTTGAATGATTTGCAGCCTCAAATTTCTTTGAATGCTTTCACTAGTGTGTGTTCCTTTAAGACTGAGAGTGGTTGGAATTGTTGAAAACTAATACAAGATACACATCTTGGTGGATTCAATGTCAACCCATAATTTTTTGGATGTTAATGTGGCAAAGAAAATAGGGTGTAAGTGGAAAGAGACAAGTCCTTTGAAGGTGTCAGTGGCTGGAGGTAAACAGCTTGTAAGTGTAGGGGAATGCAAAGATTTTCAATGGCAGATGAAATAGGAGACATTCACCACTGATGTGATGCTTTTACCACTTGGTGGTTGTGAGATGGTATTAGGCATTCAGTGGCTATCAACCTTGGGTGACATGAAATGCAATTTCAAAGAATTGAGAATGGAATTTGCACATAATAATAAGATGGTTTTGAGAGGTACTTCAAGGACTCCGGTGCATTGAATGGAAGGAAAGAAGCAATTGCAGATAATGGAACAACCACAACAAGCTAAAATGATGATGTTGTGTGAATACCGAAACACTGGGTTAGATCTGCGGTCAATTGAAGCTGATAACTCAGATACAGTTGCAAAGGAGTTGCAGCCTGTAATTGAGTCTTTTGAGGATGCATTTGCCATACCAAAATAGTTGCCACCACAAGGTCTCATGATCATAGAATACCATTGGTTGAAGCACACCACCGGTCAACATTAGGTCATATAGGCATCCTCCTACCCAAAAGGATCCTGTGGTGATGGTCAAGAAGAAAGACAACACATGGAGAATGTGTGTAGACTATAGACAGCTTAATAAGAATATCATAAAAGACAAGCTTCCTATTCCATTGATAGAAGAATTGATAGATGAGCTTCGTGGGTCAACCGTGTTTTCCAAGTTGGATCTGAGATCAGGGTATCATCAGATTAGGATGTTGTGGCTATGATTAATTTCAAAACTCATGAGGGCCATTATGAGTTTCTTTTGATGCCATTTGGCTTGACCAATGCTCCAGATACCTTTCAAGCTTTGATGAATGAGATCTTTAGGCCCTTCCTGAGAAAGTACACTGGTATTTTTGATGATATTTTAGTGTACAACAAGTGTTTAACTGACCATGTGAAGCACTTGACTCAAGTATTGGAAACACTAAGACATCATAGGCTATATACTAAGAAGAGCAAATGTGTGTTTGGTACAAGCCATGTGGAGTATTTAGGCCATGTGATTTCTGTTGAAGGAGTAGCCACAGAACCTTCTAGGATCAAAGCCATGGAAAATTGGCCACAACCTAAGAACATCAAGCAACTAAGAGGGTTCCTTGGGTTAACCGGATACTATAGGAGGTTTATAGAGAATTATGCTACCCTGAGTAGACCTTTGACTCAACTACTAAAGAAAAATGGGTACAGTTGGAATGATCAAGCATAAGCAGCCTTCTAAGTGTTGAAAGAGGCTATGGTGAAAGTTCCAATTTACCTAATTTCTCAAAACCCTTTGTCATAGAAACAGATGCATCAGGAGTGGGATTGGGAGCCGTTTTGTTGCAAGATGGTCATCCCATAGCTTATCTCAGTAAGTCACTATCCCAAAAGCATCAATCCCTTTCTACTTATGAAAAGGAGTTTTTAGCAGTGATTTTAGCCTTAGAAAAATGGAGAGGATTCTTATTGGACAGACATTTGTGATTAAGACTGATAACTTTAGTCTTGAGTACTTATTAGATCAGAAGATAACTACTCCAGCTTAGATGAAATGGTTGCAATGGTTGTCTAAGTTGATGGGGTTTGACTATGAGGTGGTGTACAAAAAAGGCAGCGACAATGGTGCAGCTGATGCACTTTCTAGACTTGAAGGATGAGGAGAGTTAATGGTTATAGCTGTCTTAACTATCACCATTGATCTCTATGATAAGATTGTTAAGAGTTGGAAGACTCATGCTCAAGTTCAAGACATTGTGCAAAAGTTACAAAGTGGACAACCTACAAAGAAGCCTTATGTCTGGGTCAATGGGTAGTTGTTAAGGAAGAATAGGTTGGTGGTTGGGAACGATAAGCAATTCAGGACTGAGTTGCTTAAACACATTCATGAAGGTGTCATTGGAGGTCACTCATGCATACAACCAACTACTCAAAAGGTGGTATCCTTGTTGTATTGGAAAGGCCTAAGAAGGGAAGTGAAACAGCTAATAAGGGAGTGTTTGGTTTGCCAGCAAAACAAGCCTGATTTGGCATCTTACCCTGGTCTGTTGTAGCCATTGCCTATTCCACAAGGGGTATGCAAAGTATCTCCAAGGATTTTTTTGAAGCCCTACCTAAGTCCCAAGGCAAGGATACAATTTTGGTTGTGGTGGACAGACTGAGCAAGTATGCTCATTACATTACTCTGTCACACCCTTTCTCTAATGCACAAGTAGTTCAAACCATCTTGGATACAGTTTATAGGCTACATGGGTTACTTGAAAGCATTGTATCCGATAGAGATAAGATCTTCATGAGCAGGTTTTGGAAGAAACTTTTCAAGGTGTTGCAAGTTAAGGTCCTAATGTCTACTTCATATCACCCTCAAACTTATAGGCAATCAAAAGTCGTGAATAGTTGCTGATAGGATACCTCCCATACGATATTTTAGGAAGTTACGTGGAGAAGATATTGCAACTCTTATGGGATTGGAATTAATCTTTGGATCAAAGTTTGTTGGTACTGAATATGTGGAGGAGTAGTTCCAGCTCTTTTGGTGTTTATCCCTTTTATTTAGTTTATTCAAATAACTGATTCCTTGGGATATATGACTATAAATATCTCCAAGTGAATTGAAGTTAGATAGGTTGAATTTATTATTGTTCTTAGGTTGAGAGTTGTCCACCTCTACGGACTAGTTATTTCCTTTTCATAATAAAATACATCAGGACCATCTCGGAACTGATTTCCCTACTTCTATCATTGGCATCAGAGCAGCAACGATCTGATGGTTGAAACCCGTACTTCTAGTTTGCAAAACACCAATCACCCAATAAACACCCAACCAAAACACAGATCCCATAATGGCACAGTTGTCAGCAATGGCTTCTAAGCTATCTGCCATTGATGCCTTAGCAGCGGATGTAACCACCTAAAAAAATCGGAAGTTTGGCACATCCCAACCAAGTAATCGCGGTAAGTATAAGGAGGTAAACTCGGGATCCCGAGAGACAAGGCACACTAACTGGTCCGAGGCAGAAGATGACGATATAGATAGTTCGTGGCGTCACGACTCAGTGAGACTGTCGTATACAAAGATCGAGTTTCCCAAATTTGAGGGAGGGGATCCACGCGGTTGGATTATCTAAGCGGAAAAGTACTTCCGCTTTTATCAGACACCCGATGATTTGAAGGTTGACATAGATTCTATGTATCTTGAAGGTGATGCACTTGATCTATTCACTTGGATCAACAACGAGCGAACTGTTTTGTACTAGGAAGAGCTTGTAAAGGTTTTACAAGAGAATTATGGGCCGACGGAATTCCTGAATCCATACGAGTACCTCTGCTGTATTCGACAATGACGCGTGGGAATCGCACCTTGCTTTACCTCTCGAGGGATCTCGAGAAGCTTACAACCCCCACCAGGCAGTGTACCTGATCGTTGTAGTATAGTATAGTGACAAGTACCGGAGGATTGATCGTTCAGCTTAGGAATAGTGTCGCTAGGATTAGAAAACCTAATTAATAGTTCTAGAGGTGAGAGATGATTATTTTTGTATTTTTATATTTTTATGAAAGCAAGTAAAATCTCGGGTTTTGAAGGAGTGGGCGGAATTAGTTGCTATTCAACTAACCCAAAGCTAAGATGCAATCAAAATAAAATAATAAAAATGAAATTAAACTAATTAAACTAAGGTTGTGAGCAGTAATTGGAGAAATTGTGTTTACTTAGACTTCATTACTCCCTAGATATCTTTTACATGTTAATTACTTGTTACACTTGTATGAATGACGGATTGTATTCCTTAATACCATTCGTGGGGTGGCATACATAACTCCCCAACTCTATGAGCTCTTATCTCCTCCTACACCATGACCCAGCACAACTATAGGGATTGTAAACAGTGGCTCATGCATTAAATACAACCAATAAAGACCTAGTACGCCTCGGTTCATGTTTCTTAAGACGTTCAAGCATGTTACCATTTGGAGATCTGCCAGTTTTCTTAAGCCTAACATATAAATCATTCATTCAAAACAAGAATAGACAAGTAATCAACACATAATCAACATCTAGGTTTCATTAGATCTAAGCAAACACAAGAGATATCTAGCCTAGCATAGTAGAATTGAGACAAGAACAAGAGATAAACAACCAACACATAGACATATTGATTGAATTGAAAGTACACTTATCTCAATTACAATGCAAGGTCTCAAGGGTTTGGAACCCTTGAAAAACCTGTAAAAGAGGCACCAAAATCGTCTTTAGGGTTTCACCAAAACTTCTCTCCTTTAATGAAAAAACTAGAAAACTATATATAGGGAAAACAATCTGACGGCGTCAAGAGTTAATTCTGACGCCGTCACCTCGCCGCCATATACTTCCTCGGACGGCCTAGATCCACTTATGACGGCCAATGTGACGCCGTCACCACCCACGGTATAATATTTTAGCCACTTTGACGCCGTCACCAGTACGTCTGACGCCGTCACCACCTTCGATATTTAATTCTTCATATCTGACGCCGTCAAGCTGATGGTCTTGACGCCGTCACCTTGTATTTTCAGCATGGAATTTTGGTACTTTGCCGTTTTCTTCACTTTTACGCTCCAAAAACGTCCAAAATAGCTTCTTTTCCAGAATTCACTCTCCAAACACCTAAAATCACAAAAGGAACGATTTAGGGCAATATTTGATCAAATAAAGTCGGATTCGGGCTTAAATGACCCCCTAAAAACGGATCATTTTTCGCCTCATCATATACCCTTACACTTGAGATTTGCTTGTCCTCAAGCAAATGAGCTTTTATTCTACTCAAAAGACAAGTTAGGGGTCATTTAACACTAATATAAAAGTAATTACAACAAATAATCGTTCCACTAAAGACCAATAGACAAGCACGGAGGTCATACACAAGCACCTCACAAATAGTGTTTAGATACTCACATCTCTCGGGTGTAATAAAGTAATATAACATTATGGAAATGGAAGATATCTCTCACTACCTGTCATAGCAAAATAGATTACCATAGGCTTGGGAAAGGATCAAACCTCCACCACATGGCGTAAGCACCTAGGATAAACTATCAAAGAGGTCTTTTAAAGGGTTATAACGTTAGGTGTAGGGATATGAATTACACGGTTTTGTTGGATAAAGGAAGTTTTACTGGTGGCGAGTTAACAATCTTAGTTAATTACATGTACAAGATGGCGTTGCTAAGTCAAGACTAGACTTGACTTAAGCTAATAAATGAAAAATAACAAAACATAAAATAAACATAGAATGAAAACGGGATGGTAGTCCGTTTTTTTTTTTTTTTTTTTTTTTTGCATACACTCTTACCCTACCATCCAAAATAATACATCATAGGGGTTTGAGCAATCCCCTTACACTTGAATCTTTACATACTTTACATTTAACTATTCTAATGACTCGAATTAAGAAAATCAAAACACTTGGAGCACTTTTAATATTAACGTACATATGGGGGTAATAAAATTATGTTCTTCCCCATTACTCCATAAAATAAGTACTTTGCCGTTTTCTTCACTTTTACGCTCCAAAAACGTCCAAAATAGCTTCTTTTCCAGAATTCACTCTCCAAACACCTAAAATCACAAAAGGAACGATTTAGGGCAATATTTGATCAAATAAAGTCGGATTCGGGCTTAAATGACCCCCTAAAAACGGATCATTTTTCGCCTCATCAGACAAACACGAACGGTTTAAGAGTATAGACAAGAGTTTGCTAACCGGTCAACACGAGTTTCCAACTGGCCTGAACATTGCCTTTTAGTTGTGTTTCTTAACGGCTTGCGAGACGACCTCCAAGCGGATGTTCGAGTCCACAAACCTCGAACTGTATATAAAGCCATGAGTTTGGCGTTAGAGTTTGAAAACAAATTAGGACCACTCAAGGGGTCTCGGGGAACCAGTGGTTTTAACAACAATTGGTCCAACTCAGTTTTAAAGCAAGTTAGCACATCTGTGTGGCAGGACCAGTCAGTCACCAATTACCAGCCAACTAAAACCACATCAGCTTCATCTCAAAACTGGGAGGTTGAGAGACAAAACCGTCTAACGAAGGGTCTTTGTTTTCGATGTAACAAGAAATTTGTGTCGGGACACCGTTGCAAACAAACAACCTTTTCGTTAATGGAGCTTACAGAAGGAGAAAAAGGGGCAGAAGATGAATTGGTAGACAGTATTGAGGTAACAGAAGCACAGGTGGACATGAGCACAAGTGGACATGGCTGAGATTTCGTTGCATGCTATATTGGGTAAAACAACGGGCACGACAATGAAGTTACAAGGAAAGATAGGTGGTCGTGTTGTACTCATTTTAGTGGACTGCGGATCTATACACAACTTCATTTTGAACACACTTGGACAAGAGCTTTAAATTCCTACCCAACAGGTTTCGGCTTTCGGTGTGCAAATTGGTAATGGAGACATTGTTAGTTGTAACTAGATTAGTAAATAAGCAGTGGCGTAGCTTGAGCATACCAACTGGGGGGCCGAAACATTCTATCGTAAAATTATGTTTTTATATAAAATTTCATTCAAGAATTTTTTGAAGCGTTACCATTGATTGAGAATATAAAAACTAGTGTATATGATTCATTCAACATAATCATATTAACAAATAGAAAATATCATATTATTAACATAATAAAATAATCAAACATCATTGATTCCTCCCTAAAAGTATAAAAACTGTTGTTTGAAACTTGGAATTATATGAATGAGGGATACTTTTTGAACTTTGACATCTTTTGGGGATGCTTTGTAGTCATATTTTAAGGGGCCATAATGTAAAATGTGTATCCTCATTCCATGTTTCTACTGCAACTCTGCATTTTAGTAACTGATCATGAGAATCTTGGGGGGGCCACCACCCCTCCCTGCCCCTATTATCCTCCGCCAAATAAGTATCCATTCAGTTCCCAGGACTATCGATCATACAGGATTTTTATCCATTCAATATTGGCGGAGTAGATGTGGTATTGGGAATTAAATAGTTAGCATCACTGAACACGATACAAGCTAACTGGAATGAGTTGTTTATGATATTCAATGTTAACGGAAAACGTTACAAGTTACAAGGCGTATCATCAAGTAACATTTCTGATGTCACATTGCAAACACTTCACAAAATAACCGAGCCATCAGGTATGTCTATTGATCAAAAATCGCCTTTTTATTCCCTTACTGTCGAGTTTAACTCAATATTTGAAGAACCCAAAACCTTACTCCTTTTCGTTCACATTCACACTTCATCCCTTTACTCCCAAATTCCAGAATTCCCAACATACATCCCTATCGTTACCCTCACCATCACAAAACTGAAATTGAGAACCAGGTCACTTCCCTTCTCAATTTAGGATTCATACTCCCAAGTTCTAGTCCATTTGCTAGTCCAGTGTTGCTAGTCCCAAAAAAAGATGTTTCTTGGCGATTTTGTGTCGATTACCGAAGTCTAAAGTCTAAATCAAATTACAGTGTCTGATAAATTTCCTATTCTTAATATTGATGAGTTTATTGATGAATTACATGGTTCTGTCATTTTTTCCAAGATCGATTTGCGGTCCGGTCATCATCAAATCAGGGTCAACCCAGCAGATATTTACAAGACTGCTTTTCGGACTCATTCCGGCCATTACGAGTTTGTGGTGATGCCGTTTGGGCTCACAAACGCACCGTCGACGTTCCAAGAAGCAATGAATGACCTTTCAGACCTTATTTACGCAAGTTTATCTTGGTATTCTTTGATGATATTTTAATTTACAGCCTAAGTGTAGAACACCACCAAGAGCACCTTCGAGTTGCATTTGAGCTTCTTGTATCTAACTCTCTTTTTGCCAACATTAAAAAGTGATCTTTTGTGCAGTCACAAGTTGGGTTTTTAGGTCATATGATACCACAGGATGGTGTAGCGGTCGACCCCACAAAAATATCAGGAGTATTAGAGTGGCCAAGACCTCGAAATGTCAAAGAACTTCGAGGATTTTTGGGTTTAACAGGTTACTACCATCGCTTTGTGGAATACTACGGCGTAATTGCTCGTTCACTTACAGATCTGACAAAGAAACATGGTTTCAAATGGTCTTCTGATGCTGAAGAAGCTTTTTTATCCAACTAAAGAAAGCTTTAACTACGGAACCGGTTCTTCACTTCCATTCACCGTGGAATGGATCCTTCAATGGCTGGAGTGGGGGCAATTCTCTTGCAACACGAACACCCCATTGCCTACTTCAGTAAGGGTCTTTCTTTTTCTAATCGAATTAAGTGTACATATGATAGAGAGTTATTAGCATTGGTTCTTGCTTTGCAAAAATGGAAACATTATTTGTTGGGACATCATTTTTTTTGTGAAGACTGATCATTGCTGCTTGAAATTCCTCTTACAACAACGAATTTCAACTAATGAGCAGCAGCGACTACTCTTAAAGTTACTTCCTTTTGATTTCACTATTTTATACAAATCGGGGAAAGAGAACAGAGGAGCAGATGCATTATCAAGACGTCCACAGCCTGCTAATGCTTCACATTGGCAATTCCAGTACCACTGGATTTTCAGTCCTTCAAAGTGCACTTCGAGAAGATCCTTACACTCGACAAATAATGGAGCAACTCGAAGCGGATCCCACTTCACTCAAAGACTTTACAGTGGCTGCCAATCTTCTTTATTACAATTCTCGGTTGGTTATCCCTAAGGCTAGGCACAGTGATGACTTATATTGCATCATCTTTCTGGCTGCCAACTCAGCTTTCTCTCTCCTCAACTCATATTCACCTCTCTCCTCACACAGTGGTGACCCATATTTTTTTTTCTTTTATTTGATTAGAAAGCTTGGTATTTAATCGGTCGACAACTCAACCGATTGGCTAAATGGTTGCTCAACAACCGATGTTGCTCCTCAACCCACAGTGGTGACGACCGACTTCCAAATCGGTTGGCATTGTGCTTCAACCGATATTTTCAGGCCCATTGTGGGCAGCCTAACTTGGCAGAATTCAGGGACAATGTTTTATCAGAAGCTCATAATACACCAACAACAGGACATGGTGGATACTTGAAAACACTAAAGCGGGTGACGGCTAATTTTTCTGGCCGCTTATAAAGTCTGACGTCAAGAAATATGTTCAGAATTGCTTGATTTGCCAACAAAACAAATATCAGACTTTATCTCCTGCAAGTCTTTTGCAACCATTACCACTTCCAGAACGAGTGTGGGAAGACATATCTTTAGATTTCATTATTGGTCTTCCGAAATCTACACGTTTCGATGCCATTCTGGTGGTTGTGGATCGTTTCAGTAAATATGCTCACTTTCTCCCATTATCGCACCCATTTACAGCCAAGTCTGTGGCTAGTATGTTTTGTAACGAGATTGTTAGGTTACATGGAGTTCCAAGGTCGATACTTTCTGATCGTGATGTCATATTTCTTAGTGCATTTTGGTAAGAGCTTTTCAGACTTAGTGGGACCAAGCTACGCATGGGTATCTCGCATCACCCGCAATCGGATGGCCAAACCGAAGTTATTAATAGGTGTTTGGAGACATATTTACGTTGTTTTTCTCATGAACAACCTAAATCTTGGTCCATGTTCTTGGCATGGGCTGAATATTCGTATAATACGGGGTTCCACACTTCATCAAGCATGACCCCTTTTCAGGTTGTGTATGGTCGAGAACCACCACCGCTCCATCCGTATGTGTCAGGAGAAACCAGAATTGCAGAACTGGAGGAACAACTAGTTGCTCGAGATACGATGTTAAAAGTGTTACGTGATAATTTACTAAAAGCTCAAGCTCGCATGGAAGCTCAAGCTGACTCGAAAAGGCGTGATTTGCAATTCGAGGTGGGAGATGCTGTTTTTCTTCGTATTCAACCATACAAGCAGAACTCTCTCGTAAAAGGAGCCGGTGCAAAGTTGTCTCCACGGTTCTTCGGTCCATACACCATCGTTCGGAAGGTTGGCACTGTAGCATATGAGCTACAATTACCTCTTACATCCCAAATTCATCCACAATCTTCCATGTCTCTTTGCTCTGTCCAGCTCGAGGCGTGGAAGCATCTGCTACACTTCCGCCTTTGCCTATTAACGAGGATTGGGAAATGGAAGTTGAACCGGAATCCATTTTGGCACATCGTTGGAGTAAACATTCAGGGATTTCAGTTCTTCAGCTTCTTGTCAAATGGCACTCTCGTCCAAATGAAGAAGCAAGTTGGGAAGAGTATGACATGATAGCAGAACAGTTTCCTTCTTTTCACCTTGAGGACAAGGAGAATTTTCAAGGGGGGAGTACTGATAGGATATCTCCCATACGATATTTTAGGAAGCCACGGAGAAGATATTGCAACTCTTATGGGATTGGAATTAATCTTTGGATCAAAGTTTGTTGGTGCTGAATATGTGGAGGAGTAGTTCCAGCTCTTTTGGTGTTTATCCCTTTTATTTAGTTTATTCAAATAACTGATTCCTTGGGATATATGACTATAAATATCTCCAAGTGAATTGAATTTAGATAGGTTGAATTTATTATTGTTCTTAGGTTGAGAGTTGTCCACTCTACGGACTAGTCATTTCCTTTTCATAATAAAATACATCAGGACCATCTCGGAACTGATTTCCCTACTTCTATCATTGCCTTGAGGGCTATTTGAGGTATATGGTGGGTGAACAGCCTAAGGAGTGGTCTAAATGGTTGGCAATGGCAGAATTGTGGTACAATACAAATTACCATACTTCAATCAATACTACACCCTTTGAAGTACTATATGGGTAGGCACCACCAATCCATGTGACATACTTGAGTGGTGAAGTTAGGGTAGAAGCTGTGGATAGGTCTCTAAGAGCAAGAGAAGAGGCTATAAACATCCTGAAGTTTCATCTCAGAGGTCTCAAAATAGGATGAAACAAGAAGCTGATAAGCACAGGTTTGAGAGGAGATTTGAGATCAATGATTGGGTTTGGCTTAAGCTGCAACCACATAGGCAAGTCAATATTAGGCAAGGCAAGCAAAACAAGTTCCCGCCATAGTACTATTGACCTTTTAGAGTGGTTGAGAAGGTGGGAGAAGTGGCTTATAAACTGTACTTGCCTGCACAGTCACATATACACAATGTCTTTCATTTATCTCAGCTCAAAAAGTGTAGAGGTGTTGTGCCAAATGACCAACCAGCTGTCTTACCCCATTGTGATGATATTGGAATGTTGGTCATACCACCCATAATAATGTTGTGGCAGTGTGGTCTCATTCAATGGGCTAATGAAGATAAGGATGATGCCACATGGGAGCGATTGGAAGACTTGGTCAAATGTTTTCCAATGTTTCATGTTAGTTCTTGAGGACAAGAACAGTTTAAGGGGGATGGATTGACACTAGTAGAGTGTTTGGGATAGTAGTCCTGGCATGTGAGGTGCACATGATGACCGGTTATAAACCGTGCATGTCAGGTGCACGTGATATCGCCCACAATTTACCATACACTCTTAACTAACTTTGGCGCCAAAACCCTCTTTAAATACGTAGCTCTTGTAATTCATTTGTACTTAGCTTTTGATTGAATAAAACTACCTTCTTGATTCTGTTACTTACATTCCATAATAACTACCATTTAAACATCAACCACATTTCCCGTCAAAATTAACAATAACAACTTTCGAATTCATTTCTTCTTTAATTGAGTTCCAAGTCTATTGTTGCCTTCTACACGATTCTTAAGTGAATCCTAGAGTGTTGTGTATCATTAATCATTATACTAACTATATGGCATCAACATAAGCAAATAAAAAAAGCAATTTTATTGATACTTCTGGATGAATGATAGTATGATACTACTTACTATAAGGTTCCACCATGACTATTGATAAACGTCCATCCAAGTTATCACAGCAGCATTTCCATCACCTAATACATCAAGCCCGCAAAAGATTCAGCTACTTCAGTGAACTTTCCTTCATCGTCTACTGGGGATATCAAAGGCAAGCCATATTTTAATTCGGTTTTATAATCATCTGGGCCATGACCAGGGGCTGTGCGGACAAGCACAGTTCCTGATTCGGTTGTAATATAATCTCCACCAATGACAACAGGACATTCTTGACCATTTATCGGGTGAGCATATCTATCACAAAATATAAAAGAGGTGCATAAGTAAATTTAAAAGAAGAATATTTTATTTAAATTTTAGTTACCTGCAATTTTCAAGATCTGAGCCCAAAACTGTTTTTTTTACAACAAGCTTCACACCCCAAATCTTTTCTTTTTGTCTTCAGAAGATGAAGCAACATCAGGTGAGCATGACTGCACTTCAACAATTGCTAGGGATAATTTGGGGAGAAATTCATTGAGTAATCCACCTTTAGTTGGAGTACTTAGTATTTTGAAAATTGCATACATGCTCTTTGAAATATGGCCTTCCTCATACTGCATGAAAAATTCTATTTGTTACTAGTATATCTGAAGAACTAAAACTAGAACCTATTAAAGAGTTGCCAATTTTGATTAATCAAAAAATCCTATCATTCACCAAAGAAGCTGTTAATCCCTTTACCTCTAACAGCAAGTGCAGTGCGGGATGAGGGACCCCAGTGCACTGGCTTTCTGCCTCGATATATGTACACTTTGAAAACCATTTGCCCAAAAGCTTCAATTCAATCTGGACGACCAAAGGATTCATATGATAACGATAACAACAGCAATATAACTATAATATGCGGTAGCCTCATTTTACCTGAGCAGCTTCATATTCTGGATCATGGGTGAGATACGGATGATCCCAATCAGCCCATACTCCAAATCTCTGTAGACAAACAGTAAAATGTTTAATGTTCTATTAATCCTTAATAGTTTGAATATGTAACCAAAAACATTGATACTACATGTAATAAGTAAAAGTACATGACCTTATGTAGGATCTTTAGTCATATAAAACTGACCATAAATGACGCCATTTGAGCCTTCACAGTTGCATTGGCAAATTTAGCTGCTTTGGCTCTCAATTTTATTGGTGTTAGCCCCTTTCGGGCATCTTGGTCCAAAGACTGCAATACTAAGATTATTCAACAGAAAATTACCCATGATTGAATCTAAAAGTTGCAAGAAGAAAAAAACACAGCAACAAACTATCACTTGCCTTTCAACTCAATATGTAGACCATGGCAATCCCAACCAGGAACGTATTGAACTTTACAGTTTTGGAGAAGCTGTCATATCCAATTGTATAAGTAATACCATAGAAAAGCAATTACATGTTGTGCATCATTCTAGCGCACGCATTTCAAATATCGCAGTGCAAAGTGATTGTTGCAACCAAACCTTATACCTGTTAATCATATCTTTTATAATCTTGTTTAATGCATGTCGGATGTGTAAATCACCATTAGCATACGGAGGTCCATCATGAAGAATGAAACTTCCCTATCGAAAACAGAAGAAATATCAAATGAGTAGAGATAGAAAGTTGGTAGCAGACAAGATGAACTCGATTGAGCTTCTAAACTAACCCGTTATTCCTTTCAGCAACTTTCATAAAGACCTGATATTCATCCCATAATTTCTGTAGTTCAGGTTCCCTTACAGCAGAATTTGCTCGCACGCCAAAAGTTGTCTTAGGAAGGTCAACGGTATGCTTGCACTTTCCATCTCATTGCTTTGTTCCTAAAAAACAGAATAAAATCATATGAGACTTTGACTGACTACAAAGATCTATAAATGTTGTAATCCCAGATGTACCTTTAGATTCTTTCTTCGCAACCATCACAGGTCCACGAGACCTTCACTTTGACTGAGTACAAAAGGCACTTCTAGGATTTATATAGAAATATGTAAGAATATAAACATAATGGAGGACAGATTATCCCAGGATAAATAACCGCTTTTTCAAAGAGATGCTCAAAATTCAAAACACCATTACATTTATGCATATCAAAACGCATAAGTGGCCGTTTCACATCCTACGTCAAGTACAAATATAATCAAACAGCAGCCATAAAACCCAACTCTCATAAACCTAAAAACACAAATAAACCTTAAACTATATCACCATTCAAGAATTACCAACTTTTTAAACACTACTAATATCTAAAACCTTCATATTGTCTAAAAAAAGTCCCCATTATCATAACATCTAATTCTACTGGTTTATCCGATTTCACTTCATAAAATCATTTATAAGTTTCTAACCAACAAGAAGTTAAATGGGTATTACCCAAAGTGAAATCCTTGCTTTCTTATGACCGTTATGAAAAACCAACTTTCAATTTCATGCATACATAATACATTTTGTTAACGTCTAAGCACCTTAACAATATCAACAAACAGTCGCCATAAAGCCCAACTCTCGTAAGCACATAAACACATTGAAGCCTTAAACTTTATCACCATTCAACAATTACCACCTTCTTAATCGCTACTAATATCCTAAACCGCAAACTATCTAAAAAAAATCCACTGTCATAACATCATCTAACGCTACAAATTTATCCAATTAGCTAGAAAAGTTACCAACTTCTTGATCACTAAAAATATCTTAAACCATAAACTGTCTAGAAAAGTCATCACTACAGCATCTACTGCTACTAATTTATCCAAGGGTAGAGAGACTAATTCCAGCAAGACAAAGACCTCCAGCTTAAACCATAAACGGTCTAAAAAGTCCTCATTAACATAACATCTAATCCTGCTAATTTAGCTAATTTAACTGCTCTTGCTACATAAAAACAATCTAACCAACAAAAACTCAAATGGGTGACACTAACATAACAAATTCACTTCAACTATTCAGTCAAACATTTCTTCAAACACTTGGTGTGCAACTAACAAAAAACCCATTAAAAAAAACCCAAAAAGAAGTCCACAGAATAATTGTAAACAACAAGAACTCAAATGGGTGGTCGCATTTACATCAAACAGTTGGTTATATAAATTTGCTGTTTAAACTGACCTTGAATGACGCCATTTGAGCCTTCACAGTTGGTTTGGCAAATTTAGCTGCTTTGGCTCTCAATTTTATTAGTGTTAGCCCCTTTCGGGCATATTATTCAACAGAAAATTACCCATGATTGAATCTAAAAGTTACAAGAAGAAAACAAAACACAGACTATGGTGAAGATGGTTGTAGATGGGTACAATGGTGGCAAAAGGTGGGTCGATGGTTGATGAAATGATAAAATGACGATGGGGTGCTGTTTATGGGTGGTCAAATGTGGTTGTGTACTAGTGTTTGTGTTGGCTTTCCTTATTATAATTAATAAAATAAAATATAAATATTAAATTAAGGTATAAAAATAGTTTTATATGATATCCTTTATATAAGTACACCATTCCTCAAATAAGCCACAAAGTTGAGCTTATCAAAACCACCTTATATAAGTTCATAAGCCCACTCATATATACTTAGCCAAACACTTAGTTTAGGCTTGTTTAACACACATAAGCTAATAAGCTCATAAACCCATCATATAAGCTTAGCCAAACACTAATTAATGCAGACTAGCGAAAGACTAATGATGTTTAGTTTTCTCTCTCCATTCACTTTTTCTCACCTTCACCCCTAGTGGTCACACCCCCCACCTTTCAACCTATATTTTTTTAATTTAAAACTTTTATAGAGTTATTGATTGATTATTTTTTAGTACACTTTTGAAATTAAAACGTAAACGTAAATGTAAACATACGAAATTAAAAACTTTTATTCAAAAATTAAAAACATTACATGAACTCCGAATATTAAAAACATTACATTTAAAATAACTACGAGATATTAAAAACATAAATTAAACATCACGAGAAAGGTATTCGACCAATCGGTTGTAATGATTTGATTTGTCTCATAACTTGTAGCACTTGTCTTTTGGGTTGTAAGAGATCATTCAATTGATGTACTTCCTTCAGATACCAATTGGGAGATATCGCCTTCCCTTTGTCTTTTCGAATCATATTATATAATATAATGCATTTATACATCATATTCATTATTCTTTCTTTTTTCGTCGGTCGTGCGGGATTGGCTAATATAGCTCACTATTTCATCAGAATACCAAACGGTCGTTTCACATCTTTCCTTGTCGCTTCATGTATTCGCTTATACCTTATTCGCATATGGTCATCGTCAGATGGTTATGGAATTGACTTAAAGAGTGTCACATATTTCGGATATATCCCATCAACAAGATAATATCCCCATTTTTGTAAGTTACGCCGTTAGCCACAAACGGAATATGTGGTTTTCTTCCGGATTTGAGATCATTAAATAAAGGGAATTGATGTATAACGTTGATGTCATTGTTCGCCCTAGAAACACCAAAGAAAGCATGCCATATCCATAAGTTTTGTGACGCAACAGCTTCCAGCAAAATGAATGGATTCAGACCATGATCATGTCCACAATATTATGCTTTATATGCGTTTGGACAACCCAAACCACGAAAAATCTGTACAATCAAGGCTTCTTAACATTTCCAAAAACTCGTGCCTTTCTTCGTGAAATTGATAAAGCTTTTCAACATCAGTGATTCTGGGTTTTCGCAAATACTCTACTCCAAAATTTTCCATAACATAAGTAATAAAATTATCAAGAGATAGACGAGAAGTTCTCTCGCCCATTTTCAAATATTCATCAAGGACGTTAGGAACTATGTTGTATGCCAATTGACGAATTAGGGAGGTGCAATTCATCAATGGGGAAATGCCTTCTCTTCCGGTACTGTAAATATTATCACAAAATAGTTACTTCTTCAACTATCCTTTTTGAAAAGCTCTCGACTCATTCGGAACGTCTTTCAGGAACGATATGCATCGTACATCAGATTCGCACTAAAATAGGCATCGACTAAATGATCACGAGCACCATAACGATCTCGAGTTACGATGTTTCTCATTGGTCAATTTGCTCGTCGTCAATGCTTAATAAACACAACGCTCTTCTAAAAAAATAAGTCCCGACTAATAACTTCTTCTGATGATGACGATTCGGTGAACATGAACATTTCGGAATTCATTTGGATAATAGGGATAACCTAGTTAACAAATAACACAAAGATTGATAACTTGAATGAACAAAAACAAAGTTGAGTAACTTAAGTGAACATTTTCGCAAAGTTTAGTAACATATTTGTATAAGGAAAAAGTCAAAAATGAAAAACATGCTTTTCTAGATGTACTTATATGATAAACATGTCAATTTAAATACCAATATGCTACCTAAATTCAATTTTTGTAATATAATGGGTAATTTTGCAAGTGATTTGACAAAAATACTCAATTTTTTCTTCATCTCCATCTCCTACAACTTCAAACCCAGATTCTGGCCGCCACTTCCAGCTACCAACCACCATCTCCGGCAATATTTTTGTCCAACATTTATCGACAACTTTTATTACTCTCAAAATGACCATGTTACTAGAGTTACTTTTATTTAGCACTTCGTAAAGATTTATTTAGCACTATTACCTCCTAAATATTTATATACTAACCATTGTTTATTACTTATACCATATAATAATTCCTACATCCTTTGCAAATATGAAAATCATCTACAATGAGACTACCGCATATTCAAATATTTCTTCTCATACTTCATTTAATCACAACTCCTAAAATAATTCATTGTTTTTACATATCATTTTGATTTTATTTCTTACGAGCAAATCGACAAATCTTTGTTGGTGGATGTGGGGTTCAATAAATGGGTATCAACTGTGTGCGTATCAAATTGCGTGTCTAGATTTTCATTTTCGTATCAAGCACCCATGATGATGAAAACACGATTCGATTCGAAGCCAAATTGGGTTTAGATTAGATTTGATAATATGATATGAATTTTTGATTGTTTAGGGTTTAGATGCATACATTGAATGAATTATATGAACTCAAGATTTGTTTACTGTTATTATAGACTAAAAAACGGTTTAACAATGACTAAAAAATTATCGAAGATTGGTGGTTGGTGGCCTGAAATAATGGCGGGAATCTGGGTTTGGAAAGGTAGAAGATGAATATAAAGAATTATTTTCGTCCATGTTATCACTTAGGTACAAAATTTGAACTTATGTGTAGCATATTGGTACTTAAATGAACATGTTTAGCACATAGGTATAACGGAAAAAACATGTTTTTCATTTTCGACTTTTACCCTATTTGTATATTAACCAAATAAGCTAATAAGCTCATAAGCCCTTATACAAGCTTAAACAAACACCCGTTAATAAATTAGGGGCAATTACATATATATACTCACTAAAACTTGCATATTTGCATATTTTCTCTAAACATGCTTAGACGTAAATTGTATATTATGTATTAAAAACTTGTATTTTGAAGAAATGTGAAATATACAAGTTACATTGGGTATATATGCAATTCCCTTTGTATAGACCATCAAGAACATTCTACAATGTGACCAAAGATATACTTATCTTCAACTTAACTCAACTTTGTAGCATATTTTTAACACTATGTTCTCAAGTTGTCTAAAAGGAGGGAAAGAAAATGAAAGTAGTTTTTGTTGTGTTCTCAAGTTTTAATTAGGAAGTAAAGTGAAAGTAAAGTAGTGAAAGTGAGAGGATTTTGCATATAAAACTTTCACCCCACTTTTAGGGTGAAAGTCAACTTTACTTCCTCTTCATTTCTTTAATCATTTATACTTTCACTTTCTCTTTATTTTCTTTTTGAGAACATAGTGTAAAACTAGTTTTTTTTTTTTTTTTTTTTTTTTTTTTTTTTTTTTTTTTTTTTGAAATAACGAGATTGTCCTCAATTTAAATACGAATTATCATTGTGGTATTGGCCGAAAAAAATACACTTTTATGCCAATTACGCAACCATCGTCTTTTGATCTCACGTAAGTAATAGAAAATTTTGGAAAGCAGTTGCCTTAGGTAGCGATAACGTTCTTGAATCAAATTCAAAAAATAAATGAAAATAAAAGAACATATTAGAGGTTGAAGACGAATGAGGTAAACCGACAAGAATGCCCTCACGTGAAAGTCACATGAAGTGATTTAACACACATTAGTAAAAAAGGACAGGAAGTGTAACAAAATGTGAACAACAATGACATATTTTGTAATTTATGTTTGGGAGGACAGGAAGTAGGAAAATGACAAAACCATAGGGACAAGATTTATAATTTTACCCAACCCGCCCTAGAACCAAATAAGGTGACCGGAGTTGCAGTTCTTTCTTGGGTTTTTTATTTAATTGGTCATCTTTCTATCATCTTTCGTATTCCTAGCATTCAGGTAGTATAAATTTCACTACTTTATTATTTAATTGCATTTTTTAATTAATTATGTTGGTTAGGGTTTAGTTTTTTTCGGCTAATTAAAACTTTCAAAATAAGCTTATTTGGCCGGATTATTCAACTTTTGAATAGCTCATAAGCTCAAATTTTCGGGCTTACAAGCTTTTCAAAAGTTCAATAAGCCGACCAAATAAGCTTAAGCAAACACCCCTATAAGCCGAAATCACATAAGCCCATAAGCCCTTTATATAAGCTTAAACAAACACCCCCTTAGTAACATTGCTATTTAGTAGGTTATTTGAGTCGTTAGTGATTAGTGGAAGTTGCGGATTAATGTGATACATTAAGCGTTATACAGATCATATGTGATGTTTTCATTAATCAGGGTTTTGTTTTGGTTTGATTTGTATTATTGTGTTCTATACTGTTTGTAAATGTTAATCATGTGACGCTGATGTTGAGTGCTTACTATGCCCGAATCCACCTATTTAAGTATATGCTATTTGATCTGTATTCCCCCCCCCCCCCCCATTTTGTGGGTCCTGTTTATGAGGATTTGTTTTTAATGGACTTTGGATATAGATGATGCATCGAGTAAAACAGATTTAAAGTTTATTTTTTTGTTTGTGGATACGTGTTAATTTCTTACTCTTTTCCTTGTTTCATCTTTAAAGGTTAGGTGATTTTTATTTGTTTATTTTTTTTTTTTTTTTTTGGGAATAAGGTTATTCAAGGTCTGTAATAATTTTTTGTAAATTTCTTTTTCATCACGCATATTGACACTAAATAGAAGAGCCAAAAAAAAATATATATTGTAGGATGGTTATGGTAATCATATGGAAGGAGTACATGACTTGATCATTTATGTTACTCTTTACAGGATCAAGTTTAGCAAATGGAAGTATGGAACAATGTCTTCCTCTAAAAGCAAGTTTGATGATAAAATTGAAGCATCTTCTGCTAAGATGTATTACCATTACTACGGGCAACTGCATCAGCAAAATATGATGCAGGATTATGACTTGATCATTATGCCACGGTTATTGAGAACCAAGTAGATTTTGCTGGATGGGTAGTGGTTGATGTTGGTGCTGGAAGTGGCATACTGTCATTGTTTGCTGCACAGGTGTTACTAATGAATACTATAGGGGGTGGTTAGATTTGCATTTTGGAATCTTCTGATTATTGGGACTTGAAATTGCGATTATCAGTGTTTAGTTTTTGGATATACATATTCTGGTTCTGAGTATATAGGGGTCAAAATATATTTTCTTAACTAGGTTTGTACCGGCTACTTCAAAACCAAACAATCATGTTTTAAATAGAGTTACTTATGTATCTATTTTTTTGACCCAATCTTGGAATCTTTATATATCCATTTCATAAAACCTGCATCCAAACACCAACACAGTATCATGTACTCTTATTGAGAAATGTGATGTCACATGTATCAACTAATCACATAGTTTCTCATCCTCTTTGTTTCTTCTCTTGTTTAGGCGGGTGAAAAACATGTTTATGTTGTGGAAGCATCGGAAATGGCTGACTATGCTCAAAAGCTTATTGCTGGGAATCCTCTCTTGGCACAACGAATTACGGTTAGTGCCCTTAGTACAAAGCTTGGTTGCTTATATTGTTGGATGCTGATCATTTCAAATTATAAAATAATTTGCCAACATGTGGTTTACGAGAATCTTTTATGTTTATTGATCGCATTCTTCTTTTTGAAACTAGTATTGGTGTCCTGTCCACACTTTCTATTATTAAAAGAAGGAACTGATGATCCTAATTATACAAAATAGGTAACCTGTCCACACTTTTTGGGAGGCTTTCACCTTTGAACCCTTTATTTATCCCCTTGACACATATAACCAGATTAACCCATTCATTGGTAAATGGGTCCAAATTCCCACGGGAGCTTTTCCAGCTAAGTTTTTATTATTGAGCAGTTAACAGTAGATATGTCTAAATGAACACAAGTACCATAACGTTCCAAAAATCTACCATAACAAGTGCGCCATAATTCAGATAACTAATACAGTACTAAAACAAGTTGCAAAAAGTTTGAAGTTTGAATATTTAAAGATTAAGGATTACAAATAAAGGATTGGTGATTAGAGAATAAAGATGTGCATACTAAAAAAATGAATTTAATAGGTAGTGTTAGTCTATGTGAAGATTCGCAAGGTTATATTACCTGTTGGGTTATTTCATGCTATACTTTTTCAGTATTTGATATTGATTTTTGTTCTTGAATTTCTCTTTCACTTGTCTAAAGTAAGGCTTTTATATTTGATACTGTTTGCAGCCAGTGGTTGATGCTTTTGATCCAAGGTTATTAGTAGCTCCTGCAATTTCCCATGTCATCAATTTTACAACTGTCTAGGTATTGCTATTTTTCATTGCTAATCATAGTAGATGTTTTTACACTCTGGGTTCCTCGGAAACTTCTTCTTTCAAAAGAAAACTATGTTCTTAATTGACTTTCAGAGTTGTGTATTCCGAGTTCATAAACATAATTTTATTTTAAATTTAACCTAAATAAACTATTTTTTGATTCGTGCCACTAAATGAAGATACACATCACAACTGTTTTATAATTGCTTTTTTCAGGAAGAGGACTTGTACTAAATCAACATTCCTTTGAAATTCACAGCTTCTGTTGGAACAAGAATACATGGTTTGGCATGTTGGTTTGGTGTTCTTCTATTTAATGGCAGGTAATATATTTATGCTTTTAAAGAATGGACGGGTTTTTATTTATGGAATGGGTTGGACCACTTTGATCTGGAATATTTTCTATCCAAAGAATGATAGCAATCATTTCTAATATTTAGTGTGTTAAATATGATTAAAAGACAATTACAACGCATTAAAATTTTAATTTACGCAACTTTTAACTTATTTTTTCTTTTCGTAAACACATTTGACCCGTTTCTTTTATGACTGGTGTTTTGACTCAGCCTTTTATTATTATTATCATCATCATCATCATCATCATCATCATCATCATCATCATCATCATCATCATCATCATTATCATCCCCATCCCCATCCCCATCCCCATCGCCATCGCCATCGCCATCGCCATCGCCATCGCCATCGCCATCATCTTTATCTTTACTAATTTTGTTCCTACATTTAATGTTTTGACCTGCAGCACTGTACAAAGGTGGCTGACAACGGCTCCTGGTGCACCAACGACTCACTGGTACCAACTATGCTGTGTTTTGTCTCAACCCATATACGTCATGCCTGGGCAAGAAATCAATGGCCATCTTCACATGATCTCCCATGGTGCTTAGAGTTACCATATTAAGTTAACCATGTCAGGTTGCTTGTCAAACTTACTATTTTCATATTTCTTTCACTTTGAATGTTATCTGGTATTTGGATGTGCTTTGATATTGAGTGTGAATCTGTTTGAATGTGTATCTGGTGTCGGTCTTTATCTGATATTGAGTTATAAGAATCAGATAATCAGCTATAATAAAACATGCACACTGCATGAGAAAATGTTTGGATGTGCTTTTACTGCTTATAGGTGTAGTAGTTACAGTCAGTTGTTTGAGTGTTCGACAAATCCTCATTTTTAAAGATATTGATACATAAAGCTTGTATAGATCATAGAAAGAGGCGATATGTGAGGTGTTTGTTCCTGTCCCTTTAGATTACATTTACGTAAAAGATTTGTAAAGTTAATTCGTCTTCCCTTTGATAATTAGTTTTGCTGTAGCTAATAGTAGGGTATGTTTATCTAAATACTTCATATATAAACACTCCCATTATGCTTTAATACTAGTATAATGTTTTTTTATATGTGTTGTGTAGCTAAAATGTGGGTCCCGGGTGTTGAACAAGGAGGAATACTACAAATGTCAAGCTGTAGACCGGATGTAAAAGAGCCATGTTATCGAATGTCTCAACCACAAGCCTGCTCATCGACTCAAGATCAGAGCCCAATCAGCTGTTACAGTCGTAGGTACCCAGTAGATTCCTTTTTTTTTTGAACTAATCCATTAGCTTCCTTCACTGATGGATTATTAATAATACAGCGAATAATGAGCCCTTTTAGAATTCCTCTAAATTGACTGAGATTGTATCTTACACAACATTCGCAGGCTACTTTTGTAGTATTCAGTCTGTAGTGTTCTGCATAGAAATCTACATATTTGATACTTTGTCTTAAGGAATGGTATTTACATTTTGTTATAACATGCAATCGAATGAAAGTATAGTACAATGACTACAAGTAGGACCATGTTACCTAAAATGTTAAGTTTTGCCTTGTCCTTGATTTTGAAGATGATACTGGTCGTGTAACGATTATAAGTGGCAATATGGGTTTAGTAAGGGGTCAAAAGGGTAAAGGTTCAAACAGACAACTTTTTGGTACATGTCAAAATGAGCCAGGTTTGTTTGGGCTGACCTGGTACACTTTATAATAGGTAATATGGGTATAGGTCGTGCCATGGGCGGAGCTTAATGAGGATCGAGAAGGGTCCTGGCTCCCCTAGGCCTAAGCCCGTTAGTGTATTTATTTGTGATTTCATGTGTTAAAAAAAGATTTTTTTTCATCTTGGCCTTCCCATCTAATGTTTTTTTGGGAAAAATTTTGTTTCGGCCCTCCCACAAAAAATTTCTAGCTCCGCCATTAGGTCGTGCGTGTTTAGTATTGGGTCAAAAGGGTTAAGGTCGAAACAGACAACTTTTTGGTACATGTCAAAATGAGCCTGGTTTGTTTGGGCTGACCTGGAATACTTTAGTGCAAAGTTTTGAATATGCATAGTATGGACTAATAACATGCTTTGAGCAACTTTTGTGCTGTTTTGTTATTAGTTAATCTTGTTGATATTACTCTTCTGATTCATTAACCCTAATTGATCATTCCCTTGCATGAGTAAATGAGTCAATTGCCTACCCTATCTCTAGAAATGATAAACACTTGTTTGTTAGTTTGACTATTTTGTTTAAATTATAAGATTTACAACTTTCCTCTCTCTGGATGAAGACAAGTCGGATTTCATTCAACAACCGATAAACGATTCCGGAGTCCAAATTCATTGACCTTTCGGTGACGAAATGCATTTGATATACACAAACGGTTTAAGCTTTCTGGGAACGTGATCCATCGTGTAACATTATACTAGGCACCAAGAAATGTCAAACTGGTTCTTTAAAACAAAACAACACAAAAGTTGACTAATAATTAATTTTAGCTTCGAGATAAAGTTGACTATCATGAACATGAAACTTAACTATATGATGTTTATATCTTTTCGAAAGTGCATTCTTCGTCTTTATGAGGAACTTACAAGTGCACTCTTGGTCCCCGACCAAAATTAAATGACTAAATTATCCTCACAGGGGCTAAACTGAAAGGAAAGACGAAGAGGGTAGTTTAGTAATTTAAGTTCAGTTAGGGACCAAATGTGCACTAGTAAGTTCCTCACAAAGATGATGAGTGCACTTTCAAAAAAAAAAAAAAAAAAAAAAAAGAAAAAAAAAAAGAAAGATTTAGAGAAAAGTCCAAAATACATCCTTGTGCTTTGGCATTTGCTCGCTTTACATCCTTTTGCTTTTTTTGGCACAAAAATCATCCCTATGGTAGTAAAGTTGGCACAAAACCATCCATCCGTTAGTAATATCAGTTAATGAGGACTAACGATGCAAATCATTTTTTGTTATCGCCTAACAAGAGTTAAAATATTTGCATCGTTAGTCCTCATTGAGTTAAAATATTTGCATCGTTAGTCCTCTTACGTTTTTGTCCGTTTTTCTCATGTTTTTATCAGTTTTCGTCCGTCTTTATACATTTTCATCCATTTTTCTCATGTTTTTATCCGTTTCTTCCGTTTTTCTCACGTTTTTATCCGTGCTCATACACAAAAGTTGTCTGGAATAATGTTTTACATCAAGACACGCGAGATTTTAACCTGAAATTGCACCTCCACCACCACCACCCACCACCTCCACCCATCACCACCAATTACCGCCTCCACCACCACCGCTACCGCCACCACCCATCGCCACCACCACCGTCGCCACCACCGCCGCCACCACCACCACCACCACCACCACCACCATCACCACCACCACTTATAATATTCGTTCAGTGTATGGAGGTGGTGGTGGTCGTGAGTGTTGGTAGCGGTGGTGGGTTGATGAGGCGAAAAGTGTACCGCTTTTAAGGGGTCATTTAAGCCCGAATCAAATATTGCCCTAAATCGTTCCTTTTGTCATTTTAGGTACTTTTGAGGAGAAACCTGGAAAAGGAAGCATTTTGGACGTTTTTGGAGCATGAAAGTGAAGAAAACGGCAAAGTCTCAAATTCCTTGCTGGAACAGTACCTGACGACGTCAAGCTTTAACAACTCATGACGGCGTCAAGAGTGACAAAAGAGGTGGATGTAAAATTTATAACATGACGGCCCAGAACATTTTCTTTCTTAATGCCCTGACGGCGTCACCAAGGCCGTCAGGGTCCAAATACTAGTGACGACCCAGAGAAGATTTGCACATGAAGGCGTCAAGACTGTATCTAGGCAATACGAATTTCACTTTGGGGGCGAGTTGACGGCATCAAAGGCTAATACATGACGCCGTCAGGATGCTATGTCTAAATATATTTTTCCAATTTTTCATTGTAAAGTGTGGAACAAGTTGTGGAATACTACACACAAACCCTAGCTCGAATTTCCTGCATATTGAAGGGGTTTCAAACCCTTCTTTCTTCCATGTTTGAATAAAGATAAGTACTTCAATAATCATTCAATATGTCTATGTATTGTTTTATTCTATCTTAAGTTATGTCTATCTTTCTTTTAACATGTTAGGCTAGGTTTTTATTGTGTTTGCTTATATGTAGTGAAACCTAGATGTTGATTATTGGTTGATTGTTTGTCTATAATTGTTATGGATGATTGTATTTGATGTTAGGCTTAAGAAAACTGGCAAACTTCCATTGGTAACTTGCTTGAACGTCTTAAGAAACATGATCGGAGGTGTACTACGATTTTTGGTTGTATTTAATGCATAAGTGAATTCTAATGATCCCATGTTAGGAGCTTTTAATCGGCTCGACATAGGAGTGAAGTAGGATCTTATAGAGTTAAGGAATATTGTACACGACCCTACAACTAGTATTAAGGAATATAATCCGTCATCCATGCAATTGTAACAAGCTAATCAACCGGTAAAAGATATCTAGGGAGTAATGAAATCTAAGTAAACATAACTTTTCTCATTATTGTTTCCACCACATTAGTAAATTAGTTTAATTTTCATTTATTTTATTTTATTTTGATTGCATCTTAGTTAATTGGGTTAGTTGACTAGCAACTAATTCCGCCCACTCCTTCAAAACCAGAGATTTTACTTGCTTTCATAAAATATAAAAAATACAAAAAGAATCATCCCTCACCTCTAGACCTAGTTTAGTAGGCTTTCTAATCCTAGCGACACTATTCCTGAGTTGAACGATCAATCCCTCGGTACTTGTCACTATACTATACTACAACGATCAGGTACACTGCCTGGTGGGGGTTGTAAGCTTCTCAAGATCCCTTGAGAGGTAAAACCTGTTGCGAGGGCGCAATTCCCACGTATCATGAGTGGAGGTGGTGGGCGGCGGCGGTGGTGAGTGGTGATGGTTGGAAGTGGGTGGTGGTGGCGATGGGTGGTGGGTGGTTGTGGCGATGGGTGATGGCGGCAGCGGTGTTGGTGGTGGTGGTGGGTGGTGGTGGGTGGCAGTGGGTGGTGGTGGCGGTGGTGGGTGGTGGTGGGTGACAGTGGTGGGTGGCAGTGGTGGCGGCGGTGGGTGGTGGTGGCGGTGGTGGGTGGTGGCGATGGTAACGATGCAAATATTTTAACTCAATGAGGACTAACGATGCAAATATTTTAACTCAATGAGGACTAACGATGCAAATATTTTAACTCAATGAGGACTAACGATGCAAATATTTTAACTCTATAGTCAATGAGGACTAACGATGCAAATATTTTAACTCAATAAGGACTAACGATGCAAATATTTTAACTCTATAGTCAATGAGGACTAACGATGCAAATATTTTAACTTTTGTTAGGAGATAACGGAAAATAATTTGCATCGTTAGTCCTCATTAACTGATATTACTAACGGAGGGATGGTTTTGTGCCAACTTTACTACCACAGGGATGATTTTTGTGCCAAAAAAAAAAGAAAAAGGATGTAAAGGGAGCAAAGGCCAAACCACAGGGATGTATTTTGGACTTTTCTCAAAGATTTAACATGCAATTAGGCAAAACACAAGGACGATTTTTGCAATTTACAAAAAATAAGATAAAATAATATATGAACGCTTTTATTATTTTTATTTTTTATCTTCATATCTCAATTTTGAAACTTATTTCTCATATACAGCCACCACAACCACAATTTTCCTTCGCAACCACAATCTCAAATACCCGGAATCCATCGCCACGTGAACCCCTCTCATACTCAGCCGCCGCAATCCTTTACCATTACCAAAAATCTACTGGCTGCAAGTTGTTTTGCTATTTTTAAGTGTTTGTCATACGTGTATTTTGGTGTGATTTTGTGTTTTGTTCTTCGAAACTAACAGTAAATGCCAATGTTATTTTATGGAAAAGATTTTTTTTCTTCATATTTTTGTTTAGACTGGTATTTTTTTTATTATTTTTTATTAATTTCCATGTAGTTATGCGACTCTGTTAATTAGTGGTGGTGGACTGCTTGTGATTGTAGATGGGGAAGGACTTAGGTTTGAGTACTAAAGAACATAGAGAAAATAGACATGATTTGAGTTTTTAAGAAGATTTAACACGCATTTACTCAAATCAACATCCAACACTACCTAAAAGTGCAAGTTTTAAGCTAATAAAAGTATAAACATCGATTAAAAAACATTTAGTTATGAGTGAGGTGTAAGCAATAAGAGCTCTTGGTATGTTAACGTGGGTATCGCGTTATGGCCTACGTGGCATGTTCTTAACTTGAGTTATGGCTAAGTAATTATACCGTGTGTTTGAGTTATGGTTTTGCGTTACCCTTCATGTTACCGTGGTAACGTCGCGTTAAGAAGCAAACATCAATAAAAATAAAAGTTACATAAACGGCCTAAAATTTAAATTTTTAAAGAAAAGTGGGGCCAAAATGTTGAGTTATTGTTGAGTTATGATAATGGGTGTTTTATGTGAGTTAAGGTTAAAATGTTAAAGCTGATGTGCCGCTGGGGTGGCACTGAGTTATTGCATAACTTGAGTTATGATACAAAGAGTAAAACGTTGCCCAGTTTGACATTATATGTATCCACAATGTAAAATTTGTGTAGTTATAAAATCTTAACTTATTCATAAAAGTGTATAGGAAAATCTCATTTATATTCTATAGACATGTTTTAGAATTGCATGCATTTGCATAGAGAATAAATAAGTAGAAATACAACATGCATTAGCTGATGTTGTGTAGTGTTTATCAATAAAAAAATAATTTCTTCCGTATATATATCGTTTGTTCACAGAGATGCGAACAATAAATATATGGATGAGGTGGCAACCTACAATGCATCATGCGTTCATAGTTTCAGTATTATTCGATGCCACATGGGCCGATTGTGGATGCCCTAAGAAGAAAGATTTGAAACAGTTGAGGTGTAAATGACGTGGACAATTAGAAATGACGTGTATTTTAGTTTAGTAATGCGGAGCATGGTAATTTGGTTAGTAATAAGTTACTAGTGAATGAAGTAAATATGATTGAATAATTAATAAATTACAAAGTTTGGTAACTTGAATGATAAAAAATTAAAAGGGTAAAGTCCATAAAATAGCAACGTACTTTTTCAAATTTACAGAGTTAAGTAACGAACTTTTTTTATTACCGATTTAGACATTAAAACTTGCTAATTTTTTACGATATAGTAAATATGTTCATAGGCTACCTGGTAAACCGGTAACCAAGCTTATTTGGCATTTTGTTTTTAACTTTTTATGCTTAGGTGTTAGCTTATGTGGCATATTTATGCTTATGTCATCACCACTATCATTGCTTTTAGAGTCCACCACAAAACCACCATCTTCTTCGACAACCATCATCTTCTCCGGCATTTTTTCCGGCAACCACCATATTTTCCGGCAAACATCAATTTTTTTTTCATTGACAATATTCCATAGATCAAAACAACAATAATAGATCGAGTAATATATTTTTTTTCTTAAACAATATTCCATATCTTTAAAGATCTAAACACCGTGTCGTTAAAAATCTAAACAACCAAAAAAGCTACACCACCAAAACCAAACACTTGTGTCAGATTCATACAAAAGTTCCTAAACAATATTTCAAAGATTTACATAACCCATGTACAAAAGCCAATTTCAACCTATAAAAACATCACATAAATTCATTTCACATATGACCAAATCCGGTGTAACAGCCTCCACTTCCGCCGCCGTACCCAACGCCCCATATGATCTTACAAAACACACAAACACTAACTCGTAACCGTTCGGATCTAAACCATTCATCAATCTGGATATTTATAGATATGGGTTTTCGGATCTAATCCATTCGTCAATCTTTAATCCTCTATGTTTTAATTGCTCAAGCAAAAAACGAGTTTGATTGTTCATTCTTTATTTTCCAGTTCTGAAGAGAAATAAAGAAGGAAAAGAGGGGTCGCTAGTGTTGATGACGTTGTTGTCTCGTGATGGTAGCATTAGTGGCGGCGGCAGTGGAGAATGTGGGTAGATGAAGAAAGGGAGTTTATGATTAGGGTTTGGTGTTGGCATTGATTATGTATATGAATGAATTATTCTTTTCTTTTTACAGATCTGTGTTTGTGATGATGTTTGGGTTTTAAAGGATGAAGATTGAAGATGAGGACGAGTTTTTATGTGTGCGGGAAGAAGATAAGGGTGAATTAGTTAGAAAATAAAAATGTGAATAATATGTGCCTATGTGGAAATAATATTAGTGTCCAGGTGGAAACAAAAAAATAATTATTTATCTACATGGAAAATTAGCAGGCCATATTTACTATATCGACAAAAATTAGCCGGTTTCAATGACTATATAGGTAATAAAATTAGTTCGTTACCTAATTCTGTAAATTTGGGAAAGTACGTTGCTATTTTATAGACTTTACCCAAATTAAAAACAAAGTGAACATTTTCGCATAGTTCATATTTAACCCTTATTATTATGACATAATCTCTAACAAAACCCACAGCAAAAAATAACCACACTAACACACGCGCTCTTTGAAACATTGTCATCTAGATACCGCATGAAATAATGTCATTTTTTCACATGCCATTTAGCATACATTAACAACTCTCAACTCAAGGGTATCACTACCATCACCAATTTACAGTCAGACATTTTATCAAACAGTTGGTGTGCAACTCAATCACATCGATAAATAAATATAATGTCATTTGTTGTAATGAATAATGATACGGTTCATATCCCTCTTTGTTCCTTCTCTTGTTTATGCTGCGAAGACAGTGACCGGACCTTTGTTGGCGATATTCCGGTCACCGGAGCTGCAGTTCTTCCGTGAACCTGATGGTCATCAACATTATATCATCTTTCATATTAGTAACACTCAGGTAATATAAATTTATATTATGTATGTTTTTATAAATTGTTTGTTTGATTGTTAGTTAATTAATTAATTATAGTTTGAATTTATGTGAGGTAATGTTGATTGATTGATTGATTTGAATTAGGGTTTTTGTTTTTGGTTTGATTTGTGTTAATTGATTGGGCGAGTATTTGACTTAGATGTACGCGGTCTAATCGGAGTGTCTCCGTGGCCGTTTTACGGGCCACTGCTAATTAGTGGTGGTGGACTACTTGGGTTTGTAGATGAAGCAGGACTTGGTTTTAGTACTAAATAAATATAGAGAAAATAGACATGATTTGAGTTTTTAGAAGAATTAAACACTGATATACAAAATAATCAACATCCAACAACACTTAAAAGTGCAAGTTTTAAGCTAATAAATTTATAAACATTTTGTTATAGGTGAGGTGTAAGCAATAAGAAGAAAAGATTTAAAGCAAGTGAGGTGTAAATGTCATGGATAACTATAAATTATGTTTATTCTAGTTTGATGATGTGGACTATGGTAATCTGGTTAATACCAAGTTACTAGTCTGAACTCTGAAGTAACATGAATGTACCTTTTTTTTTTTTTTTTTTTTTTTTTTTTTTTTTTATTTAATTATTCTGACCTAGTTAACAAATAATGCGAAGTATGGTAACTTGAATGAACAAAAACTAAGGGCCCGTTCGGTTTCTAGGTGGGTTTAGGATTTGAATTTAGATTTTGATTTGATTTTGATATAAGAAAGAGAAAATTTAATATTTTATAAATAAATAAATGTTTGTATTAAGATTTATGGTTATTTTGTTTATTTAAAGAAAACTATATTAATGTAGGCCCAGTTGAAAAGTAAAATAGGTTGAATGCTAAAAATGAATGAGAGAGAAAGTCCTATGTATTTTACACATATTTGGATGAAAATCTACTACTTGTGTCATAACTCCATCAGACCATGTGGGTCCTTATATATCCACTAACAAAACATGAATTTTCATTTTAGACCCTTGTCATTTTACTTTTTCTAAACTTGTAAAGCATCACACATTTTTCAAGCATCATAAATACGTTATTATTATTATTTTTTATTTTTTACTATCTTCATTCTTTATAATTTATCATTCATCTTCAACCTAAAATTATGAAGCATTTTTCTACCTATTGAATCAAGCAAAAGGTAACCCATTTTTCTTACAACGAAAACACCTAACCTCGCCGTTGGCCACCCTCGACTACCATCACCATCTCAACTTTTTGCCACTCCTCCGTCTGGCAACCACCACAGATCCGTGCGCCTCAACCATAGGTTGAGATGGTGATGGTGGTTGTGAGTGGTCAATGGTGGGACTAGGTATTTCCAGCAAGGGTGGCCACATCACAATATCACACTCTACTATATAATAAGGTTTTTATGGGTTTTAATCTTGTTTCTAGTGAGGTGTGACCACAGATCTTAATTGGTTTTAAACGTTAAGTTTATGTTTTGATGGTATGCGGGTGTCAAGGGTTTAGAATCAAAGAAACTTCATATCATTTGTTTGGTACATGTTTTTTCTTTTGGTAAAGGGTATTGAATGATAGATTTGATACCTTAGCTAATTAGTAGGTTTTGATGAAAGATACATGGGTCCCACACTCTTGATTAATATGAGCCACAAGTTTTAACACTTTTTTTTTTAATATTTTTTTTATCTCTCTTATTTATAACAAATAATAATTTTAAATATAATATTAATTCATTTATTATATATATCACACATTTTCTCTCTCTTTTATTTCTTTCAAACCTTTCCCAAATCCGAATCCAATTCCAATCACACTTACAAACCAAGCGCACCCTAAATGGGTTTATTAGCAAAGATCTGATCTCCACACATCAAACATCTATTTAATGTCACATCAAAAGAAAACCGGGCCAAAGTAGTCAAACAAACACCCCCTAATTTCAATGATTTAAGCGAACATTTTTGCAAAGTTCAGCATGGTATTTGTATTACAGTATTACACAGCTAAATAATAACATAATCAATAAACAAATCAATAACAAAACCACAAAACCCAGAGCCAAATAACCGGACACTAACACGTGCTCCTTGAAACATGGTCATCTGGATACCGCATGAAATAAGGTAATTTATTCACAGGCCAATTAGCATACATCGAACCATTCCAACCAGCAACAACTCTCAACTCAAGGGTGTCACTACCATCACCAATTTACAGGCAGACATTTTATCAAACAGTTGGTGTGCAGCTCAATCACATGGATAAATATAATGTCACTTGTTGTAATGACTAATGATACGCTTCATCTCCCTCTTTCTTCCTTCACTTGTTCATGCTGCGAAGACAGTGACCGGACCTTTGTCGGCGATATTCCGGTCACCGGAGCTGCAGTTCTTCCTTAACCTGATGGTCATCAACATTCTATCATCTTTCATATTAGTAACACTCAGGTAATATAAATTTATATTATTTATGTTTTTATAAATTGTTTATTTGGTTATTAGTTATTTAATTAATTATAGTTTGAATTTGTGTGAGGTAATGTTGGTTGATTGATTGATTTGAATTAGGGTTTTTGTTTTTGGTTTGATTTGTGTTTTAATTCATTGGGCGAGTATTTGACTTAGATGTGCGCGGTCTAACTGGAGTGTCTCCGCGGTCGTTTTACGGGCCACCGCTAAGATGTGTACCTAGTGAAAGTTTCAAAATAAGCCAAAGAAAGTGAGCTTATGAAACATAAGCCTAAAACCAAATAAACCGTAAGCAGGCTATATAAGCCGAAACAAACACCCCCTTATTAAGCAGAAAAGCACTTTTTTCATCCAAGTTGCTTGTTTCGTGTTAGATATTTCATATTGAATTGAAATGACTTTTTACTCTCGTATTTAACCTAAAACATTTTATAAATGAACTTGATTGAAAATGTTGTTGTATAAAATAAGCAAATCCAAACACCGGTTCCAAAAGTACTTATTTTTAAGCAGAAAATATAAGCAATCCCAAACACCAACATAGTAAAAAATGAAATAACAATACTCGTAAAAATAACAATTCAATTGAAATTTTCAATCAAGTTTATTAATAGAATGCTTTTAGGTTAATATCAAATAAACAATACGAAATAAACAGAAAGTGTGTGGATGTAGAAATGGCTTTTCTGCATAAAAAAGTGGAAAAGCAGAAAAATAAGCAATCACAAACACCTTATTGAGGCATCGGAGATAAAATATTTGTAGCTGAAACGGTTAGCTAAGATGTGACATTCTGGTTGGTTTTTAAAAAGTTATTTCGGCTAACTTATGTCTGGTAACCTCTTTCAAAATGATACAAAAACCTTACATTGTACAATCTTGTTCTGTTTTCGAGGCACATGTATCACATTGTGCTGTTAGGGTGTACTAGTTTATTTAAATACGCATGGCTCACATAAACTTTTTAGGCTTCCTCGGAGCTGATTGTAAGATTAACGTTGCTTTCTTTTTTAGGTTCCTACTATGCCGCGGTTATTGAGAACCAAGTAGATTTTGCTGGACGGGTAGTGATTGATGTTGGTGCTGGAAGCGGCATACTGTCATTGTTTGCTGCACAGGTGTTACTAATGAATAATACTATAGGGGGTGTTTAGATTTGCATTTTGGAATCCTCTGATTATTGGGACTTGAAATTGCGATTATCAGTGTTTAATGTTTGGATATACATATTCTGGTTCTGAGTATATAGGGATCAAAATATATTTTGTTAACTAGGTTTGTACCGGCTACTTCAAAACCAAACAACATGTTTTAAATAGAGTTACTTATGTATCTCTTTTTTTGACCCAATCTTGGAATCTTTATATTTCCATTTCATAAAGCCTACATCCAAACACCAACACAGTGTCATGTACTCTTATTGAGAAATGTGATGTCACATGTATCGACTAATCACACAGTTTCTCATCCTCTTTGTTTCTTCTCTTGTTTAGGCTGGTGTAAAACATGTTTATGCTGGGGAAGCATCGGAAATGGCTGACTATGCTCAAAAGCTTATTGCTGGGAATTGTCTGTTGGCACAAGGAATTACGGTTAGTGCCCTTAGTACAAGCTTGGTTGCTTATATTGTTGGATGCTAATCATTTCAAATTATAAAATAATTTGCCAACATGAGGTTTACGAGAATCTTTTATGTTTATTGATCACATTCTTCTTTTTGCAACCAGTATTGGTGTCCTGTCCACACTTTCTGTTATTAAAAGTATTGGTGACCTGTCCACACTTTCTGGGAGGCTTTCACCCTTGAACCTTTTATTTATCCCCTTGACACATAAAAGATGAAACATAACCAGATTAACCCATTCATTGGTAAATGGTTCCAAATTCCCATGGGAACTTTTCCAGCTAGGTTTTTATTATTGAGTAGTTAACAGTTGATATGTCTAAATGAACACAAGTACCATAGCGTTCCAAAAATCTACCATAACAAGTGCCCCATAACTCAGATAACTAATAGTAAAACAAGTTGCAAAATGTTTAAAGTTTTGAAGATTTAAAGATTAAGGATTACAAATAAAGGATTGGTGATTAGAGATTAAAGATGTGTATACTAAAAAATTTAATAGGCATATGTGAAGATTCGCTAGGTTATATTACCTGTTGGGTTATTTCATGCTATCTCGAGAGGAAACATGCACGGTTATACTGCTCAAAACTGATTATGCCATATTTATTTGAATGCACTAGTTATCAAGGGATCCGGATTACGTAATTGCTATACTTTTTTAGTATATCTTATTGTGTTATATGTCAAACATGGAAGGTCAAACAAGCAAAGTCAAACCCATCAACAAACAAACTAACTGTTTTTCCTGCCCAACTCTTTTTACCCATTTCATTTGTATAAATTCATTTCATTAGCTCATTTTACATCCAGTCTTTGATTTTTAATTCATCTAGTAAAAACCCTCATATTCCTAGTAACAAATCCCGTCAACCCAATTCGAGATTCCATTCCTATTTTCGTGAATTTCCTATTATTTGAATTTGATCTTTCTCATTTCATTGTAATTTCTGAAAGATCAAAACATTTGGCATCAGAGAAGTGATCTTGGCAACAAGATTTTGTTATTTTACCGATCAAATCTATCATCATTCATTCATTTTTTCATATCTTTCATATTCGCGCCAAATTACAAACACGTAACAAATTCACTCTTCTTTCTATTTCCTAGTAAAAAAAATGTGTGTTGGAGTCAAGTAATTAAGTCAATTGTGATTCTTGATAATTAGTTCGTTTTCTTGATTAGTTGGATAAAGTTTGTTACAGTTCTGAGTCATATTGTGTTTTCTTGATCAAGAATTGGTCAAGATGCCTAGTCAAACGAGGTCTAGTACCAGGAATGAAGAAGATGGTTTAAGAGAAACAATAGCTAGGTTGATGTAGGAAGAAATGGAGAAAATGAGGTTGTAAGTGAGAAATGTAGCTGCTACCGGAAATGAGGGTCTTGTGGTAAGAAATCAGGGTGAAATTCAAAGGCAAACAGTAGGGTTATAAAGATCGAGTTTCCAAGATTTGGGGGAGAAGATGTAAGAGGCTGGTTGTATAAGTGTGAGCAATTCTTTAGAGTGGATAATGTGCCTGATGAATAAAAGGTATCATTGATTTTTATTCACTTGTTTGACAATGCATTGATGTGGCATAGGCGGTTTCTAAGAATAATGGGTGATAATGTGTCTTACTGTCTTGGATGATTTACAAAGAGGCTATTTTACAAAGATTTGGTAGTTCTTTTGATGACCCATTAGTTGAATTGAAAAATGTCAAATATGAGACCACTATGGAAAATTACCAAAATGAATATGATAATCTTTAGAGTAGGGTGGAAATACCAGAAGAACAAGCAATTAGCTTCTTCTTGGCTGGTTTGCCTAATGAAATAGAATTAGCAGTGAGGATGTTTAAACCACAAACATTGTCTAATACTTACTCATTGGCTAAACTGCAAGAAGCAACCGACAAGCTATGTAGTTAATCTCGGCGAGATCTCGCCGATATCTCGTCGATATCTCGGATCTCGGCCCTAGAAATAATCTCGTTTCAAAATCTCGGCCCCAAATCTCGGAGCCGATATTCTCGGCGAGATTGCGAGATTTCCGAGATTTCTGGGCATGCCGCGTTTGACTTTTCCGTTTCTGATATTGTGATTTTCATGATGATGGTGTTTTCCGGTGAAGCTTTGAGGAGTAATATAAGATACAATGTTTGTGGCCTGCATTTTAGAGATAAGTCTGCATTTTTTAGGAGTAATAAGGAGGAAAGTGTTTGATTTGTGAGATGAAGAAGTTCAGATGTAAAAGATGGAGGCGTGTGTATTTGGAGAAATTAAAACATTATGGTTTTTTTCTTGTTGAGCTGGCATTTTGTTTTTTTTCTTGGGCCCAATTAATAAGTTACATGAATGGCCCAACTTAAATTATTCAATTGGACTCAAAAATATTTAAGTGGACTCAAACATACAATTAAATACATACGTAATATAAATTTTGCAACATTTGTATAAAATATATATTGAAAATATAAAATTTAATAATAAAATTAATAAACACCTATAAGTAGGTATATAAAATATAGAGTAAATTACATGGTTGGTCCTTGTGGTTTGTCTAAAATAACAACTTTCGTCCCTCGAAGTTTAAAGTTGCATTGGTAGTCCCTAAGTATGTAAATAAATAACACACCTAGTCCCTATAGGGACCATTCATGTTATTCTTTGGAGTCGAAAATTTCACCTATAGGGACCATGTGTGTTATTTGTTTACATACTTAGGGACTATCAATGCAACTTTAAACTTCGAGGGACGAAAGTTGTTATTTTGGACAAACCACAAGGACCAACCATGTAATTTACTCATAACTTTTTGAATGTAAGTATTGCTAAGCAATTTGGATGTAACATCAAAGCTAATTGTGCACTGCAAGTAACTGTAGCTAGTGGTAAGACCTTACTTGGTGACACTATGTGCAGTGACTTTATTTGGAAGTTGCAGGGTGAAATTTTTAATGCAAGTGTTATGCTGTTACCATTGGGTGGTTGTGATATGGTCCTAGGAATCCAATGGTTATCTACATTAAGAGACATTAAGTGTAACTTCCAAGAGTTAAGGATGAGTTTTGCTTATAATGGTAAAGTGGTGAACTTGAGAGGAAGTACTAAACCAGCTGTTCAATGGATGACGCTGTCCAATGGATGACTGGTAAGCAAATGCCAAAAGAAACAGGGAAGGCTACTTATCTGGCAATGTGTGTCTACCCTAATGCTATGCTGAACATGATTTCCAATTCTACTATTGCTCACCATTAACCATTAGCCATGAAATCCAAACACCCCTTCAGCTCCTATAAGAAGAATTTGCTGATGTGTTTGAAGTTCTAAAAGGACTGCCACCAAATAGAACCCATGACCACAAAATAACTTTAAAAAAGGGTACCGTACCAGTTAACATGAGGCCTTACATGCACCCACCCACTCAAAAGGATGCCATAGAATCGATGGTCAAAGAGTTGCTGGAATTAGGTTTGATTAGACTTAGTCACAACTCTTTTTCATCACCATGGTCAAGAAAAAGAATGTGAGTTGGAGGATGTGTATTGACTATAAGCAGTTAAACAAAAACATTATTAAAGACAAATTTCCTATTCCACTCATTTAAGAACTAATTGATGAGTTGCATGGTTTTGTGGTATTTTCAAAGTTGGACTTAAGATTAGGCTACCATCATATCAGAATGGTTGAAGATGATATTGCAAAGACAGCTTTCAAATCACATGAAGGACATTATGTCTTGGTATTTTCCAGCAAATGTACATTGGTATTCTTTGATGATACACTAGTGTATAGCCCAAGAACACATGACACAGTTGAGGGTGATTTTAGAAACAATGAGGTCGAATCAGCTCTATGCTAAGCAAAGTAAATGTGTGTTTAGGGCTCAACAAGTTGAATACCTTGGGCTGTAATCACCAGTAAGGGAGTAGCTATTGACCCTCAGAAGATTAAGCTATGCAGAGTTGGCCTATTCCTACTACTTTGAAGCAACTTAGGGGATTTTTGGCCTAAAGGGGTATTATCAACGGTTTATCAAAGGCTATGTAATCCTTAGTTCACCCTTTACTACTTAATTGAAAGAAGAATGCCTTTGGATGGAACAATAGTGCTCAAGAAGCCTTTGAAAAACTCAAGACAAGAATGGTAAGTGCACATGTATTGCAACTTCTTGATTTCAATGAGGTGTTATTATGGAAACAAATGCTTCAGGTTTGGGTATTGGGATGTGCTACAACAAAAGGCCATCCCATTGCTTTTCTAAGTAAGACTCTTGCTCAAAAACACCACTCATTGTCAACATATGAGAATGAATTTTTAGCTGTGACCTTGGGTAAGTGGAGGGGATATTTGCTTGACAGGCATTTCATCATTAAGACATATCTCTTTAGCCTCAAATACCTATTGGATCAAAGAATTACTACTCCCACTCAAATGAAATGGCTACCTAAACTAATGGGGTATGATTATGAGATTATGTACAAAAAAGGGTATGAGAATGTGGTTGTAGATGCTCTTTCTAGGGTGCAATCAAGTGCAAAGTTATTGTAGATCAGTGTAACTACTCTATCAAGTGACCTCTATGATGAAATTAAGCAAGGGTGGATGTCTGATACTAACTAGGGCCAAACACTACTCATGGTCTGTTGCTAAGAAAAGGTAAGTTGGTATTGGTAGTGATGAAATGTTAAGAAAGAAATTGTTAGATGTACTTTCATAGTGGGCCAGATGGTGGTCATTTAGGAATGCAAGCTACTATGCAGAGGATGTGTGCTTAGGTGTATTGGAAGAAAATGAGAAGACATATTAAGCAGTTTGTCTAACAGTGTGATGTGTGTCAAAGATTTAAACCGAGTTAATTCCTTACCCTGGATTGCTACAACCATTGCCTATACCAGAAACCTTTTGGACAGATATCTCAATAGATTTTATTGATGGCTTGCCAATGTTAAAGGGACAACCATAATGGTGATAGTGGACAAAATCAGTAAATATAGCCACTTTATAGCCTAAACACACCCTTACACAGCCACGCAAATAGCTCTAAGTATTCTTGGATACTATCTATAGGCTGCATGGATTACCAAAAGTAATTGTCAGTGACAGGGATGCAGTCTTTATAAGCAAGTTTTGGAAAGAGTTGTTTGCTGTCTTACAAGTTCAGTTGCACACTTCCAACAACTTTTCACCCCCAAAGTGATGGTAAGACAAAAGTAGTGAATAGAAGTTTTGAGTGCTATCTAAGATGTATTTGTGGAGATAAACCAAAGGAGTGGACTAATTGGCTACCATTAGCTAAATATTGGTACAATACTTCTTATCCTACTACTATCAAAACCACCCTTTACCAAGTAGTGTATGGGCAACCTCCTCCATCTCATGTTAGTTACACTCAAGGGGATACTAAAGTGGATATGGTGGACAAAACTCTCATGGACAGGGAAGATGTTATCAAGTTGTTGAAATTCCACATGAAAAGGTCCCAAGACAGAATGAAAGAAATGGCTGATAGACATAGGACTGACATGGAATTTGTGGTAGATGAATAGGTCTATTTGAAACTCCAACCATACATGCAATCCACAATGAGGCAAGGAAAGCATCACAAGTTGTCACTTGTCAGCAAGGTTTCATGGTTCTTTTAAGGTCATTCAAAAGATTGGAAAGGTGGCATATAAGCTACAATTGCCCGAGAATGCTCAAATCCATCCTGTTTTCCCTGTATCAGCTTCTTAAATCCATCCTGTTTTCCATGTATCTCACCTAAAGAAGTACTAAGGTGAAGTGCCACAGGAGCCTGGAAGACTGCCACAGATGAATAAGGATGGGTTGATAGTAGTGGAGCCTTTTGCTATTTTGGATAGAATACTAGCAAAGAAAGGGAATGTTGCAGTGGTATATGTGTGCATTGGACAATTGAAGATGTTGTAGATGCCACATGGGAGCCCTATGATGAGACTGCTATCAAGTTTCTGCAGTTTGATCTAAGTGCTTGAATGGTTGCTTGAGGTCAAGCAACATTTGAAGAAGGGGCATTGTTATATGTCAAAAATGAGAAGTCAACAAAAGTCAAACACGGAAGGTCAAACAAGCAAAGTCAAACCCATCATCAAACGGACAACTTTTTGTTACATGTCAAAATGAGCCGGGTTTGTTTGGATTGACCCAGAACACTTTAGTACAAAGTTTTGAATATGCAATATGGATTAATAACATACTTTGAGCAACTTTTGTGCTGTTTTATTATTAGTTTATCTTGTTGATTTCACTCTTTTGATTCGGTAGAGACAAAACCTCCCCCGTATTGATATTCCCTTGCACGAGTAAATGAGTCAATTATATTCCCTACCCTAGGATAGCCAATAATTTATCAACTTGGATCCGATATAACCTGAATAAGAAAAACAAGAACGATTCCTCTGCGATACAGAATTCACCACCCAAAGGACTCGCTAGACAATTCCAACATCGAAATCCGATACAGTTACACCACGATATCTCCAAAATTGGTCTCCAAGATCACCTTCTAATCCTGCCCAAGAACTAGAATAGCAATGGAAATAACAATATCTAAATTAAGAGATAGAAAATTTGGTAATCAATAACTGCCTTTCTCATTTATTCATGTTGTCTTACATAACAAAGAAAGGAGAACCAAAACTATCCCACGTAGCTACATTTTAGGGAAAAGTAAATAACTGCTTTGAGAAAGTCAATAGACTGAAAAATAAAAAGAAATAGAAAATATGGAAATAAAATGACTGGGAATTTAAAGACTTTGCTATGTAGCACACGTGGAACAAAAAGCCTGTAATCAAGTAGTGATGGGGTCTGATTGAATTATACTGACCCACCTGTGGCCCATTTGACTAGGTTCTTGGGTCGAATTTGGATCCAGTGTGGCAATCAGGTCTTTAGTGGGTTTCTGCCTATCACCCTACCTATAGAAATAATAAACACTTGTTTGGTAGTTTGACTGCTTTTGTTCAAATTACAGGATTTACAACTTTCCTCTCTGGGTGAAGACGGGTCTGATACATTCAACAACCGCTAAATGATTCCAGAGTCCAAATTCATTGACCTTTCAGTGACGAAATGCATTTGATATACACCAACGGTCTAAGCTTTCTGGAAACTTGATCCATCATGTAACATTATACTAGGCACCAAGAAATGTCAGGCGGGTTCTTTAAAGACTGCCCTTTACTCTCATGTATCATTTCAATGCCTTTAAATTAGGTTGTCATGGTTGACCGATTTATTGCTCTTAGAGTGTTTGCATTACTATGTTGGAAATGTTGACTAATAATAATTAATTTTTTACCTTCAAGAGAAAGTTGACTTTCGTGTCCATAAAGTGCTTGACTATATGATGTCCACTTTTAGTTGGTTTCTATCCGGGTTATTTTAAGGCTTTCTGAATAATGTTTTGTCAAAAGAACAGGATCAGTTGAGGCCAATGTCGATTATGCAGTTAGGGCTCTAGCTAGGTTAAGACCGGTAGTGATCAGTTCACAGGGTTGTAGCTACTAGCATCAAGGCAGGTCTTCGATAGATCAAAAGCTAATTCTTTGTCCTACGTAAAAGTTATATATTTTACTACGTGACCACAAGCTGTAAATATGTCAAAAATCTAATATTCTTAGTTTGGGGCCAAAGAATCTAATTCCACAAACTGTGTATACTCGTTTATAAAGCTATTGCCCCCCGAGCATTGAACAGCCTGCTGAAAGGTTTATGTTTTGTAAGTAACATGTTTTCTTATTAATATGCATTGTAATTTCCATGATTGTTTTTCCTTGTCTTTGTGTGGCTTGAACAGTGGTTACGAGTTTGATTTATAATCAATTGGTGGTCAGGTCAAGGCATGGTATGTGAATGGGAAAAGCAAACATCTTAGGTATTCTAAACAAAAATATTTCCATGGCTGTTGTCAGCATATATCACTGAAGAGGGAATTAAACTTTCTCCTAATTACATAGCAATCAAGGTCTCTATATTAGACAAAAACTATCCTTGTATGAAGTGAATGTTGGAGAATTCCTGGATCGATTTGGATATGCTGTATGTGAAAGCGTGGTCCAAAGAGTTATCAGGAAAAGATACCTAGTTGGAGTGCAAGTCCAACTCGTCCTATGTGTTTATTTAAGATATTAATAATGTAATCCTAGTTATAGTCGAATGCGTATTGTTTAGTCTATATATACCGTGGAGGTAGGGATTCTCATTGTATCAAATTGGAGTTTTGAGAGAGTTGCTTCAATAAAGAAAATCTGTGTGTTTAGGCAGTAACTAACCTGTGTCGTGTTCTTGTTTCAATTTGTGTGTTGTTGCTTTCTATATCAGCTGAGAACAGATCTGAGCACCATCAGTGAAATGGATCGGCATTGATATATCACGGATGTCTAAACTCTTACAATACCTTTGCCAACCCAAATATTAATTAGTTGTCACCTAAACTTAAATATATAAAGTGATTTTAAACATAGATGAGGTGAAACTTAGCTTCAAACATAATATTTATAATTATCCGGAGCAACAAATAGACTAAATATGGCAGATGGTTCTTTTACAGTGGCCTAAACTCGAGGCCACATACAATGAGGCCAGACATAGTTCCCTCATGACTTGTAAATTTCATATTCATAGAAAGAGAGTCATCTGAGAATTCATGTGCAGAGTTAAATTTCCACAGTTGAATCTCCATCCATCCATCTCCCCTTTGTTTTGGAACCCGAGTGATACCATTTATGTTCAATGGGCTTGGGGTTGTAAAATAAACAAATTCAGCCTCATTATTTTCTTGGTGGAGTATGTCTCGTACTTTCACCGGACAGTGCAGCCCCTTACATTTTTTTGAAAGCTTGAACACAAGGTAACAAACATATTCTGTATCCGGTGATAACATTTGACTTCTGATCGTGCAGTTGATATGAAATACTTGTTGCGGCAAAAGCTCAATCACCTCTGGAAATCTGCATGTATGATATATTATATGATAACATTTATACTTCTCAAGAAGACAAGAACAAAGTACATTTAAAGAGAAATAAATCCAACACGTGAAACTTTTGTCTACCTAGTCACGAATCTTTAATATTTTAGTAGAATACAGTAAATATTTGAACCTTGAATTATCAAATATAGTTTTTTCACGAAGGGCCTTTGGGTAAGCACATATGAGAACATAGCGAATGTACAGTTAGAATAAGTTTAGCGGTTAAAGGAAGATGTAACAAAGTTAGTTCAAAAAAAGAAAAGAAGCAGACCTGGACAGAGCTGATGGTTTTAAAGTAAATAGATCAACATTAGAGTATTTGTATAAAGCTGCCTTTGCGGAAAGCACGAGTAGTTTTTTTTCACGTATTTCGCCCAACCAGAAGAACTCGTCAAAGTTCCTGCATATCTTGAATATTTCTTCAAAGTTAGTTGGCAAATGTTGCACCTGATCCACATTGAAGTTTGATTTCAAGACTTGTTGGACTTCCTTCAATTTTCCGATTTCTTCATGTTTCACCTGTGTGCAAACCATGAAAAGTAATGCAACATAGAATATGGTTTATTTTTATTTTTATTTCTTAGCATGCATCCAATCCCTTTATATTATATAATATAAACAAAAGAATATAAAATGAAATCAAGGCACATAATTTCAAACTTACTTTGTCAATTGCTCGAAATTCAATGCCTTCAACATAGACTGCACTTTCGCCACAATAGTATGATGAAAAGCTCTCAAGTAGAAACTCAAAAACGACATCTTCATTATGATTCAAGAACTGGTACAACTCAATCATCATCCAGTCCTTGTCTCTCCATGTTGCGAAATATGCATGTAGACTTTCGAGTCCCTTTCTATACTTTAGGTTAACACACATCGGTTTACTTGAAACTTTTCTTGAATCACTAAGTTTGAAGAGTAAATAGACCCCATAAACAACATTCGGAGATAATAATCGAGTATCGGTCTTAATTTCGATGTTCAAATTGGAAACATCTGACATCTCCGCTACTGACTCAAATCTGCACATATTATAAATATGCAAGTCCTAGTCAGTCATAGTCATTCTTCCCCCAGATGTACACTTCTACTTTAGAATTTAGTATTTCTTTAAACCAAAATAAATGAGAAACAATTTATTTAGGAATCGAGAAAGACTTAAATTCAAAACTGAAACTTATTATATCAATAAATATATAATTAACTATGACAATTTTCTTTTAATCATTAAGTTTTCTATTTTTTTAGAGGGATAATATCTTGAAATAGACAAGCAAGATGCTAGCAAAATTCATGATTCATGACCGTGCAAACAGAGGGCCCAAAACAAGGCATATCTCAACCACGTTTTGGAAAAAACACATAGAATCAAACTACAGAGTGCATATCACTACAAGCAACATGTAAATATCATACATAGCACCCCAGATTCCAAATCTGGGACTATTAGATTCAGTCAAGAAGATACTAAAATCTTATATATGAATTCCATAAATGCATACTTTAAAGTAGCTCTACTCATGTTATTCACCCTTTAATTAGTAGTAGTATATACGAAGAATAGTCATTTTAGTTAACATAAAATACAATTTTTTTCAAATCAGCACTATGTAATCCAATTCCTATAAAAAATAAAATTTTGTCTAAGATTGAATTTCCATTCCTTTTGATGAGTGGAAAAGTACATCTCATGCAACCTTAAGCTTGACCATTCTTACCTAATCATTATGTTTTAACTTATAAAGTTTTTTGTTTACTTTTAGTAAATATCAAGGTTCAACACATACATAAACTAAAGCTTGAAGAGACTTTAGAGTTGATATGAAAAGATATAAGACACTGAAGGATTGAACCTGTACAAGTTACAAAGCATCTACTATTTACTGTTCTTCGAGTCTATTAACCATTTGATTAACAAACATTTTTGTATTATATCTGATTATGAAAGTCAATTGATTATATTTCTTATTCTAAAAGTTGTTGATCATATTAGATTGTAGATTAGAACAGAAATTTATGCATCTAACAACAAATGTAAAGAGGTAGAGAGAATAACCTTGATTCTGGAAGAGATTTCCACTCATGTGGACAACTGTTTTTGTAGGAAAACAATGTCGCTGAAACCATTGCATATTCTCCAATACCATCGAATGACATCAACTGTAATACAATGGAAAAACAAGTCAAACTCAACGTAAGGATACATAGAAAACAAGATGCACAAAAATATAAGTGAGATTTGAGAAGAAACTCATTACCATTTTGTCTTGTTGAAGGAGGATTCGCTTCGAAAAAATGTTGTAAAGATCCTCTTTCTTGATGGTGGAATAAATTTCATGGCACTTTGACTTCTGGATTATTTCTTTATAGTCTTTAGGCAATTTGGGCTCCCATTTTTCATAATCCTCCTATATATACATTAATTAATCAATTAATAAACTCGTGTTTCATACAGCTACTTTCTTACAGTTTATAAAACAATTAAAGGCCAATTTTGTCAAAATATAGAAACTTACCTGGAATTCCAATGCTTTCTTAAGCTGTGTGACCACTTCATGAGCTGTTGGCCGTCTTTCTCTCCTGTGATGTAAGCATTGAAGGGCAATCCTTGTAAATGTAGTATATGACTGTGGCACAATTTGTTCTTTAATACCCTCGAACACTAACTTATCAAGTTTTCCAACATGATAGTGGTGTTTAGCCAAAAAGGGTAAATAAAGATACTCATCATCTATCTCTTCGGATGATAGTTTCCCACACAATATGTCAAATAAAACCGCACCCAGTGAGAATATATCAGACTCTTTAGTTAAGAAGCCTGTTTTCGAGTGTAGTGGGTCACAATAGCCGATTGTGCCTGTAACATTGTCGATGACATAGTCTACATTCTCATTTTTTGGACTTACTAAGGAAAGCCCAAAACCGGTAATTTTTGCATTCCAGTCATCAAATAGTAGAACGTTGCTGCTGCTGATGTCCCTATGTATTACCATTTCTGGACTTGAAACAGTTCCATGAAGAAACTCCAACCCAATTGCAATATCGATGCATATTTTAAGTCGCATCACCCACGTAAGACTATCATCGCTTAAGTACTTATCAAGACTACCTCTGGATGCGTACTCATAAACAATAACTTTTTCATCCTCTTCATCACAGTAGCCTACAAGGCCAATGACATTTAAATGTTTATACTCCATAAGGATGTCCAACTCTGCCATAAATTTAGCTGTTGCCAGCTCTGTCAAAACTTCAGCATCTCCTTGATCCGACTTTTTATTCAACCGCTTTACAGCAATGATGTTATCTCCATGAGTACTGTGAGTAGCTCCCTTGTATACATTCCCAAAATCTCCATGTCCAATGATATTATCTTGACTGAAGCCTTTCGTGGCCAGCTTTATGTCTTCAAGTGATAGTTTGAGGTCGTCCTTGTGGTTCTCCTGAGAATTATTGGACAGTCAATCCATTTGACAAGTTAAAAACAGAATGAAACTACTTTCCATCTAGAATTCATTTGATTTTTTTTGTTGCATTTTAGTTTCTAAGTCTCCAAATTCATGTCAACGTTATGGTTGTAAATCAAGGTTGGTTGTTGCAATTTCGAAATTAAAAAATAAATAAATAAATAAATAAAAAATAAAAAAACATATATACATGGAAGAAAAGAGTCCGGAGGTTTACCGGCGAATCAGCAACACGTCATAAAGTTAAATTACTAAGTAAAATAAAGTTTAAGATAAAAAATAAAAATAAATCGAAGAACTTGAAAAAACCTAAACGGAAAGATCGTATATTGAGTAGAAGTTTGAGAAAATGTTGTTTACACAAAGTGTAATGTATGAAAGGTCACATATTACTATTAGAAATATGAAGATATTAAAAAGTTGTCTTTTAAAATATAGACTTACTTGAGAGTATAATGCTTTTTTGAGTTCGTTGATGACAACTTCTATTGTTGGGCGTTGCGCTTGAGTTTCTTCCACACATCGAAATGCAATTTCTAAAAATATGTTCAAAGACTCTTTATTGGGTCCTTTACTTAAAGAAAAGACATGTTCATCGGTCTCCTCCTTTATCTTGTGATCCACGATTTCCATTATTGTTCCCTTTCCAAAATGATCTTTTGCAATTGGTGCAATTCCCTTCTCATTCACCATGGTATATACAGAATCATAGGCCAACCTCCCGGTCAAGATCTCAAGCAACACTACTCCAAATGAATAAATGTCTGATTTGTTATGTAGTTTACCACCCTTCTGATATTCTGGATCCAAATACACATATGTACCTGCAATCATATTGGTATAGATAATGCTGGCCGATTGATTTGCTGGGTGGAATTTGGAGAGCCCAAAATCCGCAATCTTTGCCTTCCAATTATCTCCCAATAGAATATTATCGCTCTTGATGTCACGGTGGATCATCTTTTGTTTGCCATGATCTGTGTTGTTTTGAATGTAATTCAAACCATGTGCAATATCAAGACATATATTTAGACGTTGCACCCAAGTAAGAGTAGCCATTTTATCGGTGCTTCCTAAATAGCTTTCAAGACTTCCTTTAGAAGCATGCTCATAAACCAGGATCATTGCACCTTTACCTTCATCATAACAAAAACCAAGAAGAGAGATTACATTCTCATGCTTACAACTAGTTAGAGTTTCAATTTCTGCAATGAACCCTTGTTCTCCTTCTTGATTGTAAATGCGCTTTATGGCTACCGTGCTTCGTTTTCTGGGTAAATCGCATTTATCCACCCCTTCTTTCAAAGAGGAATTACTGCTATCAAAATATTCAAGATCTGCTTTGTATACTTTACCGAATCCGCCAGACCCGATGCAATATGCGTCATCAAAATTCTTGGTAGCCTCTTTTATATCATTTAGTCCAATCTTCAAGTTTTCCAAGTTCTTCCCCTGCAACATTAAGATAATTTTATGTTAAAATTTTCATATATGATTTGTTTTATGTTAACTATTAAAAAGCTAATTTTCATCTCTAAAACTAACGCCAAAAAGTACATCTGACAAAATGATCAAGATATGTGACAAGATTGAAAATGGAGATTAAGAAAGAGAACAAATGTGCAGTGTTTCATGTGATGAATGAAGTGGGAATTAGTTGAAGCATATTAGTTATACCTTATTATAATTACTTAAACCCTTAATTTAACCTCATCACTTTTTTCGTCCCAAAATTATTGTAAAAAAAAAAATCTAACAAAACTGGGATTATTTTTACCCATTAAGGTATTTTCTGATTGGTTAAAATAAGAAGTGGATAATTATTTTGGGATATAAAAATATAAAAAGTTATACTATAATTAAAAAGGAGTAATTTTTTTCTTTGGGTATGCTTTTGGAATTGTATGAACTTTGCTTTTGATTGCTATTGCTTAATTTCTACCCAAAAACACGATACACTCCATGGATATTGATACTAGTTCCAAACAAGTTAGTTCTAATTATTTGATTACATTCTAGTTGAATTTTTCTTATAATTACTTATAAGGTATTTTGGGACTTGACAACCATTTTACCATTTTTGTGTTACTTGTTATTACATAGATTCTTCACAATTGAAAACACCGAAATCCTAGTGAACGACCTCGGCTTACAAACCAAAACAAGCTACATACGAAAAGGCCATACTTGCCCGTGTATTCTTAGCTTTATCCGGCAATTCGTGTTATAAATTTAAAACTAGTAGTCGCGAGACACATCAAGTTTATGAAACATAATTGAGTTTATGTCTATAGTTTTTATTGTTTTTTAAGTTAGTTGAGTTAGCTATAAATAGGAGAGGATAAAATTTACTTTTAGTTAAATTGTTATTTATTAGTTGACAAGGACTAGGTGGGATCTTGAACCCGATTGATGTTTACTCTCTTTTTTAAATCTTGTTATGCTGTTAGTTTAAGGATTTATTACTTTATTTACCATAGTTCTCCTAACTTTTAGATGACAATCTCTCAGTGTACGCCTTAACACCAAAGGATTACCTTCCGCGTTGTTTTAATAATTTCACACCGGTTTGAGCATCCGGTGTCTTCCCGCTCTAATTGTAGGGAGTGCTAACCCGTATTCTATGGATTGTATTATAATATATTTGTATCGGGCTCAAGCCCAAGTCTAGAACATTTCCTTGTGATGTATTTGTATACCGAATATTTGCATAATGAAGACAGAGATCATTTTTACCTGATTACATAGCTTTATTTTTAGTATTTTTTCTCCAATTCGAGTTTTCACAATTTTGCCGCTCGAATTGAGAGGGAGTGTTGGCAGTATTATGTTAATCGGCCCCAACCTACTTATGAGCTTTGGGTCGTTAGGGTTTTAGGATTGTATTTTTAGTTGCACTATAAATACATGATTGATAAAACATATTAATACGGAGAATTTTATCACCTTCTACTTCTACTTCGTGCATAGCCCATTTTCATATTATTAACTTTTTATAATGTTTTCAATCGTATTTAGTAGCCCAATCCCATTGATTTTCATCGATTTTGATTTTTGATAGAGTAATAAAATGCAATCATGTTCAAATCCTAATATATAAAACACAACTTTATAAAAGCATCATATTTTGTCTTTCTCAATCTAATGCCTCAAACCTATGTCAAATCATAAACCTATATACAAACCAGACAAGCCGCGGCCTTTAGTTCTTGTCTTTTACTTTTTATCCCCCCTCTTTTTTGGTACCTTCAATTAAATTCTTTACCGTTTTTAGAAGAAAGTTAAGAAATAATAACATGTGATTTGTGGTTGTGTGAAGGTACAAAACTATACAATGATAAAGTGAGATATAGTGTGTGAACTTAGAAAAACAATACACAAAGTCACTAATGTTGGTGTGTTTAGGAAAACCGCAACTTTTGATATGAACATTTTAAGTCCTTAAACCAACTAATTTTATTTCATCCTTACTTGCCGGTCATAAATTTCGTGTGCACACACGGGCCAAATATAGATAACTTTTAATTTAGATATTACGTACAAAGATTTGATATGTTGTGCATTTTTTTTTAATTTTATAAATAACGATATTTTTATGTTAATATAGTGTTTGTCATATAGGATTTTGTGTATTAGAATAAATTTACTTTAACGATGACTACAAAAATAATATAAATGTTGTTTTTTATTTTTCCTAGGACAACGCTAAGGGCTGTGGTTAATAGATAATATTTTATTACAATTAAAATTAAGAAAACAATTCATCCAATAGAAGTTAAGTGTTGAGTGTGCATCCACATTTTTCGGAATTGTTTCCATTTTCATCAGGATTTTCCTCTAATAAGAATTATTCATATGTGATATTTTAATATATTCATTGATTTGGGAGGCCTGATGCAAAATCACAAATGAGGCCCCCATAATCCAAGTCTTTCACTCTTTTTGTATGTGACCCAAAGTTTGCCTTCTATTTTTTGTATGTGGTCCGGTTCAACTTTGATAATATTTAACAAAGACACTAAAAATTCAAAACGTTTATATATAAAACTATAAGTGGAAATTATCTATGCTGTGGACAGCAAATAACTTGTCTGCTGCAAGGTTTTAAACAAAGGGCCCCATATGTAAAATCTAAAAATTGAGAGGTGCAAAGTGAAAATGTGAAACTTCATTTTCCAAACAAACAGGAGACAAGCTCCTTGCTGCAACAGTAAGGACGTTAATATTAATGGATGTATATTAAATTGGGGGCCCCTTATAAAGGAGGTCCGGTGCGGTTGCACCACTTGCACATGCTAATCGCCGCCACCGATTTGATGTTGTTAGCAAAACATATTTTTTGTTAAAAGATAAAGTCTGGCTATTATTTAAAACTTGGGCAAAAGGCACGAAAATATAACCAACATGCCACTTTTTACTTTATTGTGTTATTTTATTATTTTTTTCTCCTTATTTTATACATCATGCTTTTGAATTCCGTCTATTATATGTATTTTGTGAGAATTTTACCCTTCTTATTTATTAACACTCTTATTAACTGTTAAGGGCAGTTACGATGTGGCAAAATGAAAATCTTTTATTAATATCTCTTATTTTATAAATGATTCTCCCCGTCCCCTCGTCGCCATCACCTCTCAATTAACGCTAATATGATTGCCTCTTATAGTATTTCACAAAAATAACCAATGTTTAAAACCCGGGTTGACCTAGATGATTCAAGCGGTTGAACTATAAACCGACTAGATAACCGTAAGCCTATTTTGAGACAAAAAAGCAATTGAGCTGTGAATCGGTAGCTCGACCGAGTCAATTGAAAAACTAATTTTCAAAACATTGAAAATAACTGTAGTAATAACTTTCAAATATTTTTAATTGTTTATCTATTATTTCAATTTATAAAACATAAGACAATTATTTCAATACTTATTATCAAAAAGATCTCCTCAACGCACTCAAAATGAACCCACTATTAAAGTTTTAATAAACATAAATTTATTTATATACATTCATATTATATATTACACATTATATTATATTATGCATAATAATCAATATATACATTCATGGATCGTGGTATACTATTAAGTTTAATTTAAATACATATATAATAAGAAAAGAAATGTTGACAAAATAGTGATTAACCAAAGTGGTCATCGAACATGAATTTGATCTATTTCATGCTTAAGGTAATTTGTTCAAATCCCTAATTTTAACTTCAAACTTTTGATCGGACCATGTTTTCCTATTCATAAGCTAAGCTATCAAACCAATGATCAATATTTTAATTATGGAGTGTTTTATCAAATGCTGTTGTAGCTTGGTTAGTTAACACTTCTCTCTTCATGCAAGAGGATATGAGTTCTACCCTCACGTACACCTTTTTTGTCACTTTTTTTTAATTTTTGTATTACTCTTTTACTATTCAATCGAATGGTTTATGACTACATGCATGTTTTTATAATTATTAAACAAAATAGAGTGAATGAGATGTATGTGTATATTTCTATACTTTTATGTTCTTACTTTATTTTTTTGTTTCCTTTAGATAAGATTCTGACAATTACTTCTTTGAAAATATTAATATAACTTTTACAGGTACATCTTGCGAAATATAGTGTATTTGAAAGGTTTTTATCATATTAACTTCCTTTTTCATGTTATTAATGGAGTACAAAACAATTATTTATAAATATGAAGCTATTAATTAATATCAATAACTATTTAAACTAACTCTTAGTTTAATGAAACGAAGATCGTGCCATCATGGTTAACATTTGTTGAGAAAATCAATTATTAATGTGTATATATCAAAAATGAACGTACTACATATTTTTATTACATGCTTAGCTTAAGTTTTAAAAATTTCTAACTCTAATCGTTTATAAACAAAAAAATAAAGTCATGCACCATAATAATATATTTTATCTGATAGAATTATCATGCAATCATGTTCCACAGCGAAAAGCGGCCACGTAACACTCGTTCACCACATTTATCATAAAAATTTTAGTTTTGGATAATACTTTTTAGTTGTATGATATTATAATCTAAGAAATAAAAAATACAATGTTAAAAAAACTATAATAATGTAAAATCAAAATCACATGCACGTTTTAGTATATAAGGTAATAATTTTTGATACTTGACACTAAATTTACTGGCATTTGTAGTGAGGATAGATAGTGGTTATATACTTGACTAGAAACGTACTTGTTTATTAATAAGGATGATCGGCCTTAAATTAAAAAGTTTAAGTAAATCAATTACGTACCTTCAAGCGATTGAATGATGTACGGTCAACAGGATTATCATGTTTCCACTGAAGTTCCAAAGCTTTCTCAAGTCTTTTGACAACCTGATCTATATGCGGACGCTTCGCCCGTTCCTCTTGTATGCAGTAATGTGCTATTTCTGAGAAGATTTTAAATGCTTCTGGGTCCATCTGTTTTCGTAGATGTGGATCGATCATATCATCCAAATGAGATTTTTTCAGTTGACTTAATAACCCCTCTCCCAACTCTTCATCTGGGATAACTGCACTCCTCCCGCATATGACTTCGAATAATACAACACCGAACGAATACACATCTGACTTGTGGGTCACACCGCCAGTCTTTTTATATTTTGGGTCCAAGTATGCATTCTTAACAATATCAAGAGTAAGAAGAAGACGGTGCCTCCGAGCTACAGTATTTTTCAATGCAAGTTGAAAACCAGATAACTTGGGTTCCCATTTGTCATCAAGTAAAATTTTCGAGCTCCTGACGTTGCAATGTATGACACTGAAATCACGTCCAACATCATAATGGATGTAACACAATGCATTTGCAACGCCCAGACATATCTTCAACCTTTGCATCCATGTGAGGGTCTCGTCACTCAGATATTTGTTGAGACTTCCGTTGGCCACCTTCTTGTATACGGTAATCAACTGCTTATCACAAAATCCAATAACCGACACTAGATTCGTATGACTGAGACTAGAAAACATCGACTTCTCCATCCTAAACTTTTTGCTCTCATCTTTTCGATATTTAGAATAGATCCCCCGTGCAACAATATCGATGAACTGTCCAGAATGCAACATACGGCCTTGGTAAACATATTTAACTGTTTCGTCGTCTCTGATCTTATTCTCAGGAGCAAAGTTGTTGGTTGCGGATTCTATATCTTCAAAGTTGAACTGTGAGTGAGAAAGGTATTTTAGGGAAGACGTTGTCTTTTTGCTGAAATTGGATTCAACGCCTGTGGATGTGAAGTGACTTGCTGATCCCTATATGTACCAAAGAAGACAACATTATGAAGTGTACAAATTTTCAAGGTGGAACACTTCAGTGAGGTTAATCATTCACTTTTAACATTTATTAAAGAGAATATAGTGAGAAGCTAAGTAAGTTTAAGAGGGATCTCGTGTATCTTTCTAAAGAACAATTAGATTTTGCAAAAATTGTTACCAAATGTGATTTTCGGTCAACATGGAAAATATTTTGCATGTATAACTTGAACCTCAATTTAACCATAACTCTCAACCACCCTTTAAGACAAATATAATAGTTTAAGGGAGTGATATGTGAATGGAGTGTATTTATTTGTACAAAAAGTATCAACCGGAAAAGACATCTATATCCTTGTCTAGTAGTACACATTTTTTGTTTTGTTTTCTTTTAAACCTTTAAAATAGCGGATATAGATTTTTTGTTTTGTTATTCTTATTAAAACATTAATTAATAAGAATAAAAAATTGTTAAAAATCTAACGTGAAGCTTCTTTGTTGATTCCACCGTGTGCGTTCTTATTATTCACACTCCATAACAAAACTTAGAAGCTGGAAATTGCATTATAAAGTATCATCACCTAAGAGTTTATAGTATACTTTAAATTCTTTTTGTGTGTACAAATAATTTTACCCCTTTTCGCATCTTCCTTTGTCCTTTTTCTTGTCTTGACATTTTCATCTTTTTTAAAGATTTCAGTGGCTTACAACAAAAAAATAAAAATAAATAAATAAAAAATAATAATAATTACCTCCTCATGACTGGAAGATGTTGCTCCAACTTCGTCCACAACTGATGTTTGTTCCTTTAACATCAATAGCAACAAATACATCAATAAGTAAATAATTGTTGCTCGTATTATAGAGTATTTATTGTGATCGAAAGATAAAGAGAAAGAGAAAAAAAAAAGAAAAAAAGAAAAAAAAAATCTTACATAATTTTCACATTCCAACTGAAGTTCCAACGCTTTCTCAAGTCTTGTGACAATCTGATCCATATTTGGGCGTTGCGATTGTTCTTCATTCAAGCACTCATACGCTGTTTCCGCGAAAATGTTCAATGATCGTGGATTTATTTGATGCCATAGATCCGGATCAATTATGCCATCGAGTATTTTCTCTCTATAATGAAAAATTGCTACCGGAGCCAAATACTTATTATCTTGATTGTCACTTACTGATTTCCTACCACACAATAGTTCAAACAATACTATCCCAAAGGAGTAGATATCGGACTTGTGGTTCACAATATTGGTCTCTAAACATGTTGGGTCTGTATAACCCTTGGTAGACCAAACTGAATCTGTATGGAAAGAATGGTACCTTTCAGATGGCTTAATCTTTACGGAATGATGAAATTCAGATAACTTGGGTTCCCAGTCATTATTCAGTCGAACTGTTCCACTGCTGATGTTCCGGTGTATAACGCTAAAATCGCCTGGCTCGTCATAATGAATGTAACTCAATGCTTGCGCAATACCAACAGATATCTCTAATCTTTTCACCCATGTCAACAACACTGGGTCACTTAGATAGTTGTCGAGCCTTCCCCTAGACTCGCGCTTGTAAATGATGGTCTCTGCACCAACTTCATTACAAAACCCAACAATAGAAGCAAGATTCTTATGATTGAGTCCAGATAGCATCGAAATCTCCATCCAAAACTGTTGTTCTTTTTCATCCCATTCTTTATTAATTAACCTCCGAGCTGTTATATCTATCAACTCACCGGACCAAGAGAGCTGTCCCTTGTATCTCTTTCCAAATCCACCTTCTCCGATGACATTTTCTTCAGCAAAGTAGTTGGTGGCGGACAATAAATCTTCAAGGGGGATTCTTAGGTGAGCAAGGTGGTTAGGCGGAGTGTGTATCTATTACAAAAGAATGTGAGATGAAGATAATTAATACACAAATTAACAGCAAGTTATCCATCATCAGTATATTTATATATATGTATAATTGGCGATCTCCACCGAACGTCCCTTTTTTAATCATTATTTTTAATCTTAAGTGATATCCATAAAGTTGCTTTTATTTCTTTTCTATGTATTGTCACTGAAGATTGTATTGCTTGTGTCAACGTCATATCCTATATTACATTTCTTATTACTTAGACTGTCGTCGGATTTTGTGGATTTTGGTGCTTAAGTTATCAATTCTTTTTTAGTGTTTGGATTAAGGGGATTATTACTATTCTTAAAATTTGTAATTTAAAAGTTTTTGTTTTTAGTTATCTATGTAGAATGTCAACTATACATGTTACCCTTTTAAAAGAACAAGAAGTTATAATGGTTAAAACAAACTTACCGTCCCCTTGATTTAAACACAAGAAAAATCGTTAACTTAATAACTAAAAACCACAAAACGCGACGTATCACGTGTCGGAACGGGTAATCAATATAATAGTCATTTAATATTATACATTAAAAAAGTTGTCAAGTTTAGTTAAAAGATTTTGTCGGAACAGGTAATCAATATAACAGGTCATTTAATATAAAATCGTTGAAAGTTAACCGGTCTTTTAAATAGTCAATGAAAGTTAAGAAGAATAACGTTGCAAACAAGGTTAAATTGTTAAATAAATAATTGACCAAGACATGAAAGTTAAGAATAAACGTTGCCTAAAAGGTGATTGACCAAGACTAAAGAGATTAATTATCAATTGATAATTGACCCTAAAATTTAAAACCATACTCCCTCCGTCCCAAATTTATTGTCCACTTTGAATTTTCAAAGTCAAACTAGTTTAACTTTGACTATAAATATATATATTTTTGTTATATAATACTTGATGAGAAATTATATTATTGAAAAGTACACTTAAAACCCAATCCATTTACATCTTTTGCATCAAATATTATATAACACCCACAAAAATATATAAGGTCAAAGTTGAAGAAGAAAAACTAAAAAAGTCAATAGTGGACAATAAATTTGGGACGGAGGGAGTACTATCAAGTAGCAGTAAAATATATGAATAAAACATGAAGTGTTAAATACTAATTATACCACCTATATAGTTTAGGTGCATAACAACGAAAATTTAAAGCGACAAGTAATTATAGTTGCGAAATTGCTATTAAGTGTTTCGTGTGTAAAATGGATGTATATTGATTATGGGTCAAACTTGAGTTTATAAGTACTCATGAAAGAAAAAAAAAAAAGTATCGATGTAATGTACAATATTGAAAGGAATAGGACGCATGGATAGATTAACAATTTCACATTTTTCACTTTAAGAGTTTTTAAGAAAATGCAATTTTTCTTTATATATTAGGAAGACTAGACGAATACCCGGGCAAAACGATGGTGTATTTTGGCATATAATTATACATGCGAACTTGTGCTTGTGTGTAACTCCTAATGCAACACTTACGAGTTCAATTTGTAGTTATTGCAAGAGAAAAAAAATGTATGTGTTATAAACAAAAAAAGGATAATTAAGGGGGATGCCTTGTGCTGTATTTTGTTTGTGTTGTTTTTTATAAAAGGTTGCCTTTCGAGAGGAAAAAAAATTAAAGGATTAAACAATATTTAAACTATTAATTTAGTGGTGATTTTATTTTCATTTTATAAAAGGGTATTTTGGGTAGAACAAAATTAAGAAGTTTAAGAGATTAAAGAGTCTTTATTTATGCTTTATAAGTAGTTAACATATGTCTTTGTTTTTATCAAAAGTGATTTAATATGCTAAAAATCAGTTTGTTTATGTCATCTCATAATGTTTCATTTAAAATTTGGTTAAAATTAATATATATAATGAAAAGGGAAAACATATTTTGGTGGAACCATGAAAGAGAAAATATAAAGGTCTTACCGGCCTCTTTTCACGTGCTAATTCCAAAGCTTTCTCGAGTCTGGGGACAATGTCATTTATATTTGGGCGTCGCGATCGTTTTTCGTCCAAACACTCATACACAATTTCCGCGAACATGTTAAGTGAATGCAAGTCTATTTGTTTCCACAGATCCTCATCAATTACATTATCAAGTTTTTTCTCTCGATAATGGGTAATGATTAGCGGAGCCAAATCACTTGTATATTTTGATGTCCTACCAGACGACAGCAGTTCAAACAATATTATCCCAAATGAGTAAATATCCGACTTGTGGTTAACATTGTTAGTCTCAATATATGTTGGGTCTCCATACCCATCCACATACTCAAGTTTACTAGTATGAAATGAATGGTGCCTCTGAGACGCTTCAATTTTCATGGAATGTTCAAAGTCAGATAACTTGGGTTCCCAGTCATGAGTTAATAGAACACTGTCACTGCTAATGAGCCGGTGTATTACGCTAAAGTCGTGTGACTCATCATAATGAATGTAACTCAATGCATGTGCAAGACCCACAGAAATCTTCAATCTTTGCACCCATGTCAACCTCATTGGGTCACTTAGATATTTTTTGAGCATTCCCCTGGTTTCATCATACTTGGTAATGATGATCATCTCATCATTTTCATCACAAAACCCAACAAGAGAAACCACATTTTTATGCTTGAGACTAGAAAGCATGTAAAAATCCGTCCAAAACTCTTGTTCATCTTCGTCATCCCTTCTTCCTTTATCTAACCTCCGTGCATTGATATTAATCAACTCACCGGACCACAAGAGCTGACCCTTGTATTCCTCTGCAATTCTCCTTGACCTGATGTGATTATTCTGATCAAAGTTGTTTGTGGCAGAGAGTATGTTTTCAAGCGGGATCTTGAGGTGAGAGAGATCGTCTTTAGGAGAAGGCATTATCTGTTTATCAAGTAAAAACGTGAATTAATACACAAGATAAGATAACACAATAAAAGAGTTAATGAAGTGCCTACAACGTATTTGATGAAATTCCTAAGCCTTTTCAAACACATGTTCGTTGAATTTGAGTCTAAATCTGTATATATTATATTTGTGGATAAAAATTAAAATAAGATCCTTTTATGGTTTAGGAAGTGATTTCATGTTGAGATATAGTCTTGGACAATGCAGTTAACATTTGCTCCTGTGGTGTTTTTGAAGCATTTTGGTCCATAATCAGATGGTGCAAGTATGTTACTACATGGGTGATATATACTTTGCATAGTGATGAGTGGAGTTCGTCTGTTTTAGGCAATTACATATTCTTTGTCTACCTGATGCTGTTTTGAAGAAATAATATGGATTGGCATTGTCTTGTTTGGTTCACTCATTACATTCAAGGACATGTTTTTGACATTGCAATATATTTTATTGTTTAGTGCTGATATTTAGTCATCTGAAGTTTCAAGTTGTTTCCAACGACATGTTTTCATATCATGGAGGATTTTTGAGAATGTTGAAAGGAATGGAGAGATACTGTTTGATGTTGTATTGGATAGTTTAAAAGCCAAACTGCTGACATTGAAAGTGAATAACTCTCCTTTTGTGGTAAAAGTTCCAGAATAACATTGTATCAGCTCATGGTCGATACTAGTATAAAGAAAAACTAGTAGAGATGCTGGTAGTATTATGAAGTTTGAGATGCATGCAAGGGTTGAATAACAAAATGATTGTCCAACTTGTGAATGAAGAGAGCACCGAGACACATGAATATGTTGGAAAGTATGTTGAGATGTATTTAATAATTTCCATCCTATGTAGAAATATATATAGGCAACTTCCGCTAAGCGTCCTCTTTTCTAAAATCCTAAATAGATCTACAAGTTTTGCTATTCTTATTAATATTTCTTTTTATTTTGTTCCTGCTACATTGTATTTTACCTTCCTATGCCCCGCTGTTTGTTGTTGTTGTTGGTTTCTTTAAGGTTTCTATAGGTCTACCTGCAAGCCCATTTGTATGGTTTTATTATATGTAGGCTAATTTGGTTAATCTTTTAGTGGGAAATCAACTATGGCTATTCAAAACTCACAATTATATGTTTATAAAAATTTACCATGGTAAATATCCTTTTATCCAAAAAAAAAATAAAATAATGACATACCGAACACGCAATTTTTATTCTATCACTTTTATTGAAAAGAAATTTTGAAGTGAAAATAGTCACACATCTTACACCTTCACTACTAAATTTTGTCAAAAGTAAGACAACAATATCTTGAATTAGCTCCTACCTTTAAAAAAAATGCTGATTATCCTTGCGCATATGATTTAAGTACAATGTGGTCAATGCATCAAGTATGTACATTTATATTGGTATATAAAAATTAAATAACAGAAAACCATTTGATGTAGCAATCGGAAAAAATAGAACAATCTATTGACCAATCAGATTCTTTAGTTTAGCCTTCGTGAGTAATAAATGAAAAATAAGAAATTTTATAGCCAACAACTTTTAATGTTACATTCAAATATGTACAAGACATGTATTTTTTTAAAAGATACAGGTAAGCAAGTACTAAAAGGTCTTTTTTTTAAAGGCGTACTAAAAGGTCTTATCTTTTATCGCTTTGTCCTTAAGTGTAAAAACAATCAGTATGTGCTACTGGCCGAGCGGCAAATTTGTCTTCATCAGCCTTTTGTTTGTTAATTTAAGTGAAGGAAAAAAAATAAAAAACCCTAACTTTTCCCTCTCAAGTGGCGACAGCTTTAACCCTTATTTTTTTTCAATCGAACCTCACCATAATCACCCCTAAATCTATCAATTCCTGTGCGATCTTGGTCTAATTAATTGAGATCGTTACTATTTTCACTCTCAAAGGGATAATTGTGGTGCTGCTTGCGATTAGGGATTAAGAGGCTGTTTTAGTCGGTTGTGATCCTATTAAAACTTCATAGAATCGTATCTATTATTCTGGATCGTACTACATGGACGTGGGTTAGTTCTTGAGGGTTTTCACTCCAAACCCTAATCGATAGATTAGGGTTTTTTCTGGACCGCTTGGTTGTTGCTGATGCTATTTATTATTATTGGGTTTTGTGTTAAGTGTTATTGATTATTGGTTGTGGGTTTGAGAGGGTTATGGAGAAGGGTTTTCTGAAATCATCTAGTGCTTCAAAGGGTTCGAAGGGTGCTGGGAAATCTGGTGCTCAAGGGTCGAATTCGAATGTTGCAACTGATGGGCAGTGTTTAAAGAGTAATGATGAAGGTACTTCGGCTGGGATCCATATTCCCCAAGCTTCTATGGTTAACGAGACAAGCTTAAGTGGTAACTCTGAATTTGTGAAGCCGGTTTCACAATCCTCCTTTGATGTTGCTCAACAATCTGTTGATTTGCTCAAAAATCAAGTGAAGCCGGTTTCACTTGCTGACGACTTAGAGCGGGTTACTAGTGCCGAATCTGTGAAACACTTGATTGATAATGCGCATCAGAATTTTGAAGATGCCATGAATAAAATCCAAAGTGAGATTGGAGCTAATGAAGTTAATATTACTAGTACTCCTTCTCCTAATTCTCACAAGGATGTTACTACTAATGGTACGGGAGTAAAGTTGGTTTCTTACGCGGGGGCTACTTCTAATGAACCTCTAAAACATGTATCAAACTTTCGTAGGTTGGAATGTAGCAAGAAGAAGGCTGATGTTGATTTATCAGTCCCAATGAATGTAGTGCAAGAGGTTAACATGAGGTTCGAGAATACTCTCTACGGATACTTCCTTGGTCAACGCCTTGCTTTTCCTGTTGTTGATTATTATGTTCGTAATGCGTGGGCTAAGTATGGTTTACAAAAGGTTATGATGAATGCTAAGGGGTTCTTTTTCTTCAAGTTTACTTCGAAGAAAGGTGTTGATGATGTCCTTGATAATGGTCCTTGGTTGATTCGTAATGTCCCTATTATCCTTAAACCATGGACATTGAACACCAACTTGCTTAAAGAGGATTTGACTAACATTCCGGTGTGGGTTAAATTCCATGATGTTCCTTTAGCTATGTTCTCCGATGACGGGCTTAGCCTTCTTGCTACAGTGATTGGGACGCCCAAAAGGTTAGATGCCTTTACTAGTCAAATGTGCAAGGAGTCTTGGGGCCGGAGTAGCTTTGCTAGGTGTATGATTGAAGTAAAGTCGGATGAGGTACTAAAGGACAGTCTCACTGTTGAGATTCCTCTACTTGATGGTACGGGTTCGACTATTGAAAAGATCCGGGTAAAATATGAGTGGAAACCGCCTCGCTGTGATAAATGTCTGGTATTTGGACATACTTTGGTTGATTGCCCTAAGGTTGTCATACCGAATGCTCAACCTACTATGAATGCAAGGGATGGTTTCCAACCTGTTAACAATAAGAAGAAGGGTAAGCAAGTTGCTTCGAATTCGGGTCGAGGAGGTTTTACCAAACCTGTGGTGGGTAAGCATTTTGAATATCAGCCCAAAAAAACTCTTCCTGAAACTAAGAAAGCTAATGTCAGTAAGAAGATGGCTTTTGATGTGGCTAGTACGAGTGGAACCAAGATCACTACTTCTAATCAGTTTGATGCTCTTAATATGGATGATACAGTTGGTCTTGGTAGTCCTAAGGTTGTTACTAACAAGGATGTGGATGTTGGCAGTACAATGGAAGTTAATAAGGATGAGTCGGTTACGACTGGTAATTCTTCACAAGTCCCTCTTGTGAGTGATACGCAAGAAACGCTTGTGAGTGATGCTATGGGAACAATGGAAGGTGGCTCTACTCCTATTGTTGAAAAAAATAGTAAGCTTGAAAAGCTGTTGATCGATGGGACAGCTACTCTTGTGGATGATGCTGGTCAGCCTATTCCGTCTACCTCTGTTTTTAAGAGGGCTAACCCATTCTCAAAGGTAGGTGAGGTTGTGGCTTCAGATAGTGAAGAGGAGGAGGTTCTTAACACTTTCAATGAATCTGCAAATCTTTTTGGTGGTGGTCATGAGCGTGAAGATGAGTATGACTATGATGACTATTCGAAGCAAATTTATGATCTTCCAGGGGAATTGGATGCTCTTAATACCATTTATGGTTGTGGAAAACTAGAAGGGGGGGTTGAATAGTTTTACGTCTTTTTCGTTGTTATAAAACAAATTGTTTAAAGGTTTTTGTTGATTTAAAAAATATAGATTCGATGGTATATGAAATCTAGTTATACACAATATGAACAACTCTAAGTATATATATATACTATGAAGCAATAATTATGTAAGTAATGAAATAAGTGAAGGATGGAAAGATCAAACCGAGAGACAAGCGATTTATAGTGGTTCGGCTACAAGGCACCTTCCTTGCCCTACTCCATTCCCCGAGCACCTAACTCGAGAGTTTTCTTCACTATATCAACAAGCTCCCTTATGGCGGAGAAAACCTTACACACCAATATACACACCAATTTACACACCAATTTACACACCAATCTTCACACCAATATTCACACCAATCTACACATCAATCTTCTTCACACCTAGCTTCTACACACCAATCTTCTTCACACCTAGCTTCGACACACCAATTTTCTACACACCAATCTTCACAACTATCCTACTTCACAACTAATCAACTTCTACTATCTACACAACTATTCTCTAACAAATAATCACAACTAATCACACTATGAAATAATAATTAATGATGATACTCTAGCAACTTAGATGTGGAGATCACAACTAGTTGTAATACTTCTTGTCTTGAGGGATAGAAGTATTCTTCTCTTGCACTTGAATGGATTAAGTATGGATCACTTTGAAACAAAGATTTAAAAATATATGATCAAAGGATTTATAGATTGGAAATGGAGATCTAGAACAGAAAGTTCTGAAGTGCAAAAGGTGGGGAAAAAATCCAGGTTTGAGGTGGTATTTATAGGCAACAAGTTCTGACAGAGGAGCGTGGCCGGCCCCCTTAAAGCATGGCCGGCCCCCTTAAAATTAAGGGGACCGCCCCTTATAATTAAGGGGGCCGCCCAACTGTAACGGCCAGAAAACTTGTCTTTTAGTGGGGAAAGTTTATTTGGTGAAAAACTAACTGATTTTGGTTAAATATTTGAAATCATATATTTAGTATGATTAAAACATTTTTCCTTATTACCAAAAGTGTTTTTCAAAAATATATAATAAGATTATATAATTAAATAAACTTTGTATTAGTTAATTAAATACCCCTTTGATCATACATTGCACTAAACACTTTGTTTATTCATACCTTAAGTGATTTGGATGTAAAGAGAAATATTAATCACCAAATACTTGTTTATGTCATAAGTTTTAATTCTTTGAGGTTATATTTTGTAATGATCAAAACATAGAGATATAGATAAAGACTTAATAATGTTTTTAGGCATTATTTATGTCAACAATCTCCCCCTTTTTGATTATTACAAAACCTTAAACTCAAAAGATTTAAAGCTTGTTATTAGACAAGTATTATAGAGTTTACTATTTCTCTTCTCCCCCTTTTTGTAAAATCAAAAAGGTTAGGCCGAATAATCTTCGTGAAAGAAGTTTAAACGGGTAGAGAACTCCCCCTTGATGTATGCTCCCCCTTGTTTGAGAGCACTAAGGGAACGAGCTATTGGAATCTTGGCTACAAAAATATTTTGAAGAGAACAACATACATATATATGCAAAAAAAAACAGCAATTATGCAAATAAAAATAGATTCATTCAAGCATGATAGAAATAACTAGCATGACAACATTCAATATGCTTGTAGCATATTGATTACAATAAAACAAAATGAAAGATATAGTCCTATATTACCTAAGAGAGCACTTGGACTTGCTTGCAACCCATGGTTGATTTGTTTTATTTGCTTGAAGGAAATCAAAAGCATGGAGCTTAGATGTTTGATTGAGGTGGATATGGGGTGTTGTATGGAGCGGAAGAGGTGGATCTCACGATGTTGTATCGTGTTAAGGGTGGTATTGGATGATCACGAGTGAGAAGATATTCAATCCAAGAAATATCTTCACTCAAGTAGAGGATTTGTTTTTGAAGGAATATGCAACAAGGGCAAAAGTGAGTGTGATTTGTAACTTGATCCAAGTTAAGAGAGTGGGGAAGGCAATTTGCATAGGGTGATGATGGAGGTAGCCCTTTGTTGCGTTGTGCAAGATGCATAGCAAGGAGATCACTAAGATCATGGATTTGGTTTATTTCATCACGGAACTTTTGTTTTTCCGTGGCAATGTGGAGGGGATCATAGGTTTGGTATGGATGAGTTGGGTTTGAGTAGTTGGAATTGTAGTTTGATGGTTCATCAAACTTGCATGGATCGTTATAAGTTGTTGGAGGTTGAGAGGTGTAGTTTGGTTTGAAGGAAGATGTTTGGCCAATGTTGTATGGTTTGTAAAGTGGATCAAATGAATGCCTTTGTTGGTTTGATGCAAAGTTTGGGAAATAAGAGGTTGGTGGGGAGGAATGATTTCCAACTACATTTGTGATGATGGATTTGTTTCGAGGACTTTTTCGTCGCCAAACATGTTTTTCCGTCATCCTTGCTAGCCTTGAGGCTTTTGATTTTGGTTTGTTTGGAGAGTTCATGATGGGATGAATGGAGAACTTTGAGGATTGGGGATATTTATAGTGTAAGATTTGTGTGTTTAAGGATGGATAAAGTTTGTATGGAGGATTAGGACAAAATGTGTTGGTGAAAAATGGGAAATGTAGGTTGAAATGGGCTAAAAAGCAGAAAAGATTCTGTAAACCCGACCATCAGATGGCCGGTCCCCTTAATTAGGGGGCGGTCCCCTTAAAATTAAGGGGGCCGCCTTACATAATTAAGGGGGCCGCCCATCTGGTGATTTCCAGATTGCCAGAATTGGGTTTTTGGCAGAAAATTTGCAGAAAGGTTGTGTTTTTGGACTTGGATTCAAGCAAGTTCAATTCCTTTAGGCAATATAGCATCTAATCTAACATTAGATATCATGCAAAAACACATAGGCACTAGAGCAAATAATCAACACATAATAAGCAATAGTAAATGCAAGCACACTTAAGCTTCCTAAGACACCTATCTTGAATTAAAGGCAAGGGCAATTAGTGAGTGAAAGATTAATGATGGATCAAGATGACACCATTACTAGTGAATTTGTCCTAGTGAGTGTCTATATGCAACAAATGTGGAGTTGTGATTGTTTCGACACCTAGAAGCAAAAAGAAATAACGATCCTAAGAAACAATCCAAATGATCTCCTTGATTCAATTTTTACTCGATCATGAATGTCAAAGACATATATTAGATTATATACCTTGACAATTTATGTGAGAGTTTATGCATGACTTTGAAATATAATGTTTTTAGAATTAGTCAACAATGCAAGGAAAATGGTTTTCATGGGGTTCCTAGATTGTGAGAATAATTTTTAGAGAAAATTGATTGAGTAAAAAAAAATTTATGCAACGAAAATAAATTTTCCCAATCTTTAGTTTTGTGCGAAATAGATTCCTAGACTCAGAGAAGATGAAATGAAAGAAAAATAAATTTCATGCAAGTATTAATTTGAAATATTTCAATATAATTTAGTCAACTTGTTCCATCATTCCTAATCCTAAACGCAAGTGGTTGAATAATTCACGCTTAAGGGGTTTTGTGAATATATCCGCAATGTTATCTTCCGATGCAACCTTTTCTATAGATATATTTCCTTTTTGTACATTATCCCTAAGAAAATGGTGACGTATTTCTATGTGTTTAGTCCTAGAGTGTTGCACCAGATTTTTACTTAAATCTATCGCACCTTTGTTATCGCACATAATGGGGACATTTTCTAACCTAATGCCATAGTCTATGAGAGCTTGTTTCATCCATAGTGCTTGTTGACATGCCTTTCCGGCGCTTACATATTCGGCTTCGGTGGTAGAAATAGCAAGAGCGGTTTGCTTCTTCGAAAACCAAGATGTTAGACAACATCCCATAAACGTGCAAATACCGCTAGTGCTCTTTCTATCTACGTAGTCTCCCGCATGATCCGAATCCGCATAGACAATGGTTTCTATGCCGGATTCCTTAGGATACCATAATCCTAAGTGTATAGTGCCTTTAATGTATCGGAAGATACGCTTAACCGCTTCTAGGTGAGAGGTTTTGGGATCCTCTTGAAAACGGGCACAAAGGCAGACACTAAACATGATATCGGGTCTACTTGCCGTCAAGTATAGTAAACTACCTATCATTCCTCTGTACTTGGAGTTATCTACGGACTCACCTTCATCGTCCTTTGTGAGCTTTACCTCCGTAGACATGGGTGTTTTTATGGGTTTTGAGTCTTCTAGGCCAAATTTCTTAAGCATTTCCTTAATGTACTTAGATTGGTTAAAGAATATTCCATCTTCTAATTGTTTTATTTGTAATCCTAGGAAGAAGTTAAGTTCACCCATCATACTCATCTCAAACTCATCATGCATGATTTTGGCAAATTCATCACACATGTCTTGACAAGTCGATCCAAATATAATGTCATCAACATATATTTGAACAATGATGAGATTAGGGTCTTTCCTTTTAGTGAAAAGAGTGTTATCTACCATTCCCATGGAATAATCATGTTTAATAAGAAAAGCTTTTAATCGATCATACCAAGCTTTGGGAGCTTGTTTGAGTCCATACAAAGCTTTCTTTAACTTATAAACATAATCAGGTTTTGCGAAGTCAATGAATCCTGGAGGTTGTGCCACATATACCTCCTCATTGATAAAACCGTTAAGGAATGCACTTTTCACATCCATTTGGAATAACTTAAAATCTAGGGCGCAAGCATAGGCAAGTAATATCCTAATTGATTCTAGTCTAGCTACGGGGGCATAAGTTTCATCATAATCAATTCCTTCTTGTTGATTATAACCTTGGGCAACTAACCTAGCTTTATTCCTAGTAACTATTCCATTCTCGTCTAACTTATTTCTATATACCCATTTGGTTCCTATGATGGTCATATCCTTTGGATTTGGGACTAGTTCCCAAACATCATTTGCCTTAAATTGATTTAATTCTTCTTGCATAGCTATAATCCAACTTTCATCCTTTAAAGCTTCGCTAATATTCTTAGGTTCTATTGCCGAGAGGAAACAAAAGAAGTTGTTTTTATCTTGGGCTTGTGACCTAAGGGTTCTTTGGTTAAGATGTCCTATTATATTATCTAAAGGATGTGATCTAGATTTTTTAATATTAACGATTTCGTTATTTTCTAAGTGGGTTTCTTCATTGTCATTTCCTATGGGTTTTGTTTTACTAACCTCAATAGCTTCTTCTTCAACTAAATCATCATCTTCTAAAGGTAGCGTTTTAGGAGGTGGCGGTGTTTCATCAAATGTTACATTTAGTGATTCCTCTACTTTCATTGAGTGTTTGTTAAGTATTATATATGCTTTACTATTTTGTGAGTATCCTAAAAATATTCCTTCATATGACTTTGGATCAAACTTAGTGAGGTAGTCCTTAGTGTTTAAGATATAGCATTTACTTCCAAATACTCTAAAGTAGCTTAAGTTAGGTTTTCTATTTCTTAATAACTCATAAGGAGTTTTTCCTAGAATTCTTCTAATTGATACCCTATTTAGAATATAAGTCGATGTATCTACGGCGTGACACCAAAATTTTTGTGGAATGGATTGTTCATTTAACATAGTTCTACTCATTTCTTGTAGTGACCTATTTTTTCTTTCTACTACCCCATTTGATTGAGGAGTACGAGGAGCGGAGAAATTATGAGATATTCCATTTAACTCACAATATTTTCCGAATTGTACTTCGTTATCAAATTCCCTTCCATGGTCCGTCCTAATGGCAACTATTGAGCATCCTAACTTATTTTGAATCATTTTGCTAAATATTTCGAATTTATCAAAGGCTTGGGTTTTGTCACTTAAAAACCTAGTCCACGTGTATCGTGAGTAGTCATCTACTATTACTAAGGTATACTTGTTTCCTCCATAGCTCCGCACAGCGGATGGACCAAAAAGATCCATATGTAATAATTCTAGGCACCTAGTAGTGGATACTATATTCTTAGCTTTGTGGCTAGCATGAGCTTGTTTTCCAACTTTACATGCATCACAAAAATGTTTGTCATATTTTAGATTAGGCAAGTTTCTAACTAATTCCTTAGAGGCCAAAGATTGTATTTGTTGCATGTTAGCATGTCCTAATCTCCTATGCCACAAAGTGGAATTTTCGTCTAGGGTCGTTAGGCATATCCTATCTTCAGGTTTGTTTCCTAGTTTCATAACATATACACCTCCTTTCCTAATACCTCTACCTATAATTTTTCCATTCTTAACTATTTCGCTATCTTCTTCAGAAAAGATAACTTTACATTTATTATCGCATATTTGGCCTACACTAAGTAAGTTATATGTTAAATTATTAACATGTTCAACATTTTCAATAGTAAGTGAGTCTTGAGAAATCGTACCTTTGCCAATAATTTTTCCACGCAAGTCACTACCGAAAATAACGTTACCTCCATTGTATGCCTTGTATGTAGAGAATAGCTTGCGATTCCCCATCATGTGCCTCGAACATCCACTATCCTTGATCCATTCGTTAGGTTCCAAGTCAATTCCAAGGCATATTTCGTCGGTTGCATTAGCCACAAAACACTTTTCTTCTTTAGATTTTTCCATTTCTTCTTTATCACTATCACTCCATGTTCCACTGACAAATGCGCTTTGATTTTCATAACCCGGCGGCTTTAAACATTCTCCAACGAGATGATTTGGACTTCCACATCTAAAGCACTTTCTTTTCACGTAATTATCACTTCTATTTCTTTGGAACGATTTTCTGTCGTCATGTGATGACCTAGTAAATCTTCCTCGTCTCTTGAAGAATTTCTTGAATTCTCTTACGGCCATTGCATATTCTTCGTCTTCACTTTCGTCACTTGAATCATCATCATCACTAGATTCCTTTTTGGCTTTTAGAGCAATGGATTTGATTTGTTCTTTCTTGACCTTGACCGTTTCCGAATCTCTTCTTATGATTTCTTCATGAACCTTCAAGTTGCCAATTAGTTCATCTAGTGATAACGTCATCAAGTTCTTTGATTCTTCAATTGCCGTGACCTTAGCTCGCCATTTTGGATGCAATGCCCTAAGAAATTTCCTAACACAATTTTTACTAGAAAATGTCTCATCAAGTGCTTTTAAACTTGTGATGATAGTGTTAAACTTAGCAAAAGCATTATCAATTGATTCCTCTTCCGGAATCGTAAATTGTTCATATTGTTGTACAAGAAGATCTATTTTATTTTCTTTGACTTGGCTATTACCTTGGTGAGTGATTAGTAAAGAATCCCAAATTTCTTTTGCGGTTTTACACATAAAAATTCTTTCATATTCTTTGCGTGGTAACGCATTATAAATAACCATTTTAGCCTCATTATTTTTTGCTAGTTTCTTTTTCAAATCATCATTTTGTTTTTCAAAAGCTACAATTTCATCCATTTTGGTTTCAACATTATATTGAATAGGGGGAAAATCACCAAAGGTAATAATATGCCAAAGATCAAGATCTTTTGATTTCACATATGTTTCGAATCTATTTTTCCAATATAAAAATCCATCACTTTCAAATAGTGGTGGTCTTTGCATAGATTGCCCTTCTAAATATTTTAAAGATTCCATAGATCGTTACAAGTTTTAAAATACAATATATTTTAAAATTCTTGCTAGACGTGGCTCTTGATACCAATTGTGGACAACTAGAAGGGGGGGTTGAATAGTTTTACGTCTTTTTCGTTGTTATAAAACAAATTGTTTAAAGGTTTTTGTTGATTTATAAAATATAGATTCGATGGTATATGAAATCTAGTTATACACAATATGAACAACTCTAAGTATATATATATACTATGAAGCAATAATTATGTAAGTAATGAAATAAGTGAAGGATGGAAAGATCAAACCGAGAGACAAGCGATTTATAGTGGTTCGGCTACAAGGCACCTTCCTTGCCCTACTCCACTCCCCGAGCACCTAACTCGAGAGTTTTCTTCACTATATCAACAAGCTCCCTTATGGCGGAGAAAACCTTACACACCAATATACACACCAATTTACACACCAATTTACACACCAATCTTCACACCAATATTCACACCAATCTACACACCAATCTTCTTCACACCTAGCTTCTACACACCAATCTTCTTCACACCTAGCTTCGACACACGAATTTTCTACACACCTTCTTCTACACACCAATCTTCACAACTATCCTACTTCACAACTAATCAACTTCTACTATCTACACAACTATTCTCTAACAAATAATCACAACTAATCACACTATGAAATAATAATTAATGATGATACTCTAGCAACTTAGATGTGGAGATCACAACTAGTTGTAATACTTCTTGTCTTGAGGGATAGAAATATTCTTCTCTTGCACTTGAATGGATTAAGTATGGATCACTTTGAAACAAAGATTTAAGAATATATGATCAAAGGATTTATAGATTGGAAATGGAGATCTAGAACAGAAAGTTCTGAAGTGCAAAAGGTGGGGAAAAAATCCAGGTTTGAGGTGGTATTTATAGGCAACAAGTTCTGACAGAGGAGCGTGGCCGGCCCCCTTAAAGCATGGCCGGCCCCCTTAAAATTAAGGGGACCGCCCCTTATAATTAAGGGGGCCGCCCAACTGTAACGGCCAGAAAACTTGTCTTTTAGTGGGGAAAGTTTATTTGGTGAAAAACTAACTGATTTTGGTTAAATATTTGAAATCATATATTTAGTATGATTAAAACATTTTTCCTTATTACCAAAAGTGTTTTTCAAAAATATATAATAAGATTATATAATTAAATAAACTTTGTATTAGTTAATTAAATACCCCTTTGATCATACATTGCACTAAACACTTTGTTTATTCATACCTTAAGTGATTTGGATGTAAAGAGAAATATTAATCACCAAATACTTGTTTATGTCATAAGTTTTAATTCTTTGAGGTTATATTTTGTAATGATCAAAACATAGAGATATAGATAAAGACTTAATAATGTTTTTAGGCATTATTTATGTCAACAATGGTCTTAATCTCCAAGGTCGTAGGAAGTAGCTTATATTTTGTCAAAATCATTACCATCATGTGAGTAATGGTTTGTTTTGAAAATAGGTAGTATCTTGTTATGTAAGCTTTTCGCCTATGTAACGGGCTGAGATATGGGATTCACCCATATCCGTTGTACTTAAACGTTTTTTGGAGTAATATATTTACCGGGTCGTTGACCTTTTACCCAAAAAAATAAATCTGGGCAAATGATATTAAAAGGTATTATACTTGGCACAAATTTATCGAATGGGTAGTGAACTAAAAAATTTGACTTTTGGCACCATTAACTTGTCTGTTTTTATTTTTGTGGGTATTTTTTACCTTGTATAGCCGGTGGGGCTCCACGTGTACAGGTAGGTTGCCACCCAGAAGAAGAAATTGTGTCAAGTTTAATACCTTTTTTAAGAATTTGCCCTACCGGTAAATCCTTAGTTTATATATCCCAAGTGTTTTGGTCACCGGAATACCACTGCCACCAACATGAACACACTACCACCATTTCTTTGATCTCTATCACCACTCGTAACTCAACCACAGGTACACACCCACCACCGAAAACATCTCTCTCTCACTCTCTCTCTATGAACTTTGGAGGGTATTGGAGTTTAATAACGAATAAAAACTAATAAAAATGTAATAAATAATGGTATGGTATTATGTTGGTGTCGAGAGGAATGATTCGGTATGTATGCGAAATGTGGGATGTTTCAGGTTGCAATTAAGGTGTTTGATGAAATGCCTGAGAGAGATGTGGGGTGTTGGAATACGGTTATTTCGAGTTATTTACATGATGGGAAGTAAATAACGCCGGCTGTTGTGGCAGTGGTGGTGGTTTCAGGTTGAAATAACGGTGGCTGTTGTGATGGTGGTGGTGGTTTCCGGTAGAAATAACAGTGGCGAATGGTGGAGATGTTTTTTTTTTTTTTTTTTTTTTTTTTTTTTTTTTTTTTTTATGGTTTATGTGATGATGAAGGAGGAAGAGAGAGGAAGGAGAAGATGGGTGGTGGGTTGAGGTGGCCGGAGCGGCAGTGGTGGTCGGAGTGGGTGGTGACGGGTAGTGCAAATTATTAAAAAAAGTATTATACTTGCCAACTTTTCATCTTCTGGGTGGTGTGCAACCTGCTACCGGTTGAGCAAGTCACATAATACCCACAAAAAGAAAAAAAAAAAAAAAAAGACAAGTTAATAGTGCCAAAAGTCAAATTTTTTAGTTCACTACTCATTCGATGAATTTGTGGCAAGTATAATACCTTTTAATATTATTTGCCCTTTAAATTTAAATAAATTCGAAGCTTTGTACGGGAGGTGGATCCAATAATGTAAACTGTTTTAATCACATACTTCATGCGTCAAAAATGATTACAAAACTTGGATGTATATAAAATTCGACCTCGCTATCATTTATTTATAGATCAGTGACTAAGTGTAGATAAAATATAAACTTATTAACCTTACTACACGCATCTAAGTGAAAGAGGGATAAAAGAACTAAGCAAGCCGCATGGTCTCTTTGTTCACCTTGAGAAACCTAAATTTGATTTTTGTTATACGTTGTAACCGGGAAGTCACATAAGGTGAGGTTTAGCAATGGAAGACATGATATCAAAGGGCTATTAGTAATGCATAATTTGATATATGGGGTCTAGCTAAAATGCTCAAACAAAAATAGAGTATAGTAGTACTTATTTTGATGGACAGATGGAAGGGAAAAAACTGTCTTACCGCATTTTGATGTTCCAATTGAAGTTCCAAAGCTTTTTCAAGTCTTGCGACAATATCATCTATATTTGGGCGTTGCGATCGTTCTTCATTCAAGCAATCGTAAGCCGTTTCTGCGAAAATGTCGAATGGCTGCGAGTACATTTGTTTCCGCAGATCGAAATCAATTATATCATTGAGTTTCTTCTCCCTATAATGGGTAATGGCTAGCGGAGCCAAATACTTATTATAGTTGTTATTGATTATTGATTCCCTGCCGCACAGTAGCTCAAATAAAACTATCCCAAAGGAATACATATCTGACTTGTGGTTTGCAAGATCAGTATGTTCATATATTGGGTCAATGTACCCGCTTGTACCCCATGCATCATCAGTATGGAAAGAATGGTGCCTTTTAGATGCTTTAATCTTCATGGAAAAATCAAAGTCCGATAACTTGGGTTCCCAATCATCATTTAAATAAACTGCGTCGCCGCTGATTTTCCGGTGTATTATGCTGAAACCACGTGGCTCGTCATAATGAATGTAGCTCAATGCATGTGCAAGACCCACAGAAATCTTCAATCTTTGTACCCATGTCAGCAAGAACGGGTCACTTAGATAGTTGTCAAGCCTTCCCCTGGTCTCATGCTTGCTGATGACGATCTTCACACCATTCTCATCACAAAACCCAACAAATGAAATCAGATTTTGATGCCTGAGACTAGAAAGCATCGAAACCTCCGTCCAAAACCGTTTGTCACTATTCTTGTAATCTTTATTAAATCTCCGCGCACTGATATCAATCAACTCACCGGACCACAAGAGTTGCCCCTTGTATCTCTTTGCAAATCTATGTTTGTCAATGATATTCGCATCAGCAAAGTTGTTGGTGGCGGATCTTATATCTTCAAGGGGGATTTTTAAGTGAGCAAGGTCGTCGGGGGAAGACATTATCTGTTTTCAAGTAAAAACGTGAGTTACAAAAAGGCAGTTCAATTAATAGTTTAATAGGCAAAGTGCAAAATGCATATAAAGCGTTCGATGAAATTTCTGAACCATGTCCAGGACGTGTTAAGCTATATATTTGCCATGTTTGTGGATAATAACTAAAATAATATCCTCAAGTTTAGGAAGGTGATGTTATGAATACGTACAGCTAGGTCCAGTGGGTAATAACTCGAACCGAACCACTCGGTTACTTGAATTAATTGAAGGCTGGTTATCAGATTAATGAAAGCCATTGACTTGGTCAATAAAGAATGCAGAGAACTTGGTTATTCAGTTGTTGCACGGGCGTTTCTTAAGTTTAGGAAGCATATTTACCATTTCTAGCTTTAGTTGCATGAGATTAGGACCTGCATGTTTACCTTGGTTTGTTCATCTTAGTATAAATAGAATAGGTTATGACACTATAAGCTAGTAATCAGTTTCCCATCTTTTAATATACAAACCATTAAAACCCATTCTGCCGTTTTGATTGGTGTGACTGTAGGTGTGAGTCCGGGTTTAAGGGACTGATTTCCTTCAGGTGAATGGTCTTATTAACTTGAAATGGTAATTGGTTCTTTCTTGTTCTCTGCACAACTGCATTCTCTTATTTTCATATACACTTTTAAAAAGTATGGTTAGTGACTTCTTGTTGAGATATATAGTCTTGGATAATAATGTACTTAATATCTGCTCCAAAGGTGTTTTTAAAGCATTTGGTCCAGAATCTGATGGTGTAAGTATGGACGACATGGGCGATACTTTGCATAGTGGTGACAAGAGTTCCTCCATTTTGGGCTATTACATCTTCTTTGTCGAACTGATGATTTGTTTTTTGAAGGAATAAAATGGATTGGAATTGTCTTGTTTTGTTCCCTCATTGCATTCAAAGACATGTTTTTGTCTTGTGGATGACAATTAAGGCAGGTTGACTGCATATGATAAGTTTTCGTAAAGTGGTGTGTATATTTAACAAAAAAACTATGGCATGCGCTTTGTGTAAGAGTAAATTGTTTAATTTGGCTATATACTTTTTAATGTTGATATTTGGTCATCTGAAGTTTGAAGTTGTTTCCAAAGACATGTTTTTGTAGCTGCGGCAGGATACTTTAGTTGGCAAAACAGGGATTGGAGGATTTTTGAGAATGTTGAAACTTGAAAGGAATGGAGAGACATTGTTTGATGTTGTAATGGATAGTTTAAAAGCCAAGCTGTTGACTTTGAAAGTGAAGAATTCTTCTTCTTTCGTAAAGTTTCAGAAATACGTTGTATCAGCTCATGGTTGGTACTAGTATAACTGTATAAAGAAAAACTAGTAGAGATGCTGACGGTACTATGAAGTTTGAGATATATGCAAGGGTTGAATATCAGGATGATTGTCCAACTTGTTAATGGAAGTAAAGAGCACCGAGCACATCAGTATGTTGGAAAGTATGTTGAGATATATTTAATAACTTCCGCTAACCGTCCTCTTTTTTAAAATCCTAACTAGATCTACAAGTTTTGCTATGCTTATTAATATTTCTTAATTATTTAGTTTGTGCTACATTGTATTTTGCCTTCCCTATGCCACGCTCCTGCAAGATTGGTTGTTCGTGTTGTTGTTGTTACATTGCACTTTGTATCTCAAGATTGCCTAAGTCGTTTTTGGCATATCAAGGTGCTATTTGGGCTCCTCATAGTTTTACTTTGTGGTTATTTATTGTTAGTTTCTTTTTGGTTTCTAATCCATCAAGCCCATTCGTATGGTATTATTATATGTACGCTAATTTGGTTATTTTTTAATAAGAAATCCACTATAGCTCATTCCAAACTCCCAATTATATATTTATAAAATTTACTGTGGTATTTTATCGAAAAAAGAAAGAAAAAAAAAGTTGACACCTCGAACGTGCAATTTTTATTCATTCATTAAAAGTAAATTTTGAAGTGTAAAAACAATATCTTGAATTCGTTCCTACTATTCCTTTATAGAAAATGTTGATTGTCCTTCCGCATATGATTTAAGTACAATTTGATCAATATATCAAGTATGTACAGCTATATTTGTATATTAAAAAAAATAATAATAGAAAAACATTTGATGTAGTAATCTAAATAATAGAAACCAATCAGATTCTTTAGTTTATCCTTTGTGAGCAATAGATGGCAAATAAGAAATTTTATGGCCAACAACAACTAGTTTATATATCAAATTTATACAAAACTTTTATTCTTTAAAAAAATAAATAAATAGATAAAAAAATAAAAAATAAAAAAATACAGGTAAGCAATTACTAAAAAGTCTTACGTCCTTAAGTGTAAAGACAAATACTGCAATAAGGTGCTAGTGGCCGAGTGGCAAATTTGTTTTTTTTTTTTTTTTTTTTTTTTGAAAGGCATCAATATATTACCACAAACAAAACCGATACAAACACTGGCATCCAATTTTCCTAATCGAGACGATTAAAGAAAACGGACCCAAGAAAACTATAGCCACGAAGGCTTACAGCAACAAAACAAATACAAAATGGAATAAAAAATACCCAGCCAATAAAGCACCCATATGACCACACCCAAAATTAACCCAAAAACTATAAATATGCCCCACCTAGTATGACAAAAGGAAGAAAGCATATATATAGAAATTGAATAAACTAAAAGCAAGATCAGGAACACCTGTGTTTCTTAAAGCTTTTCACCCAAGTTCAAATCACAACACCTGTGTTTTTTGTGCTTTAAGCTAGTTTCTAAGTCCTTTGCTTTTATATGATTCTTTGTTTATTTAAATAAATTAAAAGCTTGGTACGGGTGGCAGATCGAATAACGTGAATTTCAATTACGTTAATAAACCACAAAATATGTAAAACGTTTTTATCACATACTTCATGTGTCAAAAATGATCGGTATGTGACTAATTGTTAATAAAATATAAACTTATTAACCTTATACTACATGCATGTAAGTAAAAGAGGAATATAAGAACTGAGAAGATATGGTCTCTTTGGTCACCTTGAAAAATCTTAACTTGCTTTATATTAGCAATGCATATATTGGGAAGTCTATAATCAGGTTTATGGGGTCTAGCTAAGGTGCAAACTGATGTAGTGAAGGTGTATAAAGGAAGAGGTCTTACAGGCATGTTTTCACGTGCGAGTTCCGATGCTTTCACAAGTCTTGGGACAATCTCATCTATATCTGGGCGTTGCGATCGTTCTTCTTTCAAGCAGTCATACGCTATTTCAGCGTACACGTTGAGTGACTGCGAGTCTATTTGTTTCCATAGACCCCAATCAATTATTTCGTGGAGCTTTTTCTCACGATAATGGGTAACGGCCACCGAAGCCAAATACTTATTATAGTCCTTGGCTATTACTGATTTCCTGCCACACAGTAGCTCCAACATTACTATTCCAAAGGAGTAGATATCAGACTTGTGGTGTGCACTTTTAGTCTCTAAATATGTTGGGTCAGTATACCCCAGCCTGTTCGAAACATTACTAGTATCGAAAGAAAGGTGCCTTTCAGATGCTGTAACCTTCATTGAAAGTCTAAATTCAGATAACTTGGGTTCATAGTTATCATTTAATAGAATTGTCTGATTGTGGATGTTTTGATGTACAACGCTAAAATCACGCTGTTCATCATAATGAATGTAGCTCAATGCATGCGCAACACCGACTGATATCTCCAATCTTTGCACCCATGTCAACCGCATCGAGTCACTTAGATATTTGCTGAGGCTTCCCCTGGTCTCACGCTTGATAATGATGACCTTCTCATGATTCTCATCACAAAACCCAAGTAATGAAACAAGATTTTTATGCTTGAGACTAGAGAGCATTGAAATCTCCATCCAAAACTGTTGTTCAATTTTATTGTCCCTTTCTTTTATTAACCTTTGAGCCTCGATTTCAATCAGCTCACCGGACCACAAGAGCTCTCCCGTGTAAACATTTCCAAAATCAGCTTCATCGTAGAGGTTTTCTTCATCGAAGTTGTCGGTGGCAGATAGGATACTTTCAAGGGGGATTCTTAAGTGAGCAAGGTGGTGGTAATTGGGTGAAGACATTATGTAAAGAGGGTGTTTGGGTTAAGTTTCGAAAGTATGTGATGGAAGAAAGGCGATATTGAATTAATACGTAAGTATGTATCATGTATTATGTATATATAGGCCGGCTACGTACCTACTCCACCAACTGTCCTTTTTCTTTAATAAAAAATAATAGCAGATCTGCAAGTTTCGTTTAGTACTTTTACTATCATAATGATTTTTAGTTTGTGCATTTGGGATCGTGGAACCAACCTTGAATACAAAGTTGTGCTTAGCGTAAATGTGTTTAGCGTAAATCTTCAATTCATAAATAATTGGCAGCTACTTACTTTCAATGTAAATGACTAATTAAGCCATGATGTAGCAGACTGAAAAAATTAAGCTCATTAACTGCTCATCATGGGCGGTTTTGGGCCGGCGCACCATCAGCAACCGAGCCGGGCCCAACCCACTAAGGAACACTAAATTTTTTTAAACCCATTATATGTACTAGGCCCAATCCACTTAAAAATAAACCCTATTAATCATTTAATCCAAAAAGTCAAAAATGATTGTGAAGGGACAAAAGGGTCAAGACCCAACCCACTTAAATATATTTTATTTTGTAGAAGTAATATTTTTGTTGCAAGAATGATTTTTGTTCGTAGTTTTGGCTTTTCGTACTTGATTATGGTCTATGAATATTATAATATAGGGGCATTTTTTTTTTTCTCATGTCAGGCCTAATTCTTTTTTGACGTTCTCAGCACCGCCCCTGCTGGTCAAAAATGTAAGTGTGTTTTTGCGAAACGCAAGTGTGTTTTTGTCGCTGTCAAAAATGTAACTTTTTACGTAACTAATATCATGGTAATCTAAATCATTTGTATCATGCGAAAATCGGAACTTACTTCATACCATATTAGAAATAAATTTCACTATTTGGTTAGGGTCCACGCATATCAGTTGTCTTCTCAAACATCAATAAACTTCCAAATTATAGAGATGCCTTAAACTAAGAAACCTTAGTTGATCCCATCGTCTTATGTACATCACATGGAACATGTTAGCCAGTGATCGAATTTAAAAAAATTGTTAAATTACAGACATTGAATTCGAGATATTAACGTAACTACCCACAATTTGAATATTTAATGTAGATATAGGCGTTAGGCACCACTTACACTTAAAAATAACTTTCGAAACTCAAATGAGCGCATCTAAATAAATAGAAATGCATATAATAAAAGTCATTGCATCTCAAATGTGTGATTATGATCACTACTCACCACTTTTTATTTTAATTTACTTCTCACTAAATGCCTACTCCTTTTTTAAATCCTATTAGTTGATCTGCAAATTTTGCTATGGCTATTAATATTTTTACATAAGGTTCTTTTTTGACAATTCTATATCCATAACAACCGTTGACGCTAAAAGTAAACACCTATTTTTTTAAAAACTAGAGCGAGTTATTTTGTTGATGTTCATATGTAATTAAGTTTTAACTAATTGAACAAATCACATTGTATTTGAGTTTCTCGTTTACTCATACATACTAAAATTTAACTTCGTTTATCATTTCAAATTCAACTTTATGGGTTGAATGGTCCCAAGAGCCAAATTTATGCTTAAATCGAAATAGGCTTTTTACATAACAGTAAAATCTTTCTGAAGGTTTTCTTTTCACTAATAGACCATTTAATCTCACAAATTAATAACCATTATTACTGTTATTATCATTTTAAATGTCAAGACTATTTTAATGTTAAACCTATTAACTATTACGACTTTCGAGGAAATGAGAGTAAACTAGAGAAGACCATTTTTGTGATAAAATAGGGTGTATATATCTTTAAAGATAGATATACAATGTTAGCTGGTTCGGTTTCTCCAATTTTAAATACACCCTATTAAGACTTTCGAGGAAATGAGAGAAGACTGTCTAGTGGGCGACTAGTCGAGACCAACCCACATCTATCAATAACAATCCGAATGGATCTAACTAAGAACAAGTTCGATTTGTTTGGCAAAAAATTCCAACTGTCTTCCCCTGTTCCTAAACGGAAGTTACAAAGTAAATCCAAGTTCATTAATTCCGGACGCGACAACCTGACAATTGTTCAATAATAGGGAGTATTAATATTTGTTATCATAACTTTGAGCTATTAAATAATTTGCTTTTTACCTGAACCGCGGATTCATTAAAATGAAAGTAGCTAGCAAAAAGTTAAGAGTACAAAAGAATTGCGTTCAAAGTTATGAGAGAATTATAACCACTCTATCCAATTAAGCTTCCCTTTCTTGTTCCTACTCGATATCCATGTAAATGAAAACTTATTTCTGTTTCATTGCCTTTACAGGCCTTTAGAGTCTAGATCAAAAGTTGTAGTGTGTGTGAATGCCGTAATTGGTGTGTTAATTCGTTCAAAGTCTTCTTGCGCTGCACACATTTTAAGCTTACCAGGTGATCCATTACGGGTCTTAATTGTTTTATATCATTACCCAACTTGCAATATAAATATGTATCCTTTCATTGCTTATTAGTTGTGTGACTAAACTGATTTTATATAATTTGAGTGACACTACTTAATTGACCGATTTGGTTTACCTAAACATTTACTTCTAATGTTTTTTTAACGGATGTGACATTAAAAGATAACATAAAAATTACAAATTAAGATTTTGTAACCCCTAAATCCACTAGTTGTCTGTCGTATCAATTTCCAACCTTAAATCACCTCTGAGTTGGATTGACCCTTGTTGAAAAGCTTGGAAAAACAGTGATTGATGTTTTAGAGTCCAACCTTAAATCACCTCTGATTTGGATTGTTGTTTTAGATTGACCCTTGTTCAAATGTGGCTTTTGACGTTTTCATACATGTTGTCTACTAATTAAATTGCAAAAGGAGCTGGGCATGATGACACTTTAACTACTACGTGACCAGTGCTAATCATAGTCATACAAATTAAAATAAAAAGACTTTACAGGCTACATTCAAGGCATCCAATAAAGCAATAGCGTGTAAACATATTTAATTACAACAAGAATGGCGACGATCCGCCGCGTTGCGGGCGGGCCTGTTTTTCGGCTGAGATGATTATCTATAAATAAAGTAGAATACTTTGGCCGTTACTGTTCCCGTTTTTTAGCCTCTCTTAGAGCGAAAATAGTGCGTTGCAACAGCGGCACACCTGTCACGTGCGCCTAAAGATATATACAAATAAGGAGGCTCTGCAATATGCGGAAATGACAAAATGATTGAATGGCTAATGGCAGTGATAAATGTAATTGAAGAAAAAACATGTTATTTGTTTTAAGTTGTTGATCATTGCAAGTTTTAAACTGGTTCAGTATCCAACATCATTAACTTTAGTCCACCTTAATGTTAACAATGACTTCAGCAGATAGCACAGTTCTATTGTAAAGTCTGTATGCAGCTGCAAATCAATATCATAGTCCAGTTTCAACAAACATCCTGGCAACAACTTCGAATAAAATTGTAACAATCAAAAGGGATTAATAGATGTTAGTGGTTGTTAGCTAATTAGCTAATCAGCGTCTGAGCTATATAAGCTCTTTAAGATAAGCCCATTCATGGTGGCTTCCATGAAACAACTTATATGGCACAACTAAAGCTGCTTGACTCCTAAAAAACCTTATAATGTTCTGATAATACAATAAGTTAGCAAGCTGCTCGACTCTTAATTAAATGCATCGGCAACTTGTAGCAACTATCAATAGAATCTTTTCTTCGGTTAACTCGATCGAGTCCATTTTGGTCTTTCTGATACAGGCACGGGTCTCGTAGCAAACAATTGAGTTAAGACAATTAAAACCGCGCCTTTCGGATCTCATTATGAGAATCACCTTGAGCAAACCACCAAGCCAAATGAACACTTGAGCTTTTTGCATGCTGCCTTGTCTGCATTCCAGTTTTCAACCACCTGTAATCCAGGTTTAAATGGTCGCTCATACGTGTGCTGCATATTCAGCTCGGTTACCTGAATATATACAAAGTCGTGAGCATCAACCATCTTTCTCAAGTTTTCAAATCAAAGAACTACTATTGCAATATACTCAAACACTTCCACAGTGTCTAACTTCATATTTATAATCTTTACGCATAAAAGATAAAAGGTTTAATTAAAAAATTAAGTGGAGAAAGATATGGTAATATCAGTTAAGCAGCTAGGAGGATGCTTATAGTTAGCTGCTAACTTAAGGGGTGTTTGGGAACGCATAATGGCATATTCAACATCGTACTCCCGAAAACATCATTCAAACTATTTTTACATGGTTACAACCTTTCCTAAAAATCGTTTCCACACCTAAGTAAAGTCGTATAACAGTTTCATCTTGCTATAATAGGCACACAAAAAGGAGCTTACTGAGTGGCGGCCAAAATAGGCTTTGAAGCCTAAGTTGCTTAAACTGCGCAAACACTAAAGTGAGCTTATATTTGTTAAAAAATCTAATAAGGACAAAAAATAAGGTAAAACAAACATCCCCTAAAAAATTCAATAGATGTTGTTCTGTCCCAAAAACGTTTTTCATGAGGAATTACAGATTTTGGAATGTAAATCAGTTTATTGACTTATTCAGAAAATTACTTAGATAATATGTGTAACAATCTAGCTTTGTAATATTGTTTGTTAGCTTTAAATTGTTATCTATATATAGAAACGGAGAGGAAAACGTTGCTGGTACAAATAAACCTACCAAATTCTTGTGAACCCCAAATTAAGAATACCAGTTTTGACCCAATCCCAGCCCACCTGACCTGCCCATTTATTCATCCCTAGGCATAACACGTAAAATTAGACAATGCATCATTAGAAAATAATTTTTGTGTTGCTGCAAGAGTGCAGAAAAATGTTATAGTATGACTTTTGAGGTCAAGGGTTTCTTAAACCACACAAAGTTCAGGTCTCGGGCATCTTTGGTAGATCCATATCTCAAGGCTTAGATTTTCGCTTTTTACCGAAGATTTACATATAAATTTAACTTTATAATTGGTTTTTGTTACCTTGTCAAAAGTCAAGCATAAAATTAGTTTGAGAATAGCACTCTTTGTATGTTTTTAATATCTTTGAGGTCAAGGGTTTCTTAAGTCCGTAATGTGTATTAATCTTGTAGCATATATGTTATTACTTACTCCGTATTAGTTTTCAGTTCAAAATGTCTTATCACTGTAATTGTTTGTGAATTTGATTTTAGAAAGTCAAATGTCGACTATATCTCACAAAATGCATGAAGTAAACAAATGTATGATTAATACCTGTCTAAGGTTAGAGTGGTTGCGGAAGTACCATCCATAGAGATGGAACTGATGTACGAACGCATAGTCATCGGTATATCTTGAAGGAGAGAAAACAGTGTTGTTTTCCAAGATCGCACCCAGTCGATTGCATCCCCTTTATTTCTAGACAACAAATAACAAACTCAATTTAGCACCATCGAACTTAATTCATACACACCTGAGTTGGTCAACATCGACACAACTTCTAAATCTCATAAAAAATCAGATGTCATTAGATCATCACATTTTATGCAGCAAAAAAGATAATCAGGATGTATGTTGTAAATCTGAGTCTGCTTATTTTAGATTCTTAATTAATTTGTGTTTTCCGTATATGAGGATTCCACTTAAAATAAGACACGCCTTTTTCCTTGAAAATTTCAGTAATGAGAACTATTTATTCACTTAAACTCTTCTTTTGTCAGCAAAAGGCATTTGGGACCCATAAAATGCATTTAATTGTGGTAAAGTAATGTTTAACACTGAGTGCACGAACCTCGATAATGGGTAACTATCATTGAAGTCACGGTACCGCTCTCAATATTATAGCGATAAGAGTCACATAAACCATGTTACGTGCAACCTATCAACTGAGCCCAACCGCATTTTTTTAGGGAATTTCAGGTACAAACTCCTGCATTAAAGAGCAACCAAAAAATTAATAGCCTTATATCACAAAGCAATAAACCACATAACTTGCATATACCATCACTTTTTAAAAATCTATTTCATACTGAATGCATATAAATCTGATGCGTGCCCTTTGAACCTTCCTTCGCAACCTCATGCATATATAAACCTTCTATTATATCAGAGTTTATAGAAAATAAAAAGAAGAGTGTGATGACCTCTTAACAATTTAACACTTTCATATAGCTAACTCGAACCTACTTATAGAGACTGACCAAAAATATCCTTTTGCATGTGTGCTTCGCGCCATAACCATCTCTTTTTTATACGTTATACTACGTAATATGCTGTCAAGTGTATAAGCTTATAAGGAACTACGAATGAGCTTATAAGCTCATAAGTTCATTCCTTATGTATTTAGCCACATAAGAAATACAAACTTTGAAAGGCATGCGCCAACACAGGCTGTCTGAATCATTGTTGCAATTATCTTGAATTTATAACTAATAAGAGGAAGAGATACCCTTCTGAATAGAATGCAGAACAGGGCCATGTCATCTCACTTGCAATGATTGAGACACTGAAAAGAAGAACAAATATTAGGTTGCAGAACAAAGATGCGCAAATTATATAAAATAGATAATCGAACATGTATGAAAAATTAGTCATCATTAAGGTCATTTGCAAGGAAACTGTGAAGAGTGAACTATCCTACATTCGAACGGATATTTGTTTCACATGTAATCAATGTAATAAAGCACTTTAGCTTTCACACTCGTTAACTACACCACTGTTTGGCTAAGCTCGGGATAACCGTTAAAAAGTTTGGCCGATACCTGTATGTAAAGGCGGCAACCCATGTTCTGTTTCATCATTTTGTTGGTGGATTGAGGCTCGACAGTCATCTTCAAAGTCGTTATTTCGGGTGTCCTTTGACGTATACGTCACCACCTGTTTCCACCTTACACACTTAGTTATCTGTAAGCAGCTTCTCAACTACCTTCCATATTTCGTGTCTCTGATTGTTTGAGAGGCTGAAAGTGCGCCTGGCAAGACAACAATATCAAAGATTAGGGAGTGTTTGTTTCTTTTTTTTGGTGGCAAGACAACAATATCAAAGATTAGGGATGTTTTTTAAGCAAGACAACCATTACTACATCATTTACAATCATAGTATGTTTGCTAATTTAATATGTTAATCGTGTGACTCATGATGATTCATTCAATCTAATAACTTAATTCATTCAATCAAAATTGTCGTTTTCTAATCTGTCAGAACCAAATTTTTTTACCAAGTGCTGTTTGGATTTTATAAAACTTTCAAATCTTGTTTTAGCCATAACTTCTTCGTTATGTGTCATTTTTCGACGTTCTTTACATGAAAATTTATCTATACGAAATAAGCTATCCGAAAGTCAATCATTTAGCCTGTAAAAACATTTTTAAGTCACCGGAATCCTATAATTTAAATTCTGACAGCAATTCAAATAAAAATCTTATTGCTAAATTAATAACCGGACCAAACTACCCTTTCGGGTTTCTTTTGTTGGGCTACGGGTCAGGAATAAACCAAGACCAACAACACTTTCAGGTGGCTGTTGGCGCGGGACACAAAAGCAACACCAAACGCCCCTGTTGGGCTGAAAATAAGCCGAACCAAACACCCCCTGATTAAGTAGAAAATAAGCAATCCAAATAGCCTTTGAGGGCAGTGATACGCAGAACCAAACGCACCCTATGTGGGGCTGAAATAAGCAGAAGCAAGCGCACACTATGTGGGGCTGAAATAAGCAGAAGCAACAACACCCTTGTGCAGCAAATAAGCATAACCAATGCACCCTTTTGGGCTGGAATAAGCAGCTCCCAACGCACCCTATGTGGGGCTGTTGTTAACCAAACGGACACCCCTATGTGGGCTGTTAATAGGCTGAGATAACCAATCCCAACCGCACCTTATTTGGGTCGTGGTGGTGTGAGCTGAAACAAAAACAAACACACCCGTCTAGGGCTGTTGTGGTGAACCGAAACAAACAGCCAAACACCCTTGCGGGCTGTTGTGGTGAACCGAAACAAACAGCCAAACACCCTTGCGGGCTGTTTTGGTGGACCGAGACCAAGCAACCAACCACACCGTGTTTTCAGTCGAGTAGGACCAATGAATTATAAACGTTAATTTTTTATATGAAACATGGATTAACTTTATTTAACAAATTCAGTTTCACCTTCTTTTAATATATTTGGCTTAACACCGTTCCAGAATTTGGTACATTCCCATTCCTCCATCCTCAGCAAAACCAAAACCTGTAACAACCGAATTACTAAAAGTTACTAATCAAACTGTCAAACAATCCCATCTTCACATACACCTAAGAACATAGATAACAACAATGGTAGTTACCTTTCGCAACTCGGCCAAAATACTACCTCTAACTCGAACACCAATTTAGTATGCGTATCCCTACAAAGACGTGCAGAAAAGTGAATGTGTGAATAATCTCAAAACATACACACGAAAACATAATTTGGGTATGCTATTGAAACTTAACTTGTTTTATCTCCTAACTCGACCATACCTCAACCAAGACCAAACCTTTATCTTCTTCACATACCTCAATTTTGTTCCTCAAAACAGCATTAAACAAAAACAAACCAAACCCAGAAACAAAAAACAAACTCCACAAAAAAAAAAACACCAATCTTTTCCTTCTCCAACCAACTTTCCTCATGTGTGGTTACATTGTTTATAACTTAACTAATTATTGTATTGTATTTTTACCTAAAATGATTCTACCATAATAAATTTAAGGTACATACCATGGTATAATATAAAGCACCTGTGGCCCTTCCTGCATATCTGTAATTCATAATAACAAACAGCAAACGAAACCTAAAAATTAGGCTAACTATAACCTTCCTAAATTTTTTAAGGTATAATCGAAATATTTTTTTTTTCTTATTAAACCACATACCTGCATCGATTCTCTAATCTAGACCTCAACCAGACTTCACCACCAAGATCAGCAGCCAATTCACATGGAACATATGTTGATACCTGCAAAATCAGATACCAAACTTACTTAAATTACATACCTTTTTGCTTCTACCTGTAGCCAAAAAAAAAAGAAAAAGGAAAAGTGAAACCCTAAATCCTTTGTAATTGAACATGAATCAACCTCAAAATTTTTGGTTTGACAGTGATTTCAGTCGATGAATGGCGGAGGGTTTGATGGCAGGGTTCGGGAACGTTCTAGCTTTATGTGTGTAAGTTGTAACCGTGTGTTTTGTTTATAAGAAAAATGAAGAAACTGGGCCAAGCAAAAGGGCAACAATAAGGCCAACGCAATGGGCCAAAAAAGGGCGGGAAAACGGAGTGCAAAACGGCGGCGTTTTACACGCTAAATATATATATAGGATAATGCTTTATTGTACAAATTAAAATAAAAAGACTTTATATGTTGGATTCCACGCATCCAATGACGCAATAGCATGTAAACATAATACTTAAATGTAAACATAATATTTAATTGGACACATACTTAAAACAACTATTGATCGCCCCTTGTTCACATGTGGGTTTTGACGTTTTCTTACATGTTGTCTACTTTCATCTCAAAATTATTGTCTTTTTTTTAATTTTTTTCATTTTTTACTTTTCAATTTTAACCTTAAGTATTTTTGTTTATATTAAATAATACTTGATACAAATATATTAACGGATTGAATTTTAAATATATTTTTATTGGTATAATTTTTATCAAAAATTGTACAATATAAACAAAAATATTTATAGTCAAAGTTGATAAAGAAAGACTGAAAAAGTTAAAAGGATACAATTTTGAGACGGATGGAGTAGTTAAATTGCAAAATGAGCTGAGGATGATTACATTTTTTTTTCTTTTGTTGAACGGTTACAATACTTAATTGCACAAGTACTTATAACAACTATTAGAGCACTAGGTACCATGTGGTATGTGGTGCTGTCGTGTGATGTCCCCTTCCGCCTTTTTCTCATATTACCAAAATCTATCACACCACACAAAACACCTCTCCTTCCAATTTTTGGTGTCATGGGACACCTTCTAACCCACAAATAAACCAATAAAACAAATACAACACATAAAAACAAAAACAAAAAAAGGAAAAAACCGGACCATTTGGGCTGACAATGACGGCGCGAGACTCCAAAACGCGAGCTACGGTATGGTTGTTGGCGTTTTCATGTTGGCTGGTGGGAAAACGCAACCCCCACCACACACGGTACCGTATACATTTGTGAATCATATTTTAGTATTCATAATTAAGCAAACTAATTAAATTAATTGTTATATACTTTGTTTATAATTAATTGTTGACCATCAAATAAAAATAAAATAGAATTGTCATTTATGAAGTGATGAAGATAATTTTTTTTAATGGTTATATATAGATAGTGACAAGCTATCAAACTTATAAAAATGATATAAAAATTTAGCCTCATAATTTATTTATAGATTTCAATTTGGGATGTACTACCATGTTAATTTAGCTTTTAATTTTGAAAATTTTAAACTCTATCATTTTCACACATATTTTTTAAGGAGTTGATTTGCACACTCCCATATTTGATTGGGACACTTCAAACAGTGCATTAAACAGTTGTATTGTAAATATAAACTACTTTAACTGTTTGTACATTGAGTGTCTCAATCAATTTTTTGAGTGTGCCAATCAACTCCCTATTTTTTATAAGTATAATAGACTTTGTTTATAATTAATTGTAGACAATCAAATAAAAACAATTAAGCATCCATCACTAAATATAAGATGTATCGAAATTCGTCAGTGCACATGTCATCAATCAAAAAGTTCAAAGAGTAATGATTGGGAGGCTTAAAACATGTGCCTAAATTCATGCATAAGCCTACGTGGCATCATCCTGATGGTTGTAACCAGGGGACTCACTTTTCTACAAAGCATCATCCTGATGGTTGTAACCAGGGGACTCACTTTTCTACAAACCATCAAGATAATGACACATATGTTTAGGCATGAATTTAAGCATACAACTTAGGTCTCTAAATCATTTTCCAAGTTCAAAAACTAAATTTATAGACTACATTTAAATTTGTTGATGCTTAATCTGAAACAAATCTTTTCTAAACTCTCTATGACCCGAAACATTATAGGATCTACCATAGTTAGAATTCATTATAAGAAATTTGCATCCACCTTTAACAATTAAATTCAAACAAGTACTTTTTATATATAAGGTGTTTAATAAAATCGTATCGCATATATTTAACAGAGCAGTAATTAATGGTCTTCAAAATTATAATTAGACCACCCGTATGGTAAAGACAAACTAAGTAAAATTAACAATAGTGTATGAAGCTATGAACCCTGTATGTACATGTATTGATGTGCACATTCTAAGCTAATGAGTTCCTTTTAACCCTAATGAAAGGGAACATAATTCCTTCCCACAAACGAGTTGTGACATATATCTTCAGACATAAAAAATGCCACTAAAACCGGGGTGCCCTCCTGTTAATTTCAGCTTGATTCGACTTTCCTTTACTTTTATTGCTCTAAAACAAGGTTGAGATTATCAACTTGAAGCGGGTTTCATACAGGTCGCCGGTAAACATCTTTTGTATTAACGAACTTCTTAAATCTTTAAAAGTTCCATGAATTTTGTGGTTCAATACTTGGACTATTTACAAACCATAACCTATCATATTGGATTTTTGTTAAGACAGAAACTTGGAACTTCTGTTAATGGAACACCAACAAGATGTCGATATGCTAGGGTACAAAATTACCCATTATACCAAATATTTACAGGACAATAATGAACAGTGACTGCACCAGCTACAAAGACTCAATTCACCCAGCAGAAAATTCCGATCAAACAATAAGTCCTAAAAGATTTCTGACTTTGGAACTCAGATATTACTAACTGGGTTCAAAAATTATGTTCCAGGGATTCAAACGAGTTCAGATATTGACCATTTGGATTCAGGCATTCAAACGAGTTCCGAATATTTTGCTTAAAGAGAACCAACTCAATCTACTGTAGTCCAGATTGTTTAGCATGTTCATGTTAGGGCTTTGATATCAATATTAGCAAACCTAAATATTCAAGGCAGTAGGAACTGTGTCTTGGTCAAACACAAGTGTATCATATAGCATAGCTGCAGATGCATATATGTTTATACATGATTAAACCAGATCCTTAGGTCATAATAACCGAAACAAATATACGAATAAAAATGAGAATTTCTAGTCATCCTTGAGCAAAAAAATAAAAATAAATGTCACATACTCTGGTATTAAATTAAGCGTTATTTGTGCTAACTTATCATTTCGTTAATATATTTGTATTTCATATGATATGTAGAAAATGCATTCATAAAGTATAATAATAGTTTTGAGTAAACTGTAAACATCATCATTGTGGTTTGTCCAATTTGGCACTAATCATTCATTGCTGATACTACCGGCAAGTATTATCCCTAGGTTCATATTACTCTTGTAATGTAACTCCCAATTCCCAAACATATCAACTGACAGCTGCAAGAGCAGGAAGTGATTGACCAGCGATAACATCATAGCAACGTTTGCAAAGTGTGGGGTGATCAAGAAATGAACCAACTTGAAGTGAGAAGTTCCAGCATCGTTCACATTTTGAACCTTCGGCACGTGAAACGCCAATCCATATTTTCTTTTCTCCTTGAATCAAATAATCTCCAGAATATGGTATATTTTCGCTTGGTACATCATCCAAGGTAGAAAGAATCTCAACCTACAGTATGAACAATGGAATTTAGATACCAATATCATCAAACTTCTAGCACATGAAATACGTGCAATGACGTATAAATATCTAACTCAACACTCAACACTACTCCCTCCGTCCCAAATTATAAGTCCATGTTTCGATTTTTGGTTGTCCTAATCAAAAAATACTTTAGTGAAAAAGGATGATATTTGTTTGATTGATGAATATAGTAGTGGAATTTCTTAAACTTTGTACAGCTGGCAATTTGAATTCATTTGGTTATGAACCAGTCAATTCGGGCTTCTTGTTGAAATTCCACATTGAATGGACCACTAATTTCTGCTATGTCTATTTCGGTAGAATCCTCAAAGATGCCCATCGGCATGATAATGGAAAATACATTCACAACTATTTCAGGTGATTCATAACTATTTCAAATAAGAGTGTCAATTATATTTAATATTGAGAACTTTTTTCAAATGCAAGTTTGGGAGCACTTTTAATAAGTTTATTTTAAAAATAAATAAATAAATTCAAACTCACGGCATAAACCAGCAAAACCACGAGCCAACATTTTTGACATGTAAGAACAACAAATGATAGAACTTATTTGAACACAAACTTGAGTACTTGACTCATATGCAATATATTATTAGTGGAGGGTGCCACGCCAAGCACGTACAAATTTGACAAAAGTCTAAATTTAATGCAAGCTTTCTAACTCGTTATACAAAAATATAGATTAGTGCTGTAAAAATTTTGTTTTTTGTTTTTTTTTTTCGGTGTCAGTATTAACAAATTAATTGCTTTTAAAAATAATGGACCAAAAAAAATGTTTCCAGGTGCACCAAACCGTCCGACCCAACCATCTTGCCATTCCTACCAAATAATGATTGGAAATACCTGAGATGTTATGAATATGCGATTCAGAGAGTCGGCATCAAGTCTAGCTTCACACATATTCCTTAATCTCTGTGCAAGGCTATCGTCGGAGCTATGGAGGTACACCTTTGCTTCCAGGCTGGAACCAATGAGTTTGCCAGTGCGAGCAGTCTCCAAAGCTTTATTAACCTCAGTTCTCAACTACCAAATTCATACAAATCAGACGCACATACAATTTCAAAAATTTCACCAATACGTTATCAGCAAGACATAGTTGTAGTTACCTCAAGTATATTTCCCCAAAAATCAATATCTTTTTCAGGAAAGGCAAGCCATCTTTCGTTGACTTCGGGCCATTTTGACTCAAAAACAAATTTGGCTACATCGGTATTGTCAATGCTATATTCGAAAGGAAGATTTTGCCACACGTCTTCAGCTAAATGAGGTAGAATTGGAGCAATTACTCTCACTATCGAGAGCAAATGAGCTGCAAGCACCGTTTGACAACTTCTCCTTGTAAAACTTGAAGCACCACTGAAACAGAAGCAACATATCAAAGTCAACTAATTTGACTATAAAACCAATCAAATTTCATTATATAATAAAAGAAAAAAGTTACCCGACATAAAGGCGATCTTTGGCAACATCGAAGTAGAAATTTGAGAGATCAACAATAGCAAAACGTTGAATCAACTGAAACGAAATGAATTCAGTTAGTATGAAAAAAAATGAGAAACCATGTATCAAGTAAAAACAACACCTTACCTGGTATATTTTGAAGAATTCATACGTTTCATAGCTTTCTTTGATGTTTTTCACAACGTTTTCAAGCTGAAACAGAGCATGCTGATCGATTTCTGGAAGATCGTGATACGCAATAGAATTTTCTGCCTACAAAATAAAAGCACAATATAAGGTAATGCATTAACTGTATTTAAACAAAAAGCAAATCAGAGGAATATTTGGAAAACAAACCAAAAAAAATAATAATAATAAAAAATAACATACTTTCCAATCATGAAGATTTCCCAAGAGAAACCGCAAAGTCCCTCTTAGTTTTCGGTAGATGTCCGAAAGTTGACGGAGGACTTGAGGTCCAATCTGAACGTCTCCTGTAAAATCGACACTTGAGACCCAAAGCCGAAGCACATCTGCTCCATACGAAGGTTCTTGCTGGAGAAACAAATAGAAAACATTTGATTTACTATTAAAGTATTAAGCCATATTATGATTTTTAATCATAGCTAAATGGCCACTAACCTCTTGATTCTTCCCTCCTTCAATCACAGTACGTGGATCAACAACATTACCCACAGATTTACTCATTTTTTTACCCCTCTCATCGAGCACAAATCCATGCGTTATAACTCCAGAATATGGAGCTTTTCCTGCCACATATAATGAAAATATAATAACAATAAATTAATAATGAAATTAGTTAAATTAAGAATATACTGATGGTCACGATACCTTTGGTTGCAACACTGGTCAATAAAGAGCTTTGAAACCAACCCCGATGCTGATCGGTACCTTCAACATACAAATCAGCAGGATAACTGAGGCCATCTCTACTTTCTAAAACAGCAGCCCATGAAGATCCTGCAGTTTATGTATGTTTAATAGGTTAATATACAGATATAACTGATACAAGAACTGTTTATGTTTAACATGTAATTAATAAATAGACCTGAATCAAACCAAACATCCATCGTATCAGTTCCCTTAACATAATCTGATGCTTTATCACGATATTTTTCAGGAAGCAACTCTTCTACTGACATGTACCACCATGCATCGCTGCCCTTTTGAAAAATGATTGCTGCCAACCACAATGATTCAAATGCACATTCCTTAAATGTAGTTCAAATTAACTCAATACTTTCCAGCAAAATTGTTTGGGGCTTACACTTGATATGATCAACAGTCTCTTCATTTAGCAGAGGTTCCTTTGTCTCTGTATGATAGAAAACTGGAATTGGGACACCCCACGTCCTCTGACGAGATATACACCAATCTGAACGGCTAGAAGTCATTGTAGAAATTCTGTTTTCTGCCTGAATGACAATGATCATGATAATTTAGAGGAATACTACCAATCAAATGCATAAACTAGTTGGCAGCATAGGATAGTCATAATTTCTTAACTACTCCGTATTATTTATAAACTAGTAGTAAGGCACATTACCTACCAACAAGAGGTCAACGGTTCAAACCTCACTAGGTACACATGTACTGATGTACATATACAAACCTGTAGCTGCCATTAAAGTGGTTTACTTATCTATGGTCCTATCCTATTTTGGTCTTTATAGTGTTCCTAAATCATTTCTACTGTTGCTTGTGGAAAGGGGTTTACTAATTGCTCCAAATTCAGGTTCTAGTTTTACATGAACATGAAACCAGCCCAGAAACTAAAAATTATCACTCTTATGAGCTTACATCTATCAAATCCTGTAAGTGAGCAATTTCGAGTTTTGAAGATCAAAACTTATGTACCCGTTATACATATTCTCACCTGAGACGGAGTCCATACTACTTGATTAATCGCATTCATAGCAGCCTCTCTGAATCCTTCAACAGAGGCAAACCATTGTGCTGTTGCCCTAAAAATTGTAGGTTTTTTTGTTCGCCAATCATATGGATACTTGTGCTCTGAAAAATGAAGTAAATGGCATTTAATTGTACTATTCATAATTTCATATGGCTGGCTCTCATTGGGAAAATGTTGATATTTATGGATGAACGATGCTACTTACTGTAAGGTTCTACCATGACTATTGATGAACGTTCATCCAAGTGATCTATCACAGCAGCATTGCCATCACCTAATACATCAAGCCCGCAAAAGATTCCAGCTTCTTCAGTGAACTTTCCTTCATCGTCCACTGGGGATACTAAAGGCAAACCGTATTTTAATCCGGTTATATAATCATCTTGACCATGACCCGGGGCTGTGTGGACAAGCCCGGTTCCTGATTCTGTCGTGATATAATCTCCACCAACGACAACGGGACATTCTTGACCATTTATCGGGTGTGCATATCTATAACAGAATATAAAAGATGTGCATAAGTAAATTTAATTGGAATAATATTTTATTTAAATTATAGTTACCTGCAATTTTCAAGATCTGAGCCCAAAACTGTTTTATTGACAACAAGCTTCACACCCCATTTGGCTTCCAGTGTTGGCACAAGGTCCAGTGCAACAATGAGAAAGTGTTTTTCATCATCATGTAAAACGCTACCAAATCTTTTCTTTTTGTCTTCAGAAGATGAAGCAACATCAGGTGCGCATGACTACACTTCAACAATAGCATACTGGAGCTTGGAATTCACGGCAACAGCTGAAATGGAATACAGAAAGAAAGGAAGTGCAGATAAGCACGTGAATATATTATATGTGTAGATAACTGCACAAGCGTACAAAAAAAAAACAACACACACACACACACACATACCAGCGTTAGCAGGAATAGTCCAGGGAGTGGTGGTCCAAATTGCTAGGGATAATTTGGGGAGAAATTCATCGAGTAATCCACCTTTGGTTGGAGTACTTAGTATTTTGAAAATTGCATACATGCTCTTTGAAATATGGCAATCCTCATACTGCATGAAAAATTCTATTTGTTACTTGTATCTATGAAGAACTAAAACTAGAACCTACGTAAGAGTTGCCAATTTTGATTAATCAAAAAATCTTATTATTCATCAAAGAAGCTGTTAATCCATTTACCTCTAATTCAGCCTCAGCAAGTGCAGTGCGGGATGAAGGACTCCAGTGCACTGGCTTTCTGCCCCGATATATGTACCCTTTGAAAACCATCTGCCCAAACACTTCAATCTGGAAAGCCAAAAGGACTACATGATAATGAGAACAACAAAAGCAATAATAATATACTATAGCCTCATTTTACCTGAGCAGCTTCATATTCTGGATCAAGGGTGAGATAAGGATGATCCCAATCAGCCCATACTCCAAATCTCTGTAGACAGACAGTAAAGATGTTTACTCTTCTATTAATCTTTAATCGTTTGAAATATGTAACCAAAAACATTGATACTACAAGTAAATAAGTAATAGATGACCTTAGGTAGGACATAATCAATTCATGAATTATTTAGTTATGTAAATTTGCTGTTTGAAGTTTAAACCGACCTTGAATGAAGCCATTTGAGCCTTCACAGTTGCTTTGGCAAATTTAGCTGCTTTTGCTCTCAATTTTATTGGTGTTAGCCCCTTTCGCGCATCTTGGTCCAATGACTGCAATACTAAGATAATTCAACAGAAAATTACCAATGATTGAATCTAAGAGTAACAAGAACAGAATAAAAACCTAGCAAAAAACTATCACTTGCCTTTCAACTCGATAGGTAGACCATGGCAATCCCAACCAGGAACGTATTGAACTTTACAGTTTTGGAGAAGCTGTGATATTCAATTGTATTAGTAATTTTACAAATAAAATTACAAAAAGTGCATCATTCTATCACACACATCTCAAATATCACAGTACAAAGTGAATGCTGCAACCATACCTTATACCGATTAATAATATCTTTTATAATCTTGTTTAATGCATGTCCGATGTGTAAATCACCATTAGCATACGGAGGTCCATCATGAAGAATGAAACTTCCCTATTAAAAGCAGAAAAAATATCAAATATGAGTAAAGACATGGAGCTATGTAGTAGACATACTGGACTCGAATAAGCTTCTAAACTGACCCCGTTATCCTTTTCAGCAACTTTCATAAAGACCTGATTTTCATCCCATAATTTCTGTAGTTCAGGTTCCCTTACAGAAGAATTAGCTCTCATACCAAAAGTTGTCTTAGGAAGATCAACAGTATGCTTGTACTTTCCATCTCCTTGCTTTGTTCCTAAACAATGGAATACATTAATCAGTCCCCTATCAAATGATTGGAATGCAGCTCATGATGTACTAATCATAAGACAGTTTGATCTTTTTCTTATGACAACTAACTCACACACCCATGTCCCCAATATCGTAGGTGATGATAGGATCGCTTCTGATAAACGCTAGGCTATAGGTTTGTTGGTGACAGTTTTGATCTTTACCTCGGGTTATCCTTGTGTGCTATATCATATTAGTAAAATGTTGTAATCACGTATGTACCTTTGGATTCTTTCTTGGCAGCCATCACAGGTCCACGAGACCTTCGCTTTGACTGGGTACAAAATGCACTTCTAGGATTTATATAGAAATATGTAAGATGGAAGAGCGACGAGAGCTCAATGGAAGAGCACCGTCGAAAATCAATGATGCTAAAAGAAGACGGTTTTGTAAATGATGAGCAACTTCTCAGTGACAGAACCTGAACAGTTTTTGTGGGATAGAATTAGTGAATACTATGAACATAAGTACACAACAAGCAAACAATATTTAACCATATAATAAATTCGAGATTGTGATTTTAAACATTCATACGAAGATATTAAGATGATAAATATATTGGTGTAAAGATTCTTCACAGGAGCAGATAACAAGATTATCAAAGAGATGTCTAGAACACCATTACGTTTATGCCTATATGGAGTAGGAAGGCATAGGTTTAAGTTCATAACCAATGTTGAGAACAGGAAAAATCTGCAAACGCATGTTACCTGGTAGTTTCTTGACTTCAGGTAAAACGACTATAACTAGGAAACTATCAGATACATTCCTAATTATAAAATATTCCTATAAACTAGATAAGGTTAAACTAAAAGATAATACTTAACAAACCCTAAACTAATTATGATCCTAATGTTAGATGTGCCTGAATGCTCTTTTATTCTGACTTTTGTCATTCTATGTCCGCCAGCACTATCAAAACGCATACACTCGAAATATCAAAGAAATGACCACTTTACACCCTTCTTCAAGTACAAACATAACCAAACAACAACACCCAATCCTGCCGGGAGTGGTGTATGGGAAAGGTAAGATGTAGACAGTCATGCCTACTATCGTAACATCTACAGCTACTAATCCGATGGTACAGAGACTCCTTCTAGGCAGACCTCCGGCCACAAATTCAAATGGGGTCTCGCTTACATAACAAATTTACATCAGAATCCAATCAGACAGCTCATCAAGACTTCAAATCATATAATAACAACTTACTTCCAAATCTGTATTGAAGTAAATCCTATCTTTTTTTATTAACGGCATGAACAACCAACTTTCAACTTCGTTGCTGATGTAAACACCTTAACAACACACAAAAACCTTAAACTATGTCACCATTCAAGAATTACCACCTTCTTAATCACTACTAATATCCTAAACCGCAAACTCTAAGACAAAATTTCCAATTATAATAACATCTAATGCCACTAATTTATCCAGATTCGCTTCCAAAATTACCAATTTCTTGATCACTACAAATATCTTAAACCATAAACCGTCGAAAAGATTCCTATTATAATAACAATTAATGCTACTAATTTATCCGAGTGTATAGAGATTCGGCTTAAACCATAAATGGGCTAAAAAAGTCCCACTCATCAATTCATCATAACATCTAATCCTACTAATGTATCCAAACTCGCTTCATAAAAACAATCTAAACAACAAGAACTCAAATGGGTCACACTTACATAACAGATTTACACCATTTTTTTCAGTCAGACACTTCATCAAGAGTTAGCAAACTTACGTCCAAATCTGTATCAAAGAGAAATACTTATTTTTTTCATTACTGTTACGAACAACAACCTTACAATTCCGTCCTCGTATGATACGTTTTGCTGACATGTAAGCACCTTAACAACACACGTAAACCTTAAACTATGTCACCATTCAAGAATTAGCACCTTCTTAATCACTACTAATATCCTAAGCCGCAAACTGTCTTAAAAAATCTCCCACTGTCAATTTATCCGAATTCGTTACATAAAAACAATCTAACCAACAAAAACTCAAATGGGTCTCTCCAACACAAAAAATTCACACCACTATCCACTCAAACATTTCATCAAACACTTGGTATACACCTCAACTCAACTAACCAAACCCCACTAAACCCATTAACAAAAACCCAAAAAAACTCCACAGAACAGCTCAAAACAACAAGAACTCAAATGGGTCACACTTACTTAGCAAATTTACACCATTTTTTCAATCAGACATTTCATCAAACAGGTAGTGTGCAACTAAAAGAAAAAACCATTTTAAGAAGAAATGCTTACAGTGGAGATGGGTTTGGTTGGTTTTTATTAATGGGTTTGAATTGGGTTCATTTTATCGAATGGTTTTTGTTGTTTGGATAAAGTATGAAAAGTGTTGGTTTATATGTGTTTGGTGGACTTTGAGGTGTTTTTATTAAAGTTTATTTAACCTCCCAGCGTAGACAGTAATTAACTCACCGGACCACAAGAGCTGTCCATCTTCGTAATATGTTTCATATGCATCTTCTTCGACGAGATTTTCGTCAGCAAAGTTGTCGGTGGCTGAAAGTATATCTTCAAGGGGGATTTTAAGGTGAGCAAAGTCATCGGGTGAAAAAATCATGTCTTCTTTGTATTCATGAGAAGTCATGACTAAAAAGAAGGGCGTTTAATATAATTTGGGTTTAAAAAAAATGATGTGAATTGAAGGAGTACTTATATGTAGCTAATAATCCGGGGGTTTATATGTGTTTGGACTTTGGGAGTGTTTTTATTTAAGTTTATTTCGGTTTATATTTAGTAAGTCCGGAGTTTCGGGTTATATCGACACTTATATGTAGCTAATAATCCGGGGGTTGATGAAATATAAACCGGTATCAGATAAGCTCATAAGCTTAAAAAGTTGTTAAATTTACTGTAAGTATTATATAAACCCATTTTAAGAAGAAATACTTACAGTGTGAGAAGATTGCATAGCCATTGAAGATGGGTTTGGTTGTTTTGTATTAATGGGTTTGAATTGGGTTCATTTTATCGAATGGTTTTTGTTGTTTGGATAAAGTATGAAAAGTGTTGGTTTGTATGTGTTTGGTGGACTTTGAGGTGTTTTTATTTAATTTTATTTAACCTCCCAGCCAGGGGCGGAGCCACGGGAGGGGCACGGTGGGCACGTGCCCCCTCACCGGAAAATTTTGTAGTGCAAATTGTTGGAATTTTCAAGATATTTTCGTAATTTGCCCCCCTTAGAGTGTGTCTGACATGTTTAAATCGAAAGAAAAAAGTCGATTTTTAAAGGGTTTGTAGAAAGGAAAGCATGTAATGGGGAAGAAAGATCTATTGGAGAAGATGAGAAACTATGAAATAATAAAATATGGTAGGGTTAGTAGCGTGGTACAACTTTTTGTTTTGTATTGAAATCACGTGGGCTGCAGATGTATTCATTTTCTAATCTTCTCTCTCATTTTTAGCTTATTTTATTATTATTTTTTTCTATTTTTTTATTTTTTTCGGGTGGAGATGTTATTTTACTATATAAATATACAAAGAGTCTATAAACTATGTCATTCTTTATGCATTCCTAGTTTCCTACTTTATTTAAGTAGTAACTTTCTTATAACTTCATGCATGCTCACATTATTTTACATTTAACAAGCTAAATATTTGAATTATATACCTTTTAGTTTGCCAATAGCATTTTTTTTTCCAACATAAAATTTTTTTTTTTGCCCCCCCTCGAAAAATATTCTGCCTCCGCCCCTGCTCCCAGCGAAGATTTTAGATTTTCGTCAGCAAAGTTGTCGGTGGCTGATAGTATATTTTCAAGGGGGATTTTGAGGTGAGCAAAGTCATCGGGTGAAAAAATCATGTCTCTGTATTCTATATATGTGTAGTTAATGTGTGTTTTGTATATGTGGTTGTGGATAGAGCCTCTATGTCCTGGGTTATCTATATATACAGTAGTATGTCTTTGCATTATTATTATTATTATTATTAAAAGACTATGGACTATTGACTTTAAACATTCAAATTGCACAAAGAAGGATCCCGGTCTCTTTGCATTATTATAAGGAGTATGATGAGGAAAAGTATTCACGTGAGAAGAATAATCAGGAACATTTTGATGAAACTACCAACCTCATCAAACTCAAAATGTTAAGAGGATGGGGGAAAATGTTACCTTGACAAGGTTTTTACATTTTTGGGCTTATGTGTGGGGGAATTTGATTTCATGGTGAAGATTACAAATCTTGGTGATGCTTAGACGTCAATAGTGTTTTGAAAAGTTTATGGCTAAAAATTGGATAAGTCATAAACCTTAAATATTGATTTTTATCGGCTTTCTTTCGATTTCCAATAAGCCAATATGCTCAAGCCCAACATCTCTACAAAATAAGCTAATTCAAACAGTCTAAAAAATAAGCTAATTCAAATAGTCTTTTATATGTAGAATAAGTTTTTTTTATGCTGAGTATACATATGGGTTGTGGAGTACAACAATTTGGTTAAACAATTATCTATAAACTTCGCAAATAATATGGATGCACTCATTACAATGCCGGGTTTTGCGTGGGCGTTATCCGTATTCAGATAACTAAATGTAATTTTCTTATAAAAGTATCTCGTTTTTCTATACATGCAATCCCCAATAATAATTTTGTGTTACTTTTTTTTATAGCTAATCAAAACTTTATAGCGCAACTTTAATACTTGTAAATTGTAATTAAATAACCTTATTATCCATATTGTCATGTTCATTACTCAATTCCCAAATTGGTTATTTGTACTAACTTATCATTTCGTTAATATTTTATATATCATTTGATATGTAGAAAATGCATTCATAAAGTGATAACAATAGTTTGAATAAATTGCAAAAATCATCATTGTGGTTTGTCTAATTTGGCACTCATCTTTGAATGACCATTTTACCCCTTTTTAGAACTTACAAGGCACTTTTTTTCTTCTAATAATTTCACTCCCATACATATCAACTAACAGCTGCAAGAGCAGGAAGTGGCTGACCAACAATAACAATCGAATTTAGATACCCATATCATCAAACATGTAACACATAAAATACGTGCAATGATGCATAAATATCTAAGTCAACAATACTCCCACCGTCACAAATTGTAAGTCCATGTTTCTATTTTTCGTTGCCCCAAAATATTTGTCTACTTTGATATTTCAACCAATCAAAAGAGACTTTAGTGGAGAGAGATGATATTCGATTAGTGAATGGAGTAATAGTGAAATTTCTTAAACTTTGTACAAATTAAAAGTGGACTTATAATTTGGGGCGGAGGGAGAATATACCTCAGTTGCCAAGTTCAACTCATTTAGTTATGAATCAGTCGATTCAGGCTCTAGCCGAAATTCGACATTAGATGGACCACTAATTTCAAAAACACGTCCAACACTTTTGACATGTAAGAACAAGAAATATCGAACTTATTTGAGCACAAACTTTAGTACTTGACTCATACGCAATATATTATAAGTGGGAATACTATAGTAGTAAGAGTAACATGTCAAGCACGTACAAATTTGACAAAGGTCTAAATTTAATGCAAGCTTCCTAACTCGTTATACAAAAATATAGATTAGTGCTGTAACATTTTTTTAATGCCAATATTAACAAATTAATTGGTTTTAAAAATAATGGACCAAAAAAAGTGCACCAAACCGATCTGGCTTGTATCCACTAGAACCTGCTCTGTTGTGACCCGTTAAACCAACCCGTCCGACCCAACCATCTTACCATTCCTACCAAATAATGATTGGAAATACCTGAGATGTTATGAATATGCGATTCAAAGAGTCGGCATCAAGTCTAGATTCACACATATTCCTTAATCTCTGTGCAAGGCTATCGTCAAAGCTATGGAGGTACACCTTTGCTTCTAGGCTGGAACCAATGAGTTTGCCAGTGCGAGCAGTCTCCAAAGCTTTATTTACCTCAGTTCTCAACTACCAAATTCATACAAATCAGATGCACACAATTTCAAAATTATTATACCATAGATGATTATTTTAAAAAATTAAACTTCACAGATATGTTATTGACATAATTGTAGTTACCTCAAGTATATTTCCCCAAAAATCAATATCTTTTTCAGGAAAGGCAGCCATCTTTCATTGACTTCGGGCCATTTTGACTCGAAAACAATTTTGGCTACATTAATGTTATTAATGCTATACTCGAAAGGTTGATTTTGCCAGACGTCTTCAGCTAAATGAGGTAGAATTGGAGCAATTACTCTCACTATCGAGAGCAAATGAGCTGCAAGCACAGTTTGACAACTTCTCCTTGTAAAACTTGAAGCACCACTGAAACAGAACCAACGTATCAAAGTCAACTAATTTGACTATAAAATCAATCAAATTTCATTATATTACAAAAGAAAAAAGTTACCCGACATAAAGGCGATCTTTGGCAACATCAGAGTAGAATTTGAGAGATCGACAATAGCAAAACATTGAATCAACTGAAATGAAAAGAATTCAGTTAGTACGAAAAAAATGAGAAACCATGTATCAAGTAAAAACAACACCTTGCCTGGTACATTTTGAAGAATTCACAACGTTTTCAAGCTGAAACAGAGGAGGCTGATCTATTTCCGGAAGATCGTGATAGGCAATAGAATTTTCTGCCTAGAAAATAAAAGCACAAAAGCATATCAGAGGAATATTTTGGGGAGGAAAAAAAACAAAACAACAACAACAACAACCCATACTTTCCAATCTGAATGTCTCTTGTAAAATCTACACTTAAGACCCAAAGCCCAAGCACATCTGCTCCATACGAAGGTTCTTGCTAGAGAAACAAATAGAAAACGTTTGATTTACTGTTAAGCAATATTATGATTTTTAATCATAGCTAAATGACCACAAACCTCTTGATTCTTCCCCCTTCAATCACAGTACGTGGATCAACAACATTACCCACAGATTTACTCATTTTTTACCCCTCTCATCGAGCACAAATCCATGCGTCATAACTCCAGAATATGGAGCTTTTCCTGCCACATATAACGAAAATATAATAACAGTAATGAAGTCAGTTAAATTAAGAATATACTGATGGTCAAGATACCTTTGGTTGCAACACTGGTCAATAAAGAGCTTTGAAACCAACCCCAATGCTGATCAGTACCTTCAACATACAAATCAGCTGGATAACGGATGCCATCTTTACTTTCTAAAACAGCAACCCATGAAGATCCTGCAGTTTATGTATGTTTAATAGGTTAATAGACAGATCCAATCGCATATAACTGATACAACTATACAAGAATTGTTTATGTTTAACATGTAACTAACAAAGAGACCTGAGTCAAACCAAACATCCATAGTATCAGTTCCCTTAACATAATCTGATGCTTTATCACGGTATTTTTCTGGAAGCAACTCCTCTACTGACATGTACCACCATGCGTCACTGCCCTTTTGGGAAATGATTGCAGCCAAACACCAAGATTCAAACGCACATTCCTTAAATGTAATTTCAAATTTACTCAAAACTTTCCAGCAACTTTGTTTGGTGCTTACACTTGATATGATCAACAGTCTCTTCATTTAGCAGAGGTTCCTTTGTCTCTGTATGACAGAAAAGTGGAATTCGGACAACCCATGTCCTCTGACGAGATATACACCAATCTGAATGGCTAGAAGTTTTGTTTTCTGCCTGCAAGACAATGATCACAATAATTTAGAGGAATACTACCACCAAAATGCATAAACTAGTTGGCAACATAGGATAGTCATAATTTCTTAACTACTCCATATCATTTATAAACTAGTGGTAAGGCACATTACCTACCAACAAGAGGTCATGGATTCAAACATCACTAGGTACACAATTGTGGGTAGCCATGGAAGGGTTGGAAACATTTTGTATCCATTGAGCAAATACCGGTTGTATTTGTATAGCGGTATCTGAAAACATATCTTGAGGACGCCCTAAAGGTCATGGGGATATCCCGGTTAGGCTGCGTACGTCTGATTCAAAGACTCCCCATCCCCGGGTAACCTAAAGAGGGAGAACCTCATCCGTTTACCCGTTTTGCAAACATGTACAGATACAAACCTGTAGCTGCCATTAAAATGGTTTACTAATCTATGGTCCTATCCTATTTTGCTCTTTATAGTGTTCCTAAATCATTCCTACTCTTGCTTATGAAAAGGGTTTACCAATTGCTCCAAACTCAGGATCTGTGTTACATGAACATGAAACCAGCTCGGAAACTAATAAAGATAACTCCTATGCACTTAAATCAATCAAATCCTGGAAGTGAGCAATGATGCGTAGGGATTGCACCATGCTTTACCTCTCGAGGGATCTCGAGATGCTTACAACCCCCACCAGGGAGTGTACCTGATCGATGTAGTATAGTATAATGACAAGTACCGGGGGATTGATCGTTCAGCTAGGAATAGTGTCGCTAGGATTAGAAAACCTAAAGATTAGGTCTAGAGATGAGGGATGATTCTTTTTGTATTTTTATATTTTTAATGAAAGCAATTAAAAATCTCGGGTTTAAAGGAGTTAGGCGGAATTAGTTGCTAGTCAACTAACCCAATACTAAGATGCAATCAAAATAAAATACTAGAAATGAAAATAAAACTAAATTAAACTAGAGGTGTGAGCAATATATGGGAGAATTGTGTTTACTTATATTTCACTACTCCCTAGATATCTTTTACAGGTTAATTACTTGTTACAGTTGCGTGGATGACGGGTTGTATTCCTTAATACCATTCATGGGGTGGCGTACTTACTTCCCCAATCCTTTAAGCGCCTACTTCACTCCTATGTCGAGCCGGCTAAGAAGCTCCTAACATGGGATCACTAGAATTTGGTCATGCATTAAATACAACCAATAAAACCTAGTACACATCGGTTCATGTTTCTTAAGACGTTCAAGCATGTTACACAATGGAGATCTGCCAGTTTTCTTAAGCCTAACATTGAAATCATTCATCCATTACAACTATAAACAAGCAATCAACATATAATTAACATCTAGGTTTCATTACATCTAAGCAAACACATGATAGATCTAGCCTAGCATGTTGAAATCAAGACAAGCATACGATATATTCAAACAACACATAGACATATTGAATGAATTAAGAGAAGACTTATCTCAATTGAACATGAAAGGATTCAAGGGGTGAAAACCCTTGAAAATACAGTTAAAAATGACCTAGGGTTTATAAAGTTCGACCCTAGTATTCTCCACACAAGTTCCTCTCCAATGAATGAAAAATAGAAAACTATATATAGATTCTGAAAGGTGACGGCGTCAAGAACAAACTTCTGACGCCGTCATCTCGCCGCCAAATAATTTCTCGGACTGCCTAGATCTGGGTTTGACGTCGTCATGTGTATCCCTTATGCAGGCCGTCACCAAAAATACTCTTGACGCCCTTCTTGTGACACCTTCAGGTTTTCACTGGGTCGTCACGGATTTTACTCTTGACGCCGTCAGGTTTTGCTTCTTGACGCTGTCAGGTACTGTTCTCAGCATGGAAAATTAAGTCTTTGCCGTTTTCTTCACTTTTATGCTCCAAAAACGTCCAAAATGCTTCCTTTTCCAGAATTCACTCCCAAAGTACCTAAAATCACAAAATGAACGATTTAGGGCAATATTTGATCAAATAAATTCAATTCCGGGCTTAAATGACCCCCTAAAAGTGGTTCATTTTTCGCCTCATCAAGCAATTTTGAGTTTTGAATCCTTTAACAGAGGCAAACCATTGTTCTGTTGCCCTAAAAATTGTAGGCCTTTTTGTTCGCCAATCATATGGATACTTGGGCTGATTATGTAATAATTCGCATTTTCGGATTACTATTCATTTTTACTATTCACTTTCATTATTCACTCCCGAAATTTTTATTTCATATTCTCGTAAGTTAAACTATTTTAATGATAATCCGAGAGTTTGACAGTCGTCGGATCATTTCTGCAAAAATCACGAAACCGTGTCCGAGATTTACTTTTAGATTTAAACGTCATTCCAGCATCCCGATATGTCCATAAAACACTATAAACAATAGAAATATGATTTTCTTTCATTTTACGACAATTCCAAAAGTTTTAGAATTTTACGTTTTCCAATTCAGCGTTTTACGCGAATTACGCGTTTTAGACCCGTGTTTCCAGTTTTAGCAGCGTTTAAGCAACCCGGTAGAACTTGTCACTCATTAAATATGCTAATATAGGTTATATTAATAAGTTCTAACATATTTATAAGTTTCATATTTTTAGGATACCCAGTTTTAAGTTTCGTGACTTTACGACTTACAGTTAGCAATTAACGGGACCAAAACTCTCTCCGTAACTTAGATAATACCATGACTACTCATCTAGTCACCCTAGACCAGCCTTGGCCGACTATAGGGAGGGGATTCATCACCAATGTGGCTTAATCCTAAGTCTTGATCTCCTAGATGCATAACATGTGTATTTAGGAAGCAAATTTGATAACTACTACCTAAAATATCCTAAACTTGCACCTCCTTAAGGCACCTTCCTAGGCACCTTCCAAACCTCCTCATTTACACTATAAAAGCAACTCATCTTCTTACTTTCATCTCCATAAAAACGCCACACACAAATCCATAAACCATGATCCTTTGATTTCTAAGTTATAAGTTACATACCAAAGTTGAAGGCCTAGTTATTCTATACATGAATCAAGAGTTTGTTTGGTGATTCCATGGTTGAATTAGGAGCTACACAAGATGTTAGGGGCTGAGGTTAAATGCTTTTCACAAGGGTTATGTAAAGATTAGCAAGAGTTTGCAAGAGTTGTGGTGAAGGGTTTGCAAGCATAGGTTTAGTGTCATAGTTCATACTTGACTTCCTTTATTTAGAAAGCCCAAAAGTTGTAAGAAACCCTAATATACTTTCTTGTTAAATATCATTTTCGTGCTATTTATATTTCATTCATGCTATATATGATCTTTGTATTATGTTCATGATGTATAAAAACTAGTAAAACAAGTTATGGAAACTATATGTTAACTTATGTTAAGTAATCAAGGAAATTAGTGACTTATATTGAAAACCACGACCAAAATAGAGTAACCATGATATGAAACACTTACCTACTGTTATATAGGACTTAAAAAGGAAAACATAGCAATTTGAATCACCTAAAACGAGTACACGAGTCAAAAGATACGGCCAAAAGAAGTTAGCAAAACCAAAACGTCGAAAATGCTGATACCCTACTGTTTGCAATCTGACCAAAATAAACGAGGCCCTTCTAGTCCGTTTCATCAAAAAAACATGAAAGTTGTCCGGAACGACGTTTTCGTTTAGGAATATAGAAGCTCGAACCCTGAAAACGCATAACGAGTGATATTTTTCTTCAAATTCTTAACAGCCCATTTTAATGCCCAATTGACCATTTATTGGTTATGGCTAAGTAAAACCAAGGGGTCTAATGACCTTAAAGCCAAGACCAAAACCATGGCTAAGGCCAAGGATGATTCTCAAGACCATGGTAGCCATGACCAAAGCCACGGCAAGGCCACGGCTAAGACCTCAAGACTTTCTAAACCAAAATCATTATAACTATACATGTCCTCTGAATTATGACGTTTACTACATGACCTCTGAATTCTGACGACCCGAACGGTAGTAAGAGATATAAAAACTATACATGTTTCATAAACCATTTTTATTCAACGACTTACACTATATACTAAGTACTACATCATGAACTATATGCAAGACATATATAGGTAATTCTTCGTATTCTTAGACATTACTCCAAACCTAAGACATATCATCATATTCTAGGTTGCGCGTAGAGATTTACTGGCTTATCCATCGATTCCGTTATACGTTTTGATATCATTAGTTCAAGGTGAGTCATAGCCCCACTCTTACTCTTTTAATACTTGTTTTAAACTCTTTTGGGGAGATACATGCTTAAACTACTTGCTTTCTCTTTTACTAAAGACAATTTTACTCGTATGCTATGCTATACTTTTATACTCTTAAACATGATGTGTAGTTTTATTACGATATGTGCCTTAATGTGTGAAAACTATTCTATACGCTATATTCTTTAACCACTGTTTAACTCCTGGATGGAGGTGAATACAAAAAAAGGAATAGAACAGATTTCAACCTATCTGAATTTTAGCATATGGCACGTTTAAGATCAATGACAACCTAAATCGACCTATTCCTAAGTAAATGGGTCGAAACTGGGCAACCCGCTTGGCAACTGACAGCTTTAGGTCAAAGTACTTTTTATGGATTCAAAGGTTTTCAAACAACTTCAGAATAAAGGTCACTCGCACACACTTAAAAACTTTGGACATTTTGTTTGATCGACAAGTGATAGTTATTTGAAATTTGACATTGATCAGCGTCCATGCACTATCAGAATCTCACATTTTGCAACGCAAACAAGCAGTAGAAATTGAACTCGTAATTCAAATACCTTCAGAACAAGTTCTTCGAAACATTGCTCAACATTGACCCGGGTTTTTGCACTACATTCAATAAAAAGGCATCCATATTCCCTTGCAAAGTCGATTCCTTCTTTTTTTGTGACAACCCTTTCACTTTCCTGCAAAAGATATACATGTTACATCCCTTATATAGTGGGTTGTGAACACACAGGTTGCAAGTGTTGTTATGGGTGGGACTTGCAACTGAGTGGATTCATGATGCCTTTGTTGTGCGAATATTCTTTAAAGACTTTTCAACTGTTTTAAGACAAACTCTATGAACTCACCAACCATTGTGTTGACACTTTAGCATGTTTATCTCAGGTTAGTAAGACGATAGCTAGTGCGTGGAACTTAGAGTCAAGCTGCATATTCTGAAGACTTACGCTTTTTATCATTTACCATTCAAAACATTTTGTATACATTTATGTACCATACTTTGGAATCTCATGTTTGTAACTTTGAATTCATTAATCGAATGATAACTTTTCAAAACGTCTCATTTAGAGGTCGTTTTCTATAACTTGTACTTTGTATTATGAAGTAGCACCCCAAGTGACACAGTCTTCCGCTGCGGTATTTTGGGGTGTTACAGATTAATGGCATTTAATTATATTAACCATATGGCATCAACAGAAGCAAATAAAAAAAGCAATTTTATTGATACTTCTGGATGAATGATACTACTTACTGCAAGGTTCCACCATGACTATTGATAAACGATCATCCAAGTTATCACAGCAGCATTGCCATCACCTAATACATCAAGCCCGCAAAAGATTCCAGCTTCTTCAGTGAACTTTCCTTCATCATCTACTGGGGATATTAAAGGCAAGCCATATTTTAATCCGGTTTTATAATCATCTGGGCCATGACGGGGGGTTGTGTGGACAAGCCCATTTCCTGATTCGGTTGTAATATAATCTTTTATATCACAAAATATAAAAGATGTGCATAAGTAAATTAAAAGAATATTTTATTTTAATTTTAGTTACCTGCAATTTTCAAGATCTGAGCCCAAAACTGTTTTTTTAACAACAAGCTTCACACCCCACTTGGCTTCCAGTGTTGGCACAAGGTCCAGTGCAACAACAAAAAATGGTTTTTCATCATCATGTAAAGCACTACCAAATCTTTTCTTTTTGTCTTCAAAAGACAAAGCAACATCAGGGTAGAGAGACTAATTCCAGCAAGACAAAGACCTCCAGCATAAACCATAAACTGTCTAAAAAAGTCTCATTAACATAACATCTAATCCTGCTAATTTAACTGCTTTCGCTACATTAAAAACAATCTAACCAACAAAAACTCAAATGGGTCACACTAACATAACAAATTGACTTAAACTATTCAATCAAACATTTCTTCAAACACTTGGTGTGCAACTAACAAAAAACCAATTTACAAAAACCCAAAAAGAAGTCCACACGATAATTGTAAACAACAAGAACTCAAATGGGTCGCACTTACATCAAACAGTTTTTTTTTTCTTTTTTTTTTCAAATGGGAGTGTTTTGATGTGCTTACCAAAAATTGTATAAGTGATATAAGCCTTGAGTCTCTTGAAGGAAGTTGATTCAAATTTGGGTTTAGGATTTAGTGATAAACTTTAAAGTAGGATTTACTAATTACTTGAAGAATCGAGTCAATTGAATCCATTGAACTGTTGTCGTTGTATCTTTCACTCACCGATCCATTTTCTTCTGCCCCCCATTTTAATACTAAATCTTTTTAGTCAGGATAGTTTAGCTACATTTATTTCTGTCTCTGTGTCGATTAAAAAGATTTGAGTTTATTTATTTATATATAGGGGAGTTTGGACACTTTATGCCTTTTATTAGTTAAAGGTAACATAAAATCTCGTGTGTCAGACACCTAACCATGTGTAAACGTATATGGACGAAAATGCAAGGGTTAATTCTACAAATGAACAAGTAGCCCAAACTGTTTTAGATATGCAAATTCAAAATTTTCAAAATAGACATTGGCTACTTTGGGCGTAGGCTACTTAGTTAAAATCATAACACGTGTTTTGTTTTTATGTAAATTACGTATATACCATCTTATTAATTTGTTATTACATATATACTAACTCACCCACCACCACCGTTAAAACCCACTTATTCATCCCACCATTTCCCAACAGTGACACCATTTGTTTTTATATACCCTCTGAATTTTACTAGCATGTTTCTAAATTACATATATACGCATACGCCATCTGTTATATGTAATTAGTTGCCACAAATTAAAGAGTGATATTCTTTCTAACCAAATTGTAACTAAAACTAACACTGACACCATTTCCCATCAGAACTAAAAGGTTTGTTAGACTAATGCTAATGGACGATGCACCCCAACCAAAACCGGCGATTTCGATGCGTCTCCCCCACTAGCTCGAAGAAAAGCAACGCGTCGCCAAGCAATCTTTTGATTGTTTTGGTTGCTTGGCCGACCGAAAGAATTGCAACATCGACGCCATTTTTTTTTTACCGTTGAGGGCTTATTTTCAATGGTTGCACCTTTTTTCAACCGTTGCTCTAATAAAAAATATGGTTTTTCCAATGGGTTGCTCGATCGGAAAAGATGGAAAGGAAGAGATAATGGGGACTTGTGAAAGTAGTTGTGGGAAGGTGGGGAGTGGCCATTGGGTAATTATACATGGGAAGTGTAACTTTGTTAAAGTACTAAAAAAAAAAAAAAAAAAAAAAAAAACCCCAAAATACATCCCTGTGGTATGCCAAATGACCGATTTACATCACTTTTCTTTTTTTGCTCAAAATTCATCCCTGTGGTTGAACTTTGGAACAAATACATCCCAAGTTAGTAATATCAGTTACTATGGACAAACGATGCAAATGATTTTCCGTTATCTCCGAACAAGAGTTAAAATAGTTGCATCGTTAGTCCTCATTGAGTTAAAATATTTGCATCGTTAGTCCCCTGTGACTATAGAGTTAAAATATTTGCATCATTAGTCCTCATTAAGTTAAAATATTTGCATCGTTAGTCCTCATTGACTACAGAGTTAAAATATTTGCATTGTTAGTCCTCATTGAGTTAAAATATTTACATCGTTAGTCCTCATTGAGTTAAGATATTTGCATCGTTAGTCCTCATTGACTATTCTTACGTTTTTATCCTTTTTCGTCCGTTTTTCTTACGTTTCGTCCGTTTTTCTCATGTTTTTAATCAATTTTCATCCATTTTCTCATGTTTTTATCCGTTTCTTCCGTTTTTCTCACGTTTTTATCCGTGCTCATACACTTTTATTCGTTTTCGTCTATTTTTCTACGTTTTCATCCGTTTTTCTTATATTTTATCTGGTTTCATCCATTTTTTATATATAATATGTATGAAAACGGATAAAAATATATGAAAATTGATAAAAACGTATGAAACCTTGACATTTGATAAAAATTCGTCACTTAATATAAGATGTATCAAAATTCGTCAGTGCATATGTCATCGATCAAAATGTTTAACAACAAAATTTATAGACTACATTTAAATTTGCTGACGCTTAATCTAAAACAAATCTTTTCTGTTAAAGTCACATATTTTCCTCTCAACGGCAAGATCTATCGCAAAATGGAGCTCATCTCTCTAAACTCTCTATGACCCGAAACATCATAGGATCGACCATAGTTAGAATTAATTATAAGAAATTTGCATCCACCTTTAACAAATTTATATATAAACGAGTAGTTTTTATATATAAGGAGTTTAATAAAATCTATCATAGATATTTAACAGAGGAGTAATTAATGGTGTTCAAAATTATAATCAGACCACCCGTATCATTTCATGGTAAAGACAAATCAAGTAAAATGAACAATAGTGGTATGAACCCCGTGTGTACATGTATTGATGTGCACATTCTAAGCTAATGAGTTCCTTTTAACCCTAATGAGAGGGAACGTAAGTCCTTCCCACAAACGAGCTGTTACATATCGAGCAACTGAGTTTATCTTCAGACAGAAAAAATGTCACTAAAACCATGTGCCCTCCTGGTAATTTCAGCTTCATTCGACTTTTCCTTTACTTGTATTGCTCTAAAACCAGGTTGAGGTTATCAACTTGAGAACATGTACTTGTGCATCGCAAAATGGATGGGTTAGGCAAAAAGTTCATACAGGTCGCCGGTAAACATTCTTTTATATTAATGAACTTCTTAAAATCTTAAAGAGTTCCATGAATTTTGCGGGGTTCAATACTTGGACTATTTACAAAACATAACCTATTATATCGGATTTTTGTTAAGAAATAAAACTGTAACTTCTGTTAATGGAGCACCAACAAGATGTCGGTATGCTAGGGATACAAAATTACCCATTCCACTAAATCATATCGAACAGTAAGTCCTAAAAGATTTCTGACTTTGGAACTCAGATATTACTAATTGGGTCAATTTCTGTTCCAGGGATTCAAACGAGTTCAGATATTGGATTCAGGCATTCAAACGAATTCCGATTATTTTACTTAAAGAGAACCAGTTCAATCTACTGCAGTCAAGATTGGTTAGCATGTTCGTGTTAGAGCTTTGATATCAGTATTAGCAAACCTAAATATTCTAGGCAGTAGGAATTGTGTGTTGGTCAAACACAAGTGTATCATATAGCACAGCTGCAGATACATACATGTTTATACATAAAGATTAAACCAGATCCTTAGGTCATAATAACAGAAACAAATATACGGATAAAATGAGAATTTCTAGTCATCCTTGAGCAAATAAATAAATAAATAAATAAAGGTCACATTCCCTAGTACTGTATTAAATAACAAGTGTTGCTAAATGAAATAACATTATATCATCCACACTCGTCATGTTCGTTACTCAATCTCTATCCCAAATTTGTTATTTGTGCTAACTTATCATTTCGTTAATATATTTGTACTTCATTTGAAATGTAGAAAATGCATTCATAAAGTGATAATAATAGTTTGAGTAAACTGCAAAAATCATCATTGTGGTTTGTCCAATTTGGCACTAATCATTCATTGCCAATACTACCAGCAAGAATTATCCCTAGGTTCATATTAATCTTGTAGTCACCGGTTTACCCCTTTTTGATCTTACAAGGCACTTTTTCTCTAATAACGTCACTCGCAAACATATCAACTCAAAGCTGCAAGAAGAGGAAGTGTGGTTGACCAGCAATAACATCATAGCAACGTATGCAAAGTGTGGGGTGATCAAGAAATGAACCAACATGGGGGCATCGTTCACATTTCGAACCTAATGCACATGAAACACCAATCCATATTTTCTTTTCTCCTTGAATCAAATAATCTCCAGAATATGGTATATTTTCGCTTGGTGCATCCTCCAAGGTAGAAAGAATCTCAACCTACAGTACGAACAATGGAATTTAGATACCAATATCATCAAACATGTAACACATGAAATACGTGCAATGATGTATAAATTCTAAGTCAACACTACTTTTGTCTCAAATTATAAGTCCATGTTTCTAATTTTGATTGTCCCAAAATACTTGTCTACTTTGATATTTCAACAAATCAAAAGAGACTTTAGTGGAGAAAGATGATACTACGGTATTTGATTGGTGAGTACAGTAGTAGTAGAATTCCTTAAACTTTGTACAAATTAAAAGTAGACTTATAATTTGGGCGGAGGGAGAATATAATACTGTTGGCAATTCAACTCATTTAGTTATGAATCAATCAATTCAGGCTCTTGCTGAAATTCAACATTGAATGGACCACTAATTTCTGCTATGTCTATTTCGGCAGAATCTTCAAAGATGCCCATCGGCATGATAATGGAAAATACATTGACAGTTATTTAAGGTGATTCATAACTATTTTAGATAAGAGTAACTTTCCAAAATTGTGAGCACTTTTAACAGGTTTATTTAAGAAAAATCAAACTCACAACATAAACGAGCAAAAACACGTCCAACATTTTTGACATGTAAGAACTAAGAACAACAAATGATAGAACTTATTCGAACACAAACTTGAGTACTTGACTCATCTGCAATATATTATAAGTGGAAATACTATATTAGTAAGGGTAACAGGTCAAGCTCGTACAAATTTGACAAAAGCCTAAATTTAATGCAAGCTTCCTAATTCTGAATTGCTTTTAAAAAGATTCCATTAAAACCTGTTGTGTTGTGACCCGTGACCCAACTTGTCCGACCCAACCATCTTGTCAGTACTACCAAGTAATGATTGGAAATACCTGAGATGTTATGTATAGCTTCCCACATGTTCCTTAATTTCTGTGCAAGGCTATTGTCAGAGCTATGGAGGTACACCTTTGCTTCTAGGCTGGAACCAATGAGTTTGCCAATGCGAGCAGTCTCCCAAGCTTTATTTACCTTGGTTCTCAACTACCAAATTCATACAATTGATGATCATTAAAAAAAATCAAAATTTACAGATATGTGATCAGCAAGACATAATTGTAGTTACCTCAAGTATATTTCCCCAAAAATCAATATCTTTTTCAGGAAAGGCAAGCCATCTTTCATTGACTTCGGGCCATTTTGACTCGAAAACATATTTGGCTACATTAGTGTTGTCAATTCTATACTCAAAAGTAAGATTTTGCCACACGTCTTCAGCTAAATGGGGTAGAATTGGAGCAATTACTCTCACTATCGAGAGCAAATGAGCTACAAACACAGTTTGACAACTTCTCCTTGTAAAACTTGAAGCACCACTGAAACAGAACCAACGTATCAAAGTCAACTAAGTTGACTATAAAATCAATCAAATTTCGTTATATTACAAAAGAAAAAAGTTGCCCGACATAAAGGCGATCTTTGGCAACATGAAAGTAGAATTTGAGAGATCTACAATAGCAAAACGTTGAATCAACTGAAATGAAAAGAATTCAGTTAGTATGAAAAAAATGAGAATCCATGTATCAAGTAAAAACAACACCTTACCTGGTACATTTTGAAGAATTCACAACGTTTTCAAGCTGAAACAGAGCAGGCTGATCGATTTCTGGAAGATCGTGATAGGCAATAGAATTTTCTGCCTAGAAAATAAAAGCACAATATTAGGTAATGCATTAACTGTATTTAAACCAAAAGCTTATCAGAGGAATATTTTTTGGGTGAAAAAAAAAATAATAATAAAAAAAAAAAAAAAAAACCATACTTTCCAATCATGAAGATTTCCCAAGAGAAACCGCAAAGTCCCTCTCAGTTTCCGGTAGATGTCTGACAGTTGATGAGGACTTGAGGTCCAATCTGAATGTCTCCTGTAAAATCTACACCTAAGACCAAAAGCCGAAGCACATCTGCTCCATACGAAGGTTCTTGCTAGAGAAACAAATAGAAAACGTTTGATTTACTATGCATACAGACTAGAGAGATATATTAAGAATATAAACATAATGGAGGACAGATTCTCCCAGGATAGATAACCGCTTTTTCAAAGAGATGCTCAAAAGTCAAAACACCATTACATTTATGCATATCAAAACGCATAAGTGGCCGTTTCACATCCTACGTCAAGTACAAATATAATCAAACAACAGCCATAAATCCAACTCTCATAAACCTAAAAAACACAAATAAACCTAAAACTATAACACCATTCAAGAATTACCAACGTTTTAAACACTACTAATATCTAAACCTTCAGATTGTCTAAAACAAGTCCCCATTATCATAACATCTAATCCTACTAGTTTATCCGACTTCGCTTCATAAAATCATTTATAAGTTTCTAACCAACAAGAAGTTAAATGGGTATTACCCAAAGTGAAATCCTTGCTTTCTTATGACCGTTATGAAAAACCAACTTTCAATTTCGTGCATACATAATACATTTTGCTGACGCCTAAGCACCTTAACAATTACCAACAAAGAGTCACCATAAAACCCAACTCTCGTAAGCAAAAACACAAAAAAACCTTAAACTTTATCACCATTCAACAATTACCACCTTCTTAATCGATCCTAAACCGCAAACTGTCTAAAAAAAAGTCCACTATCATAACATCACCTAATGCTACAAATTTCACCGAATTCGCTGGAAAACTTACCAACTTCTTGATCACTACAAATATCTTAAACCATAAACTGCCTAGAAAAGTCATCACTACAACATCTACTGCTACTGATTTATCCAAGGGTAGAGAGACTAATTCCAGCAATACAAAGACCTCCAGCATAAACCATAAACTGTCTAAAAAGTCCCATTATCATAACATCTAATCTTGCTAATTTAACTGCTTTCGCCATATAAAAACAGTCTAACCAACAAAAACTCAAATGGGTGACACTAACATACCAAATTCACTTAAACTATTCACTCAGACATTTCTTCAAACACTTGGTGTGCAACTAACAAAAAACCCATTTACAAAAACCCAAAAAGAACTCCACAGAATAATTGTAAACAACAAGAACTCAAATGGGTCGCACTTACATAAAACAGTTGGTTTTTTTCAAATGGGAGTGTTTGGATGTGCTTACCAAAAATTGCATAAGTGATAATAGCCTTGAATCTCTCGAAGGAAGTTGATTCAAATTTGGGTTTAGGATTTTGAACTTCAAAGTAGGTTGTTTTGTATACTGGAATTAAGAAAATTATCTTTTATAATTATTTTTATTTTATTTTAGTTTTAACACTAATTATTTTTATATATAATAAAAAGTAAATGAAATCACAAAGTAAAATATAGAAATAAAAATTAGAAAAATATTAAAACAATTTGCAGGTTTTCCTCAGAGGTTAAAAAAGAAGGAGAAGGGCACATTACTCTTCTCACTCTCTCATTTCTCCTTGTTACTCTACTTCTTTCACCTTTCACCCGTTTTAGTCACCTTTTGCTTACTTTTCATTAAAAAAACGTAGTGCCCGTTTGGTACATAGGTGAGTTTAGGATTTAGATTTGAATTTGGATTTGAATTTAGATTTAGATTTGGATTTGATATAAAAGAAAAATAAAATAAAATGAGGTAGTAGAAAATAATATAATTAAATTAAAAAATTACATTTTTATAATTAATGAAAGTATTAAAAACTGATTTTTTATTTAAAATTGAAAAATAAAATTTTAATGTGTGATTCAGATTATTAAAGGACCTACCAAACTATTTAATGTGACATTACTTTCCTAAAAACCCGTATATAAAGTGTGGGTTATCACATGACCATGTTTGAGGGATTAGTCCAAAGATTGAACCCCACAACTTTCAACTAAATATCAAATTTTTACTTTCATCCCCAAATCATATCCCAACCCCACCAACCAAACGGGCCCCTAGTTTATACAAATATATATCACTGGGAATGTTTTTTTTTTTTTTTTCTCTTAGTGAAATGATTGACCCCACTAACCATTTTATATTATTACTTTTGAGATGGGCACATAAATATCCTTTAACGTGTCTATATCCACAAGGGATGAAAACTCACCTCCTCCCCAATAAGATGCTTAGATAGACGTGAGACCTACATAACTCTTAGCTAAGAAAAAAAAGTAAACAGCCCCTAAATATCTCACATACACATAAAACAAATAAAAAAAATATTTAGTTTTTGAAAATGAGACCCACTCTTTTTGCACTTCACTATGGTGAGTCACTCACCAAATAAATGCAAAATGATTGAAACTATAGTTTGGTGTTTTGAAGTGTCACTCATGAGTGAGTGGTCACGAAAGTTGGGTCACCTCCACTTCATCTGGCCTTAATAAAATCAACCACTTGACTCTAAAGATTATTATTATTATTATTATTATTATTATTATTATTATTATTATTACATTCTTTAAATCCAAAAGTTTCAAAACAAACACACCCTAATTACTATTTCACTTGTTCAAAGGAAAAAAGTTATTATTATCGCTTTTATATTTATTTTAAAATGACACAAACTATTTATTATTATTTATTATTTATTAATTAAAAGTTTGTAATAACACTTCAAGCACGGATAATATCATAACCACAATTAAATCAGAGATAACCCGAAATGAAAATTTAGACAATGATATTGGAACTAATATTACATGATTTTTCTAACATGTGAAATATAGATGGGCCATAAAATACTTTATAAGAATAGGGAGGTGATTTGAATACTCAACTTTGTGATTGGGACACTCAACTGTACAGACAGTTAAAGCACACTGTGAACCTTGTACAAGTATCCAATGTACACAGTGGAGTGTCCCAATCAAAAGTTTGAATGTACAAATCAATTCCCATAAGAATATATGTGGACATGTTTATTGAGATCCTTCAATGTTCAAATGAACATGATATTTGACGATGGTCAAGGTCTCTTGTAGATTTTGCGTACGTTGAGGTTTGTGATGTAAGTTGCATTATGAATATCCATTTAATAAAACATAATACCTTCGGAGGATTAAATGTTACTTTGAAAAATGAGAGTTGTCACAGTTGTACCATCGCCTCCTTTGCCATCTTCGTCAACTGAATCTAGATTTGATTTGAGTTCATATTTTCAAATCTAAAACAGATTTAGGATTTTTATTCTTTTTTATGTTTTTGTTTATATGCCTTTTGTTTAACTTATATATTTGAGTTAATTGTTATAACATGTAGGGTTTAGAATATGGTCAAAACCGAATCGACTCGAACTCAAAACCAATTTTCGAAAGACAAGAATCGAGGGTCGAAGCGAAGTGACTCGGTCGGTTTCGGTTTTGTGTCAGTCGGTTATGTTCGATTCGGTTTAGACGTTTTAGGTGTGTTTTTCTCGGCTTTGGCTCCAGCCGAACTCAAACCAAAACCGTAATTACATAAAATTGAAAACCGAACTAAATATAGTCGGTTCGGTTGGATCGGTTTGGCTTGATTTTTGGTTTAGTTCGTTTTCAGTTTGATATACTCAAGCCTAATGACATGATAATGAAGATGGTTGGATATGGGTATAGTGGCAAGATGGTGGGTTGATGGTTGATGAATAAACAAATGATGATGGGGTGGTGTTTATGAGTGGTCAAATGTTGTTGTGTAGTAGTGTGGTGTCAATTAATTATGGAAGACTAGTTGATAAAGACTAATGATGTTTATGTCACAAATAAATAACTTGCTCACGAATTAAGATATCCGTGTTGTTTATTTAAGATAAAATGTGACGTTACATACTCGTACAAATGCATTTTGGTCCCCATGTAAGATATTCGTTTACAAGATTAAAAAATATAATATTGAAAAATATAATATTTGGTACAAAATTGAGATAGATTCACAAAGGTGGATGGTTTTATCCAAAAAGAAACGGAGTGGGAAAAAGATAACTTTACCTTTATGTGCAATGCACATGAGAGAATTAACCAAATAAGTTAACGAATGTTAGACTCATGGACGATTGATGTTATTCTTAGTAAACTTAAGGATAGTGAATGCAATTTAAAAATCTCAGGGATGATATATGCAATTTTTAACAAATCACATGGACGATCCATGTAATTTACTCTAATATATCTAGAGTAAACTACAAAGATGGTCCCTGTGGTATGCGTTGACTTACACTCTTGGTCATTTGACTTTTTTTTGCTCGTACAGTCCCTAACTCTGAAACCCTTAACACCCACGATCCTTTGACTAACCGACATCAGCTTTGACCGTTAAACAACCCTCATGTGACTTGCACATGAGGGTATAATTGTCTTTTCATTTTTCTTTCTTTATTAAAATATACAAAATAAATAATAAACATTCATCCTTTATCTCACTTACCAACCCCACTCACCCACCCACACCTTCCACACCCCCATTCTTTCTTTTATCCAAGACATAGAATGCAAATCAACAACTATTGTTTCTTGTTGTTGTTTCTTTTCTTATGAATCAATAATAACATATAAATATAGATCTAAATCTAATAACCATAAACCATTATTACAAAACCAAACTTAAAGGCAACGAGATCCAAACGTCAATGCGAAGGCGAACACCCATACGAGGCCACCACCATCATTAACCCAAATTACCATCACCAAATCGCCACCATAACCATCAACAATCCACCACCAAACCCCACACATTTTAATCTTAAACCTCATATTAAACCCTTTTCAATGAAATTAATTTTTTTGCATTGGGCACAACATCCAGAGATCCAAAAAAAATTAAAAAATAATTTAAGTATATAGATCTAGAGACCCCCGTTAGCCATCACCATCACACGCTTGCACAAAGTGGATAGTAACCGGAGGTGGCTTGTGACTATGAAAACAATGAGTGGAGGTGACCGGAGATGGGACAACGAGTGGAGGTTCGGTGGTGATGATGGTGTTGCTGGTGGTTCATTGGATGTGGCGTCACCCTAGTATTATATTTTTTCGTCACGATTTTGTTATGAAAAACATGAGATCTTTTTATGGGAATTTTTCTTAAGAAGAAAAAAAGGGCGCTTAAAAAATCACTTTTCTTCATCTAGGTTAGTAATTAGTTATATAACAAATTGATTAATTTATTAAAAAAATTCATCTGGGTACTAAAAAAATTTATAAAAAGTTACTAAATTAATTAAAAAAAAAGTTTTTTTGGCGTAATTTTGATCATCTGGGTGATCAATAGCACACCATTAGTATGTTTGGAAAAGACCCATAGGGTGGGCCCCTAGAAAACTCGACAACAACAGATTATGATCGTAGTAGAAACATGAATGAGTTTCAATGTTTTGTATAAGGCTCTTATTTTCTTTAATGCTCAGAAAGTACTTGTTTCAATGTTTTTTGTTTGGTTAGATATGATGTTGTTTTTGTTGAAATACGTTAGTTTGTTTTATTGTGTGTTGTAGATCAAGTTATTTCCGATTACCTTTGAAATGATATGTCAAATGTGTTTTAATATTTTGTTTTGATTATCTTTGAATTAATAGTGTTGGTGGGAGATGCGTGTTTGTGGGTGAAGATGAAAAAAGAAGAAGGGTGGTAGTGGACCCACATTGGTGGGAGAAGATGATAAAGAGGAAAGAGACTAAAATGACATTTTTACCCTCATGTGCAAGTCACATGTGGGGTGTTTAATAGTCAAACCTAACATCGTCTGGTCAAAAGACTCTTATTGTTAAAGGTTTTAGAGTTAGGGACTGTATGTGCAAAAAAAAAGTCAAATGACCAAGAGTGTAAGTCAACACATACCACAGGGACCATCTTTGTAGTTTACTCATATATCTATATATGCTTATCCTTCCTCAAATAAGCCAAAAAGTTTAGGCTTATTAAAACCCTCTCATATAAGCTTACAAGCCCAAGCATACAAGCTTAGATAAACACTTAGGGCGCGTTTGGTATCCAAATTTTGAGTGGGTTTTGATATGAAAAGATGTTAAATATGTGTTTCGTTTAAATCTAAAGCAAATATTCAAGTTAGACACACTCAAATCTCAATCCCACAAAAAGATGGGTTAGCCTACTTTTAGTAGGACCACAAAAAAATATGTCTATCTCTCTCTTAAATTTATGTACAAAACGAGGCATGCAGAACCCGTGCTACGCACAAGCTTTAAAGCTAATTGTTAACCACGTATTGTTAATAGCGTATTGCTCAGCATTAATTTTTGTCATTTTGATCATGGATTGATTTTTTGTTGATCAATAAGTTCATAAGTTGTGAAAATGATTTTATAACTTGGATAGTGTACATTATTACATTGATCATTTATTCGGTAGTTATCTAAGTGTTCATAGCGTAATTTTTGGCATTAATTTTTGTCATGTTTGAAACACTTATTTTTTTTTGTGATGGTCGGATTTAATGGAAATGGCTATGTTAAATCCATGGTTATAAAAATGCGCTTTAATACTCTCGCAATGTCCTATCTCATATGAAATTTGTGCATGTTACAAAACCAATAATGGTATACTTGAATTTGATAGTAGTAAATTTGATTACTTCCGTTTAGTAAAACTTATTACAAATTGATATTTATTAGGTCCTGTTTGAACGTTTTATAGAGGAAATTTACAAAATGAAAATAAGAAATCAGTAAGATGTTATGTATAACTTACATGACCACCAAATTATGTAGTAATCCAAGTAGGCATGGGCTGGACCTTGTAACAATCTTGACATTATTGAGCTTGGCTCTCTTAGTTGTATCTTTTATATAATAAAAGAATTACATCATTTCGGAGTGTTTTTGAAAATCCCTTCTTATTGAAAAAAAAATTGGACCAATAGCAGAACTTGATTTTGCCACGTAAGCAAAATCGAGCAACCTGATTGGTTAATAAAAAGTCAAAATTAGATTGATTTTGGTCAAACTTAATAAATTTGGTGGAGAAATTTGGATAAGAAAAAAAATACATAAAAATATAGATGTCAAATTTATGAAAACAAAAACTTAAAAAAAGAGGAAGTAATTAATAAAACTTTAGTGATTGAATTTTAAATAATTTATATAGAGTAAAGTGTAAAAATTATAAGTTTTCATGTTTTTTAATAACTTAATAAAAAACACAAATAACCCCTCACACTTTATACCCATATACTCTATAATATTAACTTTGTTTAAAATGACATGAGTATTAGTTTTAATTTCAGACTTTCATCTATTTAAATTATTAGTTTTAATATAAATATTGTAAATATGCGAATTAGTTTTAATATTGTTAGTTGTAGACTTTCATCCATTAGAATTTTTTTTTTAAATAAGGACTCATGTTATTCTATTTAAAAGTTTAATTTATGCGTACACGAGTTTGAATATTAATACTGCTAAATTATTAGTAACAGGAATATAAATATCAAATGGTAAGCACGAGTTACTGTGATATGAAAATAAATATACGCGATTCTATTTATAACAACGATTTTAACTTCATTAACGCTCATTTATGTGCTACTAAACTCACACATTTTGTACAATATGATATCAATAGTTAAAGTTAAACAGTAACATCAACATCAACCTCAACATGTCTGCCAGTTAAAACATTATACAAAGCTAATTATTAAAAAAAAAAAAAAAAAAAAAAAAAAAAAAAAAAAAAAAGTTATACAAAGGTATTTTCCTTAAGTTATATAAAATAAAAAAATGCACGCATCACAATCCTTATTTGATAACAATCACCTTATAAATCAAAAAAAGGAAAACTATGTAGGTGATAACCTAACTTTATTCATTAACGTGATGTTTCATTAAAAAAAAAGTAATAGTTGGCCGTTGTAAAGGAATTAAAGTATGTACATGAGAATTATTAAGCAAACATATATAGTTTTTAATCAGGTTATTACGTTACTATACTGCGATAATGTTATTGAGTTGGTAATCACGGATGTGAGATACTATTTTTCTATATTTATGATTTATGTGTTAACCTCTTTTTGCTTCTCGATAGAATCTGAAAGAGACCTCAACAGAACTTTGACTTATGTCTTATCTAGCTGATAACTTTTAGTAACATTTTTTATGGTTTAACTTTTTTGTTATACACACCAACTTTTAGTAATTTTTTTAATGTTTTATCGACAACTGCTACACTTAATATTTGTGTTTTTACTATAAACACACTAAGCTATGATATAATTAGTTGTGAGTTCAGAGGTTTGTTAATAAGCTTCTCAAAAAAGCTTATAGCTTTATCATAAACTTATTGTGTTATTGTAATTGAATAAGCCAATAAGCACCCTTAATAAGCATAACCAAACACCCCTTTAGTTATAATCTGAAGTTTTCTTATTTGATGTTATAACTAACTATGTTGTTATCCTCACTATAATGCAACATGTAAGTGGTTTTTGCAGTTTTATGATCTTATCACACACACTAAAATGCAATGCAATCTGTTGTGTGCGTTTTTGGAAGATGATTAAGTATCAACACATGATTGTCATGGAAGGATTTTCTACGTCTGCTCAAGGTATGAATGTATAATTAAGTTGAGTTGCTATTTAGAGTTTTGCTAAACAATGCCCATTGGGCAATGTTTATGATACAATTAATATACATATAAAAGGAAACTTGGACTTTATTCAATGAAAATGACATATATTTAAGTTAATTTTTATGTTCATTTATTGTGTATTAAATGAATAGCTACTTTAAATATAGAAAAAATAGATTATTTATTATGCCTTAAGTAATGCCCACTGGGCATTGTTTAGCAAAACCTATTTAGATAATACATGAATGTATTTTAATGTACCAAAGATGTATTTTAGTGCATATATGGGGAATTTTATAGTAGGAATTCTTAGCAGATGTTTTTGAATGAGTTAATGAAACTTAACAGGTGTTTGCTGTCATTAATAACACTATGGGTATCAATCAACGGTCTAAATGATCTGGGCCAATTGTAAAGAAATTTGCACTAAAGTGAAAGGTCGGTAAGGATTCAAACAATCCTAAAAGACTTGCGAATTTACTCTTTGTCATTTTTTTCATGCATTTATAATTTACTTATACAGGTAATTATAATTTCCTTATATAGTTCGGTGTCAGAAAAAAATAATTTTTATACATTAAGACATAAACGTAAGATTAAATCTGAGTTCTACCCATCAAATCTTTTTTTGTTTCTTTATATAATAAAGAAGCTATAGTGTAAGCATCTATGTTAATTTGGTAATTTTAAGATCAAACATGAGAAGTAAATAGCACAAACTTATGAAAATGCTATTTTTCAAACAAAAATGTACATTAGTAAACTATGATGGTTGTTCATAATCAAAAAAATGAATTAATCTTCAAAGCTATCTAAATATGCTACATATTTTAACGAAAATATAAGTAAAAGAAATACCACGATTACAAAACATATCGTAAATTGATAGCATGGGTTTGCAAAACTAAAAGCATATATCACTAAAATGTCATGTAAGTCAAGTATCATCATGTGATTTTGCTTGAATAACAAAATATATTTTTTTAATCCAAAAGCATTCTCCTAAAATAATAGGTAGATTATAACATAATTACATACGATTTTTTATTTTTAGTCCACCAAGTAAAACCAATTGAAGCATGTTAAGAGATTTATTTCTTAATCAATAATAATACATGATCAAAATGAAATTTTAAAAACCCTGTGCGTGCACAGGTATTATAACTAGTATGTTGAGACCACAAATATACTCTCTTTAGTGTTCCCACATGATGGCATTATCATCTCTGTACAGGCATGGTCCAAATTCTATTAGCATCTTATTTGACAACTCAAACGGAGATGAATACATAAAAAAAAATCAGCGACTATAGTTTTGCAAAATGACAATCCAATAAGGTCAATTCTATTATTATATTACTATATACAAATTAACTTAAGGAGTAAAAGTTCAAATTTTTTGCTAATTTTTTACCATGGAAATAACGACGATGATAATTTCTTACGAAAGCAAGCACTTACATTATGGCTATTATCGTTTACAAAAAATGGCATGCGTTGTGCCTAAGATGGAGAAAAAAATTCCTTGAGTCGCTTGGTAATTCCTGTATATAAAACAAAAAAATCAATTAATATACATATTAGTATAGGTCTATGTCAATAGGGTTCATGTGATGATTTCCAATATACTTGTTGCTAGTATAAAATAGCATACTAAAAAAAAGGCCTTGAGCTTACCCAATGACAAAGAGAGTGTCCATCAATGTGCCAAGATTGTATGGTATCTTCTGATTTTCAGAAACAATTTTAGCAAACCATCGAAAATCAACAGCCAATGACAGAAGTTTAACTGTGAGCATGTTTTCACTGACCCCATAAGAGCTCGAAAGTGCAAGCTTGTGTTTATTAACGGGTTATACGACACCAACAATATGTCACTTCTTGCTAGACTCTAATACATATTTACTTCTCACTCACTTTTGATTAAGGGCACTACTTCTTACATATTGCATATACATACATACATATATATATATATATATATATATATATATATATATATATATATATATATACATAACTCACAACTTTACATCAACACTAACTAGACTCTAATACATCTTTAGTTTTATAATAGGGAGGATTCTTCTCTTGCACTTTGAGTGGTGAATGATTGGATCACTTGAAACAAAGACTTATAATCTTATGATCAAAGGATTTAGAAAGATGTTTTGAAAGGATTGAGACTGAAAATTTTCATGTAAAAGGTCTGGAAAAATAGCATAAATGAACCTGTATTTATAGGCAAATATTTCTGGCAAAAGGAGCGTGCCGACCCCCTTAAATGGTGGCCGGTCCCTTTAATTATTAAGGGGGCCACCCATACAGAAAACGGTTTTTTTTTTGTCTTTTTCTGGGAAAGATTTATTTAGTGAAATTTTAACTGTTTTTGGCTAAAAATTTGAATTCATATATTTATTATGAATTAAACATTTTCCTTTATTTACCAAAACTGTTTTTCAAAATATATAAGATGTTTATAACATTATATAAAATTTGTAGTGTCTAAATAAAATCTCTTTGATCATAAAATGTATTATTCATTTGTTTATATATACCTTAAGTGATTGTTGAAGCATACTCGAGATGTTGAGATGTCGAGGCTTGTTGATTTATGAATGCATAGATGAATTGTGATCACAAGTAACTTAAGCACTTTACGTTATATGTTGTAACTTACATCTTTGTCATCATCAAAACATGAAGAGGATGTTTAGATTAAATATCGTAATATTTATGCCAACAAAATTAAATGACTAAATTATCCTCACATGGACCAAACTGAAAGGGAAGGCGAAGAGGGTAATTTAGTAATTTAAGTTCAGCCAGGGACCAAATGTGCACTTGTAAGTTCCTCACAAATTTGATGATTGCACTTTCAAAAAAAATAAAGATTTAACCTGCAATTTGGCTAAACACAAGGACGATTTTTGCAATTTACAAAAAATAAGATAAAATAACATGAACGATTTTATTATTTTTATTTTTTTTACCTTCATATCTCAATTTTCAAGCTTCTTTCTTATATATAGCCGCCACAACCACAATTTTCCTTCGCAACCACAGTCTCAAATACTTGGAATCCATCGACACGTGAACCCCTCTCGAACTCAGCCGCCGCAATCCTTCACCAATACCGAAAATCTACCGGCTGCAAGTTGTTTTGCTGTTTTTAAGTGTTTGTTGTACGTGTATTGTGTAATTTTGTGTTTTGTTCTTCGAAACTATTAGTAAATGCCAACGTTATTTTATGAAAAGACATTTTTTTTGTTCATATTTTTGTTTAGACGTTTAGTTTTATTTATTTATTTATTTATTTTTAATTTCACTGTAATTATGCTACTGTATTAATTAGGGGTGGTGGACTGCTTGTGTTGTAGTTGCGGAAGGACATGGTTTGAATACTAAACAAACATAGAGAAAATAGACATGATTTGAATTTTAAGAAGACTTAAACACTCATTTACTAAAATCAACATCCAACACTCCCTAAAAGTGCAAGTTTTAAGCTAATAAAAGTATAAAAATTGATTGAAAAATATCTAGTTATAAGTGATGTGTAATAAGCAATAAGAAAAAAGATTTGAAACAAGTGATGTGTAAATGATGTGAACAACTAGAAATGACATGTACTTTTAGTTTAGTGACGCAAAGTATAGTAATCTGGTTAGTAACAAGTTACTAGTCAATGAAGTAAATATGAATGTATCTTTTCTAATTGTTCAGTAATTAACAAATACTGTAACAAAGTTTGGTAACTCGAATTAAAAAAACTAGTAATAAGTAAACATTATTGCAAAAAGTTCACTAAAAGATATCTGTATATTTCCCTTTCTTATCATCACATAATCTCTAACACGTGCTCTTTGAAACATGGTCATCTGGATACCCCATAAAATAACGTCATTTATTCACAGGCCAATTAGCATACAGCGAACCATTCCAACCAGCAACAAGTCTCAACTCAAGGGTGTCACTTCCATCACCAATTTACAGGCACACATTTTATCAAACAGTTGGTATGCACTCAATCACATCGATAAATAAATATAATGTCACTTGTTGTAATGACTAATATTGATACGCTTCATCTCCCTCTTTGCCCCTTCTCTTGTTTATGCTGTGAAGACGGCGATCAGACCTTTGTCGGCGATATTCCGGTCACCGGAGCTGCAGTCCTTTCTTGAACCTGATGGTATAAGTACAACTAATAAGTATGCATGAGTTTTTCATTATGTACTAATATCAATTAATATTTTGTAAAACTTTTATTAGATAAAAGATTTAACTTTGTTTAGCTGACATAAATGTTAATGTTGAGGTTGATGTTGTTGTTTAACTTTAACTATTGATATCTTGTTGTACAAAATGTGCGAGTTTAGTAGCACATGGTCTTATGGATACCGCATGACATAACGTCATTTTTTCACAGGCCATTTAGTATACATCAAACCATTCCAACCAGCAACAACTCTCAACTCAAGTGTGTCACTACCATCACCAATTTAGAGGCAGACATTTTATCAAACAGTTGGTGTGCAACTTAATCACATGGATAAATAAATATAATGTCACTTGTTGTAATGACTAATGATACACTTCATCTCCCTCTTTGTTCCTTCTCTTGTTTATGCTGCGAAGACACTGACCAGACCTTTGTCGGCGATATTCCGGTCACCGGAGGTGCAGTTCTTCCTTGAACCTGATGGTCATCAACATTCTATCATCTTTCATATTGGTAACACTCAGGTAATATAAATTTATATAATTTATGTTTTTATAAATTGTTTATTTTGATTATGTTAATTAATTAATTGTAGTTTGAATTTATGTGAGGTAATGTTGGTTGATTGATTGATTTGAATTAGGGTTTTTGTTTTTGGTTTGATTTGTGTTTTAATTCATTGGGCGAGTATTTGACTTAGATGTACGTGTCTCCGTGGCCGTTTTACGGGCCACTGCTAAGATGTGTACCTAGTGAAAGTTTCAAAATAAGCCAAAGAAAGTGAGCTTATGAAACATAAGCCCAAAACCAAATAAACCATAAGCAGGCTATATAAGCCGAAACAAACACCCCCTTATTAAGCAGAAAAGCACTTTTTTTCATCCAAGTTGCTTATTTCGTGTTAGATATTTCATATTGAATTGAAATGACTTTTTACTCTCGTATTTAACCTAAAACATTTTATAAATGAACTTGATTGAAAATGTTGTTGTCTAAAATAAGCAAATCCAAACACCGGTTCCAAAAGTACTTATTTTTAAGCAGAAAATATAAGCAATCCCAAACACCAACATAGTAAAAACTGAAATAACAATACTCGTAAAAATAATAATTCAATGAAAAATTTCTATCAAGTTTATTAATAGAATGGTTTTAGGTTAATATGATAATACTATCAAATAAACAATACGAAATAAACAGAAAGTGTGTGGGTGGAGAAATGGCTTTTCTGCTTATAAAAGCGGAAAAGCAGAAAAATAAGCAATCACGAACACCTTATTGAGGCATCGGAGATAAAATATTTTTAGCTGAAACGGTTAGCTAAGATGTGACATTCTGGTTGGTTATTAAAAAGTTATTTCGGCTAACTTATGTCTGGTAACCTCTTTCAAAATGATACAAAAACCTTACATTGTACAATCTTGTTCTGTTTTCGAGGCACATGTATCACATTGTTCTGTTAGGGTGTACTAGTTTATTTAAATACGCATGGCTCACATAAACTTTTTAGGCTTCCACGGAGCTGAATGTATGATTAATGTTGCTTTCTTTTTTAGGTTCCTACTATGCTGCGGTTATTGAGAACCAAGTAGATTTTGCTGGACGGGTAGTGGTTGATGTTGGTGCTGGAAGTGGCATACTGTCATTGTTTGCTGCACAGGTGTTACTAATGAATAATACTATAGGGGGTGTTTAGATTTGCATTTTGGAATCCTCTTATTATTGGGACTTGAAATTGCGATATCAGTGTTTAATGTTTGGATATGCATATTCTGGTTCTGAGTATATAGGGATCAAAATATATATTTCTTAACTAGTTTTGTACCGGCTACTTCAAAACAAAACAATCATGTTGTAAATAGAGTTACTTATGTATCTCTTTTTTTGACCCAATCTTGGAATCTTTATATTTCCATTTCATAAAGCCTACATCCAAACACCAACACAGTATCATGTACTCTTATTGAGAAATGTGATGTCACATTTATCGACTAATTACACAGTTCATAATCCTCTTTGTTTCTTATCTTGTTTAGGCTGGCGCGAAGCATGTTTATGCTGTGGAAGCATCGGAAATGGCTGACTATGCTCAAAAGCTTATTGCTGGGAATCCTCTCTTGGCACAACGAATTACGGTTAGTGCCCTTAGTACGCTTGGTTGCTTATATTGTTGGATGCTTATCATTTGGAGGTATTCTTGCCATCGTCATGTAGGTTATCAAGGGCAAAGTTGAAGACGTAGAATTGCCTGAGAAAGCCGATATATTGATCTCAGAGCCCATGGGTAATCTCATCATGTCATGTTCATATTGTCTTATGAATGTTTATTTGATGAATAGTTGTTTACTTGTTTATGCTATTTAGTTGGTAAAATAGCTGGTTTTTCTATAATCTTCTTCTTTACAGGCACATTGTTAGTGAATGAAAGAATGCTCGAGTCCTATGTCATTGCAAGAGATCGTTTTCTTGTCCCAAATGGGAAAATGTTCCCTAGTGTTGGAAGGTGATTTTAACTTAATGATGCATTCTCATGTTATCATGATTTATAGGCATTTTTTGATTTTAACTTAATATATAAAAAATTGCAGTTACTGTATCTCTTTGATGTTTGACTTTCTATGCATTGGACGCGCGTGTTAGCATAGTTTTAAAACATAATATATAAGAAGTCAAAGTGATATCTTGTACTTGCCATATATGCCTTTTGACGTAGGCTTAATGTTATCGATGTGTTTGTTTTATTTTGTAGAATTCACATGTCACCATTTAGTGATGAGTATCTCTATGTTGAAATTGCAAACAAGGTATGATCTATTTTATTCTTTGTGATTCATTTTGTATCGTTTGTTAATGCTTTCTTGTTTTTTTGCTCATTTATCCTTGGATAATTTATAGAATGTTCAATGCTGGTTCTCATGAAACGTTTGGACATTAGAGTAGATCAAGAGTATCTTGATTATTATATGCGGAAAGTGAAAATGTTCTTGATCCTTGTTTGTGCATGCAGGCCCTGTTTTGGCAGCAACTGAACTATTATGGGGTTGATTTGACAGCTTTACACGGAACTGCATTTCATGGATATTTTTCACAGGTTTGTCTTGGCTGCATAAATTGCAAAATAACCGAACATGTTTTACATTTGCCATTAATGTTAACACGAGTTTTATGAGAACTTTTATGTTTAATGACACCTTCTGTTCGCAAACAACTACTTCAGGTTACTTGTATTGATGTTCCGTGATCGGTTTGAACCCTGATAGGATTTCTGCAGCGTCCATTTTTCAACTAGGCTTTATTATCAAACGCTACTACTAGAACCGTTTAATTGAACCCAAGTATTGTGATGCTCTAAATATCAACCATAACAAATGTACCATAACTTAGATAAAATGACTAAAACAGGTTGCAAAAAGCTTAGAAGTGTTGAACTTTGGAAGATTAAAAGATTGGGGATTAAGAATTAAAGGACCGGAGATTAGAGAATCAGGATGTATGTATATTAAAAAAAGAGTAAATTACATAAATGGTCACTACGGTTTGTCGGTTTTTGCACATTTAGTCACTGAACTTTTTGTTCACTAGGTCTAGTCGTTGAAGTTTCAAATGGATACAGATCCATTCCAATTTCATTACATAAAATGGTCATTGTGGTTTTGCTAAAATTACATAAATGGTCACTGAGGTTAACTGAATCCGTAACTATTTGAAACCTTAATGACTGAACTTGGCGAAAAAAAAGTTCAGCGACTAAATCTGCCAAAACCGACAAACCATAGTGACCAGTTATGTAATTAACTCTAAAAAATTTAATAAAGAAGGAAGTATTAAGCCTAATTTCTAACAGTGGGAAGATTCACTGGGGAGGTATAGGGTATTTATTGTAACACCCCAACCCGACAAGGGTAAAGATATCACAACAATGGTTTCACATCAGATCATAATAAAGCATACAATTACAGTAATACAAAAGTTTCAAATAAGATTTAGGATCTACCAGGTTATCAAGTCCCGATTTGCTATCAAGTCTTCTAATCCAAGGGTACACTCTTTCCATAACCCAGCTTCCTACTAAAACCTGCCGCAGGAAAAGGAAATGCGGCTGAGCTTAAAAAGCCCAGTGAACAGATACATATACAAAGCAATGATAAAGAAACAGAACTGAAACATAGTGCGTTGGGGAAATAGAATAAGGAATAGATAAAAGAGTAATAGAATAGAAAGAAGAAAGGATAGTCATCTACCACGAGCCCAAAACTCAAAGTCATATCTCAAAGTCATAAGCCTTCAATTCATATTCTCACAATCAGAGGGGATACCTCTCAGGCAACCAGATAATATGAGGGGTGTCCTCATGTATCATAATAGTGGAGTAGCTAGCTCCCAGAAATTGTGAAAGGCGTGTATTGCACACAGCACCAGTCACCTCAAAGTCAACTCAAAGTCATAGTTAAATCCACTAAACAGATCAGATCTAGGATTGCAATCCATACGCCCCTTACTCAAAGTCAATCTCAAAGTCATATACTCAAAGTCATAATGGCCATAATAGTAATCATAAAAGGGACGGCGTGAGAAATCACTCACCCACACATGAGTCATGCCAGCGGTGCATCACAGACATGCCTATGGTACCTCCATAGGTAGGAGAAACATAAATGGCTCGGGTATCAAACTAAGAGTCAGGTCTCAAAGTCATGCAAAAGGTCATATAGCAAAGGTTTATCTCAAAGTCATGTCTCAAGGTCATCTCAAAATCATAATATCAGAAGTCATATCAATGGTTCAGAATATCCAAGGTTCATTCCCAAAGGTTCATTTCAAAAGATTCCTTATTAAGTTTCATAAGTTCAAAATAAAATGTGAAAGAGTTAAGAGAAAAATAGATTTAAAACTTTAATAGTCATTTACCCAATTCATCTCAAAGATCTCCCTTTTTAAACATTCTTCATAAAAGCCAATTAATCCTTCATTTAAAATGGTTTCGTTTCAAAACCATAGAGTGTAATTTCAAAACAGTTTCCTTCCATAACGTCAAGTTATATTTTCAAAAGTTTTCATATCAAATCATCATAAAAGATGAACCAGAGATATCGGATATTCAAGGGTCAGAAGTCATAGCAACGAAATCAAATCAGAAGCTAACATATCAAAGCTTAACAGAAATCAGAGGAAGTTCACAACAGAAGGAAACATAGCAATGGCTTGGGGAATCTTAACTGAATCATAGCTCAAAAGTCATAAGAAGAATATAGGAGCCTTTACTGAAAAGGCAGAGTATCCGTACCTTATTACGAAAGCACAAATAGAAACAAGCACAGAATAAGGAATAGCTCAAGATCTTTTCTTCTTCACACCTAGAGGAGAAGAGGGGGAATCATAATTCATTCTCAAATTCATGCCTTTCCATTTTAAGTAACTTTCCCTTTTTAGCATGTTTCTATAAATAGTAGTTTCCACTTTTAGAAAGTTTCCATATTTAGAAAGTTAAATCATTATTATTGGTAATAAGATATCTTTTAACATAATTACACCTTTGGTCCTTGGGGTTTCATAACTTTGCATTTTATACCCTTTACTTTCCAAAATTACACTTTAAACCTTTTAGTATTCAAAGTTACACATTAAACCCTTAACTTATCCATTTTACATAATGAGCACTTATTTTAAGATGTTATACGAATGGATACTCAAACTTTTATAATTTACACTTTAAGTCCCTCAAGTTATAAAAGTTACATATTTAACCCTTAAATTTACAATTTCAACTTTTAATTATCAATAATTACATATTAAGCCATTAACTTACCAAATTAGCACAAAACCCCTTGAATACTTTTAATTACTCAAAACAGCTCCAAGTTTCCAAAAATTATATGTTTAGTCCCTCTCTTTTAATTATTTTCAAAACAAACCCTAATTAGGTTTAAAATACATTTTAATCCATTTAAATGCAAAACTTACACTTAGCACCCTCATTATATATTTTATTCGAATATTGTACAGCTCAAATAAAGTTCCAGAATTAACCCTTAAGTTATAAAGTTTACAAAACTCACCCAAAACCTTTTTGCCAAATCGTATAATACAAAAATAAAGGAATTAGAAACCCTAATCCTTCTAATCAATTCCCAATCATAACTCATCATTACATATCATTAATTATCACCTTTTTCCAGCCCTAAACCAAAACCCTAGATCCCACGATTTCATTTTCTTCTTTTTCTTTTATTATAGCCGATTATTTACATGGTTCCAAAATAATTGTTTTAGGCCTTAACAATTCGAACCAACATTTTTCCCAGGTTATTATGATGGTATAGAGTCTAAATAAAATAGGTTTCAAGCCTCAAAAATTCGGATTCATTTATTTAGGTTTTGTATACGTTTTTAGGGTTTTATTTACGAATATGATATAGAGCATGCATGGATCGAATCAACCATTTTATTTCATGTTCATAAGGTGTAAGGGACCTGAGAAAATTACCAAACCAAGGATTGAACGTGTGGAGAGGCTGTACGAATTGTTGTATATGCGTATGGACAAAAATGAACCAAAAATCACCACGACTTCACCAATGATCTTCAAACCTTGAAACCAATTTTCGTGGGTCTTATATGATGTAAGAATCACCAGAAAAATAAGAAATAATTTTTGTGGAGGTCGAATGAATCAAAACGAATTTACCTTGTTATTAGGGTTCGACAAAAGAAACCTTCACCACGAACAAACCAAGCTTCAATAATTCTAAAAGGGATTTTTCTAGGATCTCTTGGATGTTGTTTGATCACAGAAAATTGCTTAGGAGTGTTGTGAATGTCGAATGGAGGCTATGAGAATTTCTTGTGTGTTTTATTTTGGATCGGCAAATTAGGGTTTGGGAGAAAAATGTATGGGTTGACTTTTAAATGATGAATGCCGATCCTAGGGGAGGGCTTGGGCCAGGAATTTCGTGATTATAAGTGGGAGAATATTGGGTGATAATTATCTTCCATATTTAGATAATATATATCTTTTAAAATCAATTTAAATCAAAATATAACACATATTAAGTCATTCGGCCCTATGAGGGGTATTTTGGTAATTTTCCATTTGTATAAATGTTAAATGAAATTGTTAAAAATATTTGGTATCATAACTTATGCATTGTTAGGAGTTTGGGATTTATTTGGAGACTTTAATAAGCTTTTAATTAAGTTTTAACTTGTAGGGGCATTTTGGTCTTTTCACATGTTCTCGGATTTTAGGTGTTACATTTATAATATCATGTATAGGATTATTTGATGCTATCTTAAGGGAAAAAGTATGCAAGATTACACTCTTCAAAATTACTAGAATATGCCATATATATTCAAATGCACAAGTTATAAGGGGATCAAAATTACGGAATTCACTAGTTTTTTTAGTTTATTTAATGGCTTTTTGATGTTGAATTTTGTTCTTGTCATTTCTCTTTCACTTGTTTAAAGTATGGTCATGTTTGATACTGTTTGCAGCCAGTGGTTGATGCTTTTGATCCAAGGCTATTAGTTGCGCATGCAATTTCCCATGTCATCAATTTTACTACTGTCAAGGTATTGCTCTTTTTAATTGCTAATCATAGTAGATAATGTTACCCTGTGTCCTCCTTGAATACTTATATGATGTTCTTTCAAAAGATAACTATGTGTTCTAAAGTGAAGCTCGGAGCTAAAAGCATAAAAGATCTTGGTGCTATTATGCCGAGACAACTCGAGCTCATAAACATTTTAAAAATATTAATATAACCTAAAAAGGATATTTATGGTTGATTCATGTCACTAAATGAAAATTCATATCACAATTGTTGTATATTTTCAGGAAGAGGACTTGTACGAAATCAACATTCCTTTGAAATTCACCGCCTCTGTCGGAACAAGAATACATGGTTTGGCATGTTGGTTTGATGTTCTATTTAATGGCAGGTAATAGTTTATATGCTTATGAATAATGAACGGGAATCTTATTTAATATGGATCGAAACAGGGTTCTTTTTTGTTGAAAGAATGATAATTATCATTTTAATATTTAGGGTTAAGTATGATTAAAAAACAATTGCAATGCATTAAAATCTTTACTTTTGGCAACTTTTAACTTGTTTTTTTTATCCCTTAAACATATTTGACTTGTTTTTGTTACTGGTGTTTTGACTTAGCCTAAGTTTCTTTTATCTCGACTAATTTTGTTTCTACAAAAAATGTTTTGACCTACAGCACGGTACAAAGGTGGCTGACAACGGCTCCTGGTGCACCTACGACTCACCGGTACCAACTACGGTGTGTTTTGTCTCAACCCATATATGTCATGCCCGGGCAAGAAATCACTGGCCATCTTCACATGATTGCACATAGTGCTTAGAGTTACACTATTAACTTAACCATGTCAGGTTGGTTTTCGAACTGCTATTTTTGTTTTTCTTTCATTTTGCAAGTGTATTACGGCTATAGTTGTATTAGTTAGTTAGCAAATAGTTGTTTCAAGCGTTTAACAAATTTTGGTTACAATAAATTACAAAAATCATTCCTGTGGGCTGGTGAAATTATGGAAATCGTCCCTCGCAGATACCATTTTGCATAAATGATCCTTAAATGTGGTGTTCATTTTCAGTTTTGGTTCCTAACTGCTGATCTTTTGTTACCAAAAGCGAATCTTAAGTACTTGAGGGACCAAAAGTCAATGCAACAAGTGCATTTAAGAACTATTTATATTGGCAAGTGATGATTTCTGTATTTTTACTAAACTACAAGGAAGATTTCTGTAATTTACTCTTTCTCTACTCTTTCTATACTCTTTCAGTTATCAGAAAAATTAATGCATAAAACGACAAATATGACATCTTACAAAACAAAGAAGAGACAGTTTGTGAGATGCATAAAAAAGTCTCTTTAGTTTAGGTTAAATGATTGGTAATTAATTAAGTAGTTGTGAGATGCCTTTCCCTTGCTTTGTGATACGAACCTATCCCATACTAGGCTTGTATTTGTTCATAAGTCCAAGTGTAGAACTCACTCAAAAAGCTAGCTTGTAAGAGGAGGGGACACCTAGACTTATAAACCACCACCCAATCCCATACTTGGGCGATGTGGGATTGTAACAATACCCTACCCTTTGAAGAACCAACGTCCTCGTTGGTCACGGCTGTGTTGGTCATGGTTGGTACCCTTCTTTCGTGTCCAAGCCATCACTCCACATACCACCACTCCATAGGGCCACCATTCTGAGTGTTGGAACCTCGAAAGGTAGGTTTGTCTCTGATACCATGAAAAACAGTTGTCTTGCCCCTTGTTTTTTGTTTGGTGCTCTGTTTTTATATGTTTTGTCTTTTGTCCTAGGCCCCTTGTTTGTTGGTTTCATGCTTCTATTTGCTTTTACTTGTTGCTCTTTTGTTCCTTGCACTTTTTTTTGGTTCTCTATCACTCGCACTTGTGCACGTGCCGGAGGTCTCCCTGGAAGCAGTCTCTCTACTCCCAGGTTTTACTTGGGGTAGGGGTAGGATCTGTCTACATTTCTACCTCCCCCATACCTCGCTTTCGCGAGATTGGGTATGTTGTTGTTGTTGTTGTAGTTCGTGGTAGCTGAATATGTGTATCTGAATGACATTAATCAGATCATCAAGTTACAAATGCAATACAAACACTCCGTGTCATTTTTTTGATTTGTGCTGTGTAGCTAAAATGTGGGGCCCAAGTGCTGAACAAGGAGGAATACTACAAACGTCAAGCTGTAGACTGGATCTAAAAGAGCCATATTATCGAATGTCACAACCACAAGCCTACTCATCGTCCCAAGATCAGCAGCGCAATCAGCTCTTACAATCGCAGGTACCCATTAGCTTCCTTCATTGAATGGATTGTTAATAAAACAACAAATAATTAGCTCGTTTAGTTTTCTCCTAAATTACCCGTGCCGTAATCATATGTACATGAGTCTATTACAGTCTACACAAACGGTCTAAGCTTTCTGGAAACGTGATCCATCATGTAACATTATACTAGGCACCTAGAAATGAAAGGCGGGTTCTTTATAGACTGCCATTTACTCTCATGTATCATTTCAATGCCTGTAAATTAGAAATGTCAGGAGTGTTTGCATTACTATGTTGAAAAAGTTGACTAATAATTAATTTTTAGCCTCGAGATGAAGTTGATGACTTTTGTGCCCATAAAGCCCCTAACATATGATGTGCCCTTCTAGTTAGTTCGTATCTGCGTTATTCTGAATGAGGCATTGCCAAAAGAACCGGACCAGTTGACGCCAGTGTCAATTGTGTTGTTAAGGCTGATCTAGCTAAGTTGAGACAGGTAGTGAGTAGGCCTGCTACTAGTATCAACGAAGGTCTTAAATAAATCTAAGGCTAGTTCTTTGTCTTAATATACCCATGCTTATGTCTGGTTTGCTTCTTTTGTTTTGTTTGAAGAAAACTTGAGTTACGGTCTTCACTTGTAAGTTTAAGGATTTTACAGCGTAACTAGATGTAAATGTCAGTTTTTTTTCACAAATTTTGTCTAGTTTGTGACGCAAAAGAACCTGAATTTATGCCGTTACAAACCAAAATTAAAAAGTCATCTGACAATGAAGTATAAGTTACAGACACTAGAATTGGTAATTTGTATAGTGCCTTAAAAACGAAAAAGAGTGACACCCCTGAGGTTAAAGAGTTCAATAGCTCTGAGAGTAACAAAGACAACCTGATTTGTCAGTCTTAGAGCTCTAAGAGAGTAACAGGCCCTGCTCACTACCTGTCTCAACCTAGCGAGATCAGCCTTAACCACACACTGGCGTCAACTGGTCCGGTTCTAAGAGAGTAAAAAAGACATCTTGATATGTCGTATAAACTGTTACTAACTGAAGGTAAACTTATCGGATTATGCTGGTTTTGTCGTGATGATTTTTGATTGCTATAGAACTATTTATCAATGACTATCTTACATATGATAAAAGTTGTACATTTTTTCAAATGTAACAAATAGGAGTTCCCCCCCCCCCCCCTTCAAAGAGTTCATGATCTATAAGCATTCTTCTCATCTCATTCATTCCGGCCCCAATCTAAAAAAATTGGCATTTTGAAGGTGTCTCCGTGTTGGTTGCTGGTTGAGGTATCATTGCCATCCGCCCACTTGAGCATTAAATAGCTTGCCTAAATAGTGTAAATACTGACAATATATATCAGTAAAACAAAGTTCGCCCGTCATAAATGGTTCATGTTTTGCAAGTACCACATGTTATTAAAGTTATACACGTTAACACATACAGAGGATATTATAGTTGGCGTGTTTGTTCACTTAGCTTAATCTAATCTTCTTTGTTCACTTACCTGAGTAAAAAGTATTAAGACAGATAAGTTGATATCCTATTGGAAAAATGATTCACTGATCAAAAGAACACCATTTCAACACCATTTCGACCCAACTATGTTACCCAACCTACACGAGCTGCTATCTTGCCACCACAAATATAAATCAGCTTATTAGTCACAATTAACGTCATGATTTTCAAGTTTCAAACCTATAACAAGAGGCTCAAAACAAGTAAACTAACCGATCTACGAAAGCAAATGAAGTAGAGAAAGGGGTGTCATTACCATGTGTGCAGGCTTATTAACAACCAACATGTGATCATCTTTGTGATGCGTGATACATTTGCTTTTGGGTAAAAAGGGATGAAGCCATCCCGTTTGAATGGCTTTAACTGTAGCAATGGCTTCGAGACCTCCAGCTGCACCTAAGCAGTGTCCTATCATTGACTGAAACATCATGAAAACCAACAATCAATGACAGGTCAAATAAGTAATTTATCATAAAAATCACACATAGTGTTTTAATTCAACAAAATTTATTGTAAAGGCCATAATAAAGTGTTGGTGGGAATGCACTAAAAATACTACTTCAAAAAAGATAACTAGAGAATATACCTCGGTTGCGTTCATTTTGATTCCTTCAGTCTTCTTGAATACCTTTTTAACAGCATTCACCTCAGCCAAATCACCAACCAACGTTGAAGTTGCATGTGCATTAATGTAGTTAACCTGAAACAAGTTAAGTTGCACTTTATGTCTGTATCAGAATACAAAGTATTAATGGCCCATTGTAAACTTTACTATGGTGTTAATAAATAATTTACTGCTTCACGAGAAGGATGACAAAAACACCTATCAAGAATCACAGACTTAACAATGGATAATCAAAGTAAGACCCACAAACTATGTCAGCCTCTTATACCATACTGTTAATAGACAAGAAGCCAAAATTGCTAATTATTCATCACATTCACTTATAGAAAGCATTTTGTGATATTTTAGAAGAAAACAACACAAGCCAATACCAAAAAAAAAAAAAAAAAAAAAAAAAAACCTCCTCTGCTGATGCACCAGCATCTTCCAAACAGCTCTGAATACAGGAAGAAACACCGAGTCCATCCTAGCGAAAAAAATATTTTAGCTCCCTTTATTCATGCATGTACATAACCAGAAGTGATTTAAAAACTATTTTAGCATTAGCAGTATATATATGTGCCCTGCAATAACTTACAAGTATAATGCAGTTTAACAAAATGAATAGTTCATATAAAAGGATCAAATACACAATGAATCATGAAGTATATATTAGTTAAATAGAAATGTCTAGCGAAAGTTACATGTTAAGTGCCTTTGGGTAGTGGTAATAAGCCCATAAGGGAATTTAACAGAAGTGGCAATTACCCATTTACTTGTGAAAAAGTGTCAATCTGGGTTATGTGTTTATCTCTAATGAGTCGAAACCCGGCCTTTGTCAATACACAATGTTACTGTAAGATAATAAACCTTTTTTAGTCATACTGGTCACACAAATTACACCAAATTATTGGAGAAAAAAGTGTTTCAGTCCAACCCGACTTCTTTGACCAATCACCCAAACCCTTTTTGACCCACCATTGCACATCTAAAATTTAGCCTTAAAATGGGGTGCAGAAGATAAGGTTGCAATTAATAGAACGTCGCATACTTCAAATCATTTTAACTTTCTTGGATGGAATGAAAAGTAGGTAAGCAAGTCCTACATTTTAACATTCATGCAATTTACATCTCTTTTACTGGAGTGGTGACAAATGCCACGTAAACTTCATACTTCTTGACGTATGTCACATGCATTATTTACACAAAAGAGATGAACAAATAGAATTGGTGAATGTCATATGAACATCTTGCAGTTAACATTGCTTTCAAACAAAGTGATCTAGAAGTGCACTTTGCACATGATCCTTAGTACACGCATCACAAACTCTCTTACCAAAAGCAAATATATCATGTATGCTTCAAAATCTTACTTGTATTCCCTTTTAACCCCATACAGCCCTCCTAATCTTTATCTCAAATCTGTTGATTTTAATAATTTGGCCCCTGGCCTGGACCATACATGGTCTGAATGAATATAATTTGTGTCAACCACATATAGCATATCTGAATGATCCTTAAACTAGAAAAATGACGGTCAGATAGCAGGGATTAAGCAGATACAATTTACCAGCACTACATTCGGAACATCTACACACCTCCATTTACTGATAACACAATCTCAATCACATACCACCTGAAATTATTCAGTAGTGCATACAAACCAGCAGCCCTGAAGCAATAGGTGCCATACTATTTGACTCGTAAAACAAAACCTACATTTGTGAGAACCACTAATACTAACAGTACAGTCCCTGCAATTATAACCGTCCTACGGGTCCTTTTCATACCGTATGAAGCTAACATTATCAAAGTGACCTTTGGTCCGTACGGTTTACAATGCTTACTCCATAAATATATAGCCAAACACATGAAACCAGTAGCCCATGCAGCAACAGTGGCCATACGAAGCTGTTTAATCAGCACTTTTCACACTTAATGCAAACCAATCACGACCACTTCCCATGAGTTTAAGGCCCTGCATTATCATGTGACCTATGGTCCATACAGTTTAGAATGCCTACCCCCATACATATAGCGAAAAGTTATAGTGTCTTTAAGTTCATAAGCTCAAGTTAATAGCTCATTCAAAAGCCATAAAAACGATATTATAAGCTTATCAAACGTTCAATAAGCTCATAAAGCCTATCAAATAAGCTAATTGCTCCTACACTACACTTTACACATTGGAGTACAGGCATTTAGAACCCGCGCACAAAAATTAGTACCGGTGCACCACATTTAAGTTAACACTATCCCCTCACGCAAATCTCATTCTCTTACCTACGGTTACTAAAGATAAAGCTGTACATCAAAATTTCTATTAGACTCACTCACGTTTTACAAACAAGGAGTATTCTAGCGTTTCATCAAACACCTTACATGCATCGGATTCAGATATCAGTTAACCAATTTAATAACTAATTTGAGTTAGGCATATCATCAAACACGTTATATGCAACAATTAACACAATAATTTTAGACTTCACATTCAACGAATCACAACTAAATACATGTAACTACAATCCTATAATGAATTCAACTACAATTCAGTACAAATTCACAAATTAAACACAGCAAATTTAACTACTATTTGATGAAGAAATGAATACCTGAGTAGGTTTGTGAAGCGCAGGTGAGGCAGTTTGGTGAATTAACGAAATGAAAAACAAAATGGAATGATAAAGTGATTCTCATTGTTGTTGAGTATAAATGACATTAAGGGTTAGTTGTTTTTTTTTTTTTTTTTTTTTTTTTTTTTTTTTTTTTTTTTTTTTGTGTATTGGGAAGGAATCTATATTAGCATCTTAACGGGGAGAGTTTAATATTTTTTTTAGCTTGTGGATATAGAGGAAGTAAGGAAAAACTAGTTGTCATATCTAAAAAGAAATATTATTAAATATTATGACCCAGTCCCTTAGCTAAGAGAGAGAAAAAAAAAAAAAAAAAAAAAAAAAAAAAAAAAAAACTAAGGGGGTGCTTGGTAGGGGGGTTAAAGGGGGTGGGGAATAGGTAAGATATTTAAAAGGGCCCACATCACTCAATATATGGTGCTTGGTTAGGGAGTGCAAAGGTATTGATTACCCCGTAGTGTGTAATCAACCATTATAGAGTAAATTGGGGGTAAGGTATTGATTACCCACCTCACTCATTCCTTTGCATTCCCTTTCTCTTTCCCTTTCCTCACTTTGAACCAAGCGCCTAGTAAGTTTGGAAAACAGATGATGCGTTTGGTAGAGAGATAAAGTAACTTATTGTGCATTTGGTAAATGATATACGTATAATTTTATGTTAATAGTTATAACTTATTAGAGTTAAATTTTAAACTATAGACAAAAACATATGTATTTATATTTTTTTTAAAAGTGTAGTAAAACTGGGCCGAGCATCGGGTCAAAACTGAACGGAATTAAAAACCGATTTTGAGAAAAACATTAACCGAGAACCGAATCAAAGTGAATCGAGTCAAACCGAAACCTAACCGAAACAGTTCGGTTTAGATGGTTTAGGTGCGTTTTTTCTTTTGGCTCGAACCGAACCGAGCCAAACCGAATCCAAAAACCAGAAATAAAGTTGCTTCGGTTTGGGTTGGATCGTTTCAGTTTTTAGTTGATTTAACTCACTTAAAATCTAACGATCTTGTAAGCAAAAATGAGGCTCGTATTTACATTTTTCAACAAGTAATGATACAAGTTAGACTTTTCTTAACACATTTTTTTTTTCTTAAATAAAAGCTACATTTTTGCTCACACTTTTTAAAAAGTGTGGGTAAAAGTAAGACTATTACTTACACTTTTCAAAAAGTGTGAGTAAGACTTTTGCTTACACTTTTCTAAAAGTGTAGGCATAACTAGACTTTTACTTACACTTTATGCAAAGTGTGGGTAAAAGTTAAACTTTTGCTTATACTTTTTGAAAAGTGTAGGCAAAACAAAACTTTTGCTTACGCTTGTTTTTAAAAGTGTAAGTAAACCTCTACTTTCACTTACACTTTTTTTGTGTGTCATTAAAAATGGTGTCATTAAATGTCCTTTTTTTTAGTGAGGCTATTATTTTCAGTCATTGATTCATTAACATCTTTCTAATAAATGGTAGGATAATAAGACAAAATTATAGTTAAGATTATGCATACTCCAGTTTAACATTTGAAAAATATTTAACATATAGAAACATGTTAATTTCACATCTTCTTAATATCGTAAACTTTACCGTGCTTGTAGTATAAATCTTTTATTGCCATCCGCAAAACCTGTGGGTTTATCTATACTACTTATAAAGGAGTAAATGTTTATTATTGAAATCTTGAAATGTTACATTAATGTAGCTTGCTTTAAATTACCTATAAGTATCTCTTAATACAAGTTGATCAATTATAAACTTGACAATTTTTTTTAAAAACACGCGTTTGTTAAAAAAAATAATAATAAAAAAAAGAAAAAAAAACCTTTTTGCATCAAAGGTCGAACCAGAATTACGATTCGCAAGAATAAACATTTGCCACTCTACACTGTCGCTTTGCGCGAGTATACATCTATTAGTCTATTAAAAGTATAAACATCAATTAAAAGCCATTTAGTTAGAGCCTAGGGAGTCATAACTTGAGTTATGAAATAACTCAGCGCCACGTCAGCGCCATATCATCTCAACATCAAATAACATAACACCAAAAAACACCAGGAAATCATAACACCAATAACACCACTTTTTACAATTTTACAAATTATACCCTCAACAATTTCATTCATTAAACATTCAAACACTATATTATTAAAATTTGAATTTTAAATATATCTCGCTCGTATTTAAATTTGAATTTTAAATGTATCCCACTCGTAATCGTATTTGAATTTGAATTTTAAAAATATCTCACTCCTATTGTTTCAAACGGCTATAAATATCATACTATTTTACAACATTATTTCAAACTTCAAACATTTGAAATGAATAATCGTTGGTCAGTAGAAGAAGAAAACTTGTTAGCTCAAGTTCGGGTTGCAGTTCATGAAGAAAGTGTCAACTACAATGCAAACTCCTTTTGGAATCAGGTTGTAGCCATGTTCAACAATCTTTATGATGGTATCAATCGAAACAATGATATGGTCACGAGTAAATGAAACAGACTCAACGGTGAATGTCACAACTTTAATGCTATTTACAAACAGTTGCGGCTTACAACCGGGGATGATCACACTGTTTGTCTCATGAATGCAATGAGAATTTTTAAAGAACGCTATGGTGGGAAAAGCTTCAAATATGTTCATCTGTGGGAGGTTTTGAGAAACCACCCCATATGGGCCGAATAAAATACTTAATGGTGTTGTATGTCTTATTTTCGTATCGTATATGTTATTTGTGTTGTATGTCTTGTTTTCGTATCGTATTGAAATGGTTTTTTAAGGAAATGAGTTTATTTAAAAAAAACATACTTAATAGAAATACTTAAACGTTACATAAACTAACATAAATTAAAAACGACACTAAATTAAAACATCACATAAACATAAACTTAAACTTCAGTTGTAGTCCGGGTGATCCCAGGTTTGAGAGTTGTTGGAGTCGTAACCGTCGTCATACGCAGAGTAGCTCGCAAACTTCTCTGCTTCTAACTAAGCCTCCAACCTGCTCAGCTCCCGCTCCTTGTCAGAGTTTCAGCCACCATCATCAGCTGCCACATTTTCCTCAAAACTTAGCTGAAAGTGATCCAGATAAGGCAGTTGTTGTTGTTGCTCAAGAACTCTTGGTGCAGATGAACTTGATGCACCTTGCACAAGTTGTTGTTGTTGTTCAACCATAGCAGTTTCCAGATTTTCTTGAAAAATCCAACGGATCTTTTTGGAGATTTGGGACTGTATCTGGTTGACACAAGCCGACAACGATTCAAAAATAGCAGCGTCTTTACGATATTCATCGTACAAGAAATGGTCTATCACATATTTCCTATCATGTGAGATGTGTGTTGGTATGTGTGAAAACACAAACTTTTATTTGACCAAAAACCCGACCAAATAGAAACCGACCATAAATGCCAAAAATATGTTGTTTTTGTGTTTTTGATTATGCAGGTATGGATATGTGAGAAAAGGACCAAAATCAAAAGAAAACGGCAAAAACTGAGCACGAGATATGGAAAGTGGATCAAAAGCCGAGGCCGGGGAAGGAATTTGCAAATTTGGATCTCAATTATGCTCAACATGCCAAATCTACCTTGAAGAATAATCTTTTGTCACAATTGGTCCTTTGGATTTATTTTGAAGAGATGGCAGATTTGGTCCCTAAAGTTTTCACATTTTCACTTTTATCCTAAACCTTTTATTTACTAAACACTATAACTAAACCCAATTATAACCAACAAAAAAAACCCATCCCACATTTAAAACCATCCAGGCCCACAACTCTTAAACCCGAGCCCAACCCTTAACAATAAAACCGGTCCACCCAATTTAATCCCTAAACCCAGTCAAACCATAGAAAGTCAAATAAAGATAAAAAAATAAAAAAGCGCCTTTCACTATTCACCCATTTACCTACCTCACTTAAGAGCCTTTTAGATAATCTGACAAGAACAGAGGATAGGTCATCATTGGAATGCCACGAGGGCAGAATGGCAGCATTTTATTTGTTGGAACACCTCGAAAAATGATCCAACGGTTGTAAATTGATGATAAATGATGGGAAACGATCAAGGGCCAAAGATTGAGAATCCAGAAGCTTCATTGAAACCCTAATGCACCTCAGCTGAAGCCTATATATACCAGACCTCCTTCAAGGCACAAACCGTCCAATTTTTCATGTTTTAGAAGAATTTAGGCCATTTAATTTCCATGTTTATTTACTTATTTTCATAGTTGTAATTTCAATTTAAAGTTTTGTAATGCAAGTTTAGTTAATGAAATTTATGATTTGCTTTTAAGTATTTAGTCCATTTTACATATATGCATTTTAATATCATCACTTAATGTTTCAAGCTTTCTAAAACTCTATTTTTCTATTCTACAAGCTCATATAAGCTATTCATAGCTTTTTGTGGGATTGTATTGGCTTAAATTCTATTTTAACTCTCAAATTTCCAAAAGTTAACTTTAGCTCATATGGATGGTAAGCTGATTCAGAACGGGCTTATGTTGCTTGATTTGGTTTGAATAGCTTGTAGGTAAGCTCAACTGAGCTCTATTTTGCTTATTTGCTTTCTCTATTGCTTAATAACTGCTCTATTTTGCTTATCCTAGTTGTTATTTGCTTTGTGTTGCTCAATGTTAGCATAGATTTTATTTACTTAAGTTTTCCATAAATATCTAAAATCCAAAAAATATTAGCATAATCTAGTAGCTTATTCAATATAGCTTATTTGCTGTTACATTTTGCCTTTCAGTACCCAATATATCTAGTTAAACCTTTTTCATACTTAAACTCAGCTTAAATTGATATTTTCTTTTATAAATTCCCATAACTTCCATGTTAAGGAGTGTTTGGCACTAAGGCTTGTTTTAGATTAAGCTTCTGAGGCAGTTTAAGTTGATTTTGTCTAGCATTCTAGTGTTTAAATTCAGTTTTCTAGTTTTAAGGAGTTAACTTAGTTTCCATTGTTCTAATTTTGAAAAACCAGTTTAGGCCTTATTTAGTTATAGTTATAGCTTTAGTTTAATTCACCATAGGTTGGTGCAATTGCTCAATATCTTGTATCTTAGACTTTATAGGTCAAAACTTGCATTTTTGACCCATTCTAGTGTCCTGCATCAGCAGCTTGCTGTCTCAACTTCCCTTTTAATTGTTTAACTTTAAAGCTTCTTGATAACCCCATTGTGTCTGAGATTTTGGTTATAGTTACTTCATAGTATAAGCTTCTTGTGTCTTCAATTTTTATGCATTAGCTTGTTGTCCTCTAGTTTGTGCTCTAGCTTGAACATGCCCCAATAGAACAGCAGCCCTGCACAAATATGCTTAACTGTCAGTCTTTGATTGTTTATTTCATAGGGTGAATCTAGTTCTATATCCATCAAATTGCTTTTATAAGTTCCTTTCTTGCTTATCTTCAAATGTTTGAGCTTATTAGTGCCTCAGTTTTAGGTTTACATGCTTTTTAGATAGCTTAAAGATAGTAGTATAAGCTGTTTTGCTCTCAGCAGACTTGGCTTGGTTTATGCTTATTCTTGTGCTTATCTACTCTTATTAGACATCTTATTTAGGATAAAGTTAGCTTAACCTAGTTGCATTTTATCAGTAGTAGCTTATTCAAGTAGAGTAGGATAGCTTATATATAGCTTAATTTGGCTTTCTAGTTTGTTTAAGTTTTATTAGCTTTATCTAGATCTCAACTGTTGAGCTTTTCACCTGATTTCCCAGCTTATTTATAGTTTTCATAAAAGTTGATTTTGTAAAGGTTGGTTATTTTTTTAGCTTATAACATATTTCAAAAAGAAAAATACAAAATAAAAAGTTTTATAAAAAGATATAGCCAGGGTTCGAACACTGGTCTGTGCCCTTTCCAAACACCACACACAAGCATCAAACCAGCTGCGACCTAGGGACTTTTCCCAAGGGTGTTACACTTTTTATTCTTTTAACCCCTTTTATTTCTTTTCTTCCTTTTACCTTATAAATGGTTTTCAGCTTATTATAGCTTTTTGGTAACAACTTTTTCTAAGTTTTCATTTTTCTTAGCTTTTAAATAGTTTTAAGAAATTACTATAAAATTTTCAGATTTATTTGAAAAGTTTTTCTAATTTTAAACAATTATTTTCTTATTTTTAGTTTTTAAATCATTAATTAAATAAAAAGTTAAAAAAATATTTTTCTTTTTCCCATAATTTTCTTTTATCATTTAGAATGAAGGAAAATTATTTTTATGCCCGTGGATTAGTTTTGCCTTATATTGTAACGCAACAACAACGCGAGTACATAGGAAATGGCTCTAACGTGCGTTTCTGCGGTTTTTTTTTTTTTTTTTTTTTTTTTTTTGCCACATAGGAATAACGCTGGGGAGGCGTTACCACTCCCCGGGCTCTTATGAGTGAGGTGTAAGCAATAAAAAGAAAGATTTGAAACGGGCGAGGTGTAAATGACGTGGACAACTAGAAATGACGTGTACTTTAGTTTAGTGACGCAGACTATAGTAATCCAGTTGGTAACAAATTACTAGTCAATGAAGTAAATATGAATGTAGCTTTTCTAATCGTTCAGTAATTAACAAATACTAACAAAGTTTGTTAACTTGAATTAAAAAAACAAAGTGAACATTTTCGCAAAGTTCACTAAGGGTGTGCCTGGTTAGTAGCGGGGAAAGGGAAAGAGAAAGAAAAAAGGAAAGGGAATGCAAAATAATGTGTGATGATGGGTAATCAATCATTTATCTCTCAATTAACTCTATAATGATTCATTACCCATTAATGGGTAATCATTATATTACCCCTCCAACCAAGCACTTTTAATCAATCCATTTCCGATTCCCCACTCCCTTAACCCCCACCAAGCACTATATTCCCCTTTCTTATTATCACATAATCTCTAACAAAACCCAATAAGATATTTGTATATGGTTAGTAGTAACTGTTAAAAGTTACGTATAAATATTAATAAGTAAATGTCTAGTATCGAACCCGAGACCTCGGGATTGCACACTTTACAAACAAGAATAATGTAAAATAAATATGTATATATTAAATGTATTGAATATATATATTTATAACACTTAATGGACTAAATGATCGTTAGTTATTAAACGTATGGACTAATTATCATTAGGGACGAAAGATATGGACTAGAGTGTAACTTGGGAGTCAAGAAAGATCTAGAAACACCCCTTGGGTGCTATGGCCGGTCGAAGCCCACTCCCATGGGTCGACCCATGCTTTCTTGGTCACCAAGTTTCACCTAGTATATATACAAGGCCAAGGATTAGGGTTTCACATCTTTTGTGCACACACACAACCCTAAAACCTTTTTCTTTCTCCTTGTTTTTCTTGTGGCCGATCGGTTCTTCCCCCCCTAGGGTTGGATCGATTTTTCATAAGCAATAATATTAAGTGTTTTGTTTACTTGCATCAAACCTTTATTCGTTGGTAGTTTGTGTGTACAAGAACGAGGTAATTACTTACTTTAGTAATTATCAAGAGATCGATAAACAAAACGGTAAGGGGTTTATCATTGATCTAATTGTACAAGAATCAAGGTTTATTTGAAGTGCATCGGGTACGTTTACTATTTATGTTTTAGTTAATCTTAAACGTGTTATTACTTAATCCTAGCTTCCGCAATATGTGTACTTTGATTGTCAAACTCTAACAGTGGCATCACGAGCCATGGATAACATGTAATTGATTACTAAAACGTAATAAAAATCGGATCTTTAATTGTTTTAGATACATGTTTTTCTAGGGTTTTCTCTTTAAATTTTTTTTATATAAAATTTTGTAACCCTAACCCTAATTTTAGGGGGGGTCGATTTCCACTAAAAAACCCTAATTAGGGTTTGTGGTTTTCTTGATTAAATTGTAATCATATAGAAACCCTAGGTCTAAACCGGTTTTTGTGAACGTACTTGTGACCTATGTGCTAATTGTTAGGTTAATCCGTGACGAAACATGCATGTTAGTCATGGATCTTATTTGATTATTTATATGTCACATGTTTTAAATAGATCTAAAATTGGGGAAGACTCCATATATATTAAAATCAATTTATATGCTATGTAGTGTGTATATTATCTTTGGCCTACGCAATTGATTCGTCAATGTATGTGGCTCCACTTCCATTAAGAAGGGAAGGCCTTAGGTGATTACATGCATAATTATACCTAGAATTGATTTTATTAGGATTTTTTTTAATATGGTTTGCATGTGGCTAATTGTTTCACGTTTTATTATTAGTTGTTTATTTTTCTTTAAATTACTTGTTTTATTGTTTTCTTAATTGTTTGACTTGATGTAAGCAAAAAAAAGGGTGATTTTCATAAAAGAAAATAATATAGACTAATAACGGTGAAACTAAAGTAATAAAGTGAGAATCTTGCAAGGTCTTAAATGCCGAAAGTGGTCCGATTCGCACGGTAATCAGCTCCCAGGCGAGACTAGCAAAATTCATACTTTATTATAAGATTTTGAGATTGAATCCATAAACTTTTGCTTGATTGATGTTTTGTACAAATATGCTTTTAAAATTAAGTCCTTTAAGACGATATTCATAACCGTGATTTAAAGGCTTAGAAAAGAGCCTTAGAGTCTGCCTTGGTTATCACAATCTTGAATATGTCTTAAACGAATTACTTTTAAAACCATAATTGTAGAAAGTCATCTTAGGGTTTGTTAAACCTCAAGTAAAACTTTGTGTATTAATTTCACGAATTGGTAATAAAAAGGTTTTGAAAACATATGCTATAAAGATGAGTGCATGCATCTTTATACATATTTTGATTTACACATCAAAAATAAATACCCTTATAATTTAAGTTACATGCCATCTACCTATAAGAAACACTTGGAATTTTAATTTAGTAAACGTGAGACCTAGGCTAAATTACTATAACAAGGTAAAATTCTTTTAACGCGTGAGACCATAATTGTAATTTTACATGTTTCTAAGGTAGACGACTTAATTAAGTTGTGCGTGAGACCTAGAACTTAAGGCATGAGATGGGATGAAACATGCTTACAAGGCAAATTGATGAATCAATTTGATGTAATTCCCATAATGATCTAGGAATTGGAAAACTTGTTTGCCAATTATTGTTCGACAGATTACTATCTTTTGTACTTTCACCACTAGCAGATCAACTGATGTGGTGAAACTATGTAAAGTTAGATCCTAGGTTTTCAAGAAAATTTTGGTGGTTATATGAATATAACTTTGGGTATTTTATTTTCTTGAAGATATTTATTATCGAAAATACTAATGTTTGAACTTTTATCTGTAGATATGGCTCAACCCGATACCCCATCTGTGATTTCTGCTTTCAAGAGTCATCTTGAGAGAGAGAAACTGACTGGAAAGAATTTCAATGATTGGTACCGCTCACTTAGAATTGTCTTGAGGTCGACCGGTAAGATGGACTATTTGACCGAAGAATGCCCAGCTGATCCTGCTGCTACTGAACCAGAAGCAGTCAAGGCGGCATGGAGGGTGGAACATGCTAAGTTTAATGAGGTTGCTTGTTTAATGCTCACTAGCATGAGTGCTCAATTGCAAAAGAAGTTTGGGTACTTTTTCCCAAAAGATATGCTTGATGTTCTTAGGCAATCTTATGAGAAACCACCAGCAGTTGAATTGTATGATGAATTGGACAAGCTACATAACTGCAAGCATGGCGATGGTAAACCAGTTGAAGATTATGTGACTGAGATGAAGGAATCTTTTGATCAGCTTCACAGAATTGGATTTGGTTACCCTGAGAATGTGCAAGTGCACTTGATCAACAGGTCCCTTAACAAGGACTTTGCTGGTTTTGTGCAGAACTTCAAGGTCAAGAATCCTCGCATTGCTTATTGAGTATGAGAAAAGTCTACCAGCCAAGGTCAAGAATCCTACCCCGCAAGTGTTGGCAATTCATGGTGGGAGATTCCAGAAGAAATCGCATGTGAACAAAGGCAAAGGGAAGGTTAACAAAGGCAAGCAGGTCATGGCCTATCAACCTGAACCCAAGATGAAGCAACATCAGCCTAAGCAGAAAAAGGTGAATCCACCAAACAAGAAGGATCAGGCATGTCACCATTGTCATGAAAAGGGCCATTGGAAGCGCAATTGTCCTCTCTATATTCATGACTTGCGACTCAAGAAGCAGGGGAATGAAGCTGGTAACCCCAGCTCATCAGGTGCGTTCTTTATGATTGAATTATTCACTCTTACTCCTAAATTGAATTCATGGGTATATGATACGGGATGTGGCATTCATATTTGCAATTCCTTGCAGGGGTTTAGAGTTGAGAGAAAGCTGGCCTATGGACAACAATTCTTGCACGTTGGTAACGGAGCGCATGCAGGAGTTGAAGCTATAGGAGTTTATGATTTAGTGTTGCCTTCGGTCTTAGTACTATCTTTAAATAATTTTCATTATGCACCGTCAATTGTTAGAGGTGTAATTTCATTTTCATGTTTGTTGAACCTTGGTTTTGAGCATACTATTTCTAGCAATGGAATTTCGGTTTCTTTAAATGGTGTTTTTTATTTTAATGCTATGGCTGTGAATGGTGTCTTTGAAATTGATATGAATGATAATGATAATGCTTTTGTTAAAAAATAATTCAATGTATAGCATCAACAATAAGAGAATCAAGAAAGGTCTGGATTCATCTTATCTTTGGCATTGTCGACTTGCTCACATTGGCAAAGATCGCATGAAAAAGCTGCAACATGATGGGCTTTTAGAAAAGATCAATGATGAATCATTTGATAAATGCGAATCTTGCATTGCTGGGAAGATGACTAAGAAACCCTTTAAAAATAGGATTGAAAGGGCGAATGATCTACTTGACCTTATACACACAGATGTGTGTGGACCACTTAGACATGTGTCAAGGAGAGGTGCTAGCTACTTCTTAACATTTACGGATGACTACAGCCGTTATGGTTATGTTTATTTACTTAAACATAAACATGAGGTGTTTGAGACATTCAAAGTGTTTAAAGCAGAAGTAGAGTTGCAACTAGGAAAGAAGATTAAAGCTCTTCGATCCGATAGAGGTGGTGAATACCTGAGTCAAGAGTTTATAGATTACTTAGCAAAGGAGGGAATTGTCCAGCACCTTACTTCTCCATATACTCCACAACAAAATGGTGTATCTGAAAGAAGGAATCGTACATTGCAAGATATGATACGATCTATGTTTAATCTAACAACTCTTCCTTACTCGTTTTGGGATTATGCCTTGGAATCTGCAGTTCGCATTTTAAATATGGTTCCAACAAAGAAGGTTGATAAGACTCCATATGAAGTATGGACTGGAAAAGCTCCTAACTTGTCTTATCTAAAGGTCTGGGGTTGTGAGGCGTATGTTAAACGTGACTCAGCAGACAAACTCCAACAAAGATCTGTAAAGTGCATCTTCGTAGGTTACCCTAAGGAAACTATGGGTTACTACTTTTATTACCCAGCTAAAAACAAGGTTTTTGTTGCAAGGTATGGAGACTTCTTAGAAAAGGAGCTCATATCTCAAGAATTCAGTGGGAGAGTATATGATCTGGAAGACGATCATGAAGATGTAACACCTTCTGAAAACACTAGCCAACTTCCTGAAGAACCTGAAAGTTTAGGTCCTCCACCAGAAGTTGAAGTGATTCCCGTTCGCAGATCTTCAAGATCTGTGAAGGCTCCTACACGTCTATGTCTAAACGTAGAGTGTGATGACAACTTGATAGGGGATCTTGATGAACCTACAAGTTATAAAGCTGCCATGAATAGTCCTGAAAAGGAAAAATGACAGGGAGCTATGAATGGGGAAATGCAATCCATGAAAGACAATGAAGTCTGGGAAGAAGTAGACCTACCTCCGGGTACCAAGCTAGTTGGGAGTAAATGGCTCTTCAAGAAAAAGACTGATATGGGTGGCATTGTACACACCTATAAGGCCCGTTTGGTAGCTAAAGGCTATACTCAAACTTTTGGCGTTGACTATGAGGAGACCTTTTCTCCTGTAGCTGACATAAGGGAAATTAGGATTCTTATAGCCATAGCCGCTTACTATGACTATGAGATTTGGCAAATGGATGTCAAAACCGCCTTCTTAAATGGTCGCCTAGATGAAGACATCTATATGGCGCAGCCTGAGGGGTTTGTGAATCCAGAATTCCCAGATCGTGTATGCAAGCTTAAAAGATCCATTTATGGATTAAAGCAAGCATCACGACAATGGAATAAAAGATTTGATAGTGAAATTAAGAAGTATGGATTCACTCAAAATCTTGATGAGCCATGTGTATATCACAAAGCTAGTGGGAGTAATGTAATTTTCCTTATATTATATGTCGATGACATATTGATCATGGGAAACGACATTCCAAGTTTACAAAAGGTTAAGGAATATCTTGGAAGTTGTTTTTCTATGAAAGATCTAGGGGAAGCTGCATTTATTCTGGGAATCAAGATATATAGAGATAGATCTCAGCGATTAATTGGATTAAGCCAAAGTGCTTACATTGATAAAATATTGAAGAGATTCAGTATGCAAAATTCCAAGAAAGGATATTTGCCGATGCAAGAGCAACATGGCTTGAGCAATAAAGTTTGTGCTTCAACACCCGAAGAGGTGCAACGCATGAAGAGAGTCCCTTATGCTTCGGCTGTGGGATCTATAATGTATGCGGTGAAAAGCACAAGGCCTGATGTGGCGTTTGCTCAGAATTTAACCAGTCGATATCAGCAGAACCCAGGTGAAAAACACTGGACTGCTGTTAAGAATATTCTTAAGTACCTTAGGGCTACTAAAGAGATGTTCTTGGTATATGGGGGTACTCCATCTGCAGAGCTTGATGTAACAGGTTACTGCGATGCTTCTTGGAAATGTGATAAAGATGATACGAAGTCTCAGACGGGTTATGTCTTTGTCATTAATGGAGGAGCTGTTGATTGGAGGAGCAAAAAGCAGAGTGTACTAGCGATGTCTGCTACAGAAAGTGAGTATATAGCTGCTTCAGAAGCTGCAATGGAAGCTGTTTGGATTAGGAAGTTTGTTTCAGGGCTTGGGGTTATGCCTTCGATTCAGCGACCTATAAAAATGTATTGTGACAACTCAGCCGCAATTACATTTGCCAATGAACCTGGAATCATGAGAGGCACCAGACATTTCCCGATTAAGCACCACTATGTCAGAGAACAAGTTGAAATAGGTGAAATCGAAATGCTCAAAGTTCACACAGATGAAAACTTAGCTGATCAATTTACAAAGCCTTTACCTGGCACCAAGCTTTACAAGCATGCTGAAGGAATAGGACTTAAATTAGCTGATAGTTTCATGCCCATTTGTGATTAGTATTTGGATAAAGGATGTAATGTACAATTATTAATATTTACTGAAATAAAATATTGGTTATGTTTATTTATTCATTGTCTTATTAATAATATATCCTATATTTGCATGTTTAAGATCCGTGAATAATTTATTATTCTAAATAGTCCGTTGTCGATTAATGATATGGGAATATCATTAAACTAAGACAATTTTGAGTATTGGTTAAGGGTATACTTGAAAGTATATTGATGCGTAGTCATACCAATTTCACATGATATTCAATGAATTGAGTATTGGACTTATCCCAACAACATGATTTAAATTTATTGTGAGAATCATATTTAATAGTTATCCTCAGACTTGAGATACCAGATAAGTGTCATGGATGTAGTGCATTTTGTGGAGCAATCTACCGCTTACCGTAATTGGAAGTCATAATGGTTGTTTTCAGAATGTTGCAAAGTTCATGGGTTATTCTTGTAGTCAAGAGAGAATTCGCTCCTTCTGATTTATTCAGAAGTTTAATACTGCTGGGCCCCTCGTAGGGTTGACAAAATGCTTGCGTGGCCACGCCCAAAGTCTATCTGGAATACGTTCAGATGTTTTGGTAATTTTGTTCAATCATAAAGAGACGAGAAACTGAATTTAATAAAGAACCTCACATCTTTATTAATGTAGTATTAGAGGCGAAAGGATAATAATAATGATGAATCATTAAAAGTTTTCCAGGAAACCTAGCTCAGGTCGAACTAGGGGCATTGGAGTGTTGCAAGACGCTAACCAGTGTCATTTTACTATTAATAGATATACGAGTGGGAGCTGTTAAAAGTTATGTATAAATATTAATAAGTAAATGTCTAGTATCGAACCCGAGACCTCGGGATTGCACACTTTACAAACAAGAATAATGTAAAATAAATATGTATATATTAAATGTATTGAATATATATATTTATAACACTTAATGGACTAAATGATCGTTAGTTATTAAACGTATGGACTAATTATCATTAGGGACGAAAGATATGGACTAGAGTGTAACTTGGGAGTCAAGAAAGATCTAGAAACACCCCTTGGGTGCTATGGCCGGTCGAAGCCCACTCCCATGGGTCAACCCATGCTTTCTTGGTCACCAAGTTTCACCTAGTATATATACAAGGCCAAGGATTAGGGTTTCACATCTTTTGTGCACACACACAACCCTAAAACCTTTTTCTTTCTCCTTGTTTTTCTTGTGGCCGATCGGTTCTTCCCCCCCTAGGGTTGGATCGATTTTTCTTAAGCAATAATATTAAGTGTTTTGTTTACTTGCAACAAACCTTTATTCGTTGGTAGTTTGTGTGTACAAGAACGAGGTAATTACTTACTTTAGTAATTATCAAGAGATCGATAAACAAAACGGTAAGGGGTTTATCATTGATCTAATTGTACAAGAATCAAGGTTTATTTGAAGTGCATCGGGTACGTTTACTATTTATGTTTTAGTTAATCTTATACGTGTTATTACTTGATCCTAGCTTCCGCAATATGTGTACTTTGATTGTCAAACTCTAACAGTAACAAGTTACTAGTCAATGAAGTAATATGAATGTAGCATTTTTTATAGGAAAAATTTTATGTATATCCTTGAAAATTTCAAAAATTTAATATATATCCTTTTTACTAGTTTTTTATGCATAAAGTACAATGCATTTAATACATCAAAAGGATATATATGAAATTTTTGAAATTTGCAAGGATATAAATAAAATTGTAATTTTTTTTATATTGTTCACTAATTAACAAATTAACAAAGTTCAGTAAGATATTTGTATATTTCCCTTCTCTAACAAAACCCAACAGCCAAATAACGAGACACTAACACGCGCTCTTTGAAACATGGTGATCATCTGGATACCGCAACAAGTCTCAACTCAGGTGTCACTACCATGACCAATTTACAGCCAGACATTTTATCAAACAGTTGTGCAGCTCAATCACATGGATAAATAAATATAATGTCACTTGTTGTAATGACTAATAATGATACGCTTCATCTCCCTCTTTCTTCCTTCTCTTGTTTATGCTGCCAAGACAGTGACCGGACCTTTGTCGGCGATATTCCAGTCACCGGAGCTGCAGTTCTTTCATATTAGTAACAGTCAGGTAATATAAATTTATATAATTTATGTTTTTACAAATTGTTTGTTTGATTATTAGTTAATTAATTAATTAATTATAATTTGAATTTATGTGAGGTAATGTTGGTTGATTGATTGATTGATTTGAATCAGGGTTTTTGTTTTTGGTTTGATTTGTGTTTTAATTCATTGGGCGAGTATTTGACTTAGATGTACGTGTCTCCGTGGCCGTTTTACGGGCCACCGCTAAGATGTGTACCTAGTGAAAGTTTCAAAATAAGCCAAAGAAAGTGAGCTTATGAAACATAAGCCCAAAACCAAATAAACCGTAAGCAGGCTATATAAGCCGAAACAAACACCCCTTATTAAGCAGGAAAGCACTTTTTTCATCCAAGTTGCTTATTTCGTGTTAGATATTTCATATTGAATTGAAATGACGTTTTACTCTCGTATTTAACCTAAAACATTTTATAATTGAACTTGATTGAAAATGTTGTTGTATAAAATAAGCAAATCCAAACACCGGTTCCAAAAGTACTTATTTTTAAGCAGAAGCACAAGCAGAAAATGCAATAACATAGTAAGCATAAGCAATCCCAAACACCAACATAGTAAAAAATGCAATAACAATACTCGTAAAAATAATAATTCAATGAAAATTTTCAATCAAGTTTATTAAGAGAATGTTTTAGGTTAATATCAAATAAACAATACGAAATAAACAAAAAGTGTGTGGATGGAGAAATGGCTTTTCTGCTTAAAAAAGCGGAAAAGCAGAAAAATAAGCAATCACAAACACCTTATTGAGTCATCGGAGAAAAAATATTTGTAGCTGAAACGGTTAGCTAAGATGTGACATTCTGGTTGGTTATTAAAAAGTTATTTCGGCTAACTTATGTCTGGTAACCTCTTTCAAAATGATACAAAAACCTTACATTGTACAATCTTGTTCTGCTTTCGAGGCACATGTATCACATTGTTCTGTTAGGGTGTACTAGTTTATGTAAATACGCATGGCTCACATAAACTTTTTAGGCTTCCTCGAAGCTGAATTGTAAGATTAATGTTGCTTTCGTTTTTAGGTTCCTACTATGCTGCTGTTATTGAGAACCAAGTAAATTTTGCTGGACAGGTAGTGGTTGATGTTGGCGCTGGAAGCGGCATACTATCATTGTTTGCTGCACAGGTGTTACTAATGAATACTATAGTGGGTGATTAGATTTGCATTTTGGTATCCTCTGATTGTTGGGACTTGAAATTGCGATAATCAGTGTTTAATGTTTCGATATACATATTGTGGTTATAAATGTATAGGGATCAAAATATATATTTTTTAACTAGTTTTGTACTGGATACTTCAAAACCAGACAATCAAGTTTAAAATATAGTTACTTATGTATCCCTTTGTTTGACCCAATCCCGGAATCTTTAAATTTCCATTTCATAAAACCCACATCCAAACAGCAAAACACTTTCACGTACTCTTATTGAGAAATGTCATGTCACATGTATCGACTAATTACACAGTTCATAATCCTCTTTGTTTCTTACCTTGTTTAGGCTGGCGCAAAGCATGTTTATGCTGTGGAAGCATCGGAAATGGCTGACTATGCTCAAAAGCTCATATTGCTGGGAATCCTCTCTTGGCAGAACGAATTACGGTTAGTGCCCTTAATACAAGCTTGTTTGCTTATATTGTTTGATGCTTATCATTTGGATGTATTCTTGGCACCGTCATGTAGGTTATCAAGGGCAAAGTTGAAGACGTAGAATTGCCTGAGAAAGCCGATATATTGATCTCAGAGCCCATGGGTAATCTCATCATGTCATGTTCATATTGTCTTATGAATGTTTATTTGATGAATAGTTGTTTACTTGTTTATGCAATTTAGTTGGTAAAATAGCTGGTTTTTCTATAAACTTCTTCTTTACAGGCACATTGTTAGTGAATGAAAGAATGCTCGAGTCCTATGTCATTGCAAGAGATCGTTTTCTTGTCCCAAATGGGAAAATGTTCCCTAGTGTTGGAAGGTGATTTTAACTTAATGATGCATTCTCATGTTATCATGATTTATATGCATTTTTCGATTTTAACTTAATAAATAAAAAATTGCAGTTACTGTATCTCTTTGATGTTTGACTTTCTATGCATTGGACGCGTGTTAGCATAGTTTTAAAACATAATATATAAGAAGTCAAAGTGACATCTTGTACTTGCCATATATGTACGTGTATGCCTTTTGACGTAGGCGTAATGTTATCGCTGTGTTTGTTTTATTTTGTAGAATTCACATGGCACCATTTAGTGATGAGTATCTCTATGTTGAAATTGCAAACAAGGTATGATCTATTTTATTCTTTGTGATTCATTTTTTATCGTTTGTTAATGCTTTCTTGTTTTTTTGCTCATTTATCCTTGGACAATTTATAGAATGTTCAATGCTGGTTCTCGTGAAATATTTGGACATTAGAGTAGATCAAGAGTATCTTGATTATTATATGCAGAAAGTGAAAAGGTTCTTGATCCTTGTTTGTGCATGCAGGCCCTGTTTTGGCAGCAACAGAACTATTATGGGGTTGATTTGACAGCTTTACACGGAACTGCATTTCATGGATATTTTTCACAGGTTTGTCTTGGCTGCATAAATTGCAAAATAACCGAACATGTTTTACATTTGCCATTAATGTTAACACAAAGTTTATGAGAACTTTTATGTTTAATGACACCTTCTGTTCGCAAACAACTACTTCAGGTTTCTTGTATTGATGTTCCGTGATTGGTTTGAACCCTAATAGGATTTCTGCATCGTCCTTTTTTCAACTAGGCTTTATTATCAAACGCTTACTACTAGAACCGTTTAATTGAACCCAAGTATTGTGATGCTCTAAATTGTTGGAATATATGAATAATATAAAACAATAAACATATAAACATCAAAGAGTACGCAGCGGAATAGATCAAATACAAATAATAAATTAACCGAATATAAATGGAAGCGTACCTCTTATTCAATAGCAAGAACAAGAACTTATAAACCCTAGGAGAGGGCTTATATGGATCGACTAGGGCTAGTCACAAGGCAAGATCACCGTTAGCAAAAGTATGCTAACACTTCGTTCTCACACACACGTACTATAAGCGTTTCAAAGGAAATGCTAGATTCGTAGTACACGAAAAGATTAAACTATTGGTCCTATCAATCAAAGATCGATTAGACACAAAGAAAGAGATTAGAGAAGATTAGGTTGCAATGGAACCAAGGGATTATTGGAATGAATGAGAGGGGTCTCATTATATACTAATCAAGAGGCTTGGAGCAAAAGCTATCCCAAAACCCTATGGGAGAGGGGCCTTGGCCGGCCATGGGTTTTCAAAGCCCAACCCGAACCAAACTTTCACTCTTATCCACATTTAGTCCTTCATGTCTCGTCCAACGGTCGTTAGTTACCGTTAAGTTTATATTTCGTGTATTTAATAATTATTCGTCACTAAAACAATAATTATTAATTCATTGAAACTCATACGTAAAGTGTGCAATCCCGAAGTCTCGAGTTCGAATCCGGTCATGATATATTAATTTATTATCCGTCAAACTAACAGCTCCCACTCGGATATAGATTAATGTAACAATGACAATGGTTAGTCTAGCATAACACGCCAATGCCCCCAGAACGATCTCGAGTATGGTTTCCTGGAAAAAACCACCTTTGATGATTCATCATCATACTTATCCTTTTGATTCTAATACTATGTTAATTTGGATATGGATTGAAGTCATTCCATAATTAACTAGTGTTTCTCGTTATTTATGATTAAGCAAGATTACCAATTCTTCTGAACGTATTCCAGATAGACCTTGGGCATGGCCATGCAAACATCTTGTTAATCCTACGAGCGGCCAAACAGTATTATACTTCAAAACAAATTTGAAGGAACCAAATCCTGTATTGACTACAAGCATAACCTATGAACTTCGCATCACCTCTGAAAATAATCCTTATAACTACCAGTTACGGATAGCGTTAGATTATCTCACAGAAAATGAGCTACATCCACAGTAGTTACCTAGTATCTCAAGTCTGAGGATAAATATTCATGATTTACTATAATGACAACATCCATAAGTACAATCATGTAGTTGGGATTTTGTCCTATATTCAATTTATCCAGTATTGAATATCATGTGAATTTGGCATGTCTACGCACCAATATAATTTATATATATTATACCAAATCTCACATTTGTCTTAGTTCAATGATACTCCCATATCATTAATTGACAACGGACAATTTTTAGAATAACTTAAGTTATTCATGGATTAAACATGCAAATATAGGATACAATATTTATGAATAGAAATAAACATAACACAATACTTCATTTCATTCGAATAATTATTGTTTACAATCCTTTATCCAAATACTAACCACAGATCTACATGAAACTACTAGCTAAACGAAGTCCAATGCCATCAGCAAGTCGAGTAAGCTTTTCCTTAGATAAAGCCTTCGTAAATGGATCAGCTAGATTGTTATCTGTGTGAATTTTGAGTAGATTGATTTCACCTATGTCGACTTGTTCTCGAACATAGTGATATCTTCTTGGAAAATGTCTGGCGCCCTTCATAACTCCAGGTTCATTGGCGAATGTAACTGCGGCAGAGTTGTCACAATACATATTAATAGGCAATTCAATTGACGGCATAATACCAAGCCCCGAAATGAATTTCCTGATCCAAACAGCTTCCATCGCAGCTTCCGATGCAGCAATATACTCAGCTTCTGTAACAGACATCGCAATTGTTGTCTGCTTCTTGCTCTTCCAGTCAACTGCTCCTCCATTAATAACAAAGACATAACCCGTCTGAGACTTTGTATCATCTTTATCAGTTTCAAAGGACGCATCACAGTAACCTGTAACATCAAGTTCTGCTTCTGGATTTCCCCCATACACTAGAAACATATCTTTAGTATTCCTTAAATACTTAAGAATGCTTTTAACAGCGTGCCAGTGCTTTCCACCTGGATTCTGTTGATAACGACTGGTCATATTTTGTGCAAACGCCACATCAGGTCTTGTGCATCTAACTGCATACATGATAGATCCTACTGCTGAAGCATACGGAACCTTCTTCATGATTGCAACCTCTTCAGGTGTTGAGGCACATAGTTTGCTACTTAAGCCATGTTCCACTTGCATTGGCAAATATCCTTTCTTGGAATTTTGCATATTAAATCTCTTCAATACTTTATCAATGTAAGTACTTTGACTTAATCCAATCAACCGCTTTGATCTATCTCTGTAGATCTTGATTCCAAGGATGAATGTTGCTTCTCCTAAATCCTTCATAGAAAAACATCTACCAAGATAAGCTTTAACTTCGTTTAAACTTGGTATATGATTTCCTAATATTAATATGTCATCGACATATAGGATAAGGAAAGTAACATTACTCCCACTAGCTTTCTGGTATACACATGGCTCATCAAGATTTTGACTAAATCCAAAACTTTTGATTTATGCGTCAAATCTCTTATTCCATTGACGTGATGCTTGCTTTAATCCATAAATGGATCTTTTAAGTTTGCATACACGGTTTGGAAATTCTGGATTCACAAACCCCTCAGGTTGCGCCATATAGATGTCTTCATCTAGGCGACCATTCAAGAAGGCGGTTTTGACATCCATTTGCCATATCTCATAGTCATAGTAGGCAGCTATGGCTAAGAGAATCCTAATAGCTCTAATGTCAGCTACAGGAGAAAAGGTCTCCTCGTAGTCAACACCAAATGTTTGAGTATAGCCTTTAGCTACCAAACGGGCCTTATAGATGTGTACAATGCCATCCATGTCTGTTTTCATTTTGTAGAGCCATTTACTTCCAACTACCTTAGCATTTGGAGGTAAGTCTACTTCTTCCCAGACTTCATTGTCTTTCATGGACTGCATTTCCCCATTCATAGCACTCTGCCATTTCTCCTTTTCAGGACCATTAATGGCAGCCTTATAACTAGTAGGTTCATTAAGATCCCCTAGTATCGTTTCCTCACACTCTACGTTAAGACATAGACGTTCGGGTGCTTTCACAGTTCTTGAAGATCTGCGAATGGGTACCACTTCCACTTCAGGTGGAGGACCTAAACTTTCAGGTTCCACAGGAAGTGTGCTAGTGTTTTCAGAAGGTGATGTATCTTCATCTTCTAGATCATAAACTCTCCCACTGAATTCTTGAGATATAAGATTCTTTTCAAAGAAATCTCCATACCTAGCCACAATGACTTTATTCTCTGGTGGAAAGTAAAAGTAGTAACCCATTGTTTCCTTTGGGTATCCTACGAAGATACACTTAACAGATCGCTGTTGGAGTTTATCTGGTGAATCACGTTTAACAAACGCGTCACAACCCCAGACCTTTAAGTAAGAAAAGCTAGGAGCTTTTCCTGTCCATAATTCATATGGAGTCTTATCAACCTTCTTTGTTGGAACCATATTCAATATGCGAATAGCAGTTTCAAGGGCATAATCCCAAAAGGATAAGGGTAGAGATGTAAGATTAAACATTGATCGTACCATGTCTAGCAAAGTACGATTTCTCCTTTCAGATACACCATTTTGCTGTGGAGTATAAAGAGCCGTGAGATGTTGGACTATACCACACTCAGTTAGATAATCTTTAAACTCTTGGCTTAAATATTCACCGCCTCTATCGGATCGAAGTGCCTTAATCTTCTTACCGAGTTGTAATTCTACTTCACTTTTAAAAACCTTGAAGGTATTAAAGACTTCATGTTTATGTTTAAGTAAATAAACATAACCATAACGACTATAATCATCCGTGAAGGTTATGAAGTAGGTAGCACCACGTCTTGACACATGTCTAAGTGGACCACACACATCAGTGTGTATTAATCCAAGTAGATCTGTTGCCCTTTCCACTTGTGGTGAAAAAGGTTTCCTTGTCATCTTCCCAGATATGCAGGACTCGCATTTATCAAATGATTCATCATTGATCTTTTGTAAAAGCCCATCATGTTGCAGCTTTTGCATGCGATCCTTGCCTATATGAGTGTGACATTTCAAAAATTTCATGACATTAATTTTTATATCTTATTATTTAACTATTTTATTTTATGTAATAATTAAATTCATCGGAAGTTATCCGCGTACGTCGTTAAACGTACATTTAATTTAAACAAACTATATACTATGATTAGTCTACTTATTTTATACATTTTAATTACCTTACAAACATATTTTATATTTCACATTTTTATTCTTCCATCTATAAATAAACTGTGCATATTTATATATATATATATATATATATATATATATATATATATATATATATATATATATATATATATATATATATATATATATATATATATATATATATATATTTTCACGTCTACGAGCTACGTTTCAATTTTAACAACATTTTAACACTCCGGCACTAGGATAACCTAACAATTTTAATTATTTTAATATTGGTTCGGATATATATATTTTTGGAACGTATCGCGAGATTTTTTTTGATTATTTGGAACGATTTCGGTTCGAGATAGTTGATTTGCTATTTAAGGTTTCGGGTTTGGTCCGTGTATCTACACCGGGTTACTTAACCCACTCTACCCCCCTTAATATTATTATTATTAATATTATTATTAATAAAATTCATTCTTTTATTTTGTAAACTACAAAATTGTCCTTGTGTTTGGCTGGCACAAAAACACCACACACACAAACACAACCTCACCTACATCTCTCTCTCTAATACATATCAACACCACCATCTCTACCCTAGCCGCCGCCCCCTTAATTTCGAAATTAAGGGGGCGGCGGCTAGGGTAGAGATGGTGGTGTTGATATGTATTAGAGAGAGAGATGTAGGTGAGGTTGTGTTTGTGTGTGTGGTGTTTTTGTGCCAGCCAAACACAAGGACGATTTTGTAGTTTACAAAATAAAGAATGAATTTTATTAATAATAATATTAATAATAATAATATTAAGGGGGGTAGAGTGGGTTAAGTAACCCGGTGTAGATACACGGACCAAACCCGAAACCTTAAATAGCAAATCAACTATCTCGAACCGAAATCGTTCCAAATAATCAAAAAAAATCTCGTGATACGTTCCAAAAATATATATATCCGAACCAATATTAAAATAATTAAAATTGTTAGGTTATCCTAGTGCCGGAGTGTTAAAATGTTGTTAAAATTGAAACGTAGCTCGTAGACGTGAATATATATATATATATATATATATATATATATATATATATATATATATATATATATATATATATATAAATATGCACAGTTTATTTATAGATGGAAGAATAAAAATGTGAAATATAAAATATGTTTGTAAGGTAATTAAAATGTATAAAATAAGTAGACTAATCATAGTATATAGTTTGTTTAAATTAAATGTACGTTTAACGACGTACGCGGATAACTTCCGATGAAGTTAATTATTACATAAAATAAAATAGTTAAATAATAAGATATAAAAATTAATGTCATGAAATTTTTGAAATGTCACAGCACGTACCCCTTAAGAGAGCGACGTCCCGGCGCTCAATTCGTCTTAATCATTTTTGGGATGGAAGCATGTATAAAAACCATGTTGAAACTCGGGTTTATGGTTGTGATTGTAGAATGTCTATTTTCAAATTTTTTTTAGGAATCATTAGTTGAAACGAAGTTTAAATCAGTCATATCCTCAAGACGTGATTAAAATATGATGTATAAAAAGTGTAATTTGAAATATAGGGCATGGTGTCATTATAAATATTGGTTATGATTTTTACAAAAGAGGGTGGTTAGAACCGACTCTTTAGCTTAAGAAGGTCATTTTGGTAATTTAAACACTTGTGAAGTATTTGTAAAATTTTCATAAAGACGCATAAAAATTTTATAGAAGCCTATGGAGGTGCTTAATGCATTTTGTGCACGGGATTTTTTTTTTTTTTTTTTTTTTTTTTTTTGACAAAGTATCAAGATATCAACGAAGATAGAACAAGTGATAGAAATCACATAATGTGTAAGCAATGGTATGAGGGAACGGTTTGAATGTCGTGAGGGTCCTGAAAGGAAAGGATAAAACAAAAGTGTTGGCGATAAAACAACAGGAGACAAGGAATTTATGAAGTCGCTAATTTGTGGAAGCGAATAATAGTACATTATTATTAGCTTATCAAGCTCGCGGCGGTTGATATAAAATTGGAAAAATCCACATAACAAATTACGAGTCGAGAGGAGTTCATAGCCCAAAGAATGATTCGTACACACGCTATGGTAGATACACATAAGCCCACTCATTCATAACTCGTCACTTACATAAAGAGGCGTCCCAATCCATGTAAATGAAGATTTATGAATTTATGGTTCGGCGGTTTATAATTTCTTTATTCAAATGAAGAAGCGTCCCAATTCATTTCAATAAAACGATTATAAATCATCCTACTTAAGTATGTCCATCACAAAACAAAATACACAACAAGATCAAGTGTTACAATAAATAAAAAGATGTCTAATTAACGATATGATTCATCACAATCATAAGAAGAAGTAACGAGAATAATAATATGACATTAGTCAATCGCATTCGCAAAGGTAAGTGCCAAAGGATGACACGATCTGAGATGACAAGTTAAGGTCGTCCTCCCATCAATTGAAATATTTCAAAAGAATAGATGACGAAAACAACATACGTGATTCAAAGGATTAAGAAGAATGTTCACACTCAGAGTTGAACAATAAAATTACCAGTGGAATTGACAAAGTAAATATCATCAAAAGGAAATAAAGTAAAGTAGTGAAAATGTTTCAGAGATCACCGCATCATTCATAAGAGGTTAAAGTAAACGAACTCGTTAATACATATCATAATACTATACATATGCGTAAGAATTTGAGAAGAGAGTAACAGATATATGTACGGGTATCCTTATACAATACTAGTATCGACGTTCGAAGGAGAAAATAAGAAAACACGAAGTACGCGATAATCGGAGTGGTCAGCGTATAAATAACCGACGGATATAAAGTAAAAAGTATAACATCATAAGATAGACATGAGAGAGCGAAATCATGACTAGGGGATATATTCATTAGTCATATAATAGAAGTATAGATGCAAAATAGAGCATATAAGTTACCTGGGAGCAAGCGTACGCGGATATCGAACAATGGTGAAAGACTAAAAAAAAAAATTCGAAATCAGTTATAGTTTAGGTTTTGAAAACGACCTAATTAAGAAGCTCAAAAACTCATTTTACAACAAAAATCAGCAAGTATTTTATGACTTTTCATAAATAATTTTCATCAAGTTTGACCTCACTTTTACCCTATTATCTAGCATTTTAAGACCAAGATTCCCCAAGTTTTTATGTAAAACATCAAACTAAGCAACTTTCATGTTTTAACGGAAGGCTGGTTCGGACCAGAAAAGGCTCAAAACCTTGCTTAAAAACTGCATCAGCTCACTTTTATAAACAAGTGCTGTCATTTTTAAAAGAAAAATGTAGAACTGATTTTAATCAAAATCACCCTCACTTTCGCACTCTCACACCCCAATTTCTCGCGGTAGACTAAAAACGTCGTTTCGGACAACTTTCGTGTTTTGTCCGAAGGCCGAAACGGGTCAGAAGGTGTCCGAAACAACCCATTTCAGTTCTGCCAGAATTTACCCATTTTCAGAAGTCCAGAATTTACATATAAGAATTTTTCCCATTTTTGAATCGCCATAAAAACTTCGTTTTTAAGAGTTACGGGGCGATCCTTATATCAAAACGATCGACTTGACAAGTACTAACATAATTTGAAGCATAAACTTTATAAAAACATATTTACGACCCCCAAACATGTACTTCTAATTTTCTGCATTAATTAATATATACCGAAACTTATCCAAACGCCAATTTCATCTCAACAAAACTTCACAACGCACCTATACTAGCCTATCTTCGCCATCTAACCACCTTTACTCAATCAAAACCATATAAGCTTATCAACCAACCACGAAAAATTAAGCACATCGAGTAAACAATAATAACCACAAACCACGATTCTTACGATGATACTTATATATATATAAAAAAAAACACTTGTTAATCCATTCTAATCACTTAATTATTTATACAAATTCCAGTTTTATGCTCGAATCAAAATGAAAATACAAATATATTTATGCTTGTGTTTCGGCATACTCACAAGAATGAGGAGGTGATGATGGCCGTGGTTGGAGTGGAGTATGGCCCGAACCCGATTGAACCATGGACCGACCTTGATTCTTTGAACTTTTGCTCCTCCTTGATTCTTGATGAAGGATGGATGGTGAGGGTGACTATGGTGTCGGTGTGGTTGTGATTTCGAGATGTTAGAGTGGTCCAAATCGCACGTGAGTTGTACCAAAAGATAGATCGTGAAGAGATGGTTAAGATGGTGGTGTTATTTTTGTTGTAGGAGTGGCGGTGGTGGCTGTGGAGGCCGTTTAAGGTGGCGGTGGTGATGGTTAAAAATGATAAGTTCGTGTTTAAGTCGTATATACACATATGTTACTTGTAAAGTGGAGTGTTTGGTTAAAACCTTGGTAAGCTAGTGTTTTCGGAGAAATGATCACTACTATGTGTCGATATTAACATTCTACATTTCTAAACTTTCCAAAAATGGAAACTTTTAAAAATAAAAACTTTCTAAAAATAAAAACTTTCTAAAAATAGAAATTCTTTGGAAAAGTGTCGTAATTTAGAAATGAATATTATTTTCTTTTAAAAGGCTTGTACATTAAATAACTTTGAACTTAACCATCAACTCATCTTAGCAATTATCTGCTATTTGATCCTTATGTGTTTATTTCCTTTCATACGTGTGCTATATGTTTTATACTTTGGTATGTGTACTCGAGTCTTAACATTCAGACCACCACACGAACGATGATACAAAATCTTTTACAAACAATGATACTAAAACATGATACAACTTCTTCTAACTCATACGCATTACTTAAATTTCGCGTGTCATATTTATAAGATAAGTTATTATCTTCTAGGTCGTGCCAACCGTGTACGGTTATGCTTTGCTTCTTGATTCTATTTTACGATACTCACGCCACTACACTCTAAGGTGAGTTCATAGCCTCGCATTTTACTTACTTAAATATTTTATAAACCTCGCGAGGGGGATACATGCTAGTTTTTACAAACTGAATACAAGTAGTTTTTGGTATGCTGGACCCGATTATACGATTATAGATATTGAATGCTTTTTGCCAATTAAGTCCCCTCATGAACCGTTAATTACTCGAGTAGTAAACGCTAGTATTATGGATATGCATATTAGGCTTGGCGGGCCTTGTTCGGGATACGGACACATAATAGTTAGAATTGTGGTAAATGGCAAAAATTTACCTTTCCGGGGCATTATTAAAAATCGTCAAGGTTCGGTTACATGAACTCAATACTATAATCAAATAAACCGACATGTAATTGCAATACCTGTCGCCCGATAAATAATGCTTGTGTTCAACTGATTACTTATTTAAACTCTATGAATTCACTCAACCTTTGTGTTGACTTTTTAGCATGTATTTCTCAGGTATTATTTGCTAGCTGAGCATTGGGAGCAATTAGAGTCGCGTGGATATCAAATATTGGAAGACTTATTTTCTACACATTCGATAACTTTTTATCTTTAAAATACACACATATGTGTCATGTTTTAATTCTTGTAACTTAAGTTTTAAAAAGAAATTGTTGGGACCTTTGTACTCTGATTTATCAAATCGAATGTGATATTTTATTAAACGTCTCTTTTGAGATCGTTTTATGTAACTTGTGTGTATGAACTATTAAGTGACACCCAAATTGGTTTTCCGCTGCGTTGTAAATTTTGGGGGTGTCACAATGAGCAAGACGACAGTGCCAAAGATAAGACGAATCCAAGTTAGACTTGATTCTCTTATTGTTAATGCTATACACAGAATTATTTCTATTGGACATGGAATATTCCATATCAATTTCAAACACACCATTTATTGGAATTGCATTAAAGTAAAAAACATTATGTAACAATTCGCATTTTTCAGGATAATTACTATTCCCGGAAAATTTCACTATTCACTTTTACTATTCATTTTTCCCGAAAATTTTCCCGAAACTTGATTTTTATTTCTTGGGCTGAAGTGATAAATCATTTCCATGGCAAATTAAAAGTTTGACATTCATAAGCTCATTTTCGTGAAAATGATTAAGGAATTACACGGAATTACACGTTTTAGGGTAAAACGTCACTCAGAAATTCTACGTTCAACGAAACTCGACCGCGTTAAGTGACCCCGCATCAGAAAAATGTTTGACACACTCATGATTTATTTGAGAATTAATCGTGACTGAGAAAAACATGACCAAAGACTTCCCGGCAGGTCACCCAAGCCTGTACTAATCTCACATGAGCACGCTTAACTGTTTGGGCGATTAACCGTTAGACCACAAAACGCGTTTCTAAGACAATTTGAGTTTTCAACTTATTAGAAAAAGTCAACATACTTTTTCCCTCCTCCATTGACCAAAAATCATCCCTTGATGTTATAAGTCATTTCGTGATTTTTAGGCTTACGGTTTGATGTCTAAAAGACATTTAATACCAACCGACACTAGACTGAGCCCAGTCTAGACATTATAAGTCATTTTAAATCAATATAATCCTATTAGAAAAGTAACATTTTACTTTTCTCAATTTTACGCAATATTCGTACATTTTACGAATTACGCGTTTTAGACCCGTGTTTCCAGTTTTTAGCAGGGTTTTAGCACCCGATAGATCCTACCACTCATTTTATATTTTATTATGGACTATATGGACATGTTTAACAATACTTTCAAGTTCCATAATTTTACGACACCCGGTTTTACGTTTTGAGGCTTAATCATTTGCGATTGGCATTTCCCGGAGTCAAAACTAACCAAGAATCTTGGATAATACCAAGAAAAGTCCACACTTGCTCCCCAAGCTTGACCAAACCGCCCTAGGAGGGGGGAGTCACAACCATGTGGCTTCATCTCATGAATATACCCCTAGATCACCATTATATTACAACTTGGTCACCAAGTTTTAGTAATTTCCTAGCACTTTCCTAACCTCCTCATTTTTGGACTATAAATACTCCCTCCCCTCCCCTTTGTTGCCGTGCATCCCCAACCCCATAACCATCCCATTCTTAGCTCATTTCCTTCTAGTTTCATGCATGGTTCAAGTGATTCTTCAAGGTAGAAACCCTAGATAGGTTATCATTCATCAAACACTTCCATAACCTCATATACTTGGTGATTTCTCTTGAGTTTGAATCCACTCAAGTCACCTCAACCTTCATCATCCATCTTTCAAGATTACAAGAGTAGAAAGATTGCATGAAGTGAAGTGGGTTGAAGCAAGTCTATCAAAGTCCTATCCTTACATGTTAACTTCCTTTCATCTTTGAAAGCCAAAAGTTGTGAGCCAAACCCTAACTTGATTCTTGTTAAATAATCATGTTCATGTTATTTACCTATTATTCATGCTATATTATGTCTTGTATGCATGTCCATGATGTATAAAAATGAACAAAACAAGTTGTTGTAATTGATTGTTAATATAAGTTCATAAAACAAGTAAACTAGTGACTTTGTTGGTATAACCTGATCAAAATGGCAAAAATATGATATTGGATTATTACATAATACAGTAGAGGACTTAACAAGGAAACCATAGCAATTTGAACCACCTAAAACGAGTATACGAGTCAAAAGTTACGCCGATTTGAAATTACCAAAACTTTGCGGCAAACTGCCAAATACCATTCTGATCAAAATTGGGTTTTGAAAGTCATACTTCTGCTCCGATTCATCAAAAAGTTAAAACACGAAAGTTGTCCGGAACGACGTTTTCGTTCAGGAACAAAGAAGCTCGAGACCTAAAAACGCTTTCCGAGTGATAAAATTCTTCAAAATTCTAAACAGCCCATTTTTAGGCGAAAGTCACTAGATTATGGTTATACTTTGAAAGGAACAAGAGGTCTTATGACCTATAATCAAGACCACAACCATGGCTAGAGCCAAGGTTGTGTCTCATGACCTTGAAACAAGGACTAAAGGTCATGGCTAGGCCATGACGAAATGACCATAACAACTTACATAGGCGTAAACATGAAACAATGAATTAGGCGATATCATGAACAAGCAATTTGGATCTACTTCACTTAAAAAGAAACCATGAGATATTACCAAGAGAAAATGGTCATATAAGACTTATGAAACTACCCCTAATAACAATCTTCATGTACTAATAAACTTTCCTAAGTTTATTCAAATATCGGACATGTAAACTTTTCGGATCAAAACTTATATCTATATACTTTATCAACTACTACAATAGTAGGGAGCCTCATGTGAGGAGTTCATTATGTAAGCCGTCGAGATGAGTTGTGGATTTACGAGTTAAAGTGTCCTGGCTCCTCGAACGCTTACTAACATGACTTCTGAAATATGTCAGCCTGAACGGTAGTAAACGATATACAAAACATACATGTTCATGAAACTTTTCTTTCAAGGACATACAATAGATATACATCATACCACATCATGGACTAAATGCAAGATATATATATATATAGGCACTCCGTTATATTCTTTACTCCGATCCTAAGTCGCGACATTCTATTATAGGTTGCTTGTAGAAACCTTCACGATTCAACCGTTACATTCATTACTTGCTATCTTACTTAAGGTGAGTTCATAGCCCTCTTTCCATTACTTAATTGTTTTACAAATCCTTGGGGGGAATACATGCTATTTCTAAATCGAATACAATGCTTTTAAATTGTATGCTTGCCTGATTGTTTTATTATCACTAAGTACCAACCTTGCTAAACCGAGATCCTTTATTATGAACCATTTAGTCACTAGCAATAGTGAGCGCGAATATTAATAATAGGCCTATTGGGATTGACGAATCCCATTTGTATTGACTAAGTTCAAACAAATGCATTAATATTTGAGATTTAGGTATGTTAGCAAAGTACCTACCGGGATAAATCTGCCGATCGATATTGGTACACGTTAACGTTTTGGTGTCATAAGCTTAGTGTATAATACATTTTATGGGCGTATAATAACGTAGCCTACCTGTTTTGTTTTCCAAACATTGGTGTGAGCCTATAACTCACACTACCAACATATTGTGTTCAAACGATTTAACAAACTCTATGAATATCACTCAACCTTTGTGTTGACCTCTCAAGCATGTATTTCAGGTTCATGACGATCAAGGATGGCACGGAAGGGCACGGATGTTCAAGAGGGCTATAAATTTTATTATCATTCAAAAACTCACTTAATGTGATTTGTAAACATGGAACCAATTGGGACCTCATTTTGTAATCTCTGATATTTATATAATTTGAATGATAAATCTTTTAAAACGACTCAATTGGAGTTCGTTTTCTATTATTGTGACTATTGTGCCGTCGAGTAACACCCAAGTTGAATTCCACTGCATCATGAATTGGGGGTGTTACACATTAATTAAAGAAACAGAAATTCCATTATTAATAAATGTGTGAACAAAACCATTATCTAATAACAAAGAAACTGAAATGACACCCCTAACAATAGAGGGTGCAAAGTGACAATTATTCAATACTAGTATCATTCCCGAAGGTAAAACTAAATCCAAAGTCCCTATGGCTTCAACTGCTGCACGTACTCCATTTCCTACGTACAAGTATCTTTCTCCATAGGCCAGCTTCCTTGCTCCTCTAAGTCCCTGCGACGTATTACAGATGTGAGTACCACATCCTGTATCATATATCCAGGAATTATTCTTACGAGGAAAAGAAAATAACTCAATCATAAACATACCTGAAGTGCTTGCGACGTTACCAGGCATTTTACTTTTGTTGAGGCGCAACTCCTCTAGAAACAATGGACAGTTTTTCTTCCAATGACCAGGAGTGTTGCAGTGGTGACATTTAGCCAAATCCTTATTGAAATTTTCCTTCTTCTTCTGAAAAGGAGGATTTTGCTTCTTAGGCTTCTGTTGGTGATTTGCAATCTGCTTGCCTTTGCCATTACCATTGCCTTTACCCTTGACGTTCGCATTATGCGGTTTGTTGGGTTTCTTGGTGATCCTACCACCCTGTATCGCCATTACAGCAGGTGTAGGTGCCTTCTTATTCAGGCTTTTCTCATAATCTATAAGCATTGCATGAACTTCACTTACTGTCTTCCCCTTGCAATGCATATTATAGTTGCGTACAAACTCACTATACAGATCCTGATTAAGGGATCGCAAAATGAGACCAATGCACACACTTTCCTGATATCCGCAACCAAGTCGCTCCAATTGATCCATATAGTATTTCATGGACAAAAAATGGGCACTCACGGATTTTCCTGCTTCCTGCTTACAATTGTGCAGAGATTCTATTAGATCATATAATTCTGCAGCAGGTGGTTTCTCAAACATTCGTCTGAGTTCATTGATCATGTCCATGGGACCAAAGTTCTCAAATCGCTTTTGCAATTGAGTATCCATCCCAGCCAACATGAGACAAGCCACATCATTGTGCTTCTCATATTCAATGTTGTATGCATCCTTTACGGCTTGTGTTGCATCATCAGCAGGTTTCTCAGGTAGAGGTTCACCAAGATAATCATATCTTCTGGCCATCCTTAAGGTGATTCTTAAAGATCGATACCAGTCATTGAAATTTTCACCAGTCAACTTGTCTCGATCAATCATTTGCTTGAACGCAGAACTCATGTTGCTCATATTAGTGTTTTCAGGTGTAGCCATTTCTACAGAAAAAATTCAAAAGTTAGTACTTTCGATAATTAAATTTCAATAAAATTAAATACCCTAGGTTCATAAACATATAACCATTTTAATTTTACATTGAAATACTAGGATCCAAATTGACATAAGTTCATCACATCAGTTGATCTGCTAGTGATGGTTATTCAATAAGGTACGGGTCGTGTCCCAATTGCCAATATTCAATTGCAATTCCTAGAATCGATGGGATTTACATTATTTGCCAACCGCAGTTGCAATGTAAACATGTTTTATCCCCATCTTCTTATGCCTTGAGTGATCAGTTCCCACTATCAACTCAATTAAGTTAACCAATTTAAGAAACAACAAACTTACATAATGACACCACACCAGTTGATCTGCAAGTGATGAAATCATGTAATTTGTCCTTCCATTGCAATCTAGTCAGGTTACGCCCTGGCGTAGATCCAATTTCAGGTGTTTCCGTTTCATTGGATGGCATATAACTTAAATTTAAGGGTAGTATTTTTTGATGCGTGTAATCAAAATATATGTACAAAGATGTCATGCATTCATCTTGTAGCATATGTTTCATGTAAAAAAACTTTTACTCATTAGTTTCTTTACGAGCTTAAATCTCCAAACTTTTGATTGAGGCGTTGAGAAACTTACAACTTTGCCTTAAGTGCTTCGTAGTTATCATGGATGTTAGGTAAAGACTAAAATATGACTCACAGGCGAGCGGTAAGCCAGAATGGAGGCTCACTAAGGCCGCAATTTAATGCGTAGCCAACCTTATACCCACTTTAATAGTTTGTCATAATTAGTTCCACCTTTCAACCACTTAATACAGTCGCGATCAATCAACCAAAAGTTCAAGATTTATAAGTAAGCTCAAAAAAAGATTTCACCATTATTAAGTCCGTTTAATATTTTATTTCTTGAAATTACCCTTTGTTACTATCATGTTGCAAAAAACATATAAAACAAAAGTAATAAAATAAAATAAACAAACAACAACAATAATGGTCATGCAAATTACAATCAATATAAAACACACTATTGATTTAATATACGATTAATAGGGTCTTCCCTAATTTTATAATTAATCAAATTTTAGTAATCTTTATACATAATATTTACTAAACCATTTATCAATTATAATAAATCGCATAAATAAGCATGAAATCAAAACAAATCATAATCCATAACAACACATGCATAGTTTGTCATGGATACCCATATTGCACATATTATACAAATAATCATGTCAATCAAGGAACGCAACCAAACGGCATATAACAATATCCATACACATAAATTACATGCAACCTATGGTTTCTACAAGTTTTTATTACATAATTCATCAAACCCTAATTTCTTTTTAAATAAAAAAAAAACTTTCGACATATATATAATAAATTAAATAAATTCGAAATAAAAAAAAATAAAAACTAGGGTTTATGAAAAATATAAAAACATAAGAACACCAAGCATGTTATAATCAAACGATTCAATTTTATGTGTTTCGGTAATTCATTATAATGTATTAACGGCTCTTGATGCCACTGTTGGAATATATGAATAATATAAAACAATAAACATATAAACATCAAAGAGTACGCAGCGGAATAGATCAAATACAAATAATAAATTAACCGAATATAAATGGAAGCGTACCTCTTATTCAATAGCAAGAACAAGAACTTATAAACCCTAGGAGAGGGCTTATATGGATCGACTAGGGCTAGTCACAAGGCAAGATCACCGTTAGCAAAAGTATGCTAACACTTCGTTCTCACACACACGTACTATAAGCGTTTCAAAGGAAATGCTAGATTCGTAGTACACGAAAAGATTAAACTATTGGTCCTATCAATCAAAGATCGATTAGACACAAAGAAAGAGATTAGAGAAGATTAGGTTGCAATGGAACCAAGGGATTATTAGAATGAATGAGAGGGGTCTCATTATATACTAATCAAGAGGCTTGGAGCAAAAGCTATCCCAAAACCCTATGGGAGAGGGGCCTTGGCCGGCCATGGGTTTTCAAAGCCCAACCCGAACCAAACTTTCACTCTTATCCACATTTAGTCCTTCATGTCTCGTCCAACGGTCGTTAGTTACCGTTAAGTTTATATTTTGTGTATTTAATAATTATTCGTCACTAAAACAATAATTATTAATTCATTGAAACTCATACGTAAAGTGTGCAATCCCGAAGTCTCGAGTTCGAATCCGGTCATGATATATTAATTTATTATCCGTCAAACTAACATAAATATCAACCATAACAAATGTACCATAACTTAGATAAAATGACTAAAACAGGTTGCAAAAAGCTTAGAAGTGTTGAACTTTGGAAGATTAAAAGATTGGGGATTAAGAATTAAAGGACCGGAGACTAGAGAATCAGGATGTATGTATATTAAAAAAAGAGTAAATTACATAAATGGTCACTATGGTTTGTCGGTTTTTGCACATTTAGTCACTGAACTTTTTCTTCACCAGGTCTAGTCGTTGAAGTTTCAAATGGATACAGATCCATTCCAATTTCATTACATAAAATGGTCATTGTGGTTTTGCTAAAATTACATAAATGGTCACTGATGTTGACTGAATCCGTAACTATTTGAAACCTTAATGACTGAACTTGGTGGAAAAAAAGTTCAGCGACTAAATCTGCAAAAACCGACAAACCATAGTGACCAGTTATGTAATTAACTCAAAAATTTAATAAAGAAGGAAGTATTAAGCCTAATTTCTAACAGTGGGAAGATTCAGTGGGGAGGTATAGGGTATTTATAATATATCTATAGGATTATTTGATACTATCTTAAGAGAAAAAGTATGCAAGATTACACTCTTCAAAATGACTAGAATATGCCATATATATTCAAATGCACAAGTTATAAGGGGATCAAAATTACGGAATTCACTAGTTTTTTTAGTTTATTTAATGGCTTTTTGATGTTGAATTTCGTTCTTGTCATTTCTCTTTCACTTGTTTAAACGTTATGTTTGATACTGTTTGCAGCCAGTGGTTGATGCTTTTGATCCAAGGCTATTAGTTGCGCGTGCAATTTCCCATGTCATCAATTTTACTACTGTCAAGGTATTGCTCTTTTTAATTGCTAATCATAGTAGATAATGTTACCCTGCGTCCTCCTTGAATACTTCTACGATGTTCTTTCAAAAGATAACTATGTGTTCTAAAGTGAAGCTCGGAGCTAAAAGCATAAAAGATCTTGGTGCAATTATGCCAAGACAACTCGAGCTCATAAACATTTTAAAAATCTTAATATAACCTAAAAAGGATATTTATGCTTGATTCATGTCACTAAATGAAAATTCACATCACAATTGCTGTATATTTTCAGGAAGAGGACTTGTACGAAATCAACATTCGTTTGAAATTCACCGCCTCTGTCGGAACAAGAATACATGGTTTGGCATGTTGGTTTGATGTTCTATTTAATGGCAGGTAATAGTTTATATGCTTATGAATAATGAACGGGAATCTTATTTAATATGGATCGAAATAGGGTTCTTTTTTGTCGAAAGAATGATAATTATCATTTTAATATTTAGTGTTAAGTATGATTAAGAAACAATTGCAATGCATTAAAATCTTTACTTTTGGCAATTTTTTTTTTTTTTTTTTTTTTTTTTTTTTTTTTTTTTTATCCCTTAAACATATTTGACTTGTTTTTATTACTGGTGTTCTTTACTTTTGTCACTATGGAAATCGTCCCTCGCAGATACCATTTTGCATAAATGATCCTTAAATGTGGTGTTCATTTTCAGTTTTGGTTCCTAACTGCTGATCTTTTGTTACCAAAAGCGAATCTTAAGTACTTGAGGGACCAAAAGTGAATGCAACAAGTGCAATTAAGAACTATTTATATTGGCAACTGATGATTTGTGTATTTTTACTAAACCACAAGGAAGATTTCTGTAATTTACTCTTTCTCTACTCTTTCAGTTATCAGAAAAATTAATGCATAAAATGACAAATATGACATCTTGCAAAACAAAGAAGAGACGGTTTGTGAGATGCATCAAAAAGTCTCTTTAGTTTAGGTTAAATGATTGGTAATTAATTAAGTAGTTGTGAGATGCCTTTCCCTTGCTTTGTTTGTTTGCTTTGTGATACGAACCTATCCCATACTAGGCTCGTATTGGTTCATAAGTCCAAGTGTAGAACTCACTCAAAAAGCTAGCTTGTAAGAGGAGGGGACACCTAGACTTATAAACCACCACCCAATCCCATACTTGGGCGATGTGGGATCGTAACAATACCCTACCCTTTGAAGAACCAACGTCCTCGTTGGTCACGGCTATGTTGGTCACGGTTGGCACCCCTCTTCACGGTTGGCACCCTTCTTTCGTGTCCAAGCCACCACTCCACATACCACCACTCCATAGGCCACCACTCTGAGTGTTGGAACCTCGAAAGGTAGGTTTGTCTCTGATACCATGAAAAACAATTGTCTTGCCCCTTGTTTTTTGTTTGGTGCTCTGTTTTTATATGTTTTGTCTTTTGTCCTAGGCCCTGGTTTCATGCTTCTATTTGCTTTTACTTGTTGCTCTTTTGTTCCTTGCACTTTTTTTCGGTTCTCTATCACTCACACTTTTGCACGTGCCGGAGGTCTCCCTAGAAGCAGTCTCTCTACTCCCAGGTTTTACTTGGGGTAGTAGTAGGATCTGTCTACATTTCTACCTCCCCCATACCTCGCTTTCGCGGGATTGGGTATGTTGTTGTTGTTGTTGTAGTTCGTGGTAGCTGAATATGTGTATCTGAATGACATTAATCAGATCATCAAGTTGCAAATGCAATACAAACACTCCGTGACATTTTTTTGATTTGTGCTGTGTAGCTAAAATGTGGGGCCCAGGTGCTGAACAAGGAGGAATACTACAAACGTCAAGCTGTAGACTGGATCTAAAAGAGCCATATTATCGAATGTCACAACCACAAGCCTACTCATCGTCCCAAGATCAGCAGCCCAATCAGCTCTTACAATCGCAGGTACCCATTAGCTTCCTTCATTGAATGGATTGTTAATAAAACAACAAATAATTAGCTCGTTTAGTTTTCTCCTAAATTACCCGTGCCGTAATCATATGTGCATGAGTCTATTACAGGAATGATCCTTCCCTTGACTTCTTAAAGAGAAAAATATCACCATAATTGATCCTTCTCTTACATGAGTAAACTAGTCAATTACTGGAATGATAAACAATTGTTTGGTAGCTTGCCTGTTTTTTGTTCAAATTACAGGATTTACAACTTTCCTCTCTGGATGAGGATGGGTCGGATTTCATTCAACAACCGATAAATGATTCCGGAGTCCAAATTCATTGACCTTTCAGTGACGTAACGCATTTGATATACACAAACGGTCTAAGCTTTCTGGAAACGTGATCCATCATGTAACATTATACTAGGCACCTAGAAATGTCAGGCGGGTTCTTTATAGACTGCCATTTACTCTCACGTATCATTTCAATGCCTGTAAATTAGGTTGTCGTGGTTGACCGATTTATTGCTCTTAGAGTGTTTGCATTACTATGTTGAAAAAGTTGACTAATAATTAATTTTTAGCCTCGAGATGAAGTTGATGACTTTTGTGCCCATAAAGCCCCTAACTATATGATGTGCCCTTCTAGTTAGTTCGTATCTGCGTTATTCTGAATGAGGCATTGCCAAAAGAACCGGACCAGTTGACGCCAGTGTCAATTGTGTTGTTAAGGCTGATCTAGCTAAGTTGAGACAGGTAGTGAGCAGGGCCTGCTACTAGTATCAACAAAGGTCTTAAATAAATCTAAGGCTAGTTCTTTGTCTTAATATACCCATGCTTCTGTCTGGTTTGCTTCTTTTGTTTTGTTTGAAGAAAACTTGAGTTACGGTCTTCACTTGTAAGTTTAAGGATTTTACAGCGTAACTAGATGTAAATGTCAGTTTTTTTTTCACAAATTTTGTCTAGTTTGAAACACAAAAGAACCTGAATTTATGCCGTTACAAACCAAAATTAAAAAGTCATCTGACAATGAAGTATATGTTACAGACACTAGAATTGGTAATTTGTATAGTGCCTTAAAAACGAAAAAGAGTGACACCGTACCCCTGAGGTTAAAGAGTTCTATAGCTCTGAGAGTAACAAAGACAACCTGATTTGTCAGTCTTAGAGCTCTAAGAGAGTAACAGGCCCTGCTCACTACCTGTCTCAACCTAGCGAGATCAGCCTTAACCACACACTGGCGTCAACTGGTCCGGTTCTAAGAGAGTAACAAAGACATCTTGATATGTCGTATAAACCGTTACTAACTGAAGGTAAACTTATCGGATTATGCTGGTTTTGTCGTGATGATTTTTGATTGCTATAGAACTATTTATCAATGACTATCTTACATATGATAAAAGTTGTACATTTTTTCAAATGTAACAAATAGGAGTTCCCCCCCCCCCCCCCCCTCTTCAAAGAGTTCATGATCTATAAGCATTCTTCTCATGTCATTCATTCCAGCCCCAATCTAAAAAAATTGGCATTTTGAAGGTGTCTCCGTGTTGGTTGCTGGTTCAGGTATCATTGCCATCCGCCCACTTGAGCATTAAATAGCTTGCCTAAATAGTGTAAATACTGACAATATATATCAGTAAAACAAAGTTCGCCCGTCATAAATGGTTCATGTTTTGCAAGTACCACATGTTATTAAAGTTATACACGTTAACACATACAGAGGATATTATAGTTGGCGTGTTTGTTCACTTAGCTTAATCTAATCTTCTTTGTTCACTTACCTGAGTAAAGTAACGCAAGAGAACTAACAAAAATGTCATGTATAGTAACGACAATGATCGTTTTGATTCAAAATGCGGAAGTATTTTAGAGTATGAGTCCAGCTCAATCCTTGTTAATTTTAGAGTTAATGACATAAGTGGTCACTATGGTTTGTCGGATTTTACGGGTTTAGTCATGATACTTTTTTTTCGTTAGGTCATAAGGATAATGTGTTTCGTATGTAATCAACCGAATAATAGTTATATAGAATACAAACCCTACCAATAGATACTCGGGCTTAGCCCTTACAAACTACAATGGGCTATACTAAATATACGACTAACAGTTTTGTAAGTTTAGTTGTTGATCATCATGGTCATTGTGGTTTGTCGGATCTAACATGTTTATAGTTTTTGGTGATTAATGTATACTTAACTGTTTTAAGAAAAATGAAAAGAAAGTTTACACCGATAAAGTAATTTTATACAAAATTATCACAAACCCATTTTACTTGTCACTTAAAACATTCTAAGTTAACCTTCACACACGACACACGGTTATTATATAAATATGTGAACTGATGGGGATCTTACTGCTTCATCTGACTTAATTAATGAGCTCGTTCATGATGAGTCTCTTGACGCCCAACCTTCCCAGTTTCTTACAGTGAAATCATTAAATAAGCTTGTTGAAGATAAATTGTATGATGGAGAGGTCTTGAACTCATTATAAAGGAATTCTTAGGTGCATTGAGAGTTTGGCAAATAAACTAGAAAATAAATAAGGCGGAACCAGAGCAGGAGACACATGTAGATGCAGAATTAGATGGAACCCGAGCTAAATGAGACTAATGCAAACAGAACCAAATACAGAACCAGAGCGAATCAGATGAAACAAGGTAGAATCAGACATAACCAACCAGATGCAAAACCATTATGTAACCAAAGCAATTTCAGTCCAGAGCAAATCAGATGGAACATGGCAGGAATCAAACAGAACCATCCAAATGCAAACCATTAATCAGAGCAAAATCAAATAACATACCATATGTGTTGGCAGAAGCATATCGGAACAAGAGCAGAATCAGAGAAGAAAGAACCCAAAACCAGTAGCAAAACAATACAAAACCAAAATTCGAACAAACCATTGCTTCCATACGGAACCCAAAAGCGAGCAGTTAACAAATTCAATTTAATATGGCAGTATACAAGAATACCTCATATGATGAACAAATTCCATTTAATTTCCACCATCTCATTATAAATCTTTTATATGTCCATCATCCAATACAACCTTAGTTATAAGATTTTTTTCTTTGGTGCAATTTATTCAAACAGACACAAAAACGATGAGATTTACATAACTTGATTTCATTAACAAACTAGAGTACAAGAGATTAAGTACGGGCCAATAAGCCTTTATTAAGCTAAGGATGAATACATCATTCCTTCTCTTGAGAAAATGCTTAGTCCTTGAATTGGGAATTGCTCTTCAAAATAGAGCTTCTTCGATTCCTAAACTATATGATTTAAAACCCTAGTGATCTAACGGCTTCTGTCGTCTTCTCGTCTTTTTTAGGCTGAATGTGTGGGTTTTGGGCTTCGTCTTGTAGCATTCTCTCCTTTTCTCTTTGCCTTTGAATATCATCGCTGTTTCCAATAAACGTTGGCCGAAACTCAAGGCCACATATGACGAGGCCAGACATAGTTCCTTCATGACTTGTAAACTTCATATAGATAGAAAGAGAGTCATCCTTGAAATCATGAGTCGAGTTAAATTTCCACAGTTGAATCTCCATCCATCCATCTTCCCTTTGTTTTGGAACCCGTGTAATCTCATTTATATTCAGTGGGCTTGGGGTAAGAAAATAGAAAAATTCAGCCTCTTCGTTTACTTGGTGGAGTAGATCTCGTACCTTCACCGGATTATGCAGCCCCTGACATCCTTCGGAAAGCTTGAATACAAGGTAACACACGTATTCTGTATCCGGTGACAACATTTGACTTCTAATCGTGCAATTAATATAGAATATTTGTTGTGGCAAAACCTCAAGCACCTCTGGAAATCTGCATGTACAATATATAATATGATTACGTATTTCATAGAAACAAAACAAAATAACTTGAAGACACAAAATACCAAATCCAAAAAGTACAATTTTTGTCACCCACATATTCACGTATCTTCAGTATTTTACTATACAACTAAGATGATTTGGATGTCAAATTATTAAATGTAGTTTTTTGTAAGACATTTTCAAATAATTGTACACGCATAGATGAGTGCATTGTGAATATACAATTAAAAAAAGTTCAGCGGTTAAAGGAAACTGTAACAAATTAGACTATATATAAAGCAAACCTGGACTTGACTGAAGGTTTTAAAGTAAAAAAATCCACATTAGAAAATTTATATACAACTGCCTTTGCCGAAAGCACCAGAAGTTTCTTTCCATTCAATTCGCCCATCAATAGCAACTCGCCATAGTTGCTGCGTATCTTAGATAGTTCTTCAGTTGGCAATTGTTGCACCTGATCCAAATTGAAGTTTGATTTCAAGACTTGTTGGACTTCCATCAACTTTCCGATTTCTTCATGCTTCACCTGTGTACAAATTATGTTAAATATGCAGCATAAACATGATTTTTTTTTATATGTAAATATATATATATATATTTTTTTTTGCCATGCATCCAATCCCTTTATGCAATACGAACAAAAGAATACTGAATGGAGCCAAGGTATATTTCCAAACTCACTTTGTCAATGGCTCGAAATTCGATGCCTTCAACATAAATCGCACTATCTCCACAATAGTGTGACGAAAAGCTCTCTAGTAGAAATGTTAACATGCCATCTTCTTTCTGATTCATGAATCGGTACAACTCAATCGTCATCCACTCTTCCTCTCTCTGTTTTGCAAAATATGCATGTAGTTTTTTGGAGCCCACTCTATACTTTAGGTTAACATACATCGGTTTAGTTGAAACTTTTCTTGAATCACAAAGTTTGAAGAGTAAATAGACCCCATAAACAACATTCGGAGATAATAATCGAGTATCTGTCTTAATTTCGATGTTCAAATTGGAAACATCTGACATCTCCGCTACTGACTCAAATCTGCACATATTATAAATATTCAAGTCCTAGTCAGTCATAACCATTATTCCCCAGGATGTACACTTCTACTTTAGAATTTAGTATTTCTTTAAACCAAAATAAATGAGAAAACAACTTCTTTGGGAATTGGGAAAAAACTTAGATTCAAAACTGAAACTTACTGTATCAATAAACATACAATCAACTATGATCATTTTCTTTTAACCGTTAAGTTATCTATTTTGTTTAGAGGGATAATATATTGAAATACACAAGTAAGATGCTAGCAAAATTTAAGCTACATAGTACATATCAACTACAAGCAACATGTAAATATCATACATAAATCTAGACTATTAGAATTAGTCAAGAAGACACTAAAATCTTATATATGAATCGTTTTAGTTAATTTAAAATACAATCTTTTTCAAAATCGGCACTATGTAATCCAATTCCTATTAAAAAAATATAATTTTGTCTAAGATTGAATTTCCATTCCTTTTGATGAGTGGAAAAGTACATATCATGCAACCTTACGCTTGATCATTCTTACCTAATCATTATGCTTTAACTTATAAAGTTTTTTGTGCACGTTCAGTAAATATCAAGGTTCAACGTATAAATAAACTAAAGCTTGAAGACACTATAGAGTTGATATGAAAAGATCTAAGAAAATGAAGGACTGAACCTGTACAAGTTACAAAGTATCTACTATTTACTGTTCTTCGAGTCTATATATTAACCCTTTGATTAACAAACATTTTGTATTATATTTGATTATGAAAGTCAGGTGTTTATATTTCTTATTCTAAAAGTTGTTGATCATATTAGATTGTAGATTAGAACAGAAATTTATGCATCTAACAACAAATGTAAAGAGGTAGAGAGAATAACCTTGATTCTGGAAGAGATTTCCACTCATGTGGACAGCTGTTTTTGTAGGAAAACAATGTCGCTGAAACCATTGCATATTCTCCAATACCATCGAATGACATCAACTGTAATACAATGGAAAAACAAGTCAGACTCAATGTAAGGATGTTTAAATGCATGTATGATTTTGATTGATCCCTAATAAACTAAAGAATACATAGAATATGAACAAAAATATAAGTGAGATTTGAGAGGGAACTCAGTACCATTTTGTCTTGTTGAAGGAGGATTCGCTTCGAAAAAATGTTGTAAAGATCCTCTTTCTTGATGGTAGAATAAATTTCATCGCACTTTGACTTCTCCATTATTTCTTTATAGTCTTTTTGCAATTTGGGCTCCCATTTCTCATAATCCTCCTGTGTATACATTAATAAATCAATTAATAAACTCGTGGTTCATATAGCTACTTTCTTACAGTTTATAAAACAGTTAAAGGACAGTTTTGTCAAAATAAAGAAACTTACCTGGAATTCCAAAGCTTTCTTAAGCTGTATGACCACTTCATGAGATGTTGGCCGTCTTTCTCTCCTGTGATGTAAGCATTGAAGGGCAATCCTTGTAAATGTAGCATATGATTGTGGCACAATTTGTTCTTTAATACCCTCGAACACTAACTTATCAAGTTTTCCAACATGATTGTGGTGTTTAGCCAAAAAGGGTAAATAAAGATACTCATCATCTAGCTCTTCAGATGATAGTTTCCCACACAATATGTCAAATAAAACCGCGCCCAGTGAGAATATATCAGACTCTTTAGTTAAGAAGCCTGTTTTCGAGTATAGTGGGTCACGATAGCCGATTGTGCCTGTAACATTGTCGATGACATAGTCTACAATATTCTGATTTGTTGGACATACTAAGGAAAGTCCAAAACCAGTAATTTTTGCTTTCCAATCATCAAACAGTAGAATGTTGCCGCTGCTAATATCCCTATGTATTACCATTTCTGGATTTGAAACAGTTCCATGAAGAAACTCCAACCCAATTGCAATATCGATGCATATTTTAAGCCGCATCACCCACGTAAGACTATCATCGCTCAAGTACTTATCAAGACTACCTTTGGATGCAAACTCATATATAATAATTTTTTCATCCTCTTCATCACAGTAGCCTACAAGACCAATGACATTTAAATGTTTATACTCTATAAGGATGTCCAACTCTGCCATAAATTTAGCTGTCAAAACTTCAGCCTCTTCTTGACCCGACTTCTTATCCAACCGCTTTACAGCAATAATGTTATCTCCATGAGTACTGTGAGTAGCCCCCTTATAAACATTCCCAGATTCTCCATGTCCAATGATATTGTCTTGACTGAAGCCTTTTGTGGCCAACTTAATGTTGTCAAGTGACAGTTTGAGATTGTCCTTGTGGTTCTCCTGAGAATTATTGGACAGTCAGTCGATTTGTTAAGTTAAATACATAATGAAACTACTTTCCATCTGGATTTTGTTTGAATTTTTTATTTTGCATTTTAGGTTCTCAGTCTCCAAGTTCATGTCAACGTTATGGTTGCAAAACAAGGTTGGTTGTTGCAAATTCCCAAGATATATACATGAATTAACAGCATGTCATAAAGTTAAAGTACTAAGTTATATAAAGTTTAAGATCAAAACAAATAAATTGTAAAACTTGAGTACAAAGAAAAAACTTAAATGGTAAGAGTGAATATTGAGTAAAAGTTTGAGAAAATGTTACTTTACACAAAGTATAATGTATGAAATATTGAAATGTCACATATTACTATCAAGAATATAAAGAAATTAAAAAGTTGTCTTTTAAAATATAGACTTACCTGTGAGTCCAATGCTTTTTTGAGTTCGTTGATGACAACTTCTATTGTTGGGCGTTGCGCTTGAGTTTCCGCCACACATCGAAATGCGATTTCTAAAAATATGTTAAAAGACTCTTTATTGGGTCCTTTACTTAAAGAAAATACATGTTCATCGGTCTCCTCCTTTATCTTGTGATCAACAATTTCCATTATTGTTCCCTTTCTAAAATGATCTCTTGCAATTGGTGCAATTCCTTTCTCATTCACCTTAGTGTATATAGAATCATAGGCCAACCTCCCGGTCAAGATCTCAAGCAACACTACTCCGAATGAATAAATGTCTGATTTCTTATTTAGTTTACCATACTTCTGATATTCTGGATCCAGATACATCTTTGTACCTGCAACCGTATCGGTATAGATAGTGCTTGCCGCTTGATGTGCTGGGTGGAATTTGGAGAGCCCAAAATCCGCAATCTTTGCATTCCAATTATCTCCCAATAGAATATTATCGCTCTTAATGTCACGGTGTATCATCTTTCGTTTGCCATGATCTGTGTTGTTGTGAATGTAATTCAAACCATGTGCAATATCAAGACATATATTTAGACGTTGCAACCAATTAAGATCAATCATTCTATCACTGTTTCCCAAATAGTATTCAAGACTTCCTTTCGAAGCATGCTCATAAACAAGGATCATTGCACCATTACCTTCATAACAAAAACCAAGAAGAGAGATTATATTCTCATGCTTACAACTAGTTAGAGTTTCAATTTCTGCAATGAACCCTTGTTCTCCTTCTTGATTGAAAATGCGCTTTATGGCTACCGTGCTTCGTTTTCTGGGTAAATCGCTTCTATCCAACCCTTCTTTTGACGAGCAATTACTGCTATCAAAATATTCAAGATCTGCTTTGTATACTTTACCGAATCCGCCAAAACCGATGCAATATGCATCATCAAAATTCTTGGTAGCCTCTTTAATATCATTTAGTCCAATCTTCAAGTTTTCCAAGTTCTTCCCCTGCAAAATTATGAAGTTGTGCAACATTAAGGATTGGAGTGATATTAAAAGAAGAGATCTTTTTGTAATTAAGTGATATTTATAAAACAGTAAATAATAATGGTTTTATCCCTAAACTTTGAGATGTTTTAATCACTTAATTTTTTTTGAAAATGTTCTAATCTTTAACTTTGTTTATCCCTAACTCAAACCAATTTAATTTCATGCTGGCTGTGTTTTGTATCTTGTCTAGAATTGTCACCCCTACTTGCAACTTTTCCCATTTTCAGATCAAGCAGACCTGTTCAGTTTTTTTGGGTGCATTTTTTAACACCCGTAGTCATGACCTAGTATTCTTTATTTGAACCAGTATCATGTAAATTTAGTAAAAAGAAAAAAACCCTTGCCAATAAATAGTTCAGGATTTATTAAATTGTCATATAGATTAAAAATCAAATGAACATTTAAATGTATGAGCATTAATAAAGAAGCATGTATAGTTAACGATAAAGCAAGATAACTATAAAGGGTTTAATCAAATGGTTAATAAAAGTTAAAAACAAAAAAAATTGTCCAAAAAAGGTAATTAGTTAAACTATATATTAACTCAAAATAATGGATAAAATCATAACTTCACCCTTTATAAAATATGAGAACGTTCAAAAGCAATAGAATGATTTGTTTTACGTTAACTATTAAAAAGATGGTTTTTCATCACTAAAACTAACGCCTAAAAGTACATCGAACAAAAAGATCAAGATATGTGACAAGATTGAAAATGGAGATTAAGAAAGAATATACATATGCAGTGTTTCAAGTGATGAATAAAGTGGGATTAGTTGAAGCATATTAGTTATATCTAATTATCATTACTTAACCATTTTAACCTCATCACTTTCTTCGTTTCAAAATTATTGTCACCCGAAAAAAAATACACAATCTAACAAAAGTGGGATTATTTTTACTCATTTGGTCTTTTCTGATTGGTTAAAATGAGAAGTGGATAATTATTTTGGGACATAAAAAAACAAAAAGTTATAGTATAAGTAAAAAGGAGTAATTTTTTTTGTTTGGGTATGCTTTCTTTGTAGGTTCTGTAAATGTAAAAACGGAATCGAGTTTATGTCTATAGTTTTTATTGTTTTTTTAGTTAGTTGAGTTAGCTATAATCGCGGAGGATAAAATTTACTTTTAGTTAAATTGTTATTTATTGGTTGACAAGGACCAGGTGGGTTCTAGAACCCGATTGGATGTTTAGATTTTCGTTTTTTTAATCTTGTTATGTTTTTAGTTTAAGGGTTTATTACTTTATTTACCATTGTGCCTCATCTCGTTCACTCACAGAAGACCTTGCTCCTAACTTTTAGATGACAATCTCTTAGGGTACGCTTGACTTAAGACTTTTCAATTTAAGTAATGGAATAAAATAAAATATAGAAGTTTGGAATAAAGGGTTTAAATTTAGGAATACAATTCATTACTAAAAATACAGGTTCTGAAAAATCCTCATAGCAAGTAGCTTAGCTTTTGGTATTTAAGTTACCAAGAAAAGCATACTAAAATCACAAGAGTAGCCACAACGACGCGCCGTCACACGTCGAAACAAGCCACGGGACTTAAAAAATAATATTGGCTTATTGTTTACTTATAACTCTCAAACTGCTAAAAGTTAGCTGACGTCATTACCGGCCGTGAATTCGCAATTAAGTTCTGAAGAAAATACCAGTCGGCCCTTCATCAATCTTCGTTATAAGTCCGGATAGTCGCCAACAGAAAAGAATAAAAAATACTTTATTTTTTCAAATTACGTCTACCGTTACGATTAAGTGAATGAGATGTATGTATATATTTATGTACTTTTATAAGAGTTTCTTACTTTATTTTCGTTACCTTTATATAAGATTCTGACAATTACTTCTTTGAAAATATTAATATAACTTACTTATACTAGTGAAATATAGTGTCTTTGAAAGGCTTTTATTATATTAACTTCTTTTTTCATGTTATCAACTTATACAAAACAATTATTTAAAAATATGAAGCTATTAGTTAATATCAATAACTATTTAAAGTAACTCGTAGTTTAATAAGCCCCACGGTGGGCGCTTCTATATTTCTTTGACCTTTTACCCAAAAAAAAACTCTTAGTTTAATAAAACAAAAATCGTGCCATCATGGTTAACATTTGTCGAGATAATCAATTATTAATGTGCATGGAAGGGGTCCGTTAAGAAGAAAAACTAAAATAAGAAGAATAAGAAGTATTTCTAGCCACACATATAAAATAGAAAGGAGAATTTTAAGGGGAGATGAATCTATTTTTATAGGTGCATCTGAAATGTGTGGTTGTTGTTTCTTCTTACCATTCTTATTTTAATTTTTCTTCTTATTTGATCCTAACTCAATGTGTATATATCGAAAATGAACGTACAACATATTTTTATTACATGCTTAGCTTAAGTTTTTAAAAATTTCTAACTCGAATCCTTTTTAAACCAAAATATAAAGTTATGCACCATAATAATATATTTTATCTAATAGAATTATCATGCAATCATGTTCCACAGCGAAAAGCGCCACGTAACACTAGGGCTGAGCACAGGTTCAGAACCGACCCGAACCGAACCGACCCGAAAAAACCGAGAACCGAATTTCACAAAAGACCGGAACCGAAACCGAACCGACGGGCCGTCGGTTCGGTTCGGTTCGGGTTTGTCGGTCCATGTGTATTTTGGCATGTTTTTGTTGGTTTTGGGCCGAACCGGACCGAACCGAACCGACCCGAAACCGAAAATCAATAAAAACCGGAACCGAAACCGAACCGACTGGCCGTCGGTCCGGTTCGGTTCTTGTCGGTTCGGTCCGGTTCGTCGGTCCGGTTCGGTTTTGAACATGCGATGCTCAGCCCTACGTAACACTCGTTCACTACATTTATCATAAAATTTTTAATTTTAGATAATACTTTTTCGTTGTATGATATTATAATCTAAGAAATAAAAAATAGAATGTTAAAAAATTATAATAATATAAAATCAAAATCACATACACGTTTAGTAAGGTAATAACTTTTTTGATACTTGACTAGAAACGTACAGGCATTTGTAGTGGGGACACATAGTAGATTAGTGGTAATATGGTTAATAAAAACCAGCATAACAGTTGGTAACATAGAATAACTCTTGTTTATTAGTTTGGATAATCGGCCTTAAATTAAAAGATTTAGTAAATTAGTTACGTACCTTCAATTGAATGGATGATGTACGGTTAACTGGATTCTCATGTTTCCACTGAAGTTCCAAAGCTTTCTCAAGTCTTTTGACAACCTGATCTATATGTGGACGCTTTGCCCGTTCCTCTTGTATGCAGTAATGTGCTGTTTCTGAGAAGATTTTAAATGCTTCTGGGTCCATCTGTTTTCGTAAATGCGGATTGACCATTTCTTCCAAATGAGATCTTTTCAGCTGACTTAATAACCCCTCTTCCAACTCTTCATCTGGAAGAACTGCACACCTCCCGCACAAGACTTCGAATAATACAACACCGAACGAATACACATCTGACTTGTGGGTCATACCGCCAGTCTTTTTATACTTTGGGTCTAGGTATACATTCTTAAGAATGTCACGAGTAAGAAGAAGACGGTGCCTCCGAGCTATTGTATTTTTCAACGAAAGTTCAAAACCGGATAACTTGGGTTCCCATTTGTCATCTAGTAAAATTTTCGAGCTCCTGATGTTGCAATGTATGACACTAAAATCGCGGCCAACATCATAATGGATGTAACTCAATGCATTTGCAACGCCCAGACATATCTTCAACCTTTGCATCCATGTGAGGGTCTTGTCACTTAGATATTTGTTGAGACTCCCGTTAGCCTCTTTCTTGTATACGATAATCATATCCACATCACAAAACCCAATAAGAGACACAAGATTCGTATGATTGAGACTATAAAGCATCGCCTTCTCCATCCTACACTTTTTGCTCTCATCTTTTTGATATTCAGAAAAGATCCCCCGTACAACAATATCGATGAACTGTCCCGAATGCAACATACGGCCTTGGTAAACATATTTAGCTGTTCCGTCGTCTCTGATCTTATTCTCAGGAGCAAAGTTGTTGGTTGCAGATTCTATATCTTCAAAGTTGAACAGTGAGTGAGAAAGGTATTTGAGGGAAGACATTGTCTTTTTGCTGGAATTGGATTCAACGCCTGTGGATGTGAAGTGACTGGCTGATCCCTATATGTACCAAAGAAGACAACATTATGAAGTGTGCAGATTTTCAGGGTGGAACACTTCAGTGAGGTTAATAATTCATTTTTAATCAAAGAGCTAGAAAATATGGTGAGAAGCCAAGTATAAGAGGGAGATCTTGTGCATCATTCTGAAGAACAGTTAGATTTTACAAAAATTGTTGGCAAATGTGATTTTCGGTCAACATGGAAAATATTTTGCATGTAAAACTTGAACCTCAGTTTAACCATAACTCCACAACCACCACCTTTAATACAAATATAATAGCTTATGGGAGTGATATGGGAACGGAGTGTATTTATTTGTACCCAAAATAATAACTGGAAAAGACATTTATATCCTTGTCCAGTAGTTCCCATTTTTTGTTTTGTTTTCTTGTAAACCTCAAAACACCCAATATATTTTTAAGCAATCCATAAGCTATGTTTTTTAAACCATTAATAAGAATAAAAATATAGTTAAAAATATAACTTTGAGCATCTTTGGTGACTCCACCCTGTGCGTTCTTATTATTATTCACAGTCAATAACAAAACTTTGAAGCTGAAAATTGCATTATAAAGTATCATCACCTAACAGTTTATAGTTTATTTCAAATTCTTTTTGTGTGTCCAAATAATTTCACCCCTTTTCACATCTTTCTTTGTCCTTTCTCTTGTTTTGACATTTTCCTCTTTTTTTAATGATTTCAGTGACTTACAACAAGTCTTAAAAAAATTTAGTTACCTCCTCATGACTGGATGATGTCCCTCCAACTTCATCCACAACTGATGATGAGTGTTCCTTTAACATCAAATACAACAATAAGTAAATAAAAGTTGCTCCTATTATATATATTGTGATAGAAAGATAAAGATAAAAAACCATCTTACAGCATTCTCACGTTCCAACTGAAGTTTCAAGGCTTCCTCAAGTCTTGTGACAACCTGACCTATATCCGGGCGTCGGGATCTTTCTTCATTCAGGCATTCATGCGCTGTTTTCGCGAAAATGTTGAATGATTCCGGATCCATTTGTTTCAAAAGATCCGGATCAATTATATCATCGAGTATTTTCTCTCTATAATGAAAAATTGCCACTGGAGCCAAATACTTATTATCATGATCATCAATTACTGACTCTCTACCACACAGTAGTTCAAACAAAACTATCCCAAACGAGTACATATCCGACTTGTGGTTCACACTGTTCGTCTCAATATATGTTGGGTCTCCATACCCATACGTATACACAAGTCTACTAGTATGAAATGAATGGTGCCATTGAGACACTTCAATCTTCATGGAATGTTGAAAGTTAGATAACTTGGGTTCCCAGTCATCATTTAATAGAACAATGGAGCTGTCAATGTTCCGGTGTATCACGCTAAAATCCCGCCGCTCGTCATAATGAATGTAACTCAAAGCATGTGCAAGACCCACAGAAATCTTCAATCTTTGCACCCATGTCAACAACATTGGGTCACTTAGATATCCAGAGAGCAATCCCCTAGTTTCATCATACTTGGTAATGATGACCTTCTCATCATTTTCATCACAAAACCCAACAAGAGAAACCACATTCTTATGCTTGAGACTCGCAAGCATGGATATCTCCATCCATAACTCTTGTTCTGCTTCCTTCCTTTCTTTATTTATCCTCTGAGCATTGACATTAATCAACTCACCGGACCACGAGAACTGTCCCTTGTATCTGTTTCCAAATCCACCTGTGCTGAAGATATTTTTGTCATCAAAGTTGTTGGTGGCGGATAGTATGCTTTCAAGGGGGATTTTGAGGTGAGCAAGATCGTCTTTAGGCGAAGGCATTATCTATTTATCAAGTAAAGACGTGAATTAATACACAAGATAAGATAGCACAATAAGAGAGTTTGATGAAGTGCCTACAACGTGTTTTACGAAATTCCTGAGCCTTTTCAAACACATGTTGCTGTATATACTTTACTTGTGTGTTATATTGATCTTGAATTTGAGTCTAAATCTGTATATATTTTCTACTTTATAGGTATTATCATATTATGTTTGTGGACAAAAATTAAAATAAGACCCTTTTATTGTTTAGGAAGTGCATTGTCACATAAGGTAAGTTTGGTGATCCTGAGATATGTTTTGAAGGGGTACTGGTTGGCTGATTTGCTGTTCATAATGAGGAGTTCAGAGTGGTGAAATAGTTTGGTTCATGCTCCTTAAGATTGAGTATAAAAGGTGTTGTGTATTTCTATCTGTCTACAAGTAGTGTGTAGTTATAGGAGTTTTGTATTTGCGTTTCTTGTTGTATAGATAGGCTAGTATAAGACTAATTTACTGTATTTGGTCTCTCTATGTGCCCATGGGAATTGTCCTTTGTATGCCATATAGTTAGATTTGCTTATATTTTTGGTGCTAATATATTGACCAAAATGTTGATATTTGGTCATCTAAAGTTTGAAGTTGTTTCTTAAGACATGTTTTCGTAGCTGCTGCAAAATACTTTATTTGGCAAAGCAGATATTGGAGGATTTTTGAGAATGTTGAAAAGGAATGGAGAGACAATGTTCGATGTTGTATTGGATAGTTTAAAAGCCAAACTGTTGACTTTGAAAGTGAAGAGCTCTCCTTCTGTGGTAAAAGTTTCAGAATACATTGTTTCGAGATTACCTAGAAGGTTCAGGAGGTGATGTTTGTTAGTGATTTCATGTTGAGATATAGTCTTGGATAGTGCACTAAAATTTGCTCCTGGAGTGTTTTTAAAAGCATATTTTGGTCCATAATCAGATTGGTGTAAGTATGTTACTACATGGGTAATATATACTTTGCATAGTGGTGAGTGGAGTTTGTCCATTTTAGGCCATTACATGTTCTTTGTCTACCGATGCAGTTTTGAAGGGATACTACGCATTGGAATTGTCTTGTTTCGTTCCCTCATTGCATTCAAAGAAATGTTTTTGTCTTGTGGATGACAATTAAGGGCAGGGCTAGGATGCTCGGACTCGGGTACGGGTGTCGGACTCGGGTACGTGTCCAAGGGTCGGACCTTTCAAGATATGATTTCAAGGATTCGTGGACTCGTTTTGAAAGTGTCCAAATTTTGAATATGGACTCGGAGACACGGGGTATTAAGTAAAAAATTATCAATTAGTTGCCAACATTAAACAATTACTCGTAGTTACTAGTAATACTCCATTTTATCATATGGTAAAAAAGCTAAAGAACATGTGTGAGTGTGTGACACACAATATTTAAGTTATCTGTGTTTAAAAAAGTAAAAATGAAATAGAAAAGAAACCAAAGTATGAAAAGTCAAGAAAGAAACATTGCGTTGCATTGGAATTATAATTATTTCTTTTATTTACTCCGGTACCTAGACACATATTCCCTCTCTTCCTTTAGGATTGCGTTGCATTTTAATTATAATTATTTACTTTTATTTACTCTAGTCCCCAGACACATATTCTCTTATTCTCTCTCTTCCTTTATGTCATGTTCTTCACCTTCTTCTTCTCCATATGTTCTTCACCAACAGTAATAATTAAATTGCATCTCTTCATCTTCATCTTCATCTTCGGGGAACAGCCGCGTCCACTTTCTCCTCCCCGTGTCCCGTCCGGATTCCGCACCGGTACCCGCGTCCCACCGGGTCGACACCGGTACGCCGGCGATGTTAGCCGAGTCCGAGCTTCCCAGGGGCAGGGTGGCTGCATAATAAAATTAACCTCCGACTTGCATTTGGAATCGTGTTCTCATTGTTTGGTCATGTGTAACTTTGCTATGAGCGTGTGTGGGAAAAAAATTATTGTTGGTAGAAGATTGGGTTTGTTAATGCTTTTTCCATTGAGGAATTATTCGCCTCTAATGGAAATGTTAACATTCCTAGTCATTCATCTAAAATTTGGCAAGCGGTAATTTGGACATCCAGGTACTTCATTTGGAAAGAAAGAAATTCGCGTGTTTTTAAAGGGAAAGCTTCAAGTCTAAGCCAAAAAGTTCAAGACATTCAACTTAAAAGTTTCGAGTGGATACTGAGAAGATCCGAAAAAAAAGTGAGATGAATTGGCAATATTGGCTTTTTGATCGGGTTAAATGTCGACTTTAAAGAATTATTACAGTTAAGGTTTCTGTTGGTGTGCAGGCTGGTGTTGTCTCGCAATTTGGAATCTGATATATAAGGTTGTCTGCTGTACAGGTAGTTTGCAAATTGACTGTGCCATATCTGTTGCACTTGGTCATTCTGCTACACTAATTCTGATTTTGGATTGGGTCTTTTATTGCTGTGGGACCGTCTGGTAATTTAGAAAGTTTGTTTTATCTAGGTTGTCATTTGTTATTTTGTCATTTCTCATTTACTATCTTATTGTTCATATTGACTTTAGAGTTTCTTAATGAGGAGTGATACACCTACATAAAAACATCCACAAAATCCTCCACAAAATGCGGTGTCAAACAGTGATTGGTGTATTATATTATAGTTTCTCTCTGATTAAGCCACTCATTACCTAACACATCATTTTGTGAGAAGTTTTTGTAGGACTTTTTTTGTGGTTCTATCAAAACTCTTTCTTAATTATTTAGTTTGTGCTACATAGTATTTTGTTTTCTCTATGATTTTCTAAGATTAGTTAATAGTTCGTGTTGCTGTTGTTATATTGCATTTTGTATCTGAAAATTGCGTAAGACGTTTTTGGCATATCAAGATGCTACTTGGGCTCCTGATTATTTTACTTTGTGGTTATTTTTTATTAGTTTCTTTTAGGTTTCAACGGGTCTACCTGCAAGCCCAATTGTATGGTATTATTATATGTAATATGGTTTTTCCCTCAAGTGTAAAAAAGATAATTAAAATGACTGAAGTTAGAGTTAGTCATCTAATTTACATTTCATTTCAAAAAAATAATATGTGCACTGGCCGTGGAAGCTTTTCACCGCGTTTTTTGTACTCTAAACTAGTTGCTAAGCCGTTGTTTTTACATAATTCATTGTTAATTTAAATAAATTAAAAGCTTGGTATAGGCGGCGGATCAAATAATGTGAATTTCAAGTACTTTAATAACCAACAAAAATATGTAAACCGTTTTTATCACATACTTCATGTGTCAAAAAAGATTACAAAACTTGAATATATATAAAATTCTCGCTATCATTTATTTATTGATGAGTTTCCTAAGTGTTAATATATAAACTTATTAACCTTATACTACATGCATGTAAGTAAAAGAGGGATATAAGAACTGAGAAGATATGGTCTCTTTGGTCATGTGAAAAAAGCTTAACTTGCTTTATATTAGCATTGCATATATTGGGAAGTCATATACAGTGAGGTCCAGCAATGGAAGACATCATATCAAATGGCTATTAATTATCTATAATTAGGTTTATGGGGTCTAGCTAATTAAGATGCAAACTGATGTAGTGAAGGTGTATAAAGAAGAGATCTTACAGGCATGTTTTCACGTGCGAGTTCCAGCGCTTTCACAAGTCGTGGGACAATCTCATCTATATCTGGGCGTTGCGATCGTTCTTCTTTCAAGCAATCATACGCTATTTCAGCAAACATGTTGAATGACTGCGAGTCCATTTGGTTCCAAAGACCCCAATCAATTATTTCGTAGAGTTTTTTCTCACGATAATGGGTAATGGCCACCGGAGCCAAATACTTATTATAGTCCTTGGCTATTACTGATCTCCTGCCACATAGTAGTTCAAACAAAACTATCCCAAACAAGTACATATCCGACTTGTGGTTCACACTTTTAGTCTCAATATATGTTGGGTCTCCATACCCTTTCACATACTGAAGTTTATTAGTATGAAATGAATGGTGCCTTTGAGACGCTTCAATCTTCATGGAACATTCAAAGTCAGATAACTTGGGTTCCCATTCATCATTTAACAGAACAGAGGAGCTGTTAATTTGCCGGTGTATCACGCTAAAATCCCGTCGCTCGTCATAATGAATGTAACTCAATGTATGTGCAAGACCCACAGAAATCTTCAATCTTTGCACCCATGTCAACCTCATTGGGTCACTTAGATATTGTAAGAGCAGTCCCCTGGTCTCATCATACTTGGTAATGATGACCTTCTCATCATTTTCATCACAAAACCCAACAAGAGAAACCAGATTCTTATGCTTGAGACTCGCAAGCATGGATATCTCCGTCCAAAACTCTTGTTCTGCTTCCTTCCTTTCTTTATTAAACCTCCGAGCTAAGATATTAATCAACTCACCGGACCACAAGAGCTGTCCCTTATATTTGTTTCCTAATCCACCTGTGCTGAAGATATTTTCGTCAGCGAAGTTGTTGGTGGTGGATAGTATGCTTTCAAGGGGGATTTTGAGGTGAGTGAGATCGTCTTTAGGCAAAGGCATTATCTGTTTATCAAGTAAAAACGTGAATTAATACACAAGATAACACAATAAGAGAGTTTGATGAAGTGCCTACAACGTGTTTGATGAAATTCATGAGCCTTTTCAAACTCATGTTGGGGTATATACTTGCCTTGTATAGTTGTATGTTATAATGATCTTGAATTTGAGTCTAAATGTGTATATATTTTCTACTTTATAGCTATTATTATATTATGTTTGTGAATAAGAACTAAAATAAGATCCTTTATAGTTTAGGAAGTGCATGGTCTTGTAAATTTGAAATGTTTTGGTTCTTCATGTTGTCCTACAATAGCAAGGTTTTGACATTACCTAAAAAGTTCACGAAGTGATGTTTGTTAGTGATTTCACGTTGAGATAAAGTCTTGGATACTGCAATTAACATTTGCTCCTGTGGTGTTTTTGAAGCATTTTGGTCCATAATCAGATGGATGGGTGATATATACTTTGCATAGTGGTGAGTGGAGTTCATCCATTTTAGGCTCTTACATGTTCTTTGTCTACCGATGCAGTTTTGAATGGATACTACTGATTGGAATTGTCTTGTTTGGTTCCCTTGTTACATAAGATATGTTCATAAAGTGGTAACTAGAAAAAAACTATGGCATGTGCTTTGTGTAATAGTAAATTGTTTAATTTGGCATTATACTTTATTGTTTGATGAAGAAGTTGTTTCCAAAGATATGGTCATAAGATATGTTCATATTGGAGAGACATTGTTTGATGTTGTAATGGATAGTTTGGCTTAGAAAAGTCATTTTACAAACTAGTTTTTTTTGCTACAAACTGAGGGACAAATCTTAACCATACATCTAATTTTATCTAAGGGCATGTTTGGTACAAAGAATTGGAGGTGGGGAAATGAAACTTAATTCATTTCTTGTGTTTGGTACATAATAGAAATAAAAAAGTGGAGAGTTATAACTCCTAGGAATTGGCTCCTTTGTATTTTATAGGGAGTTGGTTTCCCATCCATATACTAAAGAAATGAACTCTTTCTTCCTCAAAAAAGGGAAATGAAATAATAATAATAATAATAATAATAATAATAGATAATAATAATAATAATAATAATAATGATAATAATAATAATAATAATAATAATAATAATAATAATAAATAATAATAATATAATAATAATAATAATAATAATAATAATAATAATAAATAATAATAATAAAATAATAATAATAATAATAATAATAATAATAATAATAATAAATAAAAATAATAAATAATAATAATAATAATAATAATAATAATAATAATAAATAAAAATAATAAATAATAATAATAAATAATAATAATAATAATAATAATAATAATAATTTTTTTTACTGATTTCTTAAGTCAATTCTCTGGTGTTACCAAACACTAGAATTTTTACTGAATTTCCGTGGAATTCATTTCTGTGAATTTGATTTCTGAGCTTCATTTCATTTCTCTGAATTTCACCCTACCAAACATGCCCTAAAGGTGAGGATTAACCTAAGATTTAATATGCAACCTAAGTCCATGTTTTTTCCTTCTCTTTTTTCTTTCTTATTTACTCATTTTTTTTCCTTTTTTTGTCTTTTCTTGTTTCTATTCATGTTTTTTCCCTTTTTTTCTATTAACGTTTTCTTTCTTTTTTTTTTTTTTTATTTTACCTTTTTTTTCTTTTTTTTTTAAGCTTTTTTTTTCTTCTTTCTATTTACACTTTTTTTTCTTTTTTTAATAAATGTTTTTTTATTCATTTTTTTTTCTTTTTTCTTTAAAAAAAATTCACGTGTATTTTTTTTTTTTAATTTCACGTTTTTTATTTAAATTCATGGTTTTTTAAAATTTCTTACGTTTTCATCCGTTTTCATTCGTTTTCGTCCGTTTTCTTCCATTTTTGTCCGTTTTCATACGTTTATACACGTTTTCGTCCGTTTTTTCAGTTTCCTCTTCATTTTTAGACGTTTTCATATGTTTTCGTCCGTTTTATACATTTTTGTCCGTTTTCATACGTTTTTGTCCGTTTTCGGCAGTTTTTATACGTTTTCAGACAATATTGTCCGTTTTTTTACGTTTTCATCTCTTTCATCCGTTTTCATACGTTTTCATTCGTTTTCATATATTTTTGTCCGTTTTCAGACGTTTTCGTCCGTCTTCATACGTTTCGGCAGCTTTTATACGTTTTCAGACATTTTTGTTCATTATCATATGTTTTCGTCCGTTTTCATACGTTTTCATCCATTCTTTTACGTTTTCGTCTTTTTTCATACGTTTTCTTCTGTTTTCTTCCGTTTTCATACGTTTTCGTCCGTTTTCATACATTTTTGTCCGTTTTCAGACGTTTTCGTCCGTCTTCATACGTTTTGGCAGCTTTTATACGTTTTCAGATGTTTTTGTTCGTTTTCATATGTTTTGGTTCGTTTTCATGCGTTTTCATCCATTTTTTAATGTTTTCGTCTGTTTTTATATGTTTTCGTCTGTTTTCATACGTTTATATACGTTTTCGTCCATTTTCATACGTTTTCGTACGTTTTCTTTCGTTTTTATACATTTTTGACAGGTTTTAGACATTTTTGTCCATTTTCATACGTTCTCGGCAGTTTTTACATGTCTTCATACATTTTCGTCCATTTTCATATGCTTTCCTCCGTTTACGTCTGTTTTCTTTCGTTTTCGTCCATTTTTCTTATGTTTTCATCCCTTTTCAAACATGTTTTTACGCTTTCATACGTATTCGTTCGTTTTCGTCCGTTTTCTTACGTTTCTAGATATCACAATTGATATTCTTAATATCACAAGTGATATTTACAATATCACCGAATATCACTTGTAATATTCTGAAAATGGACAAAAACGTTAGAAAGTAAAAAAAAACGTGAATTAAAAAAAACGTGAAATCACTTGTGATATTCTGAATATCACTTGTGATTTTCTGAATATCACTTGTGATTTTCTAAATATGACATGTGATATTCAGAACATCACTTTGTGATTTTCATGTTACAAAATGCTTTCCGATGTTTTGGTTCATTTTCATACGTTTTTTACGTTTTCGTCGATGTTTTTGTATGTTTCGTGCGTTTTTATACACTTTCGTTTGTTTATGTCTATTTTCATACGTTTATATACATTTACGTCCGTTTTGACACATTTTATTTCGTTTTTGTACATTTTTGTCTGTTTTTAGATGCTTTCGTCCGTTTTAATACGTTATCGGCAGTTTTTAAACGTTTTCATACATTTTTGTCCGTTTTCATACATTTTTGTATGTTTTCTTTCGTTTTCGTCTATTTTTCATACGTTTTCATACGGGTTTTACGCTTTCATACGTATTTGTTTGTTTTCGTCCATTTTCATATGTTTATAAATATCCCAATTGATATTCTTAATATCACAAGTGATATTTAGAATATCACAATTGATATTCTTAATATTACAAGTGATATTTAGAATATCAGAAGTGATATCAAGAATATCAATTGTGATATTCAGAAACGTATGAAAACGGACGAAAACGGACGAAAACGAACGAAAACGTATGAATACGAAAAAAAAAAACGTTAGAAAATGAAAAAAAACGTGAATTAAATAAAAACGTGAAATCACTTGTGATATTCTGAATATCACTTGTGATTTTCATGTTACAAAACATTTGTTGAAAATCACTTGTAATATCCAGAATATCACTTGTGATATTCGGAATTAGTGATATTCTGAAATCACTACACTTGTGATATTCAAAATATCAATCACTAGTGATATTCAGAAATGTATGAAAACGTCTGAAAACGGTCGAAAACAATAAAAAACAAACGAAAACGAATGAAAACGGACGAAAACGTAATAAAATGGACAAATATGTAGGAAATAGGATGAAAACATAAGAAGACGGACGAAAACGTATGGCAAAGGACGAAAACGTTAGAAACGGACGAAAACGTATGAAAACAGACGAAAACAGATGAAAACGGATGAAAACGTATGAAAAATGACAAAAGCGTATGAAAACGGGCGAAAACATTAGAAAACGGACAAAAACGTATGAAAACGGACGAAAACGTATAAAACGGACAAAACGTATGAAAACAGACTAGAGCATATGAAAACGGACAAAAACGTAAGAAAACGGACGAAAACGTATAAAAACGGACGAAAACGTAAGAAATCGGACAAAAACGGATTAAAACGTATGAAATCGGACGAAAACAGATGAAAACGTATGAAAGCAGACGAAAACGTATAAAACGGACGAAAATATATTAAAACTGACGAAAACGCATGAAAACGTCAGAAAACAGATGAAAACAGGCGAAAACGTAAGAAAACAGACGAAAACGTATGAAAACGGATAAAAACGTATAAAACGGACGAAAAAGTATAAAAACGGAAGAAAACGTATAAAAACAGACGAAAACGTATAAAAACAGACGAAAACGTATAAAACGGATGAAAAAATATAAAAACGAAAGAAAACGTATGAAAACGGGCGAAAACGTAAGAAAACAGACGAAAAATGTATGAAAACGAACTAAAACGGACGAAAACGTAATAAAACGACAAATATGTATGGAAAATGTATAAAACAAAAAAAAAGTTAAAAAAGAAAAAAAAAATACTTGCTTTTTGTAAAAAAAAACGCAGATTAAAAAAAAAAAAAAAAAAAAAAAAAAAAAAAAAAAAAAAAACTATTATTTAAAGAAAAAAACGTGGATTAAAAAGAAAAATGACTAAAAAGAAAAATAAATAAAAATAAAAAATAAATAAGAAAGAAAAAAAGACAAGAAATAAAAAACATGGACTTAGGTTGTCATATTAAATCTTAGGTTAATCCCTACCATTAGATCAAAATAGATGGATGGTGGAGATTTATCCCTTAGTTTGCAACAAAAACTTAGGGGTCGTTTAGTTGGTGAAAAATTTCTCAATTTTTTCATCTCTAAATTCCTTGAGAAGGGTATGGTTTTTCTTCTCTAGAGAAGAGTTGAAAATTTTGAAAACGCGTTTAGTTGGAGTTATATTTTTCTTTTTTTTTTAAATGATAAGAAGATTTACTCAAATTGCGACGGTGGCGGCGACGGCGGGCGGTGGCGACGAAGGTCGGCGGTGGAGGATGACACGAGAGATTAGGGGTAGAATGGTGTATGTGTTTTTTTTTTAGTTGAGAAAGAAAAAAGTGAGAATGGTAGAATGGGCTTTTCAATTTCTTAAGTTAAAATTAGAAAATGAGAATTTCATTTTTTTTTGAAAATTGTTGGAAAAAAGTGCGACTAAACGCGTTTTCAGTTTTTTCATTTTCTTATGAAAAATTTCTTTAAAAAATGGAGAATTTCTCTCCAACTAAACGCACCCTTAGTTTCTAAAATAACTCACCAAACTGTTGACTTTGAATGTGAAGAAATCTCCTTTTGTGGTGAAAGTGTCAAAAATACGTTGTATAAGCTCATGGTTGATATTAGTATAAAGAAAAACAAGTAGATGCTGATAGCATTGTGAATGAAACTAGAGAGCACCGACACATGAGTATGTTGGAAAGTATGTTGAGATGTATTTAATAATTTCCATCGTATGTAGAAATATAGGCAACTTCCGCTAACCGTCCTCTTTTTTAAAATCCTAACTAGATTTATAGGTTTTGCAATGCTTAATAATATTTCTTAATTATTTAGTTTGTGCTACATTGCATTTTGTATCTGAAGATTGCATAAGACGTGTCTTTGCATATCAAGGTGCAACTTGGGCTCCTGAATGTTTTACTTTGTGGTTGTTTTTTATAAGTTTCTTTTCAGTTTCTATTGGCCTATCTGCAAGCAATTCTTATAGTATTATTATATGTAGGCTAATTTGGTTATTTTTTAGTAGGAAATCCTTTTCTAGTAGGAAATCCACTACATCTTGAACGTGCAATTTTGTTTCATCATTTTTATTAAAAGGAAATTCAAGTGAAAATAGTCGCACATCATACACCTTCACTATAATTTTGTCAAAAGTAAGAACAACATCTTGAATTCGCTCCTACCTTTAAATAAAATGCTGATTGTCCTTGCGGCATGAGTTTGTTTAACAAAAGATCAAAAAAAAAAAAAAAAAAAAAAAAAAAAACACGAAGTTCCAATGGAGCAATTAATAGCACTCATTTTCCAATCAAAAATTTAAAACCCACTTGCATCCTCTTTTTTAAAAATACAAACCGTTAAACGTTAAGTAAAACTAATTAAACTATCATGTCGAGCATAAAATGACTTTTCATTAGAGAGACACTTCTATATTTTTTCGACAAACTTTTTTTTCGAGTTCTTTTTGTCGATTTTGAAATTAACGTACTGAAAAATCACACGTGATTTGAAAAATCACATGTGATTTGTAATTTGAAAAATCACATGTGATTTGTGAACTCACTATTAATTTGTGATTTAAACTTTAAAACTGACGTCACAAATTACATGTGATTTCGTGTAATATTCAATACACATAAAAAAAACAGTTTTTTTTGCCAAAAGTATATCGAAGTGTCCTTCTACATTGAAAGATCTCGTCGCAATGATGTATTTCTTGAGGCTTGATGATTTACTATTTGTAAGATATTTGTAAGATATTTTGTTCATTAATCTTTACTTTTTTTTGTTGATCTTAACTCATCCCCTTGCGCATATGATTTAAGTACAGTGTGGTCAATACATCAAGTATGTACATGTATATTGGTATAGAAGAATTATTAATAGACAACCATTTGATGTAGCAATTGAAAAAAGTAGAACAATCTATTGACCAATCAGACTCTTTAGTTTAGCCTTCATGAGCATCAGATAAAAAATAAGAAAATTTTATGGCCAACAACTTTTACTGTTAAATTCAAATATGTACAAAACATGTATTTTTTAAAAAGATACAGGTAAAAAATCAATAAATAAATAAATAAATAAAAATTAATCCCTTTGTGGCCACGGAGGTTCACCTGACGCCGGGCTATCAAAAAGGGTAGTTGTCATGAGATTAGTCGGCTCGCAATATTGAGTTAGAATTACAGGTAACCCAAAAAAAAAATGTTTTACCTTTATCGTTTTGCCCTTAAGTGTAAAAACAATCAATATGTGCTACAGGCGAGTGGCAAATTTGTCTTAATGAAGGTTGCTTAAAGCTTTTCACCGAAGTTCAAATCATCACCGAAGTTCAAATCACAACATCTGCGTTTTTTGTGCTTTAAGCTAGTTGCTAAGTCGTTGTTTTTATATAATTCATTGTTAATTTAAATAAATTAAAAGCTTGGTACGGGTGTCAGATCAAATAACGTAAATTTTAATTACCTTAATAACCCACAAAAGAATGTAAACCGTTTTTATCACATACTTTATGCGTCAAAAATGATTAAAAAACTTCAATATATATAAAACTCTCGCTATCATTTATTTATTTTTCAGTGACCAAGTGTTGATAAAATATAAAGTTATTATCCTTTTACTACATGCATGTAAGTAAAAGAGGGATATAATAACTGAGCAGATATGGTCTATTTGGTCACCTTGAAATATCTTAACTTGCTTTATATTAGCATTGCATATATTGAGGTCATATAGAGTGAGGTCCAGCAATGGAAGACATCATATCAAGTGGCTATAAATTATCTATAATCAGGTTTATGGGGTCTAGCTAACGTGCAAACAGATGTAGTGAAGGTATATAAAGAAGAGATCTTACAGGCATGTTTTCACGTGCAAGTTCCAACGCTTTCACAAGTCTTGGGACAATCTCATCTATATCTGGCCGTTGCGATCGTTCTTCTTTCAAGCAGTCATATGCTATTTCAGCGAACATGTTGAATGACTGCGAGTCCATCTGGTTCCAGACACCCCAATCAATTATTTCGTGGAGTTTTTTCTCACGATAATGGGTAATGGCCACCGGAGCCAAATACTTATTATAGTCGTCGGCTATTACTGATTTCCTGCCACACAGTAGCTCAAACATTACAATCCCAAAGGAGTACATATCCGACTTGTGGTGTGCACTTTTAGTCTCTATATATGTTGGGTCTGTATACCCATCCGTACTCCATACTTTATCAGTATTGAAAGAGTTGTGTCTTTCAGATGCTTTGATCTTCATGGAACGTAAAAAATCACCTAACTTGGGTTCCCGGTCATCATTTAAATAAATCGATCCACTGTCAATGTTGCGGTGTATTACGCTAAAATCACGTGACTCATCATAATGAATGTAGCTCAACACTTGCGCAACACCGACAGATATCTCCAATCTTCGCACCCATGTCAACCACATTGGGTCGCTTAGACGGTTGTAAAGACTTCTGCTGGTCTCATCCTTGTAAATGATGACCTTCTCGTCATTATCATCACAAAACCCAACAAATGAAACCAGATACTTGTGCTTGAGACTAGAGAGAATAGAAACCTCCATCCAAAACTGTTGGTCTCCATCAAACCATTCTTTATTTAACCTCCCAGCTAAGATATGAATTGACTGACCGGACCACAAGAGCTGTCCTTTGTAAAACTTTTCAAATGCATCTTTTCCGACGATATTTTTGTCAGAAAAGTTGTTGGTGGCGGAAAGTATATTTTGAAGGGGGATTTTAAGGTGAGCAAAGTCATCGGGTGAAAACATCATGTCTTCGTATTCATGAGAAGTCATGACTAAAAAGGACGTTTAAGTTGGGTTAAAAAAAATGATGCAAATTGATGGAATACTTCTCACGAGATATGGAAGAACAAGTTCTGAGAGAGAAGGAGTGAGGTAGGTGGTGTGTTTAATGTGTGTTTTGTATTATGTGGTTGTGGAATGTGGATGAGCCTCTGTGTCCGTCAAGTGTTTCTATATATACAGGAGTAAGTCTTTACATTGTTATTATTATATTAATATCAAAAGACTATTGACTATATTAGCATCACACAAACAAGTAGTTAGGTAGCTGGTGGTGACAATAAATGTACGCGTTTTGTATATGTGGTTGTGGATGAGCCTCTGTGTCACGTCATCTGTTAAGGAGTGGTTGTTTTTGCATTATTGTACTATAACTAGTAGTTAGATGTCGAAATGATCATGGAGCTGTGTTTTTTTTTGCATTATTGTACTGTAACTAGTATGATGCGGGAAAGTATTCAAGCGAGAAGAATAATTAGGAACATTTTGATGAAACTATCAACGTAGATGCTCTTACACAAAGATTTCTTTAATCCCTCTAAAACTCAAAATGTATATTAGGAAAATCAGTGGCGGAACTTGAAAGTTTGAGGATGAGGAAAAAAATTACTTTGACAAAAGTCTTTGTGCATAAAAAATTAAGATAAAGATACAATATTTTTATATTGTTAACCTCATGTGTGGGGGCAATTTGATTTCGTGATGGATGACACTTTAATAAGAAGCTTGATAATAATAAAACTTTACACTAAAAACTAATTTTGTTGAGCCCATTTATCACACGGTTTAACTTTCAAATTTAAAGATAACAAATCTTGGTGATGCTTAGACTTCAAAGAGTGTTTTGATGACCTTATGGCTAAAAATTGGATAAGTCATAAGCCTTAAATATTGATTTTTATCAACTTTCGTCCGATTTCCAATAAGCCAATATGCTCAAGCCCAACATCTCTACAAAATAAGCTAATTCAAACAGTCTAAAAAAATAAGCTAATTCAAATAGTCTTTTATATGTAGAATAAGTTTTTTTATGCCGAGTATACATATGGGTTGTGGAGTACAACAATTTGGTTAAACAATTATCTATAAACTTAGCAAATAATATGGATGCACTCATTACACTGCCGGGTTTTGCGTGGGCCATATCCGTATTCAGATAACTAAATGTAATTTTCTTAGTATTGTGTTACATTTTTTACAATGCAACTTTCGCTTAGCTAATCAAAACTTTATAGCGCAACTTATACTTGTAAATTGTAATTAAATAACCTGATATTATCCACGCTGTCATGTTCATTACTCAATTCCCAAATTGGTTATTTGTACTAACTTATCATTTCATTTATATATTTGTTTATATATCATTTGATATGTAGAAAATGCATTCATAAAGTTTTTTTTGAAAGGCAACACAGAAGAATATATCATATACAAGTAAAAATTACAAAGAAATGACAATGCCATAAACACCACACAATTCTAAATATAGCATCTCCAAAGACTCAACATAAACAAATTAAGAGATCAAAATCAACAAACCAAAGAGATACAACATGACCCAACAAAAACCAAAATTATCAAGTTACTTGCAAGGAGGCATTAAAATCATCATTATGGTTTGTATAAAGTGATAACGATAGTTTTGAATAAATTGCAAAATTGATCGATGTGGTTTGTCTAATTTGGCACTCATCTTTGAATGACCATTTTACCCCTTTTTAGAACTTACAAGGCACTGTTTTTTTTTAAAAATTTCACTCCCAAACATATCAACTAACAGCTGCAAGGGCAGGAAGTGGCTGACCAGCAATAACATCGTAGCAACGTTTGCAAAGTGTGGGGTGATCAAGAAATGAACCAACTTGAGGTGAGAAGTTCCAGCATCGTTCACATTTTGAACCTTCTGCACGTGAAACGCCGATCCATATTTTCTTTTCTCCTTGAATCAAATAATCTCCAGAATATGGTATATTTTCGCTTGGTGCATCCTCCAAGGTAGAAAGAATCTCAGCCTACAGTACGAACAATCGAATTTAGATACCCATATCATCAAACTTGTAACACATAAAATACGTGCAATGATGCATAAATATCTAAGTCAACAATACTCCCACCGTCACAAATTGTAAGTCCATGTTTCTATTTTTGGTTGTCCCAAAATACTTGTCTACTTTGATATTTCAACCAATCAAAAGAGACTTTAGTGGAGAGAGATGATATTCGATTAGTGAATAGAGTAATAGTGAAATTTCTTAAACTTTGTACAAATTATAAGTCCACTTTTAATTTGGGGCAGAGGGAGAATATACCACAGTTGCCAAGTTCAACTCATTTAGTTATGAATCAGTCGATCCGGGCTCTAGCTGAAATTCGACATTAGATGGACCACTAATTTCTGCTATGTCTATTTGAGTAGAATCCTCAAAGATGCCCATCCGCATGATAATGGAAAATACATTGACAATTAGTTATGGTGATTCATAACTATTTTAAATAAGTGTCAATTAAATTTGATATCGAGAACTTTTTTCAAATGCAAGTTTGGGAGCACTTTTAATAGGACTATTATTTAAAAAAAAAAAAAAAAAAAAAAAAAAAAAAAAAAAAAAAAAAAAAATTCAAACAGTCTAAAAAAATAAGCTAATTCAAATAGTCTTTTATATGTAGAATAAGTTTTTTTATGCCGAGTATACATATGGGTTGTGGAGTACAACAATTTGGTTAAACAATTATCTATAAACTTAGCAAATAATATGGATGCACTCATTACACTGCCGGGTTTTGCGTGGGCCATATCCGTATTCAGATAACTAAATGTAATTTTCTTAGTATTGTGTTACATTTTTTACAATGCAACTTTCGCTTAGCTAATCAAAACTTTATAGCGCAACTTATACTTGTAAATTGTAATTAAATAACCTGATATTATCCACGCTGTCATGTTCATTACTCAATTCCCAAATTGGTTATTTGTACTAACTTATCATTTCATTTATCACTACAAGAATCTGATGGAATACCCACAACAATTACCCACACTCATCCTTTTGAGGGCATTTACCCACCTAATACCCACTCGTTACCCACGATCAATGACTTACAAAGTCGGTTTTATTTTCCCTCTAATTTCCCACGGATTTACCCACACAAGTAGCCACACAAATATATTTGGTGTGCAATATGTGGGTAAATAATTGGCGCCAAAATATTTCCCACGAATTACCCACATCATGAGTTATTGTGGGTATATATGTGGGTAATTTAGTGGGTAATACTTTCTTGCTAAAGTTTTCCCCATGTATTACCCATAAAGAAACTTATCGTGGGTAATTTTGTGGGTAATTTTTTTGTTATCACGGATTACAAGCATTCAATTTGGTCATGGGTGGTTTGTGGGTAAACATGTACCTACAAATTTACCCACGTCTTTTTCCATAGGTATTTTGTTGTTAGTAATTTTATATGATTACTTTGTAGGTAAATACATGCCTACAATTATACCCACATCTTTATTTATGCAGATTTCGTTTTACCATTTCATTAACGGAGCAAAAATCGACGGATATAGTATTTCATCATAAACCCGGCTCGACTCATTTTCATGACGAGTTGAAATAAATCTTAAATTATACTCGGCTTGTTAAGCAAACTATGTCGGCTCTTATATCTATCTGAGCTTATATTTACCTATACACAACATATATATATATATATATATATATATATATATATATATATATATATATATATATATATATATATATATATATATATATATATATATATAGGGTCACGTTCAATGCAGAACCACTTTTTTGTACAGAACTTTACAGAACCACTTTGGACCAATGAGAATTTAGTGTCATTAAATCTTTTCATTTATTTCAAAAGGGCATAATGGTAAAACACATTTTCACCTTCCTTTTTAATTTTCTTAATTAAAAAACGTTTTTTTAAATCCCTAAATTTTCAGAACTTTTTTTTTAAAATTTTTTTAGCATACATTTTTTTTTAATACATCAAGTGCATATGTGTTTTTTTTCAAATATTGTAAAATTCGAATGTTTCTAGCGTACATTTTTTTTTTTTTTTGCTTAAAATAGTAATTGCACATATGTTTTAAGTGTACATTCTTTAATCTTTGAAATTTATAACCAAAAATATAAACATATACATGTAACCTCTAGCTTTGTAACAATTCAAGAACATAAATGTCATTAAAAAAATTATATTAAATAAAATACAATTCAAAACAAAAATATTATCAAAATCATTACAACATATATGCACGTCTTCTAAAAACATATATGCACGCCTTTCGAGAACATATGTGCACGCCTTTTAAGAAAAGTGCATCCGTAGATCATCTTCATGACACCGTCTTTTTTATGATTGAGCCATCCCGACTGAAACAAAAACATATGTGCACATTGCGCTTTATCATCAAGTTCATTAGAACATATGTGCCCGTCTTCAAAAAACATATGTGCACGCTGCAATTTTTTGTAATCACTTGATCTTGCTTTAACTGCACATTGAAGAGAACATGCAAGATTATTATAAGGTTTAAAAAGTAATGTTCTTAAAACACAACAGCTATTGCTAAACTCAAATAAAAATAAGCTTGAACATAACTCTACAACCTTATTTGAAAGCAAAAAAACCAACAATCCAGCATCAATAAACAACTTTAAACCAAATATATTTCGAAAACAAAGAACCGAGTTAACAGGCTTTAAACCAAATATAAAAATCAAACAAATGTTAAAACTTTTATCAACATTTGGAAATTGATTAAAAAAGCAATATCGGCTAAACTACTTTTACGAACAAAGTTCGTTTTCGGTTTCCAGATCTGCACCTACAATTAATAAAATACTTACATTGACAAGTGATGTTACTGTTTTGATCCGCACCTCCAATTAATAAAAAGCATATTAAACATTGAAAAAATTCATTTTCGGTTTCCAGATCCGCACATCCAATTAATAAAATGCAACATCGAGAGGCTAAATTACTTTCACCAACAAATTCACCTCATTTATCACACAAATCACCATCGTGATCTATCAAACATTGAAAAAATTAATTTACACTTTATAAATCTAAATCACACCGAAAAAAAAATATGTATGCTCTTACACGAGAATATACCCGGATAGCTATGGTAATCGTTGGATCTCGTGACATGTATGCTCGATCTAAAGAGATTCGTGATGTTCATTTTTATTTTCGCCGAACGACGGATCTTGAGAGATTGGCGGCATAGAGATTTTTGGGTGACAGATTCTAGGTTAAAGTGAAGAGAGGAAAGATGGGGAGCAGTTTATTAATTTGTGGAGGATTGCAGATGGTAATTGCATTTTTTTAGGGATAATATGGAATACCTATAATACCCTTTAATCTATTTTCTTTTTTTAAATAAGTAGTAAATATTTACAAAAATGCCATCTTGCATAGATATGATGTACATCATGCATTATTAGGAGTAAAAAGACTGGTTCTGTAGGTTCTGTACAAAAAAATGGTTCTGCATTGAACGCTACACTATATATATATATATATATATATATATATATATATATATATATATATATATATATATATATATATATATATATATATATATAAGGTGCGTTTAGGCTTACAAGTTTTGTCAATATTAAGTATAAAGCAAGGGCTCAGGCTTGATTATTTGAGCCTAAGGTACCTTGCGTTTTCGTCTTGCGCTGTCCAAAAAACGCGACACGATGGCGCTAAACCCACACCGTGGTTGTGTTTTCGTGCTTCGCGCTGTTCGCACTAGTCCCGATGGTTTTTTTTTTAATTTTATTTTACTTCTATTTTAGTGAGTTATGTACGGGCAAAAGGGTGTCCTATGACACTAACAATAAGAGGGATGACTGTATTATGATTTATGAAAATACTTGATCAATAAAATGACATCAAGTAATCAAAATAGCCTAGCTGCGCAGCTTGTTGCCTAATTGACTTTCACATTCATGTAAATCCAAAATTTTAATAGAGAATATATTAGCTACAATTATTTGTAGCTAATTGAGTACAATTTTGTGTTATAAATGTGGGTTATAAGTTTTTTCTGTGGGTCTATGATTATTTTTTGTGAGTCCTTAATTTATTGCTTGTACATTTTCGTGAAATTTTTTAGCCAATTAACAACAAAAATTGTAGTCAAACTATCCCTATTTTAATATATATATATATATATATATATATATATATATATATATATATATATATATATATATATACACACACACACAAACGAATAATACGTACACGAAGTAAACAAACTTTCCGTGATAAATTTATCTTTATTCTTAAAATAAAAGAAGTTATTAATTATTATTTATTGAAATAAGTTTATATACAAAGGCCCTTATGCCACAGTATTTGCTTTTGCTAAATTGCTAGTACGAGTATATATTAAACGTCTCATTAAAGTACAACACATGGCACATTATATAAATTTTATTTTTATAAAAAATACGAACGAATTCCTTTTGCAATTGGCGGCAACTTTGCAAAGTGTTTTAAAAGTTTTCCTAAACTGTTCCCTCTTAAAATTGGTAGGATACTGTCAAAACCACCCATGAATCCTCAAACTTTATCTCCCTCCATTATACCATCACTAACAGTTCTCAAACAGTTTTATTAATCTCACTTTATAATTCACCGGCACTCATTTTTGTCAAATATAACAGTAATATTTCTTTCTCCATAATCAATTGATTCTGCCATGATTTTCAGAGGTAACCATAATTGACATAGGTTTCATTATGTTCGTTCCTGATTGTTGACTTATTGTTCATTATTTTTTGTTTTGCAGATTTGCTCGGTGTTTAATAGTTATTTAGAAATGGCGCGGTGGTGTTGATGGCGGTGAAACTGGAGGACGAAGAAAAGGGTTAATGGTGTCAAGTTATAACCGTACTGAAATAAACTCAAAGTTTGCACAATAATTGTTTGATGAAATGTCTAAACTAGATTTTTTTTTTCTTCCAAATCTACATGAACCTCATACATCATCGCAAACTGTTATGATTTGTTGTATATGATAACTAATAACTTTTGTTTCTAATTTGGCATCAGGTATAATCTATTTTTCCACATGGATTCGGGTGCTCATATGCAATGTGAATGATTTCGTTGATTTGTTCTTTTTTGTTACTCCGTATTAAGAGAAAATGCTTTTATAATGATATCATTGGCTGTGCAGGGTCTCAATAGCCACTATTATCTTTGTCAATGTCTTCCTTTTACGCTAATGGTCACCAATTTAAACAACAGGCGTGTCTATTGTGCATCTAAACTTACTTTTTGGCACTCATATTTTCACATCTAAACTAACTAGAACAATTCAATGTTATTTGTTTTTTTGAGGGTTTGAATTGAAATAAGTTGTTCATAAAGAAAAGTTTCTCTTATCTTGCGTTTTTTTTTCTTTTTTTTTTCATTTTTTTTTCTCTCGTTTCGTTTTGCTTCATGAATGCAATGCAAATGCTTTTTGGATTAAGTATAGGCTTAAAACCACTTGGTCCATTTTGTTTCTTGCTTTGATCATATTTATAACTATCCTTGTATATATAATTTGTAGGGTATAATGAACATCAATGATTTGTAAACCAAATCATAAAGAGAGATGGCATCATGTTTGTGCAGACCACAAAACCAAATCATAAAGAGAGATGGCATTATGTTTGAGCAGCCCGCCCAATTTTTTTGATGGATAGATGGCTCGTGAATGTACCTTGAGACGTAACATATAAACTTATAGACACACATGTAGATACACATTTTTGTTTATTTTTGTGGAATAGATACTTTGATGAACTTTTAATTGATTGTACTTGGATGCACGATTACGTAAAATACCATTCTATTATTTGTGCTTTTGATTATATTTGTATGCATTTCTAAATTTTGTAGGGATTTATGAAATAATGTTCAGTATACCATTTAAACATATAGCCATGACTTAACATGAAAAATTTGTGGTTACTTTGGTCACACTCACACATTTACCCACAAACTATGTGCAACTTGTTCAAAATGCTTACCCTTAGCATTTACACACGATTATATCCATAACAAATTCTACCCACAAAATACCCACAGCTAAATCAATGGGAATTTTCGTGGTACCTTGTGCAATCCCACAAACAAATTTTGCCACGAACTCCCACCAAAGATGATGTGGGTAAACTTACCCACCGCTTGAAATTATTGTGGGTATATAATTAGCATCGGAGGTTTTCCCCATGTATACTGGTTTGTGGGTAAGTCGTGGGAATTAGCCAATTACCCACGGATTTAGCTCTTTTACCCACAGATTTAGTCCGTGGGTAATCACCAGAATTCTTGTAGTGTATATTTGTTTATATATCATTTGATATGTAGAAAATGCATTCATAAAGTTTTTTTTGAAAGGCAACACAGAAGAATATATCATATACAAGTAAAAATTACAAAGAAATGACAATGCCATAAACACCACACAATTCTAAATATAGCATCTCCAAAGACTCAACATAAACAAATTAAGAGATCAAAATCAACAAACCAAAGAGATACAACATGACCCAACAAAAACCAAAATTATCAAGTTACTTGCAAGGAGGCATTAAAATCATCATTATGGTTTGTATAAAGTGATAACGATAGTTTTGAATAAATTGCAAAATTGATCGATGTGGTTTGTCTAATTTGGCACTCATCTTTGAATGACCATTTTACCCCTTTTTAGAACTTACAAGGCACTGTTTTTTTCTAAAAATTTCACTCCCAAACATATCAACTAACAGCTGCAAGGGCAGGAAGTGGCTGACCAGCAATAACATCGTAGCAACGTTTGCAAAGTGTGGGGTGATCAAGAAATGAACCAACTTGAGGTGAGAAGTTCCAGCATCGTTCACATTTTGAACCTTCTGCACGTGAAACGCCGATCCATATTTTCTTTTCTCCTTGAATCAAATAATCTCCAGAATATGGTATATTTTCGCTTGGTGCATCCTCCAAGGTAGAAAGAATCTCAGCCTACAGTACGAACAATCGAATTTAGATACCCATATCATCAAACTTGTAACACATAAAATACGTGCAATGATGCATAAATATCTAAGTCAACAATACTCCCACCGTCACAAATTGTAAGTCCATGTTTCTATTTTTGGTTGTCCCAAAATACTTGTCTACTTTGATATTTCAACCAATCAAAAGAGACTTTAGTGGAGAGAGATGATATTCGATTAGTGAATAGAGTAATAGTGAAATTTCTTAAACTTTGTACAAATTATAAGTCCACTTTTAATTTGGGGCAGAGGGAGAATATACCACAGTTGCCAAGTTCAACTCATTTAGTTATGAATCAGTCGATCCAGGCTCTAGCTGAAATTCGACATTAGATGGACCACTAATTTCTGCTATGTCTATTTCAGTAGAATCCTCAAAGATGCCCATCCGCATGATAATGGAAAATACATTGACAATTAGTTATGGTGATTCATAACTATTTTAAATAAGTGTCAATTAAATTTGATATCGAGAACTTTTTTCAAATGCAAGTTTGGGAGCACTTTTAATAGGACTATTATTTAAAAAAAAAAAAAAAAAAAAAAAAAAACACTCACAGGCTCACAGCATAAACCAACAAAAACACGTCCAACACTTTTGACATGTAAGAACAAGAAATATCGAACTTATTTGAGCACAAACTTGAGTACTTGACTCATATGCAATATATTATAAGTGGGAATACTATAGTAGTAAGGGTAACAGGTCAAGCATGTACAAATTTGAAAAGGTCTAAATTTAATGCAAGCTTCCTAACTCGTTATACAAAAATATAGATTAGTGTTGTAACATTTTTTTTTTTTTTTTAATGTCAATATTAACAAATTAATTGATTTTAAAAATAATGGACCAAAAAAAGTGCACCAAACCGATCTGGCTCATATCCACTAGAACCTACTCAGTTGTGACCCGTGAAACCAACCCGTCCGACCCAACCATCTTACCATTCCTACCAAATAATGATTGGAAATACCTGAGATGTTATGAATATGCGATTCAAAGAGTCGGCATCAAGTCTAGCTTCACACATATTCCTTAATCTCTGTGCAAGGCTATCGTCAGAGCTATGGAGGTACACCTTTGCTTCCAGGCTGGAACCAATGAGTTTGCCAGTGCGAGCAGTCTCCAAAGCTTTATTTACCTCAGTTCTCAACTACCAAATTCATACAAATCAGATGCACACAATTTCAAAATTATTATACCATAGATGATTATTTAAAAAAATTAAACTTCACAGATATGTTATTAGCAAGACATAATTGTAGTTACCTCAAGTATATTTCCCCAAAAATCAATATCTTTTTCAGGAAAGGCAAGCCATCTTTCATTGACTTCGGGCCATTTTGACTCGAAAACAAATTTGGCTACATCAGTGTTATCAATGCTATACTCGAAAGGAAGATTTTGCCAGACGTCTTCAGCTAAATGAGGTAGAATTGGAGCAATTGCTCTCACTAACAAGAGCAAATGAGCAGCAAGCACTGTTTGACAGCTTCTCCTTGTAAAACTTGAAGCACCACTGAAACAGAACCAACGTATCAAAGTCAACTAATTTGACTATAAAACCAATCAAATTTCATTATATTATATAAGAAAAAAGTTACCCGACATAAAGGCGATCTTTGGCAACATCAAAGTAGAAATTTGAGAGATCAACAATAGCAAAGCGTTGAATCAACTGAAACGAAATGAATTCAGTTAGTATGAAAAAAAATGAGAAACCATGTATCTATTAGCCGGTATAATAGATTAGAGTGACTCAAACCCACAAGTCGGGCTTGGGAAGTAAAAACAACACCTTACCTGGTATATTTTGAAGAATTCATACGTTTCATAGCTTTCTTTGACGTTTTTCACAACGTTTTCAAGCTGAAACAGAGCATGCTGATCGATTTCTGGAAGATCGTGATACGCAATAGAATTTTCTGCCTACAAAATAAAAGCACAATATAAGGTAATGCATTAACTGTATTTAAACAAAAAGCAAATCAGATGAATATTTGGAAAAAAAAAAAAAAAAAAAAAAAAAAAAAAAAAAAAAAAAACATACTTTCCAATCATGAAGATTTCCCAAGAGAAACCGCAAAGTCCCTCTTAGTTTTCGGTAGATGTCCGAAAGTTGACGGAGGACTTGAGGTCCAATCTGAACGTCTCCTGTAAAATCGACACTTGAGACCCAAAGGCGAAGCACATCTGCTCCATACGAAGGTTCTTGCTGGAGAAACAAATAGAAAACATTTGATTTACTATTAAAGTATTAAGCCATATTATGATTTTTAATCATAGCTAAATGACCACTAACCTCTTGATTCTTCCCTCCTTCAATCACAGTACGTGGATCAACAACATTACCCACAGATTTACTCATTTTTTTACCCCTCTCATCGAGCACAAATCCATGCGTTATAACTCCAGAATATGGAGCTTTTCCTGCCACATATAATGAAAATATAATAACAATAAATTAATAATGAAATCAGTTAAATTAAGAATATATTCATGGTAAATTGGTAACGATACCTTTAGTTGCAACACTGGTCAATAAAGAGCTTTGAAACCAACCCCGATGCTGATCGGTACCTTCAACATACAAATCAGCAGGATAACTGAGGCCATCTCTACTTTCTAAAACAGCAGCCCATGAAGATCCTGCAGTTTATGTATGTTTAATAGGTTAATATACAGATCCAGTCGCATATAACTGATACAAGAACTGTTTATGTTTAACATGTAACTAACAAATAGACCTGAATCAAACCAAACATCCATCGTATCAGTTCCCTTAACATAATCTGATGCTTTATCACGATATTTTTCAGGAAGCAACTCTTCTACTGACATGTACCACCATGCATCGCTGCCCTTTTGGGAAATGATCGCTGCCAAACACAAAGATTCAAATGCACATTCCTTAAATGTAAGCTCAAATTAACTCAAAACTATCCAGCAACTTTGTTTGGGGCTTACACTTGATATGATCAACAGTCTCTTCATTTAGCAGAGGTTCCTTTGTCTCTGTATGATAGAAAACTGGAATTGGCACACCCCATGTCCTCTGACGAGATATACACCAATCTGAACGGCTAGAAGTCATTGTAGAAATTCTGTTTTCTGCCTGAATGACAATGATCATGATAATTTAGAGGAATACTACCAACAAAATGCATAAACTAGTTGGCAGCTAAGGATAGTCATAATTTCTTAACTACTCCGAATCATTTATAAACTAGTGGTAAGGCGCATTACCTACTAACAAGAGGTCAAGGGTTCAAACGGTGACGGGGATATCCCGGTTAGGCCGCGTACATCTGATTCAAAGACTCCCCCTCCCCGGTAACCTAAAGAGGGAAAACCTCATCCGTTTACCCGTTTTGCAACATGTACAGATACAAACCTGTAGCTGCCATTAAAATGCTTTACTTATCTATGGTCCTATCCTATTTTGGTCTTTATAGTGTTCCTAAATCATTCCTACTGTTGCTTGTGGAAAGGGGTTTACTAATTGCTCCAAATTCAGGTTCTAGTTTTACATGAACATGAAACCAGCCCAGAAACTAAAAATGATAACTCTTATGAGCTTACGTCAATCAAATCCTGGAAGTGAGCAATTTCGAGTTTTGAAGATCAAAACAATATTATGTACCAGTTATATATATTCGTACCTGAGACGGAGTCCATACTACTTGATTAATCGCATTCATAGCAGCCTCTCTAAATCCTTCAACAGAGGCAAACCATTGTGCTGTTGCCCTAAAAATTGTAGGCTTTTTTGTTCGCCAATCATATGGATACTTGTGCTCTGAAAATGAAGTAAAATAGCATTTAATTATACTATTCATATGGCTGGCTGCCTGGCTCTCATTAGGAAAAATGTTGATAATTATGGATGAACGATGCTACTTACTGTAAGGTTCTACCATGACTATTGATGAACGTTCATCCAAGTGATCTATCACAGCAGCATTGCCATCACCTAATACATCAAGCCCGCAAAAGATTCCAGCTTCTTCAGTGAACTTTCCTTCATCATCCACGGGGGATACTAAAGGCAAACCGTATTTTAATCCGGTTATATAATCATCTTGACCATGACCCGGGGCTGTGTGGACAAGCCCGGTTCCTGATTCTGTCGTGATATAATCTCCACCAATGACAACAGGACATTCTTGACCATTTATCGGGTGTGCATATCTATAACAGAATATAAAAGATGTGCATAAGTAAATTTAATTGGAATAATATTTTATTTAAATTATAGTTACCTGCAATTTTCGAGATCTGAGCCCAAAACTGTTTTATTGACAACAAGCTTCACACCCCATTTGGCTTCCAGTGTTGGCACAAGGTCCAGTGCAACAATGAAAAAGTGTTTTTCATCATCATGTAAAACGCTACCAAATCTTTTCTTTTTGTCTTCAGAAGATGAAGCAACATCAGGTGCGCATGACTGCACTTCAACAATAGCATACTGGAGCTTGGAATTCACGGCAACAGCTGAAATGAAATACAGAAAGAAAGGAAGTGCAGATAAGCACGTGAATATATTATATATATGCAGATAACTTCACAAGCGTACCAAAAAAAAAAAAAAAAAAAAAAAAACACATACCAGCATTAGCAGGAATAGTCCAGGGAGTGGTGGTCCAAATTGCTAGGGATAATTTGGGGAGAAATTCATCGAGTGATCCACCTTTAGTTGGAGTACTTAGTATTTTGAAAATTGCATACATGCTCTTTGAAATATGGTCATCCTCATACTGCATGAAAAATTATATTTGTTACTAGTATATATGAAGAACTAAAACTAGAACCTACGTAAGAGTTGCCAATTTTGATTAATCAAAAAATCCTATTAGTCACCAAAGAAGCTGTTAATCCATTTACCTCTAACTCAGCCTCAGCAAGTGCAGTGCGGGATGAGGGACTCCAGTGCACTGGCTTTCTGCCCCGATATATGTAACCTTTGAAAACCATCTGCCCAAACACTTCAATCTGGAAAGCCAACAGGATTATATGATAATGAGAACAACATCAAAAGCAATAATAATATACTATGGTCTCATTTTACCTGAGCAGCTTCATATTCTGGATCAAGGGTGAGATAAGGATGATCCCAATCAGCCCATACTCCAAATCTCTGTAGACAGACAGTAAAGATGTTTACTCTTCTATTAATCTTTAATCGTTTGAATATGTAACCAAAAACATTGATACTACAAGTAAATAAGTAATAGATGACCTTATGTAGGACATAATCAATTCATGAATTATTTAGTTATGTAAATTTGCTGTTTGAAGTTTAAACTGACCTTGAATGACGCCATTTGAGCCTTCACAGTTGCTTTGGCAAATTTAGCTGCTTTTGCTCTCAGTTTTATTGGTGTTAGCCCCTTTCGCGCATCTTGGTCCAATGACTGCAATACTAAGATAATTCAACAGAAAATTACCAATGATTGAATCTAAGAGTTACAAGAACAGAATAAAACCTAGCAAGAAACTATCACTTGCCTTTCAACTCGATAGGTAGACCATGGCAATCCCAACCAGGAACGTATTGAACTTTACAGTTTTGTAGAAGCTGTCATATAATTGTGTAAGTAATTCCATACAACAGTAATTAATGAAGTGCATCATTCTCGCACACCTTTCAAATAGTGCAGTGCAAAGTGTATGTTGCAACCATACCTTATACCGGTTAATGATATCTTTTATAATCTTGTTTAATGCATGTCCGATGTGTAAATCACCATTAGCATACGGAGGTCCATCATGAAGAATAAAACTTCCCTATTAAAAGCAGAAGAAATACCAAATATGAGTAAAGACATGGAGCTATGTAGTAGACATAGTGGACTTGAATAAGCTTCTAAACTGACCCCGTTATTCTTTTCAGCAACTTTCATGAAGACCTGATTTTCATCCCATAATTTTTGGAGTTCAGGTTCCCTTACAGCAGAATTTGCTCTCATGCCAAATGTTGTCTTAGGAAGATCAACAGTATGCTTGTACTTTCCATCTCCTTGCTTTGTTCCTAAACAACAGAATAAAATCATTTTAAAGTAAAAAAAAAAAAAAAAAAAAAAAAAAAAAAAAAAAAAAAAAAAAAAAAAAAAAAAAAAAAACAAACTCTAAGAGAACTTCAGATGAGATAATTTTACTGACTAAAAAGATCTATAAAAGTTGTAATCCAGTATGTACCTTTAGATTCTTTCTTGGCAGCCATCACAGGTCCACGAGATCTTCGCTTTGACTGAGTACAAAACGCACTTCTAGGATTTATATAGAAATATGTAAGATGGAAAAGCGACGAGAGCTCAATGGAAGAGCATCGTCGAAAATCAATGATGCTAAAAGAAGACGGTTTTGTAAATGATGAGCAACTTCTCAGTGACAGAACCTGAACAGTTTTTGTGGGATAGAATTAGTGAATACTATGAACAAAAGTACACAACAAGCAAACAATATTTAACCATATAATAAATTCGAGGTTGTGATTTTAAACATAAATTCATACAAAGATATTAAGATGATAAATATATTGGTGTAAAGATTCTTCACAGGAGCAGATAACAAGATTATCAAAGAGATGTCCAGAACACCATTACGTTTATGCCTATATGGAGTAGGAAGGCATAGGTTTAAGTTCATAACCAATGTTGAGAACAGGAAAAATCTGCAAACGCATGTTACCTGGTAGTTTCTTGACTTCAGGTAAAACGACTATAACTAGGAAACTATCAGATACATTCCTAATTATAAAATATTCCTATAAACTAGATAAGCTTAAACTAAAAGATAATACTTAACAAACCCTAAACTAATTATGATCCTAATGTTAGATGTGCCTGAATGCTCTTTTATTCTGAATTTTGTCATTCTATGTCCGCCAGCACTATCAAAACGCATACACTCGAAATATCAAAGAAATGACCACTTTACACCCTTCTTCAAGTACAAACATAACCAAACAACAACACCCAATCCTGCCGGGAGCGGTGTATGGGGGAGGTAAGATGTAGACAGTCATACCTCTACCCGAGGGAAGAGAGACTAGCTACAAATTAATCAAACAATTGCCATAAAATCCAACTCTCATAAGCCAATAAACACATATCAACCTTAAACTCTATCAACATTCAAGAATTATCAACTTCTTGATCACTACTAATATCTCAAACCATAAAAAGTCTAAAACAAAGTTCCCATCATCATAACATCTAATGCTACTAATTTATCCGAATTCGCTTCATAAAAACAATTTAATTAACATTTACATCACTGTCCAATCAGACACTTCATCAAGGCTTAAAGCCATACATTAACAACTTACTTCCAAATCTGTATCGAAGTGAAATCCTTAATTTTTTATTACCTTTATGAACAACCAACTTTCAATTTCACTTACGTGTATGCACTTTAACAATTAGCAACTTCAACTTTCAAACAGTTGCCATAAAACCCAACTCTCGTAAGCAAATACACACATATAAACCTTAAACTATATCACCATTCAAGAATCACCAACTTCTTGATCACTACTGTCTACTGATATCCTAAGCCGCAAACTGTCTAAAAAATTCCCATTATCATAACATCTAATGCTACTAATTTATCCAGATTTGCTTCCAAAATTACCAACTTCATGATCACTACTAATATCTTAAACCATAAACGGTCAAAAAAGATTCCCAATATCATAACATCTACTGCTGCTAATTTATCCGATGGTATGGAGGCTACAGACCTTCGGCATAAACCATAAACGGTCTACAAAAATCCCCATTATCATAACATCCACTCCTACTAATATATCCCACTTCGCTTCACAAAAACAATCTAACCAACAAAAACTCAAATGAGGTCTCACTTACATAACAACTTTACATCAGAATCCAATCAGACAGTTCATCAAGGCTTAAAAGCATATAATAACAACTTACTTCCAAATATGTATCGAAATAAATCCTATCTTTTTTTATTAACGGCATGAACAACCAACTTTCAACTTCGTTGCTGGCGTGTAAGCACCTTAACAACACACATAAACCTTAAACTATGTCACCATTCATGAATTACCACCTTCTTAATCACTACTAATATCCTAAACCGCAAACTCTAAGACAAAATTTCCAATTATAATTACATCTAATGCCACTAATTTATCCAGATTCGCTTCCAAAATTACCAACTTCTTGATCACTACAAATATCTTAAACCATAAACCGTCGAAAAGATTCCTATTATAATAACAATTAATGCTACTAATTTATCCGAGTGTATAGAGATTTGGCTTAAACCATAAATGGACTAAAAAAGTCCCAATCATCAATTCATCATAACATCTAATCCTACTAATTTATCCAAACTCGCTTCATAAAAACAATCTAAACAACAAGAACTCAAATGGGTCACACTTACATAACAGATTTACAACATTTTTTTCAGTCAGACACTTCATCAAGAGTTAGCAAACTTACGTCCAAATCTGTATCAAAGAGAAATAATTGTTTTTTCATTCCTGTTACGAACAACAACCTTTCAATTTCGTCCTCATATGATACTTTTTGCTGACATGTAGCCACCTTAACAACACACACAACCTTTAAACTCTATCGCTATTCAAGAATTACCACCTTCTTAATCACTACTAATATCCTAAGCCGCAAACTGTCTTAAAAAATCTCCCACTGTCAATTTATCCGAATTCGTTACATAAAAACAATCTAACCAACAAAAACTCAAATGGGTCACAGTTACATAACAAATTCACACCATTCTTCACTCACACATTTCATCAAACACTTGGTATACACCTCAACTCAACTAACCAAACCCCACTAAACCCATTAACAAAACACAAAAAAAACTCCACATAGCAACTCTAAACAACAAGAACTCAAATGGGTCACACTTACTTAACAAATTTACACCATCTTTTTAAACAAACATTTCATCAAACAGGTGGTGTGCAACTAAAGAAAACCCATTTAAATAAGAAATACTTACAGTGTGAGAAGATTGCATAGCCATTGAAGATGGGTTTGGTTGTTTTTTATTAATGGGTTTGAATTGGGTTCATTTTAAGAAGAAATACCTCCCAGACAAGAGCTGTCCATCTTCGTAATATTTTTCATATGCATCTTCTCCGACGAGATTTTCGTCAGAAAAGTTGTTGGTGGCGGAAAGTATATTTTGAAGGGGGATTTTAAGGTGAGCAAAGTCATCGGGTGAAAAAATCATGTCTTTGTATTCATGAGAAGTCATGACTAAAAAAAAGGGCGTTTAATATAATTTGGGTTTAAAAAAAATGTTGTGAATTGAAGGAGTACTAGGCACAAAGAAGTTCTGAGAGAGGAGTGAGAGGTTGGTGGTGTGTTCAATGTGTGTTTTGTATATGTGGTTGTGGATAGAGCCTTTATGTCCTGGGTTATCTATACTACATATAATGTAAAAATGGTCAATGTGGAATGTTGAGTTTTCAACAATAGTCAAATGAGAGAGAAAGTGAAATGTAATTAATTTTTTTATTAAAACACCTCAATACTTAAAATTACAATTATTTATTCACATTGTACAACCAAATTAAAGCATATCTACCAAATTAAAGCATATCTACCAAATTAAATACAACCAATTCAAAAACAAATCGGGTTGACCCGGGACGCTTCAAACCCGGCGGGTTGACCCAGCTTAATTTGACCCGTTTTCGACCCAACCTAGCAAGTTGACTCAGTTTAAATACAACCAATTCAAAGACAAATCGGGTTGACCCGGGACGCTTCAAACCCGGCGGGTTGACCCAATTTAATTTGACCCGTTTTTGACCCAACCTAGCAAGTTGACCCGGTTTAAATCGGCCTACTTTTCGACCGAAACGGTTCAACCGGTTGAACCACCCGGGTCGAACTGGGTTTCAAAACATTATCCATTACTTAAAAGTACAATGATTTGTTCACATTGTACAACCAATTAAAAACATATCTACCAAATTAAATACAACCAATTAAAACACAAACCGGGTTGACCCGAGACGCTTCAAACCCGTTTTCCGACCGGAACGGTTCAACCAGTTGAACCACCCAGGTCGAACCAGGTTTCAAAACATTATTTTTAATTCCCAAATCTTCAAACTTTTATTATTCTTTTAAGGAATCTCGATTCGGAAAATGGATTATGTAATGACACGAGGTTGATATGTAAACGTTTTGACCCTAATGTCATCAACGCCGAGATTGCTGACGGGCAACACACTGGAGTTAGAGTGCTCTTTCCAAGAATTCCTCTTGCTCCATTTGAAGAAGACATGTTCCCTTTCAAACTAAAGAGAACACAATTCCCTATTCGCCTTAGCTTTGCGATGACTATTAATAAAGCTCAAGGCCAAACAATTCCAAATGTGGGTGTCTATTTGCCTGACTCTGTTTTCTCCCATGGCCAGCTTTATGTGGCATTGCCTAGAGGGATTTCCCGTAGAACAACAAAGGTATTGGTTAATCCAGTCAAAGAGTTCCGTCAAGTAGGAATCTACACCTCGAATGTCATTTATCAAGATGTTTTACGCGAAGAGTAACGTGTGTTGTTAGTTTTTATTTCATAACTGATGTAATGTTTTACTTTAAATTTCATTAAATGTTTTTATATGTTGTTTGATAGATGTAAAGAATTTTTTTTATATTTTAGTTATCGTGTAGTACAACCGTTTGCAATTACATTCTGATCGGTTCACGTTCTATTTTGAACTCTACACAAAACACTCACCACAATATCACAAATCGTTAATTATCTGCCGCTAGAAATTCCGTTGCTATGCACGGGTACTCGCCTAGTCTATCTATATATAAAAATGGTCAAAAGTGAAATGTTGAGTTTTCAAGGTCAAATGAGAATGAGAGAGAAAGTGAAATGTAATTACTACTCTTATTAAAACACCTCAATACTTAAAAGTACAATTATTTATTCACATTGCACAACCAAATTAAAGCATATCTACCAATTAAACACAACCAATTCAAACACAAATCGGGTTGACCCGGGACGCTTCAAACCCGGTGGGTTGACCCGGTTTAATTTGACCCGTTTTCAACCCAACCTAGCAAGTTGACCTTGTTTAAATCGACCCATTTTTCGACCGGAACGGTTTAACCGGTTGAACCACCTGGGTTGAACCGGGTTTCAAAATATTATCCATTACATAAAAGTACAATGATTTATTCACATTGTACAACCAATTAAAAACATATCTACCAAATTAAATACAACCAGTTAAAACACAAACCGGGTTGACCCGGGACGCTTCAAACCCGTATTTCGACCGGAACGGTTCAACCAGTTGAACCAACCGGGTCAAACCGGGTTTCAAAACATTATGTTTAATTCCCAAATCTTCAAACTTTTATTATTTTTCGATTATAACCTATAAACTTTTTTTATCAATAAACTATCTGTCGCTATAAAATCCCGTTGCTATGCACGGGTACTCGTCTAGTTATATTAATATTAAAAGACTATTGACTTTAGACATTCAAATTACACAAAGAAGGATCGGTGTTTTTGCATTAATGTACTACAAGGAGTATGATGCGGGAAAGTAATCGAGTGAGATGAATAATTAGGAACATTTTGACGAAACTACCAACGTAAAACTCAAAATGTATTTTAGGAAAATCAGTGACCAAAACAAAAAGTTAGAGGAGGGGGGAAATTTTACTTTGACAAAAGCCATTGTGCATACAAAGATGAAGATAAAGATACAAGCTTTTTTACATTGTTGGGCTTATGTGTGGGGGCAATTTGATTTCATGGTGAAGATAACAAATCTTGGTGGTGCTAAGACTTTGAGAGTGTTTTGATAAGCTTATGGCTAAAAATTGGATAAGTCATAATTCATAAACCTTAAATATTGATTTTTATCGGCTTTCTTCCGATTTCCAATAAGCCAATATGCTCAAGCCCAACATCTCTACAAAATAAGCTAATTCAAACAATCTTTTATATGTAGAACAAGTCTTTTTATGCCTAGCATACATATGGGTTGTGGAGTGCAACAATTTGGTTAAACAATTATCTATAAACTTAGCAAATAATATGGATGCACTCATTCACTGCCGGGTTTTGCGTGTACCATATCCATATATTCAGATAACTAAATGTAATTTTCTTAGAATGGTGTTACTTTTTTTACAATGCAACTTTCACTTGGCTAATCAAAACTTTATAGCGTAACTTACATTTGTAAATTGTAATTAAATAACCTGATACTATCCACACTGTCATGTTCATTACTCAATTCCCAAATTGGTTATTTTTACTAACTTATCATTTCGTTAATATATGTTTATATATCATTTGATATATAGAAAATGCATTCATAAAGTTTTTTTTTAAAGGCTAACACATAAGAATATATTATATACAAGTAAAAATTACAAAGAAATGACAATGCCATAAACACCACACAATTCTAAATATAGGCATCTCCAAATACTCAACATAAACAAATTAAGATATCAAAATCAACAAACCAAAGAGATACAACATGACCCAACAAAAACCAAAATTATCGAGTTACTTGCAAGGAGGCATTAAAATCATCATTGTGGTTTGTATAAAGTGATAACAATAGTTTGAATAAATTGCAATTCATCATTGTGGTTTGTCTAATTTGGCACTCATCTTTGAATGAACATTTTACCCCTTTTTAGAACTTACAAGGCACTTTTTTTTCTTCTAATAATTTCACTCCCAAACATATCAACTAACAGCTGCAAGGGCAGGAAGTGGCTGACCAGCAATAACATCATAGCAACGTTTGCAAAGTGTGGGGTGATCAAGAAATGAACCAACTTGAGGTGAGAAGTTCCAGCATCATTCACATTTTGAACCTTCTGCACGTGAAACGCCGATCCATATTTTCTTTTCTCCTTGAATCAAATAATCTCCAGAATATGGTATATTTTCGCTTGGTGCATCCTCCAAGGTAGAAAGAATCTCAACCTACAGTACGAACAATCGAATTTAGATACCCATATCATCAAACTTGTAACACATAAAATACGTGCAATGATGCATAAATATCTAAGTCTACACTACTCCCACCATCACAAATTGTAAGTCCATGTTTCTATTTTTGGTTGTCCCAAAATACTTGTCTACTTTGATATTTCAACCAATCAAAAGAGACTTTAGTGGAGAGAGATGATATTCGATTAGTGAATAGAGTAATAGTGAAATTTCTTAAACTAAGTACAAATTAAAATTGGACTTATAATTTGGGGCGGAGGGAGAATATACTACAGTTGCCAATTTCAACTCATTTAGTTATGAATCAGTCGATACAGGCTCTAGCTGAAATTCGACATTAGATGGACCACTAATTTCTGCTATGTCTATTTCAGTAGAATCCTCAAAGATGCCCATCGACATGATAGAAAATACATTGACAGTTAGTTAAGGTGATTCATAACTATTTTAAATAAGTGTCAATTAAATTTGATATCAAGAACTTTTTTCAAATGCAAGTTTGGGAGCACTTTTAATAGGTTTATTTATTAAAATAAATTTTTTTTTTAAAAAAAAAAAAAAAAAAAAAAAAAAAATTGTCTTAATTTAATGCAAGCTTATTATTTAAGCAAAAACACGTCCAACACTTTTTGCATGTAAGAACAAGAAATGATAGAACTTATTTGAGCACAAACTTGAGTACTTGACTCATATGCAATATATAAGTAGGAAACTATAGTAGTAAGGGTAACAGGTCAAGCACATACAAATTTGACAAAGGTCTAAATTTAATGCAAGCTTCCTAACTCGTTATACAAAAATATAGATTAGTACTGTAATTTTTTTTTTTTTTTTTTTTTTTTTTTTTTTTTTTTTTTGTATCTCAATATTAACAAATTAATTGGTTTTAAAAATAATGGACCAAAAAAAGTGCACCAAACTGATCTGGCTTGTATCCACTAGAACTTGCTCTGTTGTGACCCGTGAAACCAACCCGTCCGACCCAACCATCTTACCATTCCTACCAAATAATGATTGGAAATACCTGAGATGTTATGAATATGCGATTCAAAGAGTCGGCATCAAGTCTAGCTTCACACATATTCCTTAATCTCTGTGCAAGGCTATCGTCAGAGCTATGGAGGTACACCTTTGCTTCCAGGCTCGAACCAATGAGTTTGCCAGTGCGAGCAGTCTCCAAAGCTTTATTTACCTCAGTTCTCAACTACCAAATTCATACAAATCAGATGCACACAATTTCAAAATTATTATACCATAGATGAATATTTAAAAAAAAATAAACTTCACAGATATGTTATTAGCAAGACATAATTGTAGTTACCTCAAGTATATTTCCCCAAAAATCAATATCTTTTTCAGGAAAGGCAAGCCATCTTTCATCGACTTCGGGCCATTTTGACTCGAAAACAAATTTGGCTACATCAGTGTTATTAATGCTATACTCGAAAGGAAGATTTTGCCAGACGTCTTCAGCTAAATGAGGTAGAATTGGAGCAATTACTCTCACTAACGAGAGCAAATGAGCAGCAACACTGTTTGACAGCTTCTCCTTGTAAAACTTGAAGCACCACTGAAACAGAACCAACGTATCAAAGTAAACTAATTTGACTATAAAACCAATCAAATTTCATCATATTATATAAGAAAAAAGTTACCCGACATAAAGGCGATCTTTGGCAACATCAAAGTAGAAATTTGAGAGATCAACAATAGCATAGCGTTGAATCAACTGAGAAAAAATGAATTCAGTTAGTATGAAAATAATAATAATAATAATAAAAAATAAAAATAAAAAATGAGAGGGAGGGAGGGAGGGAGGGAGGGACCATGTATCAAGTAAATACAACACCTTACCTGGTATATTTTGAAGAATTCATACGTTTCGTAGCTTTCTTTGATGTTTTTCACAACGTTTTCAAGCTGAAATAGAGCATGCTGATCGATTTCTGGAAGATCGTGATACGCAATAGAATTTTCTGCCTACAAAATAAAAGCACAGTATTTAAACCAAAAGCATATTAGAGGAATATTTGGTGGGGGGGGGGGGAGGGGGAAAAACATACTTTCCTATCATGAAGATTTCCCAAGAGAAACCGCAAAGTCCCTCTTAGTTTTCGGTAGATGTCCAACTGTAGGACTTGAGGTCCAATCTGAACGTCTCCTGTAAAATTTACACTTGAGACCCAAAGCCGAAGCACATCTGCTCCATACGAAGGTTCTTGCTGGAGAAACAAATAGAAAACATTTGATTTACTATTAAGCAATATTATGATTTTTAATTACAGCTAAATGACCACTAACCTCTTGATTCTTCCCTCCTTCAATTACAGTACGTGGATCAACAACATTACCAACAGATTTACTCATTTTTTCCCCTCTCATCGAGCACAAATCCGTGTGTTATAACTCCAGAATACGGAGCTTGTCCTGCCACGTATAATTAAATTTAATAACAATAATGAAATCAGTTAAATTAAGAATATACTGATGGTCACGATACCTTTGGTTGCAACACTGGTCAATAAAGAGCTTTGAAACCAACCCCTATGCTGATCGGTACCTTCAACATACAAATCGGCAGGATAACTGAGGCCATCTCTACTTTCTAAAACAGCAGTCCATGAAGATCCTGCAGTTTATGTATGTTTAATAGGTTAATATACAGGTATAACTGATACAAGAACTGTTTATGTTTAACATGTAATTAATAAATAGACCTGAATCAAACCAAACATCCATCATATTAGTTCCCTTAACATAATCTGATGCTTTATCACGATATTTTTCAGGGAGCAACTCTTCTACTGACATGTACCACCATGCATCGCTGCCCTTTTGGGAAATGATTGCTACAAAACAAATGATTCAAATGCACATTCCTTAAATGTAGTTCAAATTAACTCAATACTTTCCAGCAAAATTGTTTGGGGCTTACACTTGATATGATCAACAGTCTCTTCATCTAGCAGAGGTTCCTTTGTCTCTGTATGATAGAAAACTGGAATTGGCACACCCCACGTCCTCTGACGAGATATACACCAATCTGAACGGCTAGAAGTCATTGTAGAAATTCTGTTTTCTGCCTGAATGACAATGATCATGATAATTTAGAGGAATACTACCAACAAAATGCATAAACTAGTTGGCAGCTAACGATAGTCATAATTTCTTAACTACTCCGTATCATTTATAAACTAGTGGTAAGGCGCATTATCTACTAACAAGAGGTCAAGGGTTCAAGCCTCACTAGGTACACAATTGTGGGTAGCCACGGAAGAGTTGGAAACTGTGACGGGGATATCCCGGTTAGGTCGCGTGCATCTGATTCAAAGACTCCCCCTCCCCGGGTAACCTAAAGAGGGAAAACCTCATCCGTTTACCCGTTTTGCAAACATGTACAGACACAAACCTGTAGCTGCCATTAAAATGGTTTACTAATCTATGGTCCTATCCTATTTTGGTCTTTATAGTGTTCCTAAATCATTCATTCATTCCTACTGTTGCTTTTGAAAAGGGGCTTACTAATTGCTCCAAACTCAAGTTCTGTGTTACATGAACATGAAACCAGCCCGGAAACTAATAATGATAACTCGTATGCACTTAAATTAATCAAATCCTGGAAGTGAGCAATTTTGAGTTTTGAAGATCCTGAGATGGAGTCCATAGTACTTAATTAATCGCATTCATAGCAGCCTCTCTGAGTCCTTCAACAGAGGCAAACCATTGTTCTGTTGCCCTAGAAATTGTAGGCTTTTTTGTTCGCCAATCATATGGATACTAACCATATGGCATCAACAGATTCAAATAAAAAAGCAATTTTATTGATACTTCTGGATGAATGATACTACTTACTGTAAGTTTCCACCATGACTATTGATAAACATCCATCCAAGTTATCACAGGAGCCTTGTCATCAAGCCCGCAAAAGATTCCAGCTTCTTCAGTGAACTTTCCTTCATCGTCCACTGGAGATACTAAAGGCAAACCGTATTTTAATCCGGTTATATAATCATCATGAACATGACCGGGAGCTGTGTGGACAAGCCCAGTTCCTTATTCTGTCGTGATATAATCTCCACCAATGACAACAGGACATTCTTGACCATTTATCGGATGAGCATATCTATCAAAAAATATAACAGATGTGCATAAGTAAATTTAATAGAAGAATGTTTTATTTTAATTTTAGTTACCTGAAACCTTCAAGATCTGAGCCCAAAACTGTTTTCTTTTACAACAAGGTTCACACCCCATATGGCTTCCGGTGTTGGCACAAGGTGAGCATGACTGCACTTCAACAATTGCTAGGGATAATTTGGGGAGAAATTCATTGAGTAATCCACCTTTAGTTGGAGTACTTAGTATTTTGAAAATTGCATACATGCTCTTTGAAATATGGCCTTCCTCATACTCCATGAAAAATTCTATTTGTTACTAATATCTGAAGAACTAAAACTAGAACCTATTAAAGAGTTGCAAATTTTGATTAATCAAAAAATCCTATCATTCACCAAAGAAGTTGTTCACCCTTTACCTCTAACTCAGCCTCAGCAAGTGCAGTGAAGGATGAGGGACTCCAGTGCACTGGCTTTCTGCCCCTATATTTGTACCCTTTGAAAACCATCTGCCCAAACACTTCAATCTGGAAGGCTAAAAGGATTCATATGACAACAATAACAACAACAATATAACAATAATATGATATAGCCTCATTTTACCTGAGCAGCTTCATATTCTGGATCAAAGGTGAGATACGGATGATCCCAATCAGCCCATACTCCAAATCTCTGTAGACAAACAGTAAAAATGTTTAATGTTCTATTAATCTTTAATAGTTTGAATATGCAACCAAAAACATTGATACTACATGTAATAAGTAAAAGTACATGCCCTTATGTAGGATCTTTAGTTATATAAATTGGCTGTTTAAACTGACCTTGAATGACGCCATTTGAGCCTTCACGGTTGCTTTGGCAAATTTAGCTGCTTTGGCTCTCAATTTTGTTGGTGTTAGCCCCTTTCGGGCATCTTGGTCCAGAGACTGCAATACTAGGATCATTCAACAGAAAATTTGTGACAACCGGCAGTTTAGGGAGCTATTTTAAAAACCCGCATTTCAATATAAGTTCGTTTATAATTTTTGTTTGAAATTTTCATTTCACAACGAACTTGTAAGACCTATTTTATGGATATTTTATTTAATGACGTTATGGAATTCGTGAATTATGTTCATAATTCATTTTTGATTATGTGATCGGTGATGTATATTCGAATTCTCACTTGGTACTACGTTGACTTTGGCACTAGGATTACCTAACGACAACTTTATGATTCGTTTTAACGAGTCCGTTATATATTTTTAATTGTTTACGAGAGGTTCTCGAGTAATGTTGAAATTTTAAAATGAGTTCGGGTTCGGGCCACGTGTTTTTACAATTACCCGCGTTACCCGCTCCACCGTAATATTATTATTATTATTATTATTATTATTATTATTATTATTATTATTATTATTATTATTATTATTATTATTATTATTATTATTATTATTATTATTATTATTATTATTAATAAGAGTTAGCTACATAAGCTGGTCCTTGTGGTTCGGTATTCATACCACACCCAAACACACCATTTTCATCTCATCTCTCTCTCCCATTTGTTCTTAAACAAACCCTAGCCGCCCTTTGTTATCCGACCACCACCACTGCCACCGCCGGTCACCACTCTACACCACCATCACCAATCGATTCCCCATCATCCCTACTCTTAGATCTACTATAACACGCGCCTATAACATCATTTCTTCACCACGAATCTTCACCATTTTAACCACCAATCGTTTATTCTTGAAGAGTTATCACGGTTTTGAGCTTTTTAGATCGAAGGTGAGCGAGTTTCACTCGTATTCTTGATAAAAACGCGACCCTTGGTCACGATGTATTTAAGATTCGAATGGGTTTATGATGAAAACTCGTTTTAATAAAAAGGTTTGGTATCCGGGTTGGTTTTTCTTGATGGTTGATTCGAACCGTGAGTCTAAGACTCACGGCTTGGGTGTAAATCCGAGCCATGGTGCTCGATGTGCTTACTTCTTTGGCCTGGTATTTTGTGGCTTATGATTCTTGCTCTCGTTGGAATTGTTGGTTCGAACCGTGAGTCCCCGACTCACGGCTTGGTTATTGTTTCGAGCTGTGATGCTCGTTTATCTTCTTGGTTATGAGCCGTGGTTGGCTCTTTGTAGCCTCGGTCTCGTTGTGGCCTTGATTCGACTCTTGTGAGTCGCGGCACTTAGCCGTATGGTTGTTGGTTTTACCGAGACCCTCATGGGTCGAATGGCTAAATGGTTGTGCTCTTGGAGCTTATTTTGGACGACATTTAAGGTTGTCGATTCGAGTCCTCGTGACTCGTGGTTTTGAGCCGTGACTCAAGTGAGTCGAGGGCTCGGGTTTGGCTTGGTAAACCGACCCAAACATTAACATGGTTAATGTTATTTTTGTGATAATTGTGAACTATTTGTTATATTATTATTGGTTATGATTGTCTTTGGTATATATTGTTGTGGTATTTATTTCTCGGCCGAATACTTATGGGTCGAATTGGACATTGATTTGGTATTGAGGAGTTGTTGTCGATTGGAATGTGATTTGGGGACCGGTTGTGAGACGGTCGTTAGATGACGGAGATAGGTTAGTCGGGTACCGTAGTCGGACCTTATTGTTGTAGCCCGTGGTTGAGATTGTGATTGGACGGAGAATTATTATTTATGACTTTTGCTTATTATTGGACTTGGACAATGAGCCGAGGGTCATGACTCGGACATATGACCATTTCGTATAACTCAATAACTATTAAAATTGAAACGAGAATAATAAAACTCGTAATAATCATTATTGATAATATGAACGTTTATATGAAAGTATATACGTGAATAACGTATATATATAACTATATAAACGCGTATATTAATAATAATAATAATCACGAGTCGTATTATAAATAATACGATTAGATATATATTAGGCTACGAAAGTGGCGTAATATTATTAAACGTATTATCATTATAAAAATTGTGTTATAAAACGGGAAACTCCCGACAATTATGAAACATTTAGTAAAATGTCATTTCCAATATACAACGGATAAATTTATTGAGTTAGGCGAAATTGTTGTCACTCGGGTCCAGGTAAGTTATTATTTGTGACATTCGTGTTGTCTCGGATATATGACGACTAATATAGACGTTTTCTATAAGTAAATAACCACTCCACCGTAAGGTTGAGCCGGGTTGTTTGGTTATATGAAACGAATATATTAGTGGGCAGCGTATCCTACGACGCCCACAGGTTGTAGTATATGTAAAGTGTAATAGATTGCGAGTGTATATATCGGGAAATCTGGCCAATTTGACGATATATACGAGGAATTTATTAAACTATGATATATACTATATAGTAATTATGTGCTATGTGCTTTATATGTGCTTTAGATTGGGTGTAATCTTGGAACGGTATATTACGTAAATAAATATGAGGATTATCAAATCGACGGATTTGGTAAACTTTGGCAATTTATTTAAATGATATATTGGGCTAATATTAGATCTATAGTTTATTATATGTGCTACGTGTGATCTTGTTGGTTTGTTTTGAGTCGACCCACCACCCGTATGGATACCAAACGCAAATACACCAAACTAATACGAAATGGATTTTTCGGAAATAAAACGGATTCTCGTCCGGGTTTGGGAATATTATATATTTGAGGAAATGATTTCTGAAAGAGTTAATATTGTTAGGTCGTGCCAAGTCCGTAGTTGCTGTTTCGTGAGTTGTCATACATCTTATTGCTACCTACCTCGTCTTGCTATTTTCTGGACTTGAGGTGAGTCATAGCCCCACTTTTTACTCTTGAACTATGTTTTCAACGATTGGGGTGAGAAACGTGCAAATTATTTTACGTGGACTATTATCGCTTTTATATTCTTTCTAAACTTGCTATGCGTATGGACTAGGATCTATTGTCAGCTTTAGTCACACATGTCGTGTGTACTATTCAAGGTTGGCTTATTTGGTTATTGGTGGATTGTCAGCTTTAGTCACATATATGTTGTGTGTACTATTCAAGGTTGGCTTATTGGGTTATTTGGACTGTCAGCTTTAGTCACATAGTTTCGTGTGTACTATTCAAGGTTGACTTATTTAGATACTGTAGTGTGCACCTATAGGTTATTAATACTCCAGAGGTTATCCGAGTATTTATTGGTATTGCGGGGCTTACCCGAATATCTATGTTAGTACGGAAGGGTTTCCGTGTGTTATGTTGAGAGCGGAGGGTATCCGCAGGCTTTTAGCGAATCCTTAGTCTAGCTAGCAAGCGTTTTTCGTATATGTCCACTATATTATTAGTTGAATTTAAACCTATGATCTCACCAGCGAAAGCTGACTTTTAGCACGTTTTCTCAGGTAATTAAGTGTTGAGGTGCATGCTTGGATTGGAAGGCTCGGCTGAGGCACGCGGTTATGGATCTATATTTTCTAAACTCTGATAATTAAATTTGGACCTATTGTTATTTTATTTTGGGCCTAACTCTGAATGATGTTGGGATAAATGTAAACCTTAAAACCCCGTATTTGGTTGTGTTTTTATTATGTTTACTTTATCTCGTTCTATATTGTCTTGTGTTGGATACCAATCCCCGTAGCACCCCGAAAGCTTGTTGAGTCTTCCGCTGTATCAAATTTTGGGGGTGTTACAGATTGGTATCAGAGCCAAGGTTATAGAGAACTAGGTAAATAAACGCCTAAACTATAACCGTATTTTTATAGAAAATGATCCTTGACTACCGCCCGCCAACCCGCCAAGCCGAAGCATCTTCTATTATTTGAGGTATTATGAGATATTTGAGATGATTTGAGGTTTATGGATTTTAGTTGTAAGATGGCGTTCTCGAGGATTTATATGGTCTATATGTTTTATAAACATTTTTAGGAATGCGGTGTTTGAAATTCTTTTATTAAGATCATATGGTATTAATTGATGTGTATATTTGGTACGCTTTTATGAGTTGTGATTTAAGTTGTTTTGAAACACTTACACCTACCCTGCGCCGTTGTCACAAACTATGGCCTCCCATATGCCTGATGTCGTCGAGGACATCCTTACTGCACCAGTTTTACCTGCATAGTTCACTATGGCATCTGATGACCCTTACCAGATGGCCATGTCTTCAGCTATTGTGTCACAGGCAGCTTCTACTTCAGCACTACCTGCTGCATCTACGCAGGGACCTTCATCTTCTCTAGGGCTCCCTGGTACATCGAGGCAGCTTACTCTTCATCAGGCTTTGGCTCGTGTGGCACCACGCTTTGCCCACCGAGCTACAGTACGCATGTCGGTACGCCCTACTCCATCATCTTTACAGATTGATGCTCATTCTCTTCTGTCTGAGGCGCCACCCACATCATTGCGTCATCGTCCTAGATCACCTACTACATCTCCACATGGTTCACCTAGTAGGAGACGACGAGTGATGAAGTACTCTTCCGATGAGGAGGAGGAGTACGAGGGTGAGGATGAGGCTGATGACCCTGAGCGGGAGGATGACCCTCAGGAGGCTGAGCATGGTGATGATGATGACCCTGAGGAGGAGGATGACCCTCAGGAGGATGAGATGCCTGATGATGATGATGATGAGTTAGCACCACCAGCTCAGGCTGAGGAGCCTGATTCACCTGTACACCCGATTGAGCCCGATTCACCTGATCATCCGTTCTTGTTTGAGTTGCCACCTGGTAGTCCCGTTGAGTCGGATGCATCATCTGAGGTTTCTGCTAAGCATGCAGAGTTGGGTGAGGTTGGCAGGTTGTGGGCTCGGATTACTGAGCTTAGTGACAGAGTTGCACGTGTATCTGGTCGACTTGAGAGAGTTATTGGAGAGTTTCTAGCAGATTTGAGAGTTGATTTGACTGTCGCTGTGGGCAGGGCTACTGAGCTGAGGAGAGTTATGATGGATGTTCATGAGCATATCGATAGTATTCAGCGAGGGTTTATTACTGCTCGTGAGGCCGACCGCAAGCTTTGGCAAAGGAATGCCGAGCTAGAGAAGGAGGTGGCTGACCTCAAGAGAGACCGAGACACCCATAGCGTGGAGTTAGGATCGTTATGGAGGGATCTTGATGGCTTGAGGCAGGAGTTGAGGATTCTCCGTTTGCCACATGGCTAGTTGTTTGAGTATATTATCTTGTTGCTTTCTTAGCCGAGGAGTGTTCGGTCAGAAAAGCTAGTTATCATATTTTGATGTATTTTGTTCGGTATTCGTCTCTTTTGGAACGATTAGTATGTTTTGTGTTATCCGTTAGTTGGAACGATGTTAGATCGCTATGGTATGGTTGATGGTTATTAGTATATGGTATTATGTGATTTTGGGTGTTATGGAAATTGAGTCCTTATTCGCTTATTTGTTGTTACGTGGCGTGTTGTTGCTATTCTTTCCATGACTTGATTTCATTGAGATGTTTTGTTGAGCACATCGATAAGTTCTATTGGAGACTCATGAACTTGTGTGATGTTACGGATCAATGGCACCCCGTCGAAACCCTGTTAGGTCTACCAGGACTGGTCCTGCTGTGACTACTCCTGCTCGTCGAGGTCGTCGACCTACTCGAAATGTTGAAACCCCTACTCCTGACAACCTGGACACCACTAACCGTAACAACAGGAATCAAAATGTTGATGTTCAGGGAGACAATGGTCATGTTCCACTTAACGCACCTACTGTGGATCAAGCAATGATCAACCAACTCGTGGAGCAAAGAGTTGCTGAACTACTCGCTGAGTCAAATCAGTCCAACAATTCTGCTGGAACTTTTCCACCTGTTCGTGCTAATGGATGTCAATACAAGGAATTCAAGATTTGTGGACCCATTGAGTTTGGTGGAAATGAAGGAGTGGTTTACTTAGTCAGATGGATTGAGAAGACTGAGTCAGTGTTTAATGTCAGTGGTTGTGTGGAGAATGCGAAGGTAAAGTTTGCTTCTTTTACTTTCAAGGATGAAGCTTTGACTTGGTGGAACAACTACCGAAATGCAGTTGGGAGTGATGTAGCATATGCTATGACTTGGGAGCAATTTAAGTCTTTGTTGATTCAGACTTATTGCCCAAGGAATGAGGTCAAGAAGCTAGAGATTGAGTTTTGGAACCACAAGGTGAAAGGTAATGATATGGCGACTTACAATCGTCGTTACCAGGAGTTAGCCTTGTTGTGCCCTGATATGGTGAAAACCGAGACTCAAAAGATTGAGAGGTATACTGATGGATTGCCTGTAGCTACGAGGAATGATGTAATTTCTGCTAGGCCTACAAACATCCATGAGGCAATCACAATTGCTCAACAACTTATGGATTCGTTGGAATTAGAAGAAGCTGATAAGGAGAAGAATGGAAAGAGAAAGAGAGACCGTCACTCTAAGAGTAATGATCACCGAAGCAAGAGACAAGCTAAGGCTTATGCTATTGGGAATGGAGATAAGAAGAATCAGAACGGTGATGCACCCAAGTGTGATCGTTGCCATCAGCATCACACTGGATGGTGTAGTGTGAAATGCCAGAATTGCTCAAGGAAAGGACATACAGCTAGGGACTGTAGAGCTCGACCTCTTGCAATGGTTCAAGCTGCTCCTGAGATGAGAAACAAGGCAGATGTTACCTGTTATGGGTGTGGAAAGAAGGGACACTATAGGAATGAGTGTAGAGAATCGCGGAACCGTGGAAATCAAGGCTCGGGTGGTAATGGGTACAATTATGGAAACCGTGGAGCTGGAGGAAATCGTGGACGACAAGATAATGGGGACCAACGTGTGGAAGCTGGAGCTGCTCAGGGAAGAGTGTATGCACTCGGGAACGAGAGAGGAGAAGATCCGAACGTCGTTACTGGTACGTTCCTTCTCAATAATCGTTATGCTTCCATACTATTTGATACTGGTGCCGATAGGAGTTTTGTGTCCACTACATTTGCACCCTTACTAGAGAAACCCCCGATGGCCTTAGGAATTGGATATGATATTGAGTTAGCTAATGGAAACATAGAAAGGATTAATACCATCATTCGCGGTTGTACGTTAAATTTCTTGAACCACCCTTTCAACATAGATCTTCTACCCGTCACGTTAGGAAGTTTTGACGTAATCATTGGTATGGATTGGTTGTCGAAGTATCGTGCTCACATACTTTGCGACGAGAAGATCGTGCGTGTACCATACGGAAAGGAGGTCCTAAATATATTAGGAGACCGAAAGGATTCTAGGAGCCCATCCCGATTGGCGGTGATTTCTTGCACTAAGTTACCGAAGCTAATGGAGAAGGGATGTTATCTTTTCTTAGCTCAAATTTCTGAGAAGGGAGAGACGAAGAAAAAGGAAAGGTGCGTTGGAGATGTGCCTATAGTTCGTGATTTTCCTGATGTGTTTCCCGATGATTTGCCGGGAATCCCACCGACTAGACAAGTGGAGTTTCAGATTGAGTTGATACCTGGTGCTGCACCTGTAGCACGAGCACCTTATCGTCTTGCACCTACCGAACTGGAAGAGTTGTCGAAACAATTGGCAGAGTTAGCCGAAAAGGGATTCATAAGACCAAGTTCTTCACCTTGGGGAGCCCCAGTCTTATTTGTGAAGAAGAAGGATGGATCGTTTCGTATGTGTATTGATTATAGAGAGTTGAATAAGTTAACGGTGAAGAATCGATACCCGTTACCTAGGATCGATGACTTGTTCGATCAACTTCAAGGATCAAGTGTGTATTCGAAGATCGATTTGAGATCGGGATATCATCAACTTCGAGTTCGTGAGGAGGATATTCCGAAAACGGCTTTCAGAACCCGTTACGGGCATTACGAGTTTCAGGTGATGCCGTTTGGGTTGACTAACGCACCAGCAATATTCATGGATCTCATGAATCGTGTGTGTAAGCCATACTTGGATAAGTTCGTGATTGTATTCTGATTTATTCAAAGAGTGAGAAAGAGCACGAGGAGCATTTAAGACTCATTTTGGAATTGCTCAGGAAGGAGAAACTTTATGCCAAGTTTTCGAAATGCGAATTTTGGATTCTGACTGTACAATTTTTGGGTCACGTGATTGATAGACAAGGAGTCCACGTGGATCCTGCAAAAATTGAAGCAATAAAAGATTGGGCTGCACCTACAACCCCAACTGAAGTTCGTCAATTTTTGGGTTTAGCTGGCTATTACCGAAGATTCATCGAGGGATTTTCGAAGATAGCTAAACCATTGACCAAATTGACTCAAAAGAGTGTTATGTATGAATGGGGAGATAAAGAAGAGGAAGCGTTTCAATTGCTTAAGAAAATGTTGTGTAGTGCTCCTATCTTAGCGTTACCATAAGGTAACGAGGATTTCGTCGTCTATTGTGACGCCTCACATAAAGGTTTAGGAGCCGTGTTAATGCAACGAGAGAAGGTGATAGCTTATGCTTCCCGACAGCTCAAAAAGCATGAGAAAAACTACACTACCCATGATTTGGAGCTCGGTGCTGTGGTTTTTGCTTTAAGAATATGGAGACATTACTTGTACGGAACCAAGTGTGTCGTATTTACTGACCATAAAAGTCTACAACACATCTTGAATCAAAAAGAGCTCAACATGAGACAACGACGTTGGATCGAGTTGCTAAGCGATTATGATTGTGAAATTCGCTACCATCCTGGTAAAGCAAACGTTGTTGCTGATGCTCTTAGTCGAAAGGAAAGAGTACCACCATTACGAGTTAGGTCATTGGGAATGACTATCGTATCGCCATTACCATCTCAGATACTCGAAGCTCAAACGGAAGCGTTGAAAGCAGAAAATAGATCTGCCGAGAACATATTTGGGATGGCTGATAATGAGAAAGGATTTGTTAAGCGTTCGGATGGATTATTATGTTTTGGAGATCGGATTTGGGTACCGTTATATGGAGAAATTCGAGAATTGATTATGCATGAGTCGCATAAGTCAAGGTACTCCATTCACCCTAGTTCCGATAAAATGTACCAAGATCTTAAGAAGTTTTATTGGTGGCCAAATATGAAGGCAGATATAGCATCGTACGTTAGTAAGTGCTTGACATGCGCCAAGGTTAAGGCTGAACACCAGAGACCGTCAGGACTACTAACGCAACCAGAACTTCCAGTCTGGAAATAGGAGCGGATTACTATGGACTTCATTACCAAATTACCGAGGACAGCTAGCGGTTGTGACGCTATCTGGGTAATTGTGGACCGTCTGACAAAGTCTGCTCATTTCTTAGCTATTAGTGAAGATGATAGTGTGGATAAGCTTGCAAGGTTATATGTGAAGGAAATTATTTCGCGTCATGGAGTCCCGATATCTATTATTTCGGATCGTGATAGTCGTTTTACGTCAGCTTTGTGGCGATCACTTCAAACGGCTTTGGGGACGAGGCTTGATATGAGTACTGCATATCATCCCCAAACCGATGGTCAAAGTGAGAGGACCATTCAGACGCTAGAGGATATGCTTCGTGCATGCATCATAGACTTTGGTAAAGGCTGGGAGAAGTATTTACCCCTTGCGGAATTCTCCTATAATAACAGCTACCACACAAGTCTTAAGGCTGCACCATTCGAAGGTTTGTATGGCAGAAAGTGTCGTTCGCCTATTGGTTGGGCAGAAGTTGGAGATAGTCAACTTACAGGCCCTGAGCTTATTTTGGAAACTACCGAGAAAGTAACTCAGATTCGTGATCGGTTGCAAGCCGCCAGAGATAGGCAGAAGAGCTACGCCGATCAGAGACGTAAACCCTTAGAGTTCCAGGTTGGAGACAAAGTGATGCTGAAAGTCTCGCCTTGGAAAGGTGTAACACGTTTCGGGAAACGTGGTAAACTCAACCCACGCTACATTAGACCATTCTTGATCTTGGAAAGAATTGGGCCCGTGGCTTATAGGTTGGAATTACCGTCCGAACTGAGCAAAGTTCACGACGTGTTTCACGTGAGTAATTTGAAGAAATGTCTTTCTGATGAAATGCCCGTCATTCCAATGAGGGACATTCGTGTTGATGAGAAACTGAATTTCGTGGAGGAACCGATCGAGATTTTAGATCGTGAAGTTAAACGACTCAAGAGGAGTCTCATTCCGCTCGTCAAGGTTCGTTGGAATTCCCGACATGGACCAGAATATACGTGGGAACGTGAGGACGAGTTCAGGAAGAGACATCCGAAGCTTTTCACTTCGTAGATGAAAAATTTTCCGAGTGAAACCCGGGACGGGTTTCCTTCTGAGACGGGGAGGATGTGACAACCGGCAGTTTAGGGAGCTATTTTAAAAACCCGCATTTCAATATAAGTTCGTTTATAATTTTTGTTTGAAATTTTCATTTCACAACGAACTTGTAAGACCTATTTTATGGATATTTTATTTAATGACGTTATGGAATTCGTGAATTATGTTCATAATTCATTTTTGATTAAGTGATCGGTGATGTATATTCGAATTCTCACTTGGTACTACGTTGACTTTGGCACTAGGATTACCTAACGACAACTTTATGATTCGTTTTAACGAGTCCGTTATATATTTTTAATTGTTTACGAGAGGTTCTCGAGTAATGTTGAAATTTTAAAATGAGTTCGGGTTCGGGCCACGTGTTTTTACAATTACCCGCGTTACCCGCTCCACCGTAATAATATTATTATTATTACTATTATTATTATTATTATTATTATTATTATTATTATTATTATTATTATTATTATTATTATTATTATTATTATTATTATTATTATTATTATTATTATTATTATTATTATTATTAAGAGTTAGCTACATAAGCTGGTCCTTGTGGTTCGGTATTCATACCACACGCAAACACACCATTTTCATCTCATCTCTCTCTCCCATTTGTTCTTAAACAAACCCTAGCCGCCCTTTGTTATCCGGCCACCACCACTGCCACCGCCGGTCACCACTCTACACCACCATCACCAATCGATTCCCCATCATCCCTACTCTTAGATCTACTATAACACGCGCCTATAACATCATTTCTTCACCACGAATCTTCACCATTTTAACCACCAATCGTTTATTCTTGAAGAGTTATCACGGTTTTGAGCTTTTTAGATCGAAGGTGAGCGAGTTTCACTCGTATTCTTGATAAAAACGCGACCCTTGGTCACGATGTATTTAAGATTTGAATGGGTTTATGATGAAAACTCGTTTTAATAAAAAGGTTTGGTATCCGGGTTGGTTTTTCTTGATGGTTGATTCGAACCGTGAGTCTAAGACTCACGGCTTGGGTGTAAATCCGAGCCATGGTGCTCGATGTGCTTACTTCTTTGGCCTGGTATTTTGTGGCTTATGATTCTTGCTCTCGTTGGAATTGTTGGTTCGAACCGTGAGTCCCCGACTCACGGCTTGGTTATTGTTTCGAGCTGTGATGCTCGTTTATCTTGTTGGTTATGAGCCGTGGTTGGCTCTTTGTAGCCTCGGTCTCGTTGTGGCCTTGATTCGACTCTTGTGAGTCGCGGCACTTAGCCGTATGGTTGTTGGTTTTACCGAGACCCTCATGGGTCGAATGGCTAAATGGTTGTGCTCTTGGAGCTTATTTTGGACGACATTTAAGGTTGTCAATTCGAGTCCTCGTGACTCGTGGTTTTGAGCCGTGACTCAAGTGAGTCGAGGGCTCGGGTTTGGCTTGGTAAACCGACCCAAACATTAACATGGTTAATGTTATTTTTGTGATAATTGTGAACTATTTGTTATATTATTATTGGTTATGATTGTATTTGGTATATATTGTTGTGGTATTTATTTCTCGGCCGAATACTTATGGGTCGAATTGGACATTGATTTGGTATTGAGGAGTTGTTGTCGATTGGAATGTGATTTGAGGACCGGTTGTGAGACGGTCGTTAGATGACGGAGATAGGTTAGTCGGGTACCGTAGTCGGACCTTATTGTTGTAGCCCGTGGTTGAGATTGTGATTGGACGGAGAATTATTATTTATGACTTTTGCTTATTATTGGACTTGGACAATGAGCCGAGGGTCATGACTCGGACATATGACCATTTCGTATAACTCAATAACTATTAAAATTGAAATGAGAATAATAAAACTCGTAATAATCATTATTGATAATATGAACGTTTATATGAAAGTATATACGTGAATAACGTATATATATAACTATATAAACGCGTATATTAATAATAATAATAATCACGAGTCGTATTATAAATAATACGATTAGATATATATTAGGCTACGAAAGTGGCGTAATATTATTAAACGTATTATTATTATAAAAATTGTGTTATAAAACGGGAAACTCCCGACAATTATGAAACATTTAGTAAAATGTCATTTCCAATATACAACGGATAAATTTATTGAGTTAGGCGAAATTGTTGTCACTCGGGTCCAGGTAAGTTATTATTTGTGACATTCGTGTTGTCTCGGATATATGACGACTAATATAGACGTTTTCTATAAGTAAATAACCACTCCACCGTAAGGTTGAGCCGGGTTGTTTGGTTATATGAAACGAATATATTAGTGGGCAGCGTATCCTACGACGCCCACAGGTTGTAGTATATGTAAAGTGTAATAGATTGCGAGTGTATATATCGGGAAATCTGGCCAATTTGACGATATATACGAGGAATTTATTAAACTATGATATATACTATATAGTAATTATGTGCTATGTGCTTTATATGTGCTTTAGATTGGGTGTAATCTTGGAACGGTATATTACGTAAATAAATATGAGGATTATCAAATCGACGGATTTGGTAAACTTTGGCAATTTATTTAAATGATATATTGGGCTAATATTAGATCTATAGTTTATTATATGTGCTACGTGTGATCTTGTTGGTTTGTTTTGAGTCGACCCACCACCCGTATGGATACCAAACGCAAATACACCAAACTAATACGAAATGGATTTTTCGGAAATAAAACGGATTCTCGTCCGGGTTTGGGAATATTATATATTTGAGGAAATGATTTCTGAAAGAGTTAATATTGTTAGGTCGTGCCAAGTCCGTAGTTGCTGTTTCGTGAGTTGTCATACATCTTTTTGCTACCTACCTCGTCTTGCTATTTTCTGGACTTGAGGTGAGTCATAGCCCCACTTTTTACTCTTGAACTATGTTTTCAACGATTGGGGTGAGAAACGTGCAAATTATTTTACGTGGACTATTATCGCTTTTATATTCTTTCTAAACTTGCTATGCGTATGGACTAGGATCTATTGTCAGCTTTAGTCACACATGTCGTGTGTACTATTCAAGGTTGGCTTATTTGGTTATTGGTGGATTGTCAGCTTTAGTCACATATATGTTGTGTGTACTATTCAAGGTTAGCTTATTGGGTTATTTGGACTGTCAGCTTTAGTCATATAGTTTCGTGTGTACTATTCAAGGTTGACTTATTTAGATACTGTAGTGTGCACCTATAGGTTATTAATACTCCGGAGGTTATCCGAGTATTTATTGGTATTGCGGGGCTTACCCGAATATCTATGTTAGTACGGAAGGGTTTCCGTGTGTTATGTTGAGAGCGGAGGGTATCCGCAGGCTTTTAGCGAATCCTTAGTCTAGCTAGCAAGCGTTTTGCGTATATGTCCACTATATTATTAGTTGAATTTAAACCTATGATCTCACCAGCGAAAGCTGACTTTTAGCACGTTTTCTCAGGTAATTAAGTGTTGAGGTGCATGCTTGGATTGGAAGGCTCGGCTGAGGCACGCGGTTATGGATCTATATTTTCTAAACTCTGATAATTAAATTTGGACCTATTGTTATTTTATTTTGGGCCTAACTCTGAATGATGTTGGGATAAATGTAAACCTTAAAACCCCGTATTTGGTTGTGTTTTTATTATGTTTACTTTATCTCGTTCTATATTGTCTTGTGTTGGATACCAATCCCGGTAGCACCCCGAAAGCTTGTTGAGTCTTCCGCTGTATCAAATTTTGGGGGTGTTACAAAATTACCCATGATTGAATCTAAAAGTTACAAGAAGAAAATAACACAGCAACAAACTATCACTTGCCTTTCAACTCAATAGGTAGACCATGGCAATCCCAACCAGGAAAGTATTGAACTTTACAGTTTTGGAGAAGCTGTCATATCCAATTGTATAAGTAATTTCAAATATCGCAGTGCAAAGTGACTGTTGCAACCAAACCTTATAATTTTGTTTAATGCATGTCGGATGTGTAAATCACCATTAGCATACGGAGGTCCATCATGAAGAATGAAACTTCCCTATCGAAAGCAGAAGAAATATCAAATGAGTAGAGATAGAAAGTTTGTAGCAGACAAGATGAACTCGATTGAGCTTCTAAACTAACCCATTATTCTTTTCAGTTTCATAAAGACCTGATTTTCATCCCATAATTTCTGTAGTTCAGGTGCCCTTACAGCAGAATTTTCTCCCATGTCAAAAGTTGTCTTGGGAAGGTCAACGGTATGCTTGTACTTTCCATCTCATTGCTTTGTTCCTAAACAACAGAATAAAATCATATGAGACTTTGATTGACTACAAAGATCTATAAAATTTGTAATCCCGGATGTACCTTTAGATTCTTTCTTCGCAACCATCACAGGTCCACGAGACCTTCGCTTTGACTGAGTAGAAAAGGCACTTCTAGGATTTATATAGAAATATGTAAGATGGAAGAGCGACGAGAGCTCAATGGAAGAGTACTGTCGAAATCAATGTTGCTAAAAGAAGGCGATTTTGGTAAATAACAAGAATTTCTCAGTGACAGAACCTGAACAGCCATGTAGGATAAGATTAGTGAATACTATAAACATAATTACACAACAACCAAATGATATATAAAACTTGATTTTCAAATTTTCGAAAAGAGATATGATTTGATTAACCAATAGAGGAGTTTTCGTGATTGTGATTTCAAATATGCATACAGACTACAGAGATATATTAAGAATATAAACATAATAGAGGACAGATTCTTTTTCAAAGAGATGCTCAAAAGTCAAAACACCATTACATTTATGCATATCAAAACGCATAAGTGGCCGTTTCACATCCTACGCCAAGTAAAAATATAATCAAACAGCAGCCATAAAACCCAACTCTCATAAACCTAAAAAACACAAATAAACCTTAAACTATATCACCATTCAAGAATTACCAACTTTTTGAACACTACTAATATCCAAACCTTCAGATTGTCTAAAACAAGTCCCCATTATGATAACATCTAATCGTACTGGTTTATCCGACTTTGCTTCAGAAAATCATTTCTAAGTTTCTAACCAACAAGAAGTTAAATGGGTATTACCCAAAGTGAAATCCTTGCTTTTTTATGACCTTTATGAACAACCAACTTTCAATTTCGTGCATACACAATACATTTTGTTGACGCCTAAGCACCTTAACAATTACCAACAAACAGTGGCCATAAAACCCAACTCTCATAAGCAAATAAACAAATAAAAACCTTAAACTATATCACCATTCAACAATTACCACCCTCTTAATCGCTACTAATATCCTTAACCGCAAACTATCTAAAAAAATCCACTATCATAACATCATCTAATGCTACAAATTTATCCGAATTTGCTGGAAAAATTACCAACTTCTTGATCACTACAAATATCTTAAACCATAAACCGTCTAGAAAAGTCATCACTACAACATCTACCGCTACTATGTAACACCCCCAAAATTTGATACAGCGGAAGACTCAACAAGCTTTCGGGGTGCTACGGGGATTGGTATCCAACACAAGACAATATAGAACGAGATAAAGTAAACATAGTAAAAACACAACCAAATACGGGGTTTTAAGGTTTACATTTATCCCAACATCATTCAGAGTTAGGCCCAAAATAAAATAACAATAGGTCCAAATTTAATTATCAGAGTTTAGAAAATATAGATCCATAACCGTGTGCCACAGCCGAGCCTTCCAATCCAAGCATGCACCTCAACACTTAATTACCTGAGAAAACGTGCTAAAAGTCAGCTTTCGCTGGTGAGATCATAGGTTTAAATTCAACTAATAATATAGTGGACATGTACGCAAAACGCTTGCTAGCTAGACTAAGGATTCGCTAAAAGCCTGCGGATACCCTCCGCTCTCATCACAACACACGGAAACCCTTCCGTAACAACCAAAACACACGGATACCCTTCCGTAACCACATAAGTATTCGGGTAACCCCCGCAATACCAATAAATACTCGGATAACCTCCGAAGTAATAATAACCTATAGGTGCACACTACAGTATCTAATAAGTCAACCTTGAATAGTACACACTAACCGTGTGACTAAAGCTGACAATAACAAATAAGCCAACCTTGAATAGTACACTTAAGAAGTGACTAAAGCTGACTATACATCCTAGTCCATATGCATAGCAAGTTTAGAAAGCATATAAAAGCGATAATAGTCCACGTAAAATGATTTGCACGTTTCTCACCCCAGTCGTTGAAAACATAGTTCAAGAGTAAAAAGTGGGGCTATGACTTACCTCAAGTCCGGAAATATAGCAAGACGAGGTAGGTAGCAATAAGATGTATGATAACTCACGAAACAGCAACTACGGACTTGGCACGACCTAACAATATTAACTCTTTCAGAAATCATTTCCTCAAATATATAATATTCCCAAACCCGGACGAGAATCCGTTTTATTACCGAAAATCCATTTCGTATTAGTTTGGTGTATTTGCGTTTGGTATCCATACGGGTGGTGGGTCGACTCAAAACAAACCAACAAGATCGCACATAGAACATATAATAAACTATAGATCTAATATTAGCCCAATATATCATTTAAATAAATCGCCAAAGTTTACCAAATCCGTCGATTTGATAATCCTCACATTTATTTACGTAATATACCGTTCCAAGATTACACCTAATCTAAAGCACAATTAAAGCACATAGCACATAATTACTATATAGTATATCTCATAGTTTAATAAATTCCTCGTATATATCGTCAAATTGGCCAGATTTCCCGATATATACACTCGCAATCTATTACCCTTTACATATACTACAACCTATGGGCGTCGTAGGATACGATGCCCACTAATATATTCGTTTCATATAATCAAACAACCCGGCTCAACCTTACGGTTGGGTGGTTATTTACTTATAGAAAACGTCTATATTAGTCGTCATATATCCGAGACAACACGTATGTCGCAAATAATAACTTACCTGGACCCGGGTGACGACAATTTCGCCTAACTCAATAAGTTTATTCGTTATATATCCAAAACGACTTTTTATTTAACGTTTCATAATTGTCGGGAGTTTCCCGTTTATAACACAATTTTTAATAATAATACGTTTAATTAATATTACGCCACTTTCGTAGCCTAATATGTATCTAATCGTATTATTTATAATACGACTCGTGATTATTATTATTATTAATATACGCGTTTATATAGTTATATATACGTTACTCACGTATATACTTTCGTATAAACGTTCATATTACTAATAATTATTATTACGAGTTTTATTATTCTCGTTTTACTTTTAATGTTTATTGAGTTACACGAAATGGTCATATGTCCGAGTCATGACTCTCGGCTCATTGTCCAAGTCCAATAATAAACCAAAGTCACAAACAATAACTCCGTCCAATCACAATCTCAACCACGGGCTACAACAATAAGGTCCGACTACGGTACCCAACTAACCTATCTCCGTCATCTATCGACCGTCTCATAACCGGTCCTCATATCATATACCAATCGTCAACAACTCCTCAATATCAAATCATAACCAATAACCACTATCCAACTCGACCTAATGCATTCGGCCGAGAAATAATACCACAACAACCAATATATCAAACAATCATAACAAATAACAATAACAAGTAAAAGAAAATAATCATCAACACGGTCCATCCTCGGGTTGGTTTACCAAGCCAAACCCGGGTCTATACGACTCGATTGAGTCGCGGTACACACCTCGAGTCACAAGGACTCGAACCAAACAACCGTGGGTTGCAAAAATAAGCTCCAACGAGCACAACAAATTAGCCAATCGACCCATATGAGTCTCGGCAATAATAATAATATCACGGCTAACAGCCGCGACTCACAAGAGTCGATCCACAGAAGTAACGAGCCCAAGGCTCGAGTCACAACTAAATGCCAATCCGACCACAAGGTCTTCGGCAACAATAAACCACATACGGCATCGGGCCGTGACTCCAACGAGTCGAATCAAAAATCCAACACAAACAACATATGAAACCACAATCTCAAGACCAAGAAAACCAGTAGATCGAGCCCTTAAGCTCGGATCAATAACCATGCCGTGAGTCTTAGACTCACGGTTCGAATTAACCCATCAAGAAACCAACCCGGATACCAAACTTTTTATTAAAAACGAGTTTTCATCATAAACCCACTCGAATCTTAAATACATCGTGACCAAGGGTCGCGTTTAATTCAAAAACACGAGTAACACTCGCCTCACCTTCGATCTAAAAAGCTCCAACTCGTATAACACTTCGAAAATAATGATTTGTGGTGAAAAATGGTGATGATTCGTAATGATAAATGATGTTATAGGGCGCGTGTTGTTGTAGATCTAGGAGATTAGATGTTGTAGATTCGATTTATGGTGGTGATTTAAGGTGGTGGTCGGCGGTGCACTGTGGTGGCCGGAATAACTTATGGGGCGGCTAGGGTTTGAGTAATAGGGGAGAAAGAGTTGAGAGAGAGAGATAAGAAAATTTGTGAGTGTGTGGTGTGGTGTGTGGGTAAAACCGACCAAACGGACCCTTTTATTTTTTTTTTTTATTATTTTTTTTTTTTATTTTTTTTTTGTTAATAATAATAATAATAATAAGGGTAATAATAATAGTAATAATAATAAAGATATTATTACGGTTGAGTGGGTAATGTGGGTAGATGTAAAAACACGTGGCCCGAACCCGAACTCAATTTTAAAACTTTCATATCACACGAGAACTTCTCGTAATTAATTAAAATAATAACGGCTCGTTAAGACGAATCATAAAATTATGTTAGGTAATCCTAGTGCCAAAGTCAACGTAGTGCCAAGTGAGAATTCAAATATACATCACCGATCACATAATCAAAAACGAATTATGAACATAATTCACGAATACCATAACGTCATTAGATAAAATTTCCATAAAATAGGTCTTACAAGTTCGTTATGAAATGAAAATTTCAAATAAAAATTATAAACGAACTTATATCGAAATGCGGATTTTTAAAATGGCTCCCTAAACTGCCGGTTGTCACATCCTCCCCGTCTCAGAAGGAAACCCGTCCCGGGTTTCACTCGGAAAAATGTCCATCTACGAAGTGAAAAGCTTCGGATATCTCTTCCTGAACTCGTCCTCACGTTCCCACGTAAATTCTGGTCCATGTCGGGAGTTCCAACGAACCTTGACGAGCGGAATGCGACTCCTCTTGAGTCGTTTAACTTCACGATCTAAAATCTCGATCGGCTCCTCCACGAAATTCAATTTCTCATCAATACGAATGTCCCTCATTGGAATGACGGGCATTTCATCAGAAAGACACTTCTTCAAATTACTCACGTGAAACACGTCGTGAACTTTGCTCAGTTCAGACGGTAATTCCAACCTATAAGCCACGGGCCCAATTCTTTCTAAGATCAAGAATGGTCCAATGTAGCGCGGGTTGAGTTTACCACGTTTCCCGAAACGTATTACACCTTTCCAAGGCGAGACTTTCAGCATTACTTTGTCTCCAACCTGGAACTCTAAAGGTTTACGTCTCTGATCGGCGTAGCTCTTCTGCCTATCCCTGGCGGCTTGCAACCGATCACGAATCTGGGCTACTTTCTCGGTAGTTTCTAAAATAAGCTCAGGGCCTGTAAGTTGGCTATCTCCAACTTCTGCCCAACCAATAGGCGAACGACACTTTCTGCCATACAAAGCTTCGAATGGTGCAGCCTTAAGACTTGTGTGGTAGCTGTTATTATAGGAGAATTCCGCAAGGGGCAAATACTTCTCCCAGCCTTTACCAAAGTCTATGATGCATGCACGAAGCATATCCTCTAACGTCTGTATAGTCCTCTCACTTTGACCATCGGTTTGGGGATGATATGCAGTACTCATATCAAGCCTCGTCCCCAAAGCCGTTTGTAGTGATCGCCACAAAGCTGACGTAAAACGACTATCACGATCCGAAATAATAGATATCGGGACTCCATGACGCAAAATAATTTCCTTCACATATAACCTCGCAAGTTTATCCACACTATCATCTTCGCTAATAGCTAAGAAATGAGCAGACTTCGTCAGACGGTCCACAATTACCCAGATAGCGTCACAACCGCTAGCTGTCCTCGGTAATTTGGTAATGAAGTCCATAGTAATCCGCTCCCATTTCCAGACTGGAAGTTCTGGTTGCGTTAGTAGTCCTGACGGTCTCTGGTGTTCAGCCTTAACCTTGGCGCATGTCAAGCACTTACTAACGTACGACGCTATTTCTGCCTTCATATTTGGCCACCAATAGAACTTCTTAAGATCTTGGTACATTTTATCGGAACCAGGGTGAATGGAGTACTTTGACTTATGCGACTCATGCATAATCAATTCTCGAATTTCTCCATATAACGGTACCCAAATCCGATCTCCAAAACATAGTAATCCATCTGAACGCTTAACAAATCCTTTCTCATTATCAGCCATCCCAAATATGTTCTCGGCAGATCTATTCTCTGCTTTCAATGCTTCTGTTTGAGCTTCGAGTATCTGAGATGGTAATGGCGATACGATAGTAATCCCCAATGACTTAACTCGTAATGGTGGTATCCTTTCTTTCGACTAAGAGCATCAGCAACAACGTTTGCTTTACCCGGATGGTAGCGAATTTCACAATCATAATCGCTTAGCAACTCAATCCAACGTCGTTGTCTCATGTTGAGCTCTTTTTGATTCAAGATGTGTTGTAGGCTTTTATGGTCAGTAAATACAACACACTTGGTTCCGTACAAGTAATGTCTCCATATTCTTAAAGCAAAAACCACAGCACCGAGTTCCAAATCATGGGTAGTGTAGTTTTTCTCATGCTTTTTGAGCTGTCGGGAAGCATAAGCTATCACCTTCTCCCGTTGCATTAATACGGCTCCTAAACCTTTATGTGAGGCGTCACAATAGACGACGAAATCCTCGTTACCTTCTGGTAACGCTAAGATAGGAGCGCTACACAACATTTTCTTAAGTAATTGAAACGCTTCCTCTTCTTTATCTCCCCATTCATACGTAACACTCTTTTGAGTCAATTTGGTCAATGGTTTAGCTATCTTCGAAAATCCCTCGATGAATCTTCGGTGGTAGCCAGCTAAACCCAAAAATTGACGAACTTCAGTTGGGGTTTTAGGTGCAGCCCAATCTTTTATTGCTTCAATTTTTGCAGGATCCACGTGGACTCCTTGTCTATCAATCACGTGACCCAAAAATTGTACGGTCGGAATCCAAAATTCACATTTCGAAAACTTGGCATAAAGTTTCTCCTTCCTGAGTAATTCCAAAATGAGTCTTAAATGCTCCTCATGTTCTTTCTCACTCTTTGAATAAATCAGAATGTCATCGATGAATACAATCACGAACTTATCCAAGTATGGCTTACACACACGATTCATGAGATCCATGAATATTGCTGGTGCGTTAGTCAACCCAAACGGCATCACCTGAAACTCGTAATGCCCGTAACGGGTTCTGAAAGCCGTTTTCGGAATATCCTCCTCACGAACTCGGAGTTGATGATATCCCGATCTCAAATCGATCTTCGAATACACACTTGATCCTTGGAGTTGATCGAACAAATCATCGATCCTAGGTAACGGGTATCGATTCTTCACCGTTAACTTATTTAACTCTCTATAGTCAATACACATACGAAACGATCCATCCTTCTTCTTCACAAACAAGACTGGGGCTCCCCAAGGTGATGAACTTGGTCTTATGAATCCCTTTTCGGCTAACTCCGCCAATTGTTTCGACAACTCTTCCAGTTCGGTAGGTGCAAGACGATAAGGTGCTCGTGCTACAGGTGCAGCACCGGGTATCAACTCAATCTGAAACTCCACTTGTCTAGTCGGTGGGATTCCCGGCAAATCATCGGGAAATACATCAGAAAAATCACGAACTATAGGCACATCTCCAATACACCTTTCCTTTTTCTTCGTCTCTCCCTTCTCAGAAACTTGAGCTAAGAAAAGATAACATCCCTTCTCTATTAGCTTCGGTAACTTAGTGCAAGAAATCACCGCTAATCGGGATGGGCTCCTAGAATCCTTCCGGTCTCCTAATATATTTAGGACCTCCTTTCCGTATGGTACACGCACGATCTTCTCTTCGCAAAGTATGTGAGCACGATACTTCGACAACCAATCCATACCAATGATTACATCAAAACTTCCTAACGTGACGGGTAGAAGATCTATGTTGAAAGGGTGGTTCAAGAAATTTAGCGTACAACCGCGAATGATGGTATTAATCCTTTCTATGTTTCCATTAGCTAACTCAATATCATATCCAATTCCTAAGGCCATCGGGGGTTTCTCTAGTAAGGGTGCAAATGTAGTGGACACAAAACTCCTATCGGCACCAGTATCAAACAGTATGGAAGCATAACGATTATTGAGAAGGAACGTACCAGTAACGACGTTCGGATCTTCTCCTCTCTCGTTCCCGAGCGCATACACTCTTCCTTGAGCAGCTCCAGCTTCCACACGTTGGTCCCCATTATCTTGCCGTCCACGATTTCCTCCAGCTCCACGGTTTCCATAATTGTACCCATTACCACCCGAGCCTTGATTTCCACGGTTCCGCGATTCTCTACACTCATTCCTATAGTGTCCCTTCTTTCCACATCCATAACAGGTAACATCTGCCTTGTTTCTCATCTCAGGAGCAGCTTGAACCATTGCAAGAGGTCGAGCTCTACAGTCCCTAGCTGTATGTCCTTTCTTTGAGCAATTCTGGCATTTCACACTACACCATCCAGTGTGATGCTGATGGCAACGATCACACTTGGGTGCATCACCGTTCTGATTCTTCTTGTCTCCATTCCCAATAGCATAAGCCTTAGCTTGTCTCTTGCTTCGGTGATCATTACTCTTAGAGTGACGGTCTCTCTTTCTCTTTCCATTCTTCTCCTTATCAGCTTCTTCTAATTCCAACGAATCCATAAGTTGTTGAGCAATTGTGATTGCCTCATGGATGTTTGCGGGCCTAGCAGAAATTACATCATTCCTCGTAGCTACAGGTAATCCATCAGTATACCTCTCAATCTTTTGAGTCTCGGTTTTCACCATATCTGGGCACAACAAGGCTAACTCCTGGTAACGACGATTGTAAGTCGCCATATCATTACCTTTCACCTTGTGGTTCCAAAACTCAATCTCTAGCTTCTTGACCTCATTCCTTGGGCAATAAGTCTGAATCAACAAGGACTTAAATTGCTCCCAGGTCATAGCATATGCTACATCACTCCCAACTGCATTTCGGTAGTTGTTCCACCACGTCAAAGCTTCATCCTTGAAAGTAAAAGAAGCAAACTTTACCTTCGCATTCTCCGCACAACCACTGACATTAAACACTGACTCAGTCTTTTCAATCCATCTAACTAAGTAAACCACTCCTTCATTTCCACCAAACTCAATGGGTCCACAAATCTTGAATTCCTTATAATGACATCCATTAGCACGAACAGGTGGAAAAGTTCCAGCAGAATTGTTGGAATGATTTGACTCAGCAAGTAGTTCAACAACTCTTTGCTCCACGAGTTGGTTGATCATTGCTTGATCCATAGTAGGTGCATTAAGTGGAACATGACCATTGTCTCCCTGAACATCAACATTTTGATTCCTGTTGTTACGGTTAGTGGTGTCCAAGTTGTCAGGAGTAGGGGTTTCAACATTTCGAGTAGGTCGACGACCTCGACGAGCAGGTGTAGGAGTAGTCACAGCGGGACCAGTCCTAGTAGACCTAACAGGGTTTCGACGGGGTGCCATTGATCTGTAACATCACACAAGTTCATGAATCTCCATTAGAACTTATCGACATGCTCAACAAAACATCTCAACGAAATCAAGTCATAGCAAGAATGGCAACGACACGCTATGTAATAATAAGCGAATAAGGACTCAATTTCCATAACACCCAAAATCACATAATATCATATACTAACAACCATCAACCATACAATAGCGGTCTAACATCGTTCCAACCAACGGATAACACAAAACATACTAATCGTTCCAAAAGAGACGAATACCAAACAAAATACATCAAAATATGATAACTAGCTTTTCTAACCGAACACTCCTCGGCTAAGAAAGCAACAAGATAATATAACTCAAGTAACTAGCCACGGGGCTGACGGAGAATCCTCAACTCCTGCCTCAAGCCATCAAGATCCCTCCATAACGATCCTAACTCCACGCTATGGGTGTCTCGGTCTCTCTTGAGGTCAGCCACCTCCTTCTCTAGCTCGGCATTCCTTTGCCAAAGCTTGCGGTCAGCCTCACGAGCAGTAACGAATCCTCGCTGCAAACTATCGATATGCTCATGGACATCCATCACAACTCTCCTCAGCTCAGTAGCCCTGCCCACAACGACAGTCAAATCAACTCTCAAATCCGCTAAAAACTCTCCAATAACTCTCTCAAGTCGATCAGATACATGTGCAACTCTGTCACTAAGCTCAGTAATCCGAGCCCACAACCTGCCAACCTCACCCAACTCTGCATGCTCAGCAGAAACCTCAGACGATGCATCCGACTCAACGGGACTACCAGGTGGCAAATCAAACAAGAACGGATGATCAGGTGAATCGGGCTCAATCGGGTGTACAGGTGAATCAGGCTCCTCAGCCTGAGCTGGTGGTGCTAACTCATCATCATCATCATCAGGCATCTCATCCTCCTGAGGGTCATCCTCCTCCTCAGGGTCATCATCATCACCATGCTCAGCCTCCTGAGGGTCATCCTCCCGCTCAGGGTCATCAGCCTCATCCTCACCCTCGTACTCCTCCTCCTCATCGGACGAGTACCTCATCACTCGTCGTCTCCTACTAGGTGAACCATGTGAAGATGTAGTAGGTGATCTAGGACGACGACGCAATGATGTGGGTGGCGCCTCAGACAGAAGAGAATGAGCATCAATCTGTAAAGGTGATGGAGTAGGGCGTACCGACATGCGTGCTGTAGCTCGGTGGGCAAAGCGGGGTGCCACACGAGCCAAAGCCTGATGAAGAGTAAGCTGCCTCGATGTACCAGGGAGCCCTAGAGAAGATGAGGGTCCCTGCGTAGATGCAGCAGGTAGTGCTGAAGTAGAAGCTGCCTGTGACACAATAGCTGTAGACATGGCCATCTGGTAGGGGTCATCAGATGCCATAGTGAACTGTGCAGGTAAAACTGGTGCAGTAAGGATGTCCTCGACGACATCAGGCACATGGGAGGCCATAGTCTGTGACAACGGCGTAGGGTAGGTGTAAGTGTTTCAAAACAACTTAAATCACAACTCATAAAATCGTACCAAATATGCACATCAAATAGTACCATATAATCTTAAATAAAGGAATTTCAAACACCGCATTTCTAAAAATGTTTATAAAACATATAGACCATATAAATCCTCAAGAACGCCATCTTAATACTAAAATCCATAAACCTCAAATCATCTCAAATATCTCATAATACCTCAAATAATAGAAGATGCTTCGGCTTGGCGGGCTGGCGGGCGGTAGTCAAGGATCATTTTCTATAAAAATACGGTTATAGTTTAGGCGTTTATTTACCTAGTTCTCTATAACCTTGGCTCTGATACCAATCTGTAACACCCCCAAAATTTGATACAGCGGAAGACTCAACAAGCTTTCGGGGTGCTACGGGGATTGGTATCCAACACAAGACAATATAGAACGAGATAAAGTAAACATAGTAAAAACACAACCAAATACGGGGTTTTAAGGTTTACATTTATCCCAACATCATTCAGAGTTAGGCCCAAAATAAAATAACAATAGGTCCAAATTTAATTATCAGAGTTTAGAAAATATAGATCCATAACCGTGTGCCACAGCCGAGCCTTCCAATCCAAGCATGCACCTCAACACTTAATTACCTGAGAAAACGTGCTAAAAGTCAGCTTTCGCTGGTGAGATCATAGGTTTAAATTCAACTAATAATATAGTGGACATGTACGCAAAACGCTTGCTAGCTAGACTAAGGATTCGCTAAAAGCCTGCGGATACCCTCCGCTCTCATCACAACACACGGAAACCCTTCCGTAACAACCAAAACACACGGATACCCTTCCGTAACCACATAAGTATTCGGGTAACCCCCGCAATACCAATAAATACTCGGATAACCTCCGAAGTAATAATAACCTATAGGTGCACACTACAGTATCTAATAAGTCAACCTTGAATAGTACACACTAACCGTGTGACTAAAGCTGACAATAACAAATAAGCCAACCTTGAATAGTACACTTAAGAAGTGACTAAAGCTGACTATACATCCTAGTCCATATGCATAGCAAGTTTAGAAAGCATATAAAAGCGATAATAGTCCACGTAAAATGATTTGCACGTTTCTCACCCCAGTCGTTGAAAACATAGTTCAAGAGTAAAAAGTGGGGCTATGACTCACCTCAAGTCCGGAAATATAGCAAGACGAGGTAGGTAGCAATAAGATGTATGATAACTCACGAAACAGCAACTACGGACTTGGCACGACCTAACAATATTAACTCTTTCAGAAATCATTTCCTCAAATATATAATATTCCCAAACCCGGACGAGAATCCGTTTTATTACCGAAAATCCATTTCGTATTAGTTTGGTGTATTTGCGTTTGGTATCCATACGGGTGGTGGGTCGACTCAAAACAAACCAACAAGATCGCACATAGAACATATAATAAACTATAGATCTAATATTAGCCCAATATATCATTTAAATAAATCGCCAAAGTTTACCAAATCCGTCGATTTGATAATCCTCACATTTATTTACGTAATATACCGTTCCAAGATTACACCCAATCTAAAGCACAATTAAAGCACATAGCACATAATTACTATATAGTATATCTCATAGTTTAATAAATTCCTCGTATATATCGTCAAATTGGCCAGATTTCCCGATATATACACTCGCAATCTATTACCCTTTACATATACTACAACCTATGGGCGTCGTAGGATACGATGCCCACTAATATATTCGTTTCATATAATCAAACAACCCGGCTCAACCTTACGGTTGGGTGGTTATTTACTTATAGAAAACGTCTATATTAGTCGTCATATATCCGAGACAACACGTATGTCGCAAATAATAACTTACCTGGACCCGGGTGACGACAATTTCGCCTAACTCAATAAGTTTATTCGTTATATATCCAAAACGACTTTTTATTTAACGTTTCATAATTGTCGGGAGTTTCCCGTTTATAACACAATTTTTAATAATAATACGTTTAATTAATATTACGCCACTTTCGTAGCCTAATATGTATCTAATCGTATTATTTATAATACGACTCGTGATTATTATTATTATTAATATACGCGTTTATATAGTTATATATACGTTACTCACGTATATACTTTCGTATAAACGTTCATATTACTAATAATTATTATTACGAGTTTTATTATTCTCGTTTTACTTTTAATGTTTATTGAGTTACACGAAATGGTCATATGTCCGAGTCATGACTCTCGGCTCATTGTCCAAGTCCAATAATAAACCAAAGTCACAAACAATAACTCCGTCCAATCACAATCTCAACCACGGGCTACAACAATAAGGTCCGACTACGGTACCCAACTAACCTATCTCCGTCATCTATCGACCGTCTCATAACCGGTCCTCATATCATATACCAATCGTCAACAACTCCTCAATATCAAATCATAACCAATAACCACTATCCAACTCGACCTAATGCATTCGGCCGAGAAATAATACCACAACAACCAATATATCAAACAATCATAACAAATAACAATAACAAGTAAAAGAAAATAATCATCAACACGGTCCATCCTCGGGTTGGTTTACCAAGCCAAACCCGGGTCTATACGACTCGATTGAGTCGCGGTACACACCTCGAGTCACAAGGACTCGAACCAAACAACCGTGGGTTGCAAAAATAAGCTCCAACGAGCACAACAAATTAGCCAATCGACCCATATGAGTCTCGGCAATAATAATAATATCACGGCTAACAGCCGCGACTCACAAGAGTCGATCCACAGAAGTAACGAGCCCAAGGCTCGAGTCACAACTAAATGCCAATCCGACCACAAGGTCTTCGGCAACAATAAACCACATACGGCATCGGGCCGTGACTCCAACGAGTCGAATCAAAAATCCAACACAAACAACATATGAAACCACAATCTCAAGACCAAGAAAACCAGTAGATCGAGCCCTTAAGCTCGGATCAATAACCATGCCGTGAGTCTTAGACTCACGGTTCGAATTAACCCATCAAGAAACCAACCCGGATACCAAACTTTTTATTAAAAACGAGTTTTCATCATAAACCCACTCGAATCTTAAATACATCGTGACCAAGGGTCGCGTTTAATTCAAAAACACGAGTAACACTCGCCTCACCTTCGATCTAAAAAGCTCCAACTCGTATAACACTTCGAAAATAATGATTTGTGGTGAAAAATGGTGATGATTCGTAATGATAAATGATGTTATAGGGCGCGTGTTGTTGTAGATCTAGGAGATTAGATGTTGTAGATTCGATTTATGGTGGTGATTTAAGGTGGTGGTCGGCGGTGCACTGTGGTGGCCGGAATAACTTATGGGGCGGCTAGGGTTTGAGTAATAGGGGAGAAAGAGTTGAGAGAGAGAGATAAGAAAATTTGTGAGTGTGTGGTGTGGTGTGTGGGTAAAACCGACCAAACGGACCCTTTTATTTTTTTTTTTTATTATTTTTTTTTTATTTTTTTTTTGTTAATAATAATAATAATAATAAGGGTAATAATAATAGTAATAATAATAAAGATATTATTACGGTTGAGTGGGTAATGTGGGTAGATGTAAAAACACGTGGCCCGAACCCGAACTCAATTTTAAAACTTTCATATCACACGAGAACTTCTCGTAATTAATTAAAATAATAACGGCTCGTTAAGACGAATCATAAAATTATGTTAGGTAATCCTAGTGCCAAAGTCAACGTAGTGCCAAGTGAGAATTCAAATATACATCACCGATCACATAATCAAAAACGAATTATGAACATAATTCACGAATACCATAACGTCATTAGATAAAATTTCCATAAAATAGGTCTTACAAGTTCGTTATGAAATGAAAATTTCAAATAAAAATTATAAACGAACTTATATCGAAATGCGGATTTTTAAAATGGCTCCCTAAACTGCCGGTTGTCACATACTAATTTATCCAAGGGTAGAGAGACTAATTCCAGTAAGACAAAGACCGCAGGCTTAAACCATAAACAGTCTAAAAAAGGCACATTATCTAGACATCTAATACTGCTAATTAACACTACATAAAAACAATCTAACCAACTAAAAATCAAATGGGTCACACTAACGTAACAAATTCACTTAAACTATTCACTCAAACATTTCTACAAACACTTGGTGTGCAACTAAGAAAAAACCCATTAAAAAAAACCCAAAAAGAAGTCCACAGAATAATTGTAAACAACAAGAACTCAAATGGGTCGTCGCATTTACATCAAACAGTTGGTTATATAAATTTGCTGTTTAAACTGACCTTGAATGACCTATTTGAGCCTTCACAGTTGCTTAGGCAAATTTGCGCCTTTGAGCAAGTAAAAGTACATGACCTTATGTAGGATCTTTAGTTATATAAATTTGCTGTTTAAACTGACCTTGAATGACGCCATTTGAGCCTTCACAGTTGCTTTGGCAAATTTAGCTGCTTTGGCTCTCAATTTTATTGGTGTTAGCCCCTTTCGGGCATCTTGATCCAAAGACTGCAATACTAAGATTATTGAACAGAAAATTACCCATGATTGAATCTAAAAGTTACAAGAAGAAAACAAAACTCTGCTTGGTAATGACATGTGTCTATTTTGTGTGATTAATGTGTGACTGGATCAATGTTATTCTCACTTTTGTAATTACGTCAGTATTCTTCTTAAACTTTTGTAATTACATCAATATCCTTCTCAAATTACTAAATTCTCGTATATCCTAAAATCTACTGGTTTTTTCATTACTCGAGGCTAAAAAGTATTTATGAACAAATAAATAAATATGAACAATGTGTTCTTTCGTATATATATCCAAACTTTTGTGATTACGTTGTGCTTTTTCATCATTTGATGCCAAAAAAAATATGTGAACAATATAATTATGATAAATATCAAAGATAAATAATAGTTTTTGAATTTAAAACCAGTATAATAATTTAATTGATTTTTCGATATGTATGAGAATTTAAAAGTTCGGAAAAGATATTGATGTAATTACAAAAGTTTGAGAATGACACTGATGTTATTATAAAAGTGGAAGGATATTTTTGTAAATGAGAAAGATATTTACGTAACCTTAAACTTTAAGAAGGATATACATGTTATGTTCAGCTTATGGCTTATCATGAGTTTATAATTTCTTTGTTAAGTGTTTGTGTTGGCTTTGCTTTTTATAATTAACGAGCTGGGGCACACACGCTTTGCTGCGGGATTGTTGTGTTAAATATAAACTCGAAATAAAATGAGATATATATATATATATATATATATATATATATATATATATATATATATATATATATATATATATATATATATATATATATATATATATATATATAGATACATATATTTTAGTAAGGACTAAATTTGAAAAAAAATCGCTAACGGGGGACTAACGGTGGAATTTACAGCTAACCGAGGGATTAAAAGCTTAAATTTCTTAGGAACAGTACCAGGCACTATTTGGTACTGTTTGGCACTGTAGCAGTACTATTCTGCACTGTTCGGTATTGTAGCAAATGAATTTTAAGTTTCAGTCCCTTAACGTGGCATCCTGTTGCATAGTTGGTCCCTACACATGTTAGATAACGACCGTTAAGGACTAACTTCGCACTTGACCACCAACCTTAGGGACTAAAATGGGGCAACGATGAAACTTCTATGTGCACTGTTGCTACAGTACACACAATCATTTTTAGAATATATTATAATAAAATGAAATGACAAAAAAGTATATTAATATTAATTGGGTGTAAATAGTGAATTAAGGCGTAACCTTTTGTAACACCCCCAAAATTTGATACAGCGGAAGACTCAACAAGCTTTCGGGGTGCTACGGGGATTGGTATCCAACACAAGACAATATAGAACGAGATAAAGTAAACATAATGAAAACACAACCAAAACGGGGTTTTAAGGTTTACATTTATCCCAACATCATTCAGAGTCAGGCCCAAAATAAAATAACAGTAGGTCCAAAATTAGTTTATCAGAGTTTAGAAAAATAGATCCATAAACCATAAGCCTTGGCCGAGCCTTCCATTCCAAGCATGCATCTCATCACTTAATTACCTGAGAAAACGTGCTAAAAGTCAGCTTTAGCTGGTGAGATCATAGGTGTAAATTCATCTAACAATATAGTGGACATATACGCAAAAAGCTTGCTAGCTAGACTAAGGGTTCGCTAAAAGCCTGCGGATACCCTCCGCTCCAACCTAACACACGGATACCCTCCGTTCTAACATAGATATTCGGGTAACCCCCGCAATACCAATAAATACTCGGATAACCTCCGAAGTATTAATAACCTATAGGTGCACACTACAGTATCTAAATAAGCCAACCTTGAATAGTACACACAACATATATGTGACTAAAGCTGACAATCCACCAATAACCAAATAAGTCAACCTTGAATAGTACACACAACATATATGTGACTAAAGCTGACAATCCACCAATATCAAAATAAGCCAACCTTGAATAGTACACACAAAATGTGTGACTAAAGCTGACAATATACCCTAGTCCATACGCATAGCAAGTTTAAGAAAGAATATAGAAGCGATAATAGTCCACATAAAATAATTTGCACGTTTCTCACCCCAAGTATTGAAAACATAGTTCAAGAGTAAAAAGTGGGGCTATGACTCACCTCAAGTCCAGAAAATAGCAAGAAGAAGTCGGTAGAAATAAGATGTATAGTAACTCACGAAACAGCAACTACGGACTCGGCACGACCTAACAATATTAACTCGTTCAGAAATCATTTCCTCAAATCCAAAATATTCCCAAACCCGGACGAGAATCCGTTCTATTTCCGAAATCCATTTCGTATTAGTTTGGTGTGTTTACGTTTGGTATCCATACGGGTGGTGGGTCGACTCAAAACAAACCAAAAAGATCACATAAAGAATAATAAGATAAACTATGGATCTAATATTAGCCCAATATATCATTTAAATAAATCGCCGAAGTTTACCAAACCCGTCGATTTGATAATCCTCATATTTATTTACGTAACATACCGTTCCAAGATTACACCCAACCTAAAGCACATAGCACATAAATACTATATGGTAGATATCATAGTCTAATAAATTCCTCATATATATCGTCAAATTGGCCAGATTTCCCGATATATACACTCGCAATTTATTACACTTTACATATACCACAACCTATGGGCGTCGTAGGATACGATGCCCATTATTCATTTCGTATAACCAAATAGCCCGGTTCAACCTTACGGTTAAGTGGTTATTTAGTTATAGAAAACGTTTATATTAATCGTCATATATCCGTGACAACACGAAAGTCACAAATAAAACTTACCTGGACTCGAGTGACAACGACTCCGCATAACTCGATAAGTTTACCCGTTATATATATACAAAATGACATTTTTATTAAATGTTTAATAATTGTCGAGAGTTTCTCGTTTTATAACACATTTTTATAATAATAATACGTTCAATAATATTACGCCACTTTCGTAGCCTAATATATATCTAATTGTATTATTTATAATACAACTCGTGATTATTATTATTATTAATATACACGCCTATATAATTATATATACGTTATTCACGTCTATATATTCATATAAACGTTTATATTATCAATAATTATTATTACGAGTTTATTATTTATGTTTTATTTGTAAATAGTTATCGAGTCATACGAAATGGTCACATGTCCGAGTCATGACTCTCGGCTCATTGTCCAAGTCCAAAATAATATAAAAGTCATAACAATAAAAAATATCTCCGTCCAACACAATCTCAATCCACGTGCTACAACAATAGGGTCCGACTACGGCACCCGACTAACCTATCTCCGTCAATCTAAGTGACCGTCTCACAATCGGTCCCCACTTTACCATTCGACAACAACTTCACAATACCAAAATATCCATTGTCGAGACCAAACGTGGTCTCGACCCACAAGTGTTCGGCCAAAGATAAAATCAACCAATGCCGAAACAAAACCAAGTTGGCAACAATAATAATAATGAAAATGAATATAATCCAATGTCACATTCGGGATGGTTTACCAAGCCAAACCCGAGTCTTTCTCGACTCAATTGAGTCGCGGTCCAAACCACGAGCACAAAGGCTCGAACCAAGTATCAAAGGTAACCAATTAGGCTCCAACGAGCACCACAATTTAGCCAATCGACCCATAAGGGTCTCGGCATTAACAACAATATTACGGCATCGAGCCGTGACTCGTAAGAGTCGATCCACAGTAATAACGAGCCTAAGGCTCGGGTCACAACCAAACGAGAGCCCCATATGGGTCTCGACTTGGTTTTACGAGCAACCAACAATAACCCCGAGACCTCAAGGGTTTCGGTTAGGCTCGAATCAAGAAATCAAAGCCTCGACATATCATGAAACAATCAAAACCTTCCACAAACCGAACCCCAAATCGACCCAAACGGATACCAAACTAATCTTTATCAAATCTTTTAAAAAGATTCATAGTTTATAAACCCCCAATACCATATAAAATCCGAGTTTAACTCGGTTTGGTAAAAACCCTCGCGTAAAGACGCGTTTTCTCACCTTCTAAAACACGGATCTATTATAAAACTTCGAAAATAATGGTGGTGTGGTGGTGTACGCGCGGCGGTGGGACAAGTAAATGGATGTGGTTTCTTGTTCTTGACGCGTGAAATGGTTCAAAAGATGGAGGAAGATGTTTGGAATATGATGGTGGTGTTTGTGTGTGGTGGTAACCGGCGGTGTGGTGGTGGCGACCGGAATATATAGCCGGCGGCTAAGGTTTGCAAGAGAGGGGAAGAGAGTGAGAGAGATGAGTGAGGTGTTGGTGTGGTTTGTGTGAACCGAACCACAAGGACCATTTTTTGTAGTTTACTTTTTATTATTTATTTATTTTTTTTAGAAATAATAATAATAATGATAATAAAAGTAATAATAATAATAATAATAATAATAATAATAATAATAATAGTAATAATAATATTACTAACGGTGTGGGGCGGGTAACGTGGGTAAATGTAAAACAAGTGGCCCGAACCCGAACTCATTTCAAACGTTTAATGTCTCACGAAACATCTCGTAAATAAATAAAATATAGTCAGACTCGTAAAACGAATCATAAAATCTTTCGTTAGGTAAACCTAGTGCCAGAGTCAACGTAGTACCAAGTGAGAATTTAAGAATACATCACCGAGCATAATATCAAAAATGAATTATGAAAATAATTCACGAATTCCATAACATCAATAATCCATAATTATTCATAAAATAGGTCTTACAAGTTCGTTGTGAAATAAAATTCTAAATAAAAATTTTAAACAAACTCTAATTGTAATGCGGGTTTTCAAAATAACTCCCTAAATTGCCGGTTGTCACACTTTTTTTTTTTTTTTTTTTTCTTTTTTTTTAAGCCACAAAGTTTGAGCTTATCAAAACCACCTTATATAAGCTCATAAGCCCACTCATATATACTTAGCCAAACACAGTTTAGGCTTATTTAAATATTCTCTAGGCTGCTTCACAGGTAGACAAATACCGACAGTCTAAGAAATCTTTTACTTTGTCTTTATCGTTTTCTTCAACGGCGGCCGTTATCCTGTCCGGACCCTTGTTTATGTATTTAAAGAGATACTTTATGGAACCGAATTGGTTGCACCACTCTACATTAATATGAGCTTGATATTCTCTAAGTAACCTTGGGTTATAAGGAACAACATTACCGTTATTAAGTTTTGCACCACTCTTTGTAACTGACCTACCGTTGTTCGGACGTTTGTAGATAGCATATCCACTTTCGTCTATCAAAGTACTCTCATTAAAAGATTTATGAAAATTCTTTGAGCACTTATTGCCAACCATGCATGGACAGCTCTTATGCTCAGGACCGCACGGTCCGTGAATCATGAATCCTTTGACAAGAGTGTAAAGTTCCGGTTAGTATCCTTATCTAGTATTTCAGCAGAAATGCACCGGTCAATGTCTACCGGATTCCTAAGCTTGTAGTCGCTCTCTAACCAAATTAACAAATGACAATGCGTGTGACACCCCCAAAATTTACAACGCAGCAGAATAACAATTTGGGTGTCACTTCATAATTCATAAAAACAAGTTATATAAAATGACCTCAAAAGAGAAGTTTAATAAAATGTCACATTCGATTTGATAAATCAGAGTACAAAGGTCCCAACAATTTATATTTAAAACTTAAATTACAAGAGTTTAAAAATGACTCATTTGCATATTTAAAGAAAATAATTATCGAATGTGAAGAAAACAAGTCCTTCAATGTTTGATATCCACGCGACTCCGATTGCTCCCAATGCTCAGCTAGCAAATTCACTCAAACATTTCTTCAAACACTTGTGTGCAACTAAGATAAAACCCATTAAAAAAAAACCCAAAAAGAACTCCTCAGAATAATTGTAAACAACAAGAACTCAAATGGGTCGTCCCACTTACATCAAACAGTTGATTATATAAATTTGCTGTTTAAACTGACCTTGAATGACGCCATTTGTCCAAAGACTGCAATACTAAGATTATTCAAGAGAAAATTACCCATGATTGAATCTAAAAGTTACAAGAAGAAAACAAAACACAGACCCAACCAAAAGAACTCTTCTTGGTTTGGTAACGACATGTGTCTATTTTGTGTGATTAGTGTGTGACTCGATCAGGATTTGGGATTTTCATTCTTTTTTATATGCGTTTGGTTTAACTTAAAGTTTTGAGTTAAGGGTTATGACAATTGTCATGATGGTGAAGATGGGTGGCAAAAGGTGGGTTGACGGTTGATAATTGATAAAATGACCTCACTATGTTTGGCTAAGCTTATGAACTAGTTTTATGGTTATGTTCCGCTTATGGCTTATCATGAGTTTATAGGGCCCGTGTTTGGTATATTAGCGGGTTTAGAATTAGATTAGGATTTTGATTTAAATTTGGTTAATTAAAGAATTTTGAATTTGGGTTTGATGTAAAAGGTAAAAAAAAATAAAATGAAGTCAAAGAAAATAATATAATTAAATTAAAAAATAATATTTTAATAATTAGAAAAATTATTAAAAATTTATTTTATTAAATTGAAGGTAGAGAGAAGCTTTAAATGACGACCTCACAAAGTCAGAAAATTGTCAGTAAACCATCTCAAAACCACCCTTGCACTTGAGATTTGAAATAGTGGAACTATTTTCATCCGAATCCAAAATCCTAAAGTTAAAGCATGAACAAAACAACTTATTACTGTCATGTAGGGGTGTGCACGGTTCGGTTTGGTTCGGTTTTTGGCTAAAACCGAAACCGAACCGACATGTTCGGTTTTTATAGAATCCAAAACCAAAATCGTTTGGTTTTTGGCGGTTTGATTTTTTCGGTTTATAATCGGTTTCAGTTCGGTATTTCGGTTTATTCGGTTTCTAACTGTTTATATTTGGGCATGTCAAATTTTTATCAAAGAAACTTGTATTACATAGAAAATTAGTTATTTTTATTCAATTTTTTTTGTCAATCTAAGCATAATAATATTTATTTATGTACGAGGCTTGCAGAACCCGTGCTACGCATAGAAAATTAATTACACGCATGCAAGTGAACATATAAATAGCATGATCATCATCATAAATTTATTTATGTACGAGGCTTGCAGAACTCGTGCTACGCACGGGCTTTTAATCTAATTGTTAATCGCGCGTATTGTTTTTGTGAATTGTCGAGTACATTTGTATTTTTAGTTTAGTATGTTCTATGAAACTTTTTTAGTTTGTTGTTTAAAAATGTTAGGTCACCATTTATTAAACACAAGTATGATATATGAAGAAATAAGATGAGAAAAGAGTTTGGTTGATTATAAGACAATATGAAAGATAAAAGTGCAAGAGTTTCTTTAAGATAATCTAATAACCAACAATATGAAATGTAACATAAGGTTTCTATTTATAAGGGAGGAGTTAGGGCAACACTCCCTTCCTCCCTTATCCTCTCATTTCGTGGGCTTTAAAGCCTCTTGGGCTTTTACATGTTGCCCATTAAGTAAACAATAATAAGAACTAAAACTTAAGCAACCTATTACAAAATGTAATGACCGAGACTTGACTGAATACCAAAAGTATGATCCCAACAATCTCCCCCTAAGGGTCGGTCATCACGGTTGCTTGACGTCTTCATCTTTGTCGTTGACTTGTGACATGTGAAACTCTAGACGTCTTCAAAATGAATGAATGATAGTGAAAGTACTTTGCTCTTTGTCTTTGTTCTTTGGTGATGATGCAGTGATTAGGTTATGAAGTTGTCTGCCGTTCGTCACTCCTGCGTCTGTGGTGGTTGTCCGCCATTCCAACATACTCATACATCTTTAGACTTTAGACTTTATCGTACAAGAAGTTCCTTTACATGCATTGGGATCTTTGTCTTTAAACTTTGTAGACTCTGCTTATTGCTGTAGAATCTTTCTCTTAACTTTGTGTTGCAATGATCTTTGGGGAAGCTTTCTTTGACATCAAGATGTACGTATGAGCATGTTGGAATCTACCATCATGGAGGTGAGGTACCTGCGAGTAAACAATTAGCAATAAAACAACCGGTACTTATGGATAAGGAATTAGAGCTCATCAACAGCATAGTGTGAAGATTCCTTCTAATCCTTATCCAGGCCATTCCCATATCAGATACTCCCGAAGGAGCTTACTAGACCTACTAAGTAGCTCAATGACTGGGTGAGTCGCTGGGGATCACTCCACGACTGTAGACCGAGATGGAACCACCGCAAACACTAAGCGTAACCCTTGTGGGGTTACCGAAGTGACCTGCTGTCAGGGCTGTTAGATGTTGACCATGGCAGGATTTCCGTTCAATCATTGAGAAATACCTAAGTAATCCTCTCACAAACGTTCTCGGCAGATTGCTAAGATCTGCGAAGGACTCGATAGTTTACAACTGATGCCCATTGATGTAGAACACCAGTTGTAGAAATACTAAGTGTTCCTAAGAGATCTTTGATGTATCTCAAGGCTCTAGACTCTATAAGTGCACTCCTAGGTTTCCTATACGGAGACTGGGGATGTGACTCCTGCTTCAATATCAACCGTCTCTAAGAGATAGGTCGATAGATTATGCGGGTTCCCCGTGAGATTGAAACGAGTTCTTTTAAGAGAACTTGAGTGGTTAAGAAGGTTTAGTGCATCGCGTCACTGGGTCCATGACGACTTAATCTTCAATACCGGTGTTGTCTTTAGCAACAGCCAGTAGCATATGTATTGAACCCGGTGTCTGCCCTAAGGTTGAACATATGGAGGGCTATTTCTTTTCACCCTTTATCTCATGCTTTTCTTTTTAATTCTTCAACTCCTTCTTTCCCTTTCATTTATTTCTCCTTTTTTCGTATCATACCTAAGGACTTCTAATTCTAACTATGGGAGATGTCCTTGGGTAGATCCCTCCGGCTCTGGCGGATCATAGGACGGATATTCCTATCTTAATCACCTTATAACTCCAACAGTAGCCAGGAAACCTTTGATTGAAAATCTCTCAAAGTGTTTGTGATAATCAAATATTTTGGTTAACACTTTGAGAGTTTTGAGTACACTTTTGAAGGGCTCCCCCTGCACATGTGCTCATAAGTATTTAATAAATTTGCACATGCGGGAGGAGCAAACACTTTTGAATTGATCCACTTTCTGTGAACAGGACCGATTCGAGACACGCTTACATCACTAGTTAGACTAGCTTGAAGTTATTACCCGGCCTGGTTAAGTCCACAGAAGGTTTCTCGAGACGGTACGTTTCTACTGAGACAAATCCTTTTCGAGACACGCTTACGTGGTTAGTTAAAGAGATGCATTGTCAGCTTTTAGGTGACAACTAGCTCTAGTAACTAACTTGATGTTATTACCCGTCGAGGATTTGTCCTTTCGATATAACTAACTTGTATTATCTCGTCAATTCCTGGGTCAGTGCTGAGTCTAGCTCGCTTATGATACAACTTTAAAGCTGTGACTTCGTATGTTTTAATCACTTTTTCATTTTCTCCCCCTCAAAAATAGCATACCAAATGGTGTTTTTGACAAACTTTGAGATTAAAATATGCCTTTTGAGTTTTACGGGGAGATTCACCACGAACATTTGATATTGAGCAAAGTGTTTTGTTTTGACAAGTGCTCCCCCTCAACAAGTGATTAGGTCTTATTGAGGTGAAATACTTGTCCTTTTGAGCAGAATTATGAAAAATTAGAAATGTTTGATTAATTCTACTCAAAAGTAAGAAGCCTTCGCTCCTTATATAAGGATTGAGGCACTGACACGTACCTCAGGGTCCTTTCTTTACAAGTTCGGGTTGTGCACTGTAATGCGTGCACACGCCATTAGAGTGGTGGCAATGGACAGCGGCATGGACAGCGGCATGGCCATGCCGGCGGTGAACACCGCCGCCAGTCCACCGGCATGGCCAGCGGCATGGTCTCAGCGGCTATTATTGCCGTGGAAGCATGGTATTTTCGAGGCAAAAATTGGACCGTTGCATGCTACAATAATGCATAAAAAACAAAAATTGTATCCGTTGCATGCTTTGGAGGAGCGGGGTAAAAAAAAAAAAAAAAATTTCCTATATATACAAACACAAACACAGCCTACAACTCACACACAAACACAAACATTAACTCACACAGAAACATAAATTTTTCATATACATACATTGTGAAGCATGGAAAGTGGGAGATCAAGAGGTCGTGGACGTGGCTACCGTCCTCGTGTTCGTCCGCAAGGTCCACCACCGATCCATCAACAATACCCTCAATCGGGATATTATCCACAACCTCCACCACCGATCCATCAACAATACCCTCAATCTTTTAACTATCCTCAAGCTCCACCCGCAATGAACCCAACCCAATATAACATATCGATGACGAGTGACTTCAACCCCTTTGGTGACTACCGTGAAGGTCCTTCGCGTCGTGAAGCAAGTTTAGAACGCGAACTTCCTTTATATGGTGACTACGATGATGATGACGTTGACTTTGTTCCCGAAACGCAACAAGAAACTCAAATTGGTATATATATATATATTTTTATAAGCGTTATTTTATATGTTTTTTTGTCGTTATGGTATAAATATATTTTTTTATATGTTTTTTTTCGTTATGTAATTGTTATATTTTTTTATATGTTTTTTTTTTTTTTTTTTTAGATGAAGATGTTCAAGTGGTTAAAGAGAAAACTAGAGCGGATAAAAGGAGTTGGTCGTCGATCGAAGAGGTTGCTTTGGCCAAAGCATGGATTCATATCTCGACATGTAAAAAAGTCGGGAATGAACAAGGAAGAGATAAGTTTTGGGAAAGAATTTTGGAGCATTTCAAAGCCACAATTAAAAATAGTAAACGAACTCATCATTCGTTGAACACAAAGTGGAAACATTTGAATCACGCAATGGGAGTATTTAACGGGCTTTACATCCAACAAGTAATTTTTAAACTATATACTTGTGTTAATTTAAATATACTTGTGTTAATTTATATACTTGTGTTAATTTAAATATACTTGTGTTAATTTAAATATACTTGTGTTAATTTATATACTTGTGTTAATTTAAATATACTTGTGTTAATTTATATACTTGTAGAACCGCATTCGTGCGAGTGGGTGTGACGATGTCAACGTCTTGGAAAATGCCATGTCTGATTATATTAAGAGGAATAAGGGCGTTTCGTTTAATCATCTTGATGCGTGGAGGGTTGTTAAGGATGAAGCGAAATGGTTTGAGCAACCATGTTTTGAAAAAGTATCTTCGACATGTCATTCCGACAAACGAAGAAAGTCGTCGGAATCTACCTACTATGGGTCCGGAAGCAATGACACTGTTATTCCGAATCTAAATGACGACACAACTCCTGTTTCAAAAAGAAAAGGGAAAAAGACCGCTAGTGAGACGTCGACAAAGAATAGTGCTGCTGAGTTTATTGAGCAGTATACGTCAAAGAAAGCACTAGCTTTGGATGAGGCCATGGCTGAAAAACGTGAAAAGGATAAATTGGCCCAACGGTTGCTGCAGACACAACTCGACAATGCTCAAGAAAAGGCTATGCATCGGGCACTGAAATTCTACAACGAGCCGCACGAACACATAACCAATCAGGTTATGCGAGATTTCATTATTGCCACAAAACGTGGGTACGCGGAGACGTATGGATGGCCTACGAATTTTTAGATTTAATTATGTATTTTTTTTCCAAGTATTATGTAATATTATTTTTAATTATTAATGAAATATTTATGTTTTAATTAAATTGTTTAATTTAATTTATTAAAAAAAAAAAAAAAAAAAAAAGTTGGGAGGTATGAAAAAGGCATGGTTGCCACTAAAAAGAGGTTGGGAGGTATGAAAAAAGTATGGATGAGGTGAAATGAGGTGGAATGATATTATTGGTGGATTTGGGAGGTATGGATGATTCTGAAATCATGACTGCCACTACCCTTATGAAGTATAAGTATGACAAATCAAATGAAATCCTTACAAAATCTACCATTCAGGCCTCTGAAATGTCAATACCGGGAATTTCTGTCTGCCTCCCACATAGCTCTCCAACCTACGAAACTGATCCCGGCGTCTTAATCGGTTCTCGATCCTTGATATGAATCTGCGGGCATCCCTAACCTCTGTCGAATTCCACCGTTTAGATTTACCCAAAGCAATATCATCTACCCTGCTTTTGATGCCGTCCCTGACGAACTTAAGTGTTTCATCACAGAACTTCTGAACTTCGGTGTAAGCCATGAAGCAGTTTCGACCATTAATGCTGCGGTAGGTGAATCCGAACGGATGTTTGATCAGGGTGTACTGAGGCAGATGCTGAAGATCGGGAATGTCGAACATGTTAGGCTTGGTTAGATTGAGCTTCTTTTGGTAACTTTCTACTCCTAGCTGAAGATCTTCGACCCGTTCTCGGATTACGATTTGCCTGATGTAAATGAGGAGTGCTTGGATGAAGGCAAGTTGTATGTCTTTGGGTAAACCACAAAGTTTGCCTTGCACTTTGAGAAGGTACAGGTCTTCGATATCGTTGAGAAGTAGGCGTGGAAAGTCTGACTCGGAGATGTCGTATAATTTTTCATCACTCCTTTTCAGTGTAATCTTGCTGAGGAAGGGGTACCCGAAGTGAGTGACAGTTGAGATGAACTGAATTGAGACAATTTTCAGATCACTTGCCACTTCGCCCATAGTCTGGTTCAGTCTGCTGCTACGATAGTATTGTGCCCTGGTTTTTGGCCAGTGATGAATACCGTAAAGTGCATTTCGGTCATACTCAACAGGTTTGTCGACGAATAATGCTGTAGCTTCTTCTTCGATGGCATTGTTGAGATAACGAGCAGCCGGGAGAAAGGCGAGTGAGGTAACATACTTCTTCTCAGTAGCACTGCCGAGTTTCAGAAATTCCAGATCGGTGTTGAAGAAGAACATGTAAGGGATCTTCGGTTCTTTGGGCCTCCCAATCATCGGTAGTGGTTTTGACCAGTCTGTGATGTACGGTGCTGACTTCTTAGTGACTGGGTCGACAAATGATTCTGGATTGATCCAGTCAATATCGCTTGACATGGCTCGAGCGATGTTTTCCAGATGATATTCCAGCTCGATGGAGTTCGCAGACTGATCTCTGAGAAGATTGAATGCTTCATTCTTAATTCTGTGCAGTTCTTTTTTGTTCATCTTTTTCATCTTGAACCTGTGCTGAAGTAGTTGAGCATATTCCACTGTACGACCATCTTGTGGTTCCTGATTAGCTTCCAGTGGTGGTTGGGAATTAATCATCTTCTCGAACCAAGAATACTCGGTAGTCTCATCTTTATCTAGCCATTGTAGGACGGTTTTGGGCTTCTCGGGTTCCTTTCCCTTAGATGAGGTGTCCGGTTTAGGTTGAGGATGTTTTCCTTTCCTTTCTTTCTTCTTCTTCTTGGTTGATGGTTCTGGAACTGGATCGGTTTGGGGAATGTTGTCACCACCGGTGTATTCAAAGTGATCGTGATCTTTGGGGGCAAAACCTGATGCTTTCGGTTGGTGTGTGGAGGTTGTAGAGGTAGGAGGAATGACCGGTGTGCGAGATGAGGGTCCTTCAGCTTGTTTCTGTTTCTTAGCCTGAGAATTGGGATCCCTGTCTTCGTCATCTCTTCGACGTTTCAGCTTATCTGCCTCTGTGCTGCATGTCTCTTTGGTCATCTTTTCTTTAAGTGCTTCCAGTACTTTAGCTTCTTCTGGAGTCAAGGTGAACTTGTTGGCCAGCTTCTCTAAGAGTTGAGCTTCCAGATCATCCAGAGAAAGTCCGGGCAGAGGAGCAGTAGACTTGTCGGCTCGAAGAGTAAAGGTTGTTGATCTGATGACTTTCTTTACTGCTTGCTCAGCGAACTTGGTGAGTTCGTCTCTCATTGGTGCCAGCAGGTCTTTCAGCTCAGCCACTAAGTGTTGTGCCATGTATTCCTGTGCTTGAGCTGCTAGTGCGGCTTCCAAGTTCTCTGTAACGTCTTTAGCTAGGAAAATATCGACCTTGTCTTGTAGCTCTTTGACGTTCGTGTTCAGCTTAGATAGTTCATCAACTTGGGTTGCAAGTCTAGCAACCTGATCTTCTAGCTTGCTTCTCTTCTTCTCATGCACTCTTTTGAAAGCAGACTTGAGTAGTTTAGATGCAGCAGAGGCTTTGGAGCTCGGTTTCTTTATTGATTTGTCTCGTGTTGATCCAGAGGCAGGAGGTGATGACTGTGTGGATTCAATGATGGTGGTGGAGTCTTTGTCATCACCTTTCTTTGTTTCGGGTTGTGCAGCTTCTTTCACTGTTTGTTCTGCTGCCAGTTTTTCAGCTTCAGCTTTTAGTCTAATCTCTTCAGCAACCCTGGCTTCTTCTTCTTTCTTTAACTTTTCTTCAGCCAGTTTGGCTGCTTCATCAGCTTTCCTTTGTACCTCTGCAAGATTGGCAGCCTCAGCTTTAAGCCTGAATTCCTCAGCCAGCCTAGCTTCTTCTGCCTTCTTCAGTAGTTCTTCTGCTACCTTAGCTGCCTCTTCAGCTTTACGGCTCTCTTCCATTCTTATTGTCTCTTCCAGTTTGGCTTGAGCAATCTCTTCCAGTCTGGCCTCTTCTGCTTCTTGTTTCCTTTTCAGTTCTTCTTCCTGAGCCCTTTCTCTGCTCTCCATTTCTTCCATGGACATAAGCCTAGGAGCATCAGTTTCCATGGGATCTCCTTCTTCATCCTCTCCCATAGTCATATCGAAGTCAGTGGGAGATACTGAGGGATTGTCATATGTTACCATCTCAGTGTGGATTCCAGTGGTAGACTCAGGAATGCTACTGGAAGTGCCAGCCTCGGTGGTGGTTTGGGTGAACTCTGGAGGTGGTGGTTGGTTAGCATTGAAGTCGTCGATTCTGCTGTGAAGGAGACCAAGGTTGAGTGCCCTCTCATTCTCTTCCTCTACTGACAGGCCTTCAGACTCTTGTGCAACTGTAGCAGGTTCCTTCATCTTTTCCCTTCTCAACCTTTCTTCCTCCAGTAATGTCTGAGCCTCTGTAAATGGTCTTTGATTGAGGTGTGGGGGATAAACGGCATTATCAGCAAATTCATCGATGTTTTTATCCCAATCGATGTCTTCCACATTCTCATCTTCCTCAGGTTGGGCAAATGCTTCCCTATACTGAGGTCCTTCATCAGATTCAGTCCTTTCGGAGTCAGATTTCTTGGGAGAAGCTTGTGGTGAGGGAAACCACCCAGGTTCAGCAGTTGGCTTCTTTGCGGGAATTCTGACTTTGGAAGATGGCTTCTTTTTGGGTTTGGACTTGGTAGAACTTTCTGAGCTGCCAGATTTGCTACCTTTCTTGCCTTTCTTCATGTATGAAGGTAGAGCAGCTTCGTCCAAGAATCCAACTTTCTCTTCTTCAATGGCTTGTAGGTAGTACTTGTAGTTGTTGCAAGCCTTGACTTTGTCAGTTAAGAGGCTATCTGGAAGTTTCATTCCCTGTTTCCTTGTACTTGTATCCATTCTCTTGATAACCTTAAGTGTGTCCTCATTCTTGTATGTGTGTTGGAATTCATCATTCAATCTCTGAGGAATGTCATCATATTCATGGATGAAACTAGCAATGAGAAGCTTGGTGAAACGGACGAATGGGATGTTGGTCGTCTTGTGTTGTATATGCCACACAATGTCTTCCCAGATGATGCTGGCATAATCAACCTTCTTGACATTTGCAATAGCCCAGAATAGCTTGAGATGTTGGAGCTTGGGATGTTCATGGCCTGTGTCTCTGCCAGACAGTGACTTGGCAATGATGATGTAGAGAGTTCTCCAAGGTTGTGGAAGAAACCTGATATTGACCTTGGAGTGCCTAGTAATGACTCCTTCAGACTCATCGTACCCAATATCTCTCAGCCATTCGATCAACTCTTCTTCACTGGGAACTTGGTCATATTCTTCATTGGGTTCAAGTTCGGGAAGTCCCAGAGCACTACGGAGAATATCCTGGTCGACCGTGACTTGTCTCATGTGAAGCATACAAGTAAATGATTCTTCCAGGAGGTCCAAATGGATTGTGTGCCAAAACTGATGAATGTAGAAGCATGCCACAGCAGCAGATTTGGTGAGTAGAACCTTGCACGGGTGATAGATGAGAGCATCAACAGCAACAAGGCAAGAAGACTCATTGCATGTAAGTTTGTTGAAGTTGACTCTCAGGTTGTTCTTTCCTATCTTCCTGGAGTAGTTTTCAGGAAAGGTGTCTTCCCATGCACGAATGGGTTCAGGTTCTGGTCCGTATGGGATGTCATTGTGTTCTGCCATCTGAATTGATCATAAACAAACAAACATGGCAATTGTTGATGATGTTAGCATAGGCATTCATTTAGCATGTGTTTACATAGATTAGCATGTTTTGATATTGATCAGTGGGGGTTTGTGTGTGTTAAAACTTTTGATATGTGATAAACTTGAGTTATCTTACTTGTTAGAAACATAAACAATTCAATTCCAACAAAAGTTCATCATTTACAACAAGTTACACATTAGAAAGTTTCCAACACTTAGAAAAATTTGGATTTTTGACAAGTTTACGCGTAAGTAGTTGTTTTACGCGTAACCTGACTTAAGCGTAAGAAAAGAAATAATGCGTAAGTGCAAAATCTACGCATAAGATAGAATTGTACGCGTAAAAGTAAAACTTACGCGTAAGATCAATTTTATGCGTAAGATAAGTCTTATGCGTAGAAATTGAAGTTACGCGTAGGATTTCCCTTAGGCGTAAATTGTAACTTATGCGTAGGTAATGACTTACGCGTAAGTTCTAGACTTATGCGTAAGATCAGAACTTATGCGTAAGAACAATTTTTATGCGTAAACTGTGTCTTATCCAAGACACAATTTGTCCACGTGTCGAATCTTACGCGTAAGATTCAATCTTACGCGTAGGATGAACTTTTAACGCGTAAAGACGCCATTTCCAGAAATTCACCTTAAGAAATTCGAGTTATGAGTTTCCTGAAAGTGCACAAACATTACCACTGATCAATACTTAGTCCAACACACTTAATCAAAACATATTAACGCGTAAACATGCCTAATAACACTTAACGCGTAAACATGCATGAACACTTAATCATATCCTTAATCAAAAGTGTTTCTGGGTACGATTAAGCATGGGGCAAATGATACAAACATCATATTGATCATAAGTTTCAAATAACAACACAAATTATCCACAAAATCTTAAAATTTAAACTGCTAGTGACTTTCGAACCCTAATCCTTAGAATCAATAGCAAAACATGATTAAGATCAAATTAAATCACATTCGAATGATCCTAGACATACACAAACACTAACCCCATCACTAATTGCAATCCTATTGCACAAACACAATAACCCCCAATTCATACGCATGAACCCTAATTACCAAATAACACAATTGATGATTCTGGGTAAGATTAGTGTTTACAAACATGATAACAATCAACCATAGACCATATCCCAACAATCAATTCATACATAACACAACAAATTACTGGGTTTAATTTTTACGCACAACTCAAGAACATATTAATCAATTGTGATTGATTTAACCGTTGGATTGTTGTAAAATTAAAAACCTTTGTTTAGAATTATGATCAAAACATGTTACCTTCTTCAGATTAGATGAAAGATTCTTGGATTAGTTCAAAGATTTGTGGCCGTTTGATCGAGTAGGTGTAAAAAATTAAATGTGTTGCAGAAAAAGTTAATGTGGTAGGTCAAAGTGTGTTTTGACTGTGGTGAATCCAAGTTACGTAATGTGACATCTTTAGCCCCTTAACCTAACACCACATTCAAACCTAATGCCTAACCATTTTAGCACTTATATTATTTGTATATTATCTCCAAAAATTAGAAAAGAACAACTTGTATTACTCCCCCTCGATCTTAGAACATGGTAAAATTAGATTGATTTTGATCAAGGAGAGTAACCCGAAATCCTCTTGAATCAACACTTACAATTTATTTATTATTGTAAAAATGTAAATGTTTTTGGTAAAATGCAAGTATAAAAGGTAAAATTAAAAAAATGTTACTTTTCCTCCCCCTCAACACTAATTTTAAATGATTTACGACTTTTTAGAAAAAATAGTGTTGAAAGAGTTTTACACTTGCATTTTTTTTTTTTAAATAAAAGAAAAAATATTTTTGAGTTTTTCATTGGTTTTATATTTTTGTATTTTGTTTTTGAAAAAATATTTACAAAGATAGTTTTGATGTTTGACAATCACTTGTGTTTTAAAAACTTTTCCAGATCCTCTGGAGTCAAACATCGCATACCAATTTGGTGAACTAAACTAGCAAACCTGGATGGTGCCAAAGATTTGGTAAGTAAGTCCGCCAATTGGTACTCAGTTCCAACAAAATAAAGCTCAACTGTACCCTTTTCCACATGCTCTTTGATGAAGTGATATCGGAGATCAATGTGTTTGGATTTGCAGTGATGGACAGTGTTGCAGGAAATAGCAATTGCACTCCTTGAATCACAGTAGATGGGAATCTTGTTGAATAGGTAGCCATAGTCTTTAAGTTGTGATCTCATCCAGATGACTTGAGCACAACAAGCAGACATGGCTACGTATTCAGATTCTGTTGATGACAGTGAAGTGCAGTCCTGCTTCTTAGATTGCCATGACACAAGTTTGTCTCCAAGAAATTGTAATCCACCAGATGTACTTTTGCGTGTGTCTAAGCATCCTGCATGGTCAGCATCTGAAAACGCAATTAGTTCAAAGCCAGAATCCTTCGGATACCAGATCCCCAAATTAATGGTTCCCTTTATGTATCGAAGGATTCTTTTGACCTTACTGAGGTGTTTTTCAGTTGGTCTTGACTGATAGCGGGAGCACATGAAGACAGCAAAAACTATATCAGGTCTACTAGCTGTGAGATACATGAGGGACCCAATCATACTTCGGTATTTGGTAGGGTCAACTGGAGTCCCATGTAAATCAGCATCTAGTTTTGTGGTATAGCCCATTGGTGTATTATAGGTATCACAAGACATCATTCCATATTTCTTTAAGATTTCCAAAGCATATTTTGATTGATTTACAAAAATTCCACGGGGTGATTGATGAACTTGTAGTCCTAAAAAGAACGAAAGTTCACCCATCATGGACATTTCAAAATTATCTTTCATTAATTTTGCAAAATCATTAGAGTAACTTCTTTTTGTTGAGGCAAAAATGATGTCATCGACATATATTTGAACAACAAGTAAGTCCTCCCCGTAGGTTTTAGTAAACAGTGTGGGATCCACCGATCCTTTAGAAAATTTATTGGCCAGTAAGAAAGTGGACAGTTTATCATACCACGCCCGTGGGGCCTGCTTGAGTCCGTAGAGAGCCTTTTTGAGTCGGTAGACGTGATTAGGACGCTCAGGATCAACGAAGCCTTCAGGTTGGCTGACATAAACTTCTTCACGGAGATCTCCATTCAGAAATGCTGTTTTCACATCCATTTGGAAAACTACCATATTCCTATGTGCAGCATAAGCCAAAAAGATCCGAACAGCTTCATGTCTTGCCACTGGAGCAAAGGATTCAGCAAAGTCTAGACCTTCAAGTTGAGAGTATCCTTTAGCTACCAGACGTGATTTGTTGCGGATGACTGTCCCTTCTGCATCAAGCTTATTCTTCCAGATCCATTTTAACCCGATGACAAAGACTCCGTCAGGTCTTTCAACTAATTCCCAGACTTCTAATCTTATGAATTGCTGAAATTCCTCTTGCATAGATTCAATCCAGTTGTCATAAGTCATTACATCTTTAATGTTCTTGGGTTCTTCATGACAAACTGTGAGTGCGTAGATGCAAGTTTCTCCATCGGTGTGAAGTCGTTGTCTTGTCATAACAGGTGCATCTGGATGGCCAATAATATGAACTAGTGGATGGTCACGGGTCCATTTGTGTGTTGACGGGTGTAGTTGATACGTATCTCGCATGTTGGCAGGATCCAAGTTGCGTGTTGATGACTCAGCTATATCAGGAACTGTAGTAGCTGGTGCAAACGGATTAAAGAACGCATCAGGATCATGCTCTGCAGATTGTGGAACTGATAGTTGTTGTGGATCTTCAGCTGAAAGGCGGGAAGTAGAACCAGTTTGTTCTACTGTAGATGGTGATACAACTGGAGGACCGTCTCTCTCAACACTTGTTGTAGTTTGTTGAGGTGAGTCTGGTACTTGAATGTGATCAGGTTGAGCAGCGGAATTTGGTGAGACCCCAGTAGGACGGTAGTCAATTGTGTCATCAAATAGTGGAGCAAACAAGGTTTCTAACTCTTTGCGGTTAAGTGGCAAAGGTTCAGCTGAAGATGCCGGAGAGTTAATACGGTTAAATTCGGGTCCTAAGCTGTGTTGCTCAGAAGCCATTTGGGTGAGTTCATCAAAATTAGCGTGAATGGTTTCTTGAATTTCTCTAGTACGACGATTCCAGATCCGAAAACCTTTAGAATTTTCACAATATCCAACGAACACTCCAATGTCAGCCTTTGCTTTAAGTTTACCTAAATCATCACGATCATTTTTCGGATAACAGAGTGCTCCAAAAACATGAAAGTAATCGATGTTTGGTTTCCTTTTGTGAACAATTTGATAAGGTGTTTTGCGATGTCGTTTTGTGATCATACAACGGTTTTGAGTATAGCATGCGGTTGAAACAGCTTCTGCCCATAAGTAATCTGGTAATTGAGCATTAATCAACATTGTTCTAGCAGCTTCCACTAACGTCCTGTTGCGTCTTTCAACCACACCATTCTGTTCTGGGCTTCTAGGAATAGATGTCTGATGTTTAATTCCCACTTTCTCATAATAAGACCGAAGTGTCTGGTTCTTAAATTCAGTTCCATTGTCAGTTCTGACGATTCGTACTGTGTTGCGAAGCTGAACTTGAATTTTGGTGAGAAAGGTGATGATCATCGAAGGGGCCTGATCTTTACTTCGTAAGAAATAAACCCAAGTCCATCTGGAGAAGTCATCCACAATTACTAGTATGTAGCGTTTACCGTTGATGCTTTGAACACGCATCGGTCCACACAAATCCATATGTAGCAGTTGAAGAACATGATTCGTACTGTGCTTAGGTTTATTAGGAAAATGAGCACGAGTACTTTTTCCTTGTTCACAGGCTGGACATAAGTGATCTTTGGTAAATCGGAATCTTGGAAATCCCTCAACAAGTTTATAACGAGCAAGGTCAGTCATAGTTTTGAAATTCAAGTGTGAAAGACGTTTGTGCCATAACCAAGATTTAGTTGATTCTGCTTTGGAGAGAAGACATATCGGAGATGTTGCAATCATATCTGACATTGATATTATGTAAAGATTGGAGCCCCGAGAGCCAGACATGAGGTCGTTTCCTTGTAAGTCACGAACAAAGCAAGTTTTCTCACGAAATGCTACTTCTAGATCCCCATCACAGAATTGACCAACGGAGTAAAGGTTGTGTCCAAGTCCTTCCACATAGTAAACACGGCTGATTTCGATGTTTCCACTGATATAGTCACCATAACCCATTATCAAAGCGTAATGGTCATTCCCGAATCTGACAGTGCCAATGAACTTTGAGACAAAGTTTTTCAACAGTTTAAGATTGCCTGTCATATGTCGGGTGCATCCGCTATCAACAATCCAGAGAACGATCTGTACCACCTGCATCACAAGAAGAGGACACGGATGGAACAGAAGTAAGGGTGGAACCCAAGGAAACTGCGGGTTCCAATTGGTTAGAAGCACAAGTATTCAATAATTTAGGAATCCATTTAAAATCAGGTTTGTGTTGTAACCAACGCTGCCAATTCCAACTAGTACGTGCTTTCTTAATTGTGAAGTCACTAGTGTTTGGCTGATTCCTAGGCTTGTTCTCTGTACTTATGGTGACATTATCGTCCTTAGAAACCATAGAAGGCGGCTTTCCTAAGATAGACTTAGAGGCAGTAGTGGGCCTAAGAGGAATGCTTGTCCTACGTTTCTTATGACGATTGAGTAGAGAGTTAGCAATACATTTAGTATGATCACCACATGATACACTTTTACGACAAAATACACAAGATGCATTAATATTCAAAACATTCAAAGGTTCATCATTCATTACATTTAGATTTGGATTACAATTTGCCAGACTAGAATCTAAATCAGATGCAACATGAGTTTTATTCAAATTCCTAAGTTGGTCTTCTACTTCTTGAGCTTCTAGTGATCCTCTCTTACGTTGCCAGAGCCTATGCTTCCTTTTACTGTTACGCTTGGGTCTGCTAACGCTATTAGTGGAGACTAGTCCTGTAGAAGTGGAGGTATCAACATTAGTGGTTTGAACAACATTTCCTTTAGTTGTTTTGTCTACTTTATACAATCCTGGTGCTATCACTGTGGTGTCTACCATTTTTCCTTTTTGAAGGAGCTTAACTTTCTCTTTTAAATCAATGATGATGTGATTTTTATCCTGTATTTCAGACTCAAGTAAACCATTGCAGTATTTGATGTCATCATGGTTTTGTTGCCATTCGGCGTTTTCAATTTTTAAATCCGCAATTTCATTCTCGTATTTGAGACACAAACTTTTGAAAGACTCATTGGTTTTGCAAAGCTGACAAGAGTTAGAAATGTTTTGACTTTGAAGTTTCAATTCCATTTTAAGACTCTGAGCTTGACACCATTCAAGCCGTTGATTGAGTTGACAAATTTCTTTTGAAAACTGTTGTGTCACATCATCATTCTTTTTCTTCAGATTTTCATTCTCATGTTTAAGTGTCTCTAATTCCCCATTCAACAAATTATTATCAACACAGAGATCATCCACAAGCATAGAAGTACCAGATTTATAGAGATCATTCATGATAACAGACAAAATATCAGCACAGAGAACTTGTTCCAAGAGTCGATCAGCATCATTTTTGAAAACTTTAGTTTGTAGCTTTTGGACCAAAATCTCATTTTCAGCAGTATCAAAAACGTGTATCATATTTTTGACCTCCTTTTGAAGTTCCTGATCCCAACGTGTAGCACATAGACGGAGGTGTTGAACAATTGGTTTCATTTGTTTTTGAAAAATATCTCTCTTTTCTCGCTCGTAAGCGGATTGAAAAGTTTCAATTTTTATTTCTGAATTGCGTTCAATTGTTTCCTCCAAAATATCGATGTCTTCCATAAAGGTTTTGAAATAATTTAAGACACGACATTTTGGTAAACGTGTAAGTTCACCGGATGATGGTAAAGGACCATTTATTTGTGCTACAGGTGGGATAGGAGCCGCATTGTGAGATGAAACATATGACTCTTCGATAAACCATGATTTCTCAGGTAATTCCTTTTGAGTGACAAAAGATTTTGAAAGTGGAGGAGCTTTTGAATAGTCATATGGTGTCCAATATTGAACTTGACTCATTTTAGACCGACTCTCTTCTTCAAGTTCTTCTTCCTCCTCAGTATCAAAAACAACAGCACGCACAATCGTATTATCAAAAAAATAATCCATACTGTAAATTTTTGGAATTTCTTTGAATGCCGTGTGAAGAAACATGGAATTGTAATCACCAAGTGCATATCCTGTATTGGGTTTCGGTTTTAAAGTAAATTTCTGAATTGTTGTGACAGAGTTCCCGTGTTTGTAGACAACGTGACGAAATTCTTTGAGTTGTGTTTCAAGATCAACAATATCACCGAGTAAGTTGTCTATGTACTTCCTTTTCCGTATTTTATGTTCATGAAATTCCTTTTTACAACTTGACAATTCAGTTTCTGTTTTTGAAAGTTCAGTTTGAAGACATTCAACTTTTGTTTTCAATTCACGCTTCTCACTTTCAAGTTTCGAAATCAACTTTCCATGTGACTCAATTAAATCTTGCATTTTGCGTTGAAGATCTTGTTCTTTGTTGTAAGAATCTTGAAAAGCTTTTTCAAAACTTTTAGTGTGTTTAATCTTTTCTTCTTGATTAGAAAGCTGAATTTTATAACACTCGATGTCTCTTGCAAGTGCTGCATTAGTTTCTTTTAGAACTTTGTTTTTCTCGTTGCACTTTGCAATTAGCAATTGTTGAGCATTCAGTTGGTTAGATAACATTATGAGGTCAGGGTCTGGATCAAATGATGGTTCATGTTGTTCTAACTGATCATATTTATCATTCTCAATAGGATCATCAAATGAGACAACTGTGTCATCATCAAATATGACAACTGTGCTTATTTGTTCATCTGTTTGAGAGGATGAAGATGATGTAGATGGAACAACTTGCACCATATCTGATTCAGAAGCAGAGGGTGAGATAATATCATTTATAAAGCATGCATTGAGGTCATGTACCTGAGACAAGCCGTCAGTGTCATACACTGGACCTGAATCATTTAGCTTAAGTTCCTGCATGTTGGCCATAAGCATCACAACTGCATTAGCTTCCAGATCTTCCATATCATCATCATTGTGTACATTTGCCATGAAGTTGTTGTCTTGTTCAGGGAAATGTCCATCCTTTTCATCTTGAAGAGCCATGAGTAATGCCTGCTTGTGAAACTTACTACCCCGAGTACGCGGTTTAGGACATGCAGTCGCAATATGACCTTGTTCATTGCAGTTATAGCACCATACTGCATTCCCTGAGTTGGAGTTTCTAGTTGCAACTGGTTCAGACCTTTGCTGAGAAGATCCTGAGTTGTTCCTGAACCCTCCATTGTTACTAAACCTTTGACCATTCCCATAATTTCCTGATGAGTTTCCTGAACCAGATCGACCATAGCTACGATTCTGAATTTCCACTCTTCCATCATTAACAACAGCTTGATTCCTTGTATTAGAAGATGAACGTTGACGGTTGTTTGTTTTGTTGGAGAATTTGCTGAAAGCACGAGCAATAAGAGCAAGTCCCTGATTCAACGTGTTAAAGTCATCATCGTCATCATCATTGGAGTTGGAGTAGTACACAGCATCATTGTTGTTTAACGGAACAAGTTGAGTAGAAGAATCTTGCGGAGATGAATCATACGGGACCATTTGGTTCGAGGTGGAGGATTGTGGGTAACTGAAGTAGTTCTGCTCTTGAACATATGCATGATTTGACATTGGTGGTGGAGCATAGGGAGATTGAGCTACGAGAGCCAAAGAATTTGGTGTTGATGTTGGTGTGTATCCTCCTCGTAGGGCTCTATCTTTTTCCACTTCAGGTTCATGGTGTTTCAGAAAATCATACAACAAACCATATGGAGCATCATGAAGATTCTTCGTTTGACGAACAAATGTCACATATTTATGCCAATCAGGGCCAAGACTACCAACAAATTTTGAGTTCACAGCGATCCTTGGTACAGTGATTTTGTGACGTTCCAGATCATTGACCACATTTGTAAAACGATGATAGTAGGATTCAAGTGACTCTCCAGGTTCAATTGTGATGTCAGTGTATTCCATGTAAAGCTTGGATTCCATGTCATCTTTGTTTAATTGAGTTCCTTCCATGAGGAGATGAACGTGTTCCCACATAGCTTTGGCTGTTTTCTGAGCATCGACACTGCGATAAATCGGATTAGGTATACCTTGAAGTATATAAGCCATTGCATACTGATCAGCTTCACGATGTAGTTTCTGTTCTTCAGTAAGTGCAGTTTCTGGAAGAGGTCTATCACCAGGAGGACGTGGAGGATCAGCATTTGGATCACCAGCTTCAAATCTTGTTGGCCACTCAAATGGTCCTTCAAGTATCACTTGCTTCAAGAATTGCCCATGAGGTTTCTTGAGTTCAAGAAATCGTAGGAATCGACTTGACCATTGCACATAGTTACCAGGTGTAAGCATTGGAGGTGTTTCAAGTGATCCTGCCTCATGTCGGGATTGTTGAGTTGTAATAACTTCACACATTCTGTCAAACCAGTGAGGTTGTTTGGAGGAGAACTGAGTGTTTTGTTGTGGCACTTGATGTGGTTGTTGTTGAGGAATGATCTGTTGTTGTTGCATCATAAGGTAATGATGTAGTGGATTGTATGTTTGTCTTTGAGAAGGTTGTTGATTCATTTGGGTCGGAAGGTAATGTTGTTGCTGATACTGCTGAGGTTGTTGTTGCTGAGGTGGATGTTGTTGAACATAAGGGAAGTAGTGATTAGGTGGTTGAGACATCTTAGAACACTTGTGTAGAAATGGATCTTTGTAGAAGATTGAAATGCACGTTCCTTTGTGTAAGTTGCAAAATCCTTGGGGTAAGTTCAAATCTTACGCGTAACTTTTATCTTACGCGTAAACTTTAGGTTATGCGTAAAGAGTAGGTTTATGCGTAAACAATTAGTTTATGCGTAAGTTTCCTCTTTACGCGTAAGCTTAGGCTTATGCGTAAGTTTAGACTTATGCGTAAGGTTGAAACAACCAAACAAATCTTTCAAACTTATCCAAGCTTGAAAGATGTCCGTAGTCGAAGTATTCCACTAACTTATCCAAGCTAGGGAAGTACTGAGTCACCGTAACACGAGGAGAAGATCGTTGATGAAGCTTACGCGTAAACTCTGGCAAGTTACGCGTAACTCAGACTTACGCGTAGAATCAAACTTACGCGTAGGATTTAAGGCGTAGAGGAGCAGTTTACGCGTAGGATCAGGGTTTTGTCCAATATTACGCGTAAGAAAAGGGTTTTGGCCTATTTTATGCGTAAGAAAAGGGTTTTAGCCTATTTTACGCGTAAGAAAAGGGTTTAGTCCAAATTTTATGCGTAAACCGACCAAAAAACACTGTAGACAGCTGGAAATAGTACTTTTTCGACCACTTTACGCGTAAAACGTACTGTTCACCTAAAATAATGACTTTTTGATGAGAAAATGCTTAAAAATAAGGTACTTTTGATCAAATAACTTCACCAATACTTAGAAAACCTTAACTTTATGAGATGTAACTACCAAAAACTAGTTTTCCAATATCAAAGAAGCTATAAAACCTAAAAAAACCTTAAAAATCACAACTTTATGCAACAACTAAGCTTCAAATCACTATATCAACCTTGAAACTTGTCCAAGCTTCAAGATTTGAGTGAAAGAAACAAAGAAAAATGCAAAAAAGATGAAGAATAAGTACCAAATCCCCACGTTAACCAAAGAAATACACTTCAAACTTCTAGTAGGCGAATGATACCACTTGTTAGGTCACCATTTATTAAACACAACTATGATATATGAAGAAATAAGATGAGAAAAGAGTTTGGTTGATTATAAGACAATATGAAAGATAAAAGTGCAAGAGTTTCTTTAAGATAATCTAATAACCAACAATATGAAATGTAACATAAGGTTTCTATTTATAAGGGAGGAGTTAGGGCAACACTCCCTTCCTCCCTTATCCTCTCATTTCGTGGGCTTTAAAGCCTCTTGGGCTTTTACATGTTGCCCATTAAGTAAACAATAATAAGAACTAAAACTTAAGCAACCTATTACAAAATGTAATGACCGAGACTTGACTGAATACCAAAAGTATGATCCCAACAAAAAATATAAAAATGGTTGATATTGTTTTGGTTTTTTGGTCTTTATATTTTCTAAATGGGGTTGTCGTTATTAAATTGTCATACGCTTGATGTAATTTTCTTTGATTGTTTTGGCCTATTACGTAACCCAACAATAATTGTGCATTATGTGGTTTTTGCATGGTAATACGAAGCACACTGGCTTTTTCTTATTTGTTATAGTGTAATTTGTGTTATCATGTATATATAATAATGTCACATAAACTATATAAAAATCGTTACAAACCTTTTTGGCTTCATTTCATTTTACTGTACAACTAATTTCGTTGAAAATTAAAATTGAAGTTTAACTAATTTTAATAAATTTTATCAGTAAACTCAATTCTAAATAGCTAACCAAATAAATATTAATTAACACACTATTAATAACTCCTAAAACCTTTGGACTTCACTATTATGTCTTAAACTTTATTTTTTTTTAATTTATTATTATAATTTACAAATGGGTTCGAACAAAAATTATGTACTTTATCATTTAACCATTTAAATGTTACTTACAAATATTTACATACTAAATGTGATTTTGGCCGATTTATATATGCATGAATTAGGTTAAATCATTAATTATTCTTACAGCCTTTTCAACTTCATCTCAGTTCATAATCGTCTTTTAATTCTTTACTAAGTACGTGATTAATTTCTGCAACCCGTACACTTCCATCTCGATGTTGTATATACTTCACATTAAATTATGGGACTCCATCTTGAGTATCTTTGTAACTCCCGCTATATTTTCCCTTATGAATATTATGTGCTAATCAAAGTTTATTGTACCACTTCGCTATTTTATAACACTTATGACCACAACAAATAATTCATTCAACGAATAGACTACATTACGAATAATTACAGCGTAAATTTGTGATTCACTCATATACTTGGAACAATGCTCACACACTTGCCACGATAGTCCAAAATCGCGATATATTAAAATATTTTCATTCAAAATAACACGTGACATTATTTTCATGCTCGACCAACTCCCGAACTCTCGAAAATAACTCACGTAAATGTACAATCAAAAATTACTAAACATAATTAAACTAACATAAACGGGCCTTAAACTCTTGCCTCAGCCCACCGCCGAAACCCACTCGACAAGTCAATGGCCTCACCCATCTCTCTCGGCCCATTTAACCACCTGGCCCAAGCTTAATTTAGTTTATTTCATTCCTTCTGTTTTGGAACCGACGAGCAAGAGCAACACAAAATGACCCCGACATTTCCTATATCTCACAAACGACGTGTCGATATTATTACATCTCTTGATTGACCTCGCACCCAAGAATCACGTACGATGACCATTTTCATTTATCTTATACGAGTACCACACTAAAAATCACTAGAGCTAAGCGAGTAAACCCACTCAATACACTAGAAATCAACTCGACTAAATTTCCTATTTCGACCAAATCACTTCGACTTGTTATTATTTAAACGATCTTACTAGAGTATGTAGTCATGTTTAAATTTATGGGAACTTATTAGTATTCGTTATATCACATGAGCAACTTAACCATGCACGAGTTTATATCACACGAGCAAAACAAAAACCGAATTTCATGTATCTATATTTTTACCAACGAGTGAATAATAATCCCCCAAAGGACACGCCCCTTGTTTTGGGCTGATGAGAGGACCAATTGTGGAAGAAAACAGTTCCTAATATTAAATGTTTCCTGCTGCTACAGGAACTTATGTCTTGAAAATAATCCAAACTCAATACTATATATATATGTACTCCACTCCTCGTTACATGCATCACCTTCACGTACACGTATAAAGGCTTCTTACCGCCACTCCCTTTCACTTACATAACCACTACTGCTCGACGTGGATTCAACCATCCTCACTTGGAGACCATACGAAGTGCTCAGGCCCTTTCTTTCCACCCACGACTGGCGTTCGAACCAGACAAGTGAAGGCTGCTTCGTTCCCCTCCTCCTCCACTCGACATCTCACCACCTTTAAGGTGTAGTAAGCATCCTAAAATCCTTACAATTTCTAACACTTCAGGCATGCATACAATATCATAATCATCTCGTGTTCATGATACATATATACGTACGACATATAAACCTAGACACATAGCGTGACATGCCACCTTTTTGGAGGGCTTTGGAGTCACGTTATGCTTAAATACAAGCTTGTTTACATCCCATGCATCCTAGGTTTTAATATCTTACTCAACATGCTATTAGTCACGAAAAAGTAATAGAAACGTTATAATTTCATACGAACATGCACATATAAGGTTGCACCGAGACACGCCACCTTTATGGAAGGCATAGGAGTCTCGTTATACATCATTTACATCCTTGTTCACGTTACATGCATCATATGACTTGCCATTAACGATTGCTTAACGCATGCACACGACCAGATTCAAAAATGAAAAAGATAAAACTTGTTATTTCATGTGAACAATTCGACTCTAGTAGCTAGAAAACACCCCGATATCTTGCCAAACTCAAGAACGAGCATGTCATATTCTTATACAACCTAATAGACCACCCAACAAGCTATTAGTTTCGTGTTTTAACTTTTCAAAAATAATAGCTCCTCGACACCCTAAATTGGCCAAAACGTTTTACAAAAACTCGATGGTTATAGGGTTGAAAAATAAGCCGAGTGGGCTTATAAGCCCATTAAGCAAAGATAAGCTAATCTGGTCGAACAAGCAGTACAAACAGGTTTTCTAGGATGAAAATAAACTTCGGAAAAACTTTCATAAATACTCTAACGAATTTTGTGAAAAAAAGGACTAAAAAGGTAACGCATCGTCACTTATAGGGACTAAAAATGTAAAACTGTGAAATCAAGGGTCGAAGCTGTAAAAACAGAAATTATAGGACCAAAAATGATAAATTAATAAATTTCGAGCTCACATCGTACGTTTGGACAAGTGGAGGGCTGTTAAAGAAAATACTATATAACGAGGACCAACGGTGCAACGCTAACGCCGTTAGCATGAAAAGTTGAAAACTGACGAAGGATTTGGACCAAGGACTACATTCCAGATTTTCACATTTATTTTCCGACCTTTATATCATAGCATCCTTGCATTTCTATATTCATTTCGTTTTCTTATACATACATATATATATAAACTTATATTGCACCAATATATATATATTTGTATATCATTCTAAATTTTAATCACGTCATTTAATTTCCGAGTTTTATTAACGTCACACAAATAATCATTTCATTTTAAATACTTCGCGATAATCACGTTTGGACTATCAAAACACTAAAACTTGTCGTACTATCTAGGTTGTGTGTTGGAGCCGTTCCTTGACCGTAACTGAAATCTGTACCACTACCACTGTACTACTAAGGTGAGTTCATAGTCCCACTTTTACTACGTTTTCAAATCCCGTGGGGAGATACATGCTACTAAACTGAACACAAGTGTTTTCTTGTATGCTATCCTGATTTATATTGCCTAAGTTACCACTTGTCAAAAAGTCCCTCATATCATGAACCATTAATCACTTGCGAGTGAACGCGAATTCGGTGAATAGATCTATTGGCAGTTGACGCCCCATTTGAGTTGCTGGGTAAGTGACCAAATGCACTTTATTCGAATTGACAAAGGAGCTTGACAAACTCCTATTACACGAGGGCATTATCACTTACACCATTTTATGGTGTGGGGTTTATTATATTATACCCGATGTTAAGGTTTGCGTGTCATGAGGCTTAGGGCAATATGTATATATTACACTGCGATGCTACTGTTTTTACTACTTTTGGCTTGTGTTCAACTATTACAACTTAAACACTATGGATTCACTCAACATTCATGTTGACCTTTTTAGCATGTTTATCTCAGGTAACTGACGCGGGCAAATCGGGCACGGAGATTGGCAAATGACCCCTCTATGGACTATGTTTAATAAAGTTATCATTTGTTTCTATCAAGAACTGTTTTAATTGTAACTTTGAATTTATCGTAAAACTTCCTTGTGTCACGTTGTGACAATTTTATTTAATGGAAATCGAACTTTTATAAAAACGTCTCTTTTGAGTCGTTTTCCATGGTTATGACAATGATCCGAGAAGTAATACCCCAATTAGTCTTCCGCTGCTTACTTACGAAATTGGGGGTGTTACAGATTGGTATCAGAGCCATAATTATAGAGAACCGAGTGTATTTTCAAAACACTGGACTATAATAGTACTCTAAAAATGGACCATTTAAACTTTGATACCTAATGCCCTCCGTGCCAATACTTTGCCAACATTTTCCCATTGAATTCTACTTAACAGATGACGCGTAATTATTAGACGTCATGGTGAAATTAAAATGATTATTACATCAATAACTTATACTTATGTTATTATACTCGGGATTATTACAGTATCATGTCTTCAGATTCCTACCCCACTGTCCCACAATTTGACTCACAAATCGAGGAGGTCACATCCCCCGCTACCATACTAGCATCACTAATGACCCCGACCCCGGATTCGCCAATGGCTGTGTCTGAAGAGACTGAACCATTCGAGGAGGATGAGGTCGCCGCCACTCCAGTGATTTCACCAGCCGTTCCGACCCCCCTGCGTGCTTCAGACCCGGAGACAGATAATGACTCATCTGACTCAGAATCTTTCAACTTTCTCTCACAATTAGCACCACCACCTCAACTTGCACCAGTTGAACGACGAGGCTCCGCTACGATCTACTATACTCGAAGGCGGGTACGAGCACCCCCAGCTCCCATTCACCCACCACCAGCACCACCGTCGTCACCTACGTCCCCTATATCACCTCTACTGATAATGTCGCAATCATCACTCCTATCACCTAGAAGTCCCTTACCACCACCCACTGTCTTCTACCACCAGACTACCACGGTCCTATTATCACCTCCCACTCGACCATTACGTGCCCGCAGTAATCCGTTACCACTCAGCAATGGGGTGCATCCCTCAACCCACTCACTATCAGATTCTCACATCGATAATACGACCGAGGATGTTTGGGTCAGGCACGAAGGTCACATTGATGAGATCGCGGGTTTTAATAACGAGATTTCCCTCGAGCGTATCATGAGCATAGAAGGGGAAGTGGGAAATCTAGTGATGGGACGGATAGCTATGGACGAGGTCTTCAACCTGATGGGTACACAACTGCAGGGAACTCTCGAGGTTATTTCCGAGTTGGAGGGGAAGCTTGAGAACGAGAGGCAGGAGGTACGAGACCTGAGGGACATTGCCGCAATGATGCAAGACATAAATGAGCGACAGGCTGATGAACTCGTTACCACCAACACCCGCATTTTGACGCTCGAGCGCAGGTTAGGAGAATCCCAAGCCAGGGAGAGAGACAGAGACCAGAGGGTGGAGGAATTGACCGAGATAGTCCGAAGCCTCCAACGCCAATTGGAAGACTCGCCAGGCCACTCATAGAGTATTGATGTATTATTTGTAGCTTGGACATCCTAACTTGCTACGTGTAGCAATAATAAAAGATCTTGTAATAAGTTGTTTTGTAAACACTTTGACAAGTTATTATTAGTTATGATCGCTATAAGTTAATATTAATGTATGATGCTTTGGCTGTTTTCATGTGCGTATGTGGTTGTAACTCTTCTATATTGTGGTACCAAGTTCGTCATTATAATGAGTTAAAACTTTATCCAGATGTTATGATTATGACAGCACTGTTATGATTTTTACTTACCTTGTTATTATATTATTCTGTCATAACACGGCTATTATGTAAGTTCTAAACATGTGCTTCTCTTGTGGTATAAATAGAAATATGCCTCGCACAAGAGCAAAAACCGCAACATCAACACCAGTCATGACCCCAGCCGCTATTCAAAAGTTGATTGCTGATAGTGTCGCAGCAGCCCTAGAGACTCAAGCAGCTGCAATGGCTCGTGCGAGCAGCACGAATAGACCAACCGGAGAGAACGAGGTGGCAGTGGTTCGCAAATGTACCTACAAGGATTTCATGGCCTGCAAGCCCACCTACTTCAAGGGAACTGAAGGAGTGACCGAGCTCGCCCGATGGTTCGAGCGTACTGAGACGGTTTTTATGAGAAGCGGTTGTGCTGACGACTGCAAGGTCACATTCGCTACAGGGACCCTTTTGGATGATGCCTTGTCTTGGTGGAACTCTACCGCCTAGAACATGGGTATAGAGGAAGCCTACCAAATTTCGTGGGCCGAATTCAAACAAAAGATGTTGAAGAAATACTGTCCCCGTACTGAAATAAGGAAGTTGGAAGATGAGTTTGATCGTTTGACGATGAAGGGGTATGATTTTAGGACTTACGATCGCAGGTTCCAAGAGCTTGCCTTACTATGCCCCGCTAAGGCGTCAGACCTCGAGAAATTGCTAGAAAGGTACCTCGAGGGGTTGCCTCGAAACATTGAGGGTTATGTCACCGCGTCTAAGCCTCAAACCCTAGAGGAGGCTATGGCAATTACTCAGAGGTTGATTGAACGAGAGATAAAACGCGGACAGGGCCAAGGAGGTAATGACAACAAACGGAAGTTTGATGACCGCAGGAGCAACAACCACAACAACTCTCACAATAACAACAATGCCAACAATCACCACAACAACAACCGCAACTACAACCCCAATAACAATCAGAACTACCAACAGAACCGTAACCACCATCACAACCGGCAAAACCGCCAACAGGAAGCCGCCAGGGCTTATATTGCTGCACCCGCTGGAGCTGGAGGCTATGCTGGACCCGCTCCTATGTGTAACCGCTGTAAGCTGCACCACAATGGGCCCTGCTTCGCTAAGTGTGGAAAATGCCAAAGGACCGGCCACAAAACCCAAGACTGCAAGGCCACTGGCGCCAACTTGCAACCCGTGACTGTGGTGTGCCATGGATGTGGCGAGAAGGGGCATTACAAGAACCGGTGCCCGAACCAAACTGCCAACCAGAACAATAACGCTCGGGGAAGAGCATTTGTGATGGAAAGAGGAAATGCGCAGGAAGACCCAGACGTAGTCACCGGTACGTTTTTACTTAACAATCATCCTGCTAAAGTTTTATTCGATTCTGGAGCTGATAAAAGTTTTGTATCTACTTCACTTGCGTCTTTACTTAACATCCACCCGACTGAACTACACACCACCTATGAAATTGAATTAGCCAACGGAGAACTAGTAAGCACAAGTACCGTAATCCAAAATTGCACCCTACTATTACTCGACGAACCTTTCAATATCGACCTCATGCCGATTAAGCTTGGCAGCTTCGACGTGGTCGACGGCATGGATTGGCTATCCAAGAACCGCGCTAGAATTATCTGCGACGAGAAAGTCGTCCACATCCCTTTTCAAGGTGAAACCCTAATCATCCGTGGGGAACGAAGTAAGACCCGCCTCAGCATCATATCGTGCGTCAAAACGGTGAAGTACATCGATAGAGGGTGTCACGCCTTTTTGGCACAGGTGACAGAAAAGAAGTTGGAGGAGAAGCGACCCGAAGATGTGTCTGTAGTAAAGAACTTCCCCGAGGTATTTCCCGACGAGTTGCCCGGCCTCCCACCCGTTCGCCAGGTGGAATTCCAGATCGACTTGGTGCCAGGAGCAGCACCAGTGGCGCGAGCACCCTATAGGTTGGCGCCATCCGAGATGAAAGAATTATCCGAACAAATGCAAGAATTATTAGACAAAGGGTTCATTCGACCTAGTTCCTCACCTTGGGGAGCTCCGGTGCTATTTGTCAAAAAGAAGGACGGATCCTTCAGAATGTGTATTGACTATCGTGAGTTGAACAAACTTACAATAAAGAATCGATACCCATTACCCAGAATCGATGACCTTTTCGATCAGCTTCAAGGATCGAGTGTCTACTCTAAGATAGATCTGAGATCGGGCTATCACCAACTAAGAGTCAGGGAAGAAGACATCCCTAAAACGGCTTTCAGGACACGGTACGGCCACTACGAATTCCAAGTAATGCCATTCGGTCTAACTAACGCACCAGCTGTGTTTATGGACCTAATGAACCGAGTGTGCAAGCCTTATTTGGACAAGTTCGTAATCGTGTTCATCGACGACATCCTTATTTATTCCCGAAATAAGGAAGAGCATGCAGAGCATTTAACAAGTATCTTGGGACTACTCAAAAAGGAGAAATTGTACGCCAAATTTTCCAAGTGTGACTTTTGGATAGAGAAAGTACAATTTCTTGGACACGTGATTGATAGCAAAGGCATTCACGTGGATCCCGCAAAGATCAAAGCAATCAAAAATTGGGCATCTCCTACAAACCCTACGGAGATACGTCAATTTTTAGGTCTTGCAGGGTACTATCGTAGATTAATCGAAGGTTTCTCAAAAATCGCCAAACCTTTGACGGAATTGACGCAAAAGAAGAAAAAGTTTGACTGGGGAGAAAAACAAGAATCGGCATTCCAACTCTTAAAACAAAAGCTCTGTGAAGCTCCGATCTTGGCACTACCAGTGGGTAGCGAAGACTTCGTGGTGTATTGTGATGCATCATGCCAAGGTTTAGGCGCAGTGTTAATGCAAAGGAGCAAAGTTATCGCTTATGCTTCTCGACAACTCAAAACCCACGAGAAGAACTATACCACCCATGATCTCGAGTTGGGAGCGGTAGTGTTTGCTCTTAAGCTGTGGAGACACTACCTGTATGGCACCAAGTGCACAGTGTTTACAGATCACAAAAGCCTACAACACATTCTAGACCAGAAGGAGTTGAACATGAGACAACGCCGATGGTTGGAATTACTCAGTGATTACGATTGCGAGATTCGCTATCACCCTGGGAAGGCAAATGTTGTGGCAGATGCCTTGAGTAGAAAGGAGCGAGCTACACCTCTTAGAGTCAGATCTCTAGGGATGACAATTATATCACCGCTTCCATCGAAGATCCTTGAGGCCCAGACAGAAGCCCTCAAGGAAGAAAACAGACCAAAAGAAAAGATCTACGGTATGCCAGAAAGTGAGAATGGCTTTGTGAAGAAATCAGACGGAAGGTTATGTTTCAAAGACCGAAGTTGGATTCCACTCTATGGGGGAATACGAGATCTCATCATGCATGAATCTCACAAGTCTAAATATTCCATTCACCCAGGGTCTGATAAGATGTATCAGGATCTCAAGAAACTTTACTGGTGGCCAAACATGAAGGCTGACATTGCCGAGTATGTCGGAAAATGTTTGACGTATTCACGGGTAAAGGCTGAGTGTCAAAAGCCATCTGGTTTGTTGGTACAACCAGAGCTTCCGATGTGGAAGTGGGAAAGGATTACAATGGATTTCATCACAAAATTACCTAAGACGCCAAGGGGATTTGATACGATTTGGGTCATCATTGATCGCCTTACCAAATCCGCGCATTTTCTACCAATAAAAGAAACCGACGAGATGAGCACCCTTGCACAATTATATTTGAAAGAAATAGTCTCACGACATGGAGTGCCAATTTCCATTATCTCGGATCGAGATAGCCATTTCACGTCAAACTTTTGGCAATCGTTACAAAAAGCATTGGGTACTCGCCTGGATATGAGTACAGCATATCACCCGCAGACCGACGGTCAAAGTGAGAGAACTATTCAAACCTTGGAAGACATGCTCCGAGCATGTGTGATTGATTTTGGTAAGGGTTGGGATAAACACTTACCCTTAGCAGAGTTCTCATACAACAACAGCTACCACGCTAGCATCAAGGCAGCTCTGTTTGAGGCCCTATGTGGCCGAAAATGTCGATCCCCAGTCTGTTGGGCAGAAGTTGGTGATGCACAAATCACGGGACCCGACATCATTCAAGAAACCACTGATAAAATCGTGCAAATCAAACAACGCTTACAAGCAGCCCGAGACAGGCAAAAGAGCTATGCCGACGTGAGGCGAAAACCCATGGAATTCCAGGTGGGGGATAGAGTTATGTTGAAGGTGTCCCCTTGGAAAGGAATGGTTCGATTTGGGAAACGTGGAAAGTTGAATCCCAGATACGTTGGGTCATTCAAAATCCTAGAAAGGATTGGCCCCGTGGCGTACAAACTTGAACTTCCGAAAGAACTCAGTAGAGTACACGATACATTTCATGTATCAAACCTGAAGAAGTGTTTATCAGACGAATCTCTTGTCGTCCCGCTAAAAGAAATTCGGATCGACGACAAGCTTAACTTCGTTGAGGAACCAGTAGAAATCGTGGACCGAGACGCCAAACAATTGAAACAAAGCCGTATTCCCATCGTCAAGGTTAGGTGGAATTCTAAGCGAGGACCAGAGTACACTTGGGAGCGTGAAGACCAGATTCGCGCTAAATACCCACATCTATTCCCATAATCGTCCCTAACGACTATCTTAGATTAGAATTCCGGGACGGAATTCAAAATAAGGGGTTGATACTGTAACTCCCGCTATATTTTCCCTTATGAATATTATGTGCTAATCAAAGTTTATTGTACCACTTCGCTATTTTATAACACTTATGACCACAACAAATAATTCATTCAACGAATAGACTACATTACGAATAATTACAGCGTAAATTTGTGATTCACTCATATACTTGGAACAATGCTCACACACTTGCCACGATAGTCCAAAATCGCGATATATTAAAATATTTTCATTCAAAATAATACGTGACATTATTTTCATGCTCGACCAACTCCCGAACTCTCGAAAATAACTCACGTAAATGTACAATCAAAAATTACTAAACATAATTAAACTAACATAAACGGGCCTTAAACTCTTGCCTCAGCCCACCGCCGAAACCCACTCGACAAGTCAATGGGCTCACCCATCTCTCTCGGCCCATTTAACCACCTGGCCCAAGCTTAATTTAGTTTATTTCTTTCCTTCTGTTTTGGAACCGACGAGCAAGAGCAACACAAAATGACCCCGACATTTCCTATATCTCACAAACGACGTGTCGATATTATTACATCTCTTGATTGACCTCGCACCCAAGAATCACGTACGATGACCATTTTCATTTATCTTATACGAGTACCACACTAAAAATCACTAGAGCTAAGCGAGTAAACCCACTCAATACACTAGAAATCAACTCGACTAAATTTCCTATTTCGACCAAATCACTTCGACTTGTTATTATTTAAACGATCTTACTAGAGTATGTAGTCATGTTTAAATTTATGGGAACTTATTAGTATTCGTTATATCACATGAGCAACTTAACCATGCACGAGTTTATATCACACGAGCAAAACAAAAACCGAATTTCATGTATCTATATTTTTACCAACGAGTGAATAATAATCCCCCAAAGGACACGCCCCTTGTTTTGGGCTGATGAGAGGACCAATTGTGGAAGAAAACAGTTCCTAATATTAAATGTTTCCTGCTGCTACAGGAACTTATGTCTTGAAAATAATCCAAACTCAATACTATATATATATGTACTCCACTCCTCGTTACATGCATCACCTTCACGTACACGTATAAAGGCTTCTTACCGCCACTCCCTTTCACTTACATAACCACTACTGCTCGACGTGGATTCAACCATCCTCACTTGGAGACCATACGAAGTGCTCAGGCCCTTTCTTTCCACCCACGACTGGCGTTCGAACCAGACAAGTGAAGGCTGCTTCGTTCCCCTCCTCCTCCACTCGACATCTCACCACCTTTAAGGTGTAGTAAGCATCCTAAAATCCTTACAATTTCTAACACTTCAGGCATGCATACAATATCATAATCATCTCGTGTTCATGATACATATATACGTACGACATATAAACCTAGACACATAGCGTGACATGCCACCTTTTTGGAGGGCTTTGGAGTCACGTTATGCTTAAATACAAGCTTGTTTACATCCCATGCATCCTAGGTTTTAATATCTTACTCAACATGCTATTAGTCACGAAAAAGTAATAGAAACGTTATAATTTCATACGAACATGCACATATAAGGTTGCACCGAGACACGCCACCTTTATGGAAGGCATAGGAGTCTCGTTATACATCATTTACATCCTTGTTCACGTTACATGCATCATATGACTTGCCATTAACGATTGCTTAACGCATGCACACGACCAGATTCAAAAATGAAAAAGATAAAACTTGTTATTTCATGTGAACAATTCGACTCTAGTAGCTAGAAAACACCCCGATATCTTGCCAAACTCAAGAACGAGCATGTCATATTCTTATACAACCTAATAGACCACCCAACAAGCTATTAGTTTCGTGTTTTAACTTTTCAAAAATAATAGCTCCTCGACACCCTAAATTGGCCAAAACGTTTTACAAAAACTCGATGGTTATAGGGTTGAAAAATAAGCCGAGTGGGCTTATAAGCCCATTAAGCAAAGATAAGCTAATCTGGTCGAACAAGCAGTACAAACAGGTTTTCTAGGATGAAAATAAACTTCGGAAAAACTTTCATAAATACTCTAACGAATTTTGTGAAAAAAGGACTAAAAAGGTAACGCATCGTCACTTATAGGGACTAAAAATGTAAAACTGTGAAATCAAGGGTCGAAGCTGTAAAAACAGAAATTATAGGACCAAAAATGATAAATTAATAAATTTCGAGCTCACATCGTACGTTTGGACAAGTGGAGGGCTGTTAAAGAAAATACTATATAACGAGGACCAACGGTGCAACGCTAACGCCGTTAGCATGAAAAGTTGAAAACTGACGAAGGATTTGGACCAAGGACTACATTCCAGATTTTCACATTTATTTTCCGACCTTTATATCATAGCATCCTTGCATTTCTATATTCATTTCGTTTTCTTATACATACATATATATATAAACTTATATTGCACCAATATATATATATTTGTATATCATTCTAAATTTTAATCACGTCATTTAATTTCCGAGTTTTATTAACGTCACACAAATAATCATTTCATTTTAAATACTTCGCGATAATCACGTTTGGACTATCAAAACACTAAAACTTGTCGTACTATCTAGGTTGTGTGTTGGAGCCGTTCCTTGACCGTAACTGAAATCTGTACCACTACCACTGTACTACTAAGGTGAGTTCATAGTCCCACTTTTACTACGTTTTCAAATCCCGTGGGGAGATACATGCTACTAAACTGAACACAAGTGTTTTCTTGTATGCTATCCTGATTTATATTGCCTAAGTTACCACTTGTCAAAAAGTCCCTCATATCATGAACCATTAATCACTTGCGAGTGAACGCGAATTCGGTGAATAGATCTATTGGCAGTTGACGCCCCATTTGAGTTGCTGGGTAAGTGACCAAATGCACTTTATTCGAATTGACAAAGGAGCTTGACAAACTCCTATTACACGAGGGCATTATCACTTACACCATTTTATGGTGTGGGGTTTATTATATTACACCCGATGTTAAGGTTTGCGTGTCATGAGGCTTAGGGCAATATGTATATATTACACTGCGATGCTACTGTTTTTACTACTTTTGGCTTGTGTTCAACTATTACAACTTAAACACTATGGATTTACTCAACATTCATGTTGACCTTTTTAGCATGTTTATCTCAGGTAACTGACGCGGGCAAATCGGGCACGGAGATTGGCAAATGACCCCTCTATGGACTATGTTTAATAAAGTTATCATTTGTTTCTATCAAGAACTGTTTTAATTGTAACTTTGAATTTATCGTAAAACTTCCTTGTGTCACGTTGTGACAATTTTATTTAATGGAAATCGAACTTTTATAAAAACGTCTCTTTTGAGTCATTTTCCATGGTTATGACAATGATCCGAGAAGTAATACCCCAATTAGTCTTCCGCTGCTTACTTACGAAATTGGGGGTGTTACAATCTTGATTACTCCACATTAAATTAAGGGACTCAATTGAAAATTAACATTGAAATCTAACTAATATTAATAAATTTTATTATAAACTCAATTCTAAATAGCTAACTATATGAATATTAATTAACATACTATTAATAATTTCTAAAACCTTTAGACTCCATTATTATGTCTTAAACTTTATTTTTTATTTATTATTATAATTTACAAATGGGTTCGAGCAAAAATTATGTACTTTATCATTTAACCATTTAAATGTTGCTTACAACATGTACATACTAAATGTGATTTTGGCCGGTTTATATAGGCATGAATTAGGTTAAATCATTAATTATTCTTGCAACCTTTTCAACTTCATCTCAATCTATAACCGTATTTTAATTCTATACTAAGTACGTGATCAATTCCGGCAACCCTTGCACTTCCATCTCGATGTTGTATATACTTCACATTAAATTATGGGACTCTATCTTGAGTATCTTGATTACTCCGCATTATATTAAAGGACTCAATCTTATAGTATTATAAAGTTTGTGTAATCATGTATATATAATAATGTCATATAAACTATATAAAAATCGTTACAAACCTTTTTTGTTTCATCTCATTTTACTGTACAACTAATTTCATTGAAAATTAACATTGAATTCTAACTAATATTAATAAATTTTATCAATAAACTCAATTCTAAATAATTAACCAAATAAATATTAATTAATACACTATTAATAATTTCTAAAACCTTTGGACTCTACTATTATGTTTTAAACATTATTTTTTTATTTGTTATTATAATTTACAAATGGGTTCGAGCAAAAAGTATGTACTTTATCATTTAACCATTTAAATGTTACTTTACATACATGCTTGTCCATAACCGTCTTTGAATTCTATACTAAATACGTGATCAATTTCGGCAACCCTTGCACTTTCATCTCGATGTTGTATATATGTTTGTGCACATTTTCTTGAATCAATTCTCACATGTGAGCTACATCATAAACTAATCACGCTAAAAATTACATTTAACCATTTAAATGTTGCTTTACATACATGCTCGTGCACATTTTCTTGAATCAATTCGCACATGTGAGCTACATCAATAGAAATCGCACATAAATTACTTGTCTATGAAAATGCGTTAACATAATACATATATCTATATATATATGCTTACCTATAAGAATCACCTAAATATGTAAGAAACAAATAAAATAGTTGGTATCCCAATCTTTGGTTCCATTTATCTGAGCATGCATGATCTTGTGTGATTTTCATGGTACCTGCGTATGATAACAAAATTAAGAAAAAAAGAATACCAAGTTAATTACAAAGATCTAAAAGATGTGTGAATCATCTCCAAAATGTTGCAAAATAGAATTTACATACCGCTACCAACAATCAAAGATCTAAAAGATGTGTGAGTCATCTTCAAATGTACATACTAAATGTGATTTTGGCCGGTTTATATAGGCATGAATTAGGTTAAATAATTAATTATTCTTGCAACCTTTCGCAACCCTTGCATTTCATCTAACCGACTTTTAATTCTATGCTAAATGCTATGTGATCAATTCGCGCAACCCTTGCACTTCATCTTCTTTCATGATTGTATAGTTATTATGAGGCTGCATTTAATTCCGAGCATTAGCAATTTGTACTATATGCAATCTTGACGCATCCACATTAAATTTTAGGACTCAATCTTATATGTTTATAGATTCTCAAGTAAATACACGACACGACAAACACGCGTATAAACATAAACTTTAAGATAAAAATATTATAAATCTACCCACAAAATGAATATAAATTTATAAATTTGATTTATTTAGTTATTTATTCATATTATATTAATTATATATTATTATATAATAAAACCGGTTCGGTTCGATTTTTATGGTTCGGTTTTTGGACGAAAACCGAAACCGATTTTTGTTGGTTTCGGTTTTGTTTTGTTTACTCACCCCTACTGTCATGTCATATAAAAACCCATGCTAAAGACTCCAACCAAACGGCTTGATAAATTCTTTGTTAAGTGTTTGCGTTGGCTTTGCTTATTATAATTAATAAAATAAAATAAAAGCAATGTTGCAAAAATCGTGAGTCGGTAGTGAGGTAGTTGAAGGCCTTGTAGCGATTAATAACCGATTACAAGGCCGATTACCTTGTAAAAATTAACAAGGTGAAAGGTCATGCACCTTGTAATCGCCAATTACAAGGCCGAGTTGACCGATTTTTGCAACATTGAATAAAAGTATTAAATTAACGCATAAAAAACTTTTTATATAATATAAGCACATCATTTCTCAAATATGCCATAAAATTTGAGCTTATCAAAACCACCTTATATAAGCTCGTAAACCCACTCATATATGCTTAGCCAAACACTTAATTTAAGCTTATTTAACACACATAAGCTAATAAGCTTATAAGCTCATTATATAACCTTAGCCAAACAATTATTAATATAGACTAGTGGAAGACTAATGATGTTTATGTTACAAAGAAAATTGTGACGTTATACTATAAATAATGGTCACATCATTTCACCATCCACCTCAGCGTCATTTTAGCTTTCTCTCTTCATTCACTTTCTCACTCTCTCTCACCTTCACCCCTAGTGGTCACACACCCTCACCTTTCAACCTTGTTTTTTTTTTTTTTTTTTTTTTTTTTTTTTTTTTTTTTTTTTTTTTTTTAATTTATAACTTTTATAGAGTTATTGATCGATGCATTTTTCAGTACACTTTTGAAATTAAAACGTAAACATAACCGTAAATGTAAACGTACGAAATTAAAAACTTTTATTCATAAGTTAAAAAAATTACATTAACTCCGAATATTAAAACCATTACATTTAAAATAACTACGAGATATTAAAAACAGAAATTAAACATCGCAAGAAAGGTGTTTGACCAAATCGGCACGAAGGTTTTGATGCGCTTGTGACGATCTGATTTGTCTCATAACTTGTAGCACTTGTTCTTGGGGTTGTAAGAGATCATCTGGTTGATGTACTTCCTTCGGTTACCAATCAAGAGATATCGCCTTCCCTTTGTCTTTTTGACTCATATTATATAATATGATGCATGTATACATCATATTCATTATTCTTTCTTTTTTCGTCGGTCGTGGGGATTGGCTACTATAGCTGATTTTTTCTTCAAAACATCAAACGGTCATTTCACATATTTCTTTGTCGCTTCATGAATTCGCTTATACCTTATTCGCTTTTAGTCATTGTCGGATGGTTCTGGAATCGAATTAATGAGTGTCACCTATTCTGGATATATTCCGTCAACACGATAATATCGCCATTTGTAAGTTACGCCGTTAGCCACAAACGGAATATATGGTTCTCTTTCGGATTTGAGATCATTAAATAAAGGGGATTGATGTATAATGTTGATGTAGTTGTTCGCCCCAGAAACACCAAAGAAAACATGCCATATCCATGATCATATATACAATATTGCGCTTTATATGTGTTTAGACAACCAAACCACGGCCAATATGTACAATCAAGGCTTCCGAACATTTCTGGAAACCCATGCGTTCCTTCGTGAAATCGATAAAGCTTTTCAACATTAGTGATTTTGGGTTTTCGCAAATTCTCTACTCCAAAAATTTCCATAAAGTACAAAAATGATCAAGAAATAGACAAGAAGTTCTCTCGCCCATTTGTAAATATTCATCAAGGGCTTTAAGAATCATATTGAATGCCAATTGACGAATTAAGGAGGTGTACTTCATCAATGGGGAAATGCCTTCTCTTTTGGTACAGTAAATATTATCACGAAAAAAATAAATAATGAATAATCATTTCTTCAACTATCATTGTGAAAAGCTCTCGACTCATTCGGAATCTCTTCCAAGAATGATATGCATCGTACATCAGATTCACACTAAAATAGGCAACGAAAATGATCACGAGCACCATAACGATCTTGAGTTAGGATGTTTCTCATCGGTCGATTTGCTAGTCATTTATTCTTAATAAACACAATGCTCTTCTAAAAAAAATCAAGTCCTAACTAGCTAATGACTTCTTTTTCTTCTTCTGATGAGTCGGTGAACATGAATGTTTCGGAATTCATTTGGATAATAAGGATAACCTAGTTAACAAATAACTCAAAGTTTGCTAACTTGAATGAACAAAAATAAAGTTGAGTAATTTAGGCGAACATTTTTTCAAAGTTTAGTAACATATTTGTATGTCAACCATATAAGCTAATATGCTCATAATCCCCCAATATAAGCTTAAACAAACACTCGCTAATAAATTAGGGGCAATTACATATATATCCATTAAAACTTGCATATTTGTATATTTTCTTTAAACATGCTTAGACACAAATTGTATATTCTGCATTAAAAACTTGTATTTTGAAGAAATGTGCAAATATACAAGTTACATTGAATATATATATATATATATATATATATATATATATATATATATATATATATATATATATATATATATATATATATATATATATATATATATATATATATATATGTCTGCAATTCCCCTTCTACAGACCACCAAGAACATTGTATAATGTAACTTTAGTCATGAAACTTTTTGAACTACTTTGTTTAATAACAATAATGTAAAGTAATTTAGCAAAACTGTAACCAAAGATGATACTTATTTTTAACTTGACTCAACTTTGTGGCATATTGTTAAAACTAGAAATTTTATTGTGAAATAACGAGATTGTCCTCAATTTAAATAGGAATTATTACGTGTGGCATTGGCCACAAAAAACACTTTTATGCAAATTACGCAACTATTGTCTTTTGATCTCATGTAAGTAATATGAAATATTGGAAAGCAGTTGCCTTAGGTAGTGATGATGTTCTTGAATCAAATTTGAAAAATAAATGAAAATAAAAATCTATATTAGAGGTTGAAGGTGAATGAGGGTAAATTGACAAAAAATGCCCTCACGTGAAAGTCACATGAGGTGATTTAATGGGCGTTAGTGAAAAAGACGAAAAGTGTAACAAAATGTGAACAACAATGACATTTTTGTAATTAAAGTTTGGGAGGACGGGAAGTACAAAAATGACAAAGCATAGGGACAAGATTTGTAATTTACCCTAAATTCTTTAATTTTGTTGGTTTCCATTTGGGACTGCTGGTGACTCGTCCGACCCGCCCGTGTAACTAGAACCAATGTCTTTCTTAGGTTTTTTTTATTTAATTGGTCAATATATTATCATCTTTCATATTCCTAGCATTCACATATAAATTTCACTACTTTATTACTTAATTGCATTTTTTTTTATCTTTTTTAATTAATTGTATTTAATTAGGGTTTAGTTTTTTTATTTGTTTATCACTAAAAAAATTAAAATTATGAGTTAATTACATAGATGGTCATTGTGGTTTGGTAGATTTTTCACTTTCAGTCACTGAAGTTTTTTTTTTACTGGTTCAGTCACTGTGGTTTGCATATGTTACCGGTCCGGTCCATATCTGAATTGAAATAACCAAAAAGCCCTTGTCATATTCTTTTGACAATTAAGTAACAGCTGTTAGTCCTTTATACTAACGGTCATTAGTCCTTTACATGATTTCGTCCGGTCTTTATACGTTTTCGTCCTTTTTTACACCTTCTCATCCATATTTACATGTTTTCGTCCGTATTTACATGCTTTCGTCCATATTCACACGCTTTCGTCCATTTTTACACGTTTTCGTCCGTGTTTATACGTTTTCGTCCATATTTACACGTTTCCATCCGTCTCTACGCGTTTTCATCCGTATTTACACATCTTCGTCCATTTTTAAATGTTTTCATCCGTTTTTACACGTTTTCGTCCGTTTTTACACGTTTCCATCCGAATTTACACGATTTCGTCCGTATTTACTGATTTTCATCAGTATTTACACGTTTTCACCCGTTTTTACATGTTTTCATCTGAATTTACATGTTTTCGTCTGTATTTACATATTTTTGTCCGTATTTACATGTTTTCGTCCGTTTTTACATGTTTTCGTTTGTTTTTACACGTTTTCGTCCGTTTTAACACGTTTTTATCCGTATTTACACGTTTTCATCCGTTTTTACACGTTTTCATCCGTATTTACATGTTTTCATTTGTGTTTACACGTTTTCATCCATTTTACATGTTTTCGTCTGTTTTCACACGTTTTCCTCCGTATTTACACTTTTTCATCTATTTTTACATGTTTTCATCCGTATTTATATGTTTTCGTCCATTTTTAGACGTTTTCATCTGTATTTACATGTTTTTGTACATGTTTACACGTTTTTGTCTGTTTTTACACATTTCCGTCCATTTGTACATTTTTTGTCTGTTTTTACATGTTTTTGACCTTCCTTAAACGCTTTCGTTTGTTTTTACATGTTTTAAACGTGTAAATTATAGACGAAGCATGTAAATACAGATGAAAATGTGTAAGAATGGGCGAAAATGAGTAAAACGGACAAGAAGGTGTAAAAACGGACGAAAAGGTGTAAAAACGGATGAAAACGTGTAAAAACGGATGAAAACGTATAAATACGAATGAAAAACGTGTAAATACGGATGAAAACGTGTAAAAACGGATGAAAACATGTAAAACGGAGGAAAACGTGTAAATACAGATGAAAACATGTAAATACAGATGAAAATGTTTAAAAACGGACAAAAACGTGTAAATACGGATGAAAACGTGTAAAAACGAATAAAAACGCGTAAAAACGGACGAAAACGTGTAAATACAGACGAAAATGTGCAAATAGGGATGGAAACGTGTATATTCAGAAGAAAACTTTTAAAAACGGACGAAAACGTGCAAATGCTGACGAAAATCTGTAAATACTAACGAAAACGTGTAAATTCGGATGAAAACGTGTAACAATGGACGAAAACATGTAAAAACGGACGAAAACGTGTAAATACAAACAAAAACTTGTAAAAACGGACGAAAACATATAAAAACGAATGAAAACGTGTAAATACGGATGAAATGTGTAAAAACGGAGTGTAAAAACGGTCAAAAACGTGTAAATACAAACGAAAGCGTGTAAATATGGACGAAAACATGTAAATACGGACGAGAAGGTGTAAAAACGGATGAAAACGTATAAAGACTGGACGAATACATGTAAAGGACTAACGACCGTTAGTATAACGGACTAACAGCCGTTGCTTAATTGTCAAAAGAAGATGACAAGGGCATTTTGGTCATTTCAATTCGAATATGGACTGGACCGGTAACATATGCAAACCACAGTGACTGAACCAGTAAAAAAAATCTTCAGTGACTAAAAGTGAAAAATCCGCCAAACCATAGTGACCATCTATGTAATTAACTCTAAAATTATTTTGGATTTTGATTTGTGTTTACTGTCTTGATTTTGCACCATTGCTATTTTTTCCAGCTAATTAAAACATTCAAAATAAGCTTATTTGACCGGATTATTGAACTTTTGAATAGCTCATAAACTCAAATTTTTGGGCTTTTGAGTTTATCAACTTTTGCTTATGTAGTTATGTAGCATAAACTCACATTAATAAGCTCACAAACCCAAAATTTTGAGCTTACAAGCTTTTCAAAAGTTCAATAAGCTGACCAAATAAGCTTAAACAAACACCCCTATAAGTTGAAATCACATAAGCCCTTTATAATAAATATGAGATATTAAAAACATAAATTGTTATACTTAAAGAAAGTGAGTGTCATTCTTAGATTAGGAACTCGTGACTTGTAGAACTTGGCTTTGATACCAATTGTAGCACCAAATAGGCATGAAGGTTTTGATGCGCTTGTGACGATTTGATTTGTCTCATAACTTGTAGCACTTGTTCTTGGGTTTGTAAGAGATCATCTGGATGATGTACTTTCTCCGGATATCAATCGGGAGATATCGCCTTCCCTTTGTCTTTTCAACTCATATTATATAATATGATGCATGTATACATTATATTCATTATTCTTTCTTTTTATGTCGATCGTGCGAGATTGGCTAATATAGTTCAACTTTTCTTTAGAACACCAAATGGTTATTTCACATCTTTCCTTGTCGCTTCATAAATTTGCTTATACCTTATTCGCTTGTGGTGATTGTCGGAAGGTTTTGGAATCGACTTAACGAGTTTCACCTATTCCGGATATATCTCATCAACAAGATAATATCCCCATTTGTAAGTTACGCCGTTAGCTACAAACAGAATATCTGGTTCTCTTCCAGATATGAGATCGTTAAAAAAGGGAATTGATGTATAACGTTGGTGTAGCTTTTCGCCTTATAAACAACAAAAAAAGCATGTCATATCCATAAGTCTTGTGATGCAACAACTTCAAGCAAAATGAATGGATTTGGACCATGATCACGTCTACAATATTGCGCTTTATTTGCGTTTGGACAACAAAACCACAACCAATCTGTACAATCGAGGCTTCCTAACATTTCCGAAAACTAGTGCGTTTCTTCATGAAATCGATAAAGCTTTTCAACCTCAGTGATTTTGGGTTTTCGTAAATTCTATAGTTCAAAAATTTCCATAACAGAAGTACAAAAATGATCAAGATATAGACGAGAAGTTCTCTCGCCTATTTGCAAATATTCATCAAGGGCGTTAGGAATCGTGTTGTATGCCAATTGACGAATTAGGAAGGTGCACTTCATCAATTGAGGAATGCCTTATCTTCCGGTACAGTAAATATAATCACGAAAAAAATAAATAATGAATAGTTACTTCTTCAACTATCCTTGTGAAAAGCTCTCGACTCTTTCGGAACCTCTTTCAGGAACGATATGCATCGTATATCGGATTCGCACTAAAATAGGCAGCGACTAAATGATCACGAGCAGTATAACGATCTCGAGTTACGATGTTTCTCATCGGTCGATTTGCTCATCATCTATTCTTAATAAACACGACGCTCTTCTAAAAAAATCAAGTCTCGACTAACAGCTTTGTAACACCCCCAAATTTAAGTTTGTCGCAGCGGAAAAGTAATTTGGGTGTTACGGTGAGGATCGAAGTTTTAACCACATAAAACGGCTTAAAAGAAACGTTTTGAAAGTTATTTGTCATTCAAATAATAATTTTGATAAAAGATGAACCATTTGATTTAAAATCTTATGAAAAGATATAAAGGCTTGTAAAAAATGACAAATTTGATTTTTACACCATTTTAATTTATCAGAGTAATAAATGCCCACTCCGTGTCTTGTCCTGCTCCGTTAAATTACCTGAGATACACATGCTTAAAAGTGTCAACACAAAGGTTGGTGAGTTCATAGAGTTTTAGGAAAAACCCTTTATTTTGTTAGATTTCAGGAATATTTGGTATTGATAAAATACAAACAGAAATGAAACAAGTATTGAGTATATTAACTATAAAATATATGTTGAAAACATATATTTTATATAAGTATTCAATCACATAAGTATTCAATCACATTCAAACAAAGAATCAATAATCCTAACATGAGCTGGAAACTCATGATGCTAATTTAATCAGATATACAATTCATGTATGGTCAAATTCCTATACAGCTGTATCTAAATATATGTTGAAAACATATATTTCCTTTATAGATATTGCACCAAGCCTCATGACACACAAGCTTAACCAAAAGGGGGTGTTCTATCAAATCAATGATAGATTTTGCCCTCTATTAATAGGTGATTTGCCAATTCCTATTTGTCTACGAATATAGCGTATCACGATTAATACGACTAACCAATTGCAATTGGCATTCCGTCAAGTATTAGTGGGACAGGGGGTCAATCCTTAACAGGTTTCGAAGCTGTTCACTATATTCGCGCCCACTTTACATGTGATTAATGGCTCATGATTGAGGGACTATATGGCGATAAGCTAACTTAGGCAATATCAAGGAATAATGGGCTCATTTAGAATAACATCATGTAATCAAGTATTGTATCACAGTAATCAATTTGAAAACAATATCGTTTGAGTATCTGAAATTCAGTTTAAATATTTCGCCAGTAACACATGTATATCACATACCACAATAATCGAATTGAAAACATTTTCATATGAGTATCAGTATTTCAGTCAAGTAATTCATCAGTAAAATATATATATCACATACCACAATAATCGAATGGAAAACATTATCATAAGAGTATCAGTATTTCAAATAAATATTTTGTCATGTATTGTATATATCACATTTTAAATCACAAATCATATTAAATAAATATCAATTAGGAAATTGATTTGAATCATGTATTTTATTCATATACTTATCAAATTATCAAAGTATATGTAAGCATGTATCTCCCCTGATGATTTAAAAACAATTATTGGAAATGGGGCTATGACTCACCTGGATTGATACGGAAATTATGAAAATAAACTAGGATGAGATTTATGGGAACGATTATGAAAACGTCTTTGATACGGAACCTGATAAATAAATTTATCGGAGAATTTGGTAAATACGAACGAATAACGAATAATATTTATTCGTTATGACGAATAGATGATGTGCAGTGTAATTGTTATGCCATGCATGATATGATAAAATACTTTATTTAAAATATCCATCGTAGTTTTACCTTTTTAATCGTAAATAAAAATATTAACTTTTTAGATATCGTTATATCTATTATTAACGTAAAAATAAATAATATATATATAAAATGTAATAAAATGCATATGACGTGATGGGGTGACGAAAAATAGAAAATAAAATAAGAATGTCAAATATAATATGTTGGTCCTTGTCCTTTTCCATTTTTTACACTTTTTATACTAACGGCGTTAGCGTTATACCGTTAGTCCTTTTTATATATAATTTACCATTATAGTCCACTACATATCCAATGTTACAATCTAAGCTTGGAAATTAATAATATGTCATTTTATAACCTATAGTTTCTGTTTTTACCATTATAGTCCACTACCGTTAGTCCTTTCTCGGTTTGGCATTTTTAGTCTTTCTAGGTGTCGTCGCGTTACATTTTTAGTCCAAACGTTCAAAAATTATGGGAAAAATTATCTTAAATTTTCTGGAGCTTATTGAAGCTTATTAAAACTTATTTCAACTGCTTATTTGCAAAAATAGCTTATTTTTCAATAAATGGGCTTTAACGAGCTAAATTAAAGGCCCGTTAGCGTTTAACGATCCGTGAGCGTTGAGACAAGTTGGGCTTATCCCTAGACTCATTTTTAATGTTATAAAATCATATCCAAATAGCTTTTTGGTCCAGCTTATACGGAGAGCTTATTTTCAGTTTATTGGGCTTTTCAGTCCATTAAGCTTTATAAATAGTTTTTGAAAAATGAGTTTTTGTGTTTTACTTTGGCCAATTTAAAGGGTCTAAACGAGCTTATTATTACAAAGTATAAACACGAAACTTGTAGCTTGTAGCAAGGAGAAATAGGTTGTGTAAAAATATTGTATGCTTGTTAAGTCGAATTGAGTTTTAAAGGGTCATGTTGGTCGCGATCTGAAACTCTTTTCTGGGTAAAAAGACTTAGAAAAATTCTAAGTGTTTATGGTATATACGAGTTTTGCAATTCACTTTGGTCGATTTAGAGTGTCGAGACGTGGTTATTTTTACATGTTATTTATACGAAAGTTGTAGCTAGCCATGGTGTCTATTAGATGGTGTAAAAATATGACATGCTTGTTACGCTAAATTGTGAGATAAAAGACGGTTTTATAAGTGACTTGGGACAGATTTTTATTAGTAAAAGACTTGGTTAATTTTTTTTATGGTTTTGCATGTTTTTAACGTGTGATTAATGGTTCAAAATGGGTTCGTAAAATACATGTAACGTGAAAATAAAGGTGAAACAAGTGTGCTACGTGACTCCTAGGCCTTCCAAGATGGAGGCTAGTCACGCTCGTGTTTCTATATACGTAAAAAAATAAGTAAGAAAAGTATACGGTAAACATGAAAATAAAAATGTTGCATGGTTATAAAAATAACGTACGAGATGAATTAGAGATGATCAAGACGGACTTACAACACCACGAATGGTGGGGAGACGAATGGGACGAGGGACGAACGAGAACAACTCCAAGGTGATACCGACTCTTTCGAGACCACCCACTCGTCATATATAACACCGATCTTCCTAGAACTTGTACTAGAACTCCTTCTGCTTGGCTCCCTTTCTCATTGGCTGTCCACAGTCGACGAAGTAATATTTTGTTCCTGATGTTTTATTTAATGTGGTATATCTAAGTTTCATTTGCATGGTTTCTTCTTCTTTCTCTCGTACAACAGAAACAAAACAAAGGAAAGTATTTTTGGTTTTCATGTGGGGATGTAATGAAGGGAATATATATATTTGCTTATGATTTGGGAGACCAGTGTAAGATTGTGTCAGTGATGGTGAGGAGAATTCAAATGGAAATTGAGTTTCCATATATATATTTCGACTACATATATACATGTACATGATTTGAAGAATTGAATAGAATTTGATCCATAGCTGACGAATCTCAGTATAAATCATGAAACGATGCTTGAAACATTATTAGAATCATTTAGAAAGAAACCGGGATTAAAATGGTTGAGTTTGGAATATTTTATGAATCGATTGACATGAATATTCGTCAAACACTTTGCCATTTAAAAACGTATCAAACGTCGTCCAATGAACTTGGGATTTGACACACTAATATTTGGCTAGGTGTTGAACGAGATGGTGTAAAGATATATATGTGTTGTGTGTAAAAATTTGGAATACGCGAGGTGATTTGGAGCTAGATTAGTCGATTTTATGAAATATTTAGAAATAAAATGGGTTACAAATTTGGGCCGGTTGGGCTTATGAAAGATCAAGGGCCCGTTTGGTTTTGTAAATTAATTTGTTAATTAGGATTAGTGAATTATTAATATTTTGTTAATTGTGTCGAGAATTTGTTTCGTCGTTTGGTGAATTATGGGATGACGTGATTTCGTAAATATAATATAATAAGAAAAATTTTAAATTTTCCCGTAAAAATGGTGATTAAAAATAATGACGAAGATTAATATATAATTAAACGTATTTAATTATATGGATTTTTGCGAGGTTTTACAAACTTCTTCTTATTCTTCTTCTTTTGATGAGTCGTTGAACATGAACGTTTCGGAATTCATTTAGATAATAAGGATAACCTAGTTTACAAATAACGCAAAGTTTGGTAACTTGAATGAACAAAAATAAAGTTGAGTAACTTAGACGAACATTTTTGCAAAGTTTAGTAACATATTTGTATATTAACCATAAAAGCTAATAAGCTCATAATTCCCTTATATAAGCTTAAACAAACACCCGCTAATAAATTATGGGCAATTACATATATACCCACTAAAACTTGCATATTTGCATATTTTCTCTAAAATATGCAAATATATAAGTTACATTGAGTATATATATGCAATTCCCCTTGTATAGACCACAAAGAACATTGTATAATGTAACTTTGGTCATGAAACTCTTTGAATTATTTTGGTTAATAACAATAATGTAAAGGAAATTTGCAAAACTGTGCCAATGATTACTTATTTTCAACTTGACTCAACTTTCTGGCATATGGTTAAAACTAAATCTTTTTTTGTGAAATAACGAGATTGTCTTCAATTTAAATACGAATTATCACTTGTGGCATTGGCCGCAAAACACACTTTTAAGCACATTACGCAACCATCATCTTTTGATCTTACGTAAGTAACATGAAATTTTGGAAAGCAGTTACCTTAGGTAGCGATGATGTTCTTGAATCAAATTTGAAAAATAAAAGAACACATTAGAGTTTGAAGATGAATGAGGTAAATTGACAAGAATGCCCTCACGTGAAAGTCACATGAAGTGATTTAACAGGCGTTAGTAAAAAATACGGGAAGTGTAACAAAATGTGAACAACAATGACATTTTTTGTAATTAAAGTTTGGGAGGACAAGAAGTAGGAAAATGGCAAAAACATAGGGACAAGATTTATAATTTACCTGAGACTAGAACCAAATAAGGTGAGCGGAGCTGCAGTTCTTTATTGGATTTTTTATTTAATTGGTCCTAGCATTCTATCATCTTTCGTATTCCTAGCATTCAGGTAGTATAAATTTCACTACTTTATTATTTAATTGCATTTTTTAACCTTTTTTTTAATTAATTGTGTTGGTTAGGGTTTAGTTTTTTCCGGCTAATTAAAACTTTCAAAATAAGCTTATTTGGCCGGATTATTCAACTTTTGAACAGCTCATAAGCTCAGATAATTGAGCTTATGTAGTTATGTAGCATAAACTCACATTGATAAGCTCATAAGCCCTAACATTTGAGCTTACAAGCTTTTCAAAAGTTCAATAAGCTGACCAAATAAGCTTAAGCAAACACCCCTATAAGCCGAGATCATATACGGCCATAAGCCCTTTATATAAGCTTAAACAAACACTCCCTAGTATTAGTAACATTGCTATTAGTAGGTTATCTTATATGAGTCGTTAGTGATTAGCGGAAGTTGCTGATTCATGTGATGCATTAAGCGTTGTACGTTGATTTGATTGAGCTATTTTAGGGCCCGTTTGGTTTGAGGTTTTTGTCCCAAAGGTTTGGCATGAAAGTATAATTTACATGTTTGGTTGAAATCCCATCCATAAAAATTTGGGTTCAAACCCATGAATGTGGGGCTGCAGAAAAGTAGGGGCAATAGGTTGGTTTTGTATATTTTCTATTATTCTTTTTATTTTTTTTATTGTTTCTCTTTCATTGTTTTTTTGTCATTTTATGCTTTTCTTACAAAATGTGGACCCCATTCACTAACTTATATATACTAGACGAGTACCCGTGCATAGCAACGGGATTTTATAGCGACAGATAGTTTATTGATAAAAAAAGTTTATAGGTTATAATCGAAAAATAATAAAAGTTTGAAGATTTGGGAATTAAACATAATGTTTTGAAACCCGGTTTGACCCGGTTGGTTCAACTGGTTGAACCGTTCCGGTCGAAATACGGGTTTGAAGCGTCCCGGGTCAACCCGGTTTGTGTTTTAACTGGTTGTATTTAATTTGGTAGATATGTTTTTAATTGGTTGTACAATGTGAATAAATCATTGTACTTTTATGTAATGGATAATATTTTGAAACCCGGTTCAACCCAGGTGGTTCAACCGGTTAAACCGTTCCGGTCGAAAAATGGGTCGATTTAAACAAGGTCAACTTGCTAGGTTGGGTTGAAAACGGGTCAAATTAAACCGGGTCAACCCACCGGGTTTGAAGCGTCCCGGGTCAACCCGATTTGTGTTTGAATTGGTTGTGTTTAATTGGTAGATATGCTTTAATTTGGTTGTGCAATGTGAATAAATAATTGTACTTTTAAGTATTGAGGTGTTTTAATAAAAGTAGTAATTACATTTCACTTTCTCTCTCATTCTCATTTGACCATTGTTGAAAACTCAACATTTCACTTTTGACCATTTTTCCATTATAGGTAGTATAGATATATATTTGAATTTTTAAATAATTTTAAATTTCAATTATAATTTACATAAAATAAAAAACTTTTTCATTTCTCTTTCCTACACCAAATCCAAAATCCTAATCCAAATCCAAATTCAAATCCTAATGCTAATCTTAATCCTAAACCCAACTACAAACCAAACGGGCCCTTAATTAATCATGGTTTTGTTTTGGTTTGATTTGTAATTTTGTATTATTGTGTTTTATACTGTTTGTAAACGTTAATCTTGCGACACTGATGTTGAGTGCTTACTATGTCATAATCCACCTATTTAAGTATATGTCTTTTTTTATTTTTTTTTTATTTTCTTTTTTTTTGTGGTGGTATATGTGTATATCAGAAGGCCCTACCATGGTGTATTTGAGCAATGGAAAAAGGAAGTGGTTATTCAAGGTCTGTGAACTTATTCAAAGCTCTATTTATCATATAGTGTTAATACCGGCTCTTAATTTTTTATAAATTTCTTTTTCATTTAATTATGCATATTGACACTAAATAGAAGAGTGAAAAAAATAAATTACTGTAGGATGGTTATGGTAATCATATTGGAGTACATGACTTGATCATTTATGTTACTATTTATGTTACTCTTTACAGAATAAAGTTTAGCAAATGGAACAATGACTTCCTCCAAAAGCAAGTTTGATGATAAAATTGAAGCATCTTCTCCTAAGATGTATTACCATTACTACGGGCAACTGCGTCAGCAAAATATGATGTTGGATTATGTGAGGACAGGTGAAATGTATGATTAATGTTGATTTCCTTTTTAGGTTCCTACTATGCCGCGGTTATAGAGAACCAAGTAGATTTTGCTGGACGGGTAGTGGTTGATGTTGGTGCTGGAAGCGGCATACTATCATTGTTTGCTGCACAGGTGTTATTATTGGATACTATACGGGGTGTTTAGATTTGCATTTTGGGATCCTCGGATTACTGGGACTTGAAATACATATTCTGGCTCTAAGTATGTTGGGATCAAAATATATTTTCTTAACCAGTTTTGTACCGGCTACTTCAAAACCAAACAATCATATGTTAAATAGAGTTACTTATGTATCTCTTTTTTTTTTCAACCCAATCTTGGAATCTTTATATATCCATTTCACAAAGCATACATCCGAACACCAACACAGTATATCATGTACTCTTATTGAGCAATGTTTATCTGAATACTTCAAATATAAACACTCTCATTACACTTTAATACTATATGACAGTTTTTTTATATGTGTTGTGTAGCTAAAATGTGGGGCCCAGGTGCTGAACAAGGAGTAATACTACAAATGTTAAGCTGTAGACTGTATCTAAAAGAGCCATATTATCGAATGTCTCAACCAGGGTTATTTATCGACTGAAATTCAGTAGCCCAATCAGCTGTTACAGCCGCAGGTACCTTTAGTGTTTTGAATAGAAATCTACTATGCTTTTTTGAAAATAGAAACTTAAAAGTTGGTTTTCGATTAATTTAAAATACACCTTGCAGCAGATTATTGTCTATTATTTTATCTGCATATTTGAAACTGTCTTAAGGAATGTTATCTATATTATCTTACAACATGCAATCAAATGAAAGTATAGACAATGACTACAAGTAGGACCATGTTACCTAAAATGTTAAGTTTTGCCTTGTCCTTGATTTTGAAGGAGATGATACCGGTTGTGTAACGATTATAAGTGGCAATATGGGTAGGTCATGCGTGTTTGGTAATGGGTCAAAAGGATTAAGGTTCAAACGGACAACTTTTTGCTACATGTCAAAATGAGCCGGGTTTGTTTGGATTGACCCAAAACACTTTAGTACAAAGTTTTGAATATGCAATATGGATTAATAACATACTTTGAGCAACTTTTGTGCTGTTTTATTATTAGTTTATCTTGTTGATTTTACTCTTTTGATTCGATAGAGACAAAACCTCCCCCGTATTGATATTCCCTTGCACGAGTAAATGAGTCAATTCCCTACCCTACCTATAGAAATAATAAACACTTGTTTGGTAGTTTGACTGCTTTTGTTCAAATTACAGGATTTACAACTTTCCTCTGTGGGTGAAGATGGGTCTGACTTACATTCAACAACCGCTAAATGATTCCAGAGTCCAAATTCATTGACCTTTCAGAGACGAAATGCATTTGATATACACCAACGGTCTAAGCTTTCTGGAAACGTGATCCATCATGTAACATTATACTAGGCACCAAGAAATGTCAGGCGGGTTCTTTAAAGACTGCCCTTTACTCTCATGTATCATTTCAGTGCCTTTAAATTAGGTTGTCATGGTTGACCGGCTTATTGCTCTTAACAAGTATCAAGGCAGGTCTTCAATAGATCTACAACTAATGTCCTACGTAAAATTTATACTCTGTATGTTTTACTACGTAACCACAAGCTGCAAATATGTCAAAAATCTAACTAAAGCTTATTCTTAGTTTGGGACCAAAGAATCTAATTCCACAAATTGAGTATCATGTTTTCTTATGGGATTATGTATGCTGATGCCACCAAAGTATAAAACATTTTACTTTTAGGCTACCTATTTATCAAAAATTAAATTATAGGCCACTCAAATATATGTTTGTTTTCGTTTATACCAACCTCATACAAATTATTGTAAGAAATTTATAGAATTTCAAGTATAAAGCCAACTTTAACCTATTAGAACAAGAACATCAAAAATTGAAATGTAATACATTAGTTAAACAGTCATAAATCGCTCTTGACTAAATAAAAGCTATGCTTAAACAATGGTTAAAACAGATAACTCACATTTCAATAATTATTTGTGTTGTTTAAATGTTTTGAATTTAACTTTAATCTCGTTATTTCAAAGATTTCCAAAAAAAATTAAAAAAAAAATGGTTAAATTTAGTATAAACGAAAACAAACACATAATTAGGTGGCCTAAAAGTGATATGTTCAATAGTTGGGTGGCCTTTGCATACATAATCCCTTTTCTTATTAATATGCATTGTAATTTCCATTGTTGTTTTTCCTGTCTTTGTGTGGCCCGATCAATGGTTACAAGTGTAACACCCCCAAAATTTGATACAGCGGAAGACTCAACAAGCTTTCGGGGTGCTACGGGGATTGGTATCCAACACAAGACAATATAGAACGAGATAAAGCAAACATAGTAAAAACACAACCAAATACGGGGTTTTAAGGTTTACATTTATCCCAACATCATTCAGAGTTAGGCCCAAAATAAAATAACAATAGGTCCAAATTTAATTATCAGAGTTTAGAAAATATAGATCCATAACCGTGTGCCACAGCCGAGCCTTCCAATCCAAGCATGCACCTCAACACTTAATTACCTGAGAAAACGTGCTAAAAGTCAGCTTGCGCTGGTGAGATCATAGGTTTAAATTCAACTAATAATATAGTGGACATGTACGCAAAAACGCTTGCTAGCTAGACTAAGGATTTGCTAAAAGCCTGCGGATACCCTCCGCTCTCAACATAACACACGGAAACCCTTCCGTAATAACCAAAACACACGGATACTCTTCCGTAACCACATAAGTATTCGGGTAACCCCCGCAATACCAATAAATACCCGGATAACCTCCGACGTATTAATAACCTATAGGTGCACACTACAGTATCTAATAAGTCAACCTTGAATAGTACACACTAACCGTGTGACTAAAGCTGACAATAACAAATAAGCCAACCTTGAATAGTACACATAAGAAGTGACTAAAGCTGACTATAGATCCTAGTCCATACGCATAGCAAGTTTAGAAAGCATATAAAAGCGATAATAGTCCACGTAAAATAATTTGCACGTTTCTCACCCCAATCGTTGAAAACATAGTTCAAGAGTAAAAAGTGGGGCTATGACTCACCTCAAGTCCAGAAATATAGCAAGACGAGGTAGGTAGCAATAAGATGTATGATAACTCACGAAACAGCAACTACGGACTTGGCACGACCTAACAATATTAACTCTTTCAGAAATCATTTCCTCAAATATATAATATTCCCAAACCCGGACGAGAATCCGTTTTATTACCGAAAATCCATTTCGTATTAGTTTGGTGTATTTGCGTTTGGTATCCATACGGGTGGTGGGTCGACTCAAAACAAACCAACAAGATCGCACATAGAACATATAATAAACTATAGATCTAATATTAGCCCAATATATCATTTAAATAAATCGCCAAAGTTTACCAAATCCGTCGATTTGATAATCCTCATATTTATTTACGTAATATACCGTTCCAAGATTACACCCAATCTAAAGCACATATAAAGCACATAGCACATAATTACTATATAGTATATATCATAGTTTAATAAATTCCTCGTATATATCGTCAAATTGGCCAGATTTCCCGATATATACACTCGCAATCTATTACCCTTTACATATACTACCACCTATGGGCGTCGTAGGATACGATGCCCACTAATATATTCGTTTCATATAATCAAACAACCCGACTCAACCTTACGGTTGGGTGGTTATTTATTTATAGAAAACGTCTATATTAGTCGTCATATATCCGAGACAACACGAATGTCGCAAATAATAACTTACCTGGACCCGAGTGACGACAATTTCGCCTAACTCAATAAGTTTATTCGTTATATATCCAAAACGACTTTTTATTTAACGTTTCATAATTGTCGGGAGTTTCCCGTTTATAACACAATTTCTAATAATAATAATACGTTTAATTAATATTACGCCACTTTCGTAGCCTAATATGTATCTAATCGTATTATTTATAATACGACTCGTGATTATTATTATTATTAATATACGCGTTTATATAGTTATATATACGTTACTCACGTATATACTTTCGTATAAACGTTCATATTACTAATAATTATTATTACGAGTGTTATTATTCTCGTTTTACTTTTAATATTTATTGAGTTACACGAAATGGTCATATGTCCGAGTCATGACTCTCGGCTCATTGTCCAAGTCCAATAATAAACCAAAGTCATAAACAATAAACTCCGTCCAATCACAATCTCAACCACGGGCTACAACAATAAGGTCCGACTACGGCACCCGACTAACCTATCTCCGTCAATCTAACGACCGTCTCACAATCGGTCCCCAATCACTTTCGTCAACAACTCCTCAATTACCAATAATAATAACCAATGTCGAGACCAAACACGGTCTCGACCCAACCAAAGTATACGGCCGAAATGAAATACCACAACAATACCAAAATTAAGTTCACAATTATCACAAAAGAAAAATAACATTAACCATGTTAATGTCCGGGTCGGTTTACCAAGCCAACACCCGAGCCAAGTGACCCACTTGGGTCTCGGCTGAAAATACGAGTCAAGGAGGACTCGACCAAGGACCACTTTGGTCTCGGCAATACTCAAACGAGCCAACCAAACACCCTTTTGGGTCGCGACTCCAAGCAACAAGGACAATAACAAATTGGTAACCAAACTAGCCAAAGAGCAAACCATTCGGACCAATGGTTACATAAGGCTCTCAACCGAGCCGAGGGGTAATATTACACCGAGACCATAGGGTCTCGGTTAAGCTCCATCGAGCCAAAACATCACCAAACGTGACCCAACATCCAAATCGAGCACCAAACTAGAACAACAAGGATTCCAAGGTCGAAAACCAAGAAAAATAACGAGCCGAGTGGCTCGTATCCACATCTAGCCGTGAGTCTTCGACTCACGGTTCATTCGAACCCACAAAGAAGCTAAACCCCGGATACCAAACTCATTTTTAGTAGCAAAATCGTTATTTTCCAATCATTTTAATTCGTCACCCTTAAAAACCATCCGTGTAGCCACGGAGTTATCACCAATTCGTGGTCCCCAAGAACCAAAATCGATTTTTACTCACCTCCAAGAACCTCCAAACGGTTAGATCTAGTAAAACAACAAAAACTCGACCGGATCTTTAAAGATTTCGTGATGTTAGGGGTCGTTTTAGGGTGTGTATGATACACCAAAAGAAAGAGAATTTGATGAGGAAGAAGATGGTGGTGTTCGTTTTGCAAGGTGGTCGGCGTAGTGGTGGTGGTGGCCGGTTATTTGGACCGGCGGCTAGGGTTAAACAAAAAGAGAAAAGAGAGATGAGAGGTGAGAGAAATATGTGTGAGGGTTTGTGTTGGTGTGTGTGAGGAACCGGACCCAAGCCCCTTTTGTTAACTTTTTTTTTTTTTTTTTTTTTTTTTTTTTTTTTTTTTTTTAAAGTAAATGTAATAATAATAATAAGTAGTGTAAATAATAATAATATTAGTAATAATAATAATATCATTACGATCGAGCGGGTAACATGGGTAAATGTAAAACACGTGGCCCGAACCCGAACTCATTTTAAATTTCCATATTACACGAGAACCTCTCGTAATCAATTAAAATAATAACGGCTCGTTAAGACGAATCATAAAATTATGTTAGGTAATCCTAGTGCCAAAGTCAACGTAGTACCAAGTGAGAATTCAAATATACATCACCGATCACATAATCAAAAACGAATTATGAACATAATTCACGAATACCATAACGTCATTAATTAAAATATCCATAAAATAGGTCTTACAAGTTCGCTGTGAAATGAAAATTTCAATTAAAAATTATAAACGAACTTATATCGAAATGCGGATTTTTAAAATGGCTCCCTAAACTGCCGGTTGTCACATCCTCCCCGTCTCAGAAGGAAACCCGTCCCGGGTTTCACTCGGAAAAATGTCCATCTACGAAGTGAAAAGCTTCGGATATCTTTTCCTGAACTCGTCCTCACGTTCCCACGTAAATTCCGGTCCATGTCGGGAGTTCCAACGAACCTTGACGAGCGGAACGCGACTCCTCTTGAGTCGTTTAACTTCACGATCTAAAATTTCGATCGGCTCCTCCACGAAATTCAATTTCTCATCAATACGAATGTCCCTCATTGGAATGACGGGCATTTCATCAGAAAGACACTTCTTCAAATTACTCACGTGAAACACGTCGTGAACTTTGCTCAGTTCAGACGGTAATTCCAACCTATAAGCCACGGGCCCAATTCTTTCTAAGATCAAGAATGGTCCAATGTAGCGCGGGTTGAGTTTACCACGTTTCCCGAAACGTATTACACCTTTCCAAGGCGAGACTTTCAGCATCACTTTGTCTCCAACCTGGAACTCTAAAGGTTTACGTCTCTGATCGGCGTAGCTCTTCTGCCTATCTCTGGCGGCTTGCAACCGATCACGAATCTGGGTTACTTTCTCGGTAGTTTCTAAAATAAGCTCAGGGCCTGTAAGTTGGCTATCTCCAACTTCTGCCCAACCAATAGGCGAACGACACTTTCTGCCATACAAGGCTTCGAATGGTGCAGCCTTAAGACTTGTGTGGTAGCTATTATTATAGGAGAATTCCGCAAGGGGTAAATACTTCTCCCAGCCTTTACCAAAGTCTATGATGCATGCACGAAGCATATCCTCTAGCGTCTGTATGGTCCTCTCACTTTGACCATCGGTTTGGGGATGATATGCAGTACTCATATCAAGCCTCGTCCCCAAAGCCGTTTGTAGTGATCGCCACAAAGCTGACGTAAAACGACTATCACGATCCGAAATAATAGATATCGGGACTCCATGACGCGAAATAATTTCCTTCACATATAACCTCGCAAGTTTATCCACACTATCATCTTCGCTAATAGCTAAGAAATGAGCAGACTTTGTCAGACGGTCCACAATTACCCAGATAGCGTCACAACCGCTAGCTGTCCTCGGTAATTTGGTAATGAAGTCCATAGTAATCCGCTCCCATTTCCAGACTGGAAGTTCTGGTTGCGTTAGTAGTCCTGACGGTCTCTGGTGTTCAGCCTTAACCTTGGCGCATGTCAAGCACTTACTAACGTACGACGCTATTTCTGCCTTCATATTTGGCCACCAATAGAACTTCTTAAGATCTTGGTACATTTTATCGGAACCAGGGTGAATGGAGTACTTTGACTTATGCGACTCATGCATAATCAATTCTCGAATTTCTCCATATAACGGTACCCAAATCCGATCTCCAAAACGTAATAATCCATCCGAACGCTTAACAAATCCTTTCTCATTATTAGCCATCCCAAATATGTTCTCGGCAGATCTATTCTCTGCTTTCAATGCTTCTGTTTGAGCTTCGAGTATCTGAGATGGTAATGGCGATGCTATAGTCATTCCCAATGACTTAACTCGTAATGGTGGTATCCTTTCCTTTCGACTAAGAGCATCAGCAACAACGTTTGCTTTACCAGGATGGTAGCGAATTTCACAATCATAATCGCTTAGCAACTCAATCCAACGTCGTTGTCTCATGTTGAGCTCTTTTTGATTCAAGATGTGTTGTAGACTTTTATGGTCAGTAAATACAACACACTTGGTTCCGTACAAGTAATGTCTCCATATTCTTAAAGCAAAAACCACAGCACCGAGTTCCAAATCATGGGTAGTGTAGTTTTTCTCATGCTTTTTGAGCTGTCGGGAAGCATAAGCTATCACCTTCTCTCGTTGCATCAACACGGCTCCTAAGCCTTTATGTGAGGCGTCACAATAGACGACGAAATCCTCGTTACCTTCTGGTAACGCTAAGATAGGAGCGCTACACAACATTTTCTTAAGCAATTGAAACGCTTCCTCTTCTTTATCTCCCCATTCATACGTAACACTCTTTTGAGTCAATTTGGTCAATGGTTTAGCTATCTTCGAAAATCCCTCGATGAATCTTCGGTAATAGCCAGCTAAACCCAAAAATTGACGAACTTCGGTTGGGGTTGTTGGTGCAGCCCAATCTTTTATTGCTTCAATTTTTGCAGGATCCACGTGGACTCCTTGTCTATCAATCACGTGACCCAAAAATTGTACGGTCGGAATCCAAAATTCACATTTCGAAAACTTGGCATAAAGTTTCTCCTTCCTGAGCAATTCCAAAATGAGTCTTAAATGCTCCTCATGCTCTTTCTCACTCTTTGAATAAATCAGAATGTCATCGATGAATACAATTACGAACTTATCCAAGTATGGCTTACACACGCGATTCATGAGATCCATGAATATGGCTGGTGCGTTAGTCAACCCAAACGGCATCACCTGAAACTCGTAATGCCCGTAATGGGTTCTGAAAGCCGTTTTCGGAATATCCTCCTCACGAACTCGGAGTTGATGATATCCCGATCTCAAATCGATCTTCGAATACACACTTGATCCTTGAAGTTGATCGAACAAATCATCGATCCTAGGTAACGGGTATCGATTCTTCACCGTTAACTTATTCAATTCTCTATAGTCAATACACATGCGAAACGATCCATCCTTCTTCTTCACAAACAAGACTGGGGCTCCCCAAGGTGAAGAACTTGGTCTTATGAATCCCTTTTCGGCTAACTCCGCCAATTGTTTCGACAACTCTTCCAGTTCGGTAGGGGCAAGACGATAAGGTGCTCGTGCTACAGGTGCAGCACCGGGTATCAACTCAATCTGAAACTCCACTTGTCTAGTCGGTGGGATTCCCGGCAAATCATCGGGAAATACATCAGGAAAATCACGAACTATAGGCACATCTCCAATACACCTTTCCTTTTTCTTCGTCTCTCCCTTCTCAGAAATTTGAGCTAAGAAAAGATAACATCCCTTCTCTATTAGCTTCGGTAACTTAGTGCAAGAAATCACCGCTAATCGGGATGGGCTCCTAGAATCCTTTCGGTCTCCTAGTATATTTAGGACCTCCCTTCCGTATGGTACACGCACGATCTTCTCGTCGCAAAGTATGTGAGCACGATATTTCGACAACCAATCCATACCAATGATTACATCAAAACTTCCTAACGTGACGGGTAGAAGATCTATGTTGAAAGGGTGATTCAAGAAATTTAATGTACAACCGCGAATGATGGTATTAATCCTTTCTAGGTTTCCATTTGCTAACTCAATATCATATCCAATTCCTAAGGCCATCGGGGGTTTATCTAGTAGGGGTGCAAATGTAGTGGACACAAAACTTCTATCGGCACCAGTATCAAACAGTATGGAAGCATAACGATTATTGAGGAGGAACGTACCAGTAACGACGTTCGGATCTTCTCCTCTCTCGTTCCCGAGCGCATACACTCTTCCTTGAGCAGCTCCAGCTTCCACACGTTGGTCCCCATTATCTTGTCGTCCACGATTTCCTCCAGCTCCACGGTTTCCATAATTGTACCCATTACCACCCGAGCCTTGATTTCCACGGTTCCGCGATTCTCTACACTCATTCCTATAGTGTCCCTTCTTTCCACATCCATAACAGGTAACATCTGCCTTATTTCTCATCTCAGGAACAGCTTGAACCATTGCAAGAGGTCGAGCTCTACAGTCCCTAGCCGTATGTCCTTTCTTTGAGCAATTCTGGCATTTCACACTACACCATCCAGTGTGATACTGATGGCAACGATCACACTTGGGTGCATCACCGTTCTGATTCTTCTTGTCTCCATTCCCAATAGCATAAGCCTTAGCTTGTCTCTTGCTTCGGTGATCGTTACTCTTAGAGTGACGGTCTCTCTTTCTCTTTCCATTCTTCTCCTTATCAGCTTCTTCTAATTCCAACGAATCCATAAGTTGTTGAGCAATTGTGATTGCCTCATGGATGTTTGCAGGCCTAGCAGAAATTACATCATTCCTCGTAGCTACAGGCAATCCATCAGTATACCTCTCGATCTTTTGAGTCTCGGTTTTCACCATGTCAGGGCACAACAAGGCTAACTCCTGGTAACGACGATTGTAAGTCGCCATATCATTACCTTTCACCTTGTGATTCCAAAACTCAATCTCTAGCTTCTTGACCTCATTCCTTGGGCAATAAGTCTGAATCAACAAGGACTTAAATTGCTCCCAGGTCATAGCATATGCTACATCACTCCCAACTGCATTTCGGTAGTTGTTCCACCAAGTCAAAGCTTCATCCTTGAAAGTAAAAGAAGCAAACTTTACCTTCGCATTCTCCGCACAACCACTGACATTAAACACTGACTCAGTCTTCTCAATCCACCTAACCAAGTAAACCACTCCCTCATTTCCACCAAACTCAATGGGTCCACAAATCTTGAATTCCTTATAATGACATCCATTAGCACGAACAGGTGGAAAAGTTCCAGCAGAATTGTTGGAATGATTTGACTCAGCGAGTAGTTCAGCAACTCTTTGCTCCACGAGTTGGTTGATCATTGCTTGATCCACAGTAGGTGCATTAAGTGGAACATGACCATTGTCTCCCTGAACATCAACATTTTGATTCCTGTTGTTACGGTTAGTGGTGTCCAAGTTGTCAGGAGTAGGGGTTTCAACATTTCGAGTAGGTCGACGACCTCGACGAGCAGGTGTAGGAGTAGTCACAGCAGGACCAGTCCTGGTAGACCTAACAGGGTTTCGACGGGGTGCCATTGATCTGTAACATCACACAAGTTCATGAATCTCCATTAGAACTTATCGACATGCTCAACAAAACATCTCAATGAAATCAAGTCATAGCAAGAATGGCAACGACACGCTATGTAATAATAAGCGAATAAGGACTCAATTTCCATAACACCCAAAATCACATAATATCATATACTAACAACCATCAATCATACAATAGCGATCTAACATCGTTCCAACCAACGGATAACACCAAACATACTAATCGTTCCAAAAGAGACGAATACCAAACAAAATACATCAAAATATGATAACTAGCTTTTCTAACCGAACACTCCTCAGCTAAGAAAGCAACAAGATCATATAACTCAAGTAACTAGCCACGGGGCTGACGGAGAATCCTCAACTCCTGCCTCAAGCCATCAAGATCTCTCCATAACGATCCTAACTCCACGCTATGGGTGTCTCGGTCTCTCTTGAGGTCAGCCACCTCCTTCTCTAGCTCGGCATTCCTTTGCCAAAGCTTGCGGTCGGCCTCACGAGCAGTAACGAATCCTCGCTGCAAACTATCGATATGCTCATGGACATCCATCATAACTCTCCTCAGTTCAGTAGCCCTGCCCACAGTGACAGTCAAATCAACTCTCAAATCTGCTAAAAACTCTCCAATAACTCTCTCAAGTCGATCAGATACGTGTGCAACTCTGTCACTAAGCTCAGTAATCCGAGCCCACAACCTGCCAACCTCACCCAACTCTGTATGCTCAGCAGAAACCTCAGACGATGCATCCGACTCCACGGGACTACCAGGTGGCAACTCAAACAAGAACGGATGATCAGGTGAATCGGGCTCAATCGGGTGCACAGGTGAATCAGGCTCCTCAGCCTGAGCTGGTGGTGCTAACTCATCATCATCATCATCAGGCATCTCATCCTCCTGAGGGTCATCCTCCTCCTCAGGGTCATCATCATCACCATGCTCAGCCTCCTGAGGGTCATCCTCCCGCTCAGGGTCATCAGCCTCATCCTCACCCTCGTACTCCTCCTCCTCATCGGAAGAGTACCTCATCACTCGTCGTCTCCTACTAGGTGAACCATGTGAAGATGTAGTAGGTGATCTAGGACGACGACGCAATGATGTGGGTGGCGCCTCAGACAGAAGAGAATGAGCATCAATTTGTAAAGGTGATGGAGTAGGGCGTACCGACATGCGTGCTGTAGCTCGGTGGGCAAAGCGTGGTGCCACACGAGCCAAAGCCTGATGAAGAGTAAGCTGCCTCGATGTACCAGGGAGCCCTAGAGAAGATGAGGGTCCCTGCGTAGATGCAGCAGGTAGTGCTGAAGTAGAAGCTGCCTGTGACACAATAGCTGTAGACATGGCCATCTGGTAGGGGTCATCAGATGCCATAGTGAACTGTGCGGGTAAAACTGGTGCAGTAAGGATGTCCTCGACGACATCAGGCACATGGGAGGCCATAGTCTGTGACAACGGCGTAGGGTAGGTGTAAGTGTTTCAAAACAACTTAAATCATAACTCATAAAATCGTACCAAATATGCACACCAAATAGTACCATATAATCTTAATAAAAGAATTTCAAACACCGCATTTCTAAAAATGTTTATAAAACATATAGACCATATAAATCCTCAAGAACGCCATCTTATACTAAATCCATAAACCTCAAATCATCTCAAATATCTCATAATACCTCAAATAATAGAAGATGCTTCGGCTTGGCGGGCTGGCGGGCGGTAGTCAAGGATCATTTTCTATAAAAATACGGTTATAGTTTAGGCGTTTATTTACCTAGTTCTCTATAACCTTGGCTCTGATACCAATCTGTAACACCCCCAAAATTTGATACAGCGGAAGACTCAACAAGCTTTCGGGGTGCTACGGGGATTGGTATCCAACACAAGACAATATAGAACGAGATAAAGCAAACATAGTAAAAACACAACCAAATACGGGGTTTTAAGGTTTACATTTATCCCAACATCATTCAGAGTTAGGCCCAAAATAAAATAACAATAGGTCCAAATTTAATTATCAGAGTTTAGAAAATATAGATCCATAACCGTGTGCCACAGCCGAGCCTTCCAATCCAAGCATGCACCTCAACACTTAATTACCTGAGAAAACGTGCTAAAAGTCAGCTTGCGCTGGTGAGATCATAGGTTTAAATTCAACTAATAATATAGTGGACATGTACGCAAAAACGCTTGCTAGCTAGACTAAGGATTCGGTAAAAGCCTGCGGATACCCTCCGCTCTCAACATAACACACGGAAACCCTTCCGTAATAACCAAAACACACGGATACTCTTCCGTAACCACATAAGTATTCGGGTAACCCCCGCAATACCAATAAATACCCGGATAACCTCCGACGTATTAATAACCTATAGGTGCACACTACAGTATCTAATAAGTCAACCTTGAATAGTACACACTAACCGTGTGACTAAAGCTGACAATAACAAATAAGCCAACCTTGAATAGTACACATAAGAAGTGACTAAAGCTGACTATAGATCCTAGTCCATACGCATAGCAAGTTTAGAAAGCATATAAAAGCGATAATAGTCCACGTAAAATAATTTGCACGTTTCTCACCCCAATCGTTGAAAACATAGTTCAAGAGTAAAAAGTGGGGCTATGACTCACCTCAAGTCCAGAAATATAGCAAGACGAGGTAGGTAGCAATAAGATGCATGATAACTCACGAAACAGCAACTACGGACTTGGCACGACCTAACAATATTAACTCTTTCAGAAATCATTTCCTCAAATATATAATATTCCCAAACCCGGACGAGAATCCGTTTTATTACCGAAAATCCATTTCGTATTAGTTTGGTGTATTTGCGTTTGGTATCCATACGGGTGGTGGGTCGACTCAAAACAAACCAACAAGATCGCACATAGAACATATAATAAACTATAGATCTAATATTAGCCCAATATATCATTTAAATAAATCGCCAAAGTTTACCAAATCCGTCGATTTGATAATCCTCATATTTATTTACGTAATATACCGTTCCAAGATTACACCCAATCTAAAGCACATATAAAGCACATAGCACATAATTACTATATAGTATATATCATAGTTTAATAAATTCCTCGTATATATCGTCAAATTGGCCAGATTTCCCGATATATACACTCGCAATCTATTACCCTTTACATATACTACCACCTATGGGCGTCGTAGGATACGATGCCCACTAATATATTCGTTTCATATAATCAAACAACCCGACTCAACCTTACGGTTGGGTGGTTATTTATTTATAGAAAACGTCTATATTAGTCGTCATATATCCGAGACAACACGAATGTCGCAAATAATAACTTACCTGGACCCGAGTGACGACAATTTCGCCTAACTCAATAAGTTTATTCGTTATATATCCAAAACGACTTTTTATTTAACGTTTCATAATTGTCGGGAGTTTCCCGTTTATAACACAATTTCTAATAATAATAATACGTTTAATTAATATTACGCCACTTTCGTAGCCTAATATGTATCTAATCGTATTATTTATAATACGACTCGTGATTATTATTATTATTAATATACGCGTTTATATAGTTATATATACGTTACTCACGTATATACTTTCGTATAAACGTTCATATTACTAATAATTATTATTACGAGTGTTATTATTCTCGTTTTACTTTTAATATTTATTGAGTTACACGAAATGGTCATATGTCCGAGTCATGACTCTCGGCTCATTGTCCAAGTCCAATAATAAACCAAAGTCATAAACAATAAACTCCGTCCAATCACAATCTCAACCACGGGCTACAACAATAAGGTCCGACTACGGCACCCGACTAACCTGTCTCCGTCAATCTAACGACCGTCTCACAATCGGTCCCCAATCACTTTCGTCAACAACTCCTCAATTACCAATAATAATAACCAATGTCGAGACCAAACACGGTCTCGACCCAACCAAAGTATACGGCCGAAATGAAATACCACAACAATACCAAAATTAAGTTCACAATTATCACAAAAGAAAAATAACATTAACCATGTTAATGTCCGGGTCGGTTTACCAAGCCAACACCCGAGCCAAGTGACCCACTTGGGTCTCGGCTGAAAATACGAGTCAAGGAGGACTCGACCAAGGACCACTTTGGTCTCGGCAATACTCAAACGAGCCAACCAAACACCCTTTTGGGTCGCGACTCCAAGCAACAAGGACAATAACAAATTGGTAACCAAACTAGCCAAAGAGCAAACCATTCGGACCAATGGTTACATAAGGCTCTCAACCGAGCCGAGGGGTAATATTACACCGAGACCATAGGGTCTCGGTTAAGCTCCATCGAGCCAAAACATCACCAAACGTGACCCAACATCCAAATCGAGCACCAAACTAGAACAACAAGGATTCCAAGGTCGAAAACCAAGAAAAATAACGAGCCGAGTGGCTCGTATCCACATCTAGCCGTGAGTCTTCGACTCACGGTTCATTCGAACCCACAAAGAAGCTAAACCCCGGATACCAAACTCATTTTTAGTAGCAAAATCGTTATTTTCCAATCATTTTAATTCGTCACCCTTAAAAACCATCCGTGTAGCCACGGAGTTATCACCAATTCGTGGTCCCCAAGAACCAAAATCGATTTTTACTCACCTCCAAGAACCTCCAAACGGTTAGATCTAGTAAAACAACAAAAACTCGACCGGATCTTTAAAGATTTCGTGATGTTAGGGGTCGTTTTAGGGTGTGTATGATACACCAAAAGAAAGAGAATTTGATGAGGAAGAAGATGGTGGTGTTCGTTTTGCAAGGTGGTCGGCGTAGTGGTGGTGGTGGCCGGTTATTTGGACCGGCGGCTAGGGTTAAACAAAAAGAGAAAAGAGAGATGAGAGGTGAGAGAAATATGTGTGAGGGTTTGTGTTGGTGTGTGTGAGGAACCGGACCCAAGCCCCTTTTGTTAAACTTTTTTTTTTTTTTTTTTTTTTTTTTTTTTTTTTTTTTTTTTTTTAAAGTAAATGTAATAATAATAATAAGTAGTGTAAATAATAATAATATTAGTAATAATAATAATATCATTACGATCGAGCGGGTAACATGGGTAAATGTAAAACACGTGGCCCGAACCCGAACTCATTTTAAATTTCCATATTACACGAGAACCTCTCGTAATCAATTAAAATAATAACGGCTCGTTAAGACGAATCATAAAATTATGTTAGGTAATCCTAGTGCCAAAGTCAACGTAGTACCAAGTGAGAATTCAAATATACATCACCGATCACATAATCAAAAACGAATTATGAACATAATTCACGAATACCATAACGTCATTAATTAAAATATCCATAAAATAGGTCTTACAAGTTCGCTGTGAAATGAAAATTTCAATTAAAAATTATAAACGAACTTATATCGAAATGCGGATTTTTAAAATGGCTCCCTAAACTGCCGGTTGTCACAACAAGTTTGATTTATACTACATCCGTCCCATAATTATTGTTCATGTTTGATTTTTTAAATATTTTTATTTCAACTTTGACTTTAAATATTTTTGTTTTTGTTGTATAATGTTTGATGAAAATTATATTAATGAAAATACATTTAAAACCAAATCCATTCATATATTTTGCATCAAATATTATATAACACATAAAAAATAACTACGGTCAAAGTCGTAAATAAAAGACTTAAAAAGTCAAACATGGACAATAATTCTGGGACGGAGGTAGTAATCAATTGGTGGTCAGTTCGAGGCATGGTATGTGAAGGCCGAAGGGGAAAAGCAAACATCTTACGTATTCTGAACAAAAATATTCCCATGGCTATTGTCAGCATATATCACTGAAGAGGGAATTAAACTTTCTCCTAATTACATAAATCAAGACCTCCATATTATACAAAACTATCCTTGTATGAAATGAAAGGGATCGGCATTGATATATCACGGATGTCTAAACTCTTACAATACCTTTGCCAACCCAAATATTAGTTGTTAGATAAACATACATATATAAAGTGATTTTAAACATATATGAGATGAACCTTACCTTCAAACATAATTTTTATAATTATCTGGAGCAACAAATAGACAAATTATGGGAGATGTTTCTTTTATAGCGGCCTAAACTCGAGGCCACATACAATGAGGCCAGACATATTTCCTTCATGGCTTGTAAATCTCATATGCATAGAAAGAGAGTCATCCTTGAATTCATGAGCTGAGTTAAACTTCCACACTTGAATCTCCATCCATCCATCTTCTCTTTGTTTTGGAACCCGAGTGATGCCATTTATGTTCAATGGGCTTGGGGTTATAAAATAAACAAATTCAGCCTCATTGTTTTCTTTGTGGAGTACGTCTCGTACTTCTACTGGACAATTCAGCCCCTCACATTTTTCTGAAAGCTTGAATACAATGTAACACACGTATTCTGTATCTGGTGACAACATTTGACTTTTGATTGTGCAATTGAGATGAAATACTTGTTTTGGTAAAAGCTCAATCACCTCTTGAAATCTGCATGTAGGATGATGGATTAAGGACAAAGTAATATATATAGACAGGAAACTAAATCCAAGAAGTTAAACTTTTGTCAGACATTTATTCACGAATTGAATCTTTAATTGTTAACCATAAAACTACATATTTGGATGTGCAATCAAAAAAAAGTTTAGCGGTTAAAGGTATGGCTGGAAATCCATGAGGGGTTCGGGTTGGTGGGTCATGATAGCCCAACCTGAACATGACCTATTTAAATTGGGTCAGACGTGTAACTTCTTTAAATATATTTTATGAACATGATTCATTTAACCCGCTTATCTATCTGGCGGATTAGTGAGTTACATGGGTTGGCAAGTCGACCTGTTTATCCCACCCAACCCGAACATGACCCGAAACTTGTTTACACCCAAACCCTAACCCATTTATTTCTGTATCAGTCTCGGGTCGTGTTTCATGTATCGACAGGAATTCCCGCCCCTTGCTAAAGGAAACTGTAAAAAAATAGCTATAATATAAGATACGAACCTGGACTCAGCTAATGGTTTTGAAGTAAAAAGATCTACATTAGAGAATTTGTATAAAACTGCCTTTGCCGAAAGCACAAGAAGTTTCTTTTCGTTGACCTTGCCCAACCAGAACAACTCGTCGTAGTTTCTACATATCTTGAATATTTCTTCAAAGTTAGTTGGCAATTGTTGCACCTGATTCACATTGAAGTTTGATTTCAAGACTTGTTCAACTTCCTTCAATTTTCCGATTTCTTCATGTTTCACCTGTGTGAAAACCATGTTAAATATGCAATATAGAACATCGATTTAGTTTAATTTTCTGGCATGCATCTGACCTCTTTGTATAATAAAAACAAAAGAGTATATAATGGAAACACGGGATATAATTTCAAACTTACTTTGTCCATTGCTCGAAATTCAATGCCTTCAACGTAAACCGCACCTTCTCCGCAATAGTGTAATGAAAAGCTCTCAAGTAGAAACTCAAAAACAACATCTTCGTTCTGATTCAAGAATTGGTACAGCTCAATCATCATCCAGTCCTTGTCTCTCCATGTTGCGAAATATGCATGTAGACTTTCGAGTCCCTTTCTATACTTTAGGTTAACACACATCGGTTTACTTGAAAATTTTCTTGAATCACTAAGTTTGAAGACTAAATAGACCCCATAAACAACATTAGTAGATAAAAATTGAGCCCTTGTCTTGATTTCGATCATCAAACTGGAAATATCTAATATCTCCACCACTGTCCCAAACCTGCGCATATTATAAACATCCAAGTCCAAATTAGTCATAGCCTCTATTCCCATGCACTTCTACTTTTGCATTTCATAATTTTTGGAACAAGAATTTAAATTCCATATTAAAATTGATTGTATCAGAAAAATCTCTTTTTAAATTAAGGGAAGAAGGTCATGATGACAGAGGACCGACAACAGAGGCATACCTCAACTACCTGATTAGAAGGTTTTTAAAATTATAGTATGCAGGACTACTTTTGTTATACAAATGGTTTGGGTCTCAAGTGTAATACATAGTTAAAGGGATTCTTAAGTTATTAAAAAAAAGCATTGAATGTACTTACGCTTAACACTTAATATTAGCAAAAATACAGAGAGTTAGAGAGAATAACCTTGATTTTGGAAGTGATTTCCTTTCATGGGGACAAGTGTTTTTGTAGGAAAACATTGTTGCTGAAACCATTTCATTTCTTACTCCATTACCATCGAATGACAACAACTGATGTATAACAAAACATAAATCAGGCTCAATTTTTATGATGTATAAATGCATGTGTGGTATTGAATTATCCCTCAAATAGGAAAAGAAACAAGATGAACTGATTACCACTTTGTCTTGTTGAAGGAGGATTCCCTTAGAAAAAATGTTGTAAAGTTCCTCTTTCTTTTTTGCAGAATAGACTTCAGGGCACTTTGACATCTTGATTATTTCTTTATAGTCTTTTGGCAATTTGGGCTCCCATTTCTCATAGTCCTCCTGTATATACATTAATTATTCAGTTAATAAACTAATGTCTCATATAGTTACCTTCTTAAATTTATAGAACAGTTAAATGCCATAGTTTAGATTTATATGAATCAAAAGTTAACCAATTTTGTCAAACTATAAAAACTTACCTGAAATTCCAATGATTTCTTGAGTTGTATGACCACTTCATCAGCTGTTGGTCGTCTTTCTCTCTTGTGATGTAAGCATTGAAAGGCAATCCTTGTAAAGGTAATATATGACTGTGGCGCAATTTGTTCTTTGATACCCTCGAACACTAACTTATCAAGTTTTCCTTCATAGTAGCGTTGTTTAGCCAAAAAGGGTAAATAAAGATACTCATCATCCAGCTTTTCGGATGAAAGTTTCCCACACAATACGTCACACAAAACCGCACCCAGTGAGAATATATCAGACTCTTTCGTTAAGAAGCCTGTTTTCGAGTGTAGTGGGTCACCATAGCCTATTGTGCCTGTAACATTGTCGATGACATTGTCTACATTCTGATTTGTTGAACATACTAAGGAATGACCAAAGCCTGTAAATTTTGCTTTCCAGTCATCAAATAGTAGAATGTTGCTACTGTTGATATCCCTATGTATTACCGTTTCTGGACATCCATGAAGAAACTCCAACCCAATTGCAATATCGATGCATATTTTAAGCCGCATCAACCATGTAAGACTATCATCGCTCAAGTACTTATCAAGACTACCTCTAGATGCATACTCATATGCAATAATCTTTTCATCCTCTTCATCACAGTAGCCTACAAGAACAATCGCATTTTCATGTCTATACTCCATAAGGATTTCCAGTTCTGTCATAAATTCAACATCTCTTTCAAAAGACTTCCTATCCAACCGCTTTACCGCAATGTTATTATGTCCATGAGCGTGAGTAACTACTCCTCTGTAAATATTCCCAAATTCACCATGTCCAATGATGTTGTCTTGACTGAACTCTTGCGTAGCTAACTTTACGTCTTCAAGTGACAGTTTAAGGTTGTCCTTATGGTGCTCCTGTGAATCATGGATCAGTAAGTTATTTTAATAAGTAAAAAATAAACTAAAACTACTATCTGCTATCTAAAATTTTCATTGTGTCTTACCTGACAGTTTAACGCTTTTTTGAGTTCTTTGATGACAACTTCTATGGTTGGACGTTGCGCTTGAGTTTCTGCCACACATCGAAATGCGATTTCTAAGAATATGTCCAAAGACTCTTTATTGGGTCCTTTGCTTAAAGAAAAGACATGTTCATCGGTCTCCTCCTTTATCTTGTGATCAACAATTTGCATTATTGTTCCCCTTTCAAAATGATCTCTTGCAATGGGTGCAATTCCCTTCTTATTCACTTTGGTGTATACAGAATCATAGGCCAACCTTCCGGTCAAGATCTCAAGCAACACTACTCCAAACGAGTAAATGTCTGATTTCTTATGTAGTTTACCACTCTTCTGATATTCCGGATCCAAATACACATATGTACCTGCAATCATATTGGTTTGGATAATGCTGGCTGATTGATTTGCTGGGTGGAATTTGGAGAGCCCAAAATCCGCAATCTTTGCCTTCCAATTATCTCCCAATAGAATATTATCGCTCTTGATGTCCCGATGTATCATCTTTCGTTTGCCATGATCTGTGTTGTTGTGAATGTAATTCAAACCATGTGCAATATCAAGACATATATTTAGCCGTTGCAACCAATTAAGATTAGTGAGTTTATCACTGCTTCCTAAATAGCTTTCAAGACTTCCTTTTGAAGCATGCTCATAAACTAGGATCATTGCACCATTACCTTCATCACTAAAACCAAGAAGAGAGATTACATTCTCATGCTTACAAGTAATTAGGGTTTCAATTTCTGCAATGAACCCTTGTTCTCCTTCTTGATTGTAAATGCGCTTTATGGCTACCGTGCTTCGTTTTCTGGGTAAGTCGCATTTATCCACCCCTTCTTTCGACGAGGAACCACTGCTATCAAAAAGTTCAAGATCTGCTTTGTATACTTTACCGAATCCGCCAGACCCGATGCAGTATGCGTCATCAAAATTCTTGGTAGCCTCTTTTATATCATTTAGTCCAATCTTCAATTGTTCAAAGTTCTTCCCCTGCGACATTATGAAGTAGTGCAACACCACATTAATGCTAGTAAGGATTGGAGTGATATTAAGAGAAGTATTTATAATTGAGTGATAGTTATTAAATGGTAAGTAATAATGGTTTTATCCCTAAACTTTGAGTTGGTTTAATCACTTAATTTTTTTTTGCAAATGTTTAATTTCATGCCGGTTTTAAGCTGAGTATTGTATCATGTCCAAAATTGTCACTCCTACTTGCAACTTTCCCTCTTTTCAGCACATTTTTCTTAACACCTGTAGCTAGTCATGTCCTAGTAATACTTATTCGGAACCAGTAGCATGTAAATTCTGTAAAGAAAAACTTCCCAATAAATAGTTAAGGATTTATTAAATTGTCATATAAATTAAAATATCAAATGAACATTCAAAACATAAGAGTATTTAATAGAGAAACATGTAAACTCACCGAATAAATTGTTTAATCAAATGGTTAATCAAAGTTAACAACAAACACATTGTCAAAAATAATAATAAAAATAATAATAAAAAATTAAATGCTTAAACTATAAATTAACTCAAAAATGTTGATAAAATCATAACTTCACCCTTTTTAAAATGAGTAGTAATTGACATACCTAATTGCATGACTTACAATTAGATCACAACATTTGAATAATCAAAGGCTATAAGGAGGAGAGAGAAACATCACCTCCACTTGTCATATGTTCAATTACTAAAATCATAAGTTTTGAAAAATCATCATCAATAGGTAGCTTAGCTTTAAGTATTTAAGTTACTAAGAAAAGCATATCGAAATCACAAGCGTAGCCACGATGATGCGCCGTCACGCATCGGAACAAAGTGGTCATCGAACATAATTTTTATCTATTTCATGCTTAAGGTTAGGGATGAGCATTTCGACCTGAATCCCGGAACCGAACCGGAACCATACCGAAACGGTACCGTTCCCGATATATGGTACGGTACAGGGACCACGAAATAAGGTGAAAAAAAATCGGGACCACTAATTCGGTACGGGAGCGGTACCGTGCTCATCCCTACTTAAGGTCATTAGTTCAAATCCTTCAATTTTAACTTTAAACTTTTGATTGTTTTAGCTTAGTTGGTTAGTTCTCCCTTCATGCAATAGGTCTTGCGTTCTACGTTCACATATACCTTTTTTTGTCTTTTTTAAATACTCTTTTACTATTATTGGTTTATGACTTTAAGTTTTCTGATTATTAATTAGACAAAATAAAGTGAATAAGATGAATGTGTATATATATTTATATAAGATTTTGACAACTACTTCTTTGAAAATATTAATATTAACTTACTTAAAATATATTTACAAGTACAACTTGAGAAATTAGCCTCTTTGAAAGGTTTTATCTTATTAACTTCTTTTTTCATGTCATTAACTTATATAAAACAATAATTTATAAATATGAAGCTGTTAATTCATATTCATATCAATAAGTTTTCAGACAAACTTAGTTTAATAAAGGAAGATCGTGCTATCATGGTTAACATTTATTGAGGCAATCAATTATTTTTTGCGGCATACTGAAAATTTACGTACTAGAAGCTTTAGCTTAAATATTAAAAAATTTCAACTTTGAATCAATTATAAACCGAAATTATTAAGTTATGCACTATAAAAATTATAGTTTTATATAATACTTTTTAGTTCTATGATATTATATTCTAAAAAATATAAAATACAATGTTAAAAAGCTATAATAATGTAAAATCAAAATCACATGCACGTTTTAGTATATAAGGTGATAATTTTTGATAGTTGACAACAAAGGTACTGGCATTTGCAGTGATGATAGATAGTGGATTATTGGTTATGTCTTATATGGTTTAAATAGGCGATAACAGTTGGTAACATAGAATAACTCCTTTAAATTAAAAGTTTAAGTAAATAAATTAGGTACCTTCAAGCGATTGAATGATGTACGGTCAACTGGATTTTCATGTCTCCACTGATGCTCCAAAGCTTTCTCAAGTCTTTTGATAACCTGATCTATTTGCGGACGCTTCGTCCGTTCCTCTTGTATGCAGTAATGTGCTGTTTCTGAGAAGATTTTAAATGCTTCTGGGTCCATCTGTTTTCGTAAATGTGGATTGATCATTTCATCCAAATGAGATTTGGCGAGTTGACTTAATAACCCCTCTTCCAACTCTTCATCAAGGATGACTGCACTCCTCCCGCACAAGACTTCGAATAATACAACACCGAACGAATACACATCTGACTTGTGGGTCACACCGTCAGTCTTTTTATATTTTGGGTCGAGATATGCATCCTTAACAATATCACGAGTAAGAAAAAGACGGTGCCTCCGAGCTACTGTATTTTTCAACGAATGTCCAAAACCAGATAACTTGGGTTCCCATTTGTCATCTAGTAAAATTTGTGAGCTCTTGATGTTGCAATGTATGACAGTGAAATCACGTCCAACATCATAATGGATGTAACTCAATGCATTTCCAACACCAACACATATCTTCAACCTTTGCATCCATGTAAGAGTCTGGTCACTTAGATATTTTTCGAGACTTCCGTTGGCCTCCCTCTTGTATATCATAAACTTCAACTTCTCCTCATCGCAAAACCCAATAGGAGACACTAGATTCTTATGTTTGAGACTCGAAAGCATCGAAAGCTCCATCCAGAACATTTTGCTCTCATCTTTTTCAGAATCAGATTGGTAAAACTTTCCAAAGATATCGATGGACTGTTCGGAACGCAAGAGACGACCTTTGAAAAGCTTTTCATCTCTGTTGATAATATTTTCTTCATCAAAATTGTTGAATATTGAGTTCATATCTTGATCGCTGAGTTTTAAGTGGGATAAATCTTTGAGGAAAGACTTTGTGTTTTTGCTGACTTGGGATTCATTGCCAATAGATGCGAAGGTTACTGATCCCTATATGTGTAGATTAACAGGATGCAACACTTCAGTTAGGTTGATTGATCAATTAAAATATTTATTAAACAGTCGAAATGGTAAGAAGTAAGTACATATAATACGGGATCTTGTGTATCACTCTCAAGATATTTTATACATGAGTCATTTTCAATGGGCTGATAATAAAAGCTGGCACAGCAAATGTAAAGAAGATAGATACTGTATAAAAGATAAGCATATTTAACTTGGGTGAAGATTGTTGAATATAGTGATAGAAGCTAACCGAGTTAGCAAATAATCTCCAAAAATGAATAGCTTAGCAAATCTCTAACAATATAGTAATAAAGTAGTAGACTAAACTTTAGATCAAATTTTCTCCCTTTTTTGCAACGTAATTACAGTTAAATAACAAAAGAACAATGAATGATCTTCTAAACTTAAGGAATAAAATATAACTAAACATGGGAAACAATGCATGGGTGGTACGTGGTAACGACTAACATGGACCACTTTCTAAACAATGCATGGGTGGTTCGGTTGAGACTTGGTCTTGGGTCTCAGGCCACGTTCGTTTCATATAAGGACTATATGTGACAATAGTTGATACTAGTCAACTTCATTTCTTTTGAGATAAGCATACCTTTATAAATTGTCGCGTGTCTTCACCTAATGGTTAGACATATCTTTGGCTTTTATACACGCATATCATTTTTTCCTAAAACTAATGCGACATGTATTCTAATTATTATTTTGAGCCAACACGTGGTTCTTATCTCACGCCTACATCTTATTTATTAGGACTTTTTATTTGTAGAGTAAGGATCAAATAAGAAATAAAAGTAAAATGAGAAGGATGAGAAATAATCGCAGCCGCACATTTCAGATGCACCTATAAACATAATGCATCTCCTATGAAATTTTCCTTTTATATTTGAAATGTGTGACTAAAAACATTTCTCATTCTTTTTATTTTTATTTTTCTTCTTAGTGGATCCTTTCCCTTTATTTGTAACCAAAATACAAGATCTATATTAATATAGGCAGAGTATTGTGACCATAATTCAACTAAAGTTATACGTATATAAGTGACATGTCTAATTTTTCACTCTTACCCGGTCATCACGTTATAAACGGAACAAAACACCCACTTTAAATGACTTATGTGGCATATTTCTCAGTTCAATGGTTTACTAAAGTTTATGTGACCTTCCCCTAGTCATGATCAGAACATAATCTTTCTTTTTCGTTTCTCTTGTGTCGACAAATATCGTTTGAGTATAATGAGCAGATAAGATTTAACTAGAAAATTATATCATTACCTATTTTTCTCTCATTTAAAAATTTCAGTGACTTACAAGTTGTAAGAACAAAAGTTTAATTAAAATAAGGGAATTGTTATAGGTGTCCAGAGCATTATATAAAGGTCATTGATTAAACTAGGGTTAATTACTTGAAAATTTATTATACTTGTCATTATTTGTTATTGTGTGTACTAAACTTCTTTTATTCGTATTGTGTGTATTTTGTACTATTTAGCCATGTAAAATGATCATTTACCTTTCAAAATTTGAAAAAGTAAAGTTAAGATGGTTACAAAATACACATAATAATCGAAATTTAAAAGTTCAGTACACACAATAAGAAAAAATAAGATTCAATACACACGATAACAAAAAATGTCAAATATGATATATTTTCAAGCAATTAACCCATTAAACTATCATTTTCATTTTTAGTACCACCTCATATTAATTATGTTCCATCAATTTGGTTAAATTGTTAGAACTTATTAATATGAGGTGATATTAAAAATGACTTTTATATAATGTCCGTGGGCATCTAATACTAATTCTATAAAATAATTACCTTTTCATGATTGAATGACATGCCTTCAACTTCAACCGCAGCTACTGAGTTTTCCTTTAACATCATAAACAAAGTAATAAGTAAGTTACCATTATTGTATTAAACAAAGAGTATTTAGTACAATATTGAAAGAAAAAGAGGAAAACCCGTCTTACAACATTTTTACGTTTCAACTGAAGTTCCAACGCTTTCTCAAGTCTTGTGACAATCTCATCTACATTCGGGCGTTGGGATAGCTCTTCATTCAAGCAGTCATACGCTGTTTCTGAGAAAACATTGAATGACTCCGGATCCATTTGTTTCAATAGATACGGATCGATTATATCATCAAGTGTTTTCTCTCTATAATGAAAAATTGCCACCGAAGCCAAATACTTATTATCTTTACCGTCACTTACTGATTTTCTAGCACATAATAGTTCAAACAATACTATCCCAAAGGAGTAGATATCTGAATTGTGGTTCACAATGTTGGTCTCTAAACATGTCGGGTCTGTATAACCCTTGGTTGACCAAACTGAATCTGTATGGAAAGCATGGTGCCTTTCAGATGCTTTTATCTTCATGGAGTGCTGAAATTCAGATAACTTGGGTTCCCAGTCATTATTCAGTCCAACTGTTTCACTACTGATGTTCTGGTGTATAACGCTAAAATCGCGTGGCTCGTCATAATGAATGTAATTCAATGCATGCGCAACACCCACAGATATCTCCAATCTTTTCACCCATGTCAACAACACCATGTTACTTAGATAGTTGTCGAGCCTTCCCCTGGAGATCTCGTGCTTGTAAATGATGGTCTCTACACCAGCTTCATTACAAAACCCGACAATAGAAACAAGATTCTTATGTTTGAGTTCAGATAGCATCGCAATCTCCGTCCAAAACTGTTGTTCATTTTCATCATCCCATTTTTTATTAGTTAACCTCTGAGCAGTTATATCTATCAACTCACCGGACCAAGAGAGGTGTCCCTTGTATCTCTTTCCAAATGCACCTGTGCCTATAACATTTTCTTCATCAAAGTAGTTGGTGGCAGATAATATATCTTCAAGGGGGATTCTTAGGTGAGCAAGGTCGTTGGGCGGAGAGTGAATCTATTACAAAAGCAAGTAGGTTACAAAAGGATGTGAGATTACGATATTCAATTAATACACAAATTAACAACAAATGATGTATCACCCGTATATATGTATAGTTGGCGATCTTGACCGAACGTCCCTTTTTTAATCACTATTTTTAATCCTAATTGATATCAATAAAGTTGGTTTTATTTCTTTTCTATTTATTGTTATTTATTGTCACTGAAGATTGTATTGTTTTTGTCAACGTCATATCCTATATTACATTTCTTATTACTTAGACTACCCGACACGACCCATGATACGTCGGATTTTGTGGATTTTGGAGCTTAAGTTATCAATTCTTTTTTAGTGAAAAAGGATTATTACTATTAAAATTTGTAAGTTAATTTTTTGTTTTTAGCTATCTATGTACAATGTCAACTATACATGTTACCCTTTTAAAAGAACAAAAAGTTATAATGGTCAAAATAAACTTACGGTCCCCTTGATTTAAACACAAGAAAAATTATTAACTTAATAACTAAAAACCGCAAAACGCGACTTATCATGTGTCGGCACGAGTAATCAATATGGTCATTTAATATAATACATTAAAAAGGTTATTGATTTTAGTTAAAACATTTTGTCAAATGGTTGTCCAAAGTTATGGGGTTATCAAACAATCATTAAAAGTTAAGTGGTCTTTTTAAATGGTCAAAGAAAGTTAAGAATACAAACGTTACGAAAAGTGGTTAAATGGTTATATCAATAATTGACCAAGACTAAGAGATTAATTGTTGAATAATAATTGACCCTAAAATTTACAACCATACTATCAAGTAGTAGTAAATATATGAATAAAAAATATGAAGTGTTAAATACTAATTATACCATTTATATAGACTAGGTGAGTACCCGTGCATACCGGCGAAAATTTAAAGCGGCAAGTAATTATAGTTGTGAAACTGCTGTTAAGTGTTTCGTGTATGAAATAGATGTATATTGTTTATCGGGTAAAACTTTCAACATATAATTAGTCATGAATGGAAAATATACATGTATGTAAAGTACAATATTAAAAGGAATAAGAAGTATGTGTAGATTAACAATTTCACATTTTTCGCTTTAAGAGTTTTAAGCAAATGCGATTTTTCTTTATATATAATGAAGAGATGTCTTTGTTTTATCAAAAGTGATTCAATATGCTAAAATCGGTTTGTTTATATCTTAAAATTTGGTTAAAACTAACATAATAATGGAAAACATATTGTGGTGGAACAATTAAAGAAAAAATATAAAGTTTTTACCATGTTTTCTCGTGCTAGTTCCAAAGCTTTCTCAAGTCTTGGGACAACGTCATCTATATTTGGGCGTCGCGATCGTTCTTCATCCAAACACTCATACACAATTTCCGCGAACATGTTAAGTGAATGCAAGTCTATTTGTTTCCACAGATCCTCATCAATTACATTATCGAGTTTTTTCTCTCGATAATGGGTGATGATTAGCTGAGCCAAATCACTTGTAAATGTTGATGTCCTACCAGACAGTAGTTCACACAAAACTATCCCAAAGGAGTACATATCCGACATGTGGTTCACATTGTTCGTCTTTCTATATGTTGGGTCTCCATACCCTTCCACATATATAGGATCATTAGTATGAAATGAATGGTGCCTTTGAGACGCTTCAATCTTCATGGAATGTTGAAAGTCAAATAACTTGGGTTCCCAGTCATGAGTTAATAGAACTCTGTCACTGCTAATGAGCCGGTGTATTACGCTAAAATCGTGTGACTCATCATAATGAATGTAACTCAATGCATGTGCAAGACCCACAGAAATCTTCAATCTTTGCACCCATGTCAACCTCATTGGGTCACTTACATATTCATCGAGCATTCCCCTGGTTTCATCATACTTGGTAACGATGATCTTCTCATCTTTTTCATCACAAAACCCAACAAGAGAAACCACATTCTTATGCTTGAGACTAGAAAGCATGTAAAAATCCTTCCAAAACTCTTGTTCATCTTCGTCATCCCTTCCTTTATCAAACCTCTGTGCATTGATATTAATCAACTCACCGGACCACAAGAGCTGACCCTTGTATTCCTCTGCAATTCTCCTTGACTTGATGTGATTACTCCAATCAAAGTTGTTGGTGGCGGATAGTATGCTTTCAAGGGGGATTTTGAGGTGAGAAAGATCGTCCTTTGATAAAGACATTATCTGTTTATCAAGTAAAAACGTGAATTAATACACAAGATACGATAACACAATAAGAGAGATTGATGAAGTGCCTACAACGTGTTTGATGAAATTCCTGATCCTTTTCAAACACATGTTACTGTAGATACTTTACTTGTATGTTATATTGATCTTGAATTTGAGTCTAAATCTGTATATAATTTTCTACTTTATAGCTATTATCATGTTATGTTTGTGGAAAAAAATTTAGAATAACATCCCTTTATAGTTTAGGAAGTGCATAGTCTTATAAATTTGAAATGTTTGGTTCTTCATGTTGTCCTACAATAGCTTGGTTTCGAGATTACCTAAAAAGTTCAGGAGGTGATGTTTGCTAGTGATTTCATGTTGAGATATAGTCTTGGATAGTGCAGTTAAATTTGCTCCTGTGGTGTTTTTAAAGCATATTTTGGTCCATAATCAGATGGATGGATGATATATACATTGCATAGTGGTGAGTGGAGTTCGTCCATTTTAGGCTATTGCATGTTCTTTGTCTACCGATGCAGTTTTGAATCTGTATATAATTTCTACTTTATAGCTATTATCATATTATGTTTGTGGATAAAATTAAAATAAGATCCTTCTATGGTTTAGGAAGTGATTTCATGTTGAGATATAGTCTTGGATAATGCAGTTAACATATTATTTCCTTTATCATATGGTGTAAGTATGTTACTACATGGATGATATATACTTTGCTTAGCGGTGAGAGGAGTTCATCCATTTTAGGCTACTAGAAATGTGCCCGCGCGATGCGGGGGCGGATTGTTGGGGGTGAAGAGGAGGGAGGTGGGGTGGTGGAAAATGGTTGTTGGGGTGGTTATAAATTGTTGGGGGTGATTGTTGAGGTGGTTATAAATTGTTGGGGTGATTGTTAGGGTGGTTGTTTCCATAATTAGTAAGTAGAAGTCTGAATTTTTAAGCCTTTCTAATTATAGAATAGTCCCAAATACATTATATAGTAGTATAGATTACATGTTCTTTGTCTATTGATGCAGTTTTGAAGGGATACTACGGACTCGAATTGTTCGTTTGGTTCCCTCATTGCATTCAAAGACATGTTTAATTTGGCAATATAATTCATTGTTTAACGTTGATTATTTGGTCATCTGAAGTTGAAGTTGTTTCCGAAGACATGTTTTTGGCATATCAAGGTGCTACTTGGGCTACTGGGCTCCTGATAGTTTAACTTTGTGGTTATTTGTTATTAGTTTCTATTTGGTTTCTATTCCATCAAGCCCATTCGCATGGTATTATTATATGTACGCTAATTTGGTTATTTTTTTAGTAAGAAATCCACTATAGCTCATTCAAAACTCCCAATTATATATTTATATAACCTTTGGTATTTTATCCTAAAAAGAAACAAAAGTTGACACCTTGAACGTGCAATTTTTATTCATAACTTTCATTAAAAGCAAATTTTGAAGTGTAAAAACAATATCTTGAATTCGTTCAGTATATCAAGTATGATTTAAGTACAATTTGTTCAATATATCAAGTATGTACAGCTATATTTGTATAAAAAAAATAATAATGGAAAACCATTTGATGTAGCATCGAAATAATAGAACAGTCTGTTAACCAATCAGATTCTTTAGTTTATCCTTCGTGAGCAATAGATGAAAATAAGAAATTTTATGGCCAACAACATTTAGTTTATATATCAAATTTTGTACAAAAACATTTAGTTTATATATCAAATTTTGTATTCTTTTTTTCTACAGTTAACCAATTACTAAAAAGTCTTACCTTTATCATTTTGCCCTTAATGTAAAAACAAACAAGAAGGTGCTAGTAGCCGAGTGGCAAATTTGTTTCTATCAAAGTTTCTTAAGGCTTTTCACCCAAGTTCAGATCACAACACTTCCGTTTTTTGTGCTTTAAGCTAGTTGCTAAGCGGTTGTTTTTAAATAATTCATTATTAATTTAAATAAATTAAAAGCTTGGTGCGGGTGGCCGATCCAATAACGTGAATTTTAATTACGTTAATAACCGACAAAAATATGTAAACCGTCTTTATCACATACTTCGATCATGCGTCAAAAATGATTACAAAACTTGAATATATATAAAATTCTCGCTATCATTTATTTATTGATCAGTGACCAAGTGTTTGATAAAATATAAACTTTTTAACCTTATACTACATGCATGTAAATAAAAGAGCAGATATAATTAACTATATGCATGTATTGGAGTCATATACAGTGAGGTCCAGCAATGGAAGACATCATATCAAGTGCCTATTAATTATCTATAATCAGGTTTATGGGGTCTAGTTAACGTGCAAACTGATTTAGTGAATTGAAGGTGTATAAAGAAAAGGTCTTACAGGCATGTTTTCACGTGCGAGTTCCAACGCTTTCACAAGTCTTGGGACAATCTCGTCTATATCTGGGCGTTGCGATCGATCTTCTTTCAAGCAGTCATAGGCTATTTCAGCGAACATGTTGAATGACTGCGAGTCCATCTGGTTCCAGAGACCCCAATCAATTATTTCGTTGAGTTTTTTCTCACGATAATGGGTAATGGCCACCGGAGCCAAATACTTATTATAGTCGTTGGCTATTACTGCTTCCCTGCCACACAGTAGCTCAAACATTACTATCCCAAAGGAATAAATATCCGACTTGTGGTTGGCACTTTTTGTCTCAATATATGTTGGGTCTGTATACACATCTGTACCCCACACCTTATAAGTGTTGAAAGAATTGTGCCTTTCAGATGCTTCGATCTTCATGGAAAGTATAAAATCACCTAACTTGGGTTCCCAGTCATCATTGAAATAAATCGATTCACTTTCGATGTTGCGGTGTATTATGCTAAAATCACGTGACTCGTGATAATGAATGTAGCTCAATGCTTGCGCAACACCTACAGATATCTCCAATCTCTTCACCCATGTCAACAACACCAGGTTACTTAGATAGTTGTCGAGCCTTCCCCTGGTGATCTCGTGCTTGTAAATGATGGTCTCTGCACCACCTTCATTACAAAACCCAACAACAGAAAGAAGATTCTTATGCTTGAGACTAGATAGCATCGAAATCTCGGTCCAAAACTGTTGTTCTTTTTCATCATCCCATTCTTTATAAGATATCCTATGAGCATCGATGTTAATCAACTCAGCTGACCAAGAGAGCTGTCCCTTGTATCTCTTTCCAAATCCACTTGTGTCTGTGATATTTTCTTCATCAAAGTAGTTGGTGGCGGATTCTATATCTTCAAGGGGGATTCTTAGGTGAGCAAGGTGGTTGGGCGGAGAGTGTATCTATTACAAAAACAACCAGAGTTTGGGTTACAAAAGGATGTGACATGACGATATTCAGTTAATACACAAATCACAGCGAATGATGCATCATCATTATGTATTGGCCATCTCCACCGAACGTCCCTTTTTTAATCCTAAGTTGGTTTTATTTCTTTTCTATTTATTGTCACTGAAGATTGCATTGCTTGTGTCAGCATCATATCCTATACTACATTTCTTATTACTTAGACTATTGTCGGAACGGGTAATCAATATAATAGGTCATCTAATATAATACATTAAAAAGTTATCGATTTTAGTTAAAAGATTTTGTCAAATGGTTATCCAAAGTTATTGGGTTATATACTTATATCAAACAATTATGGAAAGTTGGGTTATATACTTATATCAAACAATTATGGAAAGTTATGCAGTCTTTTTAAATGGTCAAAGAAAGTTAAGAATAAAACGTTATGAAAAGAGGTTAAATGGTTATATCAATAATTGACCAAGACAGAAGAGATTAATTGTTGAATAATAATTGACCCTAAAATTTATGACCATACTATCAAGTAGTAGTAAAATATATGAATAAAATATGAAGTGTTAAATACTAATTATACCATTTATATAGACTAGGTGAGTACCAGTGCATATCGGCGAAAATTTAAAGCGGCAAGTAATTATAGTTGTGAAACTGCTGTTAAGTGTTTCGTGTATGAAATAGATCTATATTGTTTATCGGGTCAAACTTTTAGCTTATAATAATTAGTCATGAAAGGAAAATATACATGGATGTAAAGTACAATACTGAAAGAAATAGGAAGTATGGGTAGATTAACAATTTCACATTTTTCACTTTGAGAGTTTTAAGCAAATGCAATTTTTCTTTATTTATAACGAAGATATGTTTTTGTTTTATCAAAAGTGATTCCATATGCTAAAATCGGTTTGTTTATGTCTTAAAATTTGGTTAAAACAAATAAAATGAAAAGGGAAAACATATTGTGGTGGAACCATAAAAGAGAAAATATAAAGATCTTACCGGCCTCTTTTCACGTGCTAGTTTCAAAGCTTTCTCAAGTCTTGGAACAATGTCAACAATATTTGGGCGTCGCGATCGTTCTTCGTCCAAACACTCATACACAATTTCCGCGAACATGTTAAGTGAATGCAAGTCTATTTGTTTCCACAGATCCTCATCAATTACATTATCGAGTTTTTTCTCTCGATAATGGGTAATGATTAGCTGAGCCAAATCACTTGTATATTTTGGTGTCCCAGACGACAGTAGTTCAAACAAAACTATCCCAAATGAGTACATATCCGACTTGTGGTTCACATTGTTAGTCTCAATATATGTTGGGTCTCCATACCCTTCCACATACTCAAGTTCATTAGTATGAAATGAATGGTGCCTCTGAGACGCTTCAATCTTCATGGAACGTTCAAAGTCAGATAACTTGGGTTCCCAGGCATGAGTTAATAGAACTCTGTCACTGCTAATGAGCCGGTGTATTACGCTAAAGTCGTGTGACTCATCATAATGAATGTAACTCAATGCATGTGCAAGACCCACAGAAATCTTCAATCTTTGCACCCATGTCAACCTCATTGGGTCACTTAGATATTCATCGAGCATTCCCCTGGTCTCATCATACTTGGTAATGATGACCTTCTCATCTTTTTCATCACAAAACCCAACAATAGAAACCACATTCTTATGCTTGAGACTCGTAAGCATGGAAACCTCCGTCCAAAACTCTTTGTCATACCTTCCTTTATCAAACCTCCGTGCATTGATATTAATCAACTCACCGGACCGCAAGAGCTGACCCTTGTATTCCTCTGCAATTCTCCTTGACCTGATGTTATTTTCTTCATCAAAGTTGTTGGTGGCGGATAATATGCTTTCAAGGGGGATTTTGAGGTGAGCAAGATCGTCCTTTGATGAAGACATAATCTGTTTATCAGGTAAAAACGTGAATTAATACACAAGATAAGATAACATAATAAGAGAGTTTGATGAAGTGCCTACAAAGTGTTTGATGAAATTCCTGAGCCTTTTCAAACACATGTTGCGGTATATATACTTGCCTTGTATGTTATATCGATCTTGAATTTGAGTCTAAATCTGTATATATTTTCTACTTTATAGTCATTATCATATTATGTTTGTGGCCATAATATTATCTAGGACTAACTGATAATAATATAGTCTAAATCTGAGCCTTTACTCACATTAGTAAATTGTAACTGAACGCTATTATCTAGGACTAACTGATAATAATATAGTGGCCATCTATGGTACAGTCAACTCTGATAACATCCTTATTTTTAATGATCAAAAACCACTTCTATGCAAATGTTTTGGTACAAAGCCTCTGCTGCTCTGGAGAAGTTTGTGGATCGCCAAGTTATGTAACAAGGTACCATTTTCTTTGTTTTACAGTGCTAACTAACCAGTTTTACTTTATTTCATCTTTCCAGTATTGCTATTATTCGTTATTATCTCAGCTTGGTAAACTTTTATGGTAGTTGTTTAAGTTGGCTTACAACCTGACACATATGATTCATCTGAAACTACTGTTGTGATTCTAAATTGTTATAAAAAAAACAAAACAAAACAACAAACCTAACCCTTAAAACAAAACAAAAAAACAGCCGCCTCCGCCGGCCGTCGGCTTCGGCAGGCGGTCTGGAGGTCCCCTCCACCACCCTTTTCAGTACATATCTTCTTTCTCCTTTATCTTATCTTTTATCATTAATCATGTTGCATAATAAACAAGCAAGTGATTGATCGGTTATTCTGTCTTCTCCAGTAAGTTAGAACAGCTTTAGATCGTGGTGTCTGTGATCTATGGGTCATAGTATGTGTGTTTTATCATCAAGCTTTCAATTTCTGCTACGTGGTCGTGGTGATTCGTGATGGGAGGTTGTTGAGATGGTTTATTTCGAGGTGATGATGAGTTCATGAGATATCTAAGGTTGTATTCTGATGGTGAGATGGTGAAGATATAAGGTTGTGTGGTGATTCAGGTCAAGAATGTGGTGTGGTCATGAGATGGTTTGTTGTGTTGTGGGAATGGCGAGTCATGAGATAGTTTGGGTCGTTTGGTAACTAGTAATGGTGTGTTCGCGAGATGGTTTTCGGGTTTTAGGTATGGTGTGTTCGTGAGATGGTTAAGGGTCGTTGGTATTGTGTGGCCGTGAGATAGCTTCGGGTCGTGGGTAGTTTAATGAGGTCGCGAGATGATTTGGGTCGTAGGTATCGTGAGCTCACGAGATGGTTTGGATCGTGGGTATGGTGAGGTTTGTTTGGGTCGTAAGTATGGTGAGGTCGCGAGTTGGTTTTGATTGTGGGTATGGTGAGGTCGTGAGATGGTATTGGGTATGGTGAGGTCGAGAGACGGTTTTGATTGTGGGTATGGTGAGGTTAGGAGATGGTTTTCACGTGAATATGGTGAGGTTTGGAGTTGGTTTGGGTCGTAGATATGGTGAGGTCGTGAGATGGTATTGGGTATGGTGAGGTCGTGAGATTTGGGTATGGTAAGGTCACCACAAGGTTTTGATTGTGGGTATGTTGAGTTCGTGAGATGGTATTAGGCCGTGGGTACTGTGAGGTTATGAGATGGTTTTGGTGTGAGGTCGTGCAAGGCTCATGGGCATAGCGAAGTCATGAGAGGTATAGGTCGTTGGTTTTGTCGGACGAGACGGCGAGGTTATGAGGTCAGGTGGTCAGGTAGTGAGATGGTATTTTAATGGTTATAAAGAGAGCCATGTGCTAGTTATTGAATTAGGTGATTTGAGCAGATGGTCAATGAAGATCGTTCGTTTCAGTATCGGTTTTCATAATGTGGTATTTTTACAGCCTCGGGTATTTTCTTCAATCTACCGTTCTTGCTATTCATAGTGACACCACTTAGTCAGATTGTGTGTTTGAACCGTTGTGCTTTTGAGGTTCTTACGGGTTACATTTCATGTGTGAGGTCGTGTGTCGTGGTCGGTTTCAACCTGTGTCATACTTTCTACTCGGTGTTTGCCCTTATGTGTCATTGTGTTTGGTAGGTTTGGTGTGTTGGAGTTGTATCTCAGTATGTTAGATATTCGCTTTTGTTTGATGAGAGTGTAGGTAGTGGTCATCGAGACGGGTCATTGATGTAGCTTGCTTGGTTTGTTATGTTTGTGTCGTTGTAATTTTAGCATCTTGCTAGTTTATCTATATAATATATAGGGAAAAATCTTTAATAATGTACCATACTTGTCAAAAAAATGACTTTCGCGTACTGTACAAAAAAATATCTTTTTCTCTCTCTTAAACTCAACTATTCAGTCCTTTTTGATGTACTGAACTTTCACTTTGATGTACTTTCGTGACATTTTTGCCCCTGGATTTATAATAATTTGAGGGGTAAAAATGTCAAAAGTACATCAAAAAGGCCAAAGAATGAAAGTTCAGTACACATATAAGGAAAAAAAATTGTTCGCTACACGAAAGTCATTTTTTTGGCAAGTATGATACATTTTTAAAAATTTTTCCCTAATATATATTGCCTTTCAAAAAAAAAAAAAAAAAAAAAAAAAAAAAACTAGTGTCTGCTTAACCATGCTCTTCATTTGGACTTTTTTGGTGATTCAGTATTGTACACAATCAGCAAATGAAGTCGAGACTCGAGTTTGACTGGACATCCTAGTAAGGTGCTTTCCTTCGCGTATTGTTTGCTCTTTGATGTTCTTCTTTGAGAGAAATTTGTTTATGTACTTTTGCTATTTGAATAATTATTTTTTTTCTTCTTTAGATACACGTTTCTAGTAAACTGTCACATAGATGTGTTTATCATTCATATGGTGTGTTGCCATTGAAGGTTGTTAGACGGTGAAAGTTTTCTCCAAAAGGTGAAGAACGGGGGATCACCCTGGTCCCATGCATCCGAAGGATGAGACGGTGAAAGTTTTAAATATCCTCTTAGGGTTCCTTTATTTGTTTATCGCTTAAGATTAAAGGCCTTTATAGAATTTTACGGGAAATATGCACAACCTCGGCAATATTTAATGTTTTGTACTTTTGTTTTTACAAATCAATAATTATAGTTTTATTAGAACAACATTTTAATAAAATAGCGTAATTTTCTGGTTATGTTTTTTTTTGTTGTATTTGTATTGTATTTGTATTTTTATAAATACTAGATGAATACCGCGCAAAGCGACGGCGTATAGCGGTAATAATTATACTTGCGAAATTGTGATTGTATTTCGACCCTAGATGCAAAGTGGTTTTTTTTTTTTTTTTTTTTTTTTTTTTTTTTTTTTTTTTTTAATCAAATTCAAGCTAAAATGTAGTAGGTTGGTTATTTTCACTATGCGATAGTTTTATAAATTTTACTATCTTATTGTTCCGACTTTAATTTAGAGTTTCTTAATTAGTTAGTTTGTGCTACATTGTATTTTGTCTTTCCTATGCCACGCTCCGGCGAGATTGTTTGTTTGTGTTGTTGTTACATTGCATTTTGTATCTGAAGATTGCCTCACATTTTTGGCATATTAAGGTGCTACTTTGGCTCCTGGGCTCCTAATTCTTTTACTTTGTGGTTATTGTATTAGTTTCTTTTCGGTTTCTACCGGTCTGCGTAAAAGCCTATTTGTATGGTATTATTATATGTAGACTAATTTGGTTATTTTTTAATAAGAAATCCACTATAGCTCATTCAAAACTCTCAATTATATGTTTATAAAAATTTGCCATAGTAAATATCCTTTTATCCAAAAAAAAGATGACATCTCGAACGTGCAATTTTTATTCATCATTTTTATTAAAAGGAAATTCTGAAATGAAAATAGTCACACATCAACACCTTTACTACAGTTTTGCCAAAAGCAGTGTTTTGAAACCCGGGTCGACCCGGCCGGGTTAACCGGTTCGACCGGTTTTGGCCAAAAAATGAGTATATAAAACCCGGGTTAACCGGTTAGACCCGCCGGGTTTTGAGTGACCCGGGTCAACCCGGTTTTCGAAACCCGACCGGGTTTCGTTTTATCAAAATTTTTTAATAAAAACCTGGTTTGACCCGGTGGTCGAACCGGTTGACCCGGTCAAAAAGTTGATCTGGCGGTTGACCCGGTGTCCGGTGACTCGACCGGGTCGATTTGGAAACCGGTTTTCAAAACATTGGCCAAAAGTAAGACAACGATATCTTGAATTCGCTCCTACCTTTATAGAAAATGTTGATCGTCCTTGCGCATCTGATTAAAAAGTATCTACTATGTTGTTTGTAGTTTATCAATAGGTCTAAAACTTTGTAAAGAGGTTTAAAATTTTGTGAACCATAGTGGACGACCATTTCAATCCTATGTGGAATGAAAAAGTTTATAATCTTGAAGAAGTCTATATAAATATATATATATATATATATATATATATATATATATATATATATATATATATATATATATATATATATATATATATATATATATATATATATTTGAAAATATTAATTGTGTTTTATGATATAAAAAGCTTTATGAATAGGTTCATTCAAAGTAGTTATAAGTTTATGCTATCAAAACTTATATAACTTAATGATGTATAAACGTTAGATGACATAACTTAAAAAGAAAATCCAATTACAAGTGTCATGCAGGTAAACGGGCCACAAGCTGCGCCGACACCCCTTATAAAAGTTTATCACAGTGGATATGCCAAGTACAATGTGGCATTCGAAAAAAATAGAAAAATCTATTGACCAATCACATTCTTTAGTTAGCCTTCCTGACTCGTGAGCAATAGATGAAAAATAAGAAATTTTATGGCCAAACAACTTTTAATGTTAAATTCAAAATCTGTACAAAACATGTATTTTTTTAAAAGATACAGGGTAAGCAAGTACTAAAAGGTTTTGCCTTTATCATTTTGCCCTTAGGTGTAAAAACAATCAATAAGTTGCTAGTGGCCGAGTGGCAAATTTGTTTATATCAAGGTTGCTTAAAGCTTTTCACGAAGTTCAAATCACGACACCTCCGTCTTTTGTGCTTTAAGCTAGTTGCTAACGACCCTTTGTTTTAATATAATTCATTTTTAATTTTAATAAATTAAAAGCTTGGTACAGGTGGCGGATCGAATAACGTGAATTTCAATTACGTTAATAGCCCGCAAGAATATGTAAACCCTTTTTATCACATAGTTCATGTGTCAAAAATGATTACAAAACTTGGATATATATAAAATTCTTGCTATCATTTATTTATTGATCAGTGACTAAATGTTGATAAAATATAAACTTATTAACCTTATACTACATGCATGCAAGTAAAAGAGGGATATAAGAACTGAGCAAAACATGTTCTCTTTGGTCACCTTTAGAACCCTTAACTTGAGTTTTGTTAGCATTGCATATATGGGGAAGTCATAGAGTAAGGTCAAGCAATGGAAGAAGACATGAATCAAAGGGCTATTAATTATGTATAATCAGATTTAGGGGTCTAGATGAAGTGCAAACTGATGGAGTGAAGGTGTATAAACTCAAACAAATATAAAGTAGTAGTTATAATGTTAGAAATATGGAAGAGAAAAAAGTGTCTTACCGCATTTTGATGTTCCAACTGAAGTTCCAACGATTTTTCAAGTCTTGAGACAATCTCATCTATACTTGGGCGTTGCGATCGTTCTTCATTCAAGCATTCATACGCTATTTCTGCAAACATGTTCAATGACTGCGAGTCCATTTGTATCCAAAGATCGAAGTCAATTATTTCACTAAGATTTTTCTCTCTATAATAGGTAATGGCCAGCGGAGCCAAAAAGTTATTATAGTCATCGTCGATTATTGAATATCTACCACAAAGTACTTCAAACAATACTATCCCAAAGGAATACATGTCCGACTTGTGGTTCACATACTTAGTCTCAATATATGTTGGGTCTCCATACCCATTCGTATACACAAGTGTATCAGTATGGAAAGAATGGTGCCTTTGAGATGTTTCAATCTTCATGGAACCTTCAAAATTAGATAACTTGGGTTCCCAGTCATCATTCAATTGAACTGTGAAGCTGCGGATGTTCCGGTGTATTACGCTAAAATCACGTTGCTCGTCATAATGAATGTAACTCAACGCGTGCGCAAGACCGACACATATCTCCAATCTTCGGACCCATGTCAACGACATGGGGTCACTTAGATAGGTGTCGAGCCAGCCCCTGGTCTCATTCATATTAATGATGACCTTCTCATCATTTTCATGACAAAACCCAACAAGAGAAACCAGATTCTTATGCTTGAGACTCGTAAGCATGGAAACCTCCGACCAAAACTCTTGTTCTGCTTCATTCCTTTCTTTATTTATCCTCCGAGCATTGATATTAATCAACTCACCGGACCACAAGAGCTGTCCCTTGTAAATGTTTCCGAAGTCAGCTGTTTCGATGACACTTTCATCAGCGAAGTTGTTGGTTGCGGTTAGTATGTTTTCAAGGGGGATTTTTAGGTGAGCAAGGTCGTCGTGATTGGTTGAAGACATTATGTTTCTGTTTTATAAAAGGGCGTTTGGGTTACAAAAGGATGTGAAAGGAAGAAAGAGGTTGTTTAATTAATTAAAACAGAGAGTAGTACCAACTGATGCGTGTATGTATTATGTATATATAGCCAACCTCTTACCGACCGTCCTCTTTTTTAAATATCATTTGTAGATCTACAAATTTTGCAATGGCTATTAATATTTTTACATAAGGTTCTTTTGACAATTCTATATCTATTAGTACAACCTTGACACTAAAATTTAACACCGATTTTTTTTAAAAAAAACCTCGAAAAAGTCATTTTGTTGACGACTTTCATATGTAATTAAGTTGTAACTAATTGACCAAATCACTTTGTATTTGAGTTTCTCGTTTACTCATACATACTAAAATTTAACTTCGTTAATCATTTCAAATTCAACTTTATGGGTTGAATGGTCGCAAGAGCCAAATTTATGCTTAAATGGAAATAGGCTTTTTATACAACCGCAAAGTCTTTCTGAAGGTTTTCTTTTCACTACTAGACCATTTCTAATGTCACAAATTAATTACCATTATTACTGTTATTATCATTATAACCGTCGATCAATACTTTTTTAATGTTAAACCTATTAAGACTTTCCAGGAAATGAGTGTAAACGAGAGAAGACCATTTTTGTGATAAAATAGGGTGTATCTTTAAAGATAGATATACAATGTTAGCTGGTTCGGTTTTTCCAATTTTAAATACACCCTATTAAGACTTTCGAGGAAATGAGAGAAGACCGTCTATTCGGGCGACTAGTCGAGACCAACCCACATCACATCTATCAATAACAATCCGAAAGGATCTATAATAACAAGTTCGATTTGTTTGTCAAAAAATTCCAACTGTCTTTCCCTGTTCCTAAACGGAAGTTACAAAGTAAATCCAAGTTCATTCATTCCGGACGCGACAACCTGACAATTGGTCAATAATAGGGAGTGTTAATATTTGTTATCATAACTTTGAGCTATTAAATAATTTGCTTTTTTCCTGAACCGCGGGCTGGTTCATTCAATTGAATAACAAGTAGCTAGCAAAAAGTTAAGAGTACAGAACAATTGCGTTCAAAGATATGAGAGAATTATACGGGTTATTAAACCACTCTATCCAATTAAGCTTCCCTGTCTTGTTCCTACTCGATATCTAGGTAAATGAAGACTTATTTCTGTTTCATTGCCTTTACAGGCCTCTAGAGTCTAGATCAAAGGTTGTAGCGTGTGTGAATGCCGTTATGGATGTGTTAATTGGTTCAAAGTCTTCTCGAGCCGCACACATTTTAAGCTTACCAGGTGATCCATTACGGGTCTTAATTGTTTTATATCATTAGCCAACTTGCAACATAAATATGTATCATTCATTGCTTATTAATTAGTTGTGTGACTAAACTGATTTTATATAATTTGAGTACTACAACTTAATTGACCGGTTTGGTTTACCTAAACGTTTACTTCTAATGTTTTTTTAACGGATGTGACATTAAAAGATAGCATAAAAATTACAAATTAAGATTTTGTAACCCCTAATCTACTAGTTGTCTGTCGTATTTAAATGTGGGTTTTGACGTTTTCTTACATGTTGTCTAATAATTAAATTGCAAAATGAGCTGGGAATGATGACACTTTAACTACTACGGAGTACTACTTAAGCATTGCTAATCATAGTCATACAAATTAAAATAAATTACAGGCCGGCTAGATTCAAGCAAGCATCCAATGAAACAATAGCGTGTAAACATATTTATTCACAATACTTAATTTGTAACACCCCCAAAATTTGATACAGCGGAAGACTCAACAAGCTTTCGGGGTGCTACGGGGATTGGTATCCAACACAAGACAACATAGAACGAGATAAAGTAAACATAATAAAAACACAACCAAAACGGGGTTTTAAAGTTTACATTTATCCCAACATCATTCAGAGTCAGGCCCAAAATAAATAACAATAGGTCCAAATTTAATTATCAGAGTTTAGAAAATATAGATCCATAACCGCGTGCCACAGCCGAGCCTTCCAATCCAAGCATGCACCTCAACACTTAATTACCTGAGAAAACGTGCTAAAAGTCAGCTTTCGCTGGTGAGATCATAGGTTTAAATTCAACTAATAATATAGTGGACATATACGCAAAACGCTTGCTAGCCAGACTAAGGATTCGCTAAAAGCCTGCGGATACCCTCCGCTCTCAACATAACACACGGATACCCTTCCGCAATAACCAAAACACACGGATACCCTTCCGTAACAACATAGATATTCGGGTAACCCCCGCAATACCAATAAATACTCGGATAACCTCCGAAGTATTAATAACCTATAGGTGCACACTACAGTATCTAAATAAGTCAACCTTGAATAGTACACACGAAACCGTGTGACTAAAGCTGACAATTCCAAATAAGCCAACCTTGAATAGTACACACAAAAATATATGTGACTAAAGCTGACAATACATCCTAGTCCATACGCATAGCAAGTTTTAGAAAGAATATAGAAGCGATAATAGTCCACATAAAATAATTTGCACGTTTCTCACCCCAAGTATTGAAAACATAGTTCAAGATTAAAAAGTGGGGCTATGACTCACCTCAAGTCCAGAAATATAGCAAGACGAGGTAGGTAGCAATAAGATGTATGATAACTCACGAAACAGCAACTACGGACTTGGCACGACCTAACAATATTAACTCTTTCAGAAATCATTTCCTCAAATATATAATATTCCCAAACCCGGACGAGAATCCGTTTTATTTCCGAAATCCATTTCGTATTAGTTTGGTGTATTTGCGTTTGGTATCCATACGGGTGGTGGGTCGACACAAAACAAACCAACAAGATCACACGTAGAAGATATAATAAACTATAGATCTAATATTAGCCCAATATATCATTTAAATAAATCGCCAAAGTTTACCAAATCCGTCGATTTGATAATCCTCATATTTATTTACGTAATATACCGTTCCAAGATTACACCCAATCTAAAGCACATATAAAGCACATAGCACGTAATTACTATATAGTATATATCTCAGTTTAATAAATTCCTCGTATATATCGTCAAATTGGCCAGATTTCCCGATATATACACTCGCAATCTATTACACTTTACATATACTACAACCTGTGGGCGTCGCAGGATACGATGCCCACTAATATGTTCATTTCATATAACCAAATAACCCGGCTCAACCTTACGGTTGAGTGGTTATTTACTTATAGAAAACGTCTATATTAGTCGTCATATATCCGAGACAACACGAATGTCGCAAATAATAACTTACCTGGACCCGAGTGACAACAATTTCGCCTAACTCAATAAGTTTATTCGTTATATATCCGAAATGACTTTTTATTAAACGTTTCATAATTGTCGGGAGTTTCCCGTTTATAACACAATTTTTATAATAATAATACGTTTAATAATATTACGCCACTTCCGTAGCCTAATATATATCTAATCGTATTATTTATAACACGACTCGTGATTATTATTATTATTAATATACGCGTTTATATAGTTATATATACGTTATTCACGTATATACTTTCGTATAAACGTTCATATTATTAATAATTATTATTACGAGTTTTATTATTCTCGTTTCACTTTTAATATTTATTGAGTTACACGAAATGGTCATATGTCCGAGTCATGACTCTCGGCTCATTGTCCAAGTCCAATAATAAACCAAAGTCATAAATAATAAATCTCCGTCCAATCACAATCTCAACCACGGGCTACAACAATAAGGTCCGACTACGGTACCCGACTAACCTATCTCCGTCATCTAACGACCGTCTCATAACCGGTCCTCATATCACATACCACTCGACAACAACTTCACAATTACCAAAACCATAACCAATATCCAAATCGACCCAAAAGTATTCGGCCGAGAAATAATTACCACAACAATAATACAATAACAATATAACAATTTGATCACAATTATCACAAAAATATAACATTAACCATGTTAATGTTTGGGTCGGTTTACCAAGCCAAACCCGAGCCCTCGACTCACTTGAGTCACGGCTCAAAACCACGAGTCGCGAGGACTCGAATCAACAACCTCAAGTCATCAAAATAAGCTCCAAGAGCCACACTCCAAACTAGCCATTTGACCACTTGGGTCTCGGCTTCAATAACCATATATGGCCGAGAGGCCGCGACTCACAAGAGTCGATTCAAGATGGCACCGAGCCATCAAACCACACGACCCACTTGGGTGGTCGGCCAAGATATCCATACGACAACCATGGTTAACCATAACCATCAATAACCGGTCAAACAACCAAAATGAGGTTCCAAACACCTCATTCGAACACCAAGATCGACAAGATCAGTTACTCGGATGAACAAGCTCAAACCGAGGGTAACACCCTCGGGTACACCTCGACCCGACGAAGAATAAACCAACCCGGATACCAAACTTATTAAGAAAAACGTTTTTCCAATCAAGATTCATCATCATATCACGTTTTTAATTAAAACCCATTCGGATCTTATCCATTCGTGACCTAGGGTCGCGTTTTTTATTAACAATACGAGTGGAGACTCGCTCACCTTCGAACTAAAAGCTCAAAACCTTGATAACTCTTCAAGAATCAACGAAAAGTGGTGAATAAGATGGTGATTCGAAGTGAAATAACGGGTTTATAGGCGCGTGTTATAGTGGATCTAAGAGTAGGGATGATGGGGGTTCGATTTATGGTGGTGGTTTAGAGTGGTGGCCGGCGGTGGCTAAGGTGTGGCCGGATTTTATAGGGGCGGCTAGGGTTAGGGTAGTGGAGGAAGAAGAAAGGTGAGAGAGAGAGAGGTGGGTGAATGTTGTGTGTTGTGTTGTGTGTGAATAACCGAACAAACACACCCTTATTAACTTTCTTTTTTTTTTTTTTTTTTTTTTTTTTTTTTTTTTTTTTTTAAAGGTACTAATAATAATAATAATAGGAGTAATAATAATAATAATAGTAATAATAAAGATATTATTACCGTTGAGCGGGTAATGTGGGTAGATGTAAAACTCGTGGCCCGAACCCGAACTCATTTTAAAATTTCCATATCACACAAGAACCTCTCGTAATTAATTAAAATATATAACGGACTCGTAAGACGAATCATAAAATTATGTTAGGTAATCCTAGTGCCAAAGTCAACGTAGTACCAAGTGAGAATTCAATTATACATCACCAATCTCATAATCAAAAACGAATTATGAACATAATTCACGAATACCATAACGTCAGTAAATAAAATTTCCATAAAATAGGTCTTACAAGTTCTTTGTGAAATGAAAATTTCAAATAAAAATTATAAACGAACTTATATCGAAATGCGGATTTTTTTTTTAAAATGGCTCCCTAAACTGCCGGTTGTCACATCCTCCCCGTCTCAGAAGGAAACCCGTCCCGGGTTTCACTCGGAAAAATTTTCATCTACGAAGTGAAAAGCTTCGGATATCTCTTCCTGAACTCGTCCTCACGTTCCCACGTATATTCTGGTCCATGTCGGGAATTCCAACGAACCTTGACGAGCGGAATGCGACTTCTCTTGAGTCGTTTAACTTCACGATCTAAAATCTCGATCGGCTCCTCCACGAAATTCAGTTTCTCATCAACACGAATGTCCCTCATAGGAATGACGGGCATTTCATCAGAAAGACATTTCTTCAAGTTACTCACGTGAAACACGTCGTGAACTTTGCTCAGTTCAGACGGTAACTCCAACCTATAAGCCACGGGCCCAATTCTTTCTAAGATCAAGAATGGTCCAATGTAGCGCGGGTTGAGTTTACCACGTTTCCCGAAACGTATTACACCTTTCCAAGGCGAGACTTTCAGCATCACTTTGTCTCCAACCTGGAATTCTAAAGGTTTACGTCTCTGATCGGCGTAGCTCTTCTGCCTATCTCTGGCGGCTTGCAACCGATCACGAATCTGAGTTACTTTCTCGGTAGTTTCCAAAATAAGCTCAGGGCCTGTAAGTTGACTATCTCCAACTTCTGCCCAACCAATAGGCGAACGACACTTTCTGCCATACAAAGCTTCGAAGGGTGCAGCCTTAAGACTTGTGTGGTAGCTGTTATTATAGGAGAATTCCGCAAGGGGTAAATACTTCTCCCAGCCTTTACCAAAGTTTATGATGCATGCACGAAGCATGTCCTCTAACGTCTGAATGGTCCTCTCACTTTGACCATCGGTTTGGGGATGATATGCAGTACTCATATCAAGCCTCGTCCCCAAAGCCGTTTGAAGTGATCGCCACAAAGCTGACGTGAAACGACTATCACGATCCGAAATAATAGATATCGGAACTCCATGACGCGAAATAATTTCCTTCACATATAACCTTGCAAGCTTATCCACACTATCATCTTCACTAATAGCTAAGAAATGAGCAGACTTTGTCAGACGATCCACAATTACCCAGATAGCGTCACAACCGCTAGCTGTCCTCGGTAATTTGGTAATGAAGTCCATAGTAATCCGCTCCCATTTCCAGACTGGAAGTTCTGGTTGCGTTAGTAGTCCTGACGGTCTCTGGTGTTCAGCCTTAACCTTGGCGCATGTCAAGCACTTACTAACGTACGACGCTATTTCTGCCTTCATATTTGGCCACCAATAGAACTTCTTAAGATCTTGGTACATTTTATCGGAACCAGGGTGAATGGAGTACTTTGACTTATGCGACTCATGCATAATCAATTCTCGAATTTCTCCATACAACGGTACCCAAATCCGATCTCCAAAACATAATAATCCATCCGAACGCTTAACAAATCCTTTCTCATTATCAGCCATCCCAAATACGTTCTCGGCAGATCTATTTTCTGCTTTCAATGCTTCCGTTTGAGCTTCGAGTATTTGAGATGGTAATGGCGATACGACAGTCATTTCCAATGACTTAACTCGTAATGGTGGTACTCTTTCCTTTCAACTAAGAGCATCAGCAACAACGTTTGCTTTACCAGGATGGTAGCGAATTTCACAATCATAATCGCTTAGTAACTCAATCCAACGTCGTTGTCTCATGTTGAGCTCTTTTTGATTCAAGATGTGTTGTAGACTTTTGTGGTCAGTAAATACGACACACTTGGTTCCGTACAAGTAATGTCTCCATATTCTTAAAGCAAAAACCACAGCACCGAGCTCCAAATCATGGGTAGTGTAGTTTTTCTCATGCTTTTTGAGCTGTCGGGAAGCATAAGCTATCACCTTCTCTCGTTGCATTAACACGGCTCCTAAACCTTTATGCGAGGCGTCACAATAGACGACGAAATCCTCGTTACCTTCTGGTAATGCTAAGATAGGAGCGCTACACAACATTTTCTTAAGCAATTGAAACGCTTCCTCTTCTTTATCTCCCCATTCATACGTAACACTCTTTTGAGTCAATTTGGTCAATGGTTTAGCTATCTTCGAAAATCCCTCGATGAATCTTCGGTAATAGCCAGCTAAACCCAAAAATTGACGAACTTCGGTTGGGGTTGTAGGTGCAGCCCAATCTTTTATTGCTTCAATTTTCGCAGGATCCACGTGGACTCCTTGTCTATCAATCACGTGACCCAAAAATTGCACAGTCGGAATCCAAAATTCGCATTTCAAAAACTTGGCATAAAGTTTCTCCTTCCTGAGTAATTCCAAAATGAGTCTTAAATGCTCCTCATGTTCTTTCTCACTCTTTGAATAAATCAGAATGTCATCGATGAATACAATCACGAACTTATCCAAGTATGGCTTACACACACGATTCATGAGATCCATGAATATTGCTGGTGCGTTAGTCAACCCAAACGGCATCACCTGAAACTCGTAATGCCCGTAACGGGTTCTGAAAGCCGTTTTCGGAATATCCTCCTCACGAACTCGAAGTTGATGATATCCCGATCTCAAATCGATCTTCGAGTACACACTCGATCCTTGAAGCTGATCGAACAAGTCATCGATCCTAGGTAACGGGTATCGATTCTTCACCGTTAACTTATTCAACTCTCTATAGTCAATACACATACGAAACGATCCATCCTTCTTCTTCACAAATAAGACTGGGGCTCCCCAAGGTGATGAACTTGGTCTTATGAATCCCTTTTCGGCTAACTCCGCCAATTGTTTCGACAACTCTTCCAGTTCGGTAGGTGCAAGACGATAAGGTGCTCGTGCTACAGGTGCAGCACCAGGTATCAACTCAATCTGAAACTCCACTTGTCTACTTGGTGGGATTCCCGGCAAATCATCGGGAAACACATCAGGAAAATCACGAACTATAGGCACATCTCCAATGCACCTTTCCTTTTTCTTCGTCTCTCCCTTCTTAGAAATTTGAGCTAAGAAAAGATAACATCCCTTCTCCATTAGCTTCGGTAACTTAGTGCAAGAAATCACCGCCAATCGGGATGGGCTCCTAGAATCTTTTCGGTCTCCTAATATATTTAGGACCTCCTTTCCGTATGGTACACGCACGATCTTCTCGTCGCAAAGTATGTGAGCACGATACTTCGACAACCAATCCATACCAATGATTACATCAAAACTTCCTAACGTGACGGGTAGAAGATCTATGTTGAAAGGGTGGTTCAAGAAATTTAACATACAACCGCGAATGATGGTATTAATCCTTTCTAGGTTTCCGTTAGCTAACTCAATATCGTATCCAATTCCTAAGGCCATCGGGGGTTTCTCTAGTAGGGGTGCAAATGTAGTGGACACAAAACTCCTATCGGCACCAGTATCAAACAGTATGGAAGCATAACGATTATTGAGAAGGAACGTACCAGTAACGACGTTCGGATCTTCTCCTCTCTCGTTCCCGAGTGCATACACTCTTCCTTGAGCAGCTCCAGCTTCCACACGTTGATCCCCATTATCTTGTCGTCCACGATTTCCTCCAGCTCCACGGTTTCCATAATTGTACCCATTACCACCCGAGCCTTGATTTCCACGGTTCCGCGATTCTCTACACTCATTCCTATAGTGTCCCTTCTTTCTACACCCATAACAGGTAACATCTGCCTTGTTTCTCATCTCAGGAGCAGCTTGAACCATTGCAAGAGGTCGAGCTCTACAGTCCCTAGCTGTATGTCCTTTCCTTGAGCAATTCTGCCATTTCACACTACACCATCCAGTGTGATGCTGATGGCAACGATCACACTTGGGTGCATCACCGTTCTGATTCTTCTTATCTCCATTCCCAATAGCATAAGCCTTAGCTTGTCTCTTGCTTCGGTGATCATTACTCTTAGAGTGACGGTCTCTCTTTCTCTTTCCATTCTTCTCCTTATCAGCTTCTTCTAATTCCAACGAATCCATAAGTTGTTGAGCAATTGTGATTGCCTCATGGATGTTTGCAGGCCTAGCAGAAATTACATCATTCCTCGTAGCTACAGGCAAACCATCAGTATACCTCTCGATCTTTTGAGTTTCAGTTTTCACCATATCTGGGCACAACAAGGCTAACTCCTGGTAACGACGATTGTAAGTCGCCATATCATTACCTTTCACCTTGTGGTTCCAAAACTCAATCTCTAGCTTCTTGACCTCATTCCTTGGGCAATAAGTCTGAATCAACAAGGACTTAAATTGCTCCCAAGTCATAGCATATGCTACATCACTCCCAACTGCATTTCGGTAGTTGTTCCACCAAGTCAAAGCTTCATCCTTGAAAGTAAAAGAAGCAAACTTTACCTTCGCATTCTCCGCACAACCACTGACATTAAACACTGACTCAGTCTTCTCAATCCATCTAACTAAGTAAACCACTCCTTCATTTCCACCAAACTCAATGGGTCCACAAATCTTGAATTCCTTGTATTGACATCCATTAGCACGAACAGGTGGAAAAGTTCCAGCAGAATTGTTGGAATGATTTGACTCAGCGAGTAGTTCAGCAACTCTTTGCTCCACGAGTTGGTTGATCATTGCTTGATCCACAGTAGGTGCATTAAGTGGAACATGACCATTGTCTCCCTGAACATCAACATTTTGATTTATGTTGTTACGGTTAGTGGTGTCCAGGTTGTCAGGAGTAGGGGTTTCAACATTTCGAGTAGGTCGATGACCTCGACGAGCAGGAGTAGGAGTAGTCACAGCAGGACCAGTCCTGGTAGACCTAACAGGGTTTCGACGGGGTGCCATTGATCTGTAACATCACACAAGTTCATGAATCTCCATTAGAACTTATCGACATGCTCAACAAAACATCTCAACGAAATCAAGTCATAGAAAGAATGGCAACGACACGTTATGTAATAATAAGCGAATAAGGACTCAATTTCCATAACACCCAAAATCACATAATACCATACACTAGTAATCATCAACCATACAATAGCGATCTAACATCGTTCCAACTAACGGATAACACGAAACATACTAATCGTTCCAAAAGAGACGAATACCGAACAAAATACATCAAAATATGATAACTAGCTTTTCTAACCGAACACTCCTCGGCTAAGAAAGCAACAAGATAATATAACTCAAACAACTAGCCACGGGGCTGACGGAGAATCCTCAACTCCTGCCTCAAGCCATCAAGATCCCTCCATAACGATCCTAACTCCACGTTATGGGTGTCTCGGTCTCTCTTGAGGTCAGCCACCTCCTTCTCTAACTCGGCATTCCTTTGCCAAAGCTTGCGGTCGGCCTCACGAGCAGTAATAAACCCTCGCTGAATACTATCGATATGCTCATGTACCTCCATCAAAACTCTCCTCATCTCGGTAACCCTTCTCTCAGCCATAACCATATCGACCCTCAACTGCCCAATAAACTCAACAGTCACTCTATCAATCCGCTCAGATATATGAGTAACTCTCTCACCCAGAGCCGTAATCTGAGTCCACAACCTGCCAATCTCACCTAACTCTGCATGCTCAGCAGAAACCTCAGAAGATGCATCCGACTCAACGGGACTACCAGGTGGCAACTCAAACAAGAACGGATGATCAGGTGAATCGGGCTCAATCGGGTGTACAGGTGAACCAGGCTCCTCAGCCTGAGCTGGTGGTGCTAACTCATCATCATCATCATCAGGCATCTCATCCTCCTGAGGGTCATCCTCCTCCTCAGGGTCATCATCATCACCATGCTCAGCCTCCTGAGGGTCATCCTCCCGCTCAGGGTCATCAGCCTCATCCTCACCCTCGTACTCCTCCTCCTCATCGGAAGAGTACCTCATCACTCGTCGCCTCCTACTAGGTGAACCATGTGGAGATGTAGTAGGTGATCTAGGACGACGACGCAATGATGTGGGTGGCACCTCAGACAGAAGAGAATGAGCATCAATCTGTAAAGGTGATGGAGTAGGGCGTACCGACATGCGTGCTGTAGCTCGGTGGGCAAAGCGTGGTGCCACACGAGCCAAAGCCTGATGAAGAGTAAGCTGCCTCGATGTACCAGGGAGCCCTAGAGAAGATGAGGGTCCCTGCGTAGATGCAGCAGGTAGTGCTGAAGTAGAATCTGCCTGTGACACAATAGCTGTAGACATGGCCATCTGGTAAGGGTCATCAGATGCATAGTGATCTGTGCAGGTAAAACGGGTGCAGTAAGGATGTCCTCGACGACATCAGGCATATGGGAGGCCATAGTCTGTGACAACGGCGTAGGATAGGTGTAAGTGTTTCAAAACAACTTAAATCACAACTCACAAAATCGTACCAACTATACACATCAAATAATACCATATAATCTAAATAAAAGAATTTCAAACACCGCATTCCTAAAAATGTTTATAAAACATATAGACCATATAAATCCTCAAGAACGCCATCTTAATACTAAAATCCATAAACCTCAAATCATCTCAATTATCTCATAATACCTCAAATAATAGAAGATGCTTCGGCTTGGCGGGCTGGCGGGCGGTAGTCAAGGATCATTTTCTATAAAAATACGGTTATAGTTTAGGCGTTTATTTACCTAGTTCTCTATAACCTTGGCTCTGATACCAATCTGTAACACCCCCAAAATTTGATACAGCGGAAGACTCAACAAGCTTTCGGGGTGCTACGGGGATTGGTATCCAACACAAGACAACATAGAACGAGATAAAGTAAACATAATAAAAACACAACCAAAACGGGGTTTTAAAGTTTACATTTATCCCAACATCATTCAGAGTCAGGCCCAAAATAAATAACAATAGGTCCAAATTTAATTATCAGAGTTTAGAAAATATAGATCCATAACCGCGTGCCACAGCCGAGCCTTCCAATCCAAGCATGCACCTCAACACTTAATTACCTGAGAAAACGTGCTAAAAGTCAGCTTTCGCTGGTGAGATCATAGGTTTAAATTCAACTAATAATATAGTGGACATATACGCAAAACGCTTGCTAGCCAGACTAAGGATTCGCTAAAAGCCTGCGGATACCCTCCGCTCTCAACATAACACACGGATACCCTTCCGCAATAACCAAAACACACGGATACCCTTCCGTAACAACATAGATATTCGGGTAACCCCCGCAATACCAATAAATACTCGGATAACCTCCGAAGTATTAATAACCTATAGGTGCACACTACAGTATCTAAATAAGCCAACCTTGAATAGTACACACGAAACCGTGTGACTAAAGCTGACAATTCCAAATAAGCCAACCTTGAATAGTACACACAAAAATATATGTGACTAAAGCTGACAATACATCCTAGTCTATACGCATAGCAAGTTTTAGAAAGAATATAGAAGCGATAATAGTCCACATAAAATAATTTGCACGTTTCTCACCCCAAGTATTGAAAACATAGTTCAAGATTAAAAAGTGGGGCTATGACTCACCTCAAGTCTAGAAATATAGCAAGACGAGGTAGGTAGCAATAAGATGTATGATAACTCACGAAACAGCAACTACGGACTTGGCACGACCTAACAATATTAACTCTTTCAGAAATCATTTCCTCAAATATATAATATTCCCAAACCCGGACGAGAATCCGTTTTATTTCCGAAATCCATTTCGTATTAGTTTGGTGTATTTGCGTTTGGTATCCATACGGGTGGTGGGTCGACACAAAACAAACCAACAAGATCACACGTAGAAGATATAATAAACTATAGATCTAATATTAGCCCAATATATCATTTAAATAAATCGCCAAAGTTTACCAAATCCGTCGATTTGATAATCCTCATATTTATTTACGTAATATACCGTTCCAAGATTACACCCAATCTAAAGCACATATAAAGCACATAGCACGTAATTACTATATAGTATATATCTCAGTTTAATAAATTCCTCGTATATATCGTCAAATTGGCCAGATTTCCCGATATATACACTCGCAATCTATTACACTTTACATATACTACAACCTGTGGGCGTCGCAGGATACGATGCCCACTAATATGTTCATTTCATATAACCAAATAACCCGGCTCAACCTTACGGTTGAGTGGTTATTTACTTATAGAAAACGTCTATATTAGTCGTCATATATCCGAGACAACACGAATGTCGCAAATAATAACTTACCTGGACCCGAGTGACAACAATTTCGCCTAACTCAATAAGTTTATTCGTTATATATCCGAAATGACTTTTTATTAAACGTTTCATAATTGTCGGGAGTTTCCCGTTTATAACACAATTTTTATAATAATAATACGTTTAATAATATTACGCCACTTCCGTAGCCTAATATATATCTAATCGTATTATTTATAACACGACTCGTGATTATTATTATTAATATACGCGTTTATATAGTTATATATACGTTATTCACGTATATACTTTCGTATAAACGTTCATATTATTAATAATTATTATTACGAGTTTTATTATTCTCGTTTCACTTTTAATATTTATTGAGTTACACGAAATGGTCATATGTCCGAGTCATGACTCTCGGCTCATTGTCCAAGTCCAATAATAAACCAAAGTCATAAATAATAAATCTCCGTCCAATCACAATCTCAACCACGGGCTACAACAATAAGGTCCGACTACGGTACCCGACTAACCTATCTCCGTCATCTAACGACCGTCTCATAACCGGTCCTCATATCACATACCACTCGACAACAACTTCACAATTACCAAAACCATAACCAATATCCAAATCGACCCAAAAGTATTCGGCCGAGAAATAATTACCACAACAATAATACAATAACAATATAACAATTTGATCACAATTATCACAAAAATATAACATTAACCATGTTAATGTTTGGGTCGGTTTACCAAGCCAAACCCGAGCCCTCGACTCACTTGAGTCACGGCTCAAAACCACGAGTCGCGAGGACTCGAATCAACAACCTCAAGTCATCAAAATAAGCTCCAAGAGCCACACTCCAAACTAGCCATTTGACCACTTGGGTCTCGGCTTCAATAACCATATATGGCCGAGAGGCCGCGACTCACAAGAGTCGATTCAAGATGGCACCGAGCCATCAAACCACACGACCCACTTGGGTGGTCGGCCAAGATATCCATACGACAACCATGGTTAACCATAACCATCAATAACCGGTCAAACAACCAAAATGAGGTTCCAAACACCTCATTCGAACACCAAGATCGACAAGATCAGTTACTCGGATGAACAAGCTCAAACCGAGGGTAACACCCTCGGGTACACCTCGACCTGACGAAGAATAAACCAACCCGGATACCAAACTTATTAAGAAAAACGTTTTTCCAATCAAGATTCATCATCATATCACGTTTTTAATTAAAACCCATTCGGATCTTATCCATTCGTGACCTAGGGTCGCGTTTTTTATTAACAATACGAGTGGAGACTCGCTCACCTTCGAACTAAAAGCTCAAAACCTTGATAACTCTTCAAGAATCAACGAAAAGTGGTGAATAAGATGGTGATTCGAAGTGAAATAACGGGTTTATAGGCGCGTGTTATAGTGGATCTAAGAGTAGGGATGATGGGGGTTCGATTTATGGTGGTGGTTTAGAGTGGTGGCCGGCGGTGGCTAAGGTGTGGCCGGATTTTATAGGGGCGGCTAGGGTTAGGGTAGTGGAGGAAGAAGAAAGGTGAGAGAGAGAGGTGGGTGAATGTTGTGTGTTGTGTTGTGTGTGAATAACCGAACAAACACACCCTTATTAACTTTCTTTTTTTTTTATTTTTTTTTTTATTTTTTTTTAAAGGTACTAATAATAATAATAATAATAGGAGTAATAATAATAATAATAGTAATAATAAAGATATTATTACCGTTGAGCGGGTAATGTGGGTAGATGTAAAACTCGTGGCCCGAACCCGAACTCATTTTAAAATTTCCATATCACACGAGAACCTCTCGTAATTAATTAAAATATATAACGGACTCGTAAGACGAATCATAAAATTATGTTAGGTAATCCTAGTGCCAAAGTCAACGTAGTACCAAGTGAGAATTCAATTATACATCACCAATCTCATAATCAAAAACGAATTATGAACATAATTCACGAATACCATAACGTCAGTAAATAAAATTTCCATAAAATAGGTCTTACAAGTTCGTTGTGAAATGAAAATTTCAAATAAAAATTATAAACGAACTTATATCGAAATGCGGATTTTTTTTTTTAAAATGGCTCCCTAAACTGCCGGTTGTCACATAATTGCACAAATATATTAAACAACTATTAGTAGACTTGATCAAGCTGTTCATATAATTTTTTTCTAAAAAGAAATTTGTCACTGGCCGGGTACCACTAGGCCGAAGTCTGTTTAGTAATTATATATCATTAGCACAATTGCTAATGAAATAGAAAAACCAGAAATACCATCTTGCACAAGCAGGATTCGTTTATACTAGTTTGACGATTCATGAAATCCGCATTCTACCAAAGGGTTTTGTATCTGTGAAAAGGTTATGTCCTTTGTAAAGAGGTTGTAGGTTTAAGTCTTATTAAGGATGAATGCGAGATTCACCTGGCTGCATGAAAATGCATATTATAAGTGGGTGTGTAAGTTTGCCTTACAAAAAAATACGCATTCTTGCAACTTTTAATGCAACGTTTGGAAATAATGTGTGTATTCACCAGCAGTTCCATGGGGTTAGATGCCCAGAGAATTAGAGTTGTTTAGTTTTATTGTACAAATTTTGCAATAAGTATATACATGATCCAAAAATGAACTACTCCATAATATTTAGTAGATAATTGCGGATCTAAGGATTTCTTTTTGAGCAAATAACAAGAACTGGTTGAAATAAACACAAATTGAAAACCACAAGAGCAAAAGCTCATGAAATGATATTTTGCTCATTCATGTTTCACTTCAAGACATTACTAAGATGATGTTAGTTTTTCGAAAAAATACATCTTATTTGCCACTTAATTGATGTTAGCTCTTATTCTGTAAGAGGTTGTCGTAATTAAAAGATTTGTTTTATTAATGTCATCCGGAGGTGGTAATAGGCAATTATTAAACATGTTGACCACCCATTTAAATACCACCCTAACCCGTTTATTCTTGTTTCGATTTCGGGTCTGGTTTTGGTTTCGTGACGGGCGAAAAATTGCCACCCATAATTATCTTGATGATAACGGAGATATTGAACCATATGAGAGTCATATTAGCAGCATGACTGGTTTCTGAAATTGGATTGTTGTTTTAGATTGATTCTTTCTCAAATGTGGGTTCTGACGTTTTCTTACATGTTGTCTAATAATCAAATTGCAAAATGAGCTGGGGATGATGACACTTTAACTACTACTCCTTAACCACTGCTAATCATAGTCATACAAATTAAAATAAAAAGACTATACATGCTCGATTCAAGGCATCCAATTAAACAATAGCGTGTAAATATATTTGATTACAATACTTACAACAACTATTAGTAGACTTGATCAAGTTGTTCACATAATATTTTTTAAGAAAGACATTTCTAACAGGTACCGCTAGGCCGAAGCCGTTTGGTAATTATATCATTTGCACGATATTATTACTAATTAATTAGAAAAACCAGAAATACCATCTTGCACGAGCAGGTACTAGTTTGACGATTCAAGAAACATTTTACCAAAGGCCAAAGGGTATTTGGCGCAGTCGGGACAACCATGTGAAGATTAGAGGGGTGTTGCCCTCTACGAATTTTGAAGAGAGTGCATATATGTATTGATTTCCATTGTAAAAACAAGGTTTAACTTGACTGAGATTTGTGATGTTCATCCAGCAGTCCCACATGCCCTTTACCTGTTTGGTTTTCTAGCTATGTGGAAATTGTTTTGTAATTTTTGTTTTTTTTTTATCAAATCTTCAAATTACTATTCAAACTTATTTACATGTATAACAACCTAAAATATAAGTCTATAGCATCATTATTTTAAATAATACACATTATGTTTACTTTTAGAAAATAGTAAATAAATTCAACCTTTTTGAAAGTTTAAAACTTAAGTTATTAACATTAAAGTTAAAAAAAAATAAAACAAATACATTTATACATTTGTGAATCATATTTTACTATTCATAGTTAAGCAAAATAATTAAATTAATTATTATATACTTTGTTTATAATTAAATGTAGACCATAAAAAAATAGAATTTTCATTTATGAAGTGATGAAGACTTTTTATTTATTTATTATTTTTTATTTATTTTTAATAGATACAAATAGTGACAAGCTATCAAACCCATAAAAATGAAATAAAATTTAGCCTCAGAATTTATTTATAGATTTCATTTTTGGACGTACCTGAATTGCAAGACTATCAAGTTCTTCCCATGTCAATTTAGCTATGAATTTTTAAAAATTCAAACTCCATCATTTTCACACCTTTTTTTATAAGTATTTTAGACTTTGTTTATAATTAGTTGTAGACCATCAAATAAAACAATTAAAGATGCATCAGTTAATATAAGATGTATCGAAACTTGTCAGTGCATATGGCATTGATCAAAATATTCAAAAACAAAATTCATAGACTAAATTTAAATTTGCTGATCTGGAATAACACACCAAAATTCTCATTTTATTCTATGTTTCAGTCCTTCATGATTTAGTTTAGCCGTAATCCACACTCCTTAATTCAATCGATACTTTTTTTGTATTTCTTTAAATTCTCTCTTTAGAATTAGTCACATATTTTCCTCTCAACGGCAAGATCTATAGCAACATGGAGCTTATCTCTTTAAACTCTATTACCGGAAAAGGATCGATCATAGTTAGAACTACTTATAAATAAAATTTAAACAAATGGTTTCTATATAAGCGTTTAATAAAATCTTAAATCCATCCAAATAATTAACAGAGGAGTAATTAATGGTGTTCAAAGTTATAATTAGACCACCCGTATCGCTCCATGGTAAAGATAAACCAAGTAAATTGAACAATAGGTGTGTACATTTGGGGGTGGCTACCAGAGGTAACCTTGGGGTTTTTTCGCTTGGAGGTCCTAGGTTCGAGGTTTGTCAATGGGATTTTCATCCTAGGTGAAGTGGCAAAAAGGAGTTGGTTTTATTCCCCAAAGTTGAAGGTTCGGTATATGGATGTCATTGCGCGACTCAAACAATTAACTACTAACTAGTTGTTTAAAAAAAATTAAAATAAAATAAAAAATAAAGAATAGTGGTATGAACCCTATATGTACACGTATTGATGTGCACATTGGGAACTAATGATTTCCATTTAACCCTAATGAGAGGGAACGTAATTCCGTCCCACAAACGAGCTACTTATGATATTATAAGACAATGCAACACATGTAGCCTAACTATGATATTATAAGACAATGCTACTTTTGATATTTGTCAAGACTATTTTAATGTTAACCTGTTAAGACATTCGAGGAAATGAAAGTAAACGAGAGAAGACCATTTTTAGATACAATATAATAGGGTGTATCTACAAAGATAGTTATACAATGTTAGCTAGCTCAGTTTCTACATTTTTACATACACCCTATTAAGACTTTCGAGGAAATGAGAAAAGACCATCTAGTTGGGTGACTAGTCGAGACGAACCCACTTCTATCAATAACAACCAGAATGGATCTAACTGAGAACAAGTTCGATTTGTTATGCAAAATATTCCGTCTTCTCCTGCTCCTAAACATCGTTTAAAAATTTTAATATTTGTTATCATAACTTGGAGTTATTAATTAATTTGCTTTTTTGGTGAACGGTGGATTCATTAACACTACAAAAAAAATAGCCATTTAGTGACACAAATTTTTAGCGACAAAAAGTATTTATGCCACTGTATCATAGTTTTAGTGGCAGATTTTTATGTGTCATTAAAGATAATGAAGTTTCAGTGGCACTTTATTTTTTTTTCCACTAACGTGCATGATTACTAGTGACACAAAGTTGATGTGCCGTAATAGCTAACATAAATTTGGGTCATATACATGTTTTGAGTTGAGATCCATGAAAAACTCATACATGCCATAGAACCTATCTACCAATCATAGTCACCCATTTATATTTTTCACTTTTTTTTCTTTTCAAAACAACATATCTTTCAAACAGTAAATCTTCAAGCTACAAAAGAATACCATCACGACAAGAATTAAATCATCTTTCTATAGATATGCATTGTTATATACTTTCGACGAACTTTTTTTTTCTTCGATGAACTTTTTTTTTTAATTTTTGCCCAAAAAATCATATATGATTTGTAAAAATCATATATGATTTGTAAAAATCATATATGATTTGATTTTAACGAATCACATATGATATTTACAAATCATATATGATTTTTCTGGGCGGAAATTTTGAAAAAAGAAGTTCGTCAAAAAAAAAGTTCGTCGAAAGTATATAACAACGCATATCTATAGAAAGATAATTTAATTCTCGTCGCGATAGTATTTTCTCGTGTAACGATTTACGGTTTGCGAGATATTTAATTTTTAAAAAAAGGGTGAAAGTTTATTTGTTTTATTTTGATAAAAAAAAATTAGTGGCTGAAATTGTTTGATTGATTCTATGGTAAAACTTGGTTATACACGGATCTTTTGGCTACATGTTTTATGCCATTAAATTAAATACCGTATATGGAGGATTTATTTTATTTTATTTTATTTTTTTATTTATTTTTTATTTTTTTAGTGTGCCACTTTACCTAAATAAAAATCCCTAATTTCAAAGTTTAGGCGGGCCTATGTTAAAATAGAAAAGATGTGGGTGGGCTTTTTTGTTCCTTCTTATCCCTCTTTCATTAGTCAGATAATTTAGATTTTGAAAACCCTAACTCTCTAAGCCGCATCAAGTTGCTACCTTTCTCATCACCATCATTCATTTTCAAGCCACGTAATTGCTTTTACCTGGTTATCTTAATTCACATATTATTTTGTATTATGTATGTGAACTGTATAATAGGTAAAGTTAACAAAAGTATAAGTTGAATCGTTTTGAACCAGGTCTTGTAATGTTTTCACCCAAAATTGGTGGGGTCTTGTAAGTTAATGATGGTTAAGCCTTTTAATGTCTATTAAAATATTGTTTACCTTTATAATACTTTATTTCTCAACTTTTTCTTATTACGCTGCGTTCTCGAGTTTTTCTAGATGGGAATAGAAATGATGTGAAAAGAAAATAAAAGAAATGAAAAGGAAAGGAAAGAAAGTTGATTTTATATTTCGTGTTCTTGAGTTGAAATGAAAGGAAAGGAAATGAAATAATGTTGTGTTCTCGAGTTGGGAAGAAAAGAAAGAAAAAGAGACATAATTACATTTATGCACTTTTAGATATGTTCATTTTATTATAAGAGTCGAATATGAGTAAATATTGAAAGTTATATTGGTCATTATATACTAAATAGTGCGAGTGTAAAATACTTTCCGTCCAAATCCGCCCATATTTGGGCGGAAAATTCTTATAGGAAAATCACTAGAATTTTCCTATCATTTCCTTCCTGTTTCCTTTCCTTTCTGTCCAAAAAAAACTCGAGAACACAATAAAATTTCAATTTCCTATCATTTCCTTTCCTTTCCTTTTAAAAAATAACTCGTGAACGGAGCGTTAATGTTCCCATGGTGCAGCAAAGAATTGAATTGAAAAAGGCTCTTCTCATCTTTGTAAGAGTATTGGATTGGATATGGCTAAAGAATAAAAGGGATCAACACCAGGTGCATGCTCTTCATAAGAAAATTTGTGTTGTATCTAATATTTTCTAATAAATTAATTGATAATGTTAACTAATTAAAATCAACGTATTCAATTAATTGATGTCGTTAATTAATTAAATTATGTTGTAGCATTCTACTAGTGTGAAGTATGTCAAGAAGCAACAAAGAACTCGTTTTGTGTTTGTGGCATGGATGGAAAACAAGGATCTACAATGTAAAATCAAATATTTGTACTCAACAATGAAGGTATATTTACTCAATAAAGTAGTAAACGTACTGTTAATATATCTAAAGCTTTTGAATTCTTCACATCTTAGTTTAATATGTGTAACTTTAATCTATGTGAATTGCTTTTGTTTGTCTACAGATAATGCGCTTTTAAGAGCTTTTCGGCAGTTCCTTCACAAGCATGAAGTTGCAATCTTTTTGATAGTTTTAGGCATCTTATGTAGTACTGTATGAAGAGGGAAATTTAGACTTGTGTTATTTTGTTGGATACTTGTTTATTGTATATTGAAGAATTTTGTTAATTAATGAAAATTTCAATTCTACGTAAATTATTAAATTGTCTATTCATATGCTATGGTTGAATGAAATTTGGTTTCAAATCCTTGTAGATACATAATTTTGATATAGTGACGATCGGCAAATATTTTGGAAGCTAACAATATATTCTATTGAATTCATTCGAGTATCACATCATAAAATATATTTAATGGTAGAACGTATGTGCCACAAATCATTTAAATATATTGTGACGGATTATTAACTGCCACTAAACACCCAAATGTTTGCAGCAACACAACAAAAAGTGTCACTGAAACCTTTTAGTGGCAGCATCGTTAGTGACACTTATTTTTTCTGCCACCAAATGTCTAACAGGCCTTTAGTGGCACTTATTTGACTTATTGTGGCACTTTTTGTGTGTCACTAAATGACACTTTTTTTGTAGTGTAAATTGCTAGCAAGTAGCTAGCAAAAACATTTACGAGTATTTTTAATTAAAATAGTCTATCCAATTAAGTTATGAGAGAATTATACGGGTTATTAAACCATTGTATCCCATTAAGCTTCCCTTTCTTGTTCCTACTTGTTATCCATGTAAATGAAGACTTATTTCTATTTCATTGCCTTTTCCGGCCTCTAGATCAAAGGTTGTAGTGTGCGTGAATGCGTTAATTGGTCCAAAGTCTTCTCGTGATGCACACAATTTAAGCTTACCAAGTGATCAATTATGGGGCTTGTTTTATATCATTAGCCAACTTGCAATATACGGAGTAAATATGTATCATTCATTTTGCTTATTAGTTGTGCGACTAAAGTGATGATATATAATTTGACTGACACAACTAATTAATTGACCGGTTTGGTTTACCTAAACATTTACTTCTAATGTTTTTTTTTTAATGAATGCTAGAACAACAAATTTTTTACAAAATAATATGTTATCTAATTAGTGACATTTTCTATCTTCCTTTTTTATTTTCTCTCTAGTATACATCCACAAATAAACATGCTATTTTTTTGAATATTATTTTGTAAAAAAACTGTGGTTATAGCATTTCCTAGTTTTTTTAACGGATATGACATTAAAAAATAGCGTATAAACATTACAAAATGAGATTTTGTACATGCCTCTAATGCGTCTCCTGGGCACCCCTAAATCCACCAGTTGTCTCTCATATCTATTTCCGTCATTAAATCACCTCTGAGTTGGATTGAGCCTTGTTGAAAACCTTGGAAAAGCAGTGATTGTTGTTTTAGAGTCCATGAAAACAGTACGTGATTGTTGTTTTAGAGTCCAACCTTTAAATCACCCAAGCTCGTAGATTGACCCTTGTTTAAATGTGTTTGACGTTTTCTTACATGTTGTCTACTAATTAAATTGCAAAATGAGCTGGGGATGATGCATGACACCTTAACTACGAGTACTACTTAACCACTGCTAATCATAGTCATACAAATTAAAATAAAAAGATTATGCAGGCCAGATTCAAGGCATCCAATGAAACAATAGCGTGTAACCATATTTTATTACAATACTTAATTGCACAAATACTTACACACTATTAGTAGAGTTGATCAAGTTGTTCACGTAATAATTTTTTAGAAAGACGTTTGTCACGGGTACCACTAGGCCTAAGGCCGTTTTGTACCGTTTTGTAATGCATGATATCATTTGCACAACTGCTAATGTATTAGAAAAACCAGAAATTAAATACCATCTTGCAGAAGAAGTATTCGATTATACTAGTTTGACGATTCATGAAATCCTCATTCTACCAAAGGGTTTTTATCTGTGAAACAGTTATGTCTTTTGTAAAGAGGTTGTAGGTTTAAGTCTTACTAAATTAAGGACGAATGTGAGATGCACGTGGCTGCAAGAGAATGCATGTGATAAGCAGGTGTGTAAGTTTGCCATACCAAAAAATCCTCAATTCCTCATTCTTGCAACTTTTGGAAATAATGTGTGTGTATTCACCAGCAGTTCCATGGGGTTAGATGCCCAGAGAATTAGAGTTATCTAGTTTTATTGTACATGTTTTGCATTGAGTATGTACATGATCAAAAAATAAACTACTCCGTAATATTTAGTAGATAATTGCGGATCAAGGATTTGTTTTTTAGCAAATAACAAGAACTGGTTAAAATGAAACAAAAATTGAAAACCAGAAGAGCACAAGCTCATGAATTGATATTTTGCTCATTCATGTTTCATTTCAAGAAATTACTAAGATGATTTTGGTTTTTCGAAAAAATACATCTTATTTGCCACTTAACTGATCTTAGCTCTTATTCGGTAAGAGGTCGTCATAATTAAAAGATTTTGTTTTATTCATGTCATCAAGAGGTAGTAAGAGACAATTATTAAACCTGCTGATCAACCACCCACTTAAATACAACCCTAAAGCGTTTGTTTTTTTTAATCGATTTCAGGTATGGTTTTGTGACGGGTGAAAAATTGCCACCCGTAATTATATTGATGATAATGGAGATGTTGAACCATATGAGAGTCCATTTAGCAGCATGATTGGTTTATGAAATTGTGATTGTTGTTTTAGAGTCCAACCTGAAATCACCTATGAGTTGGATTGTGGTTTTAGATCGACCCTTGTTCAAATGTGGGTTTTGACGTTTACTTACATGTTTTCTACGAATTAAATTGAAAAATGAGCTGGGGATGATGACTCTTTAACTACTATACTTGACCACTTCTAATCATAGTCATAGAAATTAATATAAAAAGACTATAGAGGCTAGATTCAAAGGTCATCCAATGAAACAATAGCGTGTAAACATATTTAGTTATAATACTTAATTGCACAAATACTTATAACAACTATTAGTAGACTTGATCAAGTTGTTCACATAATATTTTTTAGAAAGATACCTGTCACGGGTACCACTAGTCATTTGCACAATTGCTAATTAACTAGAAAATCCAGAAATTTCTGGGACCCACAATGTCCACGGCGATTGTCGACGGGAACGCTGTTCCCGACGAAGCACAGCCAACGTTTTATTCCCGTCGACATGTCGACGGGAACCTATTGTGCCATCGACTTGTCGACGGTAGGGGTGTAAAAATGTTGCCGGGAAAGACGTCGTTTGTACTAGTGAAATACCATCTTGGACAAGCAGGATTCATGAAATCCACATTCTACCATGAGTATTTGGCGGAGTAGGGGGCATCGTTATTTTAAATATTTACATTATGTTTTACCTTTAGCAAATAGTAAATAAATTCAACCTCTTATGAAAATTTAAAACTTAAGTTATTAACATGAAAAAAAATGTATTTATACATTTGTGGTATATTATGAACTATGAACCCTGTGTGTACATGCGTTGATGTGCACATTCTAATTAAGTTAATGAGCTCCTTTTAAACCTAATGAGAGGGAATGTAATACCTTCCCACAAACGAGCTGTGACATATCGAGCATCTGGGTTTATCTTCCGACAGAAAAAATGTCACTAAAATCATGTGCACTCCAGGTAATTTTGGCTTGCCTTGACTTTCCTTTACTTTTATTGCTCTCTAACAAGGTTGAGATTATCAACTTGAGAACATGTACTCCTGCATCGCAAAATGGATGGGTTTAGAAAAAAGTCAACATGGGTTGGGTTAATGTTGAAACGAGTTACATTTAGGTCTCTGCAAAACATTCTTTTGTATTAACGAACTTCTTAGAATCTTTAAAAGTTCGTGAATTTTGTGGTTCAATACTTGGACTATTTACAAAACATAACCTATCATATTGGATTTTTGTTAAGATAGAAAACTGGAACTTAATAGAGCACCAACAAGATGCTGGTATGCTAGGGATACAAAATTACACATTACACCAAATATTTACGGGACATAATGAAAGAAACTGCACCAGCTACAAAAACTCAATTCACCCAGCAGAAAATCATATCGAACTTTAAATACACTCTATCATGACTTTCAAGGAAATGAAACAAGACCATTTAGTAGGCGGCTAGTAGAGACCTACCCACATTTATCAATAACAACCTGAATGGATCTAACTTAGAACAAGTTCAATTTGTTTAGCAAAAAATTCCAATTGTCTTCACCTGTACCTAAACGAAATTAAAGTTACGAAGTAAATCCATAAGTTCATTAATTTCTTACGCGACAACCTAACAATTGTATAAAATTTTTAATATTTGTTATCTTAACTTTATGTTATTAACTAATTTGTTTTTACTTTTACTTTTTTTTTTTTTTTTTTTTTTTTTTTTTTTTTTTTTTTTGTTGTTGTTGTTGTTGTAGCGGATTCATTAAATTGCCTAGCAAATAGATAGTAAAAAATTAAAAGACTTTAAAGCCTAGATACAAGGCATCCAATGAAACAACAACGTTTAAACATATTTAAATAGAATACTTAATTGCACAAGTACTTATAACAACTATTAGTAGACTTGATCAAGTTGTTCACATACTATTTTTGAGAAAGACATTTCTCACGGGTACTGCTAGGCCGAAGGCCGATTGGTAATTATATCATTTGCACAATTACTAATTAATAAGAATAACCAGAAATACAATATTGCACAAGCAGGATTCGTTTATACTAGTTTGACGATTCATGAAATCTGCATTCTACCAATGGGTATTTGGCGCAGTAAGGGGCAGCCATGCGAAGATTAGAGAGGCGTTGCCCTCTACGAATTTAGAAGAGAGTGCATATACGTGGAAGTTGTTTTGCAATTTTTATCTTTTATCAAATCTCCAAATTACTTATTCAAACTTATTTACATGTATAACTACCTAACGTATATAAGTATATAGCATCATATTTTAGATATATACATAATGTTTAACATTTAGAAAATAGTAAATAAATTCAACCTCTTATGAAAGATTAAAACTTAAGTTATTAATATTAAAATTAAAATCCAAAAACAAAACAAATACTTTTATACACATGTGAATCATATTTTGCTATTCATAAGCATATTAATTAAATTAATTATTATATACTTTGTTTATAACTAATTGTAGACCATCAAATAAAAATGAAATAGAAATTATCATTTATGAAGTGACGAAGAGAAAGTTCTTATTATTTTATTTTTTTATTATTATTTTTTTAATTATACACGGATAGTAACAAGTGATCAAACCAATAAAAATGAAATTGAATTTAGGCCCATAATTTATTTATATATTTCAAATTTGGAATGTACCTGAACTGCAAGAATATCACATTCTTCCCATGTTAATTTAGCTATGAATTCTGAAAATTTTAAACCCCATCATTTTCACACTTTTTTTTTTAAATATCATAGACTTTATTTTCACTTAATTGTAAACCATCAGATAAAAACAATTAAGCATCCATTACTTAATATAAGATGTATCGAAACTCATCAATGCATATGTCATGACGAAAATGCTTAAAAACAAAATTCATATAAGACATTAAAATTTGTTGATGCTTAATATAAAACAACAAACCAAAATGCTCAATTTCTTATGTTTCAATCCTTCATGATTTAGTTTATTGGTAATCCACGCTCGTTAATTCAATCGACTTTTTTTTTTTTTTTGGTTGCTAAAGTCTCTCTTTTGAATTAGTCACATATTTTCTTCTCAACGGCAAGATCTACCGGAACATGGAGCTCATCTCTTTAAACTCTCTATGACCCGAAAATTGGATCGGCCATAGTTAAAATTAATTATAAGAAATTTGCATCCACCCCTAACAATTAAATTTAAACAAGTGGTTTCTATATATGAGTTTGATAAAATCTATCACAAATATATAACAAAGCCGTAATTATCGGTGTTCAAAAATATAATCTGACCACCATATCACTCCATGATAAAGACAAACCAAGTAAAATGAAAAATAGTAATCTGAAACCTATGTGTACACGTATTGATGTGCATATTCTAAGCTAATGAGTTCCTTTTAACCCTAATGAGAGAGAACGTAATTCCGTCCCACGAACGAGGTGTGAACAATTTTATAATCAATTGTTAATAAGTATTACATGATTGGGCAACTAGCTAATGGTATGCGTTCATTGATTAATGATTATATATTCGCATGTGTCATCTGCCAATCTATTTTTGTATCTTTCTCGAAATTTCTAACTGCTCAATTGTCATTTAATGAAGTGGTGAAGATGAAATCCTTTTTTATTATATACAGGTAGTGACAAGGTACCAAACCCATAAAAATGAAATAGAACTTAGCCACCATAATTAATTTATAGATTTAAATATTTTGGATGTACGTGAATTCTAAGAATATCATATTCTTCCGATGTTATTTTACCTATGAATTCTGAAACTTTCAAACTCGGACCTTTTCACATCTTTTTTTATAAATACAATAGACTTTGTTTATAGTTAATTGTAGACCATAAAATAAAAACAATTAAGCATCCATCACTTAATATAAGATGTATCGAAACTCGTGAGTGCATATATCATAATCAAAATATGAATTGTAGACCATCAAATACAAACAATTAAGCATCCATCACTTAATATAAGATGTATCGAAACTCGTGAGTGCATATGTCATCAATCAAAATGTTCAAAAACAAAATTCATAGACTACATTTAAATTGTTGATGCTTCATATGAAGCAACACACCAAAATTCTCAAATTTATCTTTGTTTCAGTCCTCCATCATTTAGTTTCGTCATAATCCACGCTCCTTACTTCAGTATATTTCTTGAATTTTTTTAGTTAAAGTATCTCTTTAGAATTAGTCGCATATTTTCCACTCAACGACAAGATCTATCTCAAAATGGAGCTCATCTCTTTAAGCTCTCTATGACTCGAAAATAGGCCCGGCCATAGTTAGAATTAATTATAAGAAATTTGCATCCACCCTTAAGAATTAAATATAAACGAGTGGTTTCTATATATGAGTTTAATAAAATCTATCACAAATATTTAACATAGCAGAAGTTAATACAAGCTACACACTAAGCTACACCCCTCATGGAGAGTCATGAGGGGTATTTATAGGCTTAAAACATGCTATCTATTACATTATGTCAACTTAAGTCCCTGCGTTATACGCATCTTATATAGCTAGTCCAATTCACTTGAATGACGCCAGCTTCACAAAATAGCAAAGCTAATAATCTCCCTCCAAGATGGCGTCACACATTAATTGGTTACAATGTTTCCTACAAGAAACAAAAATTCAAATTACAATAAGAATGGAATCCCATATTCCTTGAAATTGTCTTCACCGACCTTGATCTTCATGAATACTCGAGCGTTATTTCTTTAGCTTGTAGATGAACACATTGTAGTGATGTAGTTGGGTTATTACTCCCTCCCAACTAGTAAGCCCTTTAGAAAAAAGGAAAAAGAATCTTTTTGGTCCTTTTTGATTTTCTGAAAAATAGAAACAAAATAGATGATAGAATGTAGAGAGCTCCATCTTAGACTTACAACCCTTTGCTGAAGTAGGGCTTCTAAATCAAGTGTCTCTAGCCTTCTACCATGAAACAGAGAAAGAAACTAGAATATACTGTAGACCGTAACTCCATGATTGTACGTTCGGGAAGAATAGACTGTAGATTGTAACTGAGACTTGTAACTTAAGCTTGTACTATAGTGTGACTCAGAACGGTGTACCCTATACCCAGAACCAAAGTATATTGAGCACAATCTCTCTTGACATAGCCTCAACTACATGAGACACTGAGCACTACAACGTAACTCTTTAAAGTGATAGCTATATTGTGGGTATAGGAAGAAAGAATCACAAAAATAACTAGATAGTCAAGTCTTAAATCACTAAGGAGGAATGTTTAAACAAGTATCTCAAAAAGTCGCGCATCTAACCAACCCCAAGACATTAAATAAATAAGTACACACACCCATGAAATGCTACTTCAATCTCAAATAAGTAATACTGTACAAAAACCTGTAGTCACAAAAATAGCGAATTAGCCGTTAAAATTTCGTAAATCTTGATAAGGATCGTTTTAAGTTATGTTTGGTTTGTTTGATTCATGAAACGTTTGTGTTTTGATGTTAGGAGATTTTATAGGTAACCCTAATTCTGTATATATGCACCATGTTCCGTGGATCTAAAATTGAGGTTTTGTATGTTAGGTTTTGACATAATCACACAAAAGTACCACTGATCTTGCTGAAATTCATAATCTCGCACAACCTCGCTAACAAAACCTCACTAGAGAAACCTCGCAACAAAAACCTCGCTATATATCTCGCTAGTTTGTCTTGCTGGATTAGTGTTTCGGTTATCACGCTGAAGTATCTAGCTAACACTATCTCGCTAGTTATCTTAGTAACCCTTATCTCATTAAAAGAGGGAGTAACAATTCACAATTTCAGGCTAATTACTATTCCCGGAAATTTACTATTCACTTTTACTATTCATTTTTACTATTCACTTTTACTATTCATTTTTCCCGAAATTTTCCCGAAACTTGATTTTTATTTGATATTCTCGAGTGACAAATCATTTCCATGACAAATTAAATGTTTGACATTCGTCAGGTTATTTTCGTGAAAGTTATTAAGGAATTACACGGAATTACACGTTTTAGAGTAAAACGTCATTCAGAAATTCTACGCACAACGAAACTCGACCGCGTTAAGTGACCCCGCATCAGAAAAATGTTTGACACACTCATGATTTATTTGAGAATAAATCATGACTGAGAAAAACATGACCAAAATAAACCTCGACCGTGAAAAACTGGAATTTTCAGTTTTAAGCGTTTTTACTCAGCCATAACCTTAGCCTATACATGTACCGCGTTTCTAAAAAGATTTGAGTTTTCAACTTATTAGAATAAGTCAACATATTTTTCCCTCCTCCTTTGACCAAAAATCATTCCTTGATTTTATAAGTCATTCCTTGATTTTTAGGCTTACGGTTTGATGTCTAAAAGACATTTAATACCAACCGACACTAGACTGAGCCCAGTCTAGACATTATAAGTCTTTTTAAATCATTTATATCCTATTAGAAAAGTAACATTTTACTTTTCTCAATTTTACGCAATATTCGTACATTTTACGTATTACGCGTTTTAGACCCGTGTTTCCGGTTTCAGCAGGGTTTTACCACCCAAATGAAACCTACCAATCATTTTATATTTTATTATGGAGTATTTTGACATGTTTAACCAGTCTTCCAAGTTTCATATTTTTATGATACCCAGTTTTACGTTTCGTGGCTTAACCATTTACGGTTAGCATTCTACGGAGCCAAAACTATCAATATAACTTGGATAATATCTTCCAAAGTCCAACCCTTCCTCCCCAAGATATGCAAACCGCCTCTAGGGGGGGATTCACACTAGGTGGCTTGATCTCATCCTAGGAGGCCTTAGATTTCATCCATGTGTTATACTTGGTCTCCAAGTGTTGACTAGTCCATGTTCTAACCTCCTCAAAGTCATATATAATCCCTCCTCCCCTCTCATTTGTACGCCACAATCACAACCCCCATCACCTCACACTTAGCTAATTCTCTTCCAATTTTATGCAAGATTCAAGAGCAAGTTCAAGATAGAAACCCTAGTTTGGTTTTTAGGTTATCAAAACACTTCCATAACCTCATATACTTGGTGATTTCTCTTGAGTTTGAATCCACTCAAGTCACCTCAACCTTCATCATCTATCTTTCAAGATTACAAGAGTAGAAAGATTGCATGAAGTGAAGTGGGTTGAAGAAAGTCTATCAAAGTCCTATCCTTACTAGTTACTTCCTTTCTTTATTTGAAAGCCAAAAGTTGTAAGCCAAACCCTAACATGCTTCTTGTTAAATAATCATGTTCATGTTATTTACATATTATTCTTGCTATATTATGTCTTGTATGCATGTCCATGATGTATAAAAATGAGTAAAACATGTTATTGAAAATGATTGTTAATATAAGTTATTAAAACAAGTAAACTAGTGACTTTCTCGGTAAGACCTGATCAAAATGGTAAAAATATGATATTGGATCATTACATATTATAGTAGAGGACCTAACAAGGAAACCGTAGCAATTTGAACCACCTAAAACGAGTATACGAGTCAAAAGTTATGACCATTTGAAGTTACCAAAACTTTGTGGCAAAGTTGCCAAAACTTTCTGTTACAGAAACTTAAAACACGCAAAAAGAGGCATTTCTGGTCCGTTTCATGAAAAAGTTAAAGCATGAAAGTTGTCCGGAATCACGTTTTCTTCAAAAACACAGGAGCACGTCTCCAGAAAATCAATAACGAATGAGATATTTCTCAGTTTCTTAACAGCTATTTACATATATATAAGTCACTATATTATGGTTATATTTTAAAAGGAACAAGAGGTCTTATGACCTATAATCAAGACCCCAACCATGGCTAGGGCCAAGGTTGAGTCTCATGACCATTGAACAAGGACCAAAGGTCATGGCAAGGCCATTACGAAACGACCATGTAAGCTTACTTAGGCGTAAACATGAAACAAGGAATTGGCGATAACTTGAACAAGCAATTTGGATCTACTTCACTTAAAAGGAACCATGAGATATTACAAAGAAAAATGTTCATACAAGACTTATGAAACTTACCCAAATAACATCTTCATGTAATAATAAACTTTCCTAAGTTTATTCAAATATCGGACATGTAACTTTTCGGATCAAAACTTATATCTATATATTTTATCAACTACTACAATAGTAGGGAGCCTCATGTGAGGAGTTCATTATGTAAGCCGTCGAGTTAAGTTGTGGATTTACGAATTAAAGTGTCCTGGCTCCTCGAACGCTTACTACCATGACTTCTGAATTATGTCGGCCCGAACGGTAGTAAACGATATATAAAACATACATGTTTCATAAATCTTTTCTTTCAAAGACTTACATTATACATCATACCACATCATGGACCAAATGCAAGATATTTATATAGGCACTTATTCATATTCTTTACTCCGATCCTAAGTCGCAACATTCTATTATAGGTTGCTCGTAGAAACCTTCGTGATTCGACCATCACATTCACTACTCACTACATAACTTAAGGTGAGTTCATAGCCCCACTTTCCATTACTTAATTGTTTTACAAACCCTTGGGGGGAATACATGCTATTTTTAACCGAGCACAATGTTTTTAAATTGTATGCTTGCCTGATTGTTTTATTATCACTAAGTGCCAGCCTTGCTAAACCGAGATCCCTTATTATGAACCATTTAATCACTAGCAATAGTGAGCGCAAATATTGTGAATAGGCCTATTGGGATTGACGAATCCCATTTGTATTGACTAAGTTCAAACAAATGCACTAATATTTGAGATTTAGGTATGTTAGCAATGTACCTACCGGGATAAATCTGCCGATCGATATTGGTACACGTTAACGTTTTGGTGTCATAAGCTTAGTAATGATAATAACTGTTTTGTTTTCCAAACATTGGTGTGAGTCTATAGCTCACACTACCAACATATTGTGTTCAAATATTAAACAAACTCTATGAATATCACTCAACCTTTGTGTTGACCTCTCAAGCATGTATTTCAGGTTCATGACGATCAAGGATGGCACGGAAGAGCACGGATACTCAAGAGGGCTATAAATTTTATTATCAATCGAAAACTCACTTAATGTGATTTGTAAACATGGAACCAATTGGGACCTCATTTTGTAACCTCTGATATTTATATAATTTAAATGATAAATCTTTTTATTACGACTCGGTTAGAGATCGTTTTCTATTATTATGACTGTTGTGCCGTCGAGTAACACCTAAGTTGAATTCCGCTGCATCATGAATTGGGGGTGTTACAGATTGGTACCAGAGCCATGGTTATAGAGAAACGGGTCTAAGTGAGACTAAACTATAACTACAATCACAAGCAAAAACATTTTATAGCCTTCCGCTCTCCGTGTCTTCCATCCTCCAGACGATTATGGACTTAGTAAACATATATACCCATATTGAGCATTTCCTGTAAGCATTATATACTACATGAACATATTAGTATATTGATTTATACACACTTATCACATTTTGAGCACTTCTTATAAACATTGAATTGTTCTAACATAGAAATTATTTTCATAGAAATCATGTGCGTACCCACTTCTTCCGATTATGTGCCCACTCTACCTAATAACTTCCAAGTCTTACCACCCTCACCCGAGTTCGGATTTGACTTCGTAAATGCCTTCGCTTCTGATGTCGAAGAAGAACCCTTCGAAGATTCAACCGACGAAGAAGAGGATGAACCAATGCCAACTAATTTTGCGATGAATATTTTTAATTATTTTGAACAAAATTGGGTTGAGGCAGACTCCGAGGAGGATAATGAGTACGAATATGTACTAGAGCCATTACCACCACCACTATCACTTCCCTTTGATATCCCTACATGTGATGATTTGGATCACTCATTATGGATCGTACCTCGACCACCATTGATCCAACAAGAAAGTCAGCATGGAAACTACAGCTTCTCAAACTTCATTGACACGTACCCCTATGACACACTAAACCAAGAAGTTGCCGATCAATCAGAGCTGCTCGGACCTTCTAACCCGCCATAGACTAGTGTGATGATACTAGTTATCTTTTGTACTACTATACTGATTAGACTCAGTTAGTAAATGTTATGAAATCCATGTAATAACTAGCGATAGTAAAAACGTTGTAATTACTAAACTGAAAGTATCAGTTAGTAAATTTTGAAGAAGCTTGTAATAAGTTTCGATTTTGTAAATCAACCAACGTTGTATGAATAAAACTCTTGTTTTATACTATCATGTGTTATGCCTTTAAATCTTCAAACATAATTATTCTATCATTTCCCATCAAAAATCATGCTTATTTCACAACTCTCTAATCATGACATACCTTTTATATAATAGAATCATGGCGCCAACGAAGAAGACACCATCAGCAATGACTCAAGCTGCTATTCGCAAACTAGTTAAAGATAGTGTAAATGCAGCAATAGCAACTGAACAAGCAGCCATAGCTACAAAGGCAGCAAAAGCCACTAAAGCTACTAGAACTGCTAAAACTGCAAGAACTGCTAAAACTACTAGAACTGCTGAAGCTGTTCGAATTGCTGCAACTACCATCAATACTATAGGACCAAACCCAGCCGGCCCTCCAGTAATAAATATTGATCCGGTATATAAGAGCTGCACATTCAAGGGTTATTTAAATTGCAAACCCACCAATTACAAAGGTACTAATGGAGCTGTAAATTTTAACCCCTGGTTTGAAAAAGCGGAGTTAGTAGTATTGATCAACAAATGCACCGAGAATGAGAAAGTTCAATATGCCACCGGTCCACTATTGGATGAAGCATTATCATGGTGGAATTTAGTATCTCAACCAATGGGCATCCAAAATGATTATAAGCTTTCTGGGGATAACATGAAGAAAGAGTATTGCCCTCACAGTGAAATGCCGTTAAAGGAACCATGTTGTCATCCAGAAGTAGAATTCTGGAACCATGTTGTTAAAGGAACTGACATCCTGAGTTACAACCGCCGATTCCATGAATTGAGGATATTATGCCCAACGATGGTTTCGACAAATGAGAAACTGTTGGAAGAGTATATCTGGGGACTCCCACCAAACATACAAGGGAACATGATTACGTCTAGTCCCAAAACACTTGATGAGGCTATGCGGATGTCTCGCAGCCTCATGGATCAGGTGGTGCAGACAACGGAAACCCAAAGACAAAACTTCAACAACTCTAACAACAATAGCAATAGAACCAACAACAACAAGCGACCATGGGATGGTAACCATGGGAGTAACAACAACAACAACAACAACAACAACCATCATAACCAGCAAAACAAAAGACAAGGGGCTGCAACGGCTTATGTTGCTGCACCAACCAGAGGTGGATATACTGGGACTCAACCACAGTGTACTAAGTGAAATTACCATCACTCAGGTCCTTGCCCCGCCAAGTGCAACAACTGTCAAAACACTGGACACCTTGCCAAGAATTGTAGAGCCAAGACTATAGCTACCGGTAGCAACACACAACCAATAGTTATATGCTTCGGGTGTGGAGAAAGTGGACATTACAGGAATGGATGTCCCCAAAAGCCAAGGCCAACAAGTTGAATACATCCAAGGGAAAGCATATATGATAAGAGAAGAAGAAGCTTATCAGAATCTCAACAACACTGCAGAACAATGAAGTTTAGAACTTAGCAGTCATATTTATTTATGCACTATGTTGTACTACGTGTATGTCATCCCTAGTAATGGGAGTTTTATGACTTAAGAATATTTACTGTTCAATAAACAACTCTTTGTGATAATTCTCATCTATTGTACTTTCTATCTCCAAACCAATTTGATTGTTTAGTAGACTATTACCATTCTATAAGATTTACCCAGTTATCTTATAAACCATTCAACAAATTTTACTTCAAGCTATTTTGTTATCACTTTATTGTTTCACATCATTTTACTCCAAGATATTCTACCACCATCTTAGAAAAATCACTTCGTTGATACCACCCTATAAATCAATATCATGCCTTCATTTCCAACTTTCATCACAAACCACTAAATCTCAACATACCAAAATGAAGAACACAAACCTTCTTAACCTTCTCACCATCATCATCTTCACAACCCTTAATCCCACAAGCTCACCTTCTGATCTTGATGCACTTTTAAAGCTCAAATCATCCTTAGTTACACCACAAGCACTCTCATCAGCTTTACAAAATTGAATACCATCTAAAACTTTTAGGAAACACAATACTACGTAACTAAACCGAACATCACATTATCGGTCCTAAATTATACATAGCCTGATCACCTATGTCTAATTCAGGAGGGATCATGTTATGCTGGGAGCAATCACCTGTATGTTTTCTTAGAAAGGAACTTCTCACTTATAATTTTAAGACAAATTTTGTGTGAAATTCATGAAGTATTCATCCGATAGAGTATAACAATTAATCACTCTTACTCTACCTTTCCTACATAAAAGTAAACCTCATCCTACGCCATACCTTGAGCCGAAAGGAACGGGTTAAACCACTACGAGTCCGAGCCTTAGTTTTAACCATAAATTCAAACTTTCCTGCTCAAATCCTTCACGTTCAAGCTGAGGCAGTGAAAGAAGTCATCCAAAAGGAAAAGTTGGATGGCATGATACAGAAGAAATTCGAAACCCGTTCAGATGGAACTCTATGCTTCCAAGGTCGAAGTTGGTTACCACTTTATGGTGGCCTACGAGACTTGATCATGCATGAACCTCACAAGTCCAAATGCTCCAATGTAAAAGCCGAACATCAAAAACCATCCGGTCAATTGCAACAACCAGAGATTCCTATGTGGAAATGGGAAAGAGTTACTATGGACTTCATTACCAAGCTCCCAAAGACATCAAGCGGCTATGACTCCATCTGGGTCATAGTTGATCATCTCACAAAATCCGCACACTTTATACCAATCAAAGAGACTTACAAAATGGAACAACTTACTCGACTGTACGTCAAAGAAATAGTCTCAAGACATGGTGCACCAATATCCATCATATCGGACCGAGATGGTAGATTTACTTCCAATTTCTGGCAGTCACTCCAGGACGCCTTTGGAACAAATCTAGACATGAGTATAGCGTATCATCCTCAGACCAATGGTCAGAGTGAGCGAAACATTCAAACACTTGAAGACATGCTTCGAGCTTGTATAATAGACTTTGGAAAAGGATGGGATACTCATCTACCATTAGTCGAATCTTCCTACAATAACAGCTATCATACAAGAATTAAAGCAACTCCATTTGAAGCACTTTGCGGTCGAAAATATCGTTCACCTGCTTGTTGAGCTGAAGTGGGAGAAGTTCAACTCACTGGTCCAGAACTCATCCGTGAAACAACGGATAAGATTGTACAAATCAGAAGTCGACTATAAGCCGCAAGAGATCGACAGAAAAGTTATGCCGACACACGACGCAGACCCCTAGAATTCCAAGTTGGAGATAGGGTTATGCTAAATGTATCGCCTTGGAAAGGCTTGATACGATTCGGTAAACGAAGAAAACTAAACCCAAGATACATCGGACCATTCAAAATCCTAGCCAGGGTTGGCCCTGTGGCGTACAGACTTGAGCTTCCATTAGAACTCAGTAGTGTACACCCCACTTTCCATGTATCTAACCTAAAGAAATGCTCATCAGATGAATCACTCGTGATTCCACTTGATGAAAGTCAACTCAATGATGATCTTCAATTTATCGAGGAACCCGTAGAAATCACGGACCGAGAGGTCAAACAACTCAAGCAAAGCCGTATTCCAATTGTCAAAGTTCGTTGGAACTCACGACGTGGTCCTGAATACACATGGCAACGAGAGGACCAGATACGTAAGAAAAACCCACATTTTTTTTTACCAACGAAGCTTCTACTCCCAACGCAAATTGATCTCCGGGACGGAGCTCTCATATGGGGTGGAGACTGTAACAATTCACAATTTCAGGTTAATTACTATTCCCAGAAAATTTACTATTCAGTTTTACTATTCATTTTTACTATTCATTTTTACTATTCATTTTTCCCGAAATTTTCCCGAAACTTGATTTTTATTTGATATTCTCGAGTGATAAATCATTTCCATGGCAAATTAAATGTTTGACATTCGTCAGGTTATTTTCGTGAAAGTTATTAAGGAATTACACGGAATTACACGTTTTAGGGTAAAACGTCATTCAGAAATTCTACGCACAACGAAACTCGACCGCTTTAAGTGACCCCACATCAGAAAAATGTTTGACACACTCATGATTTATTTGAGAATAAATCATGACTGAGAAAAACATGACCAAAATAAACCTCGGCCGTGAAAAACTGGAATTTTCAGTTTTAAGCGTTTTTACTCAGCCATAACCTTAGCCTATACCTGCACCGCGTTTCTAAAAATATTTGAGTTTTCAACTTATTAGAATAAGTCAACATATTTTTCCCTCCTCCTTTGACCAAAAATCATTCCTTGATTTTATAAGTCATTCCTTGATTTTTGGGCTTACGGTTTGATGACTAAAAGACATTTAATACCAACCGACACTAGACTGAGCCCAGTCTAGACATTATAAGTCTTTTTAAATCATTTATATCCTATTAGAAAAGTAACATTTTACTTTTCTCAATTTTACGCAATATTCGTACATTTTACGTATTACGCGTTTTAGACCCGTGTTTCCGGTTTTAGCAGGGTTTTACCACCCAAATGGAACCTACCAATCATTTTATATTTTATTATGGAGTATTTTGACATGTTTAACCATTCTTCCAAGTTTCGTATTTTTACGATACCCGGTTTTACGTTTCGTGGCTTAACCATTTACGGTTAGCATTCTACGGAGCCAAAACTATCAATATAACTTGGATAATATCTTCTAAAGTCCAACCCTTCCTCCCCAAGATATGAAAACCGCCTCTAGGGGGGATTCACACTAGGTGGCTTGATCTCATGCTAGGAGGCCTTAGATTTCATCCATGTGTTATACTTGGTCTCCAAGTGTTGACTAGTCCATGTTCTAACCTCCTCAAAGTCATATATAATCCCTCCTCCCCTCTCATTTGTACGCCACAATCACAACCCCCATCACCTCACACTTAGCTAATTCTCTTCCAATTTTATGCAAGATTCAAGAGCAAGTTCAAGATAGAAACCCAAGTTTGGTTTTTAGGTTATCAAAACACTTCCATAACCTCATATACTTGGTGATTTCTCTTGAGTTTGAATCCACTCAAGTCACCTCAACCTTCATCATCCATCTTTCAAGATTACAAGAGTAGAAAGATTGCATGAAGTGAAGTGGGTTGAAGCAAGTCTATCAAAGTCCTATCCTTACTAGTTACTTCCTTTCTTTATTTGAAAGCCAAAAGTTGTAAGCCAAACCCTAACATGCTTCTTGTTAAATAATCATGTTCATGTTATTTACATATTATTCTTGCTATATTATGTCTTGTATGCATGTCCATGATGTATAAAAATGAGTAAAACATGTATTTGAAAATGATTGTTAATATAAGTTATTAAAACAAGTAAACTAGTGACTTTCTTGGTAAGACCTGATCAAAATGGTAAAAATATGATATTGGATCATTGCATATTATAGTAGAGGACGTAACAAGGAAACCGTAGCAATTTGAACCACCTAAAACGAGTATACGAGTCAAAAGTTATGACCATTTGAAGTTACCAAAACTTTGCGGCAAAGCTGCCAGAACTTTCTGTTACAGAAACTTAAAACACGCAAAAAGAGGCATTTCTACTCCGTTTCAGGAAAAAGTTAAAGCACGAAAGTTGTCCGGAATCACGTTTTCTTCCAAAACTCAGGAGCACGTCTCCAGAAAATCAATAACGAATGAGATATTTCTCAGTTTCTTAACAGCTATTTACATATATATAAGTCACTATATTATGGTTATATTTTAAAAGGAACAAAAGGTCTTATGACCTATAATCAAGACCACAACCATGGCTAGGGCCAAGGTTGAGTCTCGTGACCATTGAACAAGGACCAAAGGTCATGGGAAGGCCATGACGAAATAACCATGTAAGCTTACTTGGGCGTAAACATGAAACAAGGAATTGGCGATAACTTGAACAAGCAATTTGGATCTACTTCACTTAAAAGGAACCATGAGATATTACAAAGAAAAATGGTCATACAAGACTTATGAGACTTACCCTAATAACAATCTTCATGTAATAATAAAATTTCCTAAGTTTATTCAAATATCGGACATGTAACTTTTCAGATCAAAACTTATATTTATATATTTTATCAACTACTACAATAGTAGGGAGCCTCATATGAGGAGTTCATTATGTAAGCCGTCGAGTTAAGTTGTGGATTTATGAATTAAAGTGTCCTGGCTCCTCGAACGCTTACTACCATGACTTCTGAATTATGTCGGCCCGAACGGTAGTAAACGATATATAAAACATACATGTTTCATAAATCTTTTCTTTCAAAGACTTACATTATACATCATACCACATCATGGACCAAATGCAAGATATTTATATAGGCACTTATTCATATTCTTTACTCCGATCCTAAGTCGCAACATTCTATTATAGGTTGCTCGTAGAAACCTTCGTGATTCGACCATCACATTCACTACTCACTACATAACTTAAGGTGAGTTCATAGCCCCACTTTCCATTACTTAATTGTTTTACAAACCCTTGGGGGAATACATGCTATTTTTAACTGAGCACAATATTTTTAAATTGTATGCTTGCCTGATTGTTTTATTATCACTAAGTGCCAGCCTTGCTAAACCGAGATCCCTTATTATGAACCATTTAATCACTAGCAATAGTGAGCGCAAATATTGTGAATAGGCCTATTGGGATTGACGAATCCCATTTGTATTGACTAAGTTCAAACAAATGCACTAATATTTGAGATTTAGGTATGTTAGCAAAGTACCTACCGGGATAAATCTGCCGATCGATATTGGTACACGTTAACGTTTTGGTGTCATAAGCTTAGTAATGATAATAACTGTTTTGTTTTTCAAACATTGGTGTGAGTCTATAGCTTACACTACCAACATATTGTGTTCAAATATTAAACAAACTCTATGAATATCACTCAACCTTTGTGTTGACCTCTCAAGCATGTATTTCAGGTTCATGACGATCAAGGATGGCACGGAAGAGCACGGATACTCAAGAGGGCTATAAATTTTATTATCATTCGAAAACTCACTTAATGTGATTTGTAAACATGGAACCAATTGGGACCTCATTTTGTAACCTCTGATATTTATATAATTTGAATGATAAATCTTTTTATTACGACTCGGTTAGAGATCGTTTTCTATTATTATGACTGTTGTGCCGTCGAGTAACACCCAAGTTGAATTCCGCTGCATCATGAATTGGGGGTGTTACAGAGGGTTTCAAAACCTCGCTAGTACTTGTAATCTCGCAAAACTTGTTGGATTTCAAGAAATGAGAAAAAACCACTAAAAACATGGTTTTGAAGGTTTTTGGTTCGAATCTTTTGTGTGGTTTTCATCTAGAACATTTAATACATCATAAGAATGCAAACTTTCAAGTGTTTGAATGATTTAAGCTCGAGTCTGGATGAAAAGAACACGTAAAACTTTAAGTGTAGCGAGGTTCACCAAAAACACAAATTTGACGAAATGGATTCATTATTTTTGCAAAATAACCACACAAATCGCAAACCACAACCCATTAACATATGTTATTGAAGTTATGATCCATATAGAGTGGTTTTAAGATGGGAAAGTACATGTTTAAGAAAAAAACATAACCTCGCTAAGACCTTATACGAACCTCGATATTAAAAACCTTTTAAAGACACGAATTTTTTTACAAAACAAACCATGGATCACCCTTGGTTAGCTATGATGCCAATTGTCATTGATCAAGAACCAACTTTCAGTAGGTCGGGGATGATCAAACCAAGTAAAATTGTGACATAGTTCTTGTGAGAGAGTAGAGAGAGGGTGGAAAGTGGAATGAAATGTTTATTAAGAATAAGAGAAAGAATACAAGCTATACACTAAGCCATACCCCTCATGGAGAGTCATGAGGGGTATTTATAGGTTTAACACATCATATCTATTATATTATATCAACTTAAGTCCCTGCGATATACGCATCTTAGGTAGCTAGTCCAATTCGAGTGAATGACGTCAGCTTCACAAAATAGCGAAGCTAACATGTATGAACCTTGTGTGTACATGTATTGATGTGCACATTCTAAGCTAATGAGTTCCTTCTAACCCTAATTAGAGGGAACAGAATTCCGTCCCACAAACAAACAAGCTGTGACCAAGTTTTATAATCAATTGTTAATAAATAATATATAATTGGCCAACTAACTAATGGAATATATTCACTGATTACACATATTCGCATGTGTCAGTTGCTAATCTATTTTTGTACCTTTCCTAAAATTCCTAACAGCTCAATTGTCATTTTATGAAGTGATGAAGATGAAATTTCTTTTTTTAATATATACAGATAGTTGGACAAGCTACCAAACCCATAAAAATGAAATAGAATATAGCCCCATAATTTATTTATAGATTTAAATATTCCATATGTGCGTGAATTTCAAGATTATCATATTCTTCCCATGTTATTTTATAAGTACAATAGACTTTGTTTATAATAAATTGTAGACCATTAATTAAAAACTATTAAGTATCCATCACTTAATATAAGATGTATCGAGACTTGTCAGTGCATATGTCATCGATCAAAATGTTAGAAAACAAAAATCATAGACTACATTTAAATTTGCTAATGCTAAATTTGAAACAACACACCAAAATTCTCAGTGTCTTCTATGTTTGATTCCTTCATGATTTAGTTTAGTCGTAGTCCATGCTCCTTAATTCAATAGATATTTTTCTTGTATTTTTTACTTTTGAAGTCTCTCTTTATAATGAGCCACATATTTTTCTCTCAACGGCAAGATCTATTCCAACATGGAACTCATCTTTTTAAACTATGTGACCCGAAACATTATAGGATCGACCATAGTAAGAACTAGTTATAATACCCGTGCACGCACGGGGTTTTAACATAATATTTTTTTATCGTATTATATTTGTTAAATAAACTATTAATAAGATGTAAACACTTACTTCACGTTGATCTTTTTTCTTCGAAGCCTTTATAATACGTCGTATAGTTGTCGGTTTTGATAATGAGTAGTGTGTAATTAGTATAACTAACAGGTTGTATTAAAATACATTGTGATTATAATAAAAATTCTTGCTCAACGGGTTATACCCGCTAGGTTCTAAATAACATTTGTTCTAATGATTATCATCCTTGGTCATATATATGTTGATGTTTGTGGTTTCTTGCAGGTATTGTTCGATGTGGCACTTCTAATCCTCAAGAGGGGAATTGTGACCGTCAGAAATCTTTCAAAAAATTTCGTAGTATGTCATGTTTAAAGGATTTTGTTTAAAGAATGAATGCAATGTTGTTTTGCTTTTAACCTCCCATTAAGAATTTCATATATCCCCTTAAAAACCATCTTAATTTCATATATATCCAACTCAAATTTTAAATATCATATATACCCATTTTTTCAATTATGAACTTTATGACTATTTTACCCTTGTTCTCTAAACCATATAACCCAGTAAATGGGTGAACACCATTATGAATCAAGTGTCACTATGATTTGCTTTCTAAACGTTTTTTGTTGTTGATATTCATCATCCATCCTCAGCAACAAACAAACAATTGGGGTGGGGTTGTTGGTTTTAAGTTTAAATATTGTGATCCTCATTATCTACGTAATTCAGTTAAAAACCAATTTGACTTTTAATAAATATCATTTTGTTTTGTAATCTGTTTTTTCATGTGATATGTTCATTTTGCTTTGTAATATAGTTATTATCACTATTTGGATTAATATATTTTGTTAAATTTATACAAAGAGAAGATCAATACTCAGTTTATCAAAACAGAATTTTATTAGTATCAACCCAACCAACCACCCCTTATGGTTGATACATGTAAAGAGTGTTTTACAATACAAAAGAAAGAAAATCGATTTACAAGAAATCACTAACAAACTAATACGATGACTGTGTGAATTTGCACACAGTTGTAAACCCTAAAACTAACTACAAATGAGGTGAAGAGATGTATATATAGGCTTGACTAAAGTCAGACTTGATAGAATAGCTGATCAGCAACATAAGTCCTTCATGTTCCAAACTTGTCAACTCTAGTCCTCCAACCTTTATATCAACACCTGAAAATATAAAACAAATAGAAAACCAAAAAGCCAATATGACAAAACAAGCCCTTAGCTTATTACTTTCAACATTCCCCCTTAAGCTAAGGTTTATACAAATCCTTCAGCTTCAACAATTCACAAAACTTTCTGTGCTCAATAACACTTAGCCCCTTTGTGAAAATGTCAGCAACATTATTCTCAGACTTAACCTTGACTGTTTTAATAATTCCTTCAGAAATCTTTTCCCTTATGAAAAACAAGTCAATTTCAAAATGCTTAGATCTTTCATGTAACACAGGATTTTGTGCAATTTGCATTGCACTACTATTATCACAAAACATTTCAACAGGTAACTCAACCTATACATTAAGATCTTTACAGACTTTTAAAATCCACATGATCTCACAAGTAACATTACACATAGATCTGAATTCTGCTTCTGCAGAAGACCTAGCCAACACTGACTGTTTCTTACTTTTCCAGGAAACAAGATCATTGCCCAAATACACAGCAAAACCAGTCACAGATTTTCTAGTAATCTTGCATTTAGCCCAATCAGAATCAACAAAAACTTTCATGTCACAACAACCATCTTTGGTAAATGAAATACCTTTACCTGGTGACTCTTTAAGATATCTCAACACTCTAAAAGCAAGTTTTAAATGTGACTGCATAGGACTATGCATAACCTGACTTAAACAGTGAACAGCATAAGACAAGTCAGGTCTAGTTAAAGTCAAATATATCAACTTTCCAACTAGCTTTTGATAGTTATTAACACCAGATAAAGGCTCATCTTTAACAATTTTAAGTTTATTTTTCTCTGAGACATTCACAGATTCAATAGGAGTCTTACTTGGTTTACAAGCAAGCATTCCAAACTCTGCAAGAAGTTCTAGGCAATACTTTCTTTGTGTCAAACACAAACCAGTATCATCTTCTAAAACCTCTATGCCTAGAAAGTATTTTAACTTTCCCAAGTCTTTAATAAGAAATTTTGTTCTTAGAAAATCTTTTACTTTTTCAATTTCATTAACATTATTCCCAGTGATGACAATATCATCAACATACACAAGCAAAACAAGAAACACACCATTATCTGACTTTGTGAATAAAGAAAAATCACTTTTGCTTTGACAAAAGCCATTTTCCTTTAAAACAGATACAAGTTTCTCATTCCACTTCCTTGGTGCTTGTTTTAAACCATATAAAGATTTCTTTAACTTGCATACCCTTTTGTCATTTTTATCAAAATAACCCTCAGGTAATTGCATATAAACATCTTCTTTAAGTTCACCATATAAAAAAGCATTATTAATATCAAGCTGATACAAAGGCCAACTATTTTTAACAGCTATACTGATTATGATTCTCACAGTAACAATTTTAACTACTGGAGAAAAAGTCTCCTCATAATCAATACCCTCTTTTTGATTATAACCTTTAGCAACAAGTCTTGCTTTGTATCTTTCAATAGTTCCATCAGATTTATACTTAATTTTCCAAATCCACTTGGATCCAATTGCTCTTCTCCCATCAGGGAGTTCAACAACTTCCCAAGTTTCATTCCTGTTTAAAGCTTCAACTTCTTGATTCATAGCATCAATCCATTTAGGATTTTTACTAGCCTCAGCATAAGATTTAGGTTCAATTATTTTATTAAGAGTAGTGGAAAACACATAATTTTCTCTACTAAGCTTACTGTAATTAACATATTTGTCAATACCATATTTGACTTTTCCACTTAAAAGATAATCACTCAATCTAACAGGAGGTACAGACTTTCTACTAGAATGTCTAGTATAAGTTTTCATGTTTGCTAATCTTTCTGGAGTCACCACAGGTGTTATAACTGTTTCATGAAACATATCATTAAACTCTTGATAATAATCATCATCACCCTCAGATATTTTATCATTTTCTTCAAGTGTTGCATTCTCCTCTTCTTCACTGGTACCATCAACTGTGTCATCAGGATGTACCCCCTCATCCTTATGGACATCATCAGATGAGCCTCCAAGTGAAGAAGGGTCTATGCCTTCACTTATAATACTTTTTCCAGATTCTTTCTCTCTCTTATCATCATAGGGTTCATCTGATGTTCCTAGGCCAGAATTAAAAAAATTTTGACTATTTATTTTCTCAAATTCTAACTCAAAATCCTTGTTTTCAGAATTATGTTTAAAAGGAAAAACAGACTCATAAAATTTTACATCTCTTGAGTAAATCATTTTTTTACTTTCTAAACTAAACAATTTATAACCTTTTTTATTAAAAGAATAACCAACAAAAACACATTTTTCTGACCTAGAAGAAAACTTATCTGAATTATTCAACACAGTTGAAAAACACAGACATCCAAAAACTTTTAAAAGAGAGAGATTAGGTTCACAATTGTATATTAGTTCATAAGGTGACTTTCCAGATAGCACTGAACTTGGTGTCCTGTTAATTAAGTAAACAGCAATTAGAATACACTCAGTCCACATGTTCAAAGGTATCCCCCCCTGAAACATGAGGGCTCTTGCAACATTAAGCAAGTGTCTGTGTTTTCTTTCTGCTAAACCATTTTGTTGTGGAGTATAAGCACATGAAGTTTGTTGATGAATACCATTATCTTTGCAAAATTTGTCCATATTTTGATTCACAAACTCAGTTCCATTATCACTTCTGAAAATCTTTACAGTTTTATCAAATTGATTTTTAATCATATTAAAGAAAGTGACAATATTAGAAAACACTTCAGTTTTCCCCCTTAATAAAAATACCCAATCTGTAACACCCCCAAAAGTCGTTAATAACAGCGGAAGACTTAACATGTCAGCGGAAGACTTTCAGGGTATTACTTCAAGGATCTTTGTCACAATCATAATAGATAACACAAAGTGAAGTATTAAAGTTTAATTTATTTCAAAATACCAAATATCTGAAACACAAGACATTATTAAGATAAGAACGTGTTTTATTCTGAAGGAAAATAAGTAGTTTATTATGGTTCTTGTCATGCTTTTGCCCACTCCGTGCCATCCAGATCCATCTTGTTTAGTTACCTGAGATAAACATGCTAAAGTCAACATAAAGTTGAGTGATATTCATAGGTTTGAGTTTAAGAGTTTAATCACAAGTTACGAATGTATTGTAATCACATACAATCAATATGTTAAGAAAATTAATGTTCCTGTTATTGCCTTAAGCTCATGATACTCAACGATTAACAGCCAATCATAAATATGAATTATGATGGTAAGTAATAGGCCCCCAAAGATAGGTATTTGTCAATAACCTATTTATAAGAACAATAAAGTGCGCCTGGTGTTTTCTCCAACAACCAAACGAGGATTGTTAATCACTAATAGTACTATCCACAATTATTTACGTTCACCCTTCAGGTGATTAAGGTTCATGATAGAGGGACTTCTGACAATAGTAACTTAAGCAAATAACATTGGCCTGACGGTATTTCAATACCCGGTATAAAAGACTTGTGATCGAGTTTTAAGCATGTATCTCCCCACGGGAAAATAGTTAAAGAGTGGGCTATGAAATCACCTTAGTAGTACAGTGGTATCGTAGTCTCAACAAAGCAAGGAAACGGCTTCACACAACACAACCTAAAAGATAATGCAAGTTTCAGTTGATAGTCTAAATCTGGTTCTATCGCGATTACTTGTTATTTAGTTACGAATAAATCTCGTGTTTGTTTAAGTGCTTTAAAAACAACGTTATATATAATTATATCTCGTAAGTAAAATTATCGATGATTGATATAAAGTTAGTTTTTATAATGGAAATAAACGTATCGTTTTACAAGAAATAAATAACGTATTGTTATATCGTTCAAATTTTATTATCGTTATATAAGTTTTATTCGTATTATATATATATATATATATATATATATATATATATATATATATATATATATATATATATATATATATATATAATAAGTTACGTTTTTATTATTTGTCGTTTTAATATATAATCAAATATATATAATAAATATAGAATTATTATCAAAAGTAAATATTTTAATTCGATCCTTCATGTTTCTCAATTTTACACTTTTTACCCTTAACAGAAAATATTTACACCGTTAGTCCAAAAGTTATATATATTTACATTTTTAGTCCAAATATCAAATATATACATTTATTATCCTTAAGTTTTAATATTTACAGTTTATACCCCTTATAAAACAATTTTTTTTTTATACTTTTCACTAACGTTTACCAATTTGGCAATTCTAGTCTCTAACCTTCGAACATTTGCAAAAATAATCCCAACTTTACCAAATTCAAAACTTAGCATTTTTATTATTTCATTAAGCTCAAAATATTTAGAAAAGCTTATTTTCACAGCTTATTAGCTTATAATTAGCTTATTTTTATGTTTGGGCCTTAACGAGCTAAAATCAAGGCCCATTAACGTTTAACGATCCACTAAGCTTTCAAAACCTTTGGGCCTGAGTTTGTACTTATATTTTGAGTATAAAAACACTGGAGAAAAGCTTGTGGCATCAGCTTATTTGAAAAGCTTATTGGACCTAAACGGCCCAAGTGCTTATTTTCGTTTCAAAATACTAGTTGGGAAGTCGATTCACTTTGGCTCTAGCAAACAGCTTATACGAGCTTATAAGGTTGAATAAAAAGTGTTTTCTAATTGTTTACTAGGTCGTTAGTGAGGTCGAGTAATAAAAACAACATGTTATTAATCTAGATTCGAAGAAAAAGGGTCAAAGTAAACGTATCAACTCATGACTGAAAGCAGTCCAATGACTTAGAAAATATTCTAAGTGTTGGGTTTGTGAATCAAAGGGTCAAGTGACCTTCTAAACGTGTCTAAATAAATATGTAAACGATATTATTAGCTTCGAATCTTTACTATACGTGATTGCTAGCATATTCAAAAATGAAAATGACGATTTTTATATATGTGTTACGTTTAAAATTTAAGAATGACGAGAGTAAAGTAATTTGCTTTCAAAATAAATTTCATATGCGTATACATATAAATAAAAGTGAAGAGTCACACCTCACCACTTGGGGTGGAGTTCTCGTACGTATGGTTCGAAATGAGTACGTGGGATCAAGGTACTATGGTTCACAACGAGCTATGGTGGTACTCCTTGGATCACTTGTATAGTTCGTGCTTCCTGGTTCTCTTCTTGTGCTTCTCGACTTTTAAGCTTGTGTAACTCGACTTGGTTTTTTTTTTTGTTAAGGTTCTTTTGAGTTTGTGTGATTATTTCAAGTTGCATGGGAAGTATATATAGGCGTTTTTGAAAGTTGATATGCGTTAAGGTGGTAAGAGGTGTCCGTTTGGCTCCTTTAACGTGTATAGCACCTCTCCATTTGTCCAATGGATGTCTAGCAACAATAGGAATGTTCTTTGGCAGGTTCATGTTCATATTTGTCATACACTGTTCGCTTAGTTAGGATTGGGGAGCTTGGGAGGTTACAAGGAAAGCTTGGACGCGTTTTTGTATTTATCTAGTTCACATGATTTGTTCGTTTCACTTTGGGCAGTTTTAAGGTGGCAAATGGTTATGAAAACGAGTGAGGTTTATTGTTCTTGATTGTTTGCTAGCTTGTGATATGAGTAGTGTAAAAATATACGTAGGTTGTTTGTTACGTTTGAAAAATATAGGGTGCGTTTTGGGTGTGTCGCGACAGAAACAAAACAAGAAAATATAAAGGGTGCGTTTGGGCTTTGACCCCTTTGGGCTTGCGTTTTTGGTCTCGGCCTAGCAGAAACAAAAAAAAAAATGAAAAAGGGTCCGTTTGGTATTAATACTAGGAAGTGGGGCCCATTTAAGATGTGGGGTCCACATAGAGGTTTTTAGGGAGTCGGGATAAGTTCGTGTTATCATAGTGAGTAATCTTGGGAATTTTCGTAGGATTTGGAATATATAAATATTGTACGTAAAAGGTGTCGTATAATATATAATTATTAATATATACGTTTAATAATTATTATTACAAACGTTAAAATGTATTCGCGATAATTTAGACTATCTAGGTTTGTGTGCAAGCGTTGTCTCTAGGCAAATAATATATCACAACATTCCGTTTGTGATTCACATAATAAGTCATATATAAAAAAAAAATTTTTGTCACACGTAATAATGGGAAATTAAATAGTGCAAGTGTTTACTAACCGTTGGGAAAATTACGAGAGGCTACAGTACATACATCTTACAGTGAATTCCGTCCCGGAATTCGAGTTTAGGAGGGTTGCCAAGGGTGTCTAAGAGAAGAGGTGTGGGTACTTGGTGCGAAACTGGTCCTCGCGTTCCCAAGTATACTCTGGTCCTCGTTTAGAGTCCCATCGAACTTTTATGATAGGGATACGGTTTTGTTTCAGTTGTTTGACTTCTCTATCCATGATTTCTACTGGTTCCTCGGTAAAAACGAGTTTGTCATCAAGTTGTAATTCTTTCAATGGAATGACCAAAGATTCATCGGATAAACACTTCTTGAGATTTGACACATGGAAAGTGTTGTGAATTCTACTAAGTTCCTCGGGTAGTTCAAGTTTATATGCCATGGGTCCAATTCTTTCTAAGATTTTGAATGGACCGATGTATCTTGGGTTTAACTTTCCCCTCTTTCCGAATCGTATCATTCCTCTCCATGGTGATACTTTTAACATAACTTTATCTCCAATCTGAAATTCCATGGGTTTTCTTTTTAGGTCAGCGTAACTTTTCTGTCGGTCTCTGGCGGTTTGTAAACGTTGTTTGATTTTGATGATTTTCTCGGTTGTCTCATGAACTAGATCCGGTCCTGTGAGTTGTACTTCTCCGACTTCTGCCCAGCAAACGGGCGATCTACACTTTCTACCGTAAAGTGCTTCGAATGGTGCTGCCTGGATACTGGTATGATAACTGTTGTTGTATGAGAATTCTGCTAATGGTAAGTGTTTGTCCCAACCTTTTCCGAAGTCTATAACACAAGCGCGTAGCATATCTTCTAAGGTTTGTATAGTTCTCTCACTTTGACCATCGGTTTGTGGGTGATAGGCTGTACTCATATCCAGCTTTGTTCCTAAAGCTTTTTGTAATGATTTCCAAAAATGAGACGTGAAACGACTGTCACGATCTGATATAATGGAAATCGGCACTCCATGTCGTGATATGATTTCCTTCAGATATACCTGAGCAAGCGTGTTTATTTCATCAGTTTCTTTGATTGGTAGGAAATGAGCTGACTTGGTGAGACGATCAACGATAACCCATATCGTATCGTAGCCGGTAGGGGTTTTGGGAAGTTTGGTGATGAAGTCCATTGTAATACGTTCCCACTTCCACATGGGGAGCTCGGGTTGAGTGAGTAATCCGGAGGGTTTCTGGTATTCTGCTTTTACTCTTGAACATGTTAGACATTTACCGACGTACTCAGCGATGTCGGCTTTCATGTTCGGCCACCAGTATAGTTTCTTAAGATCTTGGTACATCTTGTCGGAACCTGGGTGAATGGAGTATTTTGACTTGTGAGACTCATGCATGATAAGGTCACGAATACCTCCGAAGAGAGGAATCCAGCTTCTTTCCTTGAAACAAAGCATTCCATTTGATCTTTTCACAAATCCATTTTCGTTTTCCGGCATACCAAAAATCTTTTCAATTGGTCGATTTTCTTTCTTGAGAGCTTCGTTCTGGGCGATAATGATTTGTGTTGGAAGGGGTGAACAAATAGTCATGCCTAATGATCTAACCCTGAGAGGTTTTAGTCTTTCTTTTCGGCTTAATGCATCTGCTACTACATTAGCCTTTCCTGGGTGATAACGGATTTCACAATCATAATCACTAAGCAATTCTAACCAACGGCGTTGTCTCATGTTTAAATCCTTTTGATCTAGGATATGTTGGAGACTTTTGTGATCTGTAAACACGATACACTTAGTGCCGTATAGATAGTGTCTCCATAACTTGAGAGCGAATACTATTGCTCCTAGTTCTAGATCATGGGTTGTGTAATTTTCCTCATGTTTCTTCAGTTGACGTGAGGCATAAGCTATTACCTTATCTCGTTGTATCAAAACTGCACCTAAACCATGGTACGAAATCTTTGTTTCCTTCTGGCAATGCTAGTATTGGACCTTCACAAAGCTTTTGTTTTAACAGTTGGAAGGCTGATTCTGCTTCTTGTCCCCAAACGTACTTTTCGTTCTTTTGGGTCAACTTGGTCAATGGTTTCGAAATTTTAGAGAAACCTTCAATAAATCTCCGGTAGTAACCTGCAAGACCTAAAAATTGACGTACTTCCGTGGGAGTTGTAGGTGATGACCATTCTTTAACTGCCTTTATTTTTGCAGGATCCACGTGTATTCCTTGACTATTGATTACGTGTCCCAAAAATTGCACCGTGGGAATCCAAAAGTCACATTTTGAGAATTTCGCGTACAATTTTTCCTTCCTAAGTAACTCTAGGATTGTTCTCAAATGATTGGCATGTTCCTCTTTGTTACGAGAGTAGATCAGAATGTCGTCAATGAACACTATCACGAATTTGTCCAAATATGGCTTGCATACTCGGTTCATTAGGTCCATAAACACAGCGGGTGCGTTTGTTAGACCAAATGGCATTACCTGAAATTCATAGTGTCCATAACGGGTTCTGAAGGCTGTCTTGGGAATATCTTCTTCCCGAACTCTCAATTGATGGTATCCCGACCTTAGATCAATCTTCGAGTATACACTCGATCCTTGTAATTGATCAAATAAATCGTCTATTCTAGGTAAAGGATATCGGTTCTTTATAGTGAGTTTGTTTAACTCTCGGTAATCTATGCACATTCGGAATGATCCGTCTTTCTTTTTAACAAATAGAACTGGGGCTCCCCAAGGTGATGAACTTGGTCTAATGAAACCTTTATCGGATAATTCCTTTAGTTGTTCCGATAGTTCCTCCATTTCGGAAGGTGCCAACCTGTAAGGTGCTTTTGCTACTGGTGCCGCTCCAGGCACTAGTTCAATTTGGAATTCTACTTGGCGAGTCGGTGGAAGACCGGGTAGATCTTCAGGAAATACTTCGGGGAATTCCTTAACGATAGGTACATCTTTAAGTTGTTTCTTGGTTAACTTATTTTCCGTCACCTGAACCATGAATACATGACACCCTTCGTTCATGTATTTTATCATTCTGAGGCATGAGATGATTCCGTATCGGTGTTTATTCTTGTCGCCATGGATAACGAGGGTTTCATTCTTAAAAGGAATGTGTATGGCTTTCTCGTCACAATGAATCTTAGCATGATGTTTGGATAACCAATCCATTCCGACGATAGCATCAAAACTACCGAGTTGGACAGGCATCAGGTCAATAGGAAAGGATTCTCCTACGAGGGTTATGGTACAATCTTTTAAAACCGAGTTGGTGCTAATTAAGTTCCCATTGGCCATTTCTATCTCGTATGTGGTGTTTAGCTTAGAGGGGTTAGAGTTAATGAAAGGGGCAAACGTATCTGACACGAAGCTCTTATCTTCTCCAGAATCAAATAATACTCTAGCATTATGATGATTTAATAAGAACGTACCCGTGACAACGTCGGGGTTTTGTGGTTCATTTTCATTTCCCATCACGTATGCTCTTGCTCGTGCAGTGTTCTGACCATTTCCTTTTGGACAGCGGTTCTTGAAGTGTCCGGTTTCTCCGCATGAGTAACATGTTGGTGCTATTGGTTGTAGGTTGCTGCCGGTAGCAGGGGTCCTACAATCTTTTGTGGTATGACCTATCCTTTGGCATTTATGGCATTTCACTGTACAAGCACCATTGTGATGAAGCTTGCATCGGTTGCACTGTGGCTTAATACCTTGATATCCATTGCCATTGGTTGCCGTAAATATCTTAGGAGGTTCTTGTCGTTGGTTCTGTTGTTGACGATGTGGGTTCTTGTTCTGGTGTTGTTGTTGGTTGATCCTGTTGTAGTTGTTGTTGTGGTGATGGTTGTTGTTGCGATGGCCGTTGTGGTAGTGATTGTGGTTTTGGTGGTGGGTGGTTCTCCTGTCATCGAGCTTTCTTTTGAGTTCGTTGCACTTGATTTCGCGGTCTAGGAGTTTTTGTGCTAACTCCATTGCGACTTCTAGTGATGGTGGGTTGGATGCTGTGACGTTTCCTTCAATATTCCGGGGAAGACCTTCAATATACTTTTCCAGAGTTTTCTCTAAATCTGGTACGATAGAAGGACATAATGCCATTAGCTCGTGGAATCTCCTGTTGTAAGCCCTAAGATCGATTCCTTTGACTGCAAGGACATGGAATTCGTCTTCCAGTTTTCTTATTTCGGATCGAGGACAGTACTTCTTTAGAATCTTGGCTTTGAATTCTGTCCAGGAGAGTTGGTATGCCGCTTCTGTACCTAAAGTTTGAGTTGTAGCGGTCCACCATGACAAGGCGTCATCCATTAAGGTTCCTGTGGCAAATGTGACCCTGTTGTTTTCTGAGCATCCACTCCTTTGGAATACTGTTTTGCATCTCTCGAACCAATGGGCGAGTTTCGTTATCCCTTCAGTACCCATGAAGTAAGTTGGCTGACAAGCCATAAAGTCTTTATAGGTACATTGGCGAGGTGCGGGAGCAACATTTCTTGCCGGTTGTGCGTTAGCATTTGCTTGTTCGGTTAAGGCTGCATTGATTCCATTGGTGATTGCTTGTTGGATTTCTTCCGGGGTCATGGTTGCTGCTGAGGTAGTGGTCGTGGTTCTCTTAGGTGCCATATTCCTAAAAATGAGAATATATTTTCAGAATTTTCATAATAACCATCTTGTGTTAGACTATTTAGTAACATCAATAGGTTCAAAGTTATAATAGTGTCACATATATCACGATGTAATATACGATATCATAACACTCATGAAAATAAAGCAAACATAACATCATTGATTAGATTGTCGTTTTACATCACTTATTCATTCTTGTTGACATATCTTCTAGGACATTCCAATACAAGTTATTACTGTGATGTGGGTGAGACTACGTCGACAATCTATGGCATTCTAGGGTTTTCCTTGGTTATCATCAAGACGACGTTCTAGTTCCTGAATTTTGGCGGCCATGGTTTCTATAATTTGGTCTCGGTCTCTCTCCCTAGCTTGTGTTTCTTGTTGTGCACGTCGCAGAGACATGACTTGGGCTCTTGTGGTGTCGAGGGCTTGATCGATGTCACACATGATGTCTTTGTTTATGGTGTTAGCAGAGCAAAGTAATCCTATGAATTCCATAGCTTCACCGAACTGGGTACTTAGTTGTTCAATCATGGTTCCCATCTCTAAGTGTCCCATCACAAGTTGTTCGATCTCAGCTGACATGACTTCTATTAGTTCATTAGGGATGTTGTTCACCAAGGTGGCTATGGCGTCTAACCTGTCTTCATGTCTTACTAACCTAGCTGCTAAGAGTGGTATGGTATGGTGAATGGGTTCTCCAGTGACTGGAAGGACCTTGGATGCAGCAAATGATGATCTTTCACCAAGTTCTCTGTTGGTGGGAGTACCTTCTTGAGATCTCCAATACTTAAGGATTGGTAGTAGAAATGACCATTTGCGAGCATTGACCCGCTTACGAGCCTTATGGTTGGTTCTTGCATAATAGTAAGGATCTGAGGAGGTAGGACGAATCTGGTAATTCCTTGGTTGATAAGGTAGAGGAGCACTGGAAGTTTTCACAGGTGGTGGACTGTTGATTGTCACTGGTACAGTAGTAGTTTGCTGATAAAATATGCTAGGTAGTATCACTGGTTCTGCAGTTGGAGCAACTTCCTTTTTCCATTTAGTATCATCCCAGATGTCTTTTTCTTCAGCATATGAAAGAGCTTTTCCAGCTGTGGCTAGTTCATAAGGCTGGAATGGAGAAGTTTGCTTACTGCGTCTGATTGGACCAGATGATGCTTGAGGTGAAGTAGAGGATTGCTGACTTTCCTTATTCTTATCTGTTGTAGGTGACACAGTCATTGGAGCAAGAGTTGGTACCATAGGTGTAGAGCTCTCAGTTTCCGAATCCGATAACAACACAATGAAGTTGGGTTTGGAAGACATGGTACTTTAATAATCCCGATTAGTAAACATAGTTATTAGCAAAATCATAGCATGTAAGCATATATCAAGTTATATAAGTAAGAAATAATGAGAAGTAATTTTTCTACCAGATGTTGGATTGTAGGCACGGAGGGCATGAAGTGGTATTTTGTAAAAATGGTCCAGTTAAAGTGTAGTTATAGTCCAATGTTTAAAAACATCTGGTTCTCTATAACCGTGGCTCTGAATACCAATCTGTAACACCCCCAAAAGTCGTTAATAACAGCGGAAGACTTAACATGTCAGCGGAAGACTTTCAGGGTATTACTTCAAGGATCTTTGTCACAATCATAATAGATAACACAAAGTGAAGTATTAAAGTTTAATTTATTTCAAAATACCAAATATCTGAAACACAAGACATTATTAAGATAAGAACGTGTTTTATTCTGAAGGAAAATAAGTAGTTTATTATGGTTCTTGTCATGCTTTTGCCCACTCCGTGCCATCCAGATCCATCTTGTTTAGTTACCTGAGATAAACATGCTAAAGTCAACATAAAGTTGAGTGATATTCATAGGTTTGAGTTTAAGAGTTTAATCACAAGTTACGAATGTATTGTAATCACATACAATCAATATGTTAAGAAAATTAATGTTCCTGTTATTGCCTTAAGCTCATGATACTCAACGATTAACAGCCAATCATAAATATGAATTATGATGGTAAGTAATAGGCCCCCAAAGATAGGTATTTGTCAATAACCTATTTATAAGAACAATAAAGTGCGCCTGGTGTTTTCTCCAACAACCAAACGAGGATTGTTAATCACTAATAGTACTATCCACAATTATTTACGTTCACCCTTCAGGTGATTAAGGTTCATGATAGAGGGACTTCTGACAATAGTAACTTAAGCAAATAACATTGGCCTGACGGTATTTCAATACCCGGTATAAAAGACTTGTGATCGAGTTTTAAGCATGTATCTCCCCACGGGAAAATAGTTAAAGAGTGGGCTATGAAATCACCTTAGTAGTACAGTGGTATCGTAGTCTCAACAAAGCAAGGAAACGGCTTCACACAACACAACCTAAAAGATAATGCAAGTTTCAGTTGATAGTCTAAATCTGGTTCTATCGCGATTACTTGTTATTTAGTTACGAATAAATCTCGTGTTTGTTTAAGTGCTTTAAAAACAACGTTATATATAATTATATCTCGTAAGTAAAATTATCGATGATTGATATAAAGTTAGTTTTTATAATGGAAATAAACGTATCGTTTTACAAGAAATAAATAACGTATTGTTATATCGTTCAAATTTTATTATCGTTATATAAGTTTTATTCGTATTATATATATATATATATATATATATATATATATATATATATATATATATATATATATATATATATATATAATAAGTTACGTTTTTATTATTTGTCGTTTTAATATATAATCAAATATATATAATAAATATAGAATTATTATCAAAAGTAAATATTTTAATTCGATCCTTCATGTTTCTCAATTTTACACTTTTTACCCTTAACAGAAAATATTTACACCGTTAGTCCAAAAGTTATATATATTTACATTTTTAGTCCAAATATCAAATATATACATTTATTATCCTTAAGTTTTAATATTTACAGTTTATACCCCTTATAAAACAATTTTTTTTTTATACTTTTCACTAACGTTTACCAATTTGGCAATTCTAGTCTCTAACCTTCGAACATTTGCAAAAATAATCCCAACTTTACCAAATTCAAAACTTAGCATTTTTATTATTTCATTAAGCTCAAAATATTTAGAAAAGCTTATTTTCACAGCTTATTAGCTTATAATTAGCTTATTTTTATGTTTGGGCCTTAACGAGCTAAAATCAAGGCCCATTAACGTTTAACGATCCACTAAGCTTTCAAAACCTTTGGGCCTGAGTTTGTACTTATATTTTGAGTATAAAAACACTGGAGAAAAGCTTGTGGCATCAGCTTATTTGAAAAGCTTATTGGACCTAAACGGCCCAAGTGCTTATTTTCGTTTCAAAATACTAGTTGGGAAGTCGATTCACTTTGGCTCTAGCAAACAGCTTATACGAGCTTATAAGTTGAATAAAAAGTGTTTTCTAATTGTTTACTAGGTCGTTAGTGAGGTCGAGTAATAAAAACAACATGTTATTAATCTAGATTCGAAGAAAAAGGGTCAAAGTAAACGTATCAACTCATGACTGAAAGCAGTCCAATGACTTAGAAAATATTCTAAGTGTTGGGTTTGTGAATCAAAGGGTCAAGTGACCTTCTAAACGTGTCTAAATAAATATGTAAACGATATTATTAGCTTCGAATCTTTACTATACGTGATTGCTAGCATATTCAAAAATGAAAATGACGATTTTTATATATGTGTTACGTTTAGTATTTAAGAATGACGAGAGTAAAGTAATTTGCTTTCAAAATAAATTTCATATGCGTATACATATAAATAAAAGTGAAGAGTCACACCTCACCACTTGGGGTGGAGTTCTCGTACGTATGGTTCGAAATGAGTACGTGGGATCAAGGTACTATGGTTCACAACGAGCTATGGTGGTACTCCTTGGATCACTTGTATAGTTCGTGCTTCCTGATTCTCTTCTTGTGCTTCTCGACTTTAAAGCTTGTGTAACTCGACTTGGTTTTTTTTTTTGTTAAGGTTCTTTTGAGTTTGTGTGATTATTTCAAGTTGCATGGGAAGTATATATAGGCGTTTTTGAAAGTTGATATGCGTTAAGGTGGTAAGAGGTGTCCGTTTGGCTCCTTTAACGTGTATAGCACCTCTCCATTTGTCCAATGGATGTCTAGCAACAATAGGAATGTTCTTTGGCAGGTTCATGTTCATATTTGTCATACACTGTTCGCTTAGTTAGGATTGGGGAGCTTGGGAGGTTACAAGGAAAGCTTGGACGCGTTTTTGTATTTATCTAGTTCACATGATTTGTTCGTTTCACTTTGGGCAGTTTTAAGGTGGCAAATGGTTATGAAAACGAGTGAGGTTTATTGTTCTTGATTGTTTGCTAGCTTGTGATATGAGTAGTGTAAAAATATACGTAGGTTGTTTGTTACGTTTGAAAAATATAGGGTGCGTTTTGGGTGTGTCGCGACAGAAACAAAACAAGAAAATATAAAGGGTGCGTTTGGGCTTTGACCCCTTTGGGCTTGCGTTTTTGGTCTCGGCCTAGCAGAAACAAAAAAAAAATGAAAAAGGGTCCGTTTGGTATTAATACTAGGAAGTGGGGCCCATTTAAGATGTGGGGTCCACATAGAGGTTTTTAGGGAGTCGGGATAAGTTCGTGTTATCATAGTGAGTAATCTCGGGAATTTTCGTAGGATTTGGAATATATAAATATTGTACGTAAAAGGTGTCGTATAATATATAATTATTAATATATACGTTTAATAATTATTATTACAAACGTTAAAATGTATTCGCGATAATTTAGACTATCTAGGTTTGTGTGCAAGCGTTGTCTCTAGGCAAATAATATATCACAACATTCCGTTTGTGATTCACATAATAAGTCATATATAAAAAAAAAATTTTGTCACACGTAATAATGGGAAATTAAATAGTGCAAGTGTTTACTAACCGTTGGGAAAATTACGAGAGGCTACACAAACAGCTCTAGAAAAATCATCAACAACAGTTAAAAAATACTTATACCCTTCTTTACTTTGAACTTTATAAGGCCCCCAAACATCTAAGTGAACAATCTGTCCAATTTCATTGGTTTGATGTTCACTAAGAGGAAAAGGATCTCTTGTTTGTTTAGCCTTATGACAAACATCACAAGGACTATTTTTAGAATCATTTTCAATTTTAAGTTTGTGTTTTAAAACATTTAGAACTTGGTCTGAAGGATGACCAAGTCTATTATGCCATATGCACTTAGACAAACAACAAACTTGAATGTTATGATTAGTTAATCTTTTACCTGTATTAAGAAAATACAATCCATTACTTTGATTACCAGTCCCCATCTGGGTCTTTAGTACAGAATCCTGAAGAAAACAAACATCTTCATCAAAAATGATTCTGCATTTGTTATCTTTATTAAGTTTGTGAACTGACAATAAGCTGACCTGATATCCTGGTACAACCAGAACATCATGAATAGTCAACTTATCAGTCAACTTCAAACTACCAATGTGTGTGACTTGAGCTTTAGTGCCATTAGGATGACCAATAGTCATACTTAATTTTGAAACATCAATGACATTAAACATGTTTAAAACAGTGTAAGTCATATGTTGACTGGCACCAGAGTCAATAATCCAACCAATGTAAATATTATATGTACTGATATTGGTGTTATGATTAAAAAACTTAGAATGAGAAAAGCTAATAACACAGTTAATACCTGCAACATTTGCAGGAACACTATTGTTTCCAGACTTTTCACTAAGCAGAGCCATAAGTCTTTGATATTGTTCATCTGTAATAGAATTAGATGAACTAGCAGACTTATCCTTTTGCCCTGAAACCGAATTACTACTAGCATTGTTTTGATTAAAACCACTTTTCTTTTGAAAACCAGTTGGATATCCAACTAACTCAAAACATCTGTCAACAGTGTGACCATTCATTTTACAGTGAGTGCAAACCAGGTTAGGCCTGTTCAGCCTTCTGGACTGATTATTATTATTATTAGTGAATGTATTTTTGTTGGCAGACCAACTGGAGTTTCTAGGATTAGACCTAGAAACAAAAGCAGTGTTTTCAGACTTAGAAGTACTTTGAGTATGAGTACTTCTATGAGACTCATCCCTAGACAAGGTGGCAAAAGCCCCTTTCACATCAGGAATAGGATCAGTAGTAAGGATTATGCTTCTAATAGGAGCATAAATCTCATCCAAACCCATCAAGAATTGCATCAACTTAATCAATTTATTATGTTCTTTAAGTTTGGTAGAACCTTCACAAACACACTCTGGCAAACTGACAAGAGAGTCATATTTCCTCCACAGAGCATTAAATTTGTGATAATATTCAGAGAGAGATATTCCAGATTGAGTGAAAGAATGTATTTTATAATGCATATTAAAGATTATTGAAGCATCTTGCTTATCATATGTTTCTTTTAATTCATCCCATACTTCTTTAGCATTTTTAGAATATATTTGTCCCATAAACACTTCTTGTGAAACACAACCAAGAATCCAAGATAAAACCACAGAATTACACCTATCCCATTGTTCTTGCATAAAACCAGTTTCAGTAGGCCTTTCAAGATTACCATTAATAAAACCAAGTTTATTTTTAGTGTGAATTGCTATAGTAATAGCAGCAGACCAAACTTTATAATTTTCTGGACCTTCTAGTTTAAAATTGATTAAAGGTATTCCATTAGTATCATTACTATGCAAGTACAATGGATCAAATAGATCAATGTGATCAGAACCTCCTGAACCAGAGGGTCCCTTTTTCTTATCATCACCACCAGACATGATGATAAATCAAAGGGAACAAAACAAAAAAAGAAGAAACAAAAGAACACAAGCACACCTTATAACTCCTCAATCACAAATAAACCCCAACAAACCAAACAACACCAACACAAACAATCCCTTAACCTACACTTCGTCTCAGGCAATTCTAGAAACCTAAAAAAAAAACCTAAAAGAAAGTGTGAGTGGTGTTACAGTGCACGCAATTCCAGCCAGCAAGTTGATCAAGATGATCAAACCAAACAACCAATAAGCAGCGGAAACCAACCAGAACCAAGTACCTGAAAACAAAAAATCAAGAAAGCTGATTAGAACACAGTTATATGTAAAAACAACTACAATTAAAATCAAGAAACCAATGATAATCAAACAATGCTATATCCCTGAATTAGGATTTGATACAGTAAACCCTAATTTTGACGATAACACAAGATACTCAAGATTTATAACAAATCTTGAATGAATCACTGATTAACACACGTTAATCAACACCAAGAACACTCAGAACTAAAAACCCCCAATTTTTAGAAAACCCTAAAAATTGAAAAATATCAATTGACCTACAATTGATACCCAAAACATGCAATTGAATCACAAACCAATTCAATTACCCTTAGATCTACACAGATCTGATAAGAAATCAACAAACCCCCAAAATTATCAAAACCCTAATTTTGATAAAAAATCGATTTTAAATCAAACTCTTTGTATCAAAGTCAACCTGGCTCTGATACCATGTTAAATTTATACAAAGAGAAGATCAATACTCAGTTTATCAAAACAGAATTTTATTAGTATCAACCCAACCAACCACCCCTTATGGTTGATACATGTTGGTGAGTGCTTATTTACTCACCATTTTATGGCCAAATTTCCAACCTAAAACGACTATTTGAGCTTATAATCGCCAAGAAAACATGTGTTTTTGTGATGGTAACATGCAGGTACGGATGAATCAGAAATTGATGAATAATCGCAAGAAAACCGGAAAAACGAGCACGAGATTAGAAGATGGTCAAATAGTCAAAGCCGGGGATCCGAGAATCAGTTTCAGTCCTCTACTTACTCAGACTTGTCAAATTTAGTCCTTGGAATTGATTTTTGGAGAATGACAATTTTTACCCTTGGAGTTTGAAATATCTACACAAATGGCCCTTGTACATTTTTAATACCAAAAGCTGAAAACAAACAAGCATTGATCCAATTCATCACTAGCCTGGTCCAAAGATAATCCCATAGCCCACTCTTGAAGTAAAACCCAAGCCCAAGTAACACAACCCGAGCCCACTTATCCCTTCGGTCAACCAGTCAAAGTCAAGAAATAAATAAATAACTAAACCAAACGCGCCTAAAATGTTCTTCCCCAAATACACCCACACCCCAGATTATGAACCCTAGACACCAAGTCATATCAATTGGTTCATACCAACTTACCCAACCATCAATCAAGCTTAATTAATTACCTTCTAGAACACCACGTGACTCAAGCACATGACAGAGAGTGAAGGAGGATCCAATTAGGCTACGTGTCAGACAACCATTGGCCTTAGTACGTCATTCCAATCATTGGGATAGCTTCTAGAAGGTGCTGACACCCATCTGACACGGAAAGAGAGAGTACAAGCATGGATTGGACAGGTGTGGCTATTTGAGTGGACAAGCCACATCACGGATCATCATCTTGTGGCTCTAAATGAATCAAAGAAGCACACTTTTCATCCAAGGGTTGTTATCAACTCAAAGAAGCACAAATTAGTCGCGGATTGCCAGCTTGGCATTTGATCACCCAAGCCTCTCACCTCAGCTATATATAGGTGTTCATTTTTAGCTTTTTGTGTGTAGAATTTAGGCAATGTTATGCTGCTAAAATGTACTTAGACTAGTTATTGTAACAATTTCATTGAGATTTTAATAAAATTAGTATTTTTCTTTTCAAATTTCAGCTTGTTGTTTAGATTTCTATTGCTTATTCAGTTTTTAAATCTAGTTATATCCAGCTTATTATCATTTAGCATCTGCTTAATTCATTTTCTAAACTCTCATTTGTTATCAAATATAGTTTAATCAAATTTCCTTTTCAAAACAGTTACTAATACTTCAAGTTAAGAAAATATAAAAATAGAAAAATAAAAAAAAAATGTTTCAAATCAGTGAATCAGATCTTCAATAAGCTGCATTCAGCTTATATATAGTTCATTCTAGCTTTTATAGTTTGTGGTTTGCTTGATACTGTTTCATCTGAGGAAGGTGAACAAGTGGTGGTTAAGATAATTTTGGATAAGTTTGGTTAGCAAGGGAAGAACCTGCCTATCCTAGAGATAGGCAAGCTTAGTGAATCCTCCTCAATTGTAGCTGAGGAGGAATAGCTTTGTAAGTACTATCTAATTTTCATTTAACTCAAATTCATAGTATAGAACTGCTTTAGATTGTGTAGTTTACATTGAGCTTGTTTGGTTAAGTGTTAGCATTGTTAGTTTAGATCTGATTTAGCTTATTCTCATTGAGTTATCTGATTTTGTAGTTATTTGATTTGTAACATAGTTAATTGTAGTGGTAGAGTTGAATTTGATTGATATTTTTAAAATTTTATATAGTTGTTAGTATAGCTAAGTTTGTTCATTGTCTGTTTGATAATAGTTAAATGCATCTGTAAGTGTTGAATTCGAGTATAGTGATAGCTGTAAACTTGTTTCATAATCTGTCTATTGAGTTTGTGAATCTGAGAATGAGATTGTGAGAATCTGTGTTGAATTCAGCTTTGTTGTTGGTTGTGATAGCTAGTTGATATAGTTTGAGCTTCTGAGTAGCACATTGAGTTTTGATCATTTGTCTTATTGTTTGTTACTCCATCTTAGTGATTGTTGCATTATTTGTCGAAGCTGTGTGAATCTGATTCAGTAGAGTTTTGAATTGGTAGAGCAATAATTATTTGTTTCACTGTTTCATTAGAATATTTTTATCATAGTGAGTCAGTTAAATCAGCTTGGATCTGAAATGTTTTGGATCAGTTGTGAGTTTTGCTTGACACTGCTTCATTAGGGGTGTTTGGATTATTGATCAGCTGAGCTTTGTTGCTTATTTGTTGTTGTTCATTGTTACACATAGGTAACTTAGGTATATAATAGCTAGTTAATCCAATAAAACAGTAGCTCATTCCTTGTTAGTTAAAGAATAAGATCTCATTTCATTAACTGATAGCTAAAATTGAAATCAGTGGGTTAAACTAGTTAACGTAATTGCATATCAGTCTTCATTAGTTTAATTCAGCTTAATTTCATCTTAATAAAACATTTAGGAGTAGAATCTAGTAGTTAAAATTGGATTAAGTCAAGTTTATTTGCATTCATATTAGTTAACTGTTTCTACATTCAGTTTGTGGCGTGAAACTCATTTGAGCTTGTAGGCTTCATTAGTTAGCCTATATAGTTGGTAATTGTGGATTTGTGATAACTGGTAGCTAATAATTCAGTTTCAACAAGGAAAATTGCTTTTGGTACTTACTAGCTTATCTGATTCATAGCTCTAAGTTGACTAAGTGAGCACATATCTCCCCTGCACCATTGTTGAGAATCTATTTTCTTGGACTGATTCAAGTGATTTAAAGTGCTTAGAGATCTTAATTGTTGTTTGATTTGTGTTCATTAGTTGGTAGAGTAGTGGTATTTACATTTGGTTTCTCTATTTTAGCTTGTTTCAGCAGCTTATTTAGACCTTGTAGTTCATAGTTTAAGCTAAATTCTGGAATTCTTTCTTTGGCCTGCTAAACATGTTCTGAGCTTGAATTTGTGTTTTCTCAAGTGAATTGTGTCACATATGAGTAGTTTGAGTTCTGAGTATGGTTTCTGAGCTTATGAGTTAGCTTATTCTGTTTCTGCATTAGCTTATTGTGCTTTTTCCTTAGCTTATTGCTTCATTTCTAAATTTCTGTGTGATTCTGAGTTTAATTCTCATCATAATTAGTTTTATTTGAGGTTTATAAATCCTTAGTGGTCTGCATTCTTAAGTTCATAAAGTTTTTATCACAAGTGCTTATTAATAAGCACTTGTGATAAGCAGTTTTCACTCAATAAGCAGTTTAGATAATCATTTTTCTTTCAAAATTTTATTTTAAGATCTTTTTATTATTTTTGATTTTCTGGAATTTTTTCAGATTTTTCTGAATAGTTTTACTATTTTTAATAATTACTTTTGATTATTTTTAATGTTTAAATCATTTTTAAATTCCAAAAATCAATAAAAAAATACAAAAAGGTTTTCTTTTATAATTAGTTAGAATTTTTAGAATTTTATTTTCAAATTTTTCACTTTAATTTTCTAATTTTCTTATTTTTAATTCACTTTTTAATTCCAAAAATACAAAATAAATTCTAGAAAATAAAAGAAAAGTCAAAAAAATATTTTTCTTTTTCCTAAAATTCTTTTTATAAGTTTTTAATTTTTAGAAAATATTTCCAAGTTCGTAGGGTCATTTTTCATAAAACGTTACGTTTTAATTTTTACGTGTGCATTTCCGTTTTCGCGTTTTTCAATTCGGTGCATAGTTAGCTTGTAATCTTTGCATGCTTTATTGTTGTTTGTTAATATTTGATTTCCTTGATTGCTATTCTCACTATATCACTCTTTCACCACTCACTTTCACTACACGATTCCCGATTCGATAATTCAAATATTCCATTTGAGCTTTCGTTGGGAAGAACGACCCGGGAATTACTTTAACCGGTATTTCCTCGGAATAATTATATACTACAAAAAGACTGAATCAATTTTTGGCGCCGCTGCCGGGGAAGGCTTAAAGTGAATTTTTGAATCATTGTTTTGGAAAATCGTGTTTTGATAAGCCTTCTTCTACTTTGTATATATCTCTTATAAAAATAAAAAATCAAAAACACTTTTACTAAAGTGTTTTCAAAATACCAAAAATAAAATAAAAGTTACAGCCTCGTTCCGATCGAAAGAAAGGGCGTTGTAAACCAAATAAGTCTCGCAATATAACGAAACCGTGAAATTGATTAATTATCGGATTATTTCATTTACTACAACCGAATAAGCGGGAAATACGGATAGCTAAGACATTAAATTGCTAGCTGAAGAGAGAAACACTCTTCTTTCCCGTCCCGTCGCGCGTAGTTTTGAGAGAAACGGTTTTTGATTAACGTAACGTTTCAAGAAAAAGAAAACAAAAGAAATAAAAAGTTTTTGTGAAAAAATATATAAAAAACAAAAAGATTTTCCTTTTTCTTTTTCTTTTCTTTTAAATTTTGCTTTTGGTGTATGCACACCCGCTCTTCTTTTGAGAGTCTTATATCACCGTTATCAAATCCCGAAAGGGTAATACGACACACACACCGTGTCCATTTCCTTAACGTTGAGGAAATGGATATGAACAATCAACACCCTCCGGTGGGTGGTGATGAAAACCAACACGAGCCGGCTCCCGATCTCCGAACGATGGAGGAGCTGTGCCAACCCACAATGCATGGTAGAGGTGGCCCGATTGCCCCTCTAAATATTGAGGCTACGGATTTTGGACTTAAGCACCACATGATACAACAAGTCCAAAATTCGTGCCAATTTCACGGATTACCGGGTGACGATGCTAATAAGCATCTCGATAAGTTTTTAACCGTCACCCAAAATATGAAACAAAACGGGGTCTCCGATGACGCCCTCCGTCTCTCTCTCTTCCCCTATTCTCTTACACATCATGCCACCGCGTGGTTTGATCGTCTTCCCAGGAACTCGATTCATACTTTCAATGAAATGGTTTCCAAGTTCCTAGCGAAGTATTTTCCACCATCGATGGTGACGAAATTGAGGAATGATATTAGCAATTTTCGACAACTCCCCGATGAGTCTTTGTTTGAGGCTTGGGAGCGTTACAAGCTTGCCATTGATCGTTGTCCGAATCATAATATGCTTCTCGTTACGATAATCGATATGTTTTATAATGGATTGACTTTACGACATAGGGACACGATCAATGCTGCAGCTGGTGGTACTTTCATGAAACGTCGTCCTGAGGATTGTTACGAGCTAATCGAGAATATGACGGCACATTACAACTATTGGGATTCCTCAGCCGAGAGGAATGAGCCAATAAGATCGACTGCGATTCTTAACTCTTCTTCTAACCCCGAGCTAGCCGTCTTGAATAAGAAAATTGACGATTTGTCGACGGCTATGCTAAAGATGTACCAAATGATGCCAAGTCAAACCAAAAATACACAAGTTAATGCGGTCAATGTTGTTTGTGAAACTTGTGGTGGTCCACACCCGTATTATGAATGTCCGACGACCGGCTCTTTCTCTCAAGAGAACGTGTATGCTGAAAATATGGGTGGCAACGGTTACCCACCTCTTCAAGGAGACCGTAATCTCCTCAGCTACCGTTCGAGCCATTTTCAAGGACCACCCGGGTTTAATCAACCTAATCAAGTGAATCAGAATAATAATGTGCAAAACCGTAATCATCAATTCAACAACAACCAAAATCACAACCGTGGAAATAATGGTTTTCAAGGACAAAATCAGAATTTTCAACAAAATCACAATCGGGGAAATTTTCAACAAGGCCCGCCTCAAGGGAATAACTTTCAAAACAACGGGAATTTTCAAAATAATAATCATGGAAATCAGAACAATGGAAATTTTCAAAACCGTGGGCAAAGTTTTAATAATCAAACTCAAGCTGCTGTTCCAAATCCGTCGCCCACGGAAGAGTTGATTAAACAATTGCTTCAAGGACAACAAGCCTTAATTGCTAAACAAGAAGAAACAACGAAAATGTTTGCAACTCAAATAAACGACATCAACAAGCGTTTAAATGATCGACCCTCGGGCTCTGGAACTTTGCCTAGCAACACGATCGCTAACCCGAGGGGCGATGCTAAAGCGATCATTACGAGGAGTGGTGTTACTTACGATGGACCAACGGCTCCGACTACCTCTTCTTCTCTACCTCCTAAGGTAGTCGTCCGTGAACCGGAGGCGACAACGGATACGGAAATTCCTAGTAATAATGGAAGGACCGAGAACATCCAACCTCCGGTGGTCCCGACGTCTAAGGGAAAAGAAAAGGTCGTTAATGATAATGAAAACGAAACACCCGTCAAAACAAAGTTACCATATCCATCACGCCTAAATGAACAAAAGCACCGCGAGAAAGATAAAAACCAAATGGAGAAGTTTTATCAGATTTTTCAAGAATTACATTTCGATATAAGTCTCACGGATGCTATACTTTTGATGCCGAAGTTTGCTTCAATGCTAAAAGGTCTTTTGAATAATAAAGAAAAGCTTTTTGAAATGTCGAGAACCCAAATGAACGAGAATTGCTCAGCGGTTCTTCTTAAAAAGCTACCCGAAAAGCTTGAAGACCCTGGCAAGTTTCTTATACCATGTAATTTTCCTGGGATGGTTCAATGTTTCGCCTTGGCCGATCTTGGTGCTAGCATTAACCTTATGCCATTGTCGATATGGAAAAAGTTGTCTCTTCCCAACTTGACACCGACACTTATGACCCTCGAGCTAGCTGACCGATCTACTTCCCGCCCGATGGGAATAGCCGAGGATGTCTTTGTTAATGTGGGAAAATTCCATTTCCCTGCTGATTTTGTGGTTGTTGATTTTGATGCCGATCCACGGGTTCCTCTTATTCTCGGGAGAGGTTTCCTAAGGACCGGTCGTGCTTTGATTGATGTTTATGACGAGGAGATTACTTTACGTGTTGGAAACGAAGCCGTCACTTTTAATCTTGATCAAACCGCGAGATACTCCTCCGATTACGATGTTTCTTCCGTTAATCGTATCGATGTTATTGACGAACTTTCAGAGGAGTATGCTCAAGAATTTCTTGGTTTTACCGATAATGCTTCGAGTGGCAATCCCACTCCTTCTTTTGAACCAATCGTCTCCGATTCTTCCCCTTCCCTTACTCCGTTTGAGGGAAGTGATCTCGCTTGGGAAGAAATCGATGCTTGTCTTGCAAACGAATCATTTTCACCGGAATTTGATAATAACAACTTTGATCCGGAGGGGGACATTTTATTAATTGAAAAATTGTTAAATGAAAAACCGATTGTTTCTTCCCCTCCGGTTGATTTAAAAATGGCAGACGTAAAAGAAGTTAAGCCGTCTATTGAGAATCCTCCGGAGCTCGAGCTCAAGGATTTGCCTCCTCATCTCGAATACGCATACTTGGAAAAAAATGAAAAATTGCCTGTTATAATTTCAAAAGGTCTTAAAGATGAGGAGAAGTTACGACTCTTAGATGTGCTTCGGAAGCATAAAAGTGCGATTGCTTGGCAAATATCCGACATTAAGGGAATCGATCCTCGATTTTGTACTCATAAGATTCTTTTGGAGGAAAATCACAAAGCTTCCGTTCAGCAACAACGACGGGTTAATCCACAAATCCATGAAGTGATCAAAAAGGAGGTTATTAAACTTCTTGATGCTGGAATGATTTATCCAATCTCGGATAGTTCATGGGTTAGTCCGGTTCATTGTGTGCCGAAGAAGGGCGGAATCACTGTTGTGAAGAATGATGATAATGAGCTTATACCGACTCGACTTGTGACTGGATGGAGAGTTTGTATTGACTACCGAAAATTGAATAATGCGACACGTAAAGACCATTTCCCGCTTCCTTTTATGGACCAGATGCTTGAACGTTTAGCGGGAAATGAGTTCTATTGTTTTCTCGATGGCTTTTCTGGGTACTTTCAAATTCCCATTGATCCCCAGGATCAAGAAAAGACCACTTTTACTTGCCCGTATGGAACGTTTGCCTATCGTAGAATGCCCTTTGGCTTATGTAACGCTCCAGGCACGTTTCAACGGTGTATGATGGCCATTTTTTCGGATATGATTGAAAAAACCATGGAAGTGTTTATGGACGATTTTTCCGTCTATGGTGATTCTTTCGACTCTTGCCTTTCCCATTTAGAAAGTATGCTAGTTCGGTGTGAAAACACTAATTTAGTTCTAAATTGGGAAAAGTGCCACTTCATGGTTAAAGAGGGAATAGTCCTCGGCCATAAGATATCCAAATCTGGGATTGAGGTGGATCGGGCAAAAGTTGATGTTATTGCTAAGTTACCACACCCGACTACCGTCAAAGGAATCCGAAGTTTCCTTGGTCATGCCGGCTTTTACCGACGTTTTATTCAAGATTTTTCCAAAATAGCCCGGCCTCTGACCCACCTTTTAGAGAAAGATGCTCCGTTTAACTTCTCAAATGAATGCGTTGAAGCATTTAATATCCTTAAAAAGAAGTTAACGGAGGCTCCCGTTTTAATTGCCCCCGACTGGGACTTGCCCTTCGAGCTAATGTGCGATGCTAGCGATTATGCTATTGGTGCAGTTCTGGGGCAATGCAAAAACAAATATTTTCAGCCTATACACTATGCAAGCAAGACCTTGAATGACGCCCAACATCACTATACAACCACCGAAAAGGAGATGTTGGCGGTCGTCTATGCTTTTGAGAAATTTCGGTCTTATTTGCTACTTAAAAAATGCATAGTGTATACGGACCACTCAGCCCTAAAGTACTTAATGGCCAAACAAGATGCAAAACCACGTTTAATGCGGTGGATTCTCCTCCTTCAAGAATTCAAAGTTGAAATTCGAGACAAGAAAGGAGCTGAGAATCTTGCTGCCGATCACCTTTCTAGACTTGAGAACCCCCACCAAAGTGTTCTCGAGAAAAAGGAAATTAATGAAACATTTCCTCTTGAGACACTTGGGAGTGTGACCAAAATAGACCAAAGTACCCCATGGTTCGCCGATTTTGCGAATTACCATGCGGGGAATTTCATTAGACAAGGGATGTCGTCCCAGCACAAGAAGAAATTCTTTAAGGATGTCCAACATTATTTTTGGGACGACCCCTACTTGTTCAAAGTCTGTGCGGATCAAGTGATCCGGCGGTGTGTTCGCGGTACGGATGCCGTTGAAATACTTAAGGCATGTCATAGTGGACCCACGGGGGGACACCATGGTGCTAATTTCACCGCTAAGAAGGTTTTCGATTCCGGCTTTTATTGGCCGACGATATATCGGGATGCCCATGAATTGGTGAAAACATGTGATTCATGCCAACGTCAAGGGAAAATCTCTCAAAAAGACGAAATGCCGCAAAATGCGATACAAGTTTGTGAGATCTTCGACGTCTGGGGCATTGATTTCATGGGGCCATTCCCGTCGTCTAGGGGTAATAAGTATATCCTCGTGGCCGTCGATTACTTATCAAAATGGGTTGAAGCGAAGGCGCTCCCCACTAATGACGCCCGAGTGGTTGTTAAGTTTTTAAAGAGTCTCTTTGCCCGATTTGGTGCACCTCGAGCCATCATAAGCGATCGTGGGACCCATTTTTGCAATGATCAATTTGCGAAAGTTATGCTTAAATATGGTGTCACACATTGTCTTTCCACGGCTTATCATCCACAAACGAGTGGTCAAGTTGAGGTTTCCAATCGTGGTTTAAAACGTATACTTGAAAGGACCGTAGGTGAACATCGTGCCTCTTGGGCCGACAAATTAGAAGATGCATTATGGGCTTTCCGGACCGCTTACAAAACCCCAATCGGGTGTACTCCATATAAGTTGGTTTACGGGAAAGCTTGTCATTTGCCCATTGAACTAGAGCACAAGGCCTACTGGGCCTTAAAACATGCCAACTTTGACTTGAAAACCGCGGGTGATCATAGAAAAATTCAATTGAATGAGTTAGTAGAACTCCGTGATCAAGCTTACGAGAATTCTTTGATTTACAAAGAGAAGACAAAGAGAATTCATGATGCCAAGATCAAAGACCGCGTTTTTAACGTTGGTGATCAAGTGCTACTTTTCAATTCTCGGTTAAAGATATTTTCGGGTAAGCTTAAAACCCGTTGGTCTGGACCATTCACAATAACCCAAGTTTTCCCTTATGGAACCATTGAGTTAGCTCAACAAGATGGTCCCAATTTTAAGGTGAATGGTCATAGGTTGAAACATTACTTTGGAGGGGATGTACCGACTATGGTAGTCCCGGATCTCCAAACTTTCCCCAAGGACAATTGAATTCGGGGATCGAGTCAAGCTCATGTGACTCGGTTAACAAAAACAAGCGCTTCGTGGGTGGCAACCCATGCTTATCCAATTTCATCTTCTTATATTTCTATTTTCTAACACCTAATGTGAGGAGGGGGTGCCTTTTCTATTCTTGTGTTCCGTGGTTGTTTGTGATGATTGTTCAGGATTCTCCATGATTTATGATGACTCTCGTGCTCGTTATCTTTTCACTTGGAGTCTCATTCATCGGTGCTATTTGGAAATCCTATATCCGTTAAATCTTATCGACTAACGTTTTCTTTGGCATAATTCAAAAACGGCCTAGAATTTTGTTAGGATTGCCTTAACCCATAAAACATTGAGGACAATGTTTCGTTCTAGTCGGGGGAGGGTGAATCTACGATTCGATTTTGACCTTGCATTTTTCACAATGTCGTGTACTTTTGCAACTCCGTTTTTCCACCAAAAATAAAAAAATTGAAAAAATTGAAAAATTTCAAAAATTTTAATGAAAATGTCATGAAAAAGCACAAAAAAAAAATGAGAAAAAGTTGAAAAAGTTGTGTAAAAATATAATAAAGTTTGAATAAGTGTTTTGACACATTGTTGACTTTCTTGCTGGCGAGAGTAGGAATAAATATTTTGACTTGACCGGGCGTGTTGAGCCCTAGCTTGTTCCCTTAACCAATGATGATCACATAAGCTTGTGCTAGTTTTGTACACTAGGAGCTATAAAATGCGAATTCTTTCTTAAGAATCTGCAAGTTCCCGTACTTAACTTTATACATGCGCAGCTTAAAAGCTTTCGCTAGTCTTTTACATCAGGAGCTAGAAAACGCGAATTCTTCTTCTAGAATTTGCAAGTTTCCGTAACTGACTTTATATATGCATGGCTGATTATCGGCTAAGTATTCGCGGGTTTCATTATTTGGAATCTTAAATTGCGAAGAGCGAGAAATGATAGAGTTTATTTAGAAGTTAGATGCTAAACGTGGAGTAGTGGTTCTCTTTAGAGCTCATGAGAGGTACTTGTGGCTTTTTACTCCCATCAGAAACGTCACCAAATATATAAATAGATGTTCTAGGTTAATTAGTGGTATTTCGGTTTGAATAATATTTAGTTCTTTGTTTTCTTAAGAGAATTTTTGCTTTAGAAATTGGGTACATATCAAGGAACACCAAAAATAAGAGCGAAAAGTGAAAAAATCAAAAGTCAAAAGTTGATTATCCATGTGGTTTTGGAGCTACCCGTTAAGCTTCCATTTATGTTGAGAAAAAAAGTCAAGAAAGAAAAAAATGAAAAATATGAGAAATGAGAAAAATGAAAAAAAAAATGAAAGTTGTAGTATTGTTTAATAAGAGCTATGTATGTATCAATAAGTTGTTGGCGCGTGAGGTGCATGTGATACGTGATTAGTAATCAGTCACATGAGGTGCACGTGATCGTACTCCGCAACTTATATCCTTGATATTGTATGTACCCCTAATTCCTTGAAATGGACCGAATTTCTATTGCAGTGGTTCTTAAGAGAAAATGAATAACTACTTATCGTTTTAACTTAGGTATCACTATTGGACTAAAAATTATCGAAACGAGAAAATATGAAGAAATTCATTTCTCAACAAAATAAAATATTGAGATACAAACCTAGGAAATGGGAGTAAGGAGTTTTCACAAGTAACTGTTATGAGTAGTGTTAGCATCTAATTTGTGGATAAGCTGTGATCTCGTTCGTACGCTTAGTTTGGGGACTCGTGAAAAAATCAAGGATGACGATTTTTATCCATATGGTCGCTTCTTAATTAGAAGTGTTTCTACTCGTTGACCCTAATAATTATTGCAAGATAATGAAAGTTCAACAAACCGTCACAAGTGTGAATTATGAAAAAGTCCAAAAATAGAAAGTGTAAGTGGAATAAAGGAATAAAAGGAAAGTTTTGGAAAACGGAGCGTTTTTTGGGAATAAATGATTTTGTAATCTCTTTTGAACCGCCTTGCTACTTTTCAAAGTTAGTAAAAAGAGTATCGAAATTATTTATCCCAAGAGCGTGAATTGATCACATTGCGTGAGGACACGGCAATACTTTAGTCGGGGGGATTTTGGTGAGTGCTTATTTACTCACCATTTTATGGCCAAATTTCCAACCCAAAATGACTATTTGAGCTTATAATCGCCAAGAAAACATGTTTTTTTGTGATGGTAACATGCAGGTACGGATGAATCAGAAATTGATGAATAATCGCAAGAAAACCGGAAAAACGAGCACGAGATTAGAAGATGGTCAAATAGTCAAAGCCGGGGATCCGAGAATCAGTTTCAGTCCTCTACTTACTCAGACTTGTCAAATTTAGTCCTTGGAATTGATTTTTGGAGAATGACAATTTTTACCCTTGGAGTTTGAAATATCTACACAAATGGCCCTTGTACATTTTTAATACCAAAAGCTGAAAACAAACAAGCATTGATCCAATTCATCACTAGCCTGGTCCAAAGATAATCCCATAGCCCACTCTTGAAGTAAAACCCAAGCCCAAGTAACACAACCCGAGCCCACTTATCCCTTCGGTCAACCAGTCAAAGTCAAGAAATAAATAAATAACTAAACCAAACGCGCCTAAAATGTTCTTCCCCAAATACACCCACACCCCAGATTATGAACCCTAGACACCAAGTCATATCAATTGGTTCATACCAACTTACCCAACCATCAATCAAGCTTAATTAATTACCTTCTAGAACACCACGTGACTCAAGCACATGACAGAGAGTGAAGGAGGATCCAATTAGGCTACGTGTCAGACAACCATTAGCCTTAGTACGTCATTCCAATCATTGGGATAGCTTCTAGAAGGTGCTGACACCCATCTGACACGGAAAGAGAGAGTACAAGCGTGGATTGGACAGGTGTGGCTATTTGAGTGGACAAGCCACATCACGGATCATCATCTTGTGGCTCTAAATGAATCAAAGAAGCACACTTTTCATCCAAGGGCTGTTATCAACTCAAAGAAGCACAAATTAGTCGCGGATTGCCAGCTTGGCATTTGATCACCCAAGCCTCTCACCTCAGCTATATATAGGTGTTCATTTTTAGCTTTTTGTGTGTAGAATTTAGGCAATGTTATGCTGCTAAAATGTACTTAGACTAGTTATTGTAACAATTTCATTGAGATTTTAATAAAATTAGTATTTTTCTTTTCAAATTTCAGCTTGTTGTTTAGATTTCTATTGCTTATTCAGTTTTTAAATCTAGTTATATCCAGCTTATTATCATTTAGCATCTGCTTAATTCATTTTCTAAACTCTCATTTGTTATCAAATATAGTTTAATCAAATTTCCTTTTCAAAACAGTTACTAATACTTCAAGTTAAGAAAATATAAAAATAGAAAAATAAAAAAAAAATGTTTCAAATCAGTGAATCAGATCTTCAATAAGCTGCATTCAGCTTATATATAGTTCATTCTAGCTTTTATAGTTTGTGGTTTGCTTGATACTGTTTCATCTGAGGAAGGTGAACAAGTGGTGGTTAAGATAATTTTGGATAAGTTTGGTTAGCAAGGGAAGAACCTGCCTATCCTAGAGATAGGCAAGCTTAGTGAATCCTCCTCAATTGTGGCTGAGGAGGAATAGCTTTGTAAGTACTATCTAATTTTCATTTAACTCAAATTCATAGTATAGAACTGCTTTAGATTGTGTAGTTTACATTGAGCTTGTTTGGTTAAGTGTTAGCATTGTTAGTTTAGATCTGATTTAGCTTATTCTCATTGAGTTATCTGATTTTGTAGTTATTTGATTTGTAACATAGTTAATTGTAGTGGTAGAGTTGAATTTGATTGATATTTTTAAAATTTTATATAGTTGTTAGTATAGCTAAGTTTGTTCATTGTCTGTTTGATAATAGTTAAATGCATCTGTAAGTGTTGAATTCGAGTATAGTGATAGCTGTAAACTTGTTTCATAATCTGTCTATTGAGTTTGTGAATCTGAGAATGAGATTGTGAGAATCTGTGTTGAATTCAGCTTTGTTGTTGGTTGTGATAGCTAGTTGATATAGTTTGAGCTTCTGAGTAGCACATTGAGTTTTGATCATTTGTCTTATTGTTTGTTACTCCATCTTAGTGATTGTTGCATTATTTGTCGAAGCTGTGTGAATCTGATTCAGTAGAGTTTTGAATTGGTAGAGCAACAATTATTTGTTTCACTGTTTCATTAGAATATTTTTATCATAGTGAGTCAGTTAAATCAGCTTGGATCTGAAATGTTTTGGATCAGTTGTGAGTTTTGCTTGACACTGCTTCATTAGGGGTGTTTGGATTATTGATCAGCTGAGCTTTGTTGCTTATTTGTTGTTGTTCATTGTTACACATAGGTAACTTAGGTATATAATAGCTAGTTAATCCAATAAAACAGTAGCTCATTCCTTGTTAGTTAAAGAATAAGATCTCATTTCATTAACTGATAGCTAAAATTGAAATCAGTGGGTTAAACTAGTTAACGTAATTGCATATCAGTCTTCATTAGTTTAATTCAGCTTAATTTCATCTTAATAAAACATTTAGGAGTAGAATCTAGTAGTTAAAATTGGATTAAGTCAAGTTTATTTGCATTCATATTAGTTAACTGTTTCTACATTCAGTTTGTGGCGTGAAACTCATTTGAGCTTGTAGGCTTCATTAGTTAGCCTATATAGTTGGTAATTGTGGATTTGTGATAACTGGTAGCTAATAATTCAGTTTCAACAAGGAAAATTGCTTTTGGTACTTACTAGCTTATCTGATTCATAGCTCTAAGTTGACTAAGTGAGCACATATCTCCCCTGCACCATTGTTGAGAATCTATTTTCTTGGACTGATTCAAGTGATTTAAAGTGCTTAGAGATCTTAATTGTTGTTTGATTTGTGTTCATTAGTTGGTAGAGTAGTGGTATTTACATTTGGTTTCTCTATTTTAGCTTGTTTCAGCAGCTTATTTAGACCTTGTAGTTCATAGTTTAAGCTAAATTCTGGAATTCTTTCTTTGGCCTGCTAAACATGTTCTGAGCTTGAATTTGTGTTTTCTCAAGTGAATTGTGTCACATCTGAGTAGTTTGAGTTCTGAGTATGGTTTCTGAGCTTATGAGTTAGCTTATTCTGTTTCTGCATTAGCTTATTGTGCTTTTTCCTTAGCTTATTGCTTCATTTCTAAGTTTCTGTGTGATTCTGAGTTTAATTCTCATCATAATTAGTTTTATTTGAGGTTTATAAATCCTTAGTGGTCTGCATTCTTAAGTTCATAAAGTTTTTATCACAAGTGCTTATTAATAAGCACTTGTGATAAGCAGTTTTCACTCAATAAGCAGTTTAGATAATCATTTTTCTTTCAAAATTTTATTTTAAGATCTTTTTATTATTTTTGATTTTCTGGAATTTTTCCAGATTTTTCTGAATAGTTTTACTATTTTTAATAATTACTTTTGATTATTTTTAATGTTTAAATCATTTTTAAATTCCAAAAATCAATAAAAAAATACAAAAAGGTTTTCTTTTATAATTAGTTAGAATTTTTAGAATTTTATTTTCAAATTTTTCACTTTAATTTTCTATTTTTCTTATTTTTAATTCACTTTTTAATTCCAAAAATACAAAATAAATTCTAGAAAATAAAAGAAAAGTCAAAAAAATATTTTTCTTTTTCCTAAAATTCTTTTTATAAGTTTTTAATTTTTAGAAAATATTTCCAAGTTCGTAGGGTCATTTTTCATAAAACGTTACGTTTTAATTTTTACGTGTGCATTTCCGTTTTCGCGTTTTTCAATTCGGTGCATAGTTAGCTTGTAATCTTTGCATGCTTTATTGTTGTTTGTTAATATTTGATTTCCTTGATTGCTATTCTCACTATATCACTCTTTCACCACTCACTTTCACTACACGATTCCCGATTCGATAATTCAAATATTCCATTTGAGCTTTCGTTGGGAAGAACGACCCGGGAATTACTTTAACCGGTATTTCCTCGGAATAATTATATACTACAAAAAGACTGAATCACATGTAAAGAGTGTTTTACAATACAAAAGAAAGAAAATCGATTTACAAGAAATCACTAACAAACTAATACGATGACTGTGTGAATTTGCACACAGTTGTAAACCCTAAAACTAACTACAAATGAGGTGAAGAGATGTATATATAGGCTTGACTAAAGTCAGACTTGATAGAATAGCTGATCAGCAACATAAGTCCTTCATGTTCCAAACTTGTCAACTCTAGTCCTCCAACCTTTATATCAACACCTGAAAATAGAAAACAAATAGAAAACCAAAAAACCAATATGACAAAACAAGCCCTTAGCTTATTACTTTCAACATATTTAACACATAACGTTTTGATGTTGAGGATGGTGTGGTGTCTTGATGTATAAGAGGGCATAATGGTCATATTTATAAAATTAAGAGTGACGGAAAAATGGATTGGACAAATATGATATTTCAAGTGATTTAATGGGTATATTTGATATTTAAAAATGTGATTAGGTATATATGATATTAAAGTAGTTTTGAAGGGGAAATATGAAATTCCCCCTTTTCTTTATTTGAGATATCATCATCATGTTCTTTTTTGAAGCATTACTCTTGCTAAGTCTTATTTAACTGTTATTTTTATAAAAAATTTATGAGATATGCTCCTGTTTGTCTATCATATGTTTCTTCGTAAAGTAAACATGTGCTATTTAATTTTTAAAAGAAGTTTTTTGACTTTTTATTTAAGTTCAACACGTTGTAAAAATCTGTCCACAAGCTGCAAACAATAATTAAACATAACATGTATATCGTTAATGGCGCAAAATTGTTACGTGCTTTGATATATTTGTGCAACGTTGGTCATGAAGTAATGGATATTTCAATAATCTTAATTGAGGCATGACACCTGCTACGGCTGTTGTATTATCTTAATGAATATGTATTGTTAATGCGCGAGTTTGTATATTTGTAGATATTTGAATGTTAACCACGACTGAAGTAACAGTAAAAATTAGCGTACTAAGGTCGAAAGCGTTGTCCAGCATCAATCAATACATAAATTTTTCAAATTGCAGATTATATGCATATATCGTTTTTGGTTCTTTTGAAAATGTCATAGATATGTCATATGCATATATTTAGTGCCTGTTATGTAGTGGTGTAATCAATCACAACATGTTCCCCAAATAAATTATATTCTAGCTTATGTAATATATGAACTTCTCAATAATGTGCAGAATGGCTTCAGAATCCAACTCGTCATATCAACCTCCGCCTGAAGTTAGTGATATTAAGACTTGCACGTCCACCACCACTGAGCAAATAAATAGTTTTGCAGCTGACTCATCATCTTAATCTACAACTGAAGTTACTGATGGTAAAACTTCTACATCCACTGTCACCGAGCATGTTAATACTTCTGCAGCTGGCTCGTCTGTGCTGAACCTACACCTAATGTATCATCTTCCAATGAGACCCAAATTTTTTTTACCCATAACTACCACACCAGCACCAAACATTCAAACAATATACAGACTGGAAGTACTGGAAGGGTGGGGCTTTGCATGAATTGGCACTGGATTTGGTTTAAATCTGCGCATGTAGTATTTATGTACTCAACGCCTTAAAGATAGATTACTAATAGAAATCTGCATAAATGATAGCATAAACATGTATAACCAATGAATAATGCCCCTGAAAGTGTTTCTGGGTCAAGCAAGACTGTTTTGACCCGTTTTTAGTTTTGCACACATAGATATGTTGCTTACAACATTGCTGAGAGATATTATTATCTCTATAGTAGAGAGCTTTTTCGAACACAATTATGTACTTTTAACTTTTAAGACATATAAAGTGCCTAAAAATCAAAGGGTATTAGCATAGGGAGGTTCGTTCTCCTCATTAAGTAAAAGTGTAAAACCAAACATCCATGGTACACCTGAAGTACGCCTAAAATTTTACCTACAAAGTCTTTCTAAAAAATGCATACCAACCTTGTACAATTAAATATACCATAAGATCCATGTTTTCAGAACTCGTCACTGAAAGTCATAATAAGAAAATTTGATAAATTTTGGTCTTATTAGTTTTTCAAAAGTTCAATAAGTTAAAAAGTCAGCCAAATAAACTTACACAAACACTCCTCAAGTATCAGCCTATTTGGTAGTAAACGAAAGTCAACAAAGCTTTTTTATAAGCTTCTCCAAACATCCCACAAGACGCATATAAAATACCAATATCACAATTGGTGCAAAGCATGATTTAAAAATTTTAATTATACGCCAATCCTCTGGATATTCACAGAAAGCTGAACTATCATTTTGACAAGGCTATTACTATTATTAAATAAACTACCAAATTCACTTAAAAAAAACCCTTACAGTAGGTGGTGTTGAACCACTTCAAGAGCATTTCAATCTTCGGCCGACTTCCTCAAGAACCTTGGTCTGAGCTTGACCTGTTTTTACTTCGTCCTTTATTCAAGATCTGCAACAATGAGTACCATTAATAAAATATAGGTAATTTTTTATGAGTCAGTAACGGTTGTCCAAGATACATATTTGATTTTATTGACCTTACACAAATGCATATTTCAACAATTCAACATTTTAGGACATGCCGAAGACGAATATATTATCACAGTTACACAACCAACATATTATCACATAAAACAAAACATTAAATTATCACTTAACCTCTTCACGCAACCAACAATTTTTAAGCCCAAATCGAATGTATAAACTTATAATCACCACCCCTAATTGAATCCTTTTATCTTCCTTAAAATGCATTAAAATTTTACAGTTCTACATTAGAAGACGAGTACTACTTTTTCAACCAAACCAATTGTTGGTTAAACAAATAGTAGTATCTAAAAGCATATGCTTCGACAGAATGAATGCACCATCATATATTAAACATCATTTCCACAATATGACATTTAGTAATATAATTCATAAATAAAACAAACCTTAAAAGTCAATAGCAAATGATGCTTGAAAAAGTAGTGCCCTTTCAATCTCTCTTCCTCCCATATCATATCCGTGTACCTATCTTCCCCATATTCAAAAGATGCACCTGCACATATTCATAAATTTGTAAAATCTCAACTCTATATATAATGCCTTAAACAAAGAAGCATGTTTATGAATATATAGTTACTTGTACAGTTTAATAAGTAGTGCTGCAAACTTGCAATGACCATGGTTGATGTGCCAAAGCAATTAACGGTGTGGCCAATAAAAACATGATGTGTTCACCCCAACTCTCCACAAGTCATACACTTCGGTGCTTCTTTCTTCTTGATTCAACGTTATAACATTATAACAATACAAATAAATAAACAAACAAACAAATAAATAACACAAAAAACACTTATGTGGTCAAATTAAAAAGGTGTCTGAGATTGCATTCACAAAATTCGATTATTGCATTACTATAGAGTGTTTGGGTTGCTTATTAAAATTGCATTATATCTTGGTTTTAACAGGTTCTTTGTCCAAAGTTTGCACGTAATGTATCTACATTCAAAACACAATAACCAAGTTAACAGTTGCAATAAGCAATCAGATGTGGCTTTAGTATTAGTTCAAGTGTAACTTAACTAAATTTTGTTAGCCAATAACTCCAGAACACTCTCTATTTGTGTCATATAAAAATCTAATAAATGGAGTAACAACAAAGTCCATGATTGATCATTTATTCATTCACATGTATAAGAAAAGGTTTTTTTTTTTTCTTCCATCAATAAATTGAGATTGATCTTCGAAATCACTGCACATTTAATCTTCGAATCGTCGGTCATGCACCTATGTTTATGTTCTATTTGTGGCTGGTGATGGAAGATCGATGCTGCAACATAACTGAATCGGAGGCTTATATCTTGAACCTGTTTATGACGAATTTGTGGCTGGTGAGCGATGGGATTTGGGTGTTTGGCGGATTTTTAGATAAAAAGGGAATTTAGGATTTTGAATCAGGAGATTAAGGAGATTAAGGCAGGGATATCAAAAGGAATTAAACTTAAGATCTTACTGATTTCTTGGATCGATTGTTGTTTTCGATTGATTGTTTCGGATGTTTTTAGTTGTGGTTTGTTTGTGTTTGTGTGAATGTGACAGTGAATGTTTGAGGAAGAGCTTTTTTAAAGAAGTTTTACAATTTGGTCCACAATTATGATAAATTAGCTAGGTGGCCCATGTGTATTTGACGTTTTCTCTTCATGGGAATGAAAATAACGACTTTTTTTAAGATTTGGCCTAAATTAAGAAAGATTTATTTTTCATTATTTTTTTACATCTAAAAAAGAAAATCAAATTAAAAATTTTATTACCAAAAAAGGAATGAATTGATCTTTTTGAAATGGAAAATTTCCGATAGGGGTTTTATTTTATTATATAAAAGATTAATTCTAAGAAATTTGCATCCCCTTTAACAATTAAATTTAAACGAGTAGTTTTTATATATAAGGAGCTTAATAAAATCTCTCACTTATATTAATAGAGGAGTAATTAATAGTGTTCAAAATAATAATTTGACCACCCATATGATGGTACATCCAACTAAGTAAAATGAACAATAGTGGTATGAACCCTGTGTGTACATGTATTGATTTGCACATTCTAAGCTAATGAGTTCCTTTTAAGTTTTAACCCTAATGAGAGGGAACGTAATTCCTTCCCACAAACGAGCTGTGACATATCGAGCTACTGAGTTTATCTTTAGACAGAAAAAATGTCACTAAAACCATGTGCCCTCCTGGTAAATTTCAGCTTGATTGGACTTTCCTTTACTTTTATTGCTCTAAAACAAGGTTGAGATTATCGACTTGAGAACATGTACTTGTGCATTGCAAAATGGATGGGTTAGGCAAAAAGTCAACACAGGTTAATGTTGAAGCGGGTTTCATACAGGTTGCCAGTAAACATTCTTTGGTACTAACGAACTTCTTAAAATCTTTAAGAGTTCCATGAATTTCGCGGTTCAGTACTTGGACTATTTACAAAACATAACCTATCATTTTGGATTTTTGTTAAGATAGAAAACTGGAACTTAATAGAGCACCGACCAACAAGATGCCGGTATGCTAGGGATACAAATTACCCATTCCACCAAATATTTACAGGATAATAATGAACAGAGACTGCACCAGCTACAAAAACCCAATTCATCCAGCAGAAAAATCAGATCGAACAGGAAGTCCTAAAAGATTTCTGACTTTGGAACTAAAATATTACTGTACTAACTGGGTCAAAATTTCTGTTCCAGGGATTCAAACGAGTTCAGATATTCACCATTTGGATTCAGGCATTCAAACGAATTCCGAATATTTTGCTAAAAGAGAACCAGCTCAATCTACTGCAGTCAAGATTGGTTAGCATGTTCGTGTTAGGGCTTTGATATCAGTATTATCAAACCTAAATATTCTAGGCAGTGTGTTGGTCAAACACAAGTGTTTCATATATGTTTATAGATCAAGATTAAAGCATATCCTTAGGTCATAATAACCAAAACAAATATACGAATAAAAATGAGAATTTCTAGTCATCCTTGAAAAAAAAAAAATAAAGGTCACATACTCTGGTGCTAAATTAAATAACAAGTGTTACTAAATTAAATAACATTATATCATCCACACTTGTCATGTTTGTCACTCAATCTCTATCCCAAATTAGTTATTTGTGCTAACTTATCGTTACGTTAATATATTTGCATTTCATTTGAAATGTAGAAAATGCATTCATAAAGTGATAATAATAGTTTGAGTAAACTGCAAAAATCATCATTGTGGTTTGTCCAATTTGGCACTAATCATTCATTACTGATACTAGCGGCAAGTATTATCCCTAGGTTCATATTAATCTTGTAGTCCCCGCTTTACCCCTTTTTGAACTTACAAGGCACTTTTTCTCTAATAACGTCTCTCCCAAACATATCAACACAAAGCTGCAAGAAGAGGAAGTGTGGTTGACCAGCAATAACATCATAGCAACGTATGCAAAGTGTGGGGTGATCAAGAAATGCACCAACTTGGGGGCATCGTTCACACTTTGAACCTTCTGCACGTGAAACGCCAATCCATATTTTCTTTTCTCCATGAATCAAATAATCTCCAGAATGTGGTATATTTTCGCTTGGTGCATCCTCCAAGGTAGAAAGAATCTCAACCTACAGCACGAACAATGGAATTTAGATACCAATATCATCAAACGTGTAACACATGAAATACGTGCAATGATGTATAAATTAAAAGTGGTGAGTAGAATTTCTTAAACTTTGTACAAATTAAAAGGGGACTTATAATTTGGGCAGAGGGAAAATATAATACTGTTGGCAATTTCAACTCATTTAGTTATGAATCAATCAATTCACGCTCTTGCTGAAATTCCACATTGAATGGACCACTAATTTCTGCTATGTCTATTTCAGCAGAATCTTCAAAGATGCCCATCGGCATGATAATGGAAAATACATTGACAGTTATTTAAGGTGATTCATAACTATTTTAGATAAGAGTGTAACTTTTTCCAAAATTGTGAGCACTTTTAACAGGTTTATTTAAGAAAAATCAAACTCACAACATAAACGAGCAAAAACACGTCCAACATTTTTGACATGTAAGAACTAAGAACAACAAATGATCGAACTTATTCGAACACAAACTTGAGTACTTGACTCATCTGCAATATATTATAAGTGGAAATACTATATTAGTAAGGGTAACAGGTCAAGCTCGTACAAATTTGACAAAAGTCTAAATTTAATGCAAGCTTCCTAATTCTGAATTGCTTTTAAAAAGATTCCATTGAAACCTGTTGTGTTGTGACCCGTGACCCAACTTGTCCGACCCAACCATCTTGCCAGTACTACCAAGTAATGATTGGAAATACCTGAGATGTTATGAATATGCGATTCAGAGAGCCGGCATCAAGTATAGCTTCCCACATGTTCCTTAATTTCTGTGCAAGGCTATTTGTCAGAGCTATGGAGGTACATCTTTGCTTCTAGGCTGGAACCAATGAGTTTGCCAGTGCGAGCAGTCTCCCAAGCTTTATTTACCTCGGTTCTCAACTACCAAATTCATACAATTGATGGATCATTAAAAAAAATCAAAATTTACAGATATGTGATCAGCAAGACATAATTGTAGTAACCTCAAGTATATATTTCCCCAAAAATCAATATCTTTTTCAGGAAAGGCAAGCCATCTTTCATTGACTTCGGGCCATTTTGACTCGAAAACAAATTTGGCTACATTAGTGTTGTCAATTCTATACTCGAAAGTAAGATTTTGCCACACGTCTTCAGCTAAATGGGGTAGAATTGGAGCAATTACTCTCACTATCGAGAGCAAATGAGCTGCAAACACAGTTTGACAACTTCTCCTTGTAAAACTTGAAGCACCACTAAAACAGAACCAACGTATCAAAGTCAACTAAGTTGACTATAAAATCAATCAAATTTCGTTATATTACAAAAGAAAAAAGTTACCCGACATAAAGGCGATCTTTGGCAACATGAAAGTAGAATTTGAGAGATCGACAATAGCAAAACGTTGAATCAACTGAAATGAAAAGAATTCAGTTAGTATGAAAAAAAAATGAGAAACCATGTATCAAGTAAAAACAACACCTTACCTGGTACATTTTGAAGAATTCACAAAGTTTTCAAGCTGAAACAGAGCAGGCTGATCGATTTCTGGAAGATCGTGATTGGCAATAGAATTTTCTGCCTAGAAAATAAAAGCACAATATTAGGTAATGCATTAACTGTATTTAAACCAAAAGCTTATCAGAGGAATATTTTTTGGGAGGAAAAAAAATTTAAAAAAAAAAAAAAAAAAAAAAAAAAAAAAACAAAAAAAAAAACAACCATACTTTCCAATCATGAAGATTTCCCAAGAGAAACCGCAAAGTCCCTCTCAGTTTCCGGTAGATGTCTGACAGTTGATGAGGACTTGAGGTCCAATCTAAATGTCTCCTGTAAAATCTACACCTAAGACCCAAAGCCGAAGCACATCTGCTCCATACGAAGGTTCTTGCTAGAGAAACAAATAGAAAACGTTTGATTTACTATGCATACAGACTACAGAGATATATTAAGAATATAAACATAATGGAAGACGGATTCTCCCAGGATAGATAACCGCTTTTTCAAAGAGATGCTCAAAAGTCAAAACACCATTACATTTATGCATATCAAAACGCATAAGTGGCCGTTTCACATCCTACGCCAAGTACAAATATAATTAAACAGCAGCCATAAAACCAACTCTCATAAACCTAAAAAACACAAATAAACCTTAAACTATATCACCATTCAAGAATTACCAACTTTTAAACACTACTAATATCTAAACCTTCAGATTGTCTAAAAAAAGGCCCCATTATCATAACATCTAATCCTACTGGTTTATCCGACTTCGCTTCATAAAATCATCTCTAAGTTTCTAACCAACAAGAAGTTAAATGGGTATATGGGTACACAACTATGTGGTAAATACCTGAACTAACTAGGCGTCACAGATTGCAGCAACTGCTTCACTAACAAATTTACTTAAGTTAACACTTCTTAGTTCATCCATCAACCTTTCTCGCTGCTCTTCATTGATCTGCTTAAGATTTTTATGCTCATCAAAACATTTGATTATGGTTATCCAAATTTTAGTTGTTCCCAAAACATTTTGGAATTACCTCAACGGACAGGAAGTTCATCATATTCAAAAGCAGCAGACAGTATATTAAGGAAAACCTGAAAGAAAGATGATCTACTATATGAATCACAACTTACAGATGATTGAAAGATACAGCTAAAACCAAGGTGGAAATTTGGCAGTTCAAGTGGGTGGGGCGAAGATGCCACAAAATGTCAAGTTGGGTTGTCCGGAAACGATTTTTACACGAAACTTTTAACAAACTTTTAATCATTTTATTGGTTTAAGACAGGTCTTTCCATCAAGGGAAGGGTTTCACACTTTATGTTTCTAATCAGATATACCAGCAAAGAACGCATTGTTTCTCATATAATTTCACCATAAAATTTTTTCCCAATCTTCTCAGTTAATTCATTTTGAGAATCCGTTATCACTGTTCATCCATCTTCACACTTACAGTTATCTCAATCCGACAATCATAAAACCTAAACTTAGTACTGTATGTTTTTTGTCTAAATATTTCAATCTATCATGTCTGATTCAGATCCAAAACCTCCTAACCCAGATTTAACTATTCAACCACCTCCGGTGGTGAATCCACCTTGTTCAAGAATGGATAAATCCCTTAAAACCAAAAAAAACCAATAAATGAATCCCAATTCTAAAAGCAATATGAAACATGTTGAAATGTTATCTAATTCTAAAAGCAATATGAAACATGTTGAAATGTTATCCAAATCCTCTGAAACATGTTCCAAAGGGAGTGATTCAGCTGTGGATAATGATGAAATGGATGATGGGGATGAAGCTGAGCAAGGTATGGAGGTTCAGAAGGATATATTGGGTTCAGAAGCTATTAGCACTGAGGAAGTGATGTCTGGTATGAGTTGTGATGAAAATTTAAGCGTTTTGTTCCCGATGAATACTAATTGTGTTGCTAAGAATAATGCTAGTAATAGTGGTGTACAGTAGTGTGTTTGCCTGATTTGGTTGCTCCTTTGATGAAAACCCTGCTTCAAACCCTATACTAGCAAAGGATAGTGGTGTTAATGGTAATTTAGCTGATAAGAAAGTAATTGATAGTATTTTTGGCCACAGTTTTAAAGGGGGGAGGGGGGGGGGGGGGGGGGGGGGAGGAGCTAGTATTAGAGGTAGAGGTATGAATGTGAACAATGAAAGGAGATATGTTGCTGTTAAGAATAAGGGGAAGGATGAGAATCTAGTTTATGAGGAAATGCAAAAATAGGGGATAGAGAAGGATAATGTGAAGACAAATGATGCTCAACTGAATCACATTGCCCAAAAGAATTGTAGTACTAAGAATAGTTTCATTGTTTTGGATGGTGAAGAGGATAATGAAGAATCAGATAAGTGGAAGAATTTTTGTGCTAGAATTGATATGAATGTGAACAATGAAAGGAAATATGTTCCTGTTAAGTATCGTCATGAGAATGCTAAAAAGATTGCTGAGCACAGGATTATAGATGAGTGTGCTGGAAAGACAGTACAAAGTTCTTACAATTTATTCTACTCCCAAGCCTATGAAGCTGAATTAAGGAAGCTCAAACAGCTGAAATGGCAAAAGGATATGCTGGAAGTTGACTTGTTTGTTAACTCTAAATTGGGAAAGACAGTATGTTGAGCCGCTATAAATGCCTGATTTAGGTGAAATTGGTCCAGCAAACTTAATGTTATATATGGAGATTCCTGGAAACAAGAAACAGGGAGAAAATAAGAACATATATCTAAACAAATCATAGTTTCACAAGGTATTCCAACCCAAAAAGTTGTGTATCTGATTGTCTGCATAATCATATAAGCAATATTAGAGCCCAAAGAGTCCAAAGATTGTGATTAAACTGATTACAAGGGACTCATTGCATTTTGAAACCCCGATCCTCCACTTTACAATTACCATCAATAACAAAAGTCTTGATCGATAACTAATGAAACAAAAATAATCAATTATGATCGCTCTAAACTAAATCTCGATAATTTTCTTAACAAAATCAAACTACATATTTACTAACTGATGCAATTAAAAAAGTTGCAACTAGCAAAACACGCAACCATAAATTGTATTCAGCATGAAGCTTTAAAATTGAATTGAATTGAATCACACGTGATACAACACAATCAGTCTAATGTATTGACTAATTATATAAAGTTCAACATGGCCAACTGTATTAGCATTTCAATCTATATACTCGCAACAACTTCGATAGTTATCAAACCAAAAAACAATAACTGATGACCTCAACCAATGTCTACGACTATCAACCATCTCACTTAACGGTGACGTTAAGTCCAAACAAAACTCTGAACTAATTCTAACTAAAACTACCTTGACCCGGTCAGCAACTACTCTTTTAATTGAGGCATTTTATCAAACACTTGTCTTACGAGTTACAACTACCAATTTTTTCAAATATCATAAAAAGGTATAAGGTTTGGTTGCAACATCTAATACTTCCAGAAAGACAAAGACCGCCGGCTTAAACCATAAACGGTCTAAAAATGTCCCATTAACATAACGTCTAATACTGCTAATTTAACTGCTTACACTACTTAAAAACAATCTAACCAACAAAAACTCAAATGGGTCAGACTAACATAACAAATTCACTTAAACTATTCACTCAAACATTTCTTCAAACACTTGGTGTGCAACTAACAAAAAACCCATTAAAAAAAAACCCAAAAAGAACCCCACAGAATAATTGTGAACAACAAGAACTCAAATGGGTGGTCGCATTTACATCAAAAGAACTCTACTTGGTAATGACATGTGTCTATTTTGTGTGATTAGTGTGTGACTGGATCAGGATTTGGGATTTTCATTCTTGTTTATGTATCTGTTTATATGCGTTTGGTTTAACTTAAAGATTTGAGTTAAGGGTTATGACAACTGTGAAGATGGTTGTAGATGGGTACAATGGTGGCAAAAAGTGGGTCGATGGTTGATGAATGATAAAATGACGATGGGGTGCTGTTTATGGGTGGTCAAACGTGGTTGTGTACTAGTGTTTGTGTTGCTTTCCTTATTATAACTAGACGAGTACCCGTGCATAGCAACGGGATTTTATAGCGACAACTAGTTTATTGATAAAAAAAAGTTTATAGGTTATAAAAGAAAAATAATGTTTTGAAACCCGGTTCTACCCGGGTGGTTCAACCGGTTGAACCGTTCCGGTCGAAAAATAGGTCGATTTAAACCGGGTCAACTTGCTAGGTTGGGTCGAAAACGGGTCAAATTAAATAGGGTCAATCCGTCGGGTTTGAAGCGTCCCGGGTCAACCCGGTTTGTGTTTTAATTGGTTGTATTTAATTTGGTATATATTTTTTTTAATTGGTGGTACATTGTAAATCATTGTACTTTTAAGTAAAGGATAATGTTTTGAAACCCGGTTCGACCCGGGTGGTTCAACCGGTTGAACCGTTCCGGTCGAAAAATGGGTCGATTTAAACCGGGTCAACTTGCTAGGTTTGGTCGAAAACGGGTCAAATTAAACTGGGTCAATCCGCCGGGTTTGAAGCATCCCGAGTCAACCCGGTTTGTGTTTTAATTGGTTGTATTTAATTTGGTAGATATGTTTTTAATTGGTTGTACAATGTGAATAAATCATTGTACTTTTAAGTAATGAATAATGTTTTGAAACCCAGTTCGACCAGGGTAGTTCAACCGGTTGAACCGCTCCGGTCGAAAAATGGGTCGATTTAAACTGGGTCAACTTGCTAGGTTGGGTCGAAAACGGGTCAAATTACCAGGTCAACCCGGTTTGTGTTTTAATTGGTTGTATTTAATTTGATAGATATGTTTTTAATTGTTTGTACAATGTGAATAAATTATTGTACTTTTAAGTAATGGAGTATTTTAATTAGAGTATTAATTACATTAATTTTCTCTCACATTTGACTTTCAATACTCAACTTTTCAAGTTTGACCATTTTTCCATTATAGATAGTATAGATATTGATGGGTGCTATTATAGGTACCCTGGCTCACTTTTTACATTCTTCATCCCTTAGCTCACTCCTGTTTACAATATAACATTTTTTTTCCATAATCTGTTTCTTATTCTTTGTCAGTTTAGTACTTTTGATTTATTAAATTTTACGTTTTATTAAGGTACAAATAACTATTGATATATCAAAATCTATCTATTTAGTTCCTACATTCATGTATTCATCTTGCTAGTGGAAACTTTAAAAACACATTTAATCCTTTTAAAATTTCTAATAGGCCGTGGGCAATTTGAATCACAAGTTAAAATTCCAATTAAAAATAGCAAAGGGAGGTGATTTGCACACTCCAAAAAATGATTGGGACACTCAAATTAATTGTATTTGGACATTTATACCATCACAGTTACCCTTACACTTTCACTCATGTGAGGGTATAAATGTTTAAATATAATTAATTGGAGTGTCCATCATCTCCCAATAGCAAAAGGTCTTTAAGAACATATGCTTTGTTTAATACTTTTGAAATTTCTAAAAGTTCGTGGGCAATTTGAATCACAAGTTAAAATTCCAATTAAAAATATCGATAGGTCTTTAAGAACATACGCTTTATTCCTTATTAATAATATAATTTAAAATTTTTTGAAGGATATCGAGGGCATTACTCCTTCAAATTATAATAAAAATCAATACCATTGAATTTCATTCGGGCCTCAAGAATCACTTACGTAACATGGAAGTGCATAAACTGAACATAAAGAGTGAAATAAATAACACTCTGTAATAGGATCATATTATGTAAAACATGAATTTTCAAAGAAGTTTGGATTGCGATACAAACAAAACCATCACCATCCTCAACTTTTTGTTAAATCAAAAATTTATAAGGTATTAGAAAACACTTCATTGCCTCAAAATTGAAGTAAACTTCAAAATAAAATCATACGGGCCTAAAAAGTAAAAACACATCAATGTCCTTCGCGTAAACGTCGATCATCAGCCTCAAACAAAATAAACACCCTGTTTTCAAACATGGAAGCCAAAATAAGATCGATGCTAACAAACACTCAAAACCATCATATTCGGCCTAAAGTAAACACCCTTTTTGTTGATTTCCAATGTTATACGAAAAACACAAACTAAAAAGATATGGTTTTTATTTACGTAACAAGAAAATTAAAACAACCTGTTATCAATGTCCTTGAACAACTATTTCATTTATAAAAAGAAATCAAAGCAACATCATTGGTCACCCAAACATTAATAAGAAACACAAGTGGCCTCAAATTATCATCCACCATTTTTTTTTGTTTACAAGAAACACCATCTGATTTTAGATCTAAACAAACTCGCTACACATAAGATACATATCTTAAAACCTCATTGCAACCACAAAACCAAAATATACTCCAACCATATAAATAAAATACACTGGTGAAACCAACCTTAAAACCAGATTGCATCTACCACCAAAATGATAGATCTAGAACAAAAGCATCGAGCAAAAGGAGAAATGGTGGTGTTGGACAACCGAAACAACCAACAAACCCACTGAAACCATCACTATTTCTTTCTAAAACCCACCAAAACCACCAACCTAAACTACCAAGAGATTGCGGTTATTTCGGCATATGGTGGTAGTTATAGAGGCGGTTGTAGATGTTAGGTTAAGAGAGAAAGGGGTTTGTGCAGAGAGAGAAGAGATAAATGAAAGGCATATTGGTTGTGTTTTGTTTAGTGTGTGTTTGTATGGGGAGGGCGGCTTATATATCATTTAGTTCAAGACCAGCTTTGTATTAGCTTTGGAATCAGTTGTGTATTGTTTATTGCTGCATTACTTGCCATAGATGAAAATAATTTATGTTTAAAGAAATGAATAGTTTCTATAACACCAATGAATACACTTAATGGCACTCGTTTCACAATAGTTTCCATTGGTGTAGTATAGATTTCAACATTTCAATTGATTCTCAGGCATTCGATTTCCATAGTTTGACAAGGGTATTATGGGCATTGACCCAAAATTCAGTTTTTCACTTTTTCACTTTGACCATTTTTACATTATAAGTAGTTAAGATTAATAAAATAAAATATAAATATTAAATTATGGTATAAAAATAGTTTTATATGATATATCCTTTACTAGCTTAAAGACCTGTTGACACCGGGTTATTTTTTTTAAAGAAGTAGAGAAAATGAGATGATATGAAAAGTAATAACGTAAACATGTTTCATTTAAAATATTAAACAAAAAATGAGACAATGCGTCCATTATCAAATAAGAAATTGCTTCTGTTACAATTACGCTAACAAACGTCCAAGCTTGGGGTCTCCAAAACTGATTGTCTTTAGTAGCAAAAGATGTGTGTGAGCGCCTATCGATTAAAAACCCAATGTCCGTGCCGTGCACAACTAATAGTCCATATATGATGTGAGTAAATGTATGTTGTTACTGATAATATATTATAATCGAGAAATATGTAAATGAGATAATAAGTAAAAAACGAACGTTAACAAACAGTGAGATAATACATGAATTATTAGACAATCAATTGAATTTGTAACAACTAAAATAATAAACATCAATGTCGTTGCCATCTCTAAATTTCAAGGTCTTGAATAGAAAATGACGTATGTGAGCGCTAATCAATTTAATGGCCAATGTCCATTCTGTAAACACCTAATAGTCCATAGAAAATGTAAGTAAAAGTAGGTTGTGATCGATAATATATTATAATTTAAAATATGGTAAAAAACATGTGATATGTATATTATACATACTTCTTGAACCTTGATCATAAACCTTAAAATACTTCATTTTAGACGACATTTGTAGTAGTATTAGCGATATTACCATCCCATTACAAACCACAACCTTCAAACTAAGACAAACACCGTCTTACTCTTTTCAGAATTTTAATATACTTAAATCATTGACCCAAAGTTTTAAAGATTGGTCACATAAAATTAACCACATAATTAGAATAGTTAAACTTTAGTTAAGATAATTTTAGATCAAATTGAGTATACATAGCAGTGTTCTTGAAATGTTCATAGAAAAGAGAAAGCCACATACTTGGATACAAAATAAACAAAACACAACTAAGACGCTAACCTATAAAGAATACCCAACATGATCATAAAATCCTTATTAAATTAACTTCAAGATTCTCATGTGAACTAAATTTAGTAAAGAGTTTATAGGCTTTTACGTGTGATATACTTGGCAACTAAACTTCTATGTTAACATCTAAACATACTAAATTTGACACATGACAAAGGGAAAATGAGCCCGACATAATAAGTAACAAACACGGAATATGTGATGAATCACATAATAGGAATTTAGGGTTCTTTAAGGCTAAAGTCTTACGCTACTCATTGTCGGACTCTCACACAAAAGACAAATCCAAGAATTTCAGTCACATCCGTTGCGTAATTGTCCAATACAACCTAAGTTTCGATATAACATCTCAAACTTTCAAACATTAATCACTTCAAAGGAGATGAAGTGTGCTTTAATTGGTAAAGGCTTTTTTGTGACATTTGATTCATTTTTTTATAGCAAACCATGTCGACATAATGTGAAGGCTTTCTGTGACATGTTTGGTTGCTGTTGGAGTATTTTCAAATACAACATGCTATAACACATTGAACATCCTCTCCACCATCTGTAGAATTAAGCGTTTAATGGGCTACACCCATATATACAAACACCCTTCGGTAAATCCTGCAAACTTTAGGGGTGTTAAAAAATTATCGATCGCTTTTAGTGTTAAATGAACCACTTTGGAAAGCAAATTTAGTTGTATGATTCTATGAAGATAAAAGTAATCAAAGCATATAAAGACTTGAATCAATAGTGAATTATGTTTAACACGCTTCATATAAAAGCAATAGTTCCTGATTCTATAAGTTTAGTTGAACGGAACCATCATCTAAAATTTTCGAGCATATAATTAGTTTGAATAAAAATTAATTTATAACCACCAACACAAATCAAATTTCAATCCGATCATTCATATAAACTTTATAGCACAAACTTGGAACAATATGACCATTACAAAGTACTTATAATTTTTGAATCGGAAATATAATTACATAGATTACAGTCTTTCAGCAATCTAAAGTTTTGAATGAATGATGTCATGGATGTGTGTAAAGAACATTTAGTGTGGCGTTTTCACCGTCTAAAGTCTTGTTAACCCTTAACTTTGGCACCCGTTGTATGACTTAATACCTATACCAGATAACATATTAACCATCCTACAATATGAGTCTGGGCACGCTTCAAACTTTACAACCACCTGGTTTTACACACCAAAATGTCAAAGTGAAGAAAGAAAGAACATGGCGCTGTAATGGCTTGAACATGAGAATTAGCATAAGCAGCAGCAAATTTAAGTGTCTTTCAATCCCCAAATAAGAGTGTCTTTTGGTAATATATCACCTGATCCCTGCTAAAGCTGTTCCAACCAACAAATTGCAATATGTTAACCGTCCAGTGACTTCCTTTTCTTTCTTTTTTTCCTTTTTTTTTTAATTATGAGCTTATAATCTATAACTCATGTCTTATAAGTAAGCCATAAGCTCAATTAAACAACATCATAAGCTAAAAAAAAAGTAATCCTAAATTAAACCATGCCAACTACTGATTGTACTCAATGCTTTCAAAAATCTACATGTCGCCATAATTCTTGCTTTTTTGTATTATGAATTAGTAATATCATCAAAATAGTATTATCTTACCTCTTTTTCATCCGATCGATAGGCAAGAGGCTTAATTCCTTTTTTGCAGTCTCCTTTGATGTCAGGGATATCCTATCAGGAAAAATATAATATGACACAGTTAGTACCAAGGCACGTCTAAAAGAACTTCATTTAAAAGCCTTGCTTGTTATATGATTTACACCTTAAAAAATGTTTCTGGGGCTGCAAATATACATTCGTAAGCTATTAGATCTTGGAAACCTGAAACATTTTAGTGGCCAAAAACAAAAAGTAGGATGCTATGACCCGATTGAATGGGGTAAAAAGATGGAAACAAATAGCTTGCTCAATGATTCTTTAACAACATTTTTTCACTTACTAACATACATAACACAAATATTACCTCATGGAGCGGGAGCGTGTTGTTTTTATTTTTTCATCATCTTACTGTACCTTTGCTATCTTGCTTAACTTCATCTGCTGGAGCCTTGAAACCTCTGTTTCAGTCTAGAAAAGAAACGACAATCATTATATCTCAATCAAAACACGTCGTATAATTACTGTATATGCATAATGTTAGAACAACTTGGCCACTTTGATTCGTTAACCGACCTACCCTCATATTCTTTCCTATTTCTCTATACTTTCTAGTATTAGCTTTAGAAGACAAATACATACCCTGGTTAATGATCAATGAATCTATTGGCCACTTTTTGAACAACAAATAAGTATCTTACAATACAGGCACCTATTGGGCACATGATCAGATGATTGCTTCAACCATCTCAACCTCTTTGACCTGAAATTCCAATTACAATCGGTTGTTAGAATAAAATTTTGGAATGTTTGGGATGGCTCACTCAAACTTTTTCTTGTAAAGTTGATTTCACTTATTTAAATTGCCATATACAAAGAGGTAGTTTGGGATTGCTTATTAAAACTATTTATAAAGGTGCCTTTTCTAAGTGGTTTCAATAAACAATCCTGGAAAGTCCCTTTTAATGTAGCGATTTAACCAACCAATCACAAACAATCAATTTCCCTTAATAAGTAGTTCCATTAAGCATTCCCACACAACCCATATAAGCACCAATTTCAATAAGCTATCCAAATATGTCCCTTTATAAGTTGTTTCAGTTAGCCATTGCAAACAACCCCTAAAAATGCATTAGTAAAGTAAGATAGACGGTGCTAAAAATTCGAGTTGCATCTGAATTACTTACCCTTTTTTCTCTTGTTATATAGCCACAGAATAATTGTAAACAACAAGAACTCAAATGGGTCGTCGCACTTACATCAAACAGTTGGTTATATAAATTTGATGTTTAAACTAACCTTGAATGACGCCATTTGAGCCTTCACAGTTGCTTTGGCTCTCAATTTTATTGGTGTTAGCCCCTTTCGGGCATCTTGGTCCAAAGGCTGCAACACAGCAACAGAAGATTGCCCAACCAAAAGAACTCTTCTTGGTAATGACATGTGTCTATTTTGTGTGATTAATGTGTGACTGGATCAGGATTTGGGATTTTCATTCTTGTTTATATATATGTTTATATGCGTTTGGTTTAACTTGAAGATTTGAGCTAAGGGTTATGACAACTGTGAAGATGGTTGTAGATGGGTAAAATGGTGGCAAAAGGTGGGTCGATGGTTGATGAAATGATAAAATGACGATGGGGTGCTGTTTATGGGTGGTCAAATGTGGTTGTGTACTAGTGTTTGTGTTGGCTTTCCTTATTATAATTAATAAAATAAAATATAAATATTAAATTAAGGTATAAAAATAGTTTTATATGATATCCTTTATATAAGTACATCATTCCTCAAATAAGCCACAAAGTTTAAGCTTATCAAAACCACCTTATATAAGTTCATAAGCCCACTCATATATACTTAGCCAAACACTTAGTTTAGGCTTATTTAACACGCATAAGCTAATAAGCTCATAAACCCATCATATAAGCTTAGCCATACACTAATTAATACCGTTTTTGTTTTCTCTCTCCATTCACTTTCTCTCACTCTTTCTCACCTTCACACCTAGTAGTCACAACCCCTCACCTTTCAACTTTTTTTATTTTTTATTTTTTTTTTGTTAATTTAAAACTTTTATAGAGTTATGGATTGATGTATTCTTCAGTACACTTTTAAAATTAAAACTGTAACCACCCGTAATTTCCCAGACTACTATAGTGAATAATTTATTTTTATCAGAAAATATGAAATATTATTTTTCTGACATTTACTGATGATTAATACTAAAAAAACGAAAGGTCATCTCGCATTTACTGAAACATAGCATCACACGCGTACCGACACTACTTTAGTAATGGCTAAAATCCAATAATCGATATCCAGAGTCGATAACGGTGATTTTGTTTTACTTCTATAAAAAAAATGTTCTCAACAATTATATTTTTCGCGTTCACACAAAACCAAAGTGCTACGTTTACACCAAAGCTCAACAGAACACGGGGTACACACAACACTCTATTTATTAACAAATACAACTTTTAACAACACATAATTACCCAATATAAATTACTCTCTCACGTTCTAAAAAAAAGAGAGAGAGAGAAAACGTTATCAAGTTTATTTTTACACGCCTCATAAATCCTCACATATCTCAAAACACCTACACGTCCCAAGAAAATCAGATATACGCAACCTCCTTCTCTCTCTTTTCCAAAAACCAGATCTAAGAAAACCCTAAGAGCTATGAAACTCAATAGTCATAACAAAATAAAGGGTGTGAAACAATCCCTTGTCTCTCGATAACGCCCCAATGAAAAATCCTTCACGCAAAAGAGTCGGCTGTACACTATTTGCTTTCTCTCCATCCCAAACCGAGTCACAAGTCTTCATATGAAGAATCAAAGATGTTGGATTTTAACTCTTTTTGGTGTATATCAAAAATCGATACACAAAAGGTAGGGTTAGGGCTTTCCATTTTCTTTCTTTTTAACCTTCAGCCAATCCAAAGGGGCACCACATCCCTTCCTTGGTGTGGTTGTTGCTTGGACTCGAGCTTGGACTTTTTGTCACCAATCTTACTTCAAAAGTATTGGTAAGAATCTAAAAACCCTTTTGTTCTCAATGTTTTCATTCGTATATGTTATGTTTCATGTGGTTTTGATGATGATTAAACCTGTTGGTCATTTTATAAAATTTATATTCCTTCTATTTATTTACTTATTTATTTATTTTCGGTGATGGAATTCATTTTATAAGTTGTTTTGATTTTATAAAAGTTGCATTCTTCATTGTTGCGACTATGAAACTGATAACTTTAATGAACTCGCGACATGACTTTTATCTTAAAAATTGATGTTGTAAATTTTTCGGTGTCGATCGGGTTAGTCCATAAATCTGCGAATGAAAGTTGCTTTTGTTGTTGTTGATGTTTTGTGTGGCAGTAAATATGTTAACCGGAACCAAAATAAGAGTTGAAAATTTTTGGCTTGTGTTCTTGTCACACCCCCAAGATCGGGTCCAGCGGAAGCATACATGTAGCTGGGGTGTAACTCAATTGATATCACAACACTAGTTCAAAAATGGTTTGCACTTGAATCATTTTGAATAAAATAGTTAAATCAAAATGTTGAATTTACATTGTTAAAAGTAATGCGGAAGTAGGCCATTAAAATAGTTAAAAACGGTCCCCAAATGAAAAATCAGAGTCTTCTATGACCATGCCATGCCCTGCCAAAACCTCCTGTAGCGTGCCATTGGTTAATACCTGAAAATACATGCTAAAGTGTCAACACAATGGTTGGTGAGTTCATAGAGTCTTGTGAAAAAGAATGTAATGCATTGAAATGAAGATTCCCCAGCAAAGGCATCGTAAATCCACTCAGTTCCAAGTCCCGCCATAAGAGACTTGTAACCTGTGTGTTTACAACCCACTGCCAAATGTAATAAGTTTGATGCAAAAGCATTGTAATTCAGTAATAAGGCTGATGCAAAGGCATCATATTTCAGTAATAAGACTTGATGCAAAGACATCGTATTTCAGTAATAAGACTTGATGCAAAAGTATCAGGAATTTATCAGTAATTTTGTATGTACAATAGCCCAAGTATAAAGTAAAGTACTAAGATTTCAATAATGAAACCCACATTGGCTCTTAAGCTCATGGCCCCGAAGCTAGACTTTGTAATGCCCCAACAGAGTGTTTACCAGACACTCACTTGATAAGACATGAAATGCATTCGTCCCGTTGGAGCAACCCAACGCGAATGGAGGCGTCACCCTCGATAGATCTATCCACTCACTCTCGCTTAGTACTTGAAATTAACGGTCCATGAAATAAAGGGGACTTGTCGTGACGTGGTAATAAGACTACTTAAGCAATGTAAGAAACTTTATACTTTGGCATTGTACAAAAATAGTTGCTGCAATGTATTCTCCCCCATGGGATTTGAAATCGTATAAAAGTATAACACGAGTATTTAAGCATGTATCTCCCCCAAAGAGTTTGTAAAGTAATTAAACCAGTAAAAGTGGGGCTATGACTCACCTGATATGATGGTACCATGAACATGTAATGAGCTGAAAAACAAGGCGCGCACACTAGCCGCAACCTAATATGAATGATGAACGATCTACTTTAGATCATGAAATGATGTTATGAATGTCCATGCACATGTTTCTATACCACTCTACTCTTTGGAAAAACAATTGTATTATCAAAAATATATATTCCAAGAATTTGGAAAATATTGCTATTAGAAAATATAAATAGCTAGTTATAATATATATATACTTATATATATATATAATCGTAAGTTTCCATGTTAGTGTTGAAATACTCGGGTTGTAATCCTTGAAATGATGAAAACATACTCATAATAACTAATACTACGTTAGTTATAAAGCTCGGTACTTGATATTACTTCTAGCTCAAAAATGTACTTCGTAGTTTTTGCGCCAAATTTAATAAAAGCTGTCAATTATAAAATGGTTTTAGCCGATATTCAAACGAGTATATCTTTGTCGTTACTTGTCCGTTTTACTTGTTCTTTATATCCACGGTTACGTCTTAGTATGTAGTAATATATTTTGGAAAGCTCGGCTCCTCCGGGTTACGTCTAAAGTCTCTTTTTGTCCAATGAAAAACGTCCAACAGCATACATTTTCAGAAAAATACTTTTCGTCTACAATCTTGCAAAAATCATAACTCCTTCGTTATAGACTCTTTTTAATCCGTTCTTTCGCCTACGGATTCGTTTTTGAAAGTATTTTCTAAAAATTTTGCCAAAGTTTCCTTGGTGTTTACTGATTTTCCATATTTTTACAAAACGGGACAGCATGTCTAAAATAATTTCCAAATCAAGTTTCCAAGGTTAAAAACCAATTTCTACCATCACCAAACCTCTTGTAATCACCACATGGCTAATCTAATCTTACCATACACCTTCTTAGGGTGCCATGGACTCCTAACCAAGTTATTAGAGCAAGGGGATTCATAACAAAAAAGTTAGGGTTTGTATGTTTCTTTTTAGCCAAAATAAAGTGTAGTATAGCTACTTGTACATGGTTTTTAGCATGATACTTATGTAATACATGTAAAAATAGGATGATCCATGAAAAAATAAAGATGAAAACTTACTTGATAAAATGAGATGATTATAGGATGATTATGCTTGATGTTCTTGTGTTTTTGTTGCTTGATTCTTGATTAGACTTGTAAAATGAACAACTTTTGTGTTTTACTTCATGAAAAATGATCACTTGATCTATGTATTAATTATGGGTCGTGGGTTTTGATGGGAGGAAGGAGATGAGAAGAATTTTTGGATCTTGAAAAAGTGTATGTTATGATTTGTAATTTTTCGTTAAGTGTAGAATTTAGAGGTTTATTAGTTTAAAATGAATACATTAATGCACATGGTTAAAGGGTGTGGTCTTGGGCCGGTTTTTAGGTGTGAAAAGGAGTAGCCAAAACGGTTTTGATCACTTAGAAAATATAGTGTAGCGTTAAGTGTTATTACGCGTTATTCGTTAAAATCGGGTACCGGGTTTAATAGCAATAAACGTTCACGAAGTTAACCGGGATGAAATAAAAGTTATAATAATGATAAAAACATATTAAAAATATGTTGGGTACATTTACTGAGTGATCGGGTGATTATTGTTTAGTTTTCACGAAAACCGTCGTTATATTCATACGCGTACGTTAAAAATAAAATAAATTTCCAAAATACTGGGTAACTGAATGTTATAACTTTTATGATGTTAAAATGGATATAAAAATATGTCGGGACCATCGTGGGAATATTTAGATATATTCGTCGTGTATAAACCGGGTGTTAACGTTTATTATAATTACGTATACGTAAAAACGTTAAATGTACTGAATATAGAAATTTGAAAATCCTGAGAGTGGTATAACATGAAAATGCTGTTATGATGATATGCAGACTATCCCCAGTCCGTATGCAGTGTACTTAACACTAATGAAATGAATTCGCACCTAAACCAATCCGGTTACGCGAATTTGAATACCCGTAAACTAAATTTACGATGAAATGAGTAATGCAAGTGAATGATGAAAACTTTTCCGGAAATGAATAGTGTTCGGTGAATAGTAAATTTCCCAAAAGTTTCTCAGAACATCAAACTGACCTCGAAAACGATGAATAGTGTTTTGATGAATAGTGATTTATGAATAGTAAAAAGTCGAAGTTTGGGAAAATGACCTGAAATGGTAAATGACGTGAAATGGTGAGTTGTGACAGTTCTTTTCCTTCTTGTTTGGTTTGCGTTTGGTATAGTCACAACACCATGTGGTCGAAATCTCAATAGGCTCAAATAAAGTTCGGGTTTTGGTAAAAAAAAAAACTTCCTCCGACTTGACTTGTGAAATTGATCAGCATGTTGTGTTGGTTGGTTGGGTTGAAAAGATAGTTGGGCCAAGCCCAACTCACGGCCCAAAATGAAACTAACCACACGGCCCAATGATTTTCTAAAAGCCCAATTCGAATTAACAGTTTAAAGTTCGGACTAAAACGGTTGGGCCAAAGCCCACACAAAACTCATCTCCGGTTTTTCATTTACTCGAGCACGAGTATAAACATATTTTTCGACCTATATGAAGCAATATGACACAACGCATCTATAATAGAGCATGTAAAAGGATTAGTAACTTGATTTTTTTATGTGAATTTAAAACAAGACACAACCTCGCTAGTGATATTCCGTATCATTAAAACTATAAAAATTGAAACCTATACACATAAGTATAATCATCAGACGACTTGAGAACATATATTTTTATAATAATATGATTTTTCACTTATGAATTGTAAATGGATTTTTGTTGCTTAATCAACTTTAACTAAAACTTAATATTTACAAAATACATAAACAATCATCGTTTTACATAATAGTCACTATGAGGAATTGTATACATATAACTAATGATTTTAGAAATGGATTTTTGTCAACTTACATTATGTAAATAAAAACTTATTATTTATATGCATATACTACCCTTTTCAAGTAATATGACATATGATATGTACATGTATTTATAAAATTAGTAAATTTGTTAAAGATAATATCACATATTTCGTCAAAACCTAAACTTTTATTGAAGTTACTTCTCGCACCTCGTCTTTGGCTAATATCGAGCCAAGAATAATATACTCGTCATTGATGTTTAACCGTTGTCTATTTATATACGTATACCCCCCTTGAGCCAATAATTACACACTTAGAAAGTTGTTTTCAAATTTAAATCCTGCCACACAAGCAACAACGACACAAACGCTTTAAAACTTTTAAACTTCATCGAGTCTCAAACTGGAAATTGTGAACTAAAACTTGCCGTACTATTCTAGGTCGCGTGTCGGTGCCGCACACTATCACTACTTGACTTTTTCTACCATACTGCTATTTAATAAGGTGAGTTCATGACCCCTACTTTTACTTGTTTTATAACTATTTTGGGGGAGAATACATGCTCGTTTTTAAACTAAAAGCAATGCTTGTCTTATTTGAATGCGCGATTGCTTACTCAAACGTTACTGTTTTGTTGAAATACTTGATTGATTATTCAAATGCATTTATGCGTATATTGGTTGCATACCTGATTGTTTACTCATGAACACAAGTGCTTGAAACATATATGTGAGTTTATTGCCCCACTTTACTTATACTCGTTTTACAAATTTTGAGGTGAGAAACATGCAAACACTTTTATGGACCAAAACTATTCTTAAAAACTATTACGTGGTGTAGCCTAAGCCCTTGAATCCCACTATGCCCACTTTCATGAACCGTTAGTTCCTGCGGGAAGCGCGATTGTTATAGATAGATCTATTGGGGGTGACTCCCCCGTTCGGTTGGCCATACATGGGTCAATGCGAAACGTATAGCATATCGGAATCGAGTGTAATGGGATAAGCACTCGCAATGGGCCCCTTTTAGTATGACAACATTTTGCATACACCACTGTCTTAGCTTCGGTTGCTTGAACTTAGTGCTAGCGTAATAGACTTTTACTTTTATGTGACATTATATTCATTGTAATGATCACATACTTTGCCTATGGTCCAACTTCATGCTCAATACTTATGGTTTACTTTACTAATATTTTTCATGACGCTGTGAGTAAAGCAGTCGTCACTAAAACTGAACTTGTTTTGTATGTGAAAGGTTACTCACACTCGAAAACCTTGTGGTCCACATTACTACAATTACTTGAAAGTAAACTATATTTTCATGATGTTGTGAGCGACACAATGGTCACAAAACTTTTATCGAACTCTCATTTTCTTTCATACTAAATTGCTATTTATACAAACTTATGAACTCACCAACCTCGAGTTGACACTTTTTAGCATGTATTTTCAGGTTTAATGTGATAGCTAACGGTTGAAGGCTTTGGCATGGCATGGCATGGTCATAGATGACTCTGATATAATTGGGACCGTATAAATCACCTTATGGGCTTGTATTTCTACACTTTTTTTTTGAAGGATGTAAACAAAATACTTTTGACTATGAAATTTCTTTTAAACGGTTGAGCTAAAAATCGTTCTTTATACTTGTGTTGTGATACCAATTGAGTAGCACCCCAGTGACATGCATGCTTCCGCTGGACCCGTATTTGGGGGTGTTACAGATTGGTATCAGAGCCTTGGTTATAGAGAACTCGGTATTTTTTTAAAACCTAGACTATAACTACTTTTACAAAAACTTGACCCTATGACCGCCACATGCCTGCCTGCCAAGCCTGCTGCCTTACTTATTATAAAACATTTTCTTTTAAAGTAAGGGACATATTACTAGTGTAACTGATCTGAGTATTTCAAAATTCATTGAACCTCGGTGGAATATAGACTGATCACCTATATTCTACCAGGGACAGTGGGACATAGCCTGATCACCTATGTCCGACTCAGAGTTGAATTTTGCGATACTAAGAGTAGTTATAATATAATTATGTCCAGATTGAATTCTACTTGATTTCTGGAAGTTTCAAAAATTTATGTGTGTGTACATAATCATTACATAACATTCACATCTACACACAACACACTGGCATCACAATACTTTTCTCTTAACTGGAATACTCTTTTATCCTAATCTGGTTGTGTTACAGTCACCTCCACTCCAAACCTTACACTCAATCGATGTTGTAACCTCCTTGCTAAATACACTATTGAGACAGCCAACTGATTGCTAGTTGCAATTAACACCCTCCTTCATAGTCGTACTCTGAACTTGCCAAACTCTCCATTCAGCAGAGATGTTATGCCGAACAGAAACCTTAAGACCTTAAGGAGCAACATAGACCACTATATTTGGAACAGACACCTAATCCTTCATGTATCCCTCGATAATACTGGTTGTCTAACTTGCTACCCTCTTATAAGATAATAAATTGTGTCTCTATTAACATAAAAACTATTTTCAATTGTTTTACAAATCATTTTGTGGTCATCCTACAAAATATTTTACTGCGATTTCATAAAATCAAGATTTTGACCCTGCTACTATTTTACAAACAATAAATTGTTTTCTACTATCCTATAAACCGTTTTACGAATCATCTTTACGACTATTTTATCATGATGTAAAAAAAAAAGACGATTCATTACCTTACTACTATTCTATAAAACAACAAACAGTTTCGCTAGCATTTTCTAAACAATATTAGAATTATCCTACAAGTCTTACTACACTTTACAAAACTATTTTACTTCCCAATGAACTACCTTGCTACTAAATCACAAAGACTAAACTACAATTTTGCTACAATTTTTTTTCAAATGATAAATTGTTTTCCTATTATATAGACTAATATACAAACCATTCTATAAACTATTTTGCAATCACCATGTGAACTATTTGCCCAATTGAAAAGCACTTTATTTTACTACCTCTTGGTACTGTTGAAGTAAATTGAATACTTATGTTTATGAAATTCGCTTGATATTAAACATTGAACCCCACACAGGCTTGACAACTAGACTCCGTCATTAAGCACCTGAAAATTTGTGGAAACGAACATACCTGACTACACATTTTTCCTTAAGATCTTTGCTTTTTAAGGACTTTTCTTTTGGAAAGGCGTTTATAGAAATCACAAAACTCGTAATGGTACTTTTCCTGAAATACCTATTTTGATGTGCCAAAATTTCTCTGGTTAAACTTTATTAAGATTTTTGTATATTAAAGGGGTGACTAAATGTTAACTTTTGAGACATGGTTTTACGCACACCATGTTTAAAGACTGTTTCACTGAAATTATGAGTCCTCTGAAGTCACATCAGTTTACCTAACTACAAAATTTTAAGCAAAGAACCAAAACCTATTCCTATCGACAAAGTTCGTAGAAACTCGCAAAAAGGAACTAAATTCACGTGGGGAAACGTGAAGATGAATTCTCGTGCGTATATACCCATCTCTTTTCGACCGTAATGGGTAACATGAATTGAATCGCGAGGACACGATTCCGTTTAAGGAGGTGTAACTGTAACCACCCGTAATTTCCCAAACTATTATAGTGAATAATTTATTTTTATCAGAAAATATGAAATATTATTTTTCTGACATTTACTGATGATTAATACTAAAAAAAACGAGAGGTCATCTCGCATTTAATGAAACATAGCATCACACGCGTACCGACACTACTTTAGTAACGGCTAAAATCCAATAATCGATATCCAGAGTCGATAACGGTGATTTTGTTTTACTTTTATAAAAAGAATGTTCTCAACAATTATATTTTTCGCGTTCACACAAAACCAAAGTGCTACGTTTACACCAAAGCTCAACAGAACACGGGGTACACACAACACTCTATTTATTAACAAATACAACTTTTAACAACACATAATTACCCAATATAAATTACTCTCTCACGTTCTAAAAAAAAAAGAGAGAGAAAACGTTATCAAGTTTATTTTTACACGCCTCATAAATCCTCACATATCTCAAAACACCTACACGTCCCAAGAAAATCAGATATACGCAACCTCCTTCTCTCTCTTTTCCAAAAACCAGATCTAAGAAAACCCTAAGAGCTATGAAACTCAATAGTCATAACAAAATAAAGGGTGTGAAACAATCCCTTGTCTCTCGATAACGCCCCAATGAAAAATCCTTCACGCAAAAGAGTCGGCTGTACACTATTTGCTTTCTCTCCATCCCAAACCGAGTCACAAGTCTTCATATGAAGAATCAAAGATGTTGGATTTTAACTCTTTTTGGTGTATATCAAAAATCGATACACAAAAGGTAGGGTTAGGGCTTTCCATTTTCTTTCTTTTTAACCTTCAGCCAATCCAAAGGGGCACCACATCCCTTCCTTGGTGTGGTTGTTGCTTGGACTCGAGCTTGGACTTTTTGTCACCAATCTTTCTTCAAAAGTATTGGTAAGAATCTAAAAACCCTTTTGTTCTCAATGTTTTCATTCGTATATGTCATGTTTCATGTGGTTTTGATGATAATTAAACCTGTTGGTCATTTTATAAAATTTATATTCCTTCTATTTATTTACTTATTTATTTATTTTCGGTGATGGAATTCATTTTATAAGTTGTTTTGATTTTATAAAAGTTGCATTCTTCATTGTTGCGACTATGAAACTAATAACTTTAATGAACTCGCGACATGACTTTTATCTTAAAAATTGATGTTGTAAATTTTTCGGTGTCGATCGGGTTAGTCCATAAATCTGCGAATGAAAGTTGCTTTTGTTGTTGTTGATGTTTTGTGTGGCAGTAAATATGTTAACCGGAACCAAAATAAGAGTTGAAAATTTTTGGCTTGTGTTCTTTTCCTTCTTGTTTGGTTTGCGTTTGGTATAGTCACAACACCATGTGGTCGAAATCTCAATAGGCTCAAATAAAGTTCGGGTTTTGGTAAAAAAAAAACTTCCTCCGACTCGACTTGTGAAATTGATCAGCATGTTGTGTTGGTTGGTTGGGTTGAAAAGATAGTTGGGCCAAGCCCAACTCACGGCCCAAAATGAAACTAACCACACGGCCCAATGATTTTCTAAAAGCCCAATTCGAATTAACAGTTTAAAGTTCGGACTAAAACGGTTGGGCCAAAGCCCACACAAAACTCATCTCCGGTTTTTCATTTACTCGAGCACGAGTATAAACATATTTTCCGACCTATATGAAGCAATATGACACAACGCATCTATAATAGAGCATGTAAAAGGATTAGTAACTTGATTTTTATATGTGAATTTGAAACAAGACACAACCTCGCTAGTGATATTCCGTATCATTAAAACTATAAAAATTGAAACCTATACACATAAGTATAATCATCAGACGACTTGAGAACATATATTTTTATAATAATATAATTTTTCACTTATGAATTGTAAATGGATTTTTGTTGCTTAATCAACTTTAACTAAAACTTAATATTTACAAAATACATAAACAGTCATCGTTTTACATAATAGTCACTATGAGGAATTGTATACATATAACTAATGATTTTAGAAATGGATTTTTGTCAACTTACATTATGTAAATAAAAACTTATTATTTATATGCATATACTACCCTTTTCAAGTAATATGACATATTATATGTACATGTATTTATAAAGTTAGTAAATTCGTTAAAGCTAATATCACATATTTCGTCAAAACCTAAACTTTTATTGAAGTTACTTCTCGCACCTCGTCTTTGGCTAATATCGAGCCAAGAATAATATACTCGTCATTGATGTTTAACCGTTGTCTATTTATATACGTATACCCCCTTGAGCCAATAATTACACACTTAGAAAGTTGTTTTCAAATTTAAATGCTGCCACACAAGCAACAACGACACAAACGCTTTAAAACTTTTAAACTTCATCGAGTCTCAAACTGGAAATTGTGAACTAAAACTTGCCATACTATTCTAGGTCGCGTGTCGGTGCCGCACACTATCACTACTTGACTTTTTCTACCATACTGCTATTTAATAAGGTGAGTTCATGACCCCTACTTTTACTTGTTTTATAACTATTTTGGGGGAGAATACATGCTCGTTTTTAAACAAAAAGCAATGCTTGTCTTATTTGAATGCGCGATTGCTTACTCAAACGTTACTGTTTTGTTGAAATACTTGATTGATTATTCAAATGCATTTATGCGTATATTGGTTGCATACCTGATTGTTTACTCATGAACATAAGTGCTTGAAACATATATGTGACTTTATTGCCCCACTTTACTTATACTCGTTTTACAAATTTTGGGGTGAGAAATATGCAAACACTTTTATGGACCAAAACTATTCTTAAAAACTATTACATGGTGTAGCCTAAGCTCTTGAATCCCTCTATGCCCACTTTCATGAACCGTTAGTTCCTGTGGGAAGCGCGATTGTTATAGATAGATCTATTGGGGGTGACTCCCCCGTTCGGTTGGCCATACATGGGTCAATGCGAAACGTATAGCATATCGGAATCGAGTGTAATGGGATAAGCACTCGCAATGGGCCCCTTTTTAGTATGACAACATTTTGCATACACCACTGTCGTAGCTTCGGTTGCTTGAACTTAGTGCTAGCGTAATAGACTTTTACTTTTATGTGACATTATATTCGTTGTAATGATTACATACTTTGCCTATGGTCCAACTTCATGCTCAATACTTATGGTTTACTTTACTGATATTTTTCATGACGCTGTGAGTAAAGCAGTCGTCACTAAAACTGAACTTGTTTTGTATGTGAAAGGTTACTCACACTCGAAAACCTTGTGGTCCACATTACTACAATTACTTGAAAGTAAACTATATTTTCATGATATTGTGAGCGACACAATGGTTACAAAACTTTTATCGAACTCTCATTTTCTTTCATACTAAATTGCTATTTATACAAACTTATGAACTCACCAACCTCGTGTTGACACTTTTTAGCATGTATTTTCAGGTTTAATGTGATAGCTAACGGTTGAAGGCTTTGGCATGGTATGGAATGGTCATAGATGACTCTGATATAATTGGGACCGTATAAATCATCTTATAGGCCTGTATTTCTGCACTTTTTTTTTTGAAGGATGTAAACAAAATACTTTTGACAATGAAATTTCTTTTAAACGGTTGAGCTAAAAATCGTTCTTTATACTTGTGTTGTGATACCAATTGAGTAGCACCCCAGTGACATGTATGCTTCCGCTGGACCCGTATTTGGGGGTGTTACAAAAACGTAAACGTAATCGTAAATGTAAACATATGAAATTAAAAACTTTTATTCATAAATTAAAAACATTACATGAACTCCGAATATTAAAAACATTACATTTAAAATAACTACGAGATATTAAAAACATAAATTAAACATCACGAGAAAGGTGTTCGACCAATCGGTTGTAATGATTTGATTTGTCTCATAACTTGTAGCACTTGTCTTTTGGTTTGTAAGAGATCATTCAATTGATGTACTTCCTTGAGATACCAATTGGGAGATATCGCCTTCCCTTTATCTTTTCGAATCATATTATATAATATAATGCATGTATACATCATATTCATTATTCTTTCTTTTTTCGTCGGTCGTGTGGGATTGACTAATATAGCTTACTATTTCATCAGAATACCAAACGGTCGTTTCACATCTTTCCTTGTCGCTTCATGCATTCGCTTATACCTTATTCGCATATGGTCATCGTCGGATGGTTCTGGAATTGACTTAAAGAGTGTCACGTATTTCGGATATATCCCATCAATAAGATAATATCCCCATTTTTTTAAGTTACGCCGTTAGCCACAAACGGAATATGTGGTTTTCTTCCGGATTTGAGATCGTTAAATAAAGGGAATTGATGTATAATGTTGATGTCATTGTTCGCCCTAGAAACACCAAAGAAAGCATGCCATATCCATAAGTTTTGTGACGCAACAACTTCCAGCAAAATGAATGGATTCGGACCATGATCATGTCCACAATATTGTGCTTTATTTGCGTTTGGACAACCCAAACCACGAAAAATCTGTACAATCAAGGCTTCTTAACATTTTCAAAAACCCGTGCCTTTCTTTGTGAAATTGATAAAGCTTTTCAACATCAGTGATTTTGGGTTTTCGCAAATACTCTACTCCAAAATTTTCCATAACATAAGTACAAAAATGATCAAGAGATAGACGAGAAGTTCTCTCGCCCATTTTAAAATATTCATCAAAGACGTTAGGAACTATGTTTTATGCCAATTGACGAATTAGGGAGGTGCAATTCATCAATGGGGAAATGCCTTCTCTTCCGGTACTGTAAATATTATCACAAAATAGTTACTTCTTCAACTATCCTTTTTGAAAAGCTCTCGACTCATTCGGAACCTCTTTCAGGAACGATATGCATCGTACATCAGATTCGCACTAAAATAGGCATCGACTAAATGATCACGAGCACCATAACGATCTCGAGTTACGATGTTTCTCATTGGTCAATTTGCACGTCGTCAATGCTTAATAAACACAACGCTCTTCTAAAAAAATAAGTCCCGACTAATAACTTCTTCTGATGATGACGATTCGGTGAACATGAACATTTCGGAATTCATTTGGATAATAGGGATAACCTAGTTAACAAATAACACAAAGTTTGATAACTTGAATGAACAAAAACAAAGTTGAGCAACTTAGGTGAACATTTTCGCAAAGTTTAGTAACATATTTGTATAAGGCAAAAGTCAAAAATGAAAAACATGCTTTTCTAGATGTACTTATATGATAAACATGTCAATTTAAATACCAATATGCTACCTAAATTCAAATTTTGTAATATAATGGGTAATTTTGCAAGTGATTTGACAAAAATACTCAATTTTTTCTTCATCTCCATCTCCTACAACTTCAAACCCAGATTCTGGCCGCCACTTCCAGCTACCAACCACCATCTCCGGCAATATTTTTGTCCAACATTTATCGACAACTTTTATTACTCCCAAAATGACCATGTTACTAGAGTTACTTTTATTTAGCACTTCGTAAAAATTTATTTAGCATTATTACCTCCTAAATATTTATATACTAACCATTGTTAATTACTTATACCATATAATAATTCCTACATCCTTTGCAAATATGAAAATCATCTACAATGAGACTACCGCATATTCAAATATTTCTTCTCATACTTCATTTAATCACAACTCCTAAAATAATTCATTGTTTTTACATATCATTTTGATTTTATTTCTTATGAGCAAATCGACAAATCTTTGTTGGTGGATGTGGGGTTCAATAAATGGGTATCAACTGTGTGCGTATCAAATTGCGTGTCTAGATTTTCATTTTTGTATCAAGCACCCATGATGATGAAAACACGATTCGATTCGAAGCCAAATTGGGTTTAGATTAGATTTGATAATATGATATGAATTTTTGATTGTTTAGGGTTTAGATGCATACATTGAATGAATTATATGAACTCAAGATTTGTTGACTGTTATTATAGACTAAAAATGGTTTAACAATGACTGAAAAATTATCGAAGATGGGTGGTTGGTGGCCTGAAATAATGGCGGAGATCTGGGTTTGGAAAGGTAGAAGATGAATATAAAGAATTTCATGTTATCACTTAGGTACAAAATTTGAACTTATGTGTAGCATATTGGTACTTAAATGAACATGTTTAGCACATAGGTACAACGGAAAAAACATGTTTTTCATTTTTGACTTTTACCCTATTTGTATATTAACCAAATAAGCTAATAAGCTCATAAGCCCTTATACAAGCTTAAACAAACACCCGCTAATAAATTAGGGGCAATTACATATATATACTCACTAAAACTTGCATATTTGCATATTTTCTCTAAACATGCTTAGAAGTAAATTGTATATTATGTATTAAAAACTTGTATTTTGAAGAAATGTGAAAATATACAAGTTACATTGGGTATATATGCAATTCCCTTTGTATAGACCATCAAGAACATTGTACAATGTAACTTTGGTCTTGAAACTCTTTGAATTATTTTGTTTAATAACAATAATATAAATGAAATTTGCAAAATTGTAACCAAAGATGATACTTATTTTCAACTTAACTCAACTTTGTAGCATATTTTTAAAACTAGAACTTATTTTTTTTTATTTTTTTATTTTTGAAATAACGAGATTGTCCTCAATTTAAATACGAATTATCATTGTGGTATTGGCCGAAAAAATACACTTTTATGCCAATTACGCAACCATCATCTTTTGATCTCATGTAAGTAATAGGAAATTTTGGAAAGCAGTTGCCTTAGGTAGTGATGATGTTCTTGAATCAAATTCGAAAAATAACTGAAAATAAAAGAACATATTAGAGGTTGAAGATGAATGAGGTAAATTGACAAGAATGCCCTCACGTGAAAGTCACATGAGGTGATTTAACAGGCGTTAGTAAAAAGGACGGGAAGTGTAACAAAATGTGAACAACAATAACATATTTTGTCATTTAAGTTTGGGAGGACAGGAAGTGCAAAAATGACAACCATAGTGACAAGATCTATAATTTACCCAACCCATCCTACGAACCAAATAAGGTGACCGGAGCTGCAGTTCTTTATTGGGTTTTTTATTTAATTGGTCAACATTAGATCATCTTTCGTATTCCTAGCATTCAGGTAGTATAAATTTCACTACTTTATTATTTAATTGCATTTTTTTTACCTTTTTTTTTTAATTAATTGTGTTGGTTAGGGTTTAGTTTTTTCCGGCTAATCAAAACTTTCAAAATAAGCTTATTTGGCCGGATTATTCAACTTTTCAACAGCTCACAAGCTCAATTTTTTGGGCTTTTGAGTTTATCAACTCATGCTTATGTAGTTATGTAGCATAAACTCACATTGATAAGCTCATAAGCCCAAAATTTTGAGCTAACAAGCTTTTCAGAACTTCAATAAGCCGACCAAATAAGCTTAAACAAACACCCCTATAAGCCGAACTCACATAAGCCCATAAGCCCTTTATATAAGCTTAAACAAACACCCCCTTACTAACATTGCTATTTAGTAGGTTATTTGAGTAGTTAGTGATTAGTGGAAGTCGCGGATTCATGTGATACGTTAAGTTTTGCACGTTGATCATATAAGTTGTTTTGATTAATCAGGGTTTTGTTTAAGTATATGCTATTTGATCTGCAATTTTTTTTTGTCCATTTTGTGGGTCCTGTTTATGAGGATTTGCTTTTAATGGACTTATGATATAGAGGATTTGTAAAACAGATTTAAAGTTTATTTTTTTGTTTGTAGTATACGAGTTAATTTCTTACTCTTTTGGGTAGCTTTACAGGTTAGCTGAAACTCAATCACTTTTTTGTATCAGAAGGTCCTACCGTGGTGTATTTGAGCAATGGAAAAAGGAAGTGATTATTCAAGGTCTGTAAACTTATTTTGAGCTCTATTTAATGTTTGGATATACAGATTCTGGCTCTAAGAAAACGGGGATCAAAATATATTTTTCTTAACTAGTTTTGTACCTGCTACTTCAAAACCAATTAATCATGTTTTAATAGAGCTACTTATGTATCTTCTGTTTTGACCCAATCCTGGAATCTTTATATTTCCATTTCATAAAGCCTACATCCAAACACCAACACACTATCATCTACTCTTATTGAGAAATGCGATGTCACATGTATCGACTAATCACACAGTTTCTCATCCTCTTTCTTTCTTCTCTTGTTTAGGCTGGTGTAAAACATGTTTATGCTGTGGAAGCATCGGAAATGGCTGACTATGCTCAAAAGCTTATTGCTGGGAATCCTCTCTTGGCACAACGAATTACGGTTAGTGCCCTTAGTACAAGCTTGGTTCCCTATATTGTTGGATGCTTATCATTTGGAGGTATTCTTGGCATCGTCATGTAGGTTATCAAGGGCAAAGTTGAAGACGTAGAATTGCCTGAGAAAGCCGATATATTGATCTCAGAGCCTATGGGTAAGCTCACCATGTCATGTTCGTTGTCTTATGCAGGTTTATTTGACAGATTACTTGTTTATGCAATTTAGTTGGTAAAAAACTGGTCATCTTTTTTTTACAGGCACATTGTTAGTGAATGAAAGAATGCTTGAGTCCTATGCCATTGCAAGAGATCGTTTTCTTGTCCCTATTCCCTAATGGGAAAATGTTCCCTACTGTTGGAAGGTGATCTCACGTAATGACGTTTTCTCATGTTATCATGATTTAAAGGCATCCTATGAATTTTTGATGTGACGAGTGGTCAATATATAATGAAAAAGTTGCAGTTATTTCTTCAAATGATTAACATTTTATGCATTGAAAGCTTGTCAGTATATTTTTAAAACATAATATATTATGTACGTATACGCCTTTTGACGCAGGATATCTCTGTGTTCGTTTTATTTTGTAGAATTCACATGGCACCATTCAGTGATGAGTATCTCTATGTTGAAATTGCAAACAAGGTATGATCTATTTTATTGTTTGTGATTCATTTTGTATTGTGTGTTAATGCTTTCTTGTTTTTTTTGCTCATTTATCATTGGACAATTTATAGAATGTTCAATGCTGGTTCTCATGAAACATTTAGACATTAGAGTAGATCAAGAGTATCTTGATTATTATTTGCAGAAAGTGAAAATGTTCTTGATCCTTGTTTGTGCATGCACGCCCTGTTTTGGCAGCAACAGAACTATTATGGGGTTGATTTGACAGCTTTACACGGAACCGCATTTCATGGATATTTTTCACAGGTTTGTCTTGGCTGCATAAATTGCAAAATAACCGAACATGTTTTACATTTGCCATTAATGTTAACATGAGGTTTACGAGAACTTTTATGTTTAATGACACCTTCTGTTCGCAAACAACCACTTCAGGTTTCTTGTATTGTTGTATTGATGTTCTGTGATCGGTTTGAACCTGATAGGATTTCTGCAGCGTCCTTTTTTCAACTAGGCTTTATTATCAAACGCTTACTACTAGAACTGTTTAATTGAACCCAAGTATTGTGATGCTCTAAATATCAACCATAACAAATGTACCATAACTTAGATTAAATGACTAAAACAGGTTGCAAAAAGCTTAGAAGTGTTTTGGAAGATTAAAAGATTGGGGATTAAGAATTAAAGGACCGGAGATTAGAGAATCAGGATGTATGTATATTAAAAAAAGAGTAAATTACATAAATGGTCACTATAGTTTGTTGGTTTTTGCACATTTAGTCACTGAACTTTTTTTTCACCAGGTCTAGTCATTGAAGTTTCAAATGAATACAGATCCAGTCCAATTTCATTACATAAAATGGTCATTGTGGTTTTGCTAAAATTACATAAATGGTCACTGAGGCTGACTGAATTCGTAACTATTTGAAACCAGCACTGTGTTCCCGAGATATAAAATAGAAAGAAGAGAAATGAAGAGGTTAAAAACGAGAGAAAAGAAGAGAAGAGGAAAAAATATTGATTTTTTGTTTGTGTTCCCAAGTTAGAGAGAAAAGAAGAGAGATTCAATAAAATCATGCACAAAAATCATCTTCTCTCCAAATCATCCCAATTTGGGAAGAAGATTAGGAGAGAAGTTTTGGCATAATTTCCTCTCCTCTTCTCTTCTTTTCTCTCCAAAAAAAACTCGGGAACGTAAATATTTTGTCATTTCCTCTCCCCCTCTCTTCTTTTCTCTCCAAATAAAAACTCGGGAACAGAGTGTAATGACTGAACTTGGTGAAAAAAAAGTTCAGTGACTAAATCTGCAAAAACCGACAAACCATAGTGCCCATTTATGTAATTAACTCTAAAAAATTTAATAAAGAAGGAAGTATTGGGCCTAATTCTAACAGCGTGAAATATCATCTGTAGGATTATTTGATGCTATCTTAAGAGAAAAAGTATGCAAGATTACACTCTTCAAAATTACTAGAAGATGCCATATATATTCAAATGCACAAGTTATAAGGGGATCAAAATTACGGAATTCACTAGTTTTTTTAGTTTATATAATGGCTTTTTGATGTTGAATTTTGTTCTTGTCATTGCTCTTCCACTTGTTTAAAGTATGGTTATGTTTGATACTGTTTGCAGCCAGTGGTTGATGCTTTTGATCCAAGGCTATTAGTTGTGCCTGCAATTTCCCATGTCATCAATTTTACTACTGTCAAGGTATTGCTCTTTTTAATTGCTAATGATAGTAGATAATGCTACCCTGTGTCCTCCTTGAATACTTCTACGATGTTCTTTCAAAAGATAACTATGTGTTCTAAAGTGAAGCTCGGAGCTAAAAGCATAAAAAGATCTTGGTGCTATTATGCCGAGACAACTCGAGCTCATAAACATTTTAAAAATCCTAATATAACCTAAAAAGGATATTTATGCTTGATTCATGTCACTAAATGAAAATACACATCACAATTGTTGTATAATGTCATTTTCAGGAAGAGGACTTGTACGAAATCAACATTCCTTTGAAATTCACCGCTTCTGTTGGAACAAGAATACATGGTTTGGCATGTTGGTTTGATGTTCTATTTAATGGCAGGTAATAGTTTATATGCTTATGAATGATGAACGGGAATCTTATTTAATGGTTTGGCATGTTGGTTTTTTGTCGAAAGAATGATAATTGCCATTTTAATATTTAGTATTGTATGATTAAAAAACAATTGCAATGCATTAAAATCTTTACTTTTGGCAACTTTTAACTTGTTTTTTATCCCTTAAACGCATTTGACCCGTTTCTTTTATGACTGATGTTTTGACTTGGCCTAAGTATCTTTTATCTCGACTAATTTTGTTTCTACAAAAAATGTTTTGACCTACAGCACGGTACAAAGGTGGCTGACAACGGCTCCTGGTGCACCTACGACTCACTGGTACCAACTACGCTGTGTTTTGTCTCAACCCATATACGTCATGCCCGGGCAAGAAATCACTGGCCATCTTCACATGATTGCACATAGTGCTCAGAGTTACACTATTAACTTAACCATGTCAGGTTGGTTGTCGAACTGCTATTTTCGTTTTTCTTTCATTTTGCAAGTGTATTACGGCTATAGTTGTATTAGTTAGATAGTAAATAGTTGTTTCAAGCGTTTAACAAATTTTGTGTACAATAAATTACAGAAATCATTCTTGTGGTTTGTTGAAGTTATGGAAATCGTCCCTCGCTGATACCATTTTGCATAAATGATCAATGTGGTGTTCGTTTTCAGTTTTGGTTCCTAACTGCTGATCTTTTGTTACCAAAAGCGAATCTAGTTACATTCTCGAGGGACCAAAAGTGAATGCAACAAGTGCATTGAAGAACTATTTATGCAAACAATATTGGGAAGTGACGATTTCTGTATTTTTACTAAACCACAAGGAGGATTTCTGTAATTTACTCTTTCTCTACTCCTTCAGTTATCTGAAAAATTAATGCATAAAACAATGGATATGACATCTTGCAAAAGAAAGAAGAGATGGTTTGTGAGATGCATCTAAAACTCTATTTTAGGTTAAGTGATTGGTAATTAAGTAGTTTTGTAGTTCCTGGTAGTTGAATATAGGGCTGAGCAAAACCAACTGAGAACCGAACAGACCCAACAAAACCGACCAAACCGAACCGACCGAACGGAACCGATCAACTTTCGGCTCGGTTCTCGGTTCTATGTTTTATTGTGTTTTGGTTTCGGGTTGGGTCATGTCTAAAACTGAAGAAAACCCGAGAAAACCAAGTCACCCGAATAGTGACGGGACTTTAGTTTGTTATTTAATATTTAATATGAGCTTGCTATATCTTGGCCTCACCTTGTCCATCCACGTATTCAATAAAACGTGGCCTCACCTTCTCCATCCACCCGATGAAACCCGACTTGTAAACCGAAACCGAAGTAAGAAATACGGTTCAGTTTCGGTTGATGCTATTTCCAAAAGTCGGTTTCGGGTCGGTTCGGGTTTGCTTGGGTCGGTTAGGTTTTGGACCGAAGCTCAGCCCTAGTTGAATATGTGTATCTGAATACTAAAAAACTGAATATTGTGCCTTCAAATCACATTAATCAGATCAAGTTACAAATGCAAGTACAAACACTCCGTGACGTTTTTTTGATTTGTGTTGTAGCTAAAATGTGGGGCCCAGGTGCTGAACAAGGAGGAATACTACAAACGTCAAGCTGTAGACTGGATCTAAAAGAGCCATATTATCGAATGTCTCAACCACAAGCCTACTCATCGTCCCAAGATCAGCAGCCCAATCAGCTTTTACAATCGCAGGTACCCATTAGCTTTCCTTCATTGAATGGATTATTGATAAAACAACAAATAATTAGCTCTTTTTTAGTTTTCTCCTAAATTACCGGTGACCATATTTTTTAGACAAGATTTACAGGCGGCACTTATTTTTCAGTGCCTTGAATAGAAATATACCATGCTTTTTTGTAAGTAGAAAATAGATAGTTGAGATCAGTTTTCATGCACCTTGCAAACCAACTGGGTCAAAAGGTGCCCATTTATCACGTCTATTACAGGAATGATCCTTCCCTTGATTTGTTAGAGAAAAAACGTCACCATAATTGCTCCTTCTCTTACATGAGTAAACATGTCAATTACAGGAATGATAAACAATTGTTTGGTAGCTTGACTGTTTCTGTTCAAATTACAGGATTTACAACTTTCCTCTCTGGATGAAGACGGGTCGGATTTTATTCAACAACCAATAAATGATTCCGGAGTCCAAATTCATTGACCTTTCAGTGACGTAATGCATTTGATATACACAAACGGTCTAAGCTTTCTGGAAACGTGTTCCATCATGTAACATTATACTAGGCACCATGAAATGTCAGGCGGGTTCTTTAAACACTGCCGTTTACTCTCATGTATCATTTCAATGCCTGTAAATTAGGTTGTCATGGTTGACCGATTTATTGCTCTTAGAGTGTTTGCATTACTATGTTGAAAAAGTTGACTAATAATTAATTTTTAGCCTTGAGATGAAGTTTCGACTTTTGTGCCAATAAAGTCCCTAACTATATGATTTGCCCTATTAATTAGTTCGTATCTGGGTTATTCTGAATTAGGTATTGCCAAAAGAATCAGACCAGTTGAGGCTGGTGTCAATTGTGCAGTTAAGGCTGATCTAGCTAGGTTGGGACTGGTAATCTAAGGCTAGTTCTCAGTCGTAATACAAATGTATGTTACCCATGGTTCTGTTCTGGTTTGCTTCTTTTGTTTTGTTTGAAGAAAACATGAGTTACGATCTTCACTTGTAAGTTTAAGGATTCTACAGTGTAACTAGATGTAAATGTCAGTTTTTATCAAAAATTTTGTCTAGTTTGTGATATAAAAGAACCTGATTTTACGACGTTACTAACCAAAATTAGAAAAATAATCTGACAATGAAGTATATGTTACAGCTACTAGAATTGGTAATTTGTATAGTGCCTTAAAAACGAAAAAGAGTGACATCCCTGAGTTTAAAGAGTTTTATAGCTCTGAGAGTAATAAAGACATCTTGATATGTTGGTGTGAACCGTTACTAACTGAAGGTAAACTTTTCGGATTATGCTGGTTTTGTCGTGATGATTTTTGATTGCTATAGAACTATTTATCAATGACTCTCTTACATACGATAAAAGTTGTAGATTTTATCAAATGTAACGAATAGGAGACTTTTTTCTATTCTCTCAAACAGTTCATGATCAATAAGCATTCTTCCCATCTCATTCATTCCGGCCTCAACCTCAAAAATTTGGCATTTTGAAGTCTTCGTGTTGGTTGCTCTTTCAGGTAGTCATTGCCACCCGCCCACCTCAGCATTAAATAGCTTTGCCTAATTAGAGTGTAAAGATTGACGATATATATCAATAACACAAAGTTCGCCGGTCATAAAAGGTTCATGTTTTGCATGTACCACATGTTATTAAAATTATACGCGTCATGTATAGTAACGAAAAGGATTGTTTTGATAAACAATGCCGAAGTATTTTGCATCTGTAGAGCAACTTGGGTAGTTAGTTCAAAGCCTAGAGTATGAGTCCATCACAATCCTTGTTAATTTTAGTGTTAATTACATAAATGGTCATTGTGGATTGTCGGATATTACAGGTTTAGTCACGATACTTTTTTTTCGCTGGGTCATATCACTGTGGTTTTGTAAATTGAGTTGTTGACCATGATGGTGTTATGGGAATGTCCTTAGCTAAAGATGATCGACTTGTAACATGTTTATAGTTTTCCATGATTAATATATACTTAACTATTTCACAAAAAATAAAAAGAAAATTTACGCACACAAAATTTATCACAAACCCATTTTACTTGTCACTTAAAACATTCCCAGTTAACCTTCACACATGATTATAAATATGTGAACTGATGGGGATCTTACTGCTTTGACTGACTTTATTAATGAGCTCGTGGTGCATTGAGAGTTTGACAAATAAACTAGAATGAGACTAATGAAACAGAACCAGAGCGAATCAGTTGCAACATGGTAGAATCAGACATAACCAACCAGATGCAAAACCATTATGTAACCAAAGCAATTTCAGTCCAGAGCAAATCAGATGGAACATGGCAGGAATCAAACAGAACCATCCAAATGCAAACCATTACCTAATCAGAGCAAAATCAAATAACATACCATATGTGTTGGCAGAAGCATATCGGAACAAGAGCAGAATCAGAGAAGAAAGAACCCAAAACCAGTAGCAAAACAATACAAAACCAAAATTCGAACAAACCATTGCTTCCATACGGAACCCAAAAGCGAGCAGTTAACAAATTCAATTTAATATGGCAGTATACAAGAATTCCTCATATGATGAACGTTTAATTTCCACCATCTCATTATAACTCTTTTATATATCCATCATCCAATAAATCCTTAGTTATAAGATTTTTTTTTTTTTTTTTTTTTGGGTGCAATTTATTCAAACAAATACAGAGACTATTAGCTTTACATAACTTGATTTCATTAACAAACCGTTATTAAGCTAAGTATGAATATATCGTTCCTTCTCTTGAGAAAATGTATAGTCCTTGAATTGAGAACTGCTCTACAAAGTAGAGCTTCTCCGATCCCTAGACTATATGAGTTTAAAACCTAGTGATCTAATGGTTTCATAGTTATGTCGTCTTCTCGTCTTTTTTTAGGCTGAATGTGTGTGTTTTGGGCTTCGTCTTGTAGCATTCTCTTCTTTTCTCTTTGCCATTGAATATCATCGTTGTTTCCAATAAACGTTGACCGAAACTCAAGGCCACATATGACGAGGCCAGACATAGTTCCTTCATGACTTGTAAACTTCATATAGATAGAAAGAGAGTCATCCTTGAAATCATGAGTCGAGTTAAATTTACACAGTTGAATCTCCGTCCATCCATCTTCCCTTTGTTTTGGAACCCGTGTAATCTCATTTATATTCAGTGGGCTTGGGGTAATAAAATAGAAAAATTCAGCCTCTTCGTTTACTTGGTGGAGTAGATCTCGTACCTTCACCGGATTATGCAGCCCCTGACATCCTTCTGAAAGCTTGAATACAAGGTAACACACATATTCTGTATCTGGTGACAACATTTGACTTCTAATCATGCAATTAATGTAGAATATTTGTTGTGGCAAAACCTCAAGCACCTCTGGAAATCTGCATGTACGATATATAATATGATTACATATTTCATAGAAACAAAACAAAATAATTTGAAGACACAAAATACCAAATCCAAGAAGTACAATTTTTGTCACCCACATATTCACTTATCTTCAGTATTTTACTATACAACTAAGATGATTTGGATGTCAAATTATTAAATGTAGTTTTTTGTGAGACATTTGCAAATAATTGTACACGCATAGATGAGTGCATTGTGAATATACAATTAAAAGTTCAGCGGTTAAAGGAAACTGTAACAAATTAGGTTATATATAAAGCAAACCTGGACTTGACTGAAGGTTTTAAAGTAAAAAGATCCACATTAGAAAATTTATATACAACTGCCTTTGCCGAAAGCACAAGAAGTTTCTTTCCATTCAATTTGCCCATCCATAGCAACTCGCCATAGTTGCTGCGTATCTTAGATAGTTCTTCAGTTGGCAATTGTTGCACCTGATCCAAATTGAAGTTTGATTTCAAGACTTGTTGGACTTCCATCAACTTTCCGATTTCTTCATGCTTCACCTGTGTACAAATTATGTTAAATATGCAGCATAAACATGAGTTTTTTTATATGTAAATATTTTTATTTTTTTGCCATGCATCCAATCCCTTTATGCAACACGAACAAAAGAATACTGAATGGAGCCAAGGTATATTTCCATACTCACTTTGTCAATGGCTCGAAATTCGATGCCTTCAACATAAATCGCACTATCTCCACAATAGTGTGACGAAAAGCTCTCTAGTAGAAACGTTAACATGCCATCTTCTTTCTGATTCATGAATCGGTACAACTCAATCGTCATCCACTCTTCCTCTCTCTGTTTTGCAAAATATGCATGTAGTTTTTCGGAGCCCACTCTATACTTTAGGTTAACATACATCGGTTTAGTTGAAACTTTTCTTGAATCACAAAGTTTGAAGAGTAAATAGACCCCATAAACAACATTCGGAGATAATAATCGAGTATCTGTCTTAATTTCGATGTTCAAATTGGAAACATCTGACATCTCCGCTACTGACTCAAATCTGCACATATTATAAATATTCAAGTCCTAGTCAGTCATAACCATTATTCCCCAGGATGTACACTTCTACTTTAGAATTAATTATTTCTTAAACCAAAATAAATGAGAAAAACAATTTCTTTGGGAATGGGGAAAAGACTTAACTTCAAAACTGAAACTTATTGTATCAATAAATATATAATTAACTACGATAATTTTCTTATAACCATTAAGGTATCTGTTTTTTAGAGGGATAATATCTTAAAAAAATAGACAAGCAAGATGCTAGCAAAATTTATGATTCATGATCGTGCAAACAGAGGGCCCAAAACAGGGCGTACCTCAACCACTTTTTGAAAAAGAATAAATATAGAATCAAGCTAGAGAGTACATATCGACTACAAGCAACATGTAAATATCATACATAACACCCCAGATTCCAAATCTGAGACTGTTAGAATCAGTCAAGAAGGCACTAAAATCTTATATAGACACAACAACAGCAACAACAAAAAACGCAATCCCGCTGGGCAGGGTATGGGGGAGGTATAATGTAGACAGATCTTACCCCTATCCCAGGATAAATCCGGAAGTAGAGAGACTGCTTCCAACGAGACCTTTGGCATAAAAAAAAAAAAAAAAAAAAAAAAAAAAAAAAAAAAAAAAGCAGGCAATACAAACAAACCGGAGAAACAAACAAGAAAACCACATAAAGGCACAAGCAAAAAGCAAAAGAGAAACAAAGAACTAAAAAGCCAAAGCAAACCTAAAGGAGCAAAGCAAAAGCACGCACGGGGCCTAAACTAAGGCAAAGCAGAAACTAAGTACTAAAAACCAAAAAACCTACATCTACCTAACCCACTAAGCACATAGCCGGAGCTACCCGCTAAAATCTCAAATATGAATTCCATAAATACAATTTTAGTTAACATAAAATACAATTTAAAGTAGCTCTATTCATGTTATTCACCCTTTAATTAATAGTATATAGGAAGAATAGTCATTTTAGTTAACATAAAATACAATTTTTTTCAAATCGGCACTATGTAATCCAATTCCTATAAAAAATAAAATTTTGTCTAAGATTGAATTTCCATTCCTTTTGATGAGCGGAAAAGTACATCTCATGCAACCTTAAGCTTGATCATTCTTTACCTAATCATTATGTTTTAACTTAAAAAGTTTTTTGTTTACTTTCAGTAAATATCAAGGTTCAACGCATACATAAACTAAAGCTTGAAGAGACTTTAGAGTTGATATGAAAAGATCTAAGACACTGGAGGATTGAACCTGTACAAGTTACAAAGCATCTACTATTTAGTGTTCTTCGAGTCTATTAACCATTTGATTAACAAACATTTTTGTATTATATCTGATTATGAAAGTCAATTGCTTATATTTCTTATTCTAAAAGTTGTTGATCATATTAGATTGTAGATTAGAACAGAAATTTATGCATCTAACAACAAATGTAAAGAGGTAGAGAGAATAACCTTGATTCTGTAAGAGATTTCCACTCATGTGGACAGCTTTTTTTGTAGGAAAACAAAGTCGCTGAAACCATTGCATATTCTCCAATACCATCGAATGACATCAACTGTAATACAATGGAAAAACAAGTCTGACTCAACGTAAGGATACATAGAACACAAGATGCACAAAAATATAAGTGAGATTTGAGAAGAAACTCATTACCATTTTGTCTTGTTGAAGGAGGATTCGCTTCGAAAAAATGTTGTAAAGATCCTCTTTCTTGATGGTAGAATAAATTTCATGGCACTTTGACTTCTGGATCATTTCTTTATAGTCCTTAGGCAATTTGGGCTCCCATTTTTCATAATCCTCCTATATATACATTAATTAATCAATTACTAATAAACTCGTGTTTCATACAGCTACTTTCTTACATGTTAAAAAAACAGTTAAAGGCCAGTTTTGTCAAAATATAGAAACTTACCTGGAATTCCAATGCTTTCTTAAGCTGTATAACCACTTCGTGAGCTGTTGGCCGTCTTTCTCGCCTATGATGTAAGCATTGAAGGGCAATCCTTGTAAATGTAGTATATGACTGTGGCACAATTTGTTCTTTAATACCCTCGAACACTAACTTATCAAGTTTTCCAACATGATAGTGGTGTTTAGCCAAAAAGGGTAAATAAAGATATTCATCATCTAGCTCTTCGGATGATAGTTTCCCACACAATATGTCAAATAAAACCGCACCCAGTGAGAATATATCAGACTCTTTAGTTAAGAAGCTTGTTTTCGAGTGTAGTGGGTCACGATAGCCGATTGTGCCAGTAACATTGTCGATCACATAGTCTACATTCTGATTTGTTGGACATACTAAGGAAAGCCCAAAACCGGCAATTTTTGCTTTCCAATCATCAAACAGTAGAATGTTGCTGCTGCTGATGTCCCTATGTATTACCATTTCTGGACTTAAAACAGTTCCATGAAGAAACTCCAACCCAATTGCAATGTCGATGCATATTTTAAGCCGCATCACCCATGTAAGACTATTATCGCTCAAGTACTTATCAAGACTACCTCTTGATGCATACTCATATACAATAATTTTCTCATCCTCTTCATCACAGTAGCCTAAAAGACCAATGACATTTAAATGTTTATACTCCATAAGGATGTCCAACTCTGCCATAAATTTAGCTGATGCCAGCTCTGTCAAAACTTCAGCATCTCCTTGACCTGACTTCTTACCCAACCGCTTTGCAGCAATGATGTTAACTCCATGAGTACTCTGAGTAGCTCCCTTGTATACATTACCAGAATCTCCATGTCCAAGGATATTGTCTTGACTGAAGCCTTTTGTGGCCAACTTTATGTCTTTAAGAGACAGTTTGAGGTTGTCCTCGTGGTTCTCCTAAGAATTATTGGACAGTCAATCAATTTGTTGAAATAAAAACAGAATGAAACTACTTTCCATCTAGAATTCATTCAAATTTTTATTTTGAATTTTAAGTTCTCACCTCCAAGTTCATGTCAACGTTATGGTTGTAAATCAAGGTTGGTTGTTGCAATTTCCAAATTAAAGAGAAAAACATATATACATGGAAGAGAAGAGTTAGGAGTTTTACCAGGAATCAGTAGCACCTCATGAAGTTCAATTACTATGTTAAATAAAGTTTAAGATCAAAACAAATAAATGGCAAAACTTAAGTACAAAGAAAAAATTTTAACGGTAAGATGGTATATTGAGTAAAAGTTTGAGAAAATGTTGTTTATACAAAGTATATGTATGAAATGCCACATATTACTATCAATAACATGAAGAAAATAAAAAGTTTTCTTTCAAAATATTGACTTACCTGAGAGTCTAATGCTTTTTTGAGTTCGTTGATGACAGCTTCTATTGTTGGACGTTGCGCTTGAGTTTCTGCCACACATCGAAATGCGATTTTTAAAAATATGTCCAAAGACTCTTTATTGGGTCCTTTACTTAAAGAAAAGACACGTTCATCAGTCTCCTCCTTTATCTTCTGATCAACGATTTCCATTACTGTTCCCTTTTTAAAATGATCTTTTGCAATGGGTGCAATTCCCTTCTCATTCAGCTTGGTGTATACAGAATCATAGGCCAATGTCCCAGTCAAGATCTCAAGCAACACTACTCCAAACGAGTAAATGTCTGATTTCTTATTTAGTTTACCATACTTCTGATATTCTGGATCCAGATACATCTTTGTACCTGCAACCGTATCGGTATAGATAGTGCTGGCCGCTTGATGTGCTGGGTGGAATTTGGAGAGCCCGAAATCCGCAATCTTTGCCTTCCAGCTATCTCCCAATAGAATATTATCGCTCTTAATGTCACGGTGTATCATCTTTTGTTTGCCATGATCTGTGTTGTTGTGAATGTAATTCAAACCATGTGCAATATCAAGACATATGTTTAGACGTTGCACCCAAGTAAGATTAGTTGTTTTTTCACTGCTTCCCAAATAGTTTTCAAGACTTCCTTTTGAAGCATGCTCATAAACTAGGATCATTTCACCATTACCTTCTGAACAAAAGCCAAGTAGAGAGATTATGTTATCATGCTTACAAGTTGTTAGAGTTTCAATTTCTGAAATGAACCCTTGTTCTCCTTCTTGATTGCGAATGCGCTTTATGGCTACTGTGCTTCGTTTTCTGGGTAAATCGCACTTACTCACACCTTCTATCGACGAGGAATTACTACCATCGAAATGTTCAAGATCTGCTATGTACACTTTACCGAATCCGCCTGACCCGATGCAATATGCCTCGTGAAATTCGTTGGTAGCCTGGATTATATCATTTAGTCGAATCTTCAGGTGTTCCAAGTTCTTCCCCTGCAAGATTATGGAGTTATGCAGCACCAAATTAATAAAAGATTTTTTTTAAGGTTGACCGACATTTACAAAATGTGAGAACACCCAATAGCTAACAGTTGATCTGTTTTAAGTTACTTATTGTGAAAGTGATTTTCATCCCTAAAATTATAGCCTCAAGATACATCTTACAAGACATGTGACAAAATCGAAAATGAAGATTGAGAGATAACATACATATACAGTGTTTCAAATAACGAATGAATTAGGCATAGTTTGTTATTGGGTATCACTTTCAGTATAGGTACGATAAATGTATGAAGTGAACAAATGCGTGTTTTCATGGCCGCGCATTGTGCCGTCACACATATAGTTTCAATAGATGGATAAATTAGTATCAGAGATCAATATGTAGAAGTTATAATGTTGAACTTGGTAGTCATATCTTAAACAATGTAGAAAAAGAGTGATAGAAAAAGCACGGTGCCATACGTAGTTTGGTCTCATTTAGTAACGCAGGAGATTTTAAAAATCTTATTAACCTAATAATAGTAAGGCTAAATTATTAAATTAATTCAAACTTGGGTTAATTAGCATAAAATAAATTACTTTATATATGGTTTAAGATGTTTTGTATGTGGTTGAAGTTTGAAACCCGATACTTTAATTTACATAAGGTTTTCACTATCTTCTCAACCATTTTATAGCGTTTTCTTCATCATAGCCTTATAAATGATATACCATTTTAAAACATAGTCCTTGAACATATAGTTAGCTATCCAAAGCTAAATTGACATAACAATGGTGTAAGTTTGTTAGTTTTTGTTTTTAATTCTATATTATATTTATTTAAAACTTCACTGGCCTAAATTAAGAAATAATATTTGTTATGATTCATGGTTGTATATATAGAAGCGATGTAGGTTCCATAAATGTAAGAACGGAATCGATTTTCTATCTAGCCGTCTAGGTAACATTTTTATGGTTTTTATTGCGTCTATGGGGGAAGGAAATTTTTTATTTTTAAGTTAAACCATTATCCATTTGTTTATAGAATTATAGGGGATGGTCGTCGGGGATCAAACCCAGCTAAGGTTGGTGGACTTAAAAAACCCCAACTTTCACATATGTCTCGAGGTTTATAGTTTGATGACATGACTAGTTTATAAACTTTTGTAAAGCTATATGCTCTATTTATACAATCAAGCTAAATGGTCACATTTATTATACAACCATATTTACCACATTTATTATAAAAATCTTAGTTCTATACAATCAAGGTCATCTATAAAAATCTTAGTTTTACTAAAAAAAAAAAAAAAAAAAAAAAAAAAAAAAAAAAAAAAAAAAAAACTTTCAGTTATGATACATTTCTTTGGTGAGGAATAGTGGCTATACAGTAAACCAGACAATAAGAGTTGGTTGGTTTAAAACATACAATTGACCTATTTGTAGAATTAAAAAATGGTATAGTGAGGATATAGTGGTTATACAATAATCCAAACAATAACAATTAGTAATGAAGAGTAACTATTTTTTATTAATTAGGATAATCGGCCTCAAATTAAAAGTTTAAGGAAAATAATTACCTTCAAATGATCTGATGATGTGGCGTCAAATGCATTTCTTGGAATTTCCTAAAATGATATTTGCAAGAGAAAAGGAAATGAGTAGAAAGATATAACAATTATTGTTACACAAAGATGACAAACAAAGATGATGTTCTTACTGGATTTTCATGTTTCCTTTGAATTTCCAATGCTCTCTCAAGTCTTTTGACAACCTGATCTATATATGGGCGATATGCTCGTTCCTCTTTTATGCACCAATATGCTGTCTCTGAGAAAACTTTGAATGATTCTGGGTCCATCTGTTTTCGTAAATGAGGATTGATCATATCATCCAAATGAGATTTGGTGAGCTGACTTAGTAACCCCACACCCAGCTCATTGTCATCATCGTCTTCATCATCATCATTGTCTTCGTCATCGTCTTCGTTACCGTCTTCGCCATCGTCTTTGTTTACTGCACTCCTTCCGCACAAGACTTCAAATAATACAACACCGAATGAATACACATCTGACTTGTGGGTCACACCGCCAGTCTTTTTATATTTTGGGTCCCGGTATGCATTCATAACAATATCACGAGTAAGAAGAAGACGGTGCCGTCGAGCTACTGTATTTTTCAACGAAAATTTAAAACCAGATAACTTGGGTTCCCATTTGTCATCTAGTAAAATTTTCGAGCTTTTGATGTTGCAATGTATGACACTAAAATCTCGTCCAACATCATAGTGGATGTAGCTCAATGCATTTGCAACACCAACACAAATCTTCAACCTTTGCATCCAGGTGAGGTTCTCGTCACTTAGATACTTTTCGAGACTTTCGTTGGCCTCCTTCTTGTATACGATAATACTGTTGAACTTACTATCATAAAACCCAATAAGAGACACTAGATTCTTATGTTTGAGACTAGAAAGCATCGAAATCTCCGTCCAAATCTTTTTGCTCTCATCTTTTATACAATCAGTATAGTACCTCTTTGCAATAATATCGATGGAATGTTTCGAAAGCGAGAGACAGCCTTTGTAAATCATTCCAAAGCTGAATGTTTTGATGATATTTTTTTGACTAAAACTGTTGGTTGCTGACTCTATATCTTCAAAGCTGAGTTTTGAGTGAGAAAGGTCTTTAAGGGAAGACATTTTCTTTTTGCTGACATGGGATTCCACACTTGTTGATACGATGGTCACCGATCCCTGTATGTACCAGAAAAACATTAGCAAGTGCGCAGATTCACAGGTTAATTACTCAATATAACATAAATTATAGAAAGTAAGAGGGGATTTGTGTACTACTCTGTGGAACAATAATTGGCAAATGTGATTTTCATCAACTTCAGAAACATAGAGAATCTGAATCCCTTTTCAAAATTTCAGTGACTTACTACTAGAGTTAAAAGAAAGTAATTACCTTCTCATGATTGGATGATGTGCCTTGAACTTTGGCCGCAGCTATTGAGTGTTCCTTTAAAATCATAAAGAAATACAGTAATAAGTAAATTATTAATTGATAATGATATACACAGTAGTCATTAAGATACAGATATGAAAGAAAAAATACGTCTTACAGGCCTATTTTGACTGTCCAATTGAAGTTGCAAAGCTTTCTCAAGTCTTGTAACAATATCATCTATATTTGGGCGTTGTGATCGGTCTTCATTCAAGCAGTCATAAGCGGTTTCCACGAAAACATTTAATGATTTTGGATCCGTTTGTTTCAATAGATCCGGATCAATTAAATCATGGAGTAGTTTCTCCTTATAGTAGAAAATGGCGATTGGAGCCAAGTACTTATTATCTTGATCATCAATTACTGATTTCCTACCACACACTAGTTCAAACAAAACTATCCCAAACGAGTACATATCCGACTTCTGGTTCACACTGTTCGTCTCAATATATGTTGGGTCTCCATACCCTTCCACATACTCAAGTTCATTAGTATGAAATGAATGGTGCCTTTGAGACGCTTCAATTTTCATGGAACATTGAAAACTAGAAAACTTGGGTTCCCATTCATCATTTAATAGAACTCTAGAGCTGTCAATTCTCCGGTGAATCACGCTAAAATCACGCCGCTCGTCATAATGAATGTAACTCAATCCATGTGCAAGACCCACAGAAATCTTCAATCTTTGCACCCATGTCAACATCATTGGATCACTTAGAGATTGAATGAGCCCTCCCCTGGTTTCATCATACTTGGTAATGATGACCTTATCATCTTTTTCATCACAAAACCCAACAAGAGAAACCACATTCTTATGCTTGAGACTAGAAAGCATGGAAACCTCCTTCCAAAACTTTTGTTCCGCTTGCTCCCTTTCTTTATTAAACCTCCAACTCCAAGCTAAGATATTAATCAACTCACCGGACCACAAGAGCTGTCCCTTGTAACTCTTTCCAAATACACCTGTGATGAAGATATTTTTGTCATCAAAGTTGTTGGTGGCGGATACTATGCTTTCAAGGGGGATTTTGAGGTGAGCAAGATCGTCCTTTGGTGAAGACATTATCTGTTTATCAAGTAAAAACATGAATTAATTCACTGTTAGAAAATTTAGTGCACTTGAGGGATTAATTCACATCTGGCAATGGGTTTGGTGCTACGGAGTGTACACCCATTTGGTCACTAAATCCCCTGACTCAATAGTGGTTATGGAAAGATTCTGCTGCTAGTAGATCCTGCTGACTCAAAGTACTGCTTGTTCAAAGTACTGCTTGTTCAAAGTACTTCTTGTTCAAAGTACTGCTTGTTCAAAGTGCTTCTTTTCAAAGTACTACTCGGGTTTAACCACTGATTCCTACTATTATGGAAAGTATTATGATATAATTAATGGGCCGTTAATTATACATAATTCCATGGGCTAGGGTTTGAGTATTCTCTATTATAAATAGAGGTCATAACATTCTGCATGGGGACGATTAGCACAAACCCTAAACACTTGAATACAATTCTGTTTTTGATTTGTGCCTAAAACAAGAACATCACTTGGTCTTATCCCATAGAGATATTCATGAAACCCAGACATAGGGTCGAATAGTTTCTATTGGAAAGTGATACCACGATTTCAATTGAATATCCGGTACCTTATTGATTATCTTAACCCTAATCTGGGAACTTGTTAACACATAATAACCAACAATCAATAGAAACTATTAGTGATAATCAATGGCTGCTGCTATGAGACAAATGGCCGCTAACTTTTCTAAGTTGGAAAAGTTTGAAGGTGTTGATTTCAGAAGATGGCAAAAGAAGATGCACTTCTTATTGTCAAGCATGAATGTGGTGTATGTTCTGACTACTGCTATTCCTGAAGATTTTGGGGATGATGCTACTATGGAATAGATGAGGGCAAGAAGCAACTGGGAGAATGATGACTACATATGCAGGGGTTTAATTCTCAATGGTATGTCTGATTCTTTATTTGATATTTATCAGAATGTTGAATCTTCTCAAGAACTATGGGATTCCTTGGAAGCCAAATATATGGCTGAGGATGCATCAAGTAAGAAGTTCCTTGTAAGTAATTTTAACAATTACAAAATGGTTGATTCTAGACCTGTCATGGAACAATACAATGAACTTCTTATTATACTTGGTCGATTCACACAACACAAGATGAACACGGATGAGGCTATTTCAGTCTCTTGTATCATCGATAAATTACCTCCTTCTTGGAAAGATTTCAAGCATATGCTGAAACATAAGAAGGAGGAGTTAACTCTTGTTGAGTTGGGCAGTCACTTGCGCATTGAGGATTCACTCAAAGCACAAGACATTGACAAGCCAAAGAGTAGCAATGCTTCTGGTCCATCAGTTGTCAATATGGTGGAGCATAACAACTCCTCCAGGAACAATGAGAACAAGGGCAAACGTAAGCATCAGGATAACACCAAATTTGATATTAACAAGAAACCAAAAGTGACTTGTTGGAAGTGTGGTAAAACTGGACACTTCAGGAAGGATTGTAAAGGTGTTAAGATTGGCAATAAAACCAATGGATCAGGCACAAGTGGAGGGAATGGTAACACCAATTCTCTGAAAGGTCAGAATATATTTAATAAGTCTTTTGAGATTTATTATGTTACATATATATCTGAAATATATTTTGTGCAGGATGATGATGTTGCGTGGTGGGTTGACTCTGGAGCAACAATTCATGTGTGTAAAAATAGAAGCTGGTTCAAGACCTATGAGTCAATGAATGATGGTTCTATTCTTCATATGGGAAACGAGTCAACTGCCTGGTGCATGGAAAAGGATGTGTTGATTTGAAGTTTAGTTCTGGAAAGATTGTTTCTTTATTTAATGTTTTACATGTTCCTGATATTAGAAAAAACTTGGTTTCTAGTAGTGTTTTAAATAATTGTGGTTATAAACAAGTGATTGAATCTGATAAGTTTATTTTATCTAAACATGGTGTGTTTATTGGTTTTGGTTATTTGTGTAATCAAATGTTCAGACTTAATATTGTTTATGATAATGTTTATTCTGCTTTTATTTCAACTTCTAAACTTAATGATTCAATCTTATGGCATGTAAGACTTGGCCATGTACACTTTAAAAGAATGCGAGATATGTCTAAGGATGGATTAATTCCAGCCTTTGATATGGACACTGAAAAGTGTAAAACTTGCATGATGACCAAAATAACTAAGAAACCATTTCAAAGTGTAAAACGTGAAACTAAAGTTTTGGAGCTGATTCATAGTGATCTATGTGATCTACATGCTACTCCCTCTTTAGGGAACAAGAAATACTTTGTGACTTTTATTGATGATGCTTCTAGGTTTTGTTACGTTTATTTGTTACATACTAAGGATGAAGCATTAGATAAATTTAAAGTATTTAAAACTGAAGTTGAATTGCAACAAGGGTCTCTAATCAAAATATTTAGGACTGATAGGGGAGGTGAGTACATGGATACTCTATATTTTCAGTCTGTTGGTATAATCCATGAAACGACTGCCCCTTATACTCCTCAGCAAAATGGTATTTCTGAAAGGAAAAACAGGGTGCTGAAGGAGATGGTTAATTCCATGTTGTCCTATTCAGGGTTGAGTCAAGGGTTCTGGGGTGAAGCTATGTTGACAGCTTGTTATTTGCTAAATAGGGTTCCTAATAAAAGGAACAAGGTTACCCCTTATGAACTCAGGACTAAAAAGAAACCCAACCTGAATTATCTCAGGGTTTGGGGATGTAGGGCTGTTGTAAGACTTCCTGATCCAAAGCAGAAAACTTTGGGTGAAAGAGGCATTGAATGCATCTTTGTTGGATATGCTGAGCATTCCAAGGCATATAGGTTCTATGTTATTGAACCTAATGAATCTGTTTCAATTAACTCAATAATTGAATCAAGGGATGCACTATTTGATGAGAATAGATTCTCATCAGTCCCTAGACCAAGTCAAAGGATTCCAAATAGAACTGATGACATTGGTGTATCAGAGGTCCCTGATGAATTATCATCTCAGGTCTCTGATGAGGTTGTGGAACAACAACCTGAACCTGAGCTCAGAAGGAGCAATAGGGTCAGGACTCCAAAGTCATTTGGACCTAAGTTTCAATTATACTTAATTGAAGGTACAAGGAGTGAGGTCTTTGATCAATACTCCTATTGCTTCATTGTTGAGGATGATCCCAAAATATTTGAAGAAGCAATGAAGTCCCAGGATGTTGCTTTTTGGAAAGAAGCAATTAATGATTAGATGGAATCTATCATGGGCAATAACACTTATGTGTTGACTGATCTACCACCTGGTTGCAAACCTCTAGGTAGCAAATGGATTTTCAAAAAGAAAATGAACGTAGATGGAACTGTTGAAAAGTTCAAGGCAAGACTAGTTATTCAGGGCTTTAGACAAAAGTCAGGAATAACCTATTTTGATACTTATGCTCCAGTGGCTCTTATCAGTACTATAAGATTGCTGATTGCTTTGGCATCAATTCACAATCTGATTATTCATCAAATGGATGTGAAGACAGCTTTCCTGAATGGTGATTTAGATGAGGAAGTTTATATGAACCAACCTCAGGGCTTCATCATGCCTGGCAATGAAAACAAGGTGTGTAAACTGATTAAGTCTCTTTATGGACTAAAACAGGCACCTAAGCAATGGCATCAAAAGTTTGATGAAATGGTTTTGTCTAGTGGTTATTTACTTAATCAGGCTGACAAATGTGTATATAGCAAATTTGATGAATCTGGTAAAGGAGTCATCATTTGTCTATATGTTGATGACATGTTGATTTTTGGCACTGACCAAAATCAAGTTGACCATATAAAGGAATTTTTGTCATCAAAGTTCTCCATGAAGGATATGGGGGAGGCTGATGTTATCCTTGGTATTAGGATTAAACATGAAAGTAACAAAATTTCTATCTCTTAGTCTCATTACATTGAGAAGGTGTTAAGGAAATTTAATTACTTTGATTGTACTCCAGTGAGTACTCCCATGGATACAAGTGAGAAGCTAATGCCTAATACTGGCAAAGCTGTATCTCAACTTAAGTATTCTAGGGTGATTGGCTGCTTGATGTATGCCATGACTTGTACAAGACCTGATATTGCTTTTGTTGTGGGTAAATTGAGGAGGTATACTAGTAATCCTAGTGCTCATCACTGGCAAGCAATTCAGAGGGTCTTTAAGTATTTGAAGAGAACTATGGATTATAGTCTCTCATTTACTGGTTATCCTTCATTGTTGGAAGGATACACTGATGCAAGTTGGATTAGTAACACTGAAGACAATTCGTCTACTAGTGGCTGGGTATTCCTACTTGGTGGAGGTGCAATTTCTTGGGCATCCAAGAAACAAACTTTCATTACCAGTTCAACCATGGAATCTGAATTTGTGGCTTTAGCAGCTGCTGGCAAAGAAGCTGAATGGTTGAAAAACTTGCTTCTTGAGATTCCATTGTGGCCTAAACCTATAGCACCTATTTCTATCCGTTGTGATAGTGCTGCTAAAATGGCAAAGGCTTATAGCCAGATGTACAATGGGAAGTCTAGACACTTAGGTGTCAGGCATAGCATGATTCGTGAGCTTATCATGAATGGGATGATATCTATAGAGTTTGTTAAATCTCAACAAAACTTAGCTGATCACTTGACGAAGAGTTTGGCTAGAGACTTGGTTTTGAATTCTGCTAAAGGGATGGGTTTAAGTCCAACTTAGTCACTGAATGCAAAGACAACCAACTCCCTCCTGAGGAAACTTGGGAGCTGAGTTCAATGTGGAAAGCTGAACATTTAGTGGACTGGAGCACATGTTTTACAAACATCCCAAGGTTTGTGCTTGGAACCTGCTGGAAAGGAGGATGAAGTCATAACTTCTTAATGGTTAATTTTCTTTGAAAAAGTGCTAAGCATGAGCATGAATAAAGAGGAACCACCTATGTAAATGTTGAAGTTTTGCCGCTTCAGGAAGCTTTGGACTTTTAGCTTTTACAACATTTATGAATTGGATATGGACACATGGCTTGTATAGTGTCAGGTTTATTTAAGTGTTTGAAAATATATGTGTATTTTATCTTCAGGTATTCAAATGGGTTGAAGGGTTCAATTCTTAGAACACCCTGATTCTCGAATATTTGAACGTGTAATGTACTAAGATGGGAATTCAATCTTCAAGATATTTTCATTTATGCATATGTTTTGTTTTGTGTTTATTTTTTCATGCAAAGGAAGTGAACTAAATTTGGGGAGGACTGTTAGAAAATTTAGTGCACTTGAGGGATTAATTCACATCTGGTAATGAGTTTGGAGGTACGGAGTGTACACCCATTTGGTCACTGAATCCCCTGACTCAATAGTGGTTATGGAAAGATTCTGCTGCTAGTAGATCCTGCTGACTCAAAGTACTGCTTGTTCAAAGTACTGCTTGTTCAAAGTACTTCTTGTTCAAAGTACTTCTTTTCAAAGTACTGCTCAGGTTTAACCAATGATTCCTGCTATTATGTAAAGTATTATGATATAATTAATGGGCCGTTAATTATACATAATTCCATGGGCTAGGGTTTGAGTATTCTCTATTATAAATAGAGGTCATAACATTCTGCATGGGGACGATTAACACAAACCCTAAACACTTGAATACAATTCTGTTCTTGATTTGTGCTTAAAACAAGAACATCACTTGGTCTTATCCCATAGAGATATTCGTGTAACCCAGGCATAGGGTCGAATAGTTTCTATTGGAAAGTGATACCATGATTTCAAGTGAATATCCGGTACCTTATTGATTATCTTAACCCTAATCTGGGAACTTGTTAACACATAATAACCAACATTCACATGATTAGATACACAATAAGAGAGTTAATGAAGTGCCTACAACGTGTTTGATGAAATTCCCGAGCCTTTTCAAACTCATGTTGCTGATATATACTTCACTTGTATGTTATACTAGTCTTGGATAGTGCAGTTAAATTTGCTCCTGTGGTGTTTTTAAAGCATATTTTGGTCCATAATCAGACGGTGTAAGTATCTTACTACATAGGTGATAGACACTTTGCATAGTGGTGAGTGGAGTTCGTCCATTTTAGGTTATTACATGTTCTTTTTCTACCGATATGATGTAGTTTTGAATGGATACTACAGATTGGAATTGTCTTGTTTCGTTCCCTTATTGCATTTAAAGACATGTTTTTGTCTTGCGGATGACAAGTAAGGGTAGGTTGCCTACATAAGTATGTTCATTAAGTGGTGTCTCGAAAAAAACTATGGCATGTGCTTTGTGTAATAGTAAATTGTTTAATTTGGCATTATACTTTATTGTTTGATGTTGATATTTGGTCATCTATTTGGTCATCTGAAGTTTGAAGTTGGTCAGCTAAAGAAATTCATCTCTAACAGAATGTTATATGATGCAAGATTGATGGAAGACTCCTCTGTTGCTGATATGATTGAAGATGGCAAATGGAAATGGCAAGATTGCTGGTATTCTCAATTACCTATCCTTAAAACTATCAATGTACCTACATTACAAGAGAATGTTATGGATTGTGTGAAATGGAGGAATAAGGATGGTAAAGTGGTGGATTTTACTGTTAAAAATGCATGGCTTGATCTAAGAGAGCAAATGAACATTTTGAATTGGTGGAAGGTGGTATGGTTTGCTCAGTGTAACCCAAGATGTGCCTTCATTCTATGGATGGCCATTTATGGGAAATTGTCCACTCAAGATAGAATAATGAAATGGAAGTCAACTGTTCTGTTATGTCCTCTGTGCAACAAAGAAAATGATTCCCATTCTCATTTATTCTTCAAATGTGAATTCTCTAAAAAGATATGGGAGAAGCTAAAAGGTAAATTGAATATGAAAGTCATTCCTGATGATTAGAAGGACATTATTGAGGAATTTGTAGCTTTGCCATGTAACAATGCCATTAGAAGTAAGCTGAGAAGAATAATTCTAGCCACTGTTGTGTATATGGAAGGAAAGGAATGCTAGATTGTTTGCTAATGAAAAGATGAACTCAGAAAATGTTCTGCAAAGGATAATTAAAAACATCAGGTTGCAGTTGCAGTTGCAAAGTTGCAGAGTTCGAATGTAATCAAATCATATCAAGTATGCAAAGTGACAGGGGAATGGAATGTGGACATGAATTGGGAAAAGAAGTTATTAAGGGGTGTTTGGTTATGAGTATTATTGGTGGATGTGGGTGTGCTGTAATGTAGGTAAATGGAGTTATAGAGATGGTTGGGCCATAGAGGTTTGGAAAGATGCCTGGCATGGATGTGTATCTTTGGATATACTGTGAGGTGGCTGCTGCAATATGTCCTTTAGATACCCTTCATGAAAGGAATTGTAGTTCCTGTCACACCCCCAATTTACCTGACTTGCAGCGGAATGGAATACCTGGGGGTGTGACAGATTGGCATCAGAGCTAAGGTTATAGCGAACTAGGATGTATCTTGGACCCTAGACTATAACCACATCAGCATAGCATCTCATCATTTCATCATAAGTGCATAATCATGATACATGTTGTTTCATGCATACCCTGTGCGAGTTATTTATACTCATATTTGTGTGTGTGTGTGTGTATATATATATATATATATATATATATATATATATATATATATATATATATATATATATATATATTTATCATTTTATTGACCTGGTTCACAAATGACATGTCTTCAGATACTCACCCTGACATCCTTTTATCGGATTCCGACATTGAAGATGCCTTGTCATCTTCCACTACCATTATACCACCAGTTGCACTTACACCACCATTAGCACTATTGATTTGCCATAGGAACAGGGTTTTCCTATCATTTAGCCCATACATAGAATGCCTTTTGGTAGAGTATTCAGACTTAATCTTAATGGACATATTAGATTGCTTATTTCAAGGGAGATAGTATGTTTTCTTTCCTTTACTAGTAGAGCTCCCACTACTCAGGTCCTACCACCACCATCAGTTACTTATTACACTATTGGTCGTCCTATAATGCGTACTTTAGTTTTACCTCTTAGATGTCGCGAGGTAGCGCGAAAGAGGGTAGTATCCCATTCACTAGTACACCATTGTCATTTTCCTTTTCCATTCCCACTTGCCATGAACTAGATAACACCTAGTAGATAATACCAATATCACGGACTCAACAGGAACATCCGCAGATTCTTCAGGAATGGTTCAGAACCTACATTATCTAAGATTTGATAGATGCACAACTTCAGACACCACTTCAGGACTATCTCGACCTTATGATGCCACGAACCTGACTTCACACAGAGGGACACCAGGAAGTCTCTAGACCAGACTTATATCCTCACTAGCTTTTACTATTATCCTAGCCACAGAAAGTGTGGGACATAGTCTAAAGAACTTGTTGTCTTTTGATTGTTGTACAAACAAATATATCAAGTGTGACTCTACTATGTAAGGAATGGTTGTGCTATTTGTGATATCGGTTCACGTAGACCGAAATTTTCATGTATTATATTCATGTGTTGTGAATATGATGACTTTTATTAACTATATCCTCATGGTCTCTTATGATTTGATGAAGAGAGATTTAAGCAAACCACTCCAAGCATGACGCAAGCTGCTGTTGGACAAGTCATTGCCAAGAACATAGCCACCGCCCTCACTAAGGAACTTACTCACGTGGAATTTATGGGGTGCAATCCTCCCTCCTTTAGCGGAACTAGAGACACAAAGGAATTTCTCAAATTGTTCGAAGAAATAGAAACAATATTTCGATGTGGCGACTGTCATAAGGAAGACAAGGTTAAGTTCGCCACATGCACTTTTCAGGATCATGCCCAGGAATGGTAGACCAAACATATTAAGATGGTGGGAGTTGATGCTGCCTACTCACACTCTTGGGAGAAACTAAGAAGGATGATGAGTATAACATTTTGTGTAGGAAATGAATTACGAGCAAAGGAACAGGAAACACTAAACTTTACCATGGTAGGAAATAATGTTGACGAGTACACTACTCATTTTTATGAATTAACACGACTAGGTTCTACAATGGATGAACCGGAAAGCAAAAAAATTGAAAGGTACATCGGGGGACTCTCAAATGAAATTCGTATGTTGGTCATCGCATGGGAACCCGATACCATGTCTGAAGCTATCAAAATGGCGATCGAAGCAAATGAACTCATAGTTCACGCCGAGACATCAGGAAACAATAGTGACAATAAAAGGAAGTGGAACAACAATCTAGGTTGTAATGCTGCTCAACAATCACCCAAAGGACAAGAAGTGAATAGAGCCTTTGCTGCAGAACCGTACACAAAGAGAAGGTATATTGGAAAGTTACCTTACTGCAACCTGTGTAATCAACATCACCGAGATCATTGCAGTAAAACGTGTGGAGTGTGCAAGAAGCAGGGTCATCGGACTGAAGACTGTAGGAAACTCACAAATCAGAAGACCCCAGGGAGTTGCTTCAAATGTGGAAACTTAGGGCATTTCAAGAATGACTGCCCGGAGCTAAGGAACAAGGAAAATCAGGAACTTGGAATCAAGACTGAATCGCTCGAGGAATAGCGTGAGCTGTTGAAAGAGAACCGTCAGGATATTAGCAACATCAAGGATAACAACAATGCTTCAGCAGGAGGAGCCTTGTTTCAATATATAAACCGTAGTTCGAGCCCTTTAGGGTTGTATCTTTCCTTTTGTACTTACCGTTGGTAAGATGACATAACCTAGTTGTATTAAGCACTTTTCTATCCAATGTAGTATCTATCCTTTGTTACCTCTATGATAATCATAACCTTCGTTTACTCCATTTTCTATCCCCAATTGCTCAAACTTCAATCGTTTCGCAACATTTTAGCATTGTCTTATCAGGGATTAGGCTGATTTCGTTTTTGATGAATTAGTAGACTATTACCATTCGACAAGATTCACCCACGTATCCAATACACCATTCAAGCTATTTTACTAACATATGGGGAAATTGTTTTACAGAAAAATTTCTGAAGTAAGCTATTTTATTACCATCCTATAAATTGATTTTTCTGTCATTACACCAAGTATTTACTATTATTACGCGAGGCAATTTTCATGTTTCTTGAAAGAAAACATCAGGATACCATTTTAATAACAATGCGTTGAACACCATCTAAAACTTTTGAGAAAAGTTATGATATTTTGACAAAATCTAACATCGCATCATTAGTCCTCAATTGTACATAGCCTGATCACCTATGTAAAATTCAGGAAGGATTATGCCATGAAGGAAATAATTACCTTTTCAAAGGATTGTTAATAACAATCTTCATTTAAAAGTTTTCTAAACAAACGAACTCTTCCATAAACATCCCTTTTGCCGAACTATCCCTGGATACTTACCCTACCTGTCACTCACTTAGTCATTAAGTTGGAATTTCCCATTGACTTCCCTAGGAGAGACTTTCCATATCAATTACAATTAGGATTCCTCGATACAAGAAAAGCAATGAAAGGATTACAGAACTACTAAACAGAACTAGAAGTATATAGTGAGAGAATTCATAACTCAACAACAAATTCTAAGATACCGCGAGACCATCTGAATCACCATCTCTGACTTAGTTGTCAAATTCTATCATTTAAAAGTACTAGCTAGACTGAGCTACAGGATTGAACTCATTATAAATGTCCGCAGGACAACACAATAGAAATAAACCAAGCTTCTAATTGAGACTGTAGAGCATTTCATTTAAACATGGCCTCATCCATACATAAACTTTCCTGCAGTAAGTTTTCACAAAGGACAATTGTTTGAATCAAGAATATCGATGTAGATTCCTCTAAGGCATTATGTCTCTAGAAATTTTCGATAACCTCACCTTCATACCAAGAAAGGGATCAAACCAGAACCTATCTCCTCATCTACATGGGAAAACAGAATAGACATTCATCGACACAACATCAAGTGATACGTTCGCCTTGCCAATTACAACGATAAAATATTTCAGGACTTAAGTTAGTCTAAATACCTATGCTTGTAGTTATACCTGATAACCACCAATAGGCATTATTCAACCTCAGGAACTAAATGTTAGACATCTATGCATGTAAGCGAACATTTCCTATTCTACCATTTTATCCTTGTTAGTGTTATCACTTTTAAATAAAGTTGATGCGTTTACATAAATCACATACCTTGTGAAAAAATGATTTCTGAAATTCCTATTTTTAACAAGTACGATCCTTTTTTGTCAATCTTTCGCAACACTATTGTACAATGAGAAATATACATAGACATCAAACTTTGGTAAGCAGTCTTAATCACAACATGTTTGAAAACATTTTTTCTATTTCATAACTACTGAAATTTTGAATCATCAGGAAAAATATTACTTAGTAAATTATTTGCTCCATTTTCTAAATTCGTTTATTCAGAAAAAGATTTTAACCAAAACTCACAATCGCGAGACAAATTTCCAGAACCACTTTCCCTACAACATCGCTTATGCATTTAGGATTTGTGACTTGACAATAAAGAATATTTGGAATATGTGATGAAGGAATTAGGAAGTACATCACAAATTAATCACGAACTTCAGTAGTGGAGACCAAACCCAATAGACAAAGAAGGACATATGTCTTATCATCCGTTGGAACAAAACACAAGGAATCAAATTGTTACATATATTCTATCCCTTTCAGATAACGCCAAGTTCGAAGGACCGAACGTTGTGGAATTAGTCACAAAGGTTTATTGTACCCATTTCAGTTATTCCTGTTAAGGAAACCGATTCACCTTGGACTTCAAGCAATCATTTCAGAATTTCCTTCAGAAACCCATTTAGATGTGAACATCACCTATCATCCTCAGACTGATGGTCAAAGCGAGAGAACAATTCAAACATAGGAAAGTATGCTCAGAGCATGAGTGATTGACCCTAGAAATGGTTAGACTAACCGGTTATCATAAACCAAATTCAGTTGCAATCATAGTTATCGTGCGAGCATAGAGACTATACCATTTGAGGCACTCTATGGTCGAAGTGCCAATATCCATTGACGGATCGAAATTCGGAAAAGCCCAACTCACTAGTTTAGTAGGCATTCATGAAATAACCAGAAATTTTCTACAAGTCAAGAATCAGTTACAAGTTCAATAAGTTGTAAACCATTAAAACTTCAAGTTGGTAGGCAGAGTTATGTTGAAAGTTCTGCCTAGGAAAGGCATGATATCATTCAGAAAACTTGGAAAGTTAAACCCGATATACACTGGACCATGTAATATTTCAGACAGAGTAGGCCTAGTGGCCGTCAGACATGAGCCTTGATAGAGAACAACAGGATTACACAACCATGTATTATCATCTTTTCAGATTAGTCACTCATAATTCCATTTGGAAAGGAATCCAACCCAAAGTCAAACATAAACCTTGTAGGAGAACAAGTAGAAATCATGGACAGTTAGGTCGAACAGTTGAAGCAGGGTCGAATTCCTATCGTGAGAGTTCGCTGGAATTCTCGAATATCATCACCTTTTCACCAATACGTTTTCAGAGACCAACATAAACTGAACTTCGGGACGAAGTTCCTTTTAGAGGGGAAGAATGTCACAACTCACCATTTCAGGTCATTTCCCAAACTTCGACATTTTACTATTCATCAACACTATTCATCAAAACACTATTCATCGTTTTACTATTCATCATTTTCAAGGTCAATTTGATATTCTGAGAAACATTTGAGAATTTTACTATTCACTGAACACTATTCATTGCCGGAAAAGTTTTCACTATTCACTTGCATTACTCATTTCATCGTAAATTTAGTTTACGGGTATTAAAATTCGCGTAACCGTATGGGTTTAGGTGCGAATTCATTTCATTATCAGTAAGGACATTGCATACGGACTAGAGACAGTCTGCATATCATCATAACAGCATTTTCATGTTATACCACTCTTAGGATTTTCAAATTTATATATTTGATACATTTAACGTTTTCCTTATAATTATTTATAAATAAACGTTAACACCCGGTTAATAAACACGACGAATATATCTAAATATTCCCACAATGGTCCCGACATATTTTTATATCCATTTTATCTTCATAAAAGTTATAAAATTCATTTACCCAGTATTTTGGAAATTTATTTTATTTATAACGTAAGTTTATAAATATTACGACGGTTTTCGTGAAAACTAAACAATAATCACCCGAACACTCAGTAATTGCACCCAACATATTTTTAACATTTTTATGACTTTATTAAGTCCCGGTTAACTTCGTTAATATTTATTTCTAGCAAACCCGGTACCTGATTATAACTAATACTTACACTAAACTACAACTAATATTACATTACATTTCCTAAGTTACCAAAACCGATTTTTCTTCTCTTTTTCCCATGAAAAACCGGCCATACAAACACTCCTAGACACATGATTTATATTTTCTTAACCTCATGCATTTATGTACTACTATTATACAATAAACCTCTAAAGTTATATCAAAACCAAAAACCAAAATCATAATATCACTTTTCAAGATCCAAAAAGTTTTCATCCTTCCCCTTCCTCCTCTCTAACCCACGACCCAACCTAAGCTCCATGATCAAGTGATTATTTTTCAAGATTTAAAGCTACAAAGTTGTTCCTTTTGTCATTCTAATCAAGATTCTTGCAACATAAACACAAGTAACACAAGATTTCTCATCATCTAATCACCTATTATTTCAAAGTGAGTTATCAAATTTATTTTCATGATTTCATCTAATTAATACTTGTATCTTATGGTTTTCATGCTTAATTTCATGTACAAGTTAGCTATACCACATTATTTTGTTAACTTTTTGAACATACAAACCCTAGATTTTGATTTAGGTGTTCCTTTGTTAAATTAACATGATTAGTAGTGATTAGGAACCCATGGCACCCTAAGAAGGTGTATGGTAGGATTAGTATAGCTTTGTGGTGTTTGCAAGAGATTTTGTTGAAGTAGAAACTAGTTTTGAACATGAAAAATGGATTTGTAACAAGTATATAAACATTCTGTCCCATTTTTGTAAATCCAGGAAAATAAGTAAAGATAAAGGAAACTTTGGCAAAATTTTTAGAAAATACTTTCAAAAACGAATCCGTAGGCGAAAGAACGGATTAAAAAGAGTTTATAACGAAGAAGTTATGATTTTTGCAAGTTTGTTGACGAAAAGTATATTTTCTGAAAATACATGCTGTTGGACGTTTTTCGTCGGACAAAACGAGGCTTTAGACTTAACCCGGAGGAGCCAAGCTTTCCAAAATATATTACTACATACTAAGACGTAACCGTGGATATAAAGAACAAGTAAAACGGACTTATAACGACAAAGATATTCACGTTTCAATATCGGCAAAACTTATATTATTTTGACAGCTTTTGAAAATAATAACACTAAAACTACGTAGTAACTCTAGATTTCTAGAAATAATACCAAGTACCCAAATTCATAACTAATGAAGTATTAGTGATTACAAGTATATTTTTATCACTACAAGGCGTTATATCAAGGATTTCAAACCGAGGATTTCAACACTAACATTGATATATATATATATATATATATATATATATATATATATATATATATATATATATATATATATATATATATATATATATATATATATATATATATATATATATATATACATTTCAACTAGTTTTATTTTTCTAGTTGCCTTATTTTCCTAAGTCTTGGAAAATGTATATTTTTTATAACAACAAGTATTTTTCCAAAGAGTAGAGTGGTATAGGAAACATGTGCATGGACATTCATAACATCATTTTGTGATCTAAAAAGATCGTTCATCATTCATATTAGGTTGAGGCAGCTAACCGTTCATTGTTGTTGTTCATTTCACTTCATCACAGTATCATCAGTTTAAGGTGAGTTTTCATAGCCCCGTTTTCAATACAATATTTTGATTTCAAATCCCACAGGGGAATACATTGCATCAATTATTTTAGTACGAGCCCAAGTACCAAAACATATGTACATTGCTTATGTTGCCTTACCAACCTGTTAAAGTCCCCTATTTATTATCATGGACCGTTAATTTGCCGATTAAGCGAGAGTGAGTGGATAGATCTATTGAGGGTGACGCCTCCATCCGTGGTAGTTATTACCAACGGTAAGCGGATGCATTTCATGTCTGACATTTTGGGAGTGTTCTGGTAAAACATTCAGGAGGGGCATATAATTTCAACAGTCTAGCTTTGGGGTCATGAGCTTAAGGTCTATTGTACTATTTTACTTGACTTTTGTTATGCACTTTTACTTGTGGTGGTCGTACAACATTACATTTTATAAACCTATGGAATTCACCAACATTCGTGTTGATGTTTTAGCAATGTATTTCAGGTTATTAAGGTAGCTCATGTGACATGCATTTGGACCTTTATGGAGCGCGGAGTCGACGCGTCTCACCATTATTTCATGCACTTATGTAAACGTTTGATCTAGTATGACTTGTTTTTCATAAACATGCAACACCTTTTGGGGACCTCATTTTGTAAACTCTGAATAATTTCAATGATCAAACGAAGTATTTTCCAAACGACACTTTAGGTCGTTCAATGTAACCGTAACTGTGATGCTATGACAGACACCCCCAGGTATTCCATTCCGCTACAAGTCAGGTAAATTGGGGGTGTGACAGTTCCTAATCTATGGTAACAAGATCTATGTACTAGCTGATGCCTTTCATGGATGCCTAAGATGTAATTCTGGTGTGAGGCTGTAGCTGCATGTAGGATTATATTTTAGCCTTCATGGAGGAAATGTAGGTTGTACATGTAGGTCTTCTCAGTCATGAGGCCTGTAGGCTTTGAGTTTTGAGGTAATATTGTTAAACTAGGATTGCTTCAAAATATGCAAAGTTGTATGGGAAATGTAGTGGCTATGGATGAAAATGTGATGTATAGAGAGAAAGGATCAAATAGAATGTATTGTGTTAGTTCTGTATTTCTATTGGATCTCAAGCCTGTTTGTGATACTTATTCTCATTGTAAGCATTATAGTTGTGTTGGTGGTAATATATATTTCATCAAAAAAAAAATAGTTTGAAGTTGTTTCAAAAGACATGTTTTTGTAGCTGATGTGGGATACTTTATTTGGTATTTAGGCAAAACAGGAATTGGAGGATTTTTGAGAATGTTGAAAGGAATGGAGAGATATTGTTAAAATAGAAAACTAGTAGAGATGATGATAGTATTCCGAAGTTTGAGATGTATGCAATGGTTGAATATCAATATGATTGTCCAAAACAGTGGTCTGCAAGCTCAGGTTTCATCACAGTAGGAATTTTTGTTGTGACAGCTTCAACATTGTGTTTGGGGTTCCCTCTACATAATTCTCCAATCTGTGCAGTCCTTATCCTCTTGGTTTATGTCTTATGGCATAGACTTGTGGGGTATGGGTATTATGTTTTGGTGTTTTGGTTACGTAGTCCCCTAGTTCTTTCCTTTGTTTAGTTTTGGCTGTTTGTAATGTCGTCCAAGTATTGTGTTTTGAGTAGTACTTTATATTGTATTTCTAGTCCGGGTTTCTCTCTCTTTAATTGTCTCGTTTGAAGATGAGGAAGGCCGTTTGTTTGTAACGTTTTTTTGTGGTTTAATATATTGCTGCCTTTCTAAAGAAATTGTTTGATGTTGTATTGGATAGTTTAAAAGCCAAACTGTTGACTTTGAAAGTGAAGAACTATCCTTTTGTGTTAAAAGTTTCAAAAATACGTTGTATCAGCTCATGGTTGATACTAGTATAAAATAGAAAACTAGTAGAGATATTGATAGTATTCTGAAGTTTCAGATGTATGCAAGATGTATGCAATGGTTGAATATCAATATGATTGTCCAACTTGTGAATGAAACACAAGAATATGTTGGAAAGTATCTTGCAGTACAGGTATTAGTGATAAAGTCTTGGTTACTACTCCGTATTTAATTATTTCCACCCTATGTAAAAATATAGTCAACTTCCGCCAACCGTCCTCTTTTCTAGACTATAGACCTACAAGTTTTGCTATGCTTATTAATATTTCAAATTTGAAAGCTCGAGCTCGGGCTTAGGCCCGACCCTGAAAAAGGGCAAAAAAGCCTGGCTAGAAGCCCTGTCAGACCCAACAGGCTTAAATGGTCCTTATATTTTTCACCAAAGCCCCGTCGTTCGGCCCGGGCTAAGCCCAAAGCCCGTCAAAAGCCTGGGCTTTTGTAAAGCCCGTTAAAAAGCCAAAAAAGCCATGACTTTTTATAGAAAAATGCCTAGTGTTTTCCAAAGAAAGGCCTAAATTCTGTATTATTTTACATAATAACATACAACCAAATTATTATTTAGAAATGAATTATTAAATTACAACAAAAATATAATCACTTATAAATAAGTATGACTTGAATGTTTGTAGTTTGTTGTTAGAGAGCTTTTTTTGTGCAATTAATGTAAAGTAAAGTAACTCTCAAATCTGTAACTTTGTTTTGTTATATTTTAGTAATGTATTTACAAATGTTGATCAAAAATTTTCATATACAATAATAATATTATTATTATAAAATATATTAAAAAAGAAGGCCCGAAAAAGTCTAGGCCTGGCCCGGGCTAACCCGGTTCTGCTCAGTCCGGACCATTTGGGCCGAAATAGGCCTAATATTTTGGTTAGACCCGGCTTAACCCGGCCCAGGCTTTTTAAGGCCCACCCGAGATTTTGGACTTATAAAAGCCCAGGCTTTTTTCGGCCCCAACTTTGTGCACCTCTATTTCAGGTATCAAAATTCAAAATCATTAACAACTACTTATCGATAATAAAATTAACATGCGACATTTGTTCTTAAGTTTTATAGTTAGTTATTTTACTTACATTTATTATCTGTATCTAAATTCTAATATCAAATTGATTTGTGTTTGAGTTTCTCCTTTTCGTTAATAGTTTCACATGAGCAGTAAATTAATTGCAAAATTGGAATTTAGGGGATGAATAGCCACAAAAATCAATTTTAAACTAAACTGTAATAGGTCGGTTATTTTCACTATGCGACACTTGTATAAATTTTACTATCTATTTATTCATATAATGACTTTAGAGTTTCTTAATAATTTGGTTTGTGCTACATTGTATTTTGTCTTCTCTATACCTCGTGTTGTTGTTGTTGTTGTTGTTACATTGCATTTTGTATATGAAGATTGCATAAGACATTTTTGGCATATCAAAATGCTACTTGGGGTCTTGGGCTCCTGAGCTCATGATAAATGATAGTTTTACTTTGTGGTTATTTTTATTAGTTTATTTTGGATTTCTATTTGTCTACATGCAAGCCCATTCAGTACGGTATTATTATATGTAGGCTAATTTGGTTATTTGGGAAAACCAATATAGCTCATTCAAAACTCCCAATTATATGTTTATAAAAAAAATATCCATTTTTCCAAAAAAAAAATATGACATCTCGAACGTACAATTTTTATTCATCATTTTTAGTAGAAGGAAATTTTGAAATGAAAATAGTTACACATCAACACCTTCACTACACTTTTGTCAAAAGTAAGACAACAATATCTTGAATTCGCTCCTACCTTTATAGAAAATGTTGATCGTCCTTGAGCATCTGATTTATCATTTATAAGTATCGACTATGGTAATTTAACAGTGTTGCAAAAATCGGCCTACAAAGCCGATTAATCGGCGATTACAAGCTGAACGGCCTTGGACCTTGGAGCGAATTACAAGGTAATCGGCCGATTAATCGGCCTTGGACCTTGGAATCGGCGATTAATCGGCCAAAAATCGCTACACGGCCCTCGACCGCCTCGAGACCGATTCACGATTTTTGCAACATTGTCAATAGGTCTAAAACTTTTTAAAGATGATTAAAAATTTGTGAACCATAGTGGACGATCATTTCAATCCTACGAAGAATGAAAAAATCTACAATCTTGAAGAGGTCTAAAGTTTTTCCTTTTTTTTTTTTTTTTTTTTTTTTTTTGGAAAATATTGATATAAATAGGTTCATCAATAGTAGTAACAGGTTTATGAAATCAAAACTTATATAACTTGATAATGTAAAAAAAATTGTATTAATTGTATAAACATTTCTAAAAATTTATCATAATGGATACCCTAGTTACAATTTGGTCAATACATCAAATATGTATAGGTATATTGGCATAAAAGAATTAATAATAGAAAACCATTTTTTTAAAGGCAAAATTTTATTAAACTAGCAAGAAGCTAGAAACCAACACAATTACATAGTAGAAAACCATTTGATGTAGCAATCGAAACAAGCAGAACAATCTATTGACCGATCACATTCTTTAGTTTAGCCGTCCTGACTCGTGAGCAATAGATGAAAAAAAAATTATGGCCAACAACTTTTAATGTTAAATTCAAAATCTGTACAAAACATGTATTTAAAAAAAAAAAAAAAAAAAAAAAAAAAAAAAAGTACTAAAAGGTTTTACCTTTATCATTTTGCCTTTAATTAAGTGTAAAAACAAACAATAAGTTGCTAGTGGCCGAGTGGCAAATTTATTTGTATCAAGCTTGCTTAAAACATTTCATCGAAGTTCAAATCACGACACCTGCGTTTTTTGTGCTTTAAGCGAGTTGCAAAGCTGTTGTTTTATATAATTCATTGTTAATTTAAATAACTTAAAATTGGTACAGGTGGCGGATCTACGTTAATAACCCACAAAAATATGTAAACCGTTTTTATCACATACTTCATGCGTCAAAATGATTACAAAACTTGAATATATATGAAATTCTCGCTATCATTTATTTATTGATCAGTGACTAAGTGTTGATAAAAAATAAATAAAATATAAAGTTATTAACCTTTTACTACATGCATGTAAGTAAAAGAGGGATATAAGAACTGAGAGGATATGGTCTCTTTGGTCACCTTGAAAAATCTTAACTTGCTTTATATTAGCATTGCATATATTTTGAAGTCATATACAGTGAGGTCCAGCAATGAAAGACATCATATCAAGTAGCTATTAATTAATTATCTACAATCAGGTTTACGGGTTCTAGCTAACGTGCAAATTAAACTGATGTAGTGAATTGAAGGTGTATAAAGAAGAGATCTTACAGGCATGTTTGCACGTGCGAGTTCCAACGCTTTCACAAGTCTTGGGACAATCTCATCTATATCTGGGCGTTGCGATCGTTCTTCTTTCAAGCAGTCATACGCTATTTCAGCGAACATATTGAATGACTGCGAGTCCATTTGGTTCCAGAGACCCCAATCAATTATTTCGTAGAGTTTTTTCTCACGATAATGGGTAATGGCCACTGGAGCCAAATACTTATTATATTCGTTGGCTATTACTGCTCGCCTACCACAGAGTAGTTCAAACATTACAATCCCAAAGGAGTACATATCTGACTTGTGGTTAGCACTTTTTGTCTCTACATATGTTGGGTCTGTATACCCATCCATACTCCATACTTTATCAGTATTGAAAGAATTGTGCCTTTCAGATGCTTTGATCTTCATGGAACATATAAAATCACCTAATTTGGGTTCCCAGTCATCGTTTAAATAAATCAATGAACTGTTGATCTTGCGGTGTATTACACTAAAATCCCGTGACTCATCATAATGAATGTAGCTCAATGCTTGCGCAACACCGACAGCTATCTCCAGTCTTCGCACCCATGTCAACAACATCGGGTCACTTAGATGCCATTGAAGACATCCCCTGGTCTCATTCTTGATAATGATGATTTTCTCATCATTCTCATCACAAAACCCAACAAGAGAAACCAGATTCTTGTGCTTGAGACTAGAAAGCATGGAAAGCTCCATCCAAAACTGTTGGTCTCCGTCAAACCGTTCTTTATTTAACCTCCCAGCGTAGATATTAATTAACTCACCGGACCACAAGAGCTGTCCATCTTCGTAATATGTTTCATATGCATCTTCTCCGCAGATATTTTCTTCAGCAAAGTTGTCGGTGGCTGATAGTATATCTTCAAGGGGGATTTTAAGGTGAGAAAAGTCATCGGGTGAAAACATCATGTCTCTGTATTCATGAGAAGTCATGACTAAAAAGGGCGTTTAATTTGGGTTACAAAATGATGGTGAATTGAAGGAGTAGTTCAAACAAGATCTGGAAGAACAAAAGAAATACACTGAGAGAGAAGGAGTGAGGTAGGTGGTGTGTTTAACGTGTGTTTTGTATATGTGGTTGTGGATGAGCCTCTATGTCCTGGGTTATCTATATATACAGTATGTCTTTGCATTATTATATTAATATTAAAAGAATATTGACTATTGACTTTATTATATTCATATTGAAAGACTATTGACATTAGGGCCCGTTTGGTACTATGAGGGTATTAGTGGGCATAGAATGAAAGAAGTGTCATAAGACTCATAACCTTTGTATGGTTCATTTTTTGTTTCAAAACAATGAGAATTGAATCATTGAAGTGATACCAAGCTCAAGTGGTAAGTATCACTAAAATGATACAACTTTTTTGAGTGGTCCCATGTCTAGATCAATATGAGCCACAAATATTAACAATTTTTCTTTTTTAATATTTTTCCTCACTCTTTTATTTATAATAAATAATAGTTTAAATATAATACTAATTTATAAATTATATATATTACATATTTTCTCATTTCTCATTTTCTTTCAAACCTTTCCCAAATTCAAATCCTATTACAATCCTACTTACGAACCAAACGCATCCTTAGACATTCAAATTGCACATAGAATTGAAGAATCGGTGTTTTTGCATTATTAGGAACATTTTGATGAAACTACCAACGTAAAACTCAAAATGTATATTAGGAAGATCAGTGGCGAAACAAAAAAGTTAGAGGAGGGGGGAAAATTTTTGACAAAATTCGTTGTGCATACAAAGATAAAGATACAATGTTTTTACATTGTTGGGCTTATGCGTGGGGGCAATTTGATTTTGTGAAGATAACAAATCTTGGTGATGCTTAGGCGTCAAGAGTGTTTTGATAAGCTTATAGCTAAAAATTGGATAAGTCATAAATCTTAAATATTGATTTTTATCGGCTTTCTTCCGATTTCCAATAAGCCAATATGCTCAAGCCCAACATCTTTACAAAATAAGCTAATTCAAACAGTCTAAAAAATAAACTAATTCAAACAGTCTTTTATATGTAGAACAAGTCTTTTTATGCCTAGCATACATATGGGTTGTGGAGTACAACAATTTGGTTAAACAATTATCTATAAACTTAGCAAACAATATGGATGCACTCATTACACTGCCAACTCATTACACTGTCGGGTTTTGCATGGACCATATCCGTATTCAGATAACTAAATGTAATTGTCTTAGAATTTTGTTACTTTTTTTACAATGCAACTTTCACTTAGCTAATCAAAACTTTATAGCGTAACTTATACTTGTAAATTGTAATTAAATAACCTCATATTATCCACACTGTCATGTTCATTACTCAATTCCCAAATTGGTTATTTGTACTAACTTATCATTTCGTTAATATATGTTTATATATCATTTGATACATAGAAAATGCATTCATAAAGTTTTTTTTGAAAGGCAACACAGAAGAATATATTATATACAAGTAAAAACCCCCGTCCTATCTTTTGTAGTTCTAAGGTGTCGAAAATTTCGGACGAAGAGGCTCAAAGGCTAGAGATGTTTTTTAGTGAAAACGAGGTGTGGGAAGCAATTCGGGGTTGTGGTGGTGATAAAGCGCCGGGGCCCGATGGTTTTAATTTCAAGTTCATTAAAAAGGTGTGGGAGATCATAAAACCAGAACTTTTGGGTGCGATTGCATGGTTTTGGGAAAAAATGGAGATCTCGAGGGGGTGTAATGCTTCGTTTGTCACTATTATCCCTAAAGTGGCGGATCCAATTGGGCTTGGTGATTTTCGACCTATTAGCCTTATCGGATGTTATTACAAAATCATAGCTAAAATGTTAGCGGAAAGGGTCAAACGGGTGGTGGGTAGAGTAGTTGGGGAAGTGCAAAACGCGTTTATAAAAGGGAGATACATTCTCGACGGGGTTCTTATTGCTAACGAGACGATGGAGTTCTTAAAGAAAAAGAAAGAAAAAGGTCTAATCTTCAAAGTCGACTTCGAGAAGGCATATAATAGTATTAATTGGAGATTTCTTGGTGACATTATGAGAAGAATGGGTTTTGGGAATAGGTGGATCAAATGGGTGGATACGTGTCTTAGGTCGTCGTCTATGTCCATTCTAGTTAATAGATCTCCTTCGGAGGAGTTTGGGATAGAGAGGGGTGTTAGGCAAGGTGACCCGTTATCACCATTTCTTTTTATTTTGGCGGCGGAAGGTCTAAACGCGATTGTCTCTGAGGCGGTGGAAAAAGGCATATTTAGAGGCGTTATGGTAGGGGAAAATAATGTTATGGTTTCACATCTTCAATACGCGGATGATACGATATTTTTTGGACATTGGGATAAAGAGAACGCCAAATCGCTTATGTGTATTCTCAAGTGTTTCGAAGAAGTATCCGGATTAAAAGTTAATTGCAACAAAAGCAAGGTTTATGGCATTGGGGTCAACGAGGAGGAGATGACGGAGATGGAAAGTTGGTTGGGGTGTGGTGTTGGGGAATTTCCGTTCACATATTTGGGGCTTCCGATTGGTGAGGACATGAGGCGTGTTAAGGCTTGGGATCCGGTTGTAGAGAAATTCAAAAAGAGACTTGCGGATTGGAGAGCTAAAACGATGTCGTTTGGAGGGCGTTTAACATTGGTAAAATCGGTTCTTGGTAGCTTGCCTTTGTATTATTTTTCGATGTTTCGCGTGCCTTTGAGTGTTATTAAATGTCTTGAGCGTATTAGAAAAAATTTCTTTTGCGGTGGGGTGGGGGAAGAGAAAAAAATCTCTTGGGTCAAATGGGATTCGGTTATTTCATCATTTGGGGAGGGGGGGGGGGGTCTTAATGTTGGGTCTTTAAGGGCTAAAAACATGGCGTTACTTGGAAAGTGGTGGGGGAGGTTTAAGAGGGAGGGTGGGAGCTTGTGGGTTAGGGTAATTAAGAGTATTCATGGTGCTAGTGGGGGTTTAGGGGAAGGTAAGGCTTTGGGGGGGGGGGGGGGTTAGAGGTGGTGGAGGGGGCGTTTGGGGTGGTATTGTGAAGATTGGCGAAGAGATTGATGGGGTGGGGGTTGAGTTCACTTCCTCTTGGGGTGGGGTTTTGGGTGATGGGAGGGATATTTTGTTTTGGTTAGATAGGTGGGTTGATAATAGGAGACTTTGTGATAGATTCCCTAGGTTATATCACTTAGATAGGAGAAAGGAGAGTAGTGTAGCGGAAAAAGGATCAAGGGTTAGTGGTACGTGGTGTTGGGCAAGGGCGGAGGCATGTGTAAGCCAGGGGTAGCGGTTGCTACCCCTGAACTTTTACCCGGTAGTGTAATTTTAGCGATTTTTGGCCATTTTTTGGCGATTTCGCTACCCTTGAAACAAATTTTCGCTACCCCTAAACAAATTTTCGTATTTCACTACCCCTAAACTTGGCTTCTGGCTCCGCCACTGGTGTTGGGAATGAGATTGGACTAGGGAGATTAGGGGTAGGGTTAGTAAGGAGTTTGAGGAGCTTTTAGGTATTTTGCAAAATGTGGTTATTCTTAACGATTGTAGGGATAATTGGAGATGGTCGCTTGGAGAAGAAGATGAGTTCACGGTTAAAGATTTATCAAGAATGGTGGAAAGCAAGGTTCTACATGTGGATAGTGGAGGTCAAGAAACAATTTTGAACAAGTTAGTGCCTAAGAAAGTTAACATATTTGTGTGGAGGGCGCTAAAAGGTAGACTTCCGGTGCGTGACGCGTTAGATAGAAGAGGTATTGACTTGGACTCCGTTCTTTGCCCAAGTTGCAACAACGGAGTGGAAACTTGTGCTCATTGCTTGACCACTTGTGGTTTAGCCATGAGTGTTTGGGAGAAAATATTCACTTGGTGGAAGGTGGGGGATGTTAATGTGTTCTCTATCGATGAATTCTTTTCGTCTAATGGTTGTGTTAATGTCCCCTCCTCCCTTTCTCGTGTTTGGCAAGCGGTAATTTGGGTGTCGGGATACTTCATTTGGAAAGAAAGGAATGCTCGTGCGTTTGGTAACAAGGTTTCGAGTACTAATAAAATTGTTCAAGACATTCAACTTAAAAGTTACGACTGGATTGTTCGAAGATCTAATAAATATAAAGAGATGGATTGGCAACAATGGTTATGGGATCCCATAAATATTCGGATACAACAAGAATGATGATAGATCGTGAGCAGTGCAATGACTTCTTTGCTGTTTGGAGCAGTGGCACCAGTCAATACTACATTCCATTTGTCATGTTTAAGGATGCATCATATTCTAAATATTTCATTGTTTGGCTGTTGTGTATTGTGTGTGGTCCAGGACCATGTGAGTTCCTTTTTAACTCGTATGGGTCTTGGTAAAAGCCACAACAGTTAAATGGTGCCTAAGTCATGTGGTCTTTTGGTTTTTAGTCTGAGTTAGTTTTGGTGTGTTAGGTTGCATTGTATTGTTTAGTTTGCCTTTGTTTTTCTCTGTGGGTCTCTTCCTCTTTTAAGTAGCTTGTTTAATTGAGGAGAGATGCCTTGTCTTGTATTGTCTTTTCCCGTTTTGGGTTCTTTTTTATATTGTTGCCTTTCTAAAAAAAAATTACAAAGAAATAACAATGCCATAAACACCACACAATTGTAAATATAGGCATCTCCAAAGACTCAACATAAACAAATTAAGAGATCAAAATCAACAAACCAAAGAGATACAACATGACCCACCAAAAACCAAAATTATCAAGTTACTTGCAAGGAGGCATTAAAATCATCATTGTGGTTTGTATAAAGTGATAACAATAGTTTTGAATAAATTGCAAAATTCATCATTGTGGTTTGTCTAATTTGGCACTCATCTTTGAATGACCATTTTACCCCTTTTTAGAACTTACAAGGCACTTTTTTTTTTCTAATAATTTCACTCCCAAACATATCAACTAACAGCTGCAAGGGTGGCAGGAAGTGGCTGACCAGCAATAACATCGTAGCAACGTTTGCAAAGTGTGGGGTGATCAAGAAATGAACCAACTTGAGGTGAGAAGTTCCAGCATCGTTCACATTTTGAACCTTCTGCACGTGAAACGCCGATCCATATTTTATTTTCTCCTTGAATCAAATAATCTCCAGAATATGGTATATTTTCGCTTGGTGCATCCTCCAAGGTAGAAAGAATCTCAACCTATAGTACGAACAATCGAATTTAGATACCCATATCATCAAACTTGTAACACATAAAATACGTGCAATGATGCATAAATATCTAAGTCAACACTACTCCCACCATCACAAATTGTAAGTCCATGTTTCTATTTTTGGTTGTCCCAAAATACTTGTCTACTTTGATATTTCAACCAATCAAAAGAGACTTTAGTGGAGAGAGATGATATTCGATTAGTGAATAGAGTAATAGTGAAATTTCTTAAACTTTGTACAAATTCAAATTGGACTTATAATTTGGGGCGGAGGGAGAATATACTACAGTTGCCAATTTCAACTCATTTAGTTATGAATCAGTCGATTCAGGCTCTAGATGAAATTCAACATTAGATGGACCACTAATTTCTGCTATGTCTATTTCAGTAGAATCCTCAAAGATGCCCATCAACATGATAGAAAATACATTGACAGTTAGTTAAGGTGATTCATAACTATTTTAAATAAGTGTCAATTAAATTTGATATTGAGAACTTTTTTCAAATGCAAGTTTGGGAGCACTTTTAATAGGTTTATTTATTATTTTAAAAAAAAAATGTCTTAATTTAATGCAAGCTTATTTAAGCAAAAACACGTCCAACACTTTTGACATGTAAGAACAAGAATTGATAGAACTTATTTGAGCACAAACTTGAGTACTTGACTCATATGCAATATATTATACTGGGAAACTATAGTAGTAAGGGTAACAGGTCAAGCACATACAAATTTGACAAAGGTCTAAATTTAATGCAAGCTTCCTAACTCGTTATACAAAAATATAGATTAGTACTGTAATAATTTTTTTTATTTATTATTTATTTATTTATTTATTTTTATGTCAATATTAACAAATTAATTGGTTTTCAAAATAATGGACCAAAAAAAAGTGCACCAAACTGATCTGGCTTGTATCCACTAGAACCTGCTCTGTTGTGACCCGTGAAACCAACCCGTCCGACCCAACCATCTTACCATTCCTACCAAATAATGATTGGAAATACCTGAGAAGTTATGAATATGCGATTCAAAGAGTCGGCATCAAGTCTAGCTTCACACATATTCCTTAATCTCTGTGCAAGGCTATCGTCAGAGCTATGGAGGTACACCTTTGCTTCCAGGCTGGAACCAATGAGTTTGCCAGTGCGAGCAGTCTCCAAAGCTTTATTTACCTCAGTTCTCAACTACCAAATTCATACAAATCAGACGCACATACAATTTCAAAATTATTATACCATAGATGATTATTTAAAAAAAAAAAAATCAGACATCTTATCAGCAAGACATAATTGTAGTTACCTCAAGTATATTTCCCCAAAAATCAATATCTTTTTCAGGAAAGGCAAGCCATTTTTCATTGAGTTCAGGCCATTTTGACTCGAAAACAAATTTGGCTACATCAGTGTTGTCAATGCTATATTCGAAAGGAAGATTTTGCCACACGTCTTCAGCTAAATGAGGCAGAATTGGAGCAATTACTCTCACTAACGAGAGCAAATGAGCAGCAAGCACTGTTTGACAGCTTCTCCTTGTAAAACTTGAAGCACCACTGAAACAGAACCAATGTATCAAAGTCAACTAATTTGACTATAAAACCAATTAAATTTCATTATATTATATAAGAAAAAAGTTACCCGACATAAAGGCGATCTTTGGCAACATCGAAGTAGAAATTTGAGAGATCAACAATAGCAAAACGTTGAATCAACTGAAACGAAATGAATTCAGTTAGTATGAAAAAAAAAATGAGAAACCATGTATCAAGTAAAAACAACACCTTACCTGGTATATTTTGAAGAATTCATACGTTTCATAGCTTTCTTTGATGTTTTTCACAACGTTTTCAAGCTGAAACAGAGCATGTTGATCGATTTCTGGAAGATCGTGATACGCAATAGAATTTTCTGCCTACAAAATAAAAGCACAATATAAGGTAATGCATTAACTGTATTTAAACAAAAAGCAAATCAGAGCAATATTTGGAAAACAAAAACAAAAAAAACATACTTTCCAATCATGAAGATTTCCCAAGAGAAACCGCAAAGTCCCTCTTAGTTTTCGGTAGATGTCCGAAAGTTGACGGAGGACTTGAGGTCCAATCTGAACGTCTCCTGTAAAATCCACACTTGAGACCCAAAGCCGAAGCACATCTGCTCCATACGATGGTTCTTGCTGGAGAAACAAATAGAAAACATTTGATTTACTATTAAGCCATATTATGATTTTTAATCATAGCTAAATGACCACTAACCTCTTGATTCTTCCCTCCTTCAATCACAGTACGTGGATCAACAACATTACCCACAGATTTACTCATTTTTTTACCCCTCTCATCGAGCACAAATCCATGCGTTATAACTCCAGAATATGGAGCTTTTCCTGCCACATATAATGAAAATATAATAACAATAAATTAATAATGAAATCAGTTAAATTAAGAATATACTGATGGTAAATTGGTAACGATACCTTTAGTTGCAACACTGGTCAATAAAGAGCTTTGAAACCAACCCCGATGCTGATCGGTACCTTCAACATACAAATCAGCAGGATAACTGAGGGCATCTCTACTTTCTAAAACAGCAGCCCATGAAGATCCTGCAGTTTATGTATGTTTAATAGGTTAATATACAGATCCAGTCGCATATAACTGATACAAGAACTGTTTATGTTTAACATGTAACTAACAAATAGACCTGAATCAAACCAAACATCCATCGTATCAGTTCCCTTAACATAATCTGATGCTTTATCACGATATTGTTCAGGAAGCAACTCTTCTACTGACATGTACCACCATGCATCGCTGCCCTTTTGGGAAATGATCGCTGCCAAACACAAAGATTCAAATGCACATCAAATTAACTCAAAACTATCCAGCAACTTTGTTTGGGGCTTACACTTGATATGATCAACAGTCTCTTCATTTAGCAGAGGTTCCTTTGTCTCTGTATGATAGAAAACTGGAATTGGCACACCCCACGTCCTCTGACGAGATATACACCAATCTGAACGGCTAGAAGTCATTGTAGAAATTCTGTTTTCTGCCTGAATGACAATGATCATGATAATTTAGAGGAATACTACCAACAAAATGCATAAACTAGTTGGCAGCTAAGGATAGTCATAATTTCTTAACTACTCCGTATCATTTATAAACTAGTGGTAAGGCGCTTTACCTACTAACAAGAGGTCAAGGGTTCAAACCTCACTAGGTACACAATTGTGGGTAGCCATGGAAGAGTTGGAAACGGTGACGGGGATATCCCGGTTAGGCCGCGTACATCTGATTCAAAGACTCCCCCTCCCCAGTAACCTAAAGAGGGAAAACCTCGTCCGTTTACCCGTTTTGCAACATGTACAGATACAAACCTGTAGCTGCCATTAAAATGCTTTACTTATCTATGGTCCTATCCTATTTTGGTCTTTATAGTGTTCCTAAATCATTCCTACTGTTGCTTGTGAAAAGGGGTTTACTAATTGCTCCAAACTCAGGTTCTGCGTTACATGAACATGAAACCAGCCCAGAAACTAAAAATGATAAACTCTTATGAGCTTACGTCAATCAAATCCTGGAAGTGAGCAATTTCGAGTTTTGAAGATCAAAACAACATTATGTACCAGTTATATATATTCGTACCTGAGACGGAGTCCATACTACTTGATTAATCGCATTCATAGCAGCCTCTCTAAATCCTTCAACAGAGGCAAACCATTGTGCTGTTGCCCTAAAAATTGTAGGCTTTTTTGTTCGCCAATCATATGGATACTTGTGCTCTGAAAATGAAGTAAAATAGCATTTAATTATACTATTCATATGGCTGGCTCTCATTCGGAAAAATGTTGATAATTATGGATGAACAATGCTACTTACTGTAAGGTTCTACCATGACTATTGATGAACGTTCATCCAAGTGATCTATCACAGCAGCATTGCCATCACCTAATACATCAAGCCCGCAAAAGATTCCAGCTTCTTCAGTGAACTTTCCTTCATCGTCCACTGGGGATACTAAAGGCAAACCGTATTTTAATCCGGTTATATAATCATCTTGACCATGACCCGGGGCTGTGTGGACAAGCCCGGTTCCTGATTCTGTCGTGATATAATCTCCACCAACGACAACGGGACATTCTTGACCATTTATCGGGTGTGCATATCTATAACAGAATATAAAAGATGTGCATAAGTAAATTTAATTGGAATAATATTTTATTTAAATTATATTTACCTGCAATTTTCAAGATCTGAGCCCAAAACTGTTTTATTGACAACAAGCTTCACACCCCATTTGGCTTCCAGTGTTGGCACAAGGTCCAGTGCAACAATGAAAAAGTGTTTTTCATCATCATGTAAAACGCTACCAAATCTTTTCTTTTTGTCTTCAGAAGATGAAGCAACATCAGGTGCGCATGACTGCACTTCAACAATAGCATACTGGAGCTTGGAATTCACGGCAACAGCTGAAATGAAATACAGAAAGAAAGGAAGTGCAGATAAGCACGTGAATATATTATATATATGCAGATAACTTCACAAGCGTACGAAAACCAAAAAAAAAAAAAAAAAAAAAAAAAAAAAAAAAAAAAAAGAAAAGGAAGACACACACACACATACCAGCATTAGCAGGAATAGTCCAGGGAGTGGTGGTCCAAATTGCTAGGGATAATTTGGGGAGAAATTCATCGAGTAATCCACCTTTAGTTGGAGTACTTAGTATTTTGAAAATTGCATACATGCTTTTTGAAATATGGCCATCCTCATACTGCATGAAAAAGTATGTTTGTTACTTGTATCTATGAAGAACTAAAACTAGAACCTACGTAAGAGTTGCCAATTTTGATTAATCAAAAAATCTTATTATTCATCAAAGAAGCTGTTAATCCATTTACCTCTAATTCAGCCTCAGCAAGTGCAGTGCGGGATGAAGGACTCCAGTGCACTGGCTTTCTGCCCCGATATATGTACCCTTTGAAAACCATCTGCCCAAACACTTCAATCTGGAAAGCCAAAAGGACTACATGATAATGAGAACAACAAAAGCAATAATAATATACTATAGCCTCATTTTACCTGAGCAGCTTCATATTCTGGATCAAGGGTGAGATAAGGATGATCCCAATCAGCCCATACTCCAAATCTCTGTAGACAGACAGTAAAGATGTTTACTCTTCTATTAATCTTTAATCGTATGAATATGTAACCAAAAACATTGATACTACAAGTAAATAAGTAACAGATGACCTTATGTACGACATAATCAATTCATGAATTATTTAGTTATGTAAATTTGCTGTTTGAAGTTTAAACTGACCTTGAATGACGCCATTTGAGCCTTCACAGTTGCTTTGGCAAATTTAGCAGCTTTTGCTCTCAATTTTATTGGTGTTAGCCCCTTTCGCGCATCTTGGTCCAGTGACTGCAATACTAAGATAATTCAACAGAAAATTACCCATGATTGAATCTAAGAGTTACAAGAACAGAATAAAACCTAGCAACAAACTATCACTTGCCTTTCAACTCGATAGGTAGACCATGGCAATCCCAACCAGGAACGAATTGAACTTTACAGTTTTGTAGAAGCTGTCATATTCAATTGTGTGAGTAATTCCATACAACAGTAATTAATGAAGTGCATCATTCTCGCACACCTTTCAAATAGCGCAGTGCAAAGCGTATGTTGCAACCATACCTTATACCGGTTAATGATATCTTTTATAATCTTGTTTAATGCATGTCCGATGTGTAAATCACCATTAGCATACGGAGGTCCATCATGAAGTATAAAACTTCCCTATTAAAAGCAGAAGAAATACCAAATACGAGTAAATACATGGAGCTATGTAGTAGACATAGTGGACTTGAATAAGCTTCTAAACTGACCCCGTTATTCTTTTCAGCAACTTTCATGAAGACCTGATTTTCATCCCATAATTTTTGGAGTTCAGGTTCCCTTACAGCAGAATTTGCTCTCATGCCAAATGTTGTCTTAGGAAGATCAACAGTATGCTTGTACTTTCCATCTCCTTGCTTTGTTCCTAAACAACAGCATAAAATCATTTTAAAGTCAAAAAACTCTGTAAGAACTTCAGATGAGATAATTTTACTGACTAAAAAGATCTATAAAAGTTGTAATCCAGTATGTACCTTTAGATTCTTTCTTGGCAGCCATCACAGGTCCACGAGATCTTCGCTTTGACTGAGTACAAAACGCACTTCTAGGATTTATATAGAAATATGTAAGATGGAAGAGCGACGAGAGCTCAATGGAAGAGCACCGTCGAAAATCAATGATGCTAAAAGAAGACGGTTTTGTAAATGATGAGCAACTTCTCAGTGACAGAACCTGAACAGTTTTTGTAGGATAGAATTAGTGAATACTATGAACATAAGTACACAACAATCAAACAACATACAAAATTCAAACAGAGAGTAGATTAACCATATAATAAATTCGAGATTGTAATTTCAAACATTCATACGAAGATATAAAGATGAAATATATATTAGTGTAAAGATTCTTCATATGAGCAGACAACAAGATTATCAAAGAGATGTCCAAAACACCACTCTGTTTATGCCCATATGGAGTAGGAAAGCAGAAGGTTTAAGTTGATAACCAATATTGTGAACAGGAAAAATCTGCAAACGCGTGTTACCTGGTAGTTTCTTGACTTTATGAACAAGAAATCCTAATACGACCATAACTAGGAAACTATAGATACATTCCTAATTATAAAATATTCCAATAAACTAGATAAGCTTAAATTTAAAGATAGTACTTAATGAATCTGGACTTGAAGAACTTGAGGGCATAGGATTCAATCCAGCCACAGGTTCTCCCTATGGCTACCACCCTAAACAAATTATGATCCAGCCACAGGTCCTCCATCACTATCAAAATGCATACACTCGAAATATGAAAGAAATTACCATTTTACACCCTTCTTCAAGTACAAACATAACCAAACAACAACACCCAATCCTGCCAAGATTGGTGTATGGGGAAGGTAAGATGTAGACAGTCATGCCCACTATCGTAACATCTACAGCTACTAATCCGTGGTACAGAGACTCCTTCTAGGCAGACCTCCGGCCTAAACCATAAACAGTCTTAAGAAAAACCCCCTAATCATAACATCTACTCCTACTAATATATCCCATTTCGCTTCACAAAAACAATCTAACCAACAAAAACTCAAATGAGGTCTCACTTACATAACAACTTTACATCAGAATCCAATCAGACAGTTCATCAAGGCTTAAAAGCATATAATAACAACTTACTTCCAAATATGTATCGAAATAAATCCTATCTTTTTTTATTAACGGCATGAACAACCAAGTTTCAACTTCGTTGCTGGCGTGTAAGCACCTTAACAACACACATAAACCTTAAACTATGTCACCATTCATGAATTACCACCTTCTTAATCACTACTAATATCCTAAACCGCAAACTCTAAGACAAAATTTCCAATTATCAGTACATCTAATGCTACTAATTTATCCAGATTCGTTTCAAAATTACCAACTTCTTGATCACTACTACAAATATCTTTAACCATAAACCGTCGAAAAAGGTTCCTACTATAATACTACACAATTAATGCTACTAATTTATCCGAGGGTATGGAGACTCGGCTTAAACCAAAAATAGTCTAAAAAAGTCCTCACTATCATAACATCTAATCCTGCTAATTTAACTACTTTCGCTACATAAAAACAATCTAACCAACAAAAACTCAAATGGGTCACAGTTACATAACAAATTCAGACCATTTTTCACTCACACGTTCATCGAACACTGGGTATGCACCTCATACAACTAACAAAAAGCCACTAAACCCATTAACAAAAACCCGAAAAAACTCCACAGAACAGCTCAAAACAACAAGAACTCAAATGGGTCATACTTGCTTAACAAATTTACACCATTTTTTCAATCAGACACTTCATCAAGGGTTAGCAACTTAAGTCCAAACAGCTTTCAATTTCGTCCTCGTATGATACATTTTGCTGACATGTAAGCACCTTAACAACACACATAAATCTTAAACTATGTCACCATTCAAGAATTACCACCTTCTTATTCACTGCTAATTTCCTAAGCCACAAACTGTCTAAAAAAGTCCCCACTATCATAACATCTAATCCTGCTAATTTAACTACTTTCGCTACATAAAAACAATCTAACCAACAAAAACTCAAATGGGTCTCTCCAACACAACAAATTCACTCACACATTTCATCAAACACTTGGTATGCAACTCAACTCACATAGCAAAAAACCATTAAACCCATTAACAAAAACCCAACAAGATTCCACAAAGCAACTCTAAACAGCAAGAACTCAAATGGGTCACACTTACTTAACAAATTTACACCATTTTTTCGAACAAACATTTCATCAAACAGTTAAAAACCCATTTAAAGAAATACTTACAGTGTGAGAAGATTGCATAGCCATTGGAGAAGATGGGTTTGGTTGTTTTTTATTAATGGGTTTGAATTGGGTTCATTTTATCGAATGGTTTTGTTGTTTGGATAAAGTGTGAAAAGTGTTGGTTTATATGTGTTTGGTGGACTTTGGGTGTTTTTATTTAAGTTTATTTGCGGGCTTACGAGTTTATTTGATTTCGGTTTATATTTTATAAGCCCGGATTTTCCGGTTATATCGACACTGAAAGAAGCTAATAATCCGGGTTGATGAAATATAAACTGGTATCAAATAAGCTGATAAGCTTACATATAAACTTAAACAAACGCCTTTTTTGTATAGATGCAAATAAAATGTATTAAAAAGTTGTTAAATTTAGTGTAAGTATTTTATTCAGGTGATTTATGAAAAAAATAATAATTTTAGTTATAAGTTGTCAAATTTAGAAATTTGTAAGTTTTATAGAAAGTTTATCTTTACCTATTAATAAATAGTAGTGTGATGAAAAATAAAAAAATAAAAAATAAAAAATAAATAAAAATAAAATTACAGTATAGTATTTTTATTTGGCCAAAATACATTTTAGTAGTCTAAAATTATATTTTGTCATATTTTACCAAGTTCAGGATAATAAAATACATTTTGGCCTATTAATTCAGCTCGTACATAAATGAAGTTGAAAGGTTATAGTTTTAAGTATGTCAAAATTGCAAGTATTATACCTCATTTAAGTCATGTACATGTCTCTGAAATACTCGTACAGGCAAAACTTCATAAGTTTACTCATCTAAAATTGCAAGTATTATTCTATCTAGTAATTGAAACTAAATTATTCTTATTCTTATTATTTTTCTTTTAAAGTTGTGATAAATTTTTATAACTATACAAATAAGCAATTCAAGTAGAATAGAAGCAAATAACAAAGGAATGATGACTCACACAAAATAACACATATAATTGATCGTTCACATACAAATTAAACTTTAGAACTAATGTACCGTTTAACACTTTAACAATCAAACTTATAATCATGGACAACTAAACAAAATAAAGAATGATACCTTGTGTAAAATAAGTGAATGGAAAAGAAGAAGAGAGTTAAGAATTTAAGATTGACATTTGTATGTTTGGTTTTAATAGTGTGGAATAACTTGACAAGTGTATTTATAGATAGTTGAGTATGTTAAGCCTTTCTTGCACCCCAAGTTACTATAATGTTAAAGAAATATAATATTTTTATTTTATGAGTATTGATTGACATGACAAATATGTGGTAACATCCTGTTAGTGAAATGAAAAAAAATATCAACTTAGCAATAAATTAATAAATCACTGTCATATATATTCGGAATATTCCCTACATCTTAAAATATAAGTACATTTTAACTTTTTGAATTCAACTTTTACCATAAATATTTTTGTTTTTATTATATAATACTTGATGAAGTATTATATAATAAAAACAAAAATATTTAACGTCAAAGTTTGATTCAAAAAGCCAAAATAAACTTATATTTTGAGAGTGAGTATTAGATACAATATTTATCATAGCTTTAGGCTTGGATTAATCATTTCTTTATTCTTATACAACTCTTTTTGAGTTTTTTTTTAACACACCATAAGAAAAGGAAAATAAATATGTCGTTTAAGAGTATTTATAGTGATGGAGTTTTTAATAACTTTATAAATTCTTCAAACCATCAATTAATAAAGTTTTGAATTTTATAAAAGCTTATTGCACTGTCTGTAAACCTTTTTAGTTTAAAAAATATTCAACAATTACATATAACTCATAAACCTCTTCATTCCACATGGGCATGAAATATAAATTCATTATGGTGAAAGCAAAATATAAACATTTTCATATGTTTATAAATTTAAAAAAAAAATGATGAACATTAAAACAAAATGAACATTAACACTATTATTAATGAACATCAAGGTAATTCAAAAGTCATAATTGATGAATATTCATACCATGATTAATGAACATCAATTTCAAATCAAGATACGATGAACATTATGAACATTCACAACATCTGATGACCAATGAACATTCAGACCATGATTAATGAGCATTCAAAACATGATTGATGCACATTTGGTATTTGATGAACTTATGGGCAGACTATTGATGAATATTTCGTTACGTTTTGATAGAGGAGTAGCTAGATGTAAGAGCTAATAAGGGTGTTTATCGCCACTTTCTATAAGACCGCATCTCGTTTGACGATTGGCTAAGTAGGATTTGTAGTGTTTGGTTGTAAACAAACCAAGTTTGAAGGCCGTTGTTTAGGGATGTGAATGTTGTGATTATTGATCAAAAGAATGTTTGTTATATTCATCGGTCTATGTTAATGAATAAAAAATGTTTTGTAGTTTTTTATTTGTTTATTATTATTTGTTTTAATTCAAGTTCATCAATACAAAATGTTTATCAGATTTTTAATCTTTATCAATCTAATTTTATCAAAACGAAATATTCATCAATAGTCTGCCCATAAGTTCATCAAATAACAATGTGCATCAATCATGTTTTTAAATTTCATCAATCATGCTCTTAATGTTCATTAGATGTTGTGAATGTTCATCAATAAATGTTTATCATATATACTTTCAATGTCCATTGTATCTTGATTTGATGTTCATCAATCATGATTTATCCTATCTTGATGTTCATCAATTATGGTATAAATGTTCATCATATTTTGATGTTAATCATATCCTAATGTTTATCATATCTTGATGTTCATCATAACTAGATCGTGAGTTGGAGGGAAAAAGAAATGAAAAGAGGGAAGAGAAAGAGATAAGGTGATTTTTTATACTTTCTTGATCCAACTTTCTATTTTGATATGCATCCAAAATATATTAATAACAAATTTATAAAGAAAAATATCTTATAAATTTATAAAGAAAAATATCTTATATAGTGAAAGATTATAGCATAATATTAATTTTTATCATAAAATATGAAAGCTTCGAAAATATTTTATAATCTATCAATTTCATCTAGCATTTTCGATGATTCTTATGGTGTAAAATTGTTGAGCAGATGTAAAAGATGGAGAAAGAAAATTAATGAGATGAAAATGAAATTACAAAGAGAAAAATAAAAATAGTCAATGAATCTAAAATAAAAATAATCAATGAATATTTGCACATGATAATGTAAAGATAGTTTGGATATTTAAATATGGGTTTTGCTAATATGTGACTAGTGGGTATATATTAACATGTTAATAAAAGGAAGGTTTTGGTTTATTTATGTGAAAATTATGGTTAAATATAGTAATTTATCATTTTATTTAATGTGTATTTAATGTCTTTTTTGGTTGAATAAGAAAATTTATGTTTATTAACTATTGTTAACTTGTGCCCAGTGAGTGTTTGTTTGCAAAACACTTAAAAAATTTGGAGCACCTTTATTCAAAACATCTATTTTTAAAACATTATAATGATGGTAGGTGTATAGTTGAGCGATTTTCATCAAATTTTCCTTATATAATTAACTTCTTACTAAAAGAGCACGGTGTTGTGCCAAACAACATGCCGGTAGGTTTTTTGGCACCAACGGGGGCGTCATATTGCACCGGTCCCCATGACATTTTGGCGCCATTCCTCCATTCGTCGATGAAATAGCGAGCGCTGGTGGGTTTTCTCTCTTTTTTTGAGTGGGTGACGTATTTTTTATAATATCTAATACCTACATGCACCAATAACAATTATAGCTGGAGAAAGTATTTTAGTTATTGTAATGTTATTTGATGGATGCTAAGGTAGCACACCAATAACGATTATCGGTGCAATACTGCGCCTAGCACTCTACTGATCAGTATTTTCAATTTCATGAAGAACACAGTGAAGTCGATGAAAGTCAATAAGTTGACTTTGTTGACTCAAAAGTCAAAACCTTTTTGATGTTTACTAGTTTAATTTCATCCCAATGTAGAACATAGATATGTAAATCAAAACTTGTTTACGATATTGCTTCACTTATAGAAGCTTCATGGTTTACATTGTAACATGATAGACTCTAAAATCTTGTCAGGACCCACCATATTCAATAAGAATACACTTGGACTTTGTGAAGAAGTCAACTGTGCATTTAGTACAGTACATAAATAAACTTTACTAATTTTTGGTTCTGAATCATCTAACTTAGTAGCTTATACAGATACAGAAATTAATCATACTTGCAACAGCTTTATGTCGATACAAGTATCCTATTGTCGACCAAAGATGCTTCAAATCCTAAAATGAACAGAGATAGAAATCCAACATTTGATTAAAGGTTTCAGAGATGGTAAAACTAATTGAGCCAGAATCAAACCACTGAGCCCGGCGATTGCTCCTTCGGTTCATGGAAGTGCTTAATGCTCACCCCTAGTGTGAAGTGATAACCTGGTTGTTTTACATGTAATGTGTATGTCGAATCTTCTATTGCATTCTTGGAGTAAAAATGTTACACAACTATTATGATTTACTCATCATCTTTTGAATGTTGCTTTTGTTAATCATCCTTTGGTAACCGAGACTTGTGAATTACACTTTTTGTTGTTTAGAAGGCACCATGAGTTATAACATGTTTTTAGAACATAAGTAAAACAGCTTGTGCTGCTTCCATTAAATAGGCCATTCAGCATCCCGGTTTTTCCGGTTGAATCCAGTTTCCGGTTGGATCGGCCAGTTTAGTCCGGTTTTCAAAACACTGGTTAGAGGTGACAAGATGGTTGGATAACGTGTGAAGATGGCCTATGGGTCAAAATGGGCGTGACCAGGTCAGATTGACCCACGGTATCTTATCTGACTCCATGTCACAGTAATCGGATTATGCCACAAACACGCCAAACTACCTAAATATAAACAGAGAAAGTAACAAAAACAGCACCATCATTTCTTGGGCTTGAGTTGATATATTACAACCCTTTGTTACAAGTTGACATATATGAAAACCACTGAATCATTTAAGGCATTTTCGCAAAATGATCAATGATCATTCAATCTTTCATTCGCCTAAGAATACAATCTACACACCACAGACCAATTTTTAGTTCCCAGAAGCTTCACACCATAACTACACTCTTCAAAATAAGCTTTTCTACGCTCGACGCTGCAGTTTACAACATCCCTTTGCTTGCTCAATGGGTCAAATGGTGGAACTTGATCACCTTCGTCTTCATTGGCTCGATCATAACACACTAAACTATCCAATCCATCATCCAAAACGATGTTGTGACGTAAATAACTACTAAACTCGAGCAACCTACTTTTGTCATGTTTATAAGTCACGTTGTTCTCAACGAGCCACACCGGATTCACCATATGCTCATTAGTACCTCCATGGTTACGAATTTGTTCTCGTATTAAATGACATCTTTGGAACACGAATCCCCTTAATGACTCATCGGTGGGACTAGAAGTTGCATGGGTAAGTGCAATGATACAGTTACACCACATGGAAGAACCAAGTGAACTTGTGATTAACCTCAAAAGATGTGAATCATCATCGCCTCGTGTATGTGTGTCTAACCTATCAACATAGAGCACAACATCTGGGGTGTGTTTTTTTGCGAGTCTCTTTATAGACTTGAGAATTTTCAAGTTGTAAGATCGTTCAAAGGGGGAACACTTGAGGCCTGGTGTGTCGATAACTCTAAGTTCGATTCCTTCTATAGTTCCAACTATTTCTTGTATAATAGTTGTGCCCGGATCAAATGCATTTGTCGAGGCTTTGTTTTCACTAAAAATGGAATTTATAGTTGCGCTTTTACCAATACCAGTCTTTCCAATAGCTAAAATGGTCATATGAGAATCAAACTCGTTCAATAATCCAAGAAAACGAACAAGCTTTAGAAACTTTGACTTTACCGGCTGCATTTTGACCAGCGATTCTTCTTGTTCATTTCCACTGATAGTTGCAGACTCGGACTCAATCTCATTGCCTGAATCTGAAACATTCCTTGCAATGACTCTTTCCAAATCAAAACTTGGTTCATCCGGTTCTGAAAGCTTTACAACATCATTCAAGCACTCGACCATATATCTCTCGTCTTCGATTGTATCGGCTGGAACAGAACACCTCGTCGAACCATTCAATCCTTTCAATTCTACAATATCATTGATATCCTCACCTTCATCATGGCTAAAGGCTCCAGCTTTAGTGGCCACAACAACCTTCATCACTCCCATTTCTTCTTCCACTTCACTTGGCCTATTCTTGGATTCGGTTCTATAAACATCAACGACTTCTGGTTCACTCTCATTGACAGTATTGCTCATTTCATTTAACTCTGAAAGCTCATGGACCTCATTCAAACACTCAACTTTACAACCCTCATCTCCAATGGACTCGTCTGAAATGCAAACCCTCATTGAATCGTCCAATTCATCAATATGACTCGTATCACCATTACCAAAAGTTCGAACTTTAGGGGCCATATCAACCTCCATTGCTACCATTTCTCTTTCCTTTTGGTCTACCGTTTTCTTGGATTGATTTCCACAACAATCAAACACGACTTCTTGTTCACTTCCACTATCAGTATCGATATCAATATCATTGCCTGAATATGAAACAATTTCTGCACCACTTCTTCCCAAATCAAAGCTCATTTCATCCGATTCTGAAATCTTCACAGTCCCATTCATGCACTCGGGTTCACATACCTCATCTTCAATCGACTTGTTCAACTCACTAATACAACTGCTATCATCATCATAAAACACACCCTCACCCTCAACTCCATCATCACCTTCATCACCACTAAATATTCTAACTTTAGGCGCCATAACAACACTCTCCACAACCCCATCAACCGAATCAATATCACTATCACTATCACAATCACCGCTCAAACGCGCAACAGGCACACCCAAATTACCACTACTACTACTTTCCGCACATGGGTCATTCACAAAAGGCCTGAAAATGCCACCTTTATCAAAACCACCACAATCTTTAACATTATCTCCATATGGGTACTTCACAATAGGCCTAAAAAAGCCAACTTTATCAACACCATCACAACCTTTCGCATTATTTGATTTATTTCCATCTGGGCACTTAGCAAACGGCCTAAAAACACCACCTTTATCAAAACCATCACAATCTTTCACATCATTTCCATTTGGGCACTTCACGATAGGCCTAAAAATCTCATTTTTATCAGAACCACCACAATCATTAACATTATTTCCATCCGGGCACTTCACGATAGGCCTAAAAATTTCATTTTCAACAAAACCACCACATTCTTTAACCTCATTTCCATCTGGGTACTTCACAAAAGGCCTAAAAATCTCATTTTTATCAAAACCAACACATTCTTTAACCTCATTTCCATCTGGGTACTTCACAAAAGGCCTAATAAGCTCATATTTTTCAACTCTAGACTGTTCTAATACAATTTCATCATGTGGGTATGTTGCAAAATCATCATTTTCATCATTAAAGCTACTAATATCAACACTACTACTAGTACTAGTACTAAAGCTACTGCTTCTTGAATAATTATAATTGTTATTACTAGATAAGTTATATTCAGAATCTGAATCAATTGTAAGTGGAGCTCTGATTGGTATAGAAGAAGAACCTGGTTGGTCTTGTGTTGAATCTTTGTTCATGGTGAAATGGGGTTAATTTGAAGAAGATGGAAAATTTTGAATTTTTGGTGAGTAGTGTTTGTTTTTTAGGGTTTTGAATTTGGGATTGTACTTCAAAAGAAATGGATTTTGTGTGGGGGTTTGGTGGGAAGTACAAGGAGTTATGTTTTGTCTCAAGATTATTACGAGAAACAAGTTACTTTTGGTTGGTTGAGGAATCCACTACTCGTTATAGGTGCGTCATAGTGACGCAAAGAGTCGTAAAAACGTGAGACGTGACCTTCACATTACATAATAGATTAAAACGTTAGCTTAAAATGTGACGTGAGATAAGGCATGAAAAGACGCAATAAGGTGCGCTAAGGCGTGAGGCCTTTTTTGAATTCAATAACGATGAAAAGGGTTCTTTTTGAAGGAAATGAAGAAAATTGAATGAAAAGATAGCTCAATGACTTAGTTCCTTATGTATAACACTTTTTGTATACTCGATATATATAAAATATGATAAGTAATATATAAATTTATAAATATTTTCATATTTTTTGCTTCTAAGGCTTTGTCATAGCTTCTAAGACGTGAGGCTTGACCATGCCGTCACGGAACGCCTTAAACATTGATTATACACATAAAGGCCACTTGTAATATTCTGACGAGGAATAAACCAATGATCTGAGAGGTGCGTGTGTGTGTGGGAAGAATCTGGAACCCTCGCCTTTATCACAAAAAAGTAGAAGTGTTAGGCTGTGTGTGTCTCGAGAATGTTCGACTGCTATAAGGGGGAAAACAGGCCGGAAAAGCAAAGGCCAGGATTGAACTAGGAAATCGGGCCATAGGAGCCCCCCAATTTTGGCGAGAAACACATGGACCAAAATGACGTCGTGAACTTTGTGTTATAATATATATTAGTAATGTGGACATGTTTCATAGTTCGTGTCAGATGCATTATTGATGCTTTAAGGGTATTTACAATTTAACTATATCATGTTAAGAATTAAAAATATACACAATACACATTATATATCACACGCACAAAACAAACCCTCTAATCTATGAGGGGGCTCACCTCTTAAAAAAAATGCGACTATTGAACAAAACTAATGTCTCACGCGTGGTAAGAGACATGTATTACACATGATATAGTTAACGAGACACTATATAACCTTGTGATGGATTCAAATGAAGCTATCCCACCCATTTCATAACTCCATGAAGCTAGTACATATAATATATAACGACAATATATCGTGAAAACAACGAAATCAGATAACTTTTATAATGTTAGATATTTTTGGTGGTTTTAATATTGCAGTTGTTGTTTGGTAGTCAACAAGTACAAACAATGGTGGTGTAGGATATATAAAAGGTGATGCCGGTGGTGTGTGATGTATGTAAAAGAATGAATAAATGATAATAAGCCAAAACTTCAGTTTGATTTTGTGTCACGATAATAAATTCAAGCACCGTAAATTGTTAGTCAAATAATCAAAAACTACATTTACATAAAAAAAAAAAAAAAAAAAAAAAAAAAAAAAAAAAAAAAATCTTTAATCGGTTTGAGTATGTGTGACAGTGGGTCAAACTTCAAACCATGTGTTCTACTTAGGGGTGTTGATCGGTTCGGTTTTCGGGTTATTCGTTTAAAAGTTTTTTTAGGGTCAAACCGTGAACCAAACTAAACCGAATTCAAATTCGGTTTGGTTGAATTCTAGTTCGTTTTGGTTCGGTTCGGTTTTCGGTTCATATCCAAACCGAGAACCGAATTAAAAGTTCGGTTTGGTTTTATTTTGGCAAATTCGTTTCGGTTATAAGTTTGATTCGATTATTTTCAGTTCGGTTTGGCTTCGGTTTTCGGTTTAATCGGATATTTCGGTTTTTCTGCTCACCTGGTTCTTCTCGTTTGCAGCTTGAATTTTTTATCACAATATTGGCCCGGCCCAGCCCATCCCATCCCATCCCAGCCCAATTATATATATGAATTGAAAAGTGAAAACCTGTAACCGGTAGGTGCCAAGTGTGCTTCTTCTACCCACCATTTTATCCAAAAATAACAAACAAACAAACAAACAAACACACTTATTGAATGGGCTTTACAACAGCAACTCTATGTTTATCTCCTTCAACCCTCACCGGAATTGTAACTAACCTTAACCGCTCTTATAACAAATCATCTTCAGTTTCATTTATTTCTTCCTTTCCAAAAACTAATCTCAATTTCACATTCAAAAAATTATCATCATCTTCAAAGATGACGTCATCATACAGTGTTCATGTTCACGCTTCTTCTTCTTCTTCATCTACTGGTATGGAATTGATTTTTAGATTGTTTTGTTTGATGAGAATTATGTGTTTAAGCGATGCTTGGGATTTTTTTTTTTTTTTTTTTTTTTTTTTTTTTAATTTTTTTATATATTTTTTTTGGGGTTAAAAGTGGATTATTTTAGGTTAAGGAGTGTTTGGATTGTAGTAGCGGAACCAGAAAAAATAGGATGTAATGATAAACCGAGTATTTTTACTTAGAGACGAATGATTTATAAGGCTTTAGAGTGTTGAATGTTGGATTTTAGTATGTATGTAGAGGGCAATTTGAGTTTTTGGTGTGCCACTTTCGGAAAAAAGTCAAAAAAAAATAATAATAAAAATAAAAATAAATAAATAAAATCTCAAACTTTTTCGACTAGCCATGGGGACACTGCCCTCCACACTTCCTACATAGATACGTCCCTATTTGGATATACTAATGGATTTCAGAATGGCCCAATTTTGAATCAATGATCCACTCTCTAGTAAAAATAAAGCCATTTCTCAAGACTAGTGCGACTAACTGACTTTGCGACTCCATTATTATTTTGACATGTGTCGCATTTTTAATTTGTAACGTAGTAGTGGTTGGTGAGATGTTTTTTTGGGCGAATAACGGCTATTGTACTTTCGGGCGACGAAATTTTGTTTTTTTTTTTCAAAAAAAAAGAAAAGAAAAAAAGAAATCAAAATTTTTCCATTTTTTTTTTTAATTTTTGGAAAAAGACAATTAGGTAGCACGAAAGTACAACAGCCGTTAAACCCAAAATAAAATATCTCACCAAAACCACTGTGGTTGTACTTTATTAATAAAAAATAGGACACGTGTTAAAATGTTAGTGGAGTCGCACACTGTTATCACTTAGTCGCACTCCTATATAGTAGTCATGCTCACGTGTCTTCATTATCTGCTGGTACGGAATTTTTGGTAATATGTTACGTAATTTTGAGAGTTGTTTTAGGCTGTTTTTGTGTAGTGTGATTAGTTTTGATGTGTTTAAGGGGTGTTTGGGATTGTGTATATGGTAATGTAGATACTTTCGATTTTGGAGTGTTTGGATAGAAACAAAATTGCCGAACAGTCTAATGTCCGGGATACACGTAACAAATGGGTGAAGAGATGATGAGCCATGTGTAGCATTTATGACGACAATCACACTTAATTGAGTTTTAGTGTGAGTGGGTGAGTTATCATTGTAATATGAGAAATGATATATATTTAAGTATCTTTATTTGCAAATTTTAATTCATTTTGATAGTGAGAATCCTTGCGTAGGAGGTGTTTGGGATTGCACTTTGATACACCTGAATCCTGATCAACTGCTTTGTGTTTGTTGGATGAAAGTAAATCGCTTTATAATTATATGGAGTGAAATAAGCAGTTTGAAAGTTTCTAGTTCAGACTGTATATCTAATTATGATTCTTTTACCTTAGTTCCTTAAAGAAGCATAATTGTCAAACACTCAAACAACTCCGTCAAACTGAAGAAAACTAGCTGCTATGATCTTGCATTTGAGGCCATTTTATATTATCATAAATATATGCAGTCTTTTATGCGCTTAACATATCTTTCAATTCTCGATTTTACTTTTACTTTTTACTGCTGTTGAATTCACATTTGAACTTCCCTTCAAAAACTTGATGATGTTGAAGGTGCTGCAAGTGAAGCACTGGACAGCTCATCTTCTGCACATGTTGGAGCAAGTGACTTGCTGATTGTTGGACCAGGTGTTCTTGGCCGACTAGTTGCAGAAAAATGGCGTGAGGTGAGATCAACAAATGTTAAAGTTTTATATATTTATTAGTTCACTTTTAATTGGCTATTAATGTTGACTTGTTTTAGAAACTGAAATAGTTTTTGATTTTTTTTAGACCTTATGTAAATTAGAGTTCTAAAGTTAGCGTGTGTTACACTTGTTTTAAACTATCTGCAATAGCTGGTTACTCAAGGATACTGCTATTCTACTGGCAGGAACACCCAGGATGCCAAATTACTGGGGAGACGGTTACTACAGACCACCACGACGAGCTTGTTAAAATGGGGATCAATCCAACTTTGAAGGGGGTTAAACGGGACCAGAAGTTCCCTTACATAATTTTCTGTGCACCACCTTCTAGAAGTTCAGACTATGCAGGTGATGTCGGGTAATGCACAAGTTTAAAACTTTTGGCGTTGAGTTACTTTTGTAGTCTAAAAGTTTATTTATTTTGTTGTTATTGAAGTACATTTTGTATATGTTGTAGCATAAGTGAGTAATTGAGATAATTTATTGATACAAGTACTGATATTACGTCTAAAATTTGCATTTTTAAACGCTGATAATTGTCGTTGATTTGAAACAAGCAGGGAAATTGCATCACTTTGGAATGGCGAAGGCTCTTTCCTGTTTACTTCAAGCTCAGCACCATATGATCGCTACGACAATGGACAATGTTATGAGGTGTTGCATTTAACTTTAATCTTTCTACTGCTTGCTGAATTTTTAATTATTTGTTTACAGTAGTTTAAACAAGAGTTACTTCTCTTATATTTTAAATTTTATACTTTTATATAATTATCTTAACAGGACAGTCCAGTGGTACCAATTGGGAAGAGTCCCAGGACGGATATCCTTTTAAAAGCAGAGAAGAACGTTTTGGATGCTGGTGGTTGTGTAGTTAGGTTGGCGGGACTTTACATATCCTTTTGCACCACTTGAACTTTGGCATTTCCTGTATTTTCAAAATTCATATGCGAATCTCTGTATTATTCGATCTTTAACTCTTTTAGCACACGGTAGATAGAGGAATGCACCTCTATTACTTGCGACAAGGAACAATTGAAGCTAACCCTGATCATCTCGTCAATCTCATCCATTATGAGGTGCTTTAACCTATCTTGATAAACTGACTAGAGTTGACTTTTAGTACGTGTGAAACAATGTTGAGGTGGGCCGAGCGGCAAACACTTTTTTGCCATTGCTATAACGAATTGTACAAATGTATAACGTGTTAGTATCAATATATGAACCAAATTATCAGAATATATATTTAGTGTTATCAAACGGTTTACGTGGTTTTATACATTTTGAATACAATTTGGATGACTTTCGCACTGTTTGACCCGGTTTTATATCAGCTAATTTTTCCCAATAGAGAAAAAAAAAAAAAAAAATCAAAATTGTCCCAGTTACCCATAAATGGGCTGAAATTTTCACCCCTGTAATCGACCTATTCGTTCTTATGTGATTCATTATATATTCAAACTATCTAATAAGTAATAATTTTATTGTTTGCATCTGTTGTACAGGATGCCGCCTCCCTCTCAGTTGCAATTCTGAAAAAGAAACTTCGCAGTCGGCTATTTTTGGGCTGTGACAATCATCCTGTATCCAGGTCTGTTCTAATCAAGTCTGAATCTCCATACATGTAGGGGGGGGGGGGGGGGGGGGGCTGGGTTGACACTCAAACACTATTAACCTTTTTGTTAATTTTTCAAAGTTTCGTTTTAACTAAGGATGTGCTAATTACAATTACTAAAACAAATATTAGTACAATAATAATTAATATATATCTTGAAAGTGTTAAGTGTTAACTGAGTTGACCCAGTTGAGATAAAACACAGTTGAACTCGACCCATCCATAAGTAAATGGGTTGAAATTACCATGTGTGATGGAATTGTCTCTAATTTAACAACATTTATTTTGTCAGACAAGAAGTGATGGACTTGGTTGCTAAGAGTGGGAAATTTGATCCGACATTTGTGGGCTTCACAGGTAACTCAGCATAACAAAAGATTTTGGCAAAAACGATATATTGAGTTCACAACTCTCATGATTTTGCACTTGCTCAATCTTGACATCTTTTTTTTCTTAACTAAGATGTCAATCGAACAAGAATAATTCAATTGATATGGTTATGTGATCCAAGTATGTGCTTGCTAAATTGTTCCGGATTGAAACCTAAATTTATGATTACATGATGCTTGTGCAGGCAAAGATGGTGTTTTGGGTAAGAGACTGGACAACTCAAAAACACGAGAGGAGATAGGATGGGAGCCGAAATACAAAAGCTTTGCTCATTGTCTTGGGGTAGCCGAATAACTTCTAGCTATCTTGTTCTATTCTTCATTTTTGGGCGATTCATTTAACTGGTTGAACCAACATGAAAAAGGGGGAAATTTTACAATGAAGTCCTTACTCTTCTAATGATTTTTTTGCCTGCGGATGACGGTTGTACAGATGAAGGAACTTGGATTCCTGGTATAACATGGTATTGGATTCAACAAAATTGTTCTAAACTCGATCAATTTAGTACATGTTATCTTAATAAATCCTTTAATTCATATTGCACAGTTTTTGTCCCTTTTTTATTCTAAGACTCAAATACGTTACAGGTATATGTTTTCCAGTTTGTATTCCCTTCGGATGTTGATGAGTGATTATGCCAGTGAGCGAGTCTTGTTATGAATAGGTTTTTGGCCAATTTTTGTATCGATGTGGCCTACTAACAAAAAAGATGTGAGTTCAAGTCTCACTCTAAACACGTGTGTGGGAATTTGCCTTTGAAAATATCGACACTCATTCATATGTCGATACTTGTGAAAAGAGTTCATCTTTTTGGAAAAACAACTGCTGAATACGAGTATAATTTACCCTATAACAATGCATTGACATAAATTTATCTTTTCTTAAGATCAGTTATCAAACATTTTGCTATTCATTTCATGTTTTCACCTCTGAATCTGATCAGGCCAACCACTTAAAAAATAAAATATTTTACCTAATTTAAGTTTGCGTGATAGTTGATTCGAGTCCTGTTAATTAGATGATAAAAAAATAGTCAAAAAGTAATTTTATTTAAAAAAAAATTAATATAAGTTTAAATTTCATGTAACAAAAACGTGTTTAAAAACAAATTGTGTTTGTTGTTTTATTAAAAAATAATTTGTACATATCTCCTCTTGTCTTAAAATAATTTTCTATAACAAAAAATAATTAATTACTTTTATTACCAGTTAAAAAAAACATAATTATTACTAGTTTTTTTGTTTTACTTTTTGTAAAAGGACAATTTTACTTTTAACTAATTACTTTCTTTTTGCATGTTTGTAATAACAATTTTAACTAAGGTTAACATGGTAATCTCAATCAAGTTTTCCAACTTATTTTTAGTAGTTGACAACTAAATTAAGACATGAAATTTACTGCTTGGTTCTCAAGTTTTTTTGAGTAAGGAAAAGTAAAGATATAGAAAATAAACATTTTCAGTCCAGTTTAAGAAAAACCATTTTATTTCAAATTCAATCAAATTATTATTATTATTATTATTATTATTATTATTATTATTATTATTATTATTATATTTTCTAAATGATACTCGAAAATACATAATTTATTTTTTTTGGATTCTTACCTACAATATTAACTTTTTTAGACAAGACAAATCCCACAAGCAACCTTTATTCACACACCAAAACCAAAAAAAGAAATAATTCAAACAACCCCCAAATGGCGGGCATCTCCGGCGCCGCCATAACCACCACCGCCGTCACTCCGCCGCCACTCACCGGAAAACCCACCATCACATCCTCCTCCCTCCCATCCTCCTACCCATCACGCTACAAACGCCCCAATCACCTCCGTCACAAGCTCCTCAAAACCCTACAACCCTATCCAGACCCGACCCGACCCGACGACTTGACCCGAAAGAACCCAACTTTCCCCCAAAAAGACCCATTTCAAGAACACCCAGATGGAGAAAAGAGCTTTTCAGAGACGGGAGTTGGTGGGTTTGGAAATGGTGGGGTTTTCAAGAATCTTGAAAATAAGTCCTTTTTGAAAATTGGGTTTTATTTGATTGGGGCGTTTGTGTTTCAGACTGTTTGTGCTGTTTTGATATTCGGGTCGAAAGAGGTTTTCGACGAAAGTGAGGAGAAAGGGAGGGGGAGGGGGAGGGATTTGGATTTAGGCGTAAAACGGAACGAGTTGGCGGAAGTGGAAAATGAGGGTGAAATGATGCAAATGGTGGAAATGGATGATAGGATAGTGGAAATACGAGAAATGGCGAGGGAAGCTAGGAAGCAAGAAAAGATTGAGGCGAAGAGACGAGGGTTAGTTAATGACGATGATGAAGCGGATGACACGGATTTTGATTCGGTTGAGAAGAGTGTGAAGGAGAAAGAAGTGGATGGGAGGTTGATGAAGTTACGGAAAAGTATGGAAGGGGATTATGAGAAGTTACCGAATGTTAACGTTTTGAGAAACGAAGGTGAGGGGAGTGGCGGTGGTGAGGAGTTTGGTTCGTTGATGTTTAAGAAGAAGTATAAGTATAAAAGTCCGTCGGTTGATTCAGGGGATAAGCCGATGGGATTTGGTAATGGGACTGTGAGAACGGATAAGATGAATGATGAGAGGGTGTCGAGTGTGAGTAGTGACAATGAGCCGAGAAATAAGCTTGTGGACACTGAATCGGTAGCTGGTATGTTTAAAAAATAGCTCTTTTGATGTTTTTTGTGCATCCTATGATTGTTGTTTTATTAGTACAGTGTAGTTTATCCTTTTTTGTAGCTAGTTTGAATTATGATTTTGTCTCGAGAACCAATATATAAGCGTATTACTATTGTTCAGTCGTATTATTAGGAAAAAACGGCTTATAGCTAAATATTAGGATAATGTATAAGGAGGCGACCTTTAATAAGGCCACCTTACCATAGTTGGTTGGATCGCCGATCGCCTACAAGTCTACAACATAACATTACAATTAAGAATGTGAGATCGAGTATAGGATCGTAAGATTGTCCAGCGATTGAATCTTACTAAAAGTCTAAGTCGATTTTTCAGTTAAAAAGTTAAGAAAGAATATAGGCCCCCGGTTATTTTTTTAGACTTAGCCGCCCAACAATTTTTTTACAAAAACCATTTGGACGATGAAATTAAAGTTAACGCACCATATATATGACTCAGGTTGTTTATCCCGCTAAATCGTTAGTTTAAAAAATGAACCTGAATCAATTCGATGTATTGCAGATTTGCAGTAGTACTATTATTATGGTGTTTGAAGTTTCAACTTTGACATTTTCGGAAGGTTATCATATGAAGTCATATTTGATATCAAGTAAAAATATAAAACGGTATGGATCTATTAACCCATGTTAATAACATATGACAAATTCGTAGGATCTTACAATTTCAATCCGATCATCCCGGTCTAGATCTTGCAAAAGACAATAACGATCCTAGGTAGGATCTCGATCTTGACAACTCTGCACCTAAGTATTGGAATTACTATATTTTTCACCCACCCAAGTATCGTTTTGCACCAAATCTGATAAGTATTAAACAGAACGACAAAAACAAATCTTTATTTATTTATTTATTTATTTACTTTAAAGAATAGAAATATAATAATCAAGTGTATTTTTGGCTCTTCCAAAATTTTAGGGTTACCTTTGTCATCAAACCTGCTTTTACAAGATTTGGCATAAACAAAACCAAATACATACAAGAGTGGCCTATAAAGTAGTATTAATAGTTTATTCTCCTTAATGATTAAAGCAGAGTAGTTAATGGCCTCCTTATACCTTATCCCAAAATTGTAAGTTTAAGTCGTAGTATATGTAGAGATTAGCTAAAAATCATTCAAGGAGTTGAAATGTGTAGACTGCGTTTGGACTTACAAATGTGAGTTATGGCATTAAAGTTATTCTAAGAGATTTTATATATTATTAATAATATAATACATAGGTACCTCAAAGGAGCTACCATATAATAACCAAGCAAGCAACATGGAGACAAGGAAACCTCGAGGCTTCGGTCAAGAAAGTAGTGATACAGCAGTATTTACTAAGCAAGACGATTCTAATAGGAATGGCGGTTTAAAAGGCAGAAAAGGTGGAAACAAAAAATCTGCCAAAAAAATCGGTGATAGGAAATCTATTACACCCACTGGCTTTTGGTGGACTAGTCTCCCTTATGTTCTGGTATGTGTTGCATGCTTTGTTAATGCATAGCCAACTTTAATTTGTTAACATGTTTCTAATGCTTGCTTGTTGAAAACATGAAACTAAAAGAGTAAACTACAAAGATGGTCCCTGTGGTTTGCGTTGACTCACACTCTTGGTCCCTTGTTTTTTTTTTTCACTAACAGCCACCAACTCCACCAACTCTGAAACCCTTATCACTAATAGTCCCTTGACCAAACACACGTTTGGTCAAGGCGTTAAGTATATGACATGTGTGTAATGGGTGAGGGTATTTTCGTCCTAACAAACTATTCCTTCTCTCTCTAACGTCTCTTTTTCTTTCCCAATGCCACTAAAACGCTATTTAATTAAAAAAAAAAAAAAAAAAAAAAAAAAAAATCCTCTCATTTCTTTCTTTTCCCATTTCTTTAACCCAAATCCTCTCATCCAAACCCTAATTCAAAAACAAAAATCTGACAAGAACAATGGCTGTGGTTAGGTGCCATTGTGGAAGAGTTGCCATTGTTAAAACCTCTTGGACTAATGCCAACCCAGGCCGAAGGTTTTACTCTTGCCCGATTCAAGTAAGTTTGTGTAAGATTGATTTAATTGAATCAAACTAACGTAAAGCAAATAATTGATGGTGTAATGTTGTTCAATAGGGATCAAACTGTAGATGGATTGATTTGTATGACCCCCCATGTGTAATCGTTCTCTTGAAATCATACCGAGTTTATTAAGGTCAAGGAACAATCTTGTACAACATTATCACAGTGCTTCCAAATCCACATTCAGTCTTAAATTCTCCATGTCCACATCCACTTCTTCCACATCATTGACACATCATCCTCTGTCTCATCCTTCTCAGACCCAGAACCATCAACCCTCTGTATCACTTTCTACCCTAACCTCATTCTTTGTTTCTACCCTAACCTCAGTATCTGTTTCAACCCTAACCTCAGTCTCTGTATCACTTTCCACTTCAACCCTATCATTTTGAACATTAGTAACTGGTGGAAGAATTTCATCTAGGCCATCAAAAGGGTTGAACTCAGCATCACCCAAGTAGGGGCCATAAGATGAGTAGAATTCATTGACAAACTGACTAGGTACATCAGTGGTTTGAGTAGGGGCCATAAGAAGGTATGTCAGTAGTATCACCACTACCTTGACCCTGCTTTGGTATCCTAACTTGACTAGAATCACCAATTTCAGATGGTATTTCTTTAGCAATACCACTACCACTACCTTGACCCTGTTCTTGTATCCTAACTTGACTAGTGTCACGTGTTTGTGAGGGTATTTCATTAGCAACAACACTAATTTGAGTTTGGGATGGTATTTTAACATCAACACCACCACACCACCACTTGATTGCCCATGTTCTTGTACTAAACCTTTTTTATTGTTATGACCTAACCTAAGTCTCTTAATCACTCCAATTGGTGATTGTTTTGGTACATCTTCTTCTATTTCCTCTATGACACCTCTTTTTCTTGTTAGGTGAAACTAACAATGCTTAGTAGAGATCACGGTTGGTCCTTTCATGTTCAGCATAGACATGCAACAACTTATGACCTAACCTAACATATTTACACGTGTTAAGGACATCTTTATCACAAGCTAAAGGCTGTAGCCCATTGTCCAAACTCTCACCAGGTATAAGAAAGTGATAAAACATAACTGAGTGACCATCATTACCTAACTCTTCCACCATAGCATCCATTTCGTGAACAGAGAACTCATCCACATCTACTATATCAACAAAGCCTGAGTAACCACCTTCGTAGGTTCTATCTGGTCTAGTGGTCTATCAGTGAACTTCCCACCATAATGAAACCTTGATTGAAAACAAATCAGGTTCATTTGCTGCAAAAAAATTAAAGAAAATCAAATTAGGGTTTTTCAGTCAACCATGAAATAACAAGTAAATGAAAATCGATACATACCATATAGTTTGTGAACATCACAATCATCTTTTGATTGCCGTATACTCCACATTTTTGTTCCAACCATTGTAGCATTGAGGAAGAAATTAGATCAAAATTAGGTTATGTTTGTGTTTGTGAGATTTGTTTATGAGAGAAAATTAAGAAGGAAAATGATACGATGGCAATTTAATGCCTGCATATTGAATGGCTCAATGCACATAAATATTGAATGGACGAAATTAGCGCATGTGTTACAACTTAACGCCTTGACCAAACATCCGTTTGGTCAACGTTTGGTCAAGGGACTATTAGTGATAAGGGTTTCAGAGTTGGTGGCTGTTAGTGAAAAAAAAAGTCAAGGGACCAAGAGTGTGAGTCAACGCAAACCACAGGGACTGTCTTTGTAGTTTACTCAAACTAAAAACTTAACACCATAAATGTGGCTGTAAGGATGTACTCTAAGCTACTAGGCGAATACCCGTGCATAGCAACGGGATTTTATAACGACAGATCGTTTAGTGATAAAAGAAAGTTTATGGGTTATAAATGAAAAATAATAAAATTTAGGGGTGGCAAATCTTGCCCAATTTGTAATTTTTGGGCGATTTTTGACACTTTTTTTAAAAGTTTGGGGCGTTTTTTGCCCCCTTGCATTTATTTGATGGGCTCTTAGAGGCAAAAGATAATTATTAGATGGGCTTTCGAATTACACAATTCAACTTTCAAGCAATTACTCTCATTTTTTTAATTAGTTGCATTTTTATTCATTTTTCCCAGCAGATTTTCTCAAATTTGCAGTCAGCTTATTTTATTTTTATTTTATTTTATTTTTTTTCTAAGAAAAAATAATTAAATATAGTTAAGACTTAGATGCTTGAAATTTTTTTACAAGATGAATTAAAGGGGTTTTTAGGATTGTTCCGAATGTTTTTAATAGTTGAATTATAATTTGCTCGTTTTAGCCCGTGCCCGTTTGGCCCGATTTATAATTTGTCCGTTTAGCCCGTGCCCGTTTTAACCCGTGCCCGTTTGGCCCGATTTATAATTTGTCCGTTTAGCCCGTGCCCGTTTTAACCCGTGCCATTTTAGCCCGTGCCTGTTTTAACCCTTGCCATTTTAGCCCGTGCCCGTGCCCGCCCGTTTTGCCACCTCTAATAAAAGTTTGAAGATTTAGGGATTAAACATATGACATGAGCTTAAGTATCAAAGTCAATAACTCAAAACACATTTAGTAACTGATTTTCCCGCCCAAATTGATATGAAAATCAGTTACTAAATGTGTTGACTTTGTTGACTTATTGACTTTGATACTTAAGCTCATGTCAACATAATGTTTTGAAACCCGGTTGAACCGTTCTGGTCGAAAAACGGGTCGATTTAAACCGAGTCATGCTTTTAATAACTGAACCCGTCGTGTCCAGTTTTCAAAACTATATGTTTTTCCCAGTTGAACCCGTTGGTCCGGTCCAGTTTTCAAAACTATATGCAACATCAACTTGTTAGCTTGTATAAAGTTTTGCGTGTTTTATTAATTTGTATAATGTGTATAATAACATATACTTTTCATTTTAGGGTGTTTTAAAAATAACATTAATTAGTGTGTTTAATTATTTTATATTTTATATTATGTTGTAGCTTGTTTAAATTGTATATTGTGAAAATTTTATTGTACTTTTTTAGTAAGGGGTGTTTTAATTGATTGTTTTTAATTTAATATAGATGCTTTTAATTGGTTGTACCATATGAATAAATTATTGTAATTTTAAGTTATGGGGTGTTTTAATAAAAGCATTAATTACACAATTCATTTTCTCTCACCCTTGACTTTCAAGATTTCACTTTCAAGAGCATTAATTAAAAGGGCAAAATGGGGATTGACTGAAAATTCAGTTTTCAACTTTTCCCCTTTGACTAAATCTACATTATAAGTAGTTAAGATTGCTAAAGACCGCGTCCAACTCTTAAATTTTTAATGCTTGTAGTTTGCTTTAAGGGGCGTATTAACATTGTAAATTATCACTGTCAAATGGTTAACTCGTACTAGAAAAGAAAAAGATATATGCGTTTGAAGCCTGAACTAATCCACGTGAATTACATCCACATAACTGTTGCAAAAAAAAAAAAAAAAAAAAAAAAAAAAAAAAAAAAAAAAAAAAAAATTCATGCATAAATGTGTTATAGGGTCACATTATGTCTTTCCCAGCATGTTTCCTGGTGATTGTGTTTTGCATAAAGTATCAATCTACGAGATTATGGTCTCTCGTTGAGTCATTTTGTAGGCAAATGAGCCTTAAAACCGCCTTTTAAAATTGATAATAGTTTTATGAAAATGTTAAGATTATGTATTAGATTTATATGAGTTTTTTTATTTATATAAACATGTACGGGTCACAACCCGTAAGGATAAATAGAAAAACCGCATGTTACTTGTTTATTTTCTTTATTGCTTTCATTATCCTTGAAGCTCCTTTTTGTTCCTGTTAAGCTTATAAGGTTAACAATTTCTTTATCAGGCTGTTCATATGCAAAGAGGCGAAGAAGATGATGAATCAGGACTTTTTGTTATACGGAGCGATTCTCAGACCCAAAGCGGGTTAGCTCACACTGTTGCTTTTGAAGATCGTGGTGATGCCATGAACTTTTGTTATCTTCTGGAATCCTTCTTTGAAGATTTGGAAGATTTCAACACTAATATCATACCAGTACCAACAAATGTGAGTCTTAAAACTCAGTCTTGGCAGCATTAATCGTTTTAGGTGTGAAGTTGGGGTATTCGGATGCTATTGCTTTAAGATATTGGGTTAACTGAACAGATTCTGCTTTTTGATTATCAAACAATCAGTTTTATAAGTGGCCTAATCACCACTTATTTTCAAATCCATCTTATTACAATTGAATATTTGATTCTGATTATAAAAATTTACATAGTAACTTCCAATATGCACATCCATACACCCCCTTAGAACCAGTTTTTCCATCACCTGACTTGGATTACCGGGATGCTTTTAAATTTAGTACTTCATTAGTTGTATGAGTGACATTTGAATAATATTGAACTTCTCTTTCAGGAGCTTGAAGAAGCAATAAATTCACAAATTATGAAAGTAGTTGTAGTGAGGAAAGGTCAACTTCAGCTCTATGTCGGTAAACCACTTCCAGAAGTCGAGTCAGCCTTGCGCATATTGATTGAACAAAGTGAGAAACTCTGAACACACGTCAACATGCACTACCATTCATATTGATTTAGCTGCTAGTATTTGTGGTCAATTTGTTAAATTTTTTATTTTTGTTTAGATTTAGGTCAGTTGTTCATTGATATGCCATTTGTAATCCCTTGTGTACTGCCTTATGTTTGCATTGTATAAGAAGGGTGCTGGTTTATAGTTCATAAATTTTGGAAATGTTTTTGAGCCTGAAACTTTAGAATGAAGGGGTGGTATTAATTGGGCAAATAGTGGTGGTTCACCAATATGGACATGTTGACCACATAGCCTTTAGACAACCACCACATTCCAAGCAAAAACATCAAAAATTATCCTAAAGGTGGAAATTTTCATGGGAAAGGGTATCCTCACTTCTGATGGCGAGATATGGGAGTTGAGCCACAGGGTCATTATGCACGTACTCAATCATGCTGCGTTGGAAACTATTGTTTGGAACAAACTGGAAAGCGAGTATATGGCATTGCCGGGTGATCGAAGTGGTTCCTACTGAGATGTACACTCTACTGGAGAAACACGAAAAGGGAGCACAACATCTTGTTTGATTGAATGCCCCTTCCACATTCTAGGTAAAAAAAGAAGGTAATGGTGCTTGGGTTTTTAAGATAAAAAACTTGGCACATAACCTCGAGCCATCTACAGGTATGTTGAGCATCCATCGTTTCGTCGATTACCAAAAGATGTTGTACTTAGTACCTGGAACTTTTAAGAAAAAGTCAAATAATGACTAAATATAAGGACATAATGGTCAATTTACAATTGTATTTATGTGTATGAATCAAATTGATATGTTTACATATCAATTCCCCATACTGTTATTTACTGTATAAGTTTTAATGAATGAACATGGTAGTCGCAACTTGCAAGACAATCTCACAGCCCATGTCGCTAATCTAGTGGGCATTTATGAGCCCATAGATTTAGGTAGTAATGTCATTTAGAGGGAGTAAAAATTTTGGAGCCTACAAATAGGACGAAGAAACAAAGCATGGAGTTTCACAGTTACATAACATACCAAAGCGATTGTAATCCCATCCTTTCCATGGCTTTTCTTGAATACGCATTCGTGCTCTTTTTGTGTTTTGTTTTCATGACATTTCTTATATCGACGTATAAATTGAAAATTCGAAGAACGGTTATCCCTACAAATTGGCCGATTATTGGTATGATACCAAGCGCCATTGTAAACATCCATCGACTTCATGATTACATCACCGAGATTCTAGTACATAGTGGCGGTACATTCATGTTCAAAGGCCCTTGGTTCACCAACATGGACATGTTGGTGACCACGGATCTTTTAGACAACCACCACCTTCAATGCAAAAACCACAAAAATTATCCTAAAAGTGAAAAATTTCGTAAGATATTTGATGTCATTGGAAACGGTATCCTCACTTCCAATGGTGAGATGTGGGAGATGAGCCACAAGATCTATATGCACGTATTAAATCATGCTGAATTTCAAACTACGTTGGAAACTATTGTTTGGAACAAACTGGAAAGCGGGCTTCTACCCATACTTGAATCCATTTCTGGAAATGGTGCCGAGATGGATTTGCAGGATATTTTTCAAAGGTTTACTTTTGACACCATATGCACGCTACTCTTTGATGATGACCCAAAAAGTTTGAGTCGTGATTTTCCTTTCGCACCTTGTGTAAAGGCCTTGAGAGATTTTGAAGAAGCTATGCTGCTTAGGCATATCACGCCGTCAAGCCTCTGGAAACTGCAACAACTTCTTAGAGTGGGGAAAGAGAATAAGTTGATCAATGCAATTAAAACTCTTGATCAATTCATATACAAGTCCATAGACCAAAAACAAAACGAGTACAATAACACCGAACACCAACAGAAAAAATTCACATTTATCACAACTTTCATGACAGCGTTCAAAAATCATAATAGCACTTCTTTGAATCCCACAAAATATCTAAGGGACAATATATTCAGTATAATGGCTGCAGGAAAAGATACCACAAGTAGCGCTCTATCTTGGTTCTTTTATCTTCTTTCAAGAAACCCCGTTGTGGAAGATAAGATTCTCAAAGAGATTCGCTCACATTTGGAAGCGAAAGTGGGCGAAAGATGGCATGTAAAAGAGTTAGACGAAATGGTGTACTTTCATGGAGCTTTATGTGAATCCTTGCGGTTATTTCCTTCTATTCCATTTAACCACAAATCACCTTTCCAACCAGACATCCTTCCAAGTGGCCACCAAGTTTATCCAAACACCAAAATTATTCTATCATATTATTCCATGGGAAGGATGAAATCAATATGGGGTGAAGATTGCATGGAGTTTAAGCCCGAAAGGTGGATTTTGAAGAACGGAGGAATCAAACGTGAGCCATCTTATAAGTTTGCATCATTTGGTTCAGGTCCAAGAGCTTGTGTAGGTAAGAACATGGCTTTATCTCTCATAAAGATAGTGTCAACTATGATCATTTACCATTACCATATCGAGTTAGTCGAATGTCATCCCATGCTTCCACAAGATTCAATTGTACTTCAAATGAAGCATGGTCTCAAGGTGAGATTAACTAAAAGAAGCGAGTTGAACTAAAATTTGAGTTGCAATTTATCGTGAAGTGCCTTTCTCTGGAACTTGTAGTTGTGAACGGTACTGAGTCTCTATTTATTCATGGTGTTGCTGATGGAATAAGCAATGTTGGCTTTTATGCTTCGAAAACAAGATTATCATTGTGTTTGTGTTTACTGTATTGAGTCTCTAACTCGATTGGGTTGGACGTGTGTATGGAAGCTTTTATTAATCCAATGTGAGAAACATTAACCATTTGTACTTCTCATGAAAAGACAAGACATTGTGAAGAAAAATTTTGTTTCTTAAACATATTGAACATAACTTTCTTCAAGAGCAAACCGCTCTTTACATGAACTGAAAAGTAATACGGTCGACATACAAAAAGAATAAAGGAACTTCTACCGAGATGCAACAAGTTTAGCCATGGCTAATGGATCAAAAGCTGAGAAATTTTCTTCATGAGAAAACCACTCTTTTATGAACTAAAAAGTAACACGATCGACATAAACGCACAAGAGAACTTCTACTGAGATGCAACAAGTTTAGCCATAGCTAATGCATCAATTGCTGACAAATTTGACTGGCAAAAGTTTTGCCATGTCTCCTGCTGCTTCTCCTCTTCTTCCTCTTCCAAAACCGCCTTGTGAATCAACAAAATCATACCTCGAGCCGCCTCTCTTGCTTCAGGCAATCTATCTTTCAACAATTCAGCAGACATTTGTATTAACAGAACAAGTCCGTATTCTTTCATCTCTCCAACATCCTATAACAGTAATAAAAAACCTCATTAGATCACTCAAAAAACACGAGAAACAAAAAAATAATAAACCAAAAGACTCATTGCATACCATCTTTGAGACACATTGAGCAATTGAAACAGCAGCCTTGGCTCGAACCCTCATATTTCCATGCTTGACATACACTTTCACCTTGTGAAGCAAAGGGATAGAAGCTGTTGATACCACCATTGTCTTAAGCGTTCTCTCAGCTTCTTCACATACAAACTTTTTATCTTGAGAAGCTTTAAGCAGTAGTTGAAGCATCTGTTACAATCAACAAGCAAGCTTATTGACCAGTTCTCGAGTCTAATTAAGTAATTTCAGCTCATTTATGTGAAAATAAGATATCATACCATTTGGTCAACAGCATCAGAAGTAGCGCATTCAAGCAACTTATCACCATACGATTTAAAAAGATCAGCAGCAGCCATGATTGCGGTCTTGCATAAGGCACTTCTTGGATTCTTCATTGATTTCACTAAAACCATCATAACTTTTTCCCTATTTGCATACGAGACCACGTATCAGTAAATACACAAACATACTTTTTGCAAAATACGATAGAAAGACAGAAAATGACTGGTTTTTACTTACAAAATTGGGAGCAATAGAGTGGAGTGGTACAATGCAAATCGCCTAACATCGTTCAGCGAATCACAAATCTTCAGCCAGTCCTTGGACTCCAGTCCTTCCATTAAGCTCTGAATTCCCAAGTAGCAAAAATGTATTAGTAATATACTAAATCACACTAAAAGTCTAGATTCACAACATATATACCAACAAGGGTTTTGATAAGATAATCTGTTTTTCAAGAAATCACACATGTGCTCACCGAAAACTTAAAATCGAGTTTACAAATAGGCTTCTGATTTTTATAAAAACGCTTAAAATGGCTATTAGGGCTTTTTATAAAAATCCAATATTTTCAACAAATCACAAAAGGGTTTTTCTTTAAAAGTTGAAATATAATCAAAAAACACAAAATCACAAAATGGGTAACAAATAAACCACACAAAACCCTAAACCCCCAAAAAATCGCAATCAGCCTTCTTAACAAAAATCCAATCTTTTCACTAAATCCCAAAAGGGTTTTTCAAAACACACAAAATCACAAAAAGGGTATCAAAAAAATCCCAAAAAAAAACATTTTTACCTGAATCTTGACATCAGGGTCCGAAAACGCCTCAAGATTCTCAGACAAGACATAATCAACAGCATCAACAACCGGAGCAACATTATCCACCGGCGCAACATTCTCGTTGTTCACATCCGGACCCGCAACCTGTTTCGCCTTCTTAGCTATCAAGTTTGTAACTTTGACACTTTTTTTGGGTCGTTCGGGCGATAAAGGCAGGGTGTTATCTAGAGATCTAAGTGCCATTTTTTGAATGAAGATTATTTGAGGGTTGTGATGTAACTGTGTGTGTGTTTTTGAGTGTGTGTGTTGAGAATGATGGTGAGATGAGATTTTTATAAAATTTGGGGAAAGGGGTTTGAAGATTTGAAAATTGAAAGAAACGTTGGAATTAAAGTGGTGTGTTTGTAACGGTCATATTTTCTGACTTTTGGTATGATTGGCCCGGCCCATGGCTTTTGACCCATTCTTTTAACACATAAATTTTTTAGAAAATTTCTTCTAGATCATTGTTAACAACTAAGGTGCCGTTTAGTTGTTGGAAAATTTTCCTCTTTTTTCGTTTTTAAATTCTTTGAGAAGATAATGATCTTTCTTCTCTATAGAAGAGTTAGAATTTTGAAAACCTGTTTAATATGAGGTATATTTTCCTTTTTCAAAAATGATAAGAAAACTACCTCAAATTACGACAATGGCGGCGACGGTAGGCGGTGGAGGATGACACGAGAGATTAGAGGTAGATTTTTTTTATTTTTATTTATTTATTATTATTTTTTTTTTAATTGATATAAAAAAAATGAGAGAAAAAAATGAGAATGGTATAATGGACTTTTCAATTTCTTAGTTAAAATTTATAAAATGAGAATTTTATTTTTTTGGAAAATTGTTGGAAAAATGTATGACTAAACGGATTTTTAATTTTTTTCATTTTCACATGAAAATATTCCTAGAAAAATTCGATATTTTTCACCAACTAAACGCACCCTAAATCTTTAAAAGTTAATGGTATCGCTATGACATAAATAATAAAACTTTATATAATTTTTGCTTGAATAACTAAGACAAATGGTAGATAATCATCGTCTTTGAGAAAATATAGGAATAACTATGGCTGAGCATCGGTCTAAAACAGGACAGAGACCGAATTCGACCAAAATCACGGACCGAGGACCGGATCAAATGTGTTTGGTTTAGTTCTTCGGTCGGTCCAGTCCAAGAAAGCATTATTGGTCTGTTTGCACGTAAGACCGGACCGGACCGGACCGAAGCAAACTGGGCAGAGACCGAAATATGAAAAAGTTGGGACCAAGACCGAACCACTGGTCCTTCGGTCCAGTCGGTTTTGGGGTCTGTGATACTTAGCCCCTAGGAATAACAAAATTAGTTAGTGATTTTGGGTTTTTGTGTTTGAATATATGATTGTTTTATTTGTTAAAATGTGGATATTAGAAAAACCCAACATGTGTCTACAAAATATATAGTGTGAAAAAAAAAAAAAAAAAAAAAAAAAAAAAAAAAAAAAAAAAAAAAAACCCTACATTATGATTAATGCATCTCACACCGCGCATATATTTATAAATGTTTTTAAAAGCTTTTTGTAAGTGTAACATTTTTTCTTTATGTATAAAATTTATTCTTTATATAAAGTTTATGCAAAAAGGTTTTACTTTTATGAAAATGGTTATGTTTAAGGAATGACATTGTTTTATTTGTTGTAACTTTAGAGTTAGGATTAAATAAGAAGAAAAATTAAAATAAGAAGGATTAGAAAAAACCACAACCACACATTTTAGATGCACCTATTAAAATAGATGCATCTCTCCTTGAAAATCTCTCCCTTATTTGAAATATGTGGCTAGAAATTCTTCTTATTCTTCTTATTTTAGTTTTTCCTCTTACCGGATCCCTTCCCTGTAACTTTATAATAACCACTTCAATTATTTTGATTCATTTCAATTTATGCATAATTTTGTTTTTATTGAAAAACAAATTATCATAGTAATAGCACAAGTTTGTAAGTCATATATCATATTTGACGGTTTTAAAAATGAACATGTTAGTTGCAACTTGCAAGCCAATCTCGCAGCCCGAATCGACAAATTAGTGGGAATTTATGAGCCTTCTTAAAAACTTGTTGGTATGGGCAGCATTCAATTCATATTACTGCTTTAAAAAGGTAGTAAATGTCATTTGAGCATCTTGTGCAATGCAATCATTAATTATGAATTAGTGGATGTACCATTTGTGTGTGAGTGACATTTGAGTTTGATCAGAATCGTTTATGTTCACCACATGCAAACCTCATTGTTGACTTAATGTATGTTAGACTACTAATAATGAGACCGTATGCTCTAAGAACCGATTTTTAGGGTGCGTTTGGTATGTTTGATGGAATCAACATAGGTATAGGTTTGAGAATAGAGTGGAATGAAAATGGGTATGCAGGTATCACTTTTCATGGGTATCTACATACCCACAACATCATACTCCTATGAGGAAACACACATATCATGGGTATCCTAATTCCATTGTTGTGGGCCCCATAACCAACCAAACAACATTAATAACTTTCAAAGTCATAGATTCATTCTCATAGGTGGATACCAAACGCACCCTTAGTAAAAGCTCAAACTTTGTAGCAAAACACGTCAATTAAGTAAAGTACATGTTCAGTGTCATTAACTACTCAACATCTCCTATTTCACGTCGACCGGGACAAAAAATGTAAGGAAAATGGTATGAAAAGGCATACAACTTGTCATTTTTTCCTTTTGTAGGCATCCAACCTTTTTTTTTTTTTTTTTTTTTTTTTTTTTTTTTTTTTTTTTTTATGATTCAAATACTTTCTTAATTTTGCTATTGTAGCAATAAATCTGACGTGACATAATCTAATCAAGAGTTAACTATATAAATTTACATAAATCGTCCTTGTGGCTCTAAACAATTACACCATTCATCCTTGAGTCAATTACATAAAAGGTCCTTGTGGCTCTAATAATTTACACATTTCGTCCTTGTTACTATAAACTTAAACTAATCCAGGCAACCACCATCCACTGCCTGCCACCTCCATCTGCCGCCTGCCACCACCATCCAACACTTGTGTACTCCATGTCGTTGGTCTCTTTGTGGTGAGTTTTGGTGTGGTAAATCTTCAAATAATCACCATCAACTAACAAACACCCCCTCCCACCATGACATCACCACTATAACCACTATCACACCACCAAACCACCTTCATAATTTGTCGCGGCACTCACCAAGTACCACACCATCAAACAAACCCATATAACCATATTATATCATATAGAATGATTAAACTAACATGAATACATCAACATAATCATGAGAAAAAAAAATCCAACACGAGAAATCAATGAACATGATCGTTCGTCAATCACTAAGCTACCTTCATTCCACCATTACAACATATCCATATCACGTATCACCTTAGTTCTCCTACTACAACATATCCATATCACGTATCACCTTAGTTCTGCCATAACCACAGCCACTATAAACCACCACCCACAAAATTTTAAATCTCCAAACATACAAGAATGGGTTCAATATTAAGGAAAAATTTTAGTTCTCCTACTACAACATATCCATATCACGTATCACCTTAGTTCTGCCATAACCACGGCCACTATAAACCACCACCCACAAAATTTTAAATCTCCAAACATACAAGAATGGGTTCAATATTAAGGAAGAATTTCATATATCACCTTAAAAATCTCCTTAATTTCATATATACCTGATCCATTCTTTAAATATCACAAATACCCAATCTTATTTATTATCAGTCTTATGACCATTCTACCCTTATTTTGAGCGCAAAAACTCACCTAAGTGATTATATAAACACCATTTTTATTAGGAAACTTTTACGCAGCAGTTGATAACTATATATTTTTATGAATCTTAGGCCATTATGAATTGCTCCTTATGGTAAAAGGTGAGTGCAAATTTTGGTTAGTTATTGTCAATAAAATATTCTCATCTTCTTATTGTAATTAGTTCTAAATTGCTCGTGAATTAATGAAAAGTGTATTGCCAGAGGTTTTTGATATTCTCGAAAGTCTGGTAACTTTTATCTTCTAGTATCAAATCATATATTTAGCAGATTCATGGATGTAATGTGATTAAGATATGCTATGACATTATTTGTCAATATTCTTTGCGCGCTCTTTTTCTTTGTTGCTCCAGGTTGTGAAAACTGCCACTGTATGGCATGTATAGTTTGATTATAAACAAGAAATTGTGTTACAGATGTGATACATTTGGTGGAAACCATGAGGGCAAAATGGTCTTAATAAAATATGATTTCAATAAAATATGTAAAATTGGGGAAATATAAAATTTGAAATGTGTTTTTGGGTATATATGATATTTACTAGTTTAGTTGGGTATATATGAAATAAGTTGTGTTTTTAAGGGGATATATGAAATTCACCCCTATATTAAAACCTCTTTCTAAATATCTCGAACCTAAATAATGATCTTAGAACAAGAAATAAACAAAAAATATTTCTTTTTCAGAATTAAACATTCCATTTCATAAAATCGATATACCATATGCCATTTTACAAGAAGTTTAAGAATATTGTACACCAATCCGAAAGACCCGTCTGTTTCGCTTTTTTACACCAAAAACTAACAACAAATTCTTGCTACAATCAACACAAGTATTCTAAAAATTTTCAAGCATCTTACCCACAAAAATTATGACTCATCATTCAATCCCAACATTATGGCAGATCTGGTGGTAGCCAATGTGATGGCTTTTAATTTGGTCTCTCTATCGCCGTTACTCCACCCTGCCACATCTGCCAGCACCAATCAGCCACCCCTTCACACATCTTCCTCAGTCAGATTTGCAATCTACAACATGTTTGTTTTAAATTTTTGGTTTTTTAGGGTTTCTAAGATAGGTGGTACCATAAACAAGATGAGTGGTGGCAATAAGATGATGGTGGTGGCGGGGGAGAAGATATTAGTGAATGTTTGAAAAGATAGAAACGAGTGTGTTGGTCACAAGATAGTGGTGGCGGAGCAGATCTGAAGTTGCGAGTTGCTGGAATGCATGGCCAGCTGGTGGATAGTTGTGGTCGGAGGCATGTGAAAAGTTGCCAAAATATAGAGAGGGAAAAGATTTTCTTTATGTGTGTGAAGTGATAAAGAGATAACATATGTAAATTAGCCACAAGGACCTTTTATGTAATTGACTCAAGGATGAATGGTGTAATTGTTTAGAGCCACAGGGATGATTTATGTAAATTTATGTAATTAACTCTTGATTATATCATGCCACGTCAGATGTATGGCTAAAACAACAAAATTAAGAAAATATTTGAATCCTTTTGGAAGAAAAAAAAAAGTTGAATGCCTACAAAAGGAAATTGTGGCAAGTTAGATGCCTTTTTAGATCATTTGCCCAAACATGTAATACAATGTTTAAATTTGACTTAATTTTCTTAATGCAAAAGAAAACTTATTTTAAAAAGTCATCTAAAAAGCATTTGTTTTTTTACTTAATTGAAACCATGTCTGAAATATAAATTAATATGATGAAACGTCTCCACATTAAGTCACATTTTATTTATAGGTGACTTAATCAAAATATTTAACAAACGAGCATTAACAATTAATCATGTTAAGATGTGTTACAATTTGTCATTCGCATCTCATATCTATTTTTTTCAGTTTGGTACCCAAAGTCTTTTTTTTTTTTTTTCATGGAACCAAAACTATTACACTTTGTTCTCATGTTTTAAAAGAAAAAGGAAAAAATTGGAAAGGAAAAAAGAAAAAGTAAAGTAAAGAAAATGTTGATTCAATAGGGGAAAGAAAAAGAAAACCAAGTATAACTCTTAAAAAAATAAAAATAACTTTGGTTGAATTATATTTATACTCTTTAATTATTAATGTGAAATCTTTTTAAAAAGGCATACTATTAGTTTGGAGAAATCTTACATGTTTTACAAAACATGTAAATTACCTACTTTCCTTTTAAAAAGGAAGAGGGATGCAAGGATTAAACAGAGATAATCATGAAAATGTAGGGGTTTAATTGTAAATGTTTAAAAAAAATTCTAAATAAAGCAGGTAAGATTTCCCTTATTAGTTTTTATATAAAGTTTATTTATATATAAATATTTTTTCTCATTTTCCTCTAAACTTCAAATTCCTTTCTTATAAAAACTAAAAAACTCATAAAGACATTCATTTTTTTCCTCTCAAATTTTAGCTTAAGAATAAAGTGCTAGAAAAGGATATATAATCAAATAATTATCATTTTTTTTATTAATTTCATATATATCATCTTATATATACCCAAAATTCAATCACTCAATGCATAATGTACAATTCATTTAAAACATATTTGGGTATATACAAAATTTTTAAATTTAATAAAAGTAGATACAAAATTGCATTATTTATTTATTTATTTAATTATTTTTTTTAACACACTCCATGTTTGTTTGTACTAGAAATTTGAACACAATACACAAACACACTTTACTTGATACAATATATTTCCCCATCTTGAAAACAATCACATAACACACTTTCCTAAAATCAACCAACCAATCATTAAATCCCCATTAATATTATGACGAATTAAGCCCCCTATTTATCACTTGTAAAAGTTAGTAGCAACCAACTTATTATTTTGTAAGATATTTTTATGCGAAAATTACTGCAGAGGCGCCTGTCAAAACAGGTTGCCTCGCAGAGGGTGGGTTCTTTTTTCATTCTCAAAAAGGCCTCCAATTTCGCTGCAAACGTGCAGCGAAATAAATATGTACACGTGTCACAATCTCGTTAATCCGAAAACTAAAAAAAAAAAAAATATTTCACATAAAAGTTGCAGCGAATTACAATAGTTCCGGGACCCACTTAAATAAAAAAACGAAAAGAACACACTTCTTTGCTTTCATGGAGCGATCTATTAAAAAGTAAAACCACACGTCGCTTTCAACTATTACAAGTTACCTTTTCAACCCTAAACTTTTTAATATTTACAAGTTTTTTATATAACAAAGTTTATTCGTTAAATATTTAGCAAATATTTAGCGAATTCGTTAATAAAAAAAATACAGTTGCGAAGAGCTCTAAATTACGAACAAAACGAACCCAATATTGATATGCTTTTGACAGGGTACGATTTTCTAAAAAATGTTCAAGTTTGATTTATTTATATATATTGGGCTCGTATTTCAATATTTTTAATAAAATCGTACGTATGTCAAAATCCTATCAATATTGTGCTCGTTTTGTTCGTAATTTAGAGCTCTTAGCAACAATATTTTTTTATTAATGAATTCGCTATATATTTTCTAAATATTTAACGAATAAAGTTAGTTGTATAAAAAAGTTTAGGGTAGTATGTATAGATAATATTTTCTTTAAAAAAAACTTTCAAAACAGACTTTTTGGGTCAAAGACAAACAATTCTATGAAAGAGGAGTATCGTTTTAAAATAAAAAAATAAACATTCATAAACCAAAAAATGGTAAACTGTGCAATTCTACGAAAGATGAATACCCTTTTTTTGTTCCAATGAACATTTACGTTTTTTAGTATAATTGTACAGTATACGGTTTTTTGGTTAATGAATGTTTACATTATTATTTTCAAACGATATCCCTCTTAATATAATTGTACGTCTTTGACTCATGTGATTTAAGAGTGTGTTTTGAAAGTTTTTTTAAAAAATGGTATATATATATATATATATATATATATATATATATATATATATATATATATATATATATATAGGGAAAGGTTAATGTGAGAACTTTCTTAAAGTTGTAAAAATGAGAACTATTCTAAAATACCATTAAAACTTTGATACATAACCATTTTAGCAAAAATGCACCAAACTATTATATATTAATACAAGTTAACGTTAAATCGACTAATAACCAACTCATACATGAGAAACGGATTACTGATACACAATTAAATTTTTGATACATATACATTAAAATCTCAAAGAACTAATTTCTTATACATAAATTGATACACCTAATACACAACAACCACTAAAAACTTGATACACAATACTAAACCTTGTTACACATTACACGTTGAATCAAAGTGTATCACTTAGTTTACGTAAATTTTCATAAGAAAACCCATCAAATCTTTAACAATTTTAGTTATAATTAATTATGTTTTTATTTTCTTTTAAGTTGAGTGTCATTTGTGATATTTTGGTTGGTTCTCATTTTTACAATTTTAAGAGGGTTCTCATTTGATCTCAATTCTATATATATATATATATATATATATATATATATATATATATATATATATATATATATATATATATATATATATATATAAATCAAACTTGAACATTTTTTAGAAAATCGTACGTACGTCAAAAGAATATCAATATTGGGTTTGTTTTGTTCGTAATTTAGAGCTCTTCGCAACTGTATTTTTTTTATTAACGAATTCGCTAAATATTTGATAAATATTTAACGAATAAAGTTTGTTATATAAAAAACTTATAAATATTAAAAAGTTTATAGTTGAAAAGGTAACTTGTAATAGTTGAAAGCGACGTGTAGTTTTACTTTTTAATAGATCGCTGCATCAAAGCAAAGAAGTGTGTTTTTTTTGTTTTTTTTATTTAAGTGGGTCCCGGAACTATTGTAATTCGCTGCAACTTTTATGTGAAATGTTTTTTTTTTTTTTACTTTTCGGATTAACGAGAGTGCGACACGTGTACATATTTATTTCACTGCACGTTTGCAGCAAATTGGAGGCCTTTTTGGGAATGAAAAAAAAAACCCACCCTCTGTGAGGCAACCTGTTTTGACAGGCGCCTCTGCAGTAATTTTCGCTATTTTTATTTGTAAATAAGTGTAAAATAGGTAATTGAGACTTGAGATCCACAAAGATACTCTCTCCTAAGTTAATATGAATGAACCTTATTTTTTATTCATCTATAAACTTGTATAAACCATGACATGCAATGAACAAGCCTATATCTTTGATGTCACCTGACATCCATGTCACTATGGACATTCATATAAACATGTGAGTACTCTAAGAACCGATTTTTAGTAAAAAGCCCAAACTTTGTAGCAAAACACGTCAATTAAGTCAAGTACATGTTCAGTGTCATTAACTACGTAACATATCCTATTTCACATCGACGTGAAACAAAGAATGTAATACAGTGATTAAATTTGACTTAATTTTCTTAATGCAATAGAAAACTTATTTTAAAAAGTCATCTAAAAGCATTTGTTTATTACTTAGTTAAAACCACATCTGAAATATAAATTAGTATGATGAAACATCTCCACATTAAGTCACATTTTATTTATAGGTGACTTATCAAAATATTTAACAAACAAGTACTAATAATTAAACTTTTTAAGATGTGTTATAGTTTGTCATTCGCATCTCATATCTATTTTATTTCCCTTTGGTACCGAAAGTCTTTTATTTAATTTTTTCATGGAACCAAAACTATTATACTTTGTTCTCATGTTTTAAAAGAAAGGAAAAAGGGAAAAAGAAAAGTAAAGAAAATGTTGGTTCAATAGGGAAAGAAAAAGAAAACTAGATATTGTATAACTCATGTTTTTGAGTGAAAGAATATAAAAATAACTTGCTTGAATTCTATTTATACTCTTTAATTGTTAATGTTAAGTCTTTTTTAAAAAGGCATATTAGTTTTTACATAAAGTATATTCATATATATATTTTTTCTCATTTCCTCTGAACTTCAAATTTCTTTCTTAAAAAAACTCAAAAAAACATTATTTTTTTTCTTTCAAATTTTAACTTTAGAAGAAAGTGGTATAAAAGAATATAGAGTATATAAATTATTATTATTATTATTATTATTATTATTATTATTATTATTATTATTATTATTAAACATCACTTTCATTAGAAACAAAACCAAAGTTTTACAAGAAATTAGTGGGGAGTCTCGAAACCATCTGGGCCTCACACCTTTAGCAATAGCAAAACTAATTCTACTGAAAATATGAGTGGCAACATGCGCACCAATGTCTTGAATTATAGAGAACTTCCGAATCTGCTTAAGTAAGGTCACCGCATCTGCATCAAGTTCCCCCAAAGAGGAAAATGAGAAAGGGATGAACCCATATACAATATTAGCACATTTAGCTCCGTACTTGACGCGCTTACGTTTTGCGGCGTCAATCATCACACGACCTGGCACAAAATCAATTATACCATTTTGCGTGAGGGGAGACGACCCCGTCAAATCGACATGTACATCCTGCCCTCCATCCCAGGAGTAGAGCAAGATATCAACTGGTCGTAAAAGGCATTATTATTATTATTATTATTATTATTATTATTATTATTATTATTATTATTATTATTATTATTATTATTATTATTATTATTATTATTATTATTTCGGGTTAATTGCATAAAAAAGCATTATACTTGCTATTTTTTGTCATTATATGTTACGTACTATTTTTTTTCTTACGTTGACACCAACCTTTTTAAATCGTGCTATTGTGTGTACTTTGTGACAATTTTACCTTTACCTTTTTCAAATTTTGATGGGTAAAATGGTCATTTTCATGGCTGAAATAGTCGTAAAATACACGTAATAGCATGAATTCAAAAGGTTGATGTAAAGATGAGAAAAAAAAGACGCTACACACAATGAGAAAGAGCGACAAATATGATTTTTAAAGTAACACACTCAATGTTTGTTTGTCCTAGAAATGTGAACACAAACACAAACACACAGACACACAAACACACTTTACTTGATACAATACAACATTTCCCCATCTTGCTATAATACGACACTTTACATCTTGAAATGATTGGATTGGATTGGATTGGATTGTAATATGAGTTTGAATGTGTTGTGTGAGCATATACAAATTGAAGGATTTGATAACAGGTCGTTTTCTGATGTGGTTGTCAATGCTATGAGTGCTACTTATCATAAACTATATGTTCAGTGTCATTAACTACCCAACATCTCCTATTTCACGTCGACGTTAGGTAAAGAATGTAATACAATTTTAAATTTGAGTTAATTTTCTTAATGCAAAAGAAAACTTATTTAAATAAGTTATCTAAAAGGCGTTTGTTTTTTACTTAATTGAAACTACGTCTGAAATATAAATTAATATGATGAAACGTCTCCACATTAAGTAACCTTTTTTTATAGGTGACTTAATAAAAATATTTAATAAACAAGTACTAACAATTAATTATGTTAAGATGTGTTATATGATGAAACGTCTCCACATTAAGTAACCTTTTATTTATAGGTGACTTAATCAAAATATTTAATAAACAAGTACTAACAATTAATCATGTTAAGATGTGTTATAGTTTGTCACTTGCATCTCATACCTAATTTTTGTCCGTTTGTACCGAAAGTCTTTTATTTGTTTTTTTCATGGAACCAAAACTATTACACTTTGTTCTCATGTTTTAAAAGAAAGAAAAAGGAAAAAATGGAAAGGAAAAAAAGAAAAATGTTGGTTCAACAGGGAAAGAAAAAGAAAACTAACTATAATTCATGTTTTTGAGTTGAAGAAAAATAAAAATAACTTATTTGAATTATATTTATACTCTTTAATTGTTATTATAGGATGGCAATGGACGAGAAAAAACTCACAACCCGCGGGTACCCGTCATAAATGGGCGGGTAAACGCGTCAATTTTCACCCACGGCCGGGTCGTGGGTGAAAATCTGTACCCATCAGTGGGTGGCTGGTAGGTGACAGGTGAGGTATACCATTCGCGAGTAAACCCATGATACCCATTTAAAATACACGTGGGTGTACCCATATATAAATAATGTTAAAATTAATTATACTAATTAAAATATTTATTATATTTTAAATTATTTTACTTTATCTCTCTAATGAACAAATATGAATGTGATTTGGTGTACTGATGTTTGATTGCTACTTTCAAACATGTGTTAAAGTATTTTGTGAACTTGGTATTTCGCAAATTGATTAGTGTCTTATTACACAGTTTCATAGTTAGTTTTTATATTATGATTTTGTAATTTTGTTGCACAACACTAACCAATGGGCAACAAATACCCGCGGGCAAGGGCATGGGTAGAAAATTGTACCCATTGGTGAGTGACGGGTGGGTGATGGGTGAGAAAAAAACTACGTGGGCGGGTGACGGGGTTAGAGGTACCCGTACCTATTGCCCATGGGTGCCGTCCCTAATTGTTAATGTCAACTCTTTTTAAAAGAGCATACTAAAATATCTCATTTTTTTAAGAAATTTTTCATGTGAAAATGAAAAATTTGAAAATCCGTTTAGTCATAATTTTTTTCAACAATTTCAAAAAAAGTGAAATTCTTATTTATTTATTTTTTTTTAATTTTAACTAAGAAATTGAAAAGCTCATTTACCATTCTCACTTTTTTCTTCATCATTTTTTTCTCAACTCCTAAAAATAACACATACACCATTCTACCCCTAATATCCCATGTCATCCTTCACCGCCCATCGTCGCCGCCACCGCCCCGTCATCGCCGCCACTGTCGCAATTTGAGGTAATCTTCTTATCATTTAAAAAAAAAGGAAAATATAACTCCAACTAAATGTGTTTTCAAAATTCTCAACTCTAGTTTAGAGAAGAAAAATCATTTACTTCTCATAAATTTTAGAAACTGAAAAAGAGAAAATTTTTTTACAACTAAACGGCACATTAATATCTCTTTTTTTCATTTTCCTCTAAATTTCAAATTTCTTTCTTCGAAAAACTCAGAAAAAAAAAAAAAAAACAAAAAAAAAAACATTCATTTCTTTTTGTCTTTCAAATTTCAACTTAAGAAGAAAGTATATATATAATCATTTTTTTTTTAATTATTTTATTTATTTATTTATTTTTAAAGTAACACACTTTATGTTTTGTTTGTCCTAGACATGTGAACACAAAACACAAACACACTTTACTTGATGCAACATCTCCCCATCTCCAAAACAATCACAAACAAACACTTTCCTTAAAATCAACCAACCAACCAATCATTAAACCCCAATTAATATTACGACTAATTAACCCCCCTCTATTTATCATGGATCATCACCATCAATCACACACTGCATCCACAACCACGTCATCACCAGTGGAAATGACGTCATCATCATCACACCAAGCGTGTGATGATAATAGGAATAGAAATGATGGAGAAATGATTGGGTTGGATTGTAATATGAATTTGAATGCGTTGTGTGAGCATATTCAGATTGAGGGATTTGAGAACGGGTCGTTTTCGGATGTGGTTGTGAATGCTATGGGTGCTACTTATCGGCTTCATCGTCTAATACTCTCTCGCAGTTCTTATTTCAGGTTTTTATATATTTTTATGTTTTTTTTGTGTTCGTTTATGTTCGTTTATTTATAATATGTGAGATGGATAGGTTATTGGTACCCCTAGAATGATTGTTTTACCCTCCTAGTTTTTTATTATTTTTTGATTTTTATAATTTTGTTTTTATTATAAAAGTGCGAAATAGAAAGTACAGAACAGAAAATATAAAGTTTGACAAGTCAAAAGTAGTAAAACACAAAAAAATACGGAGTAGAAAACCATAAAAAATTGACTTTGGCTAAAACTGTCGAAAAAAAGTATGAAACATAAAATATAAAGTTTGACAAGTTAAAGTAGTAAAAGACAAAAGATATGGAACAAGGAACCATAAAAAATTGTCTTGTAATAGTGGGTAACATGGGGTAGGAGGGGTAAGGGGTACTAGTGTACCACCGTACCAATAGTACTACCCTATGTGAAATGTGAAATATTAGTATATGAAGGGAGGGTGGGCCCCGAGGGGTAACGGAACACCCGTATGTTTTGTAATTTTTTCTTAAATGCAACTGGGCAAAAAGGGTTATGTATCTAGTCGTGTTTAGTTTTTCTCACTTTTAGTTCTGGTTCCATCATATGATTTGAATGAATGCTTATCATCGGTATATGTGTGTTTTAGAGGAGATTGGTGGTATACTGCGTTTGCAAAATGCAAATGATAAGAAACAAGAACGTTTTGAAAAACAAAAAAATGATTATCTGTGTTTACTAAGAGACAAAAGGCGATTTTGAAAAAAACGCAATCCCAAACACAGCCTTAGTGTGAACTTGTAATTAGTGTAATTGGTCTGGATTCTTTCGCATATGAGTGTATGTGTGTGAGTAATTAGTGGGTGTTTGGGAGGAGATTAGTTGATTAATGAGTACGCAATAATGTGGATACTCAGAAAACGGTGTTTGGCATATCTTTTGAAAAAGTGACTATCTCGGTTTTCTTAGAGGCAAAATGCATTAATGCAGTTTTGAAAACACAATCCAAAATGCAGCCTTAACTGTGAATTCATCTGTATGTTCGTGTGTGCAGTTAGTATGGACTCAATTTGTATGTTTAAGAGTGAAATTATAACAAACTAAAGAGTACAATCGCAAAGAAGAAAATGACTATAATTATTGCGTGTAACCACATGTTTTCTGGTAATTAGGAATAGATGACTAGTTTCATAGATCCGGATTCATCGAAGGAGAGGATGCGTCAGTAAATTTGCAAATGAGTTTGACAGTGATCACAGTTGCTTCTTCATTGACATGGACAATAAGTCAATAATTGGAATTTCTGATAGAGATTGGATAAAAGACTATAGATAGGATATCTCGTTTCTTTTCAATGATATGGTTAGTTGCATTAGGATCAACAATCTAGCCTAGACACATGTAAAAACTTTACCAAAAGAAACAATTTTAGCAATTTTTTCACTGGGGCGAGAGGATATCATTGAAAAATTATCGTCCCCTCACCGAGTTCTTTACTATAAGAAGACGGTGGCCATTCCCAAGTTTGACTAAAAGAATAGTTGGGCATTTCCACTTATAATGTTCCGCATCTTGTTTCGTTATGCTCAGATATTTGTTCATGGCAGTAAGGTTGCATTCATTGTGTTCTGTAGGAATATGCTTCATGGACCATGGAAAGATGCGACATCACCAGTTCTGACCTTGCATGTGGATGACAACAATGTTAATAGAGAGGCGATTGCTATAGCTTTGGCGTACCTTTATGGAAATCACCCTAAACTTGATGACAGTAATGCATTCCGTGTTCTTGCTGCTGCGTCATTTCTTGACCTTCAGGTATCCCTACATGTAAATTATTCAGTATCTACTGGCCCTTCTGTATGCTGTATATCATTACTGACAATGTATTATGGAGCTCTACATCATGTTCTTTCTTAATTGGCTGCCAACAGGATTCTGCTCTGTATTTGATTCAAACGTGACTTTTCTTGCAGGATTTATGTGCAATTTGCACCGATTTCATTATATCTGAGCTCTGGACTACAAACTTCTTAGCATATCAGGTATGAGACTACGGCTTCTTAGTATCATTCCATAATATCATTTCTTTCATTACTTAGCATTTTTATGTTTACTGTAGGTGTTTGCAGAGGGGCAAGATTATGGTATACATGGAGAACGTGTCAGAAATGCTTGCTGGGGTTATCTTTGTCAAAGTGGAGCCATGGAGTTGAAAGAAGTAAGAAAGGAAGTCTAATCACTTTTTCATTATATTTTATGCAAACCTGCAATAACCTGTTAAATGCAAACTGGAGTACTGGACTAAGGAATGTGTTTAATACCTTGTTAACTGCGTAATTTGGAAAGAGTATATATAGTCTTCTAGAATTAGTTTGATATACTGATATTCTAGACCAAGCTCACTAATATTCTGCATCATCATCTTTTTGACCGACAGGTGCTTCCAAAGCTATCTTCTCAAACATTGCATGCATTACTGACCTCTGATGAACTATGGGTCACTAGTGAAGAAAAACGGTACCTGAAATTCTTGCCTGTTCAGTAAATTTCTTATAACTGAGTCAAGTTTTTGTAGCTAACAAGTGTCTCACATACCATTTAAAAGGTTTGAACTGGCATTGTACATTCTTCTAGCAAAATGTGCATTCAACAAGGCAGAACTCCCTGAACAATGCGGATCCATGGGTAGAAATACCCATTCAGATTCTTCTAAAGCACATGGGAAGAAGCTGGCCAGTGATATAAATTATCAAATAGCATCATCATCTGAAGTAGGTCGTTTGAGTTTAGAAGATGAAGTAGAAGGCCGTGTTGCTGCTAAATCCATTTTGGTTGAGCTTGCAGATCGGGTTGTAGATTCCCAGAATGGGCTAAAAGAATCTGGATGCAATCAGTTTAACATCAAGTCAAAATGTCAATGTAACAGTGAACAAAGTTCATCCACTCCTCGTGCTAACGAAATGATCCACTCTTCCTCTTATCAAGACATGCCAATTGGCGGTGATATAGCGCCAATGGAAGGGCCATCTGAAGAGGGTTCCTGTTATCAGTTGAACAATAATAGCTGGCTTGGCGGGGGCCAAAGATATGGTAATGGTATGAGCTCTTCATGTAATGATGACATGTCAAATGAATGGGGAAGATGTGGCATGCCCATGTCATGGGGTGGTAGAATTGTTGGCAGAAGAGAGTTGAAGACTTGTGCGAAAGGTGTTTGTGGGCTGAGCAGCGATGAATATGACACGTTTGTCAACATTTTTGAAGGAGGTTCTCTTTTATACTGCAACATGACTTTCGAGGCTCTTATAAATGCGAGGAAGCAACTAGAAGAACTGGGCTTCCCCTGCAAATCAGTTAATGATGGTCTTTGGCTGCAGGTCCTCAACTATAACTTGTTTATTCACTCTTGTTTAATACATTGTATCCTCTGTAGAGGTGGTAAACTGGGTGGGTTGGGTAATGAGTCAAAACGGGTAAATTTTGGTACAGTGGAGTTGTGTTGTCCTAAACACTTCTTATTTAAACCTCTCCATTGTTTTACGTAGTGTGTCAACTATGATAACATACATTGTTTCATCTCATTAATAACTAGGTCGTTTAATGCATTTAAACTGCACTTTGGGCGAATTTCGGCCGTTTGACCCATTCTGCCTTTTAATGTTTTGCTTACCCGTTTGACCCGCCAGACCCACATCGACCCAGATAGAAGTGAATGGTTTGAAATTGCCACCTGCTTTACAATCCCTGTTGTGCTGCTTGTTGAGAACACATGCATGGCGTTTGATGCCTGTTTTCTAGCTTGGCATGTTATGTTAACCCTCATTTACTAGTTTTTCATCTTATTTACTCTCTTTGAACATTTTGAAATTATATACACATTCACTAAGGTCCAGAAATATGTATAAGTGTTAATTCCTAGCTGTATAACACGTCAAGTTAACTTTAGTTTCCACTACTAGTGTCTGTGCTGAGTGTAATATGGAACAGGACTTCCTCTGGTCTGAAGTGACATGTGTTTATGTTTACTTGTAGACACTTTTGAGCCAAAAGGTGCATGAAATTGGTGCAGATACCTGCAAAAATTGCTGTCTTGTTAGTATGGCTTGTCAATGTAGGCCACAATATGGATTTGCACGCAGTGGTTATTACATGCAAGAGCAAGATCAGAACACTGCTGCCACCGGTATAGGAGATGTATATCTTACTGATTCTTCTCAAGGTGAAGTAAATGGACACTTTCGCCCAGTAAGAGTGCACGTGAGGGGAACTATCGATGGGTTGGCAGGTATTGGACGAGGATCTACGTATGTGCCTGGAACCGGTTGGCCTCCGACACGTTTTGTCTTTTCCCGTGTGCCTTTTCATATGGGCAACAGAAATTGCCAACAGTCTCCTGGTAATGATGATCCAGAAAATAGGGTTGACCATAGTGGGGAACATGGTGGTGATGGGTTGACTGCTTTGGTGGGGCTCAGTCAAGGGACTAGTAACACAGATGAAACGGATGTTAATGGTAGATTAGTTGGACATTCAGTTGCAGGGCCGAGTAGCAGCGGGGTTTCCGTGCAGATGATGGATTCATCTGAGCATGCCATTGGTGTTGAATGGGAGAATGAAAGTAGTTCTATTTCGTTGGATATGAAAACCCCTTTGGGTCACTTCCCTCCTTTCAGATTTTCGTAAGTTTTTTATCGGTTTTGCATCTAAATATCTTGTACGGATAATGTATAAGGAGGCCACACAACTATTCAACTTTTATTTTTTAAACTAGTGTAAAAAAGTTTGTGGGGAGAACTTTTTTATCTTCCCACATTCTGATGGTCTTTTGTTTGTCCCGCAGGGTGGAGTTTCAGGAAGTTCATCGGCTGAACGATGGACAAGTCAAACACTCTCCAGAGTATTTCTATGCTGGTTCCTTGTGGAAGGTATACTTATAGCATCAGATGATTGATTACATTTCTTGCCCATTGCAAAAGCCTTTACACCTTTCTGTTTTGTTTAAACAAATTGGTTGTGTAGGTAAGTGTTCAGGCTTTTAATGATGAAGATCTTCAAGGACGTCGAACTCTTGGTAAATCTCAATCTTACTGTAGATTTCACTTTTACTAGGTTAGTAACGAGTGGCTGTAAAAATAATGATGCAACTTAATTTGGAATTTCAGGTTTGTTTCTTCATAGAAGGAAAGCAGAGATACCCGAATCACTTAGAAAGGTTTGTCTTTTCCATATTATGTACTAATCTTCAGATATTTATAAATCATCTTGTAAGTAACTTACCAGAGGTACCCCCTTTAGGTTCATATGTACGTGGATGCTCGTGAGAAGGTTACTGCTCGTTATCAGGTGAACTTATTGTGAACTTCACCTCCATCCCAAACTACTGTTTACTAAATGGTACATAAAAATTGACAGTTTAAGAAAAGTACAAATTTGAGCATATTTCTATCCAACAGAATGACAGTTTTACCCTTTGACTTATAAAATTTTCAGACAAAGGAACATTGTAATTATTTTTTTTTAGTATGGAAAATTCAAAATAAGAACTTTTTAGGGACACAATGCTTAAGCTTACTAAATATATAATTCTTTCAGCTAATTTGTCCATCGAAAAGAGAAGTAATGGTGTTTGGGAGCTTCAAACAACCAGGAACCCTTTTACCAAAAGCTCCAAAAGGATGGGGTTGGCGTACCGCTTTATTGTTTGATGAACTTGGAGAACTTCTACAAAATGGGTCCTTGAGAATAGCTGCTGTCGTTCAACTTATATGAGGCAGATTTACCGTGTCTCAAGTTTTGGAGAATATAATTATCGAATGAGGATGTCCTACATATTCTTTTGGATGAACTTGCATCTAGATATACTGGCATTTGTCTTACATTATCGAATTGAGTACTTATTATAAGTAACTTGATAATTTTCCCCTCGGTAAGGCGGGAAAATTGCTTCATATAATATTGCAAGAGTCACCTAAACTGTTTATGGTAAAGTCTTTAGAGTTCGTTTTGATATGTAAATAGCAATAAAGTTTGTAATATAGGACATGTATATATTCAATTGACTTTTTTATTTTAGTCTCATAAGTCATAAACCCTGTTGTTAGTGGTAGTAAAATGGACAGGCCACGAGTTGGGTAATGGGTCAAAACATAATTTTTTGATTGGTTGGGTTGCTTCAAAATTATTTTTGTTCCAATTTTTTATTTTATTATTATTATTATTATTATTATTATTATTATTATTATTATTATTACTATTACTATTTAGGGTTTCAAGTTTCTCCGTCGGATTAACATGCCCCGCCCCGTCCCAATTAGTTTGGGTTTCAAGTTTCTCCGTCGGATTCGGGTTTTTTTTTGCCATCGACCGTCAACCCTTTTTATATAATAAAGCTTATTTTATCAAAAGGGTTAACGTGCGCATTTACGTCTTCTCATCTAACTAAAGTGAAAGAAAGGTTCCCTTAATTAATGGGTATGTATTTTGTTGTGCTACATTGGCTCTTTGTGTCTAAACATATTTTCCTTATAAAGAATGATTTTTATTTCGATATTCAAGAATCTAGATTCCAACCTTTAAAAACAACAAGATTACTACTCTTTAGCGATGTCGGTTACTATTCTAATTTAGAGCGTTTATTATGGGGACATGTTAAGACTTACTATATATTCTTTATCTGTATATGAAACAAACATTATTTTTTAAGTAGCTTAAAAAAAAGAAAAAAAAAAAAAAAAGAAAGAAAAAAAGAGAGAGATTTTGTACATAGAGGTCACCTAAGTTTTAACATCTTTTCATTCAGGCCGCTCATCTATGAAAAATATCTTATAGGCCGTTTAGGTATATTTCCTTTTCGTTTATACCAAATCCGACAATATGAAATGTTTATCGACTAAAATATCCTTGATATATAAAAAAGACAAATGCTTAAATACTAAAAGAGAACAAAACCATTGATACACGAACCTAAATTCTTGATTGGTGAAGATGGATAACCCTTAAATCAAATTGACAAAATATGGTATAACAATATGTATAAATATATAAAACTATAAGAGGTGGCTTAACAAAAGATTTTTGAATTCAGTATGCATAGTTGGTATAACAGTTCGCATAAAATACAGTATAACTTCTTTTTTCATGAATCTTCACGTTCATATCCTTATTAGTAATTCATTTCAGATTTTGTTATGTGGTTCGAACTTATGATGATAAATAAGAATCTCATATTGTGTTATGTTGTGAGCATTAAGTGGATGAAGAAGAAGAATCAATTTGATCACGGGATAAGTGGATAACAGAGGGTGAATTAGTATAATTGTTATTGTTTTTTCGTATTTAAAGGGTATATTAGGCATTACATATTTATAATATAATTTGTTATAATTTTAAATTTTTTAGATGGGGCATTTTTGTCAATATACAATTTTCCGTTGTATTTTTGGATGGATTTGGTATAAATGAAAAATGAAATATACTTGAACAGCCTATAAGTTAGTTTTCATAAATGAACGGCCTCATTGTAAGAAGGTTAAAACTTGGGTAGCCTCTACGTATAAAATCTCAAAAAAATAAACATAATCTCTCCATAATCTCATGTGCCAAACATAACCGAGGGTGATTTTTTTTCTTTTATTTATTTATTTTTTTATTATTATTTTTTTTTAATTTTAAAGACGGATATAAGACATCAAACCCATAAAGGCAGATTATTAAAGTAACGTTAATTAGGGGTGAGCATGGTGCGGGTTGGTGCGGGTTTTGACTAAAACCGAACCGTAACCGCAATTGCGGTTTCTATAAAAAATAGAAACCGAACCGCACCACATTTTGCGGTTTCGGTTTTGCGGGTTTTTTGCGGTTTATGTGGGTTTTGCGGGTTTTAACCACACCGCACCATCACTTATGACTTATATAATTAATGTGGGTTTTTGCGGTTTTTAGTTCACAATGTTGGTCTTTTTTGTTATAAAAATGCAAATATTTAATTTAAACACACACACACACACCACTTATTACTTACAAGAATATTAATCATAATATGCACTAGAAGCCTTATAACACACATTAAATAATCAATGTGCCGTTTTTCGGTTTTAAAAATCAAGTGCGGTGCGGTGCGGGTTTTGTGGTTCGGTTTTATGGGTAAAACCGCAACCGCACCGCATTTTGCGGTTTTTCTTTTTTCTTAAAACCGATCCACCGGTTTTTGCCGTGGTGCGGTTTTTGTGGTTCGGTTTTTTGCGGGTTTTGCGGTTTTGCGGTTTGCGGTGCGGTTTCTGCTCACCCCTAACGTTAATGGTGTAGTTTTCACTTTTATTTTCGTTTAAGTAGTCAACTTTAGTTTGTAGCTTTTCAAATGGAGTGTTGATACTCGCACCATTTTATTTATAGTTACATCACTTTGTACAAGCTGTATAGCATAACGTATAATACTGTAATGCACGGATTATGGTGAAAGTATTAAAAGTTGTGGTGTGATAATCAATTTAAAATGTGTTGTTTTCAAATGTAATCAATACTACCTTATAATGTATTTAGGACATCTATATTTAGAAGTATTAAAATGTTTAAGAACAAAAATATTTTTTAATAGGAAAGATGCATGTACATCACTTTAATGCACATAATTTTCAGACTTACAAGACAACAAGCATAGTGTACACCTCTTTAATACACATATTAAAAAAAACACCACATTAATAATATTTAATGTAGTCAATTAATAAATTGGTCAATAAATCTTTTATATAATAAAACAAAACCCTTTGAAAAATTTTGCATTTCAAAAAAATCAATTCATACCTGATTTAGTAATAATTTTATTTTTAAAAAAAAAATTATCTTCTTATTAGGTAATATTTTATATTTATTCATAAGTATAAGATAAATACAAAAAATATAGATAAGACATTAAAAAAATTATTTATTTTATATTTATCCACAACACAAGTAGAAGATAAATACAAAAATTATAGATAAGATGCAATTAACAATAAGATTAAAATTTTTAAATAATTATTTTAAAAAAATTAAAAAAAAAAACCCGTGCGTGCGCCGGCATTATAACTAGTCTCATTGAATCATCTTGATTTGAATAAGTACAATGTTCATTTTTTCAATAAATTTTGTTGTTTAATTTCCGGAGTTGCAAGTTAATTACGATTTTTTTTTTTTTTTTTTTTTTTTTTGCTCGCATAGAGCTATGTTTAATTGAAAGTGTGTTCCATAACAGGAGGCGTTTTATTTTACAAACTCAAAAACCCTCACATACTAATGGACCAATCAAAAGCCTCCATTTAAAAAAACAACATTTAATAATAAAAAACACGGAGGGACTATTTTTGTCAACTCACCAAACTTACCCCACCAACCTCACCCCCTACCTCTCACTTTCCACACATCAAGTATCACCAAAAAACCCACTTTCTCTCTCTATCCATCATCAAAAACCACCATAACAAATCAAAATATAACAATTTTTTAACCTTTCAAATCATCAATAAAACACAAAAATGGAAGAATCATCGAGTGCACAAGCAGATTCACGAAAAAAACCGGTTCAAAATGAACCTACTGAATCTCGGGATGAAGGTATGTGCTTCTGACTAATTATTTAGTTGTTTTATTGGCTGTGTTTTTTAGTGTTTACATTTAGTTGAGTTTATGAGTAAAAAACTTTGTATACATGGATGCACACAAAGTGCTTGATGAAATGTGTGACTAAAAAGTATCATACGTGTGTATCACCAGTGATATTTGAAGTTGAACTGTATATGTGTATTATCACTAGTGATATTTATATTTGACTTAACCGTGCAAATCACATAAAGCACACAGAAAATGAAACAATATTGACTGGTAGTGTATCACATGTGATATAAAAGTTAAATTATTGTTAATTGGTAGAATATCTATTGTGATAACAAATAGTTATTTGTTTGACATATGATATTGAATACAAATGAACTATTCGTACACTAACAAAAATTATGAAAATATTTTGATGCTGTGCAAAAAACAGCCTCATCAAACAAAAAGAATCAACAACAAGTGCAATTGTCATTGAAGAAAGCACAACATCTCCACAACCAAATTGAAGAAGCTCAAACACTTGTGATATCACAAGTTCCTCCATCACCACAATTGATTCAACAAATAGAAGAAAGCTGACACACATGTGATATTACATGTGACATCACTTGATATCACCTGTGACATCACCAGTGATATCGCCTGTGATATCACTTGATATCACCTGTGATATCACAGGTGGTATCACCTGTGATATCACATGTGATATGTGATCACATGTGATATCAAAGGTTCCCCCGAAAGTATATGGGAATAAAATGAAGGTGTGATATCATGTGATATCGCCTGTGATATCACTTGATAGCACCTGTGATATCACAGGTGGTATCACCTGTGATATCACATGTGATATGTGATCACATGTGATATCAAAGGTTCCTCCGAAAGCATCTGGGAATAAAATGAAGGTGTTGGTTGATGAACCAATGAAGAGGACGATTGTTGAAGAACAAAAGTAAATAAAACAAGTTGATGAAAACAATTACGTTGTTATGTTTTAATCTATACGGTTATAAATAAATGTATATAGTTGACAAGTTGGAAGGCAATAGTAGGTATTTAATTTGACTGAAGCATGTTATTTGTCACAAGAGATTCAAACTCATAGAAATGGGCCATAGCGAGCAATTGTTTAATCCATCTTGATTATATTTGTGAATATTTGTTTGATAAAGTTTTGAGTGGTATTTAGTTTAATATGGTAATGTGAAAAGTGAAAAGTGTCATACATGTAGTATCACCAGTGATATTTGAAGTTGAACTGTATATGTGTATTATCACTAGTGATATTAGTATTATCACTTGTGAAATTTTGTATATTTTATAGGTTTTTTTGTTTACTTGTTAAGCTTTATTTTAATAGTGCTATTGAGTAAACCTAACAATTCAGGAAAAATAAATAAAAGATAAAATAATAGTATCACAAATGATATACAAGTCCAGGATAAAATTAACAATGCTATTAAATAAACCTAACAATTCAGTAAAAAAATTAATCAATCAACAAACTAATACTTCAATTGCAGCGACTGAGAAACCGCCTCCACTTTCAACTACGCGCGCCACCCCATTGACATTTGAAACTTTTCCTTTTTTTGGACAAGTATGTCTATTATGATCAATTAAACTACAAATATTACAACCCTTCTTTTGGTTCTTACTTTTCTCAATAGCTTTCTCACGTCCACTCTTAATACGGTCATTCTTATGTCTTTTAGGAGGATTCTTTATACCTATAAAATCTTGAACAATATCACAAACTTTTCGGGGTGGAAGACTTGGCAAATCAGTCTCAACTTTTGACTTTAGATCTCTCAGGTTGTCTACAAAAGAAGTCAAGTATCATAGACAGCTTATCAGTAATTACAACAATAAGAAACAGATTATCAAACATATCACTGGTGATACTACATATATATCAAACATATCACTGGTGATACTACATATATATCAAGCATATCACTGGTGATACTACACATATATCAAACATATCACTGGTGATACTACACATATATCAAACATATAACTAGTGATACTACACATATACCATCAGCAAAAACATTTATTGTGTTTGTCTATTATAGTGAAAGGCACAAAAATAATCTTGTACATAAAAAGTACGTAATTAATACCTTGGTGTAAAATCTAATAATGATCTTCATTACACACTCAGCATTAAACTCAGAAACAACACGAAAAATGCCAAGAACTCCATAAGCTTTTTTGGTAGCCGAGCAAGCATTTAAATGTCAAAAATATTATGTAAGAAAATTAAACACTATAATTAATAACTTATCAGTAACTTATATTCACAGCTTATCCCCACAAACTTATATTTTCATCCTCATTAAAATGTCAAAAATATTATGTAAGAAAATTAAACACCTTAACATAAACAACTTATAAATAAACAGACTAACAATTATCACTGGTGATACTAAACGTGTATCACTGGTGATACTAAACTAACTTATAATCATCAACTTCAAATATCACTGGTGATACTAAACGTATGTTACAGAGATTCAAAACAACAATTAGACACAAAAACAACATTCAAATGCAGTTAAAAACATAAATTCAACTAACAACATAATTATCAAAAAATTTTACTTACACATTTCATCAAACACTTGGTGTGCAACTTGATAAGAAGAAATGTTAACATCTTGATTCACATAATTATCAACTAATTTATCAACATTATCAATCACAATAATAACAATCAAATTTGCTTTTGAAACAAACACTTATTTCAGATCAAAAGAAGTCATAAAAAATGATGATAATGATCAGAACGGTGATGGTGATCGGAGTGGTACTGGTGATGGTGATCGGAACAGTGATGATGAAAGACACGGTAACTGTCGATCAGAACAGTGATGGTAATCGGAGTGGTGATCGGAACATTGATGGTGATGATGAAATGATGATCGGAACAGTGATGGTTATCGGAATAGTGATGGTGATGATGATCGAAATGGTAATATAACTGATTTATGAATGAAAGAAATGAGAGCAGAGGAAACACAAACACACAAAGTGTGTGTAAAAAATGAAGCGAATGAAAAAAGAAAAGAAAAGAAAAGACTTTATATAGTTGGGAGTATTAAGGTTAAGCATATTAAATTTTAGATTAATCTAGGCTATTAGATCAAAAAAGATGTAGGATGGGGATTTATCCATTGGTATGCAAAAAAAAATGGGTATGCATTTGAATTTTCCTCTCCTTACCAGTATTATAAATTTACAAAAACGAGCATCTTGAAAAGTTTTGCAACTTATACCGCATCATGTGGACTCACAAATCATAAGTTTAAATGGTATTTGTTGCCATCTTAAAGTCATTTTTCGGGTCGTGTTAACATGCAATATTAAATTTAGTTGTCACATCGCATTTTGTTCGATGTTGTTTATATTTTATACAGGATATTTGGTTGCTAAAAACATTATGACAATTAAATAAGAACAAAAAATTGTTTGACCAATACGATTTTATTTTACGTGTTATTATTAGGCGTCCTTAAAAATTATTGAAATAAAAAAACGAAACTGGCCCGTCTATGGTCCGGGTGTGGAATCTATTTATCTTCTTATTATTTTTTTGGTACGCATGGTTTCTGTCTTTTTTGACTGACTAATCTACGGGGTTTGAACTTACAGCTACACAGATTCAAACCATGTAAATCTCTCTATTTTTAAGAGGTTGGTGTGGTTATTTTAGGATTGTTTGCACCTAAAAGGAATTGAATTTGGGACCTCACATATCTTAGAATAACCCTTTTGTCATTAGGTCATCCATGAATGGTTAAAAAGATAGAAAATTACTAAAATAGATGTCGAAACTAATATTATGTCATACACAATTAGTTAAATGTGGTTACATGTTATTTAGTCAATATTAGGAAAGCTTTTTAGTCCTTATAAACCGACATGGATTAGGGATGTTAGTGACCGACATTCGTAAGTCCTAACTCTATAAATAGCGATATGCATGGCTTTTAGTTTTCTTTACATTCTTCTTCGTTATCACATTCCTTTCTTCTGTGTTTAGTTTGTCGAATTTCATTGTGGTGCTTGGTGAGACTTTTATTTTTGTAGTTAGGGTTCCTAGGGTTAATCGATTCGTGCTAGTTTTTCGAATTTATTTCAACAGCTATGTGTTGCTCATACGGTTTTTTGTTACCACATACGAGGACATTCATCTTCGTAAATCAAAAAGTAGATGATGGTAACGTGGATAAAGTAATGGTCACCGATATAAAGGAGTCAAAAACAACGGTCCATGACTATGGTGAGGAAATTAAATCGATGTTGTTTGATGATGGGCCTCATTATATAGCATATTGGATGTACTTTACAATGAATAATGGGACAGTAGCCACTATTAATATAATTGATAATTTTGGTCGGGTTGTGGATGACGAGAACAATCGTAAATCACTTATGTCGATTGCAGATTTTATATCGTGGTATGAGTCTATTCCTGGTATTGTTGTCAAGGAAAAGAGTACTAGTGGATCAAGTAAAGAGATATCAGAAGACGAAGTGGGAGATATTTGTTCGATTTGCTACGATGAATACCAAAAGGGACAAAAGGTTGGAACACTGGTGTGTAAACACACTTATCATGAAGGATGCATCAACAACTGGTTGTCGCGTAAGAGGGCATGTCCGAATTGCAGGGCTTTTACCGAGGTATCAATTATATACAGGATAGAATTGTTGGAATTATTATATCATGACAATCATATTAATAAACCATGAACATCAAAGTGAGCATAAGCGGAAGCAATTATAATAGATCGAATAACATGTAATTAATTAATCATTAATTTAAATAGTAAACATACAATAGTGATTCTAGCCCAAACAAGAATCAATGCAATATTCCGGAACCAATGAACCCTAATTAGGGTTTATAAGGATTATATGAATTACCCCTTACCTTTTTTGTAATTCAATCCAAGAATCAAACAATAGTGTGTTTGATTCACGTTCTTGTACACACGTACTAATTCAAGGAAAAGTTTATGCAAGTAATAAACACAAAACAATTTTTTTGACACAAGAAAATCGAAACCCTTAGGGGTGTTCGGTTTGTGAATCGACCAAGAAAAAGAAGGAGAAGAAAAACCCAAGATGTGTGTGTACAAGTTATGAGAAAAACCTACATCTTGGGTTTGCTTATATACAACACATTACTTGGAGCTCAAGGCACAAAGGAGGTGGGTAAACCCCCTTGGCCGATCGGTTTGGTACCCACAAGGGTATTCCGGAACCTTCTCTTGTTTCAATGTATTGTCTTGTAATTACTTTCCTAATCTTCGTTTAATAATTAATTAGTCATTAATCAATAATACTAATTATTATTTATTTGTTTTGTGTTTAATAATTAATTATAACATTTTATAAATAATTATTACATTTCCTCTTCATACGTATTGTGTGCAATCCCGTGATCTCAAGTTCGATCCTAACACACGACTATTATTATTTTGTCTATAAAACCAACAGCTCCCACTTAGACATATCATAATAGTGTGATCACATCGATTAGCGTCTTGCAACACGTCGATGCCTCTAGTACAACTTGAGTAAGGCTCCTGGAAAACCTTTTAATGATTTCTCATTATTATTATCCCTTTGTTTCTAATACCGTGTTAAATAAGGATATGGATCTAGGTCATTCCTTAATTAACCATTCTGTTTCTCGTTTTTAGAAATTGACAAGATTACCAAATCTTTTGAACCTTTCATAAAAGACCTTGGGCGTGGCCACGCAAACACCTTGACAACCCTACGAGGGGCCCAGCAGTATTAAACTCCAAAATTTAATTTGAAGAAACAAATTCTTTATTGATTACAAGCAAAACACACAAACTTTGTAACACTTCCGAAAACAACCCTTATGACTACCAGTTACGTATAGCGTTAAGTTGTTCCACAAAAATGTACTACATTCATGACCGTTATCTTGTATCTCAAGTCTAAGGATAACTTCTTATGATTTACTTAATGACAAGATCCATAAAGTAACATCATATAGTTGGGATAAGTCCTATATTCAGTATCATCGAATATCGTCTGAAATGACATGTCTACGCATCAATATACTTAAGTATATTATATCAACTTCAGATTTGTCTTAATTTAATAATATTCCAATATCATTAACCGACAACGGACAATTTAGAATAACTTTTATTCATGGATTTAAACATGCAAAAATAGGACAACAATAATTTATAACAGAAATAAACATACCAACATACTTTATTTCATTAAAATAATAATTGTTTACAATATCCTTTATCCAAATACTAATTACAGTTATGCATGAAACTACTAGCTAATTTAAGTCCAATTCCATTGGCCAATTCATTAAGCTTCTCTTTCGCCAAAGCCTTAATGAACGGATCAGCTAAGTTTTCAACTGTGTGAACCTTCAACAGATTTATTTCACCTTCGTCAACCTTTTCACGAACAAAGTGATACTTCCGTAGAAAATGTCTGGTGCCTCTCATGACTCCAGGTTCATTGGCAAATATGATTGCAGTAGAATTTTCACAATACATATTAATAGGTAATTCAATTGAAGGCATAACACCAAGCCCAGAAACGAATTTCCTAATCCAAACAGCCTCCATAGCAGCTTCTGAAGCAGTAATGTATTCAGCTTCTGTTGCAGACATCGCAATTGTACTCTGCTTCTTGCTCCTCCAGTCTACAGCTCCTCCATTGATAACAAAGACATAACCCGTCTGAGACTTCGAATCATCTTTATTACTTTGAAAGGATGCATCGCAGAAACCTGTAACACAAAGTTCTGCAGCTGGATTTCCACCATATACCAAAAACATATCTTTTGTATTCCTCAAATACTTAAGAATATGTTTAACAGCAATCCAATGTTTTTCACCTGGATTCTGTTGAAATTGACTGGTAATATTTTGAGCAAACGCCACATCTGGCCTTGTGCACTTAACCGCATACATAATAGATCCTACAGCCGAAGCATAAGGAACTTTACTCATGCGAGCCACCTCAGCAGGTGTTGAAGCACAAAACTCATTACATAAGCCATGTTTTACTTCCATCGGCAAATATCCTTTCTTGGAATTTTGCATATTGAATCTTTTCAATATTTTGTCAATGTAAGCAATTTGACTTAATCCAATTAACCGCCTTGATCTATCTCTATAGATTTTGATTCCCAGAATGTATGCAACTTCTCCTAAATCTTTCATAGAAAAGCACTTTCCAAGATATGCCTTTACATCTTGCAAACTTGGAATGTCTTTTCCCATGATCAATATGTCATCAACATATAGAATTAGGAAAGTTACATTATCACTCCCACTAGCTTTGTGATACACACATGGCTCATCAAGATTTTGAGTGAATCCAAACTTTTTAATTTCAGCATCAAACCTCTTGTTCCATTGTCGTGATGCTTGCTTTAATCCATAAATGGATCTCTTAAGCTTGCAAACACGATTTGGAAATTCTGGATTTTCAAACCCTTCTGGTTGTGCCACATAGATGTCTTCATCTAGATGACCATTTAAGAAAGCAGTTTTCACATCCATTTGCCAAATCTCATAGTCATAGTACGCTGCTATAGCTATGAGTATTCTTATAGCTCTTATGTCTGCTACAGGAGAAAACGTCTCCTCGTAATCTATTCCAAAAGTTTGAGTAAAACCTTTAGCAACTAGACGAGCCTTATAAATGTGTGCATATCCATCCATGTCAGTCTTGATTTTGTAAAGCCACTTACTCCCAACTACCTTGGCACCAGGAGGTAAGTCAACTTCTTCCCAGACTTCATTGTCATGCATGGATTGTATTTCCCCATCCATAGCAGCTTTCCATTTAGCTTTTTGAGGGCTATTAATGGCAGCTCTATAACTAGTAGGTTCATTAAGATCCCCTAGTGTATGCTGATCGACCTCTACATTAAGACATAGACGGTCAGGAGCTTTCACAGATCTCGAAGATCTGCGAATGGGAATTACTTCAACTTCTGGTGGAGGACCCAGACTTTCTGGTTCTATAGGAAGTGTGCTAGTGTTTTCTGAAGGCAATGCATTATTTAGATCATCTTCTAGATCATATACCCTCCCACTGATTTCTTGAACCACAAATTCACTTTCAAGAAAATCACCATATCTTGCAACAAACACTTTGTTCTCAGGTGGGTAGTAAAAGTAGTAACCCATAGTTTCCTTAGGGTATCCTACAAAAATGCATTTTACAGATCTTTGTTGGAGTTTATCTTGTGAGTCACGTTTAACATACGCCTCACAACCCCAGACCTTTAAATAAGACAAGTTCGGAGCTTTTCCAGTCCATATCTCATATGGTGTCTTATCAACCTTCTTGGTGGGAACCATATTCAAAATACGAACAGCTGATTCAAGAGCATAATCCCAAAAAGACAAAGGAAGATTAGTAAGATTATACATTGATCGAACCATGTCCAACAATGTACGATTCCTTCTCTCAGATACACCATTTTGTTGTGGAGTATATGAAGATGTGAGATTCTGGACAATTCCATTCTCAGTTAAGAAATCTTTAAAATCTTGACTAAGGTATTCACCACCTCGATCAGAATGAAGAGCTTTAATCTTCTTTCCCAATTGCAATTCTACTTCTGCTTTGAAAACTTTAAATGTTTCAAACACCTCATGTTTATGTTTAAGTAAATAAACATAACCATAACGGCTGAAATCATCCGTAAAAGTTAAGAAGTAGACAGCACCTCTCCTTGACACATGTCTAAGTGGTCCACATACATCCGTGTGTATTAAACCAAGTAGATCTGAAGCTCTTTCCATATTATTATGAAAAGGTTTCTTCGTCATCTTCCCAGAAATACAAGATTCGCATTTATCAAATGACTCATCAATGATATCATTCAAAAGCCCTTCACGTTGTAGCTTTTGCATGCGAGTCTTGCCTATATGGGCAAGTCTACAGTGCCAAAGGTAAGACGAATTCAAGTCATACTTCATTCTCTTACTTATGCTGTACATCGAATTATTATTATTGTTGGAAGTCACACAATTATTCATATCAATTTCAAACACACCATTCACAACAACAGCATTAAAATAAAATACACCATTTAAAGAAACAAAAATTTTATTGCCATCAATAGTATGAGAAAAACCAAGATCCAACAAACATGAAAAGGAAACAACACCTCTAATTATAGAAAGTGCATAATGACAATTGTTTAAACAAAGTACTAAACCCGAAGGTAAAACTAAATCAAACATTCCTATGGCTTCAACTGCTGCTTGTGCTCCATTTCCCACGTGCAGAAATTGCTCCCCATAAGCTAGTATCCTTTCCTCTCTAAACCCCTGCAGTGTATTACAAATATTAATACCACATCCAGTATCATATACCCAGGAATTTATTACACGAGATAAAGTAAATAATTCAATGACAAATAAGTTACCTGAAGTGCTGGCGCCCATGTGCCCAGTCTTCTTAACCTTATTGTTTCACAAGTCATCGAGATAAAGAGGACAATTCCTCTTCCAATGGCCCATCACCTTGCAGTAATGGCATCCTTGATCCTTCTTTGGATTATTCTTGACAGGAGGGTTCTTCTGAGGTTGAGGTGGTTGATAAGCCATAACCTGCTTATTCTTATCAGACTTCTTCTTTCCTTTACGCTTCTTCTTGTTCGCATTTGGCTTGTTAATTCTACCCCCTTGTATAGCAAGAACTTGGGGCGTAGGAGCCTTTGGTGTCAACCCTTTCACATAATCAATGAGCAGTGCGTGCAATTCACTTACTGTCTTCCCCACGCAATGCATATTGAAGTTCCTCACAAAACCATTAAAATCCTTGTTAAGGGACCTATTGATTAAGTTCACAGCCATATCATTGTCATAGGGTTTCTTAAGTGTTTGTAGTTGATCCATGAAACTTTTCATCTTCAACACATGAGCACTCACAGGTTCACCATCACCCTGCTTACAACCATGTAGAGCCTCCATCAAATCGTAAATCTCTACATTTGATGGTTTCTCATAGAGTTTCTTGAGTTCATCAATCATGTTCATGGGGAAATACTCCTCAAACTGCCTTTGAAGAGGTGTGGACATTGCCCCTAACATCATTGCGGTCACATCAATATGTTCCTTGCAATCAAGATTCCATTTGGCTTTAGCAGCTTCAGTAGCTGCCTCGCCTACAGGTTCTTCAGGACAAGGCTTTTTCAAGATTTCGAGTTGACCAGTCACTCGCAGGACAATCCTTAGTGAACGGTACCAATCATTGAAATTTTCCGAGCCAGTCAATTTTTCTCGTTCAAAATAAGTTTTGAACACAGAACGAAAGTTGGTGTTATCAGTTTGAGCCATTTCTACAGATAAAGAAAGTTCAAAACATTAGTATTTTTGATAATACAATTTTTCAAGAAAATTAAAATACCCAAGGAAAATAAATTCATAGAATAATATTGACAACTAGGACCCTCCATAAACATAGTTTCATCACATTCAGTTGATCTGCTAGTAATGAAAGTATAATATGAGGTAACTTGTCGTACAAGTAATTAGCATAACATTTGTCCAATTCCTAGATATATGAGATTTACAATCACAAAACATTTGTATTGTAAGCATGTTTAGTCCCCATCTTAATGCCTTGATTCCAAGTCTCACTTCCTACTCAATTTAAGTCGTCTAACTTGTGGAAAACTAGAAGGGGGGGTTGAATAGTTTTATGTCCTTTTGAAAATTTATTTCCAAAATATTTTGTTGGTTATAAAAACTTTCGATTCGATCTTAATTGAATTCAAGCAACAACCAATATAAGCAAGTCTAAACTAATATTGAAAGTATTGAAATATAATGAAGAAAAGATAGAGTTAGAAAGATCAAACCACAACACGCGAATTTATAGTGGTTCGGCTACAAGGACACCTTCCTTGCCCTACTCCACTCCCCGAGTACCACACTCGAGAGTTTTCTTCACTATGTCAACAAACTCCTTATGGTGGAGAAACCTTACACACCTTGGCTTACACAAGTTAACGACACTAAGCTAAATGTCGAGTTCTAATCGTAGCTAGAACCAATCTCACACCAAATATCACACCACGTGATCTTCACACCTTAATCACACCTTCACACCTTCTTCAAGACTTCACACCGTCTTCACACCTTGTCAATCTTCACACCTTCTTCTATGCACAACTAAGTCACAACTACTAAACTAGTTTACAACACACCAAGATTCTACAATCAACAAATATACATAACACCTTAACAAATAACTATCACTAGTACTATATGAAACTAGCTATACACAACACCACTACAATAAGATGGATGTAGAGAAGTGTTCTTCTTCTTGCACTTGAATGGATGAAGCTTTGGATCACTTGGAAACAAAGACTTATGAAATATATGATCAAAGGATTTTAGATCTAGAGAAGAAGATTGGATCAGAAAGTTTATAGTGCAAAAAGGTGAGAAAAATATGTGGAATGATCCAATATTTATAGGGCCAGAAAATACTGTTCGGGAGCGTGCCGGTCCCCTTAATTGTAGGCCGGTCCCCTTAATGATTAAGGGGGCCGCCTAGTAAAATTAAGGGGGCCGCCCTCCTGAACGTTTGAAAAGTTTTTCTGGATAAAATTTGCCCTTTTTGGTTGGAAATTTGAAATCACATTTTTGTGGTTTAATAAAGCTATACCAAAAATGATTTACAAATATATATAAAATGTTAAAATCATTTTATATAATGTTATGTATTAATATAAAATTTCCTTTGATCATGTAATGCATAAGTTACTAAGTTTATGCATACCTTGAGTGATATAAGATGTAGAGGTAAATATTTGTCACCAAATACTTGTTTATGTCTTATTCTTGACTTAATTTGATTTAAGTTTTGTGATTATCAAAACATAGGTTTATTGAGAAATATTAATAACATTCACAAACATTATTTATATCAACAATCTCCCCCTTTTTGATGATTACAAAACTTAAACTTATTAACTCAAAAATTAGTTTTTAAACAAGTATTTTAGTGAGTTTATATGTACTTCTCCCCCTTTTTGTAACATCAAAAAGGTTATGCCGACAAGTTTTCATTCGTGAAAATTTTGACGGGTAGAAACTCCCCCTTGATGTGTACTCCCCCTCGTTTGGGGGCACCAAGAGAACGAGCTATGGAATGCTTGCAAAACAAAAATATTAGAAGCAAAAGTATAGACATGCACACAAATATAATGTAATAAGGAAAGAAAGAAGCATTCAATTTAGAGCAATGGTTGTGTCAAGACACAACAATACAAGTACATAAGCTAACAACATAGTAGCAAATACATAAGTCAATTAATCAAGAAAGATACATCATCATGCAAAAGTACATGGACTTCATAGAGCTTGCAAGCAAAAGGGGTGGCAAAGACTTTATTTATTAAGCAAAAGGAGAGCATGATGGTGATGGTGGAGGAGTGGATGAGAATTGTGGTGGAGGAATTATAGGAGAGGATGGTGGAGTTGGAGGTGGTGGTGGGTTGGTAAGCAAATGTTCAATATATGAAAACATATATTGAATTTCATCTTTAAGGCCAAAGATGATGGTTCGGTTGTGGATACAACAAAGGCAAGTATCACCATGTGATTCAAGCATCCTCCAAGGTACGGGATTGGCAAAGTATGGTGGTGTAATTTGTGGAGATGAAAGTTGAGTATCAAGTGGTGTTGTTGGTGAAAGTGAGATTGTAAGATGGGTGGATATAGGTTCTTGTGTGGGAAGTGGTGATGATACTTGTGGTGACAAGTGTGAATTGATGTAGTCATTGATTGATGAGGTTGAGGGTAGGGAAGATGAGGAAGTTCCATGAGTGGAAGGTGTTTTGGATGGTGCATTAGGTGCACTTGGAGAGGAGCATTTTGGTGGAGGTGATGGGGTTATGTTGTCTTCATTTGTTAAGTCAATGAAGAGTTGTTTTGGAGGAATGACCACAAGTTTTTGTTTCTTGAAGGTTTTGGAGTTTGAGGTGCTTGGAGGAGTCATGATGATATGATGAGATGAAGAATGGTGATAATGGAGGGAATTTATAGTATGGAAATGGGTGATTTAGGTAAATGTTTGAAATGGTTGAAAGAGATTCTAAAATCAGTTGGGTCAAAATGGGAAATGGCAGCTGAAACTAGAGAAAGGATTCACAAGATGCAAAAGAATACAGTAAACCCAGTTCCAGATGGCCGGTCCCCTTAATTGTATGCCGGCCCCCTTAATCATTAAGGGGACCGCCTAGGGAATAAAGGGGGCCGCCCATCTGGTGTTTTCCCAGACGACCAGAAACCCAAAATTTGCAGAATTTGGCCATTTTTCAAGTTTGTTTTTCCAGCAAGCTCTATTAGAAGCATATACACTAGGAATGATGATATATAAACATATATGTATAACCAAATTTTGCATGCAAATTAACATATTATAATCCATATTTGAAAAGAAGCATAACATAGCATGATGTAGAAGCATGATAATAATTAAAGTCTAAACATCATTCCGAATAACACAAGAAATTAACACAAGTATTTCCGAATAAATCAGACAAATAGCAAACCATACAAATGTCTAAAAGAAACAAGTAATAACAAGTAGCAACACGTCAATATCTTCTACTTCTTTTTCTTTCCAAGCATCTTCCTAAACATCTTCCCAACGGATTTGAATCCCCCTCGAAGTTCTTCATGCATTTGTTGTTGACGATTGATGATAGACGTTTGACGAGTGAATAGAAGCTCATCGGTACGTTCATGAGGAAGAGGAATTTGATACTCGGTATCATCAAGATCGGAGAGATCTTCAACAAAGGTCGTGGGGGATGGAGTACTAACACGTGAGGTGTCTTCCTCCTCATCATCATCGTCATCACGATGAGATGTTGAACCACGAGGCCTAGAATACAAAGGAACACGAGATTTTCCTTTGTCACTGCGAGGACGGCGAGTACGAACACGAGTAAGTTGGTTCAAAGTAGGAAGGATATGAACGTAGTAGTCTCTTTGAAGATGTGGGTAATGTTCCATCACATAACGATAAAGTCGTGTGAGAAACATACCGTAAGGAAGATTGGCATTTGGGGTGTTTTTGGCGGACACGATTCGATGAACAAAAAGATAAGCCAAATTGTATTGCTCTTCAGCAATAACACAATAAAGCATGTGGCCAATGCTCGTCGTGACATGATCACGGTGACCACCAGTACCAAACGCATTCTCTCGAATGAGTTCTTCCCACTTCTTCATATCTTGGCTTAGCTCTTTGAGGAGGATTTGATTGGCATGAATATCGACATTCTTCGACTTGATTACTCGACTAGTCGTACGACGTTCTAGTTCAAGCATTCGACGAATGTCTTCAGGACTAGGAATCTCAGAATAGTAGGGGCCATCCTGAGGATGATTTCTTTCAAGAGTGGAAAGATCCCATTCATTTGAGAAAACGGCTTGGCCGTTGAATGGGATTCTAAGAATTTGCCCAAATTGAGCAAGAGTAAGAGTGATGAATTGATTTTGAATCATGAATGAAATGAGGAGATGACCATAGGGATCGGTTTGCACCGTCACTTGGCTATAGAAGTCGAGGATAAAACGAGGAATGATAGGTTCGTTGATTTGGAAAAGACATTCAAAACGAATATTGGTGAACATTCGTTCGGTTTGATCATTTTCATAGAAAGATGGATCGACAATTCGTCCTTCATGAATGTTTATATTTTCAATAGGACGATAGAAACATGCAACTGAAGGAGACATGCCAGGAGTAGAAGAGACATTTGGAATGTATTGTTTGGTTTTGGAGACATCACCAACCGTGGTCTTAGGCATTTTCACCTAAACAATATAACAACAAAAATAAAATTAATATAAAAACAACTATCATGCATATGTTATATATTTATATAATTATATGCACTATATGTGGAACGAAATTCTACTTCGATACAAAAAAAATATTCAATGAAGTAGTTTCATGATGTTCCTTTTATTTTGGTTTTAAACTCGTTTAGAATGTATAATATCAAAAAGGGTATGATATCATAATTCATTTCGAAATAAGGCTAGATATATATTAGATTATATATCTTCCATTTCGTAAGAGTTTGACACAACATAAGTTTGTTTAAAAGATTAAAATGCGAATTTTAGTTTTCAAAAATATCATTTTAAAGATAAACCAAACACTCCCTTAACTAGATAACAATATCCTAAAAATATCAATATATATATTGATCATATATCTTGATGACCTCTATTGATTCTAGTATTATTAACAAAACTTATAAGCTAGTTTTTGGTTTCAAATCACTTCATATAGTTATGGTTTGTTCATGAACCAAACGCCCATGTTGTCTTCATGAACCATTTAACAACAACTTGAAAAGTATGCTTTGATTGTTTAGAGCGTTAAAACAATGTAATGTAGTAAGTTTTAAATGGTTTTTAAGAGTTATATCAACAAAGTGCCTTTTGAAAAATAAAATTCGACTAGGGTTTATGGGCGATTAATGATTTTGACAAGATGATATGTTATACTAATTTTGAGTTGCAAAACATCATCCTAATCCTATGGGGAGCATTTGGTAGTTCAATTTCTAGCTTCAATTACACTTAAAATCGAATTAAAATGAATTTTAATAAAATGCATAATTATTGATTAGACACCAAATCGAATGAAATGTGATGAAATGCATGTTGGAAAACTTACAAAAGATGTTGTTATATGTTTGGTTGATGTTTGCCCCTTGCGAAACAACCCCGGATTGGTGATATGATGGAGGATTTTGAAGTTTTTGGGTGTTTTGGTTCGTACTCAGTAGCAGTGGGGAGGAACAAATGAGTGAATGGAGTGTTTGGGAATGGAATTAAGAAGGAAAAACGGATTTGGAACTGTCAGATCGCCGGCCCCCTTAAACATTAAGGGGACCGCCCTCGATAACAACCCGGTCCCCTTAATCATTAAGGGGGCCGCCTTTGAAACTTTCCAAATTTCGCGGAATTCGTTTCTGGAACAAAAATATTTATACGTATATAATTAGATTTATAATATATCAAAAATACGTAAACGTCTATTGGCACGATGATAAAATTCTTAACAATTTTTAATTACCGTTTCGATAATTAAAATATTCCTTTGACAATTTTTGGATAAAATGGTCAAAGTGTTAAGTTGATGAAGGGTTTGAGGTGTGTTCGGGAATATGTGAATAAGTGTATATATACATATATTGTTTATATATATAAGTATAAATGTGATTGAAAGATGGGTTGATGAGTGAGATTTGAAGGATAGTAGCGGAGATAGGATATAGTTGGCGAGAGGAGTTTGTTTCATCCATAGTGTTCACGTGCGAAGGCGTTCTTGCATTTTAAAAGTCCACTTGACTCATATCCCTTCATCATCATGAGTCTCCTAAAAGAGGACTTACTAGAATAACGTGAGGGGGGAAAGAAAGGGTTCGATAAAGAACGATTTCTTGGAGTTCTAGAAAGTCAACAAATGACGTATCTAGGTTATGTACAAGTGAATATATATATATATATATATATATATATATATATATATATATATATATATATATATATATATATATATATATATATATATATATTTATTACGTATAATAGTATATATATGTATATATAAGTATATATGTGATTCTAACAAATAGAAGACAATAACAAATTATATCTAAATAATTGACAAAATCAAACAGTGCATATTAATCTAAGCATGGCAATGAGTTGTGAAAGAATGGCGTACCCGGTGGTCTTCAAAAAGAAATCTTCAACATCATCAAGATGAAATATAGACTTTGAAAAAGTCTATGTTGAGAGAAAAACCAAGATTGCCTCAAGGAATGTTCGTCTAGCCATTTGATCTCCATTCTCCTTTTGGTCCAAAGTTGTTTGGTCCAAACATGTTTAACATTTGACTCGAGTGCATGAAAGGTGGCAGAATGCCCCAATGATTGTAGCGTTGTTGGTAGTTCCACATTTGATTACTATTGTTATTATAGTTTTGTCTATTTTGATTTCTTATTGGTTGAGGTGTTTTAGACCTAGGATGAGAATTATTTGGTTTTCTAGGTGGTGGAGTTTTAGATCTTATTTTGGGTTTAGAAGATCCTACTTCGGTCTTTAAAGACGGTTTATAAAAATCTTTAACTTCTTCATCGTTGGCAAGAGGTATTCTCTTATCATTAATAAGTATATACTTAGAATTAGATTTTAAAGGTTTTTGTTTGTTGAGTTCACTTTCAAATTTTACATTTTTAATCTCGCTTGTTGAAGCCTCATTTGAATTAAATCCTAAGCCGGTTTTGTCTCCGGATGTTCTTTGAATACTTATTATTTTACTAAGTGATTGACTACTATTTTCAAATTTGTCAAGTTTGCGAATTTCTTCCCTAAGTATTTCGTTCTCACCTTTAAGCTCTTGACATGATTTACATTCTTCAAAAATTTCTTTACCTTTTTCTAGTTGATGTATTTTAATTTTTAGTTCAAGTACTTCACTTTCTAATTGATTGTTAATGTATTTTAGTGATTTGTTTTTGGCCATTACTAGTTGGCCTAATTTGCATAGTTTAATATATTCATTATCTAGATCTTTTTCATCTAATGATATACTTTCATCACTAAAATATTCGGTTTCGGAACGTACCTCATTTGGTGTATTCGCCATGAGACATTTTTCTTCCTTTGTCATTTCATTCTCATCATCATCACTATCACTCCAAGCACCTCCAACAAATGCTCTTTGATTTTGATCTCTTGTCATCATTGGACATTTTCCAATAAGGTGATTTGGATCTCCACACTTGAAACACTTTCTTTCAATCTTGTTGTTCTTGTCATCTTTACTCTTTTGAAATGTTTTCTTTTCATCATACGGTTGTCTTACGAATCTTCCTCGCCTTTTGAAGAATTTCTTGAAATCTCTTACGGCCATGGCGTATTCTTCGTCATCACTTTTGGAAGATGAGCTATCTTCGATACTAGATTCCTTTCAAGGCGATTGACTTTCTTTGCTCTCGTTTTTCCTTGACCATTTCGGAGTCCTTCTTAATGATGACTTCGTAGACTTTTAGATTTCCAATTAATTCGTCAAGTTGCAAAGTTGACAAATTCTTCGATTCTTCAATAGCCGTCACTTTAGCTCGCCATTTTGGATGAAGAGCCCTAAGAAATTTCCTAACAAAATTCTTACTAGAAAAATTCTCATCAAGTGCTTTTAAACTTGTGATGATGGTGTTAAATCTAGCAAAAGCATTGTCAATTGATTCCTCTTCCGGAATCGTGAATTGCTCGTATTGTTGAACAAGTAGATCTATCTTATTATCTTTGACTTGACTATTACCTTGGTGAGTTATTAGTAAAGAGTTCCAAATTTCTTTTGCGGTTTCACACATAAAGATCCTTTCGTACTCTTTACGTGGTAGCGAATTATAAATAACCATTTTTGCTTTATTATTTTTAGCAAGTTTTCTTTTTAAATCATCATTTTGTTTTTCAAAAGGTACGATTTCATCTTTCTTAGTTTCCGGGTTATTTTGAATAGGTAAAAAATCACCATTAGTAATAACATGCCAAAGATCTAGATCTTTTGACTTCACATAAGTTTCGAATCGATTTTTCCAATATAAAAATCCATCACTTTCAAATAGTGGTGGTCTTTGCATAGATTGCCCTTCTAAATATTTTTCAGATTCCATAGATCGTTACAAGTTTTAAAATACAATATATTTTAAAGATCTTGCTAGACGTGGCTCCTGATACCAATTGTGGAAAACTAGAAGGGGGGTTGAATAGTTTTATGTCCTTTTGAAAATTTATTTCCAAAATATTTTGTTGGTTATAAAAACTTTCGATTCGATCTTAAGTGAATTCAAGCAACAACCAATATAAGCAAGTCTAAACTAATATTGAAAGTATTGAAATATAATGAAGCAAAGATAGAGTTAGAAAGATCAAACCATAACACGCGAATTTATAGTGGTTCGGCTACAAGGACACCTTCCTTGCCCTACTCCACTCCCCGAGTACCACACTCGAGAGTTTTCTTCACTATGTCAACAAACTCCTTATGGTGGAGAAACCTTACACACCTTGGCTTACACAAGTTAACAACACTAAGCTAAATGTCGAGTTCTAATCGTAGCTAGAACCAATCTCACACCAAATATCACACCACATGATCTTCACACCTTAATCACACCTTCACACCTTCTTCAAGACTTCACACCGTCTTTACACCTTGTCAATCTTCACACCTTCTTCTATGCACAACTAAGTCACAACTACTAAACTAGTTTACAACACACCAAGATTCTACAATCAATAAATATACACAACACCTTAACAAATAACTATCACTAGTACTATATGAAACTAGCTATACACAACACCACTACAATAAGATGGATGTAGAGAAGTGTTCTTCTTCTTGCACTTGAATGGATGAAGCTTTGGATCACTTGGAAACAAAGACTTATGAAATATATGATCAAAGGATTTTAGATCTAGAGAAGAAGATTGGATCAGAAAGTTTATAGTGCAAAAAGGTGAGAAAAATATGTGGAATGATCCAATATTTATAGGGCCAGAAAATACTGTTCGGGAGCGTGCCGGTCCCCTTAATTGTAAGCCGGTCCCCTTAATGATTAGGGGGGCGCCTAGTAAAATTAAGGGGGCCGCCCTCCTGAACGTTTGAAAAGTTTTTCTGGATAAAATTTGCCCTTTTTGGTTGGAAATTTGAAATCACATTTTTGTGGTTTAATAAAGCTATACCAAAAACGATTTACAAATATATATAAAATGTTAAAATCATTTTATATAATGTTATGTATTAATATAAAATTTCCTTTGATCATGTAATGCATAAGTTACTAAGTTTATGCATACCTTGAGTGATATAAGATGTAGAGGTAAATATTTGTCACCAAATACTTGTTTATGTCTTATTCTTGACTTAATTTGATTTAAGTTTTGTGATTATCAAAACATAGGTTTATTGAGAAATATTAATAACATTCACAAACATTATTTATATCAACATAACTTAAAAACTGTAAACTCACAAATCCATCACATCAGTTGATCTGCTAGCAATGAATTTATGAAATTTACCTCTCCATTGCAATCTCGCCAAGTCTCACTTAACGTAAATTACAGCTTCAAGTGTTCTTAATTAGATGGCATTCAACTTAATTTATAAGGGTATAACTATTTTGATGTGATCAAAATAATGTATGAAGAAGCATGCATACAACTTCATAACATTGGTTTTACAAAACATTTTTATTACCAATTTGCTAAGAGTAAAATAACAAAGGTTTGATTGAGGTATCGGGTTCACCAATTAAAGAATAACCATCAATTATCGTCCACTATATCGTACTTTTGCATAAGCCCGAAAGCTTAGTGTTTCGGATAATCATTGTGGAATTGTGGATTATTCACCCTTAAGATGACAATGTACATGTAATGGTTGTTCGGTAAGTCTAATTTACACACAAACGAGCGTTAAGACAGAATGTTGTCTATCTAAGGCCACAATTTAATGCGTTGCCATCCTTATACCCATCTTGTAGTGTGTAAACTTCGGTCGAGCCTATTTAACCATTACGTACAAAAACATCAATCAACCAATCCTTTGAAATTTTAACTCTTAAAAACCAAAACAATTTCGCCATTATTTAGTCCGTATTATTTTTTTTATTCAAAAATTACCCTTTTCGTTTATATAAACATGTCTAACACAATAAATAAACAAAACAAGTAATATGCAATAAAAAAAATAAAACAACTAAATAAACACATATACATAATCATAACAATTAAATATGTATAAAACATGTAGCCACATGCAAATCTTATTAAAAAGTCCTATTAATAATCAAATCTAGGCGTATAACGTATTAATTCAATTAGGGCTTTCTTTTTCTTAGAAAAAGAGCCACATACATCGATAAATCGATTGCGTAAGCCAAAATAAAATAAATACCACATAGCACATAATTGATTACTTAATATTGGAGTCTTCTCCAATTCGACATCTATTAAAATTTACATGTTTTAATATATAACTTAACCATTAATATATATAAGCAATTTAAACAATTTAAATTATAACACAATAAAATCCATGCAAATATGCACTTTTTCATGGATTTGGCATAACAATTAACACATTGCACCAAGATCGTTTACTAAAACGCATAACAATTACATGACATCTTAGGGTTTCTAATTAAATTTTATAAAAATTAAAAGCAAAACCCTAAAAACCATTTAGATCATTCGACCCAAAAATTAGGGTTAGGGATAAAACACATAAACCCTAAAAAAAACATGTAACTATACGAATCAAAATCCAATTTTTATGCGTTGCGATAATTAATTACACATTATAACGGCTCTAGATGCCACTGTTGGAATTATTATATCATGAAAATCATATTAATAAACCATGAACATCAAAGTGAGCATAAGCGGAAGCAATTATAATAGATCGAATAACATGTAATTAATTAATCATTAATTTAAATAGTAAACATACCGTAGTGATTCTAGCCCGAACAAGAATCAATGCAATCTTCCGGAGCCAATGAACCCTAATTAGGGTTTATAAGGATTATATGAATTACCCCTTACCTTTTTTGTAATTCAATCCAAGACTCAAACAATAGTGTGTTTGATTCACGTTCTTGTACACACGTACTAATTCAAGTAATAAACACAAAACAATTTTTTTGACACAAGAAAATCGAAACCCTTAGGGGTGTTCGGTTTGTGAATCGACCAAGAAAAAGAAGGAGAAGAAAAACCCAAGATGTGTGTGTACAAGTTATGAGAAAAACCTACATCTTGGGTTTGCTTATATACTACACATTACTTGGAGCTCAAGGCACAAAGGAGGTGGGTAAACCCCCTTGGCCGATCGGTTTGGTACCCACAAGGGTATTCCGGAACCTTCTCTTGTTTCCATGTATTGTCTAGTAATTACTTTCCTAATCTTCGTTTAATAATTAATTAGTCATTAATCAATAATACTAATTATTATTTATTTGTTTTGTGTTTAATAATTAATTATAACATTTTATAAATAATTATTACATTTCCTCTTCATACGTATTGTGTGCAATCCCGTGATCTCAAGTTCGATCCTAACACACGACTATTATTATTTTGTCTATAAAACCAACAAGAATAACTAGGTTAGATATTATCTACTTTCTTTGTATTGTTTTAGTACTTAGTTTTTCTGGAAAAAAAAATGCATTACTATCATTTGTATTATGACCAACAAATATAATTTGAATTCCATACGTATTTTAATTGGTTGTATTTTCATGGTGAGATGGAAAATCCCGTGGAATATTACCCACAGACATAACACAATCACCCACCTATATTACGTGGGTAAATTTACCCGCAAAGCGAAAATGTCATGGGCAAAAAATTAGCCTCGAAGGTTTTACCCATCATCATATAGTTGTGGGTATTAACCAATCACTCACGAATTTAAGTCTTTTACCCATGAATTTTGCTAGTGGCTATTCGATAGAATTGTTGTAGTGTCATAAAATCATCACAATTTGAATATGGGAAAATGATGCGTGCTTTCCACAGCAGGCAATTACAGGCAATTACCTACTTTCCTATGTAAAAAAGAGAGGGCTCAGGGAGGAAAGTGTATCAGTGACCTGAATTCAAGGGTTTAATCATAAAAAAATTTAATTTTTTTCAAAGGAAAAGCAGGCAAGAAGTCTGCTTGTTACAGCAGGCAAGTTTTCCCCTTTGAATATCTATCTATACTAATAAACCAAAATAATTTACAAGCCCATTAAGCATGCCCTGCAATAAAGTTTCTGACGTGTCTTTCATCTGATTGGTTACTTATCATTCAATGCGTACAACATCTTGAAGCATCATTCTTCAAACGCTATCAACAAAAGCGCTCCCCCAAACTCATTCAATGCTTCTACAATTTAAAAGCGGAATGTGTTTACAATTATTCATTTAGATGATTTGTTTTTGGGAAGTAATTATGCCATTCAAAACCGTTTCAATCAATTGTTAATATGAAACTGATTTTAAATCAATTGATCCCTTCAAAAGCATATCTCCTTTGATTCATAAAACACACACAATACCTTCTTCCATACGGTCCTGAATTGGTAAGTATCAATTTAATTTTAATATTTAGGGTTTCAAATTATGTTTTTCAAATTACAATTATTTTGATGTGTTGTTTTTCTAATCGTCAATATAATTGTGTTTCAGATGACACTCTTTGGCTGACCCTGATGAGCTTCGTGATATTTGTGTATGCAATTTGTTATTATTGTTATTTGATTTCATTTTAATTACATGTTCTTTAATTGTGATTTTTGTATTTTGATTGCAATTTGGATTGGTTTGTAACTGTAATTGCATATGAAGATTGAGTGTTCGATTAAATGTTTCGTCATGTGGATATCAAGTTAAAATCAAAAGGTTGGTGATGGTGGGGGTACTAAAATCAGTTTTTCTTTTAATTTGTACTATGAAACTATAATGGTTATGATATTTATACAATTGTTGAGTATATATAAATACCTTTTTAAGTTTACCATTGTTGATGTGTAGGTCGAAACCTATATAGCGGGGTTGTTTGGATTTAGATTCGGTACCATGGTAGCAAGATGTTATCAGGTATGAATGAGCCGACTGGGCTAATTTTGTATCTCTAAAGATAAATTATTATGTCTTTAATAGGCTTCTAGGGCATCAAAAGTATTGTGTGAATCAAGTTGTTAAAGCCTTCATGCCTATCAATGCGGAAATACTTGCACATATGGTGTCTAATGCATAAAGAGTCGAATGTTGGTACATCTATATTTTTTTAATCCAAAAATCACATATAGAATATGTAATGAAACGGTAGCGGGTCAAGACAAATTTCGGAGCACACTGAGTGACTGTAATTGAGCTGAAATGGGGCGGGCTAAACCAAGTGACCCGCTAACGCTTTTTTTCCCATTTCTAGAATTCCTTTTTGTAATTGGTTTACGGTATTTGACCTGATAAAAATCAATCATAATGCAAATTAGTATATATATGTTGTTGCACCAGATCTTCCAATTCTGATTTGTTGCTAGAAATTAGTATAAACATGTACCGCATAGGAGCATAGTTTTTGTGTCTTCGGGGGTATATTCGATATTAAATTATTTGAGGGGTTAAGGGTATATCTATATGAAATAATGGATGGCGTAAACTTTTTTTAGTCCCTTATCGGGTTGAAGGGTTCACAAAACTAAAAGGCCTCAACGGGGTCTCTGGGATTGTATGCATTTAGCTTATGAGCACCTACAATTGCACTTTTATAAAAGTGATTAAAATAAGCCAATAAACAATTGGTAGTTAGTAATCTGAACATTTAAAGAACGCTTATTTATTGTATAGAGTGAATTGGCCAGTAAGCCCTTATCATATGTAATCCTAGACAGCATCTAAGCCGTTTGCATTATTTGGATAAAAGTTGATCATTGTGTTTTTTAAGGTTCAAATTTAATTCACTAAAAAGCTGGCTGGAAAATGCTTTTTTAATAAGTGGATTCAAATAAGCTTACATGATTTATCCCTTAAGAGTGTTGACAAAATCTCAGATTACTTTCATATTTTCCATGTGTGAGCGTTGTGCTTGGTTATGTGTTACTTGATCAGATTACGTAATGACCAATGTGAACCACAGAACCGTCCTTTAACGCCACATTAAAAAAAAATTTTAAAGTTAATGCTAAAATATATATGTACAGGTGACAAAAAGAAGGGTGTATAATGTTTCAAAAGGGGTGATTCTTAACACATCCAAAACGGGCCAGTTTGGTGGCCTTACCAGAAGGCGAAAGGATACCATGGCAAAATTGCAGGTTCGGTTAACTAATGGGTCAAAACGATGATAACTTGGTCGGCTACGTTTAATGTAAGTCTTTTGGCTACTTTTCTGATATAAATGACATATTAGTTATAGTATGCCAAGATAACAAGAACATGTTCAGACTTGCAACATAATGCTACTGTATTGCAGACTTTTACTATGGAAAATATACTAAAAATCAGATACTCGATTTTCATAAGCAATGCCAAACACCCTCTTAGTGCTCCAACCATTATTGCACCAATTTATTGAATTCGGTGATACTGATCTTACCAATAAGACGCTGATAAAGCGGAGTAATCTATTTACTAGACCGACCCGTGAAGAGCAAAAAAAGCTTAAAGATATGATTCATGAGAGTTTTTAGCAAAAAGTTCATGAAGAAAGGTAAATTCTGATTAAACTTAACCAGTACTTCTTGATAATGTCATTTTAGCATATATGTTAGTCAAAACTTACGCTTCTTTGTATTCAATGTAGGTGACATGGAAAGAAAAAAAGTGCTCATCGAAGTTGACTAAATTGATTGAAAAACATGTTAGGTGACATTCCTGGTTTGGTTAAAGATTAAGATATTGAATTAAAAGATTTGGTATGTATGTTTGGTTTTTGTGATAATTTTTTTAATCGTAAATTGGTAAGTGGGTATGTGAAATTAGGTATTTTGAATTTGTTTATGTGTTCCCTGATGTTGACCTTATCTGCCTACCCGGTTAATCCTGTCCATTCAAGCATTTCAGTGTCTCGCGATCTGAGAGTGCAACCACCTCACTCGCCTTACCTTATAAGAATGAAGAGTTTCCTTCTACCAGTCCATACAGATAATGATCAGCCCCTCAACTCCCGTCCGAGATCCAGTTTGATTGTCTGCCAACAAGTGTAGAGCATGTACAGTGACTCTTTCTGCTAAAATTAAGGTATGACAGTGATGTTTATGAGACACAATAAGAACTTGCATAAACTGTAAAGCAAGCTACTGGTGGGATACTTCCTTTTAGTTTTTAAATAAGACCAACATTTATTTTTATTTATTTATTTATTTATTTATTTATTTTTGATTCAGTTGCTTCTTCAATGGCTTCATCAATGGCTTCTTTGGAATGGTACCAAGGAAAATGGTATATCTGCCGAACTTGATATAACAGTCTCCTCTGACGTTAGTATATTGGGGACATCTGAAGAGATGCCGGGAATCACAAAGAATGGTAATTCTTCTTCTGATGCAAATGGTGAGACCGACTCCCAAGTGCCAACAATCAAAACTTATCCACAAATATATTTCTTAGAAAGTTTATTTGCATAGAATTCAAATCTTCTTTTTAGTCAATATACTATTGTTTGTACATCTATGTCAATTGAAAAGACGACTATCTTTCTCGTTTAAGCCATCATGTAGCCACAAACCCTTAAACCGGCTTTCAAATTTGATACTTTTTATATAAAAAATGACCCTAAGAGCATGTGGTAAGGTAACACGGTTAAGATTCTTAACGTACTGCCACCTCAGCGCCACGTCAGCTTTTCCCTTTTAACCTTCACTCTTGACTTTCCACCCCGGTAAGGTAACTCACCTTAACTCACCTCCACCCCAAATATTTTCAATTTCAACCCCAAATTTTAACAAACACTTCATTTATTTAAAACATAACATAAATTCTTAAACATATTACAATACGAAATTAAAACATAAATATTACATTACGAAACATATAAAAAAATTTAAAACATAAATATTACAAACATTTAATCATCGTTGTCGGAATCTTCTTCTTCATTCTCATATTGAACACGTCTTACCCAAACATGATCCATAAGATCTTGTCGGAGTTGATTATGCATATCAACGTCGTGTATTTCTCTATGTATGCGACGTTGTGTATCACATCTGTCGATCCACCTATCTCGGCTAAACCGTGGTGTCGGATCCACCCACATTTCCGGATACTCACGTAGTGCAAATTTTGATCTTTTAAGATCATGTTATGCAAAATTATGCAAGTATACATTATTCTTCGTAACTTGACAACTTCCATTGCACGTGCCGGTTGTCGTAGTATACCCCAACGTCCTTGAAGCACCCCAAAAGCACGTTCGACATCCTTTTGTGCACTTTCTTGCTTCTTTTTAAAATAAGCATGTTTCTCGTCAGTGGTTGCCGAGTAAGACTTGACGAAAGTTGACCACCGTGGGTAAATTCCATCAGCTAAGTAATAACCCCGTTCATAACGATGTCCATTTATCATATACGGTGCTCTTGGGGCTTCGTTAGCAAGAACGTCGTCAAACGCATCACGTCCAGTACGGTCACCCATTTGCAAATACTCATCAAACGCATCAGGTGCGTTGCCGTATGCCAATTGGCGTATGGCAGCTGTACACCTCATGAGTGTACTAATACTTTGTCGACCTGTACAATCGGGTCCTTTGTTCATGAATTTGAAATGATCTGGAAGTGGATCGGAATAGTAAGATTGAATACCTTCTACTATTTCTACAAATAGTTTCCGGCTCATACGAAACCTTCTTCGAAATTGCCGGTTCGTATACTTACACCCTTGATAAAAGTAGTCGCAACGCAAACGTTCCTCGGCAACCTCGAACTCACGATGGACACGTAAACGCTCGATGCGTTGTCGATCTAATTCTGCTGCTGCTGCTGCTTCTTGTTGTACCAATTGTTGATGACATTCGAACGCGGATATCATAAACTCCGTGTCGAGTTCATCATCAACGTCGGAGAAACTCCTTTGTTCTTCATTATTTTGATTCGGATCCATTGTGAAAATGAAAGTATTGGTTGATTTTTTTTTAATAATAGTAAGGAAGTATATAGGTTGAATTTGAGTTGTGTAAGTGTGAAAATAAAATGTGTATGATGTGGGTATTTATAGTGGTAAGAAAATAGGTTTGAAAAAGTTTTTTTTTTTTTTTTTTTTTTTTTTTTTTTTTTTTTTTTTAGGCATATAGCCGTTTCAAACGGTTAGTAATATAGGGGGGCAAAATGATTTTTTTTTTTAGCATATTCAAAAAATTAGCCGTTATTTTTTTTTATTATTTTTTTTTACAAACATCACACTTTTAACGCACGTTAAGCGCTTGCCATTGCTCGTTAACGCAGGAGTTGCCTTTGGGGGGCGGTAAGGTAACGCACCACGTTATGATGGTGCGTTAAGGCTTAACGCAGCCCCCTGCGTTACCTTACCGCAGGCTCTAATGGGACACTAAGACATATTCTAATAACTTAGATGTAAAAAAGAAGTATTACATGTAAAGTGGGATGACTGAATAAGTTTATAGGTATTTTTTTTGGCATATATTTGACTTCTTTTCAATAGTTTACTTACATAAGCATATTGATTGAATATCTCTCTAAAGCCCTATTCTGTTAAATATCTACATTCCTTTTTTTTAAGGGGCAAATAAAAATATCTTTAGGTGCATATGATGATGAGGAAGCTGCTGCTAGAGCATATGATCTTGCTACCTTGAAGTACTGGGGCCTGGGACACTAATAAATTTTCCAAGAGCATTTTCCTTGTGGAATTTTTATTACTCAGTACAGCTTAATAGTTAATACTTAGGTATTATATTAACTGATGTATGATCATAAAGTTCCCTAATAGGCTAATAACAATAGAGTTTGATTCCATCTATTGCATCATCGTTTATAGTTGTTTAATTTACTCAAATCGTGTGTCATATTTGTGTTTGTTTTCTGTTGTCTCTCTTTATTCAGTATATATTGTTGGTGGCAGGTCATAGACTATACAAGAGACCTTGAAGAGATGCAAAATCTGTCGAGAGATGATTACCTTGCATCACTCAGTAGGTATGGAATGCAACTAATGCTTGCATGTGCACCGCTATTTGTTCCTTCTTAGTTATTTCTTTTTTTCTTCATGATCATTGCAGAAAAGGTAGTGGTTTCTCAAAGGAAACCTCTAAATGTCATGGAACTTCCACGTACGCTCATTATGATATATAAAGGCTCATTATGATATATAAAGGGATCTAAATAATTTTTTACTATGTTGAACTAAAAGTATAGTAAATCATATTAACAATCATTAATTTGCCTGTTGGACTTTGAAGTCATCTAAGTACCAATAAACGGATTATATATCAATTTAATGTAAAATCCATTCAGAGGTTTTTTAGTTTTAATTTTTAGGATAAGTCTTGGTGGTTTAACTTTTAGGGTTGCATCTCACGCTATTGATAGCAACATTCAAAAAGCAAGTATTATTGTTAGATCAATTTATTGTTTGAAATAATTAAAGTTAAATTTCCGTAGGAAAGAACTTGATAAAAATTTTTGTGTTTATGCTTGATACGAGCTTTCTTTATTATTAAGATCTATATGTACCATGAAACAACCTGAGATATTTTTCTAAGTACGGGTATGCTAAAAGGAGACTATTAAAAAAATATAACTGCTAAAAACTTTAAAGAACAAAAACCTGGTAGCTCTTTATGGTTTCTAGAACCGCACTCAGAACAACCACTTGAACTTTATTACTGAGGCATGCATACCAGGAGATTTAAGAGATCACAGGATGAAACACAAGCGTGTGTCAATTGAAGTCATAAAAAATGGTTTGAAAGGCTTGGATTATTTGCACACCCACGAGCCATGCGTCATTCATAGAGATCTTAATTGTAGCAACATCTTGATTGATCTGGAAAGGTAAATGTGCTCTCTAATTTCAAGTTTCATGTCATTTTTGTATTTTAATACATGTTAGTTTGGTTAGAAGATGGGGATGGGATTGGGATTGCTTGGTAAGATATGTTAATTTTTTTATTATCCTTAATTAGGGAATTAGAAAAAGTCTTGAAAGCATTCATTCGTCATTCTTATCAAATCATTACTATGTTTTAGATGATTACTGAGTTCTTAATGTACATGAACAGGTTGATATTAGCGACTTCAAATTAGCATCGGCTCTAGAAAAGATCCATGTGGTGTGAATAGTGATTGGGGCACCAGAGTAGTTGGCACCAAACATTTTTGTTACAACCGAGCAAACTCTACGGTTTATTTGACATTTTCCACATGGTCCAATATTGTAACATTATGCAACAGATTCAGAAGAATTAAATGTTATCTCTTTATATTGTGTAAATATTATGAATATCATTTGTTATGTTGTCTTCAATTGCTTATGCTCAAAGTATACTATCTGATAAGAGGTAAAAAATGACACAATAGTAACAACATGCATGACACTACTTACACTCTCAATAATTGGTTTAAACTTTTGTGAGGTTTGTATTTCTTTTAATTTGTGCTCACTTTTGTTCGTGTGTTTCGTTTTATGTAACCAATATTATTTTATGTAGTCTTAATGATACGGTTGTGGAAGCTCAATTAAGTACTACACATATTACACCTTCGCTTCAAATTGAACGTGCTATTGACTAAAATCATATTTTCAGCAATTGTTGCTCAAAATCGTTCAACATTTTTATCACTACATTCGCCACTTAGAAGTGTAATTTTTAGCCACCTTAATTAAATGATTAAAACAATCATGATTTTACCAAAAGCAAAAGAAGTGTACTTTTCACACATGAACAACAATACGTTATCGTCTCCATGATCAAAAGTAAAAGAAGTTTGAAAGCTGTCCTTTGTGATACAGATGGTAATATCTCGAAAAGTACAATAAGCGTTGTTTACGAAGAAGTACCATTTTTTTAACTTTACATATACTATTATTATCAACAACTTTTTATTAGTTTCACTTTTGTTTTTCTTTAAATATTTAGGTGTTCATGGAAATGAACATGGACTACTCCAGTGTTTGACGTCGATTGTATACATTTGCTCTTCATGACTATCTACCGGGAGAAGACGATACATGCACGTTTATTTTCTTAATAATTACAAACCAAATTGTTTATCGTATAATTGACATATTACTTATTATTTCCTTCAAAAAACAATGTAACGTGTTTACGTTCGTTATTGTTTGTTACTTTATTCACACATGTAATTCCTTAATTAATAATATTGTTAAAATCCCGTCAATTTGACGGGTCTATAAGCTACAGAAATACGTACCTTTGTTTTTTGCTGATGGAAGTTGTTGATGGAAGTTGCAAGAAAATTGATGACAGGGTTGCTCAATCCACTCGCTGAACGCAAACTTAACACGTTGAACGCTGAACGAACTCCCTGAACACGCGTTGAACGAAAATTGAGGACACGGGTTGGTTAGAAGGTGCTCAGGTTATTTTTCTTTATTAAACCAAATTAACAAGGCTTACACATGAATGTGGAGAGTCGGGTAATATCTTATTTCAAACGGGTCAAAAACAAGTAATTTCAACTACAAAAGAAAAGGTTTCACTTTTAGGCCGTAACTAAATGTCATTGAAGTTCAGTTTTATCAAATATGAACCCTTAAACCATTATACGAACAATTTATAAATCACATATGACCTTTAAAGCCTATTTATTAATGAAATGTCCTATTTGTTATTCTACGCTTAGATGGCAAAAACCTACTTGAATTTGCTGACAGCCCAACTTTTGAACCAGAAATGATATCCATAGATATAATCGTTATTTCTTCTAATAGTGTTTTATTTTTTGAGTTCTTGCATTGGAAAATATGGATACAGTGCTTTTACTTTCTTTAAAGTTATTTCTAACCAAAAACCAAATTATTTTGATCTAGACCCCAAAGCTACCATATATTTTTTCTACGTGTGTAAAAGTGTGACAACTTTTTTTTACGTATGTAAATATGTTTATTTTTATATTTTTGAAAGGCAATAAATTTTATAGACATCAAAACTAAGAAGTTAGGAGTTACAAGCTAACACAATCATTTTCGATCTCGACCCAAAGCTATCTTAACCCTTACCCAAAGCTACCACGGCCCTAGAGATACAATGGCCCACAAATGTTATTCCAACTTCACGACCCTGCAAAAATATAAGAAATACAAGATGACCAATTAATGCACGTGCAATTTAAGTATAACGAAAAGTTGAGTATGAATAATGGAGTTGTAAAATTGTTGAAAGATGGTCGGCGTTTTGAAAATGAAGAGTTTTAGATAAGTTACAGGTATAACTTCAAAAAGTAAACATATTTAATATATAAAAAAAATAGTTTTTATTAGCTGTCGCAAAAAGAATGACTTAGAACAAATAATGAATGTGAACACTTTTTTTAAACCTTGGATAAGCAAAGGGTAGTTCATGAGTCGTTCGTCACCCATTTGGGACAAGCAAAGAGTAATTCTATATTAAGAGTTTTAGTAACTCAATGCTTTTATACTCATCTTTTATTATAGCATATTAAGTCGTTTTTGAAATGGGTCAAAATAGGTATGGTTCGATATGGGAGGTTATTTGTAATTGTCAAGTGTGTCATATCTTCTTTTGAAATTCCAATAGTTCATACAAGTATCTTCTATGGGTTGGGTATGTGTTATGTGCGTATAATCTTTCATGAGTTTTCATATAATATCTCAATTTGTTAATGTTTTTCTTTTACCTCGGATTTGGTATTTGTCAAATGGGTTATATCTTCTTTTGAGTTTTCATATGCTATCTCAATTTGTTGATGTGCTTTGTCATAACTTATATCAGGTATGTGCTTAGGCTCATGTGCTATCTAAATATATTGCATGTTATTATGTTGGACGGGGAGTCCTTAGGCTCATGTGTAGTAGATAAATAATTAAGTTTACTATTTCTTTGTTATATCATGTATGTGCTTCTTTACACTATGACATGCTATGTGACTCCTAATATATCGCATGTTATTATGTTGGATGGGGTGTCCTTAGACTCATGTGTAGTAGATAAATAACTAAGTTTACTATTTCTTTGTTATATCATGTATGTGCTTCTTTACACTATGACATGCTATGTGACTCCTAATATTGTGACATGCTTTCAAAGGCATCTACTAATGTATACTTTTGATAAGAAAGACAAAAATAAGCTAACCACATTAATTCCCTCTATGTATGCATTTGTGCGTTTTCATTATAAAAGTCTCTTTACACGGTTTAAGATCTTTTCCTTTTATGTTGGCATGGTTATAAAAATGATCTTGGTAAAGTTTAATAAAAATTCAAGTTAGTGATGTATGTCGTAATAATTTGCAATATTCTTTTCGAAGTAATGAAAGTTCCACATATTCCAGCTCAAATTATTTTGTTTTATGAGCTGTTTGTAACTTGCGTTGCACGGGTCATAACACGAGTAAAGTTTTTTGTTATGTTTTTAATCTCAGAAACAACATAAACACTGTAGTATCAGTAGTGGAACATGAAAGTTTGTGGTATTTAGTTATAATATCAATCTTACTACTTCTCATTATTTTTATGGTTCCTTTTATTAGATTGAAGAGAATAGGTAAAGTAAATAGAGCTATTCGAACCGGTAAGAAGCATTCTTGTATTATAAAAAGTGGTTTTTCATGTTTGGTTATGTTTTACCTTATGGTATGTGATGCTTTTGTTATACATGTTATCTTTTTTTTTACCAATAATAAACAGAAAACAAGAAAGTTATCATGCAAATTAGTCTTGAGCTTACTAAGTATGCATAGGCCTTATGAAGTAGTCTGCAAATAAGGCTAAGCCCTTGCCACATAGTAAAAGTCGACCACCTCCATTGTAAGCTTTAATTCACTTAAGGAAGAGTTGCTAAAGGTTGAGGTGGCAAAATTAAGATAACAACTTCCCTTGATGGTGATGCTGATGTTAATGGCCTTAAGGACACAAGTTGATACAAATACATGAGTACAAATTTTGAACAAATGTCCAATCGGCAAGTTGACCAATCAAATTGACCCTTCCTTAAGTAAATGACTGAAAATTTTAGTCAGCAATAAGTCGTTTAAGTCAGCAATAAGCCGTTTAAGGGGATATAATTTGGTTGGAATTCAATTAAGCATAATGTCGCCTTTTAAATGTTGATAAAATCAGATGTGCTATTAATGTTGTTGTGAAATATTGATCAGTCCAATGGATTGTAAGACTTCAAGTTGTTAGATTAGTAAGAACTTCAATTGAGCCGATAATAAATGAAACAATAACCCATGGCCGTTTCATTTACATAAACAAGAGCCATGATTGATCTCTTTCAAATGTTGGTTTGTATCTGTCACGTCCTGTTTTCACACATGGACAACTATATGTGGCTCTTTCACGTGTCAAAAGCAAAAAATGTTTGAAGGTTGTTGTTTTAGATGCGGATGGTAACCTATCAAAAACTACTATAAATGTGGTATATAAAGAAGTTCTTCAAGGTCTATGATCAAACGGTCAATAGGTATATACAGTATACATATTACATGTTTTATGGCATTTTTCTTTTAATTACATATTTTTTAACTTATTAAGCGTTCATGTAATAGACCTTTTGTTGAAGTGTTAAATGATCACTGCATACATTTGTTTCTGAAGACAAACATATTGGAGATCACGAGGCAATGAACGTTACATATATTTACAAACATTGTATTTTATACTATCAGTCACTTATAACTTATTATTCCGTTACAAGAAAATTTTATAGCATTTACGTTCGTTATTCTTTCTTACTTTATTCACGTACTTATTTTTTTTAATAAAAAAACCCTCTAAAATCCCGTGGATTCCACGGGTCTATAAGCTAGTTACTTATATACACATGAATTAACCTTTATTATTAGTCTGAAATAATGATTATTTTTAATATAGTTTGGTAACCGTTGGTCATTGGTTTGATCGGTTCAGTGTCCCCGTTGATTTTTTAGTACATACAAGCTAGGCTTGCTTTTGATGTACACCGATCAGAAGTTTAAGAGAGCTAGCAATATTTATATATAAGAGATTTATTTGTGTTATTATGTGAAATTGCTACAACAATGAATTAAAAAATCACCATGCGTATTTGTATACTCGAAATTGTTTATATTTTCCGAGTAAGAAAAAAAGACATTATATTCGAAAACAATCACCAAATAGCAAAAATATCTTTTGTCTCGATACAAATAATTAGTCAAACACCAAATTTGTGATTATCTTTTTATGATAACCATCCTAAAATAAACACCAATATATTTCTTTTAACTCTTATAAACACGTGAACATCACGGGTAAAAAATAAACGTAACAAACAAAATCTATATAAAATTAGCAATATTGTTGTTCAATCTCGACATGATGGATCGAGATGTCTTATGTTGAAATAATTACATTTTTATATACTACACAATTGACGTTAAACAAAATGACGCTATTATGATATGAGTGACTATTTTGGCTATAATCAAGGGGCCTATTTTTTTTTTATTGCCCAGGGCCTCCTAAATTCACGGGACGGCCCTGATGCCTTCGGGCCACATTTTAGAAAAACCCTTCTAATAATAATACATCTTACAAGCTTTGTATTAAGAGGTATTAATTATTCTTAAGTCATAGAACCCCTTTTGTCTTAGACTAGTTATAATACCCGTGCACGCACGGGGTTTTGATATAAAAAATTTATCATGTATTTAATACCGAATATAATGTCTTAAAATGTTTTGAACTTTACATCTATTAATTTAGTATAAGTCTAATTTATTTTGCAATAATAATGCCTATTAAAAACAGTCGCAACACCCCTGTATTCGGCTATTTTTACAATTCCAAACACCCCTAAAATTAACAATTGAAATAGTCTCAAACACCCTTGAATTCAGCTATCAAGGCAGTTTTCAGCACCCATCAATTCTGCTATTAAAAACAGTCTCAAACACCTTGAATTCTGCAATTAAAACTGCCATAAAAACCCTTTAATAACTATTAAGACAGCCATTAAAATAATCCTAATCACCACTTAATTTAACTATTAAGACGGTCCCAAAACCCGTTAAAAACTTACTATAATTAGTAGAAAATAACAGTCACAAACTCCAATAACTTAAGCAAGTCCTACTTTAATAAACCGGCTCATTCTTTTCGCAGCAAATTTTCAAGTGAATGAAACACGTTAGTTACATCTCTTGCTAGATCATCATTATTATATATTACAACAAATTCAAAAGCAATTAACTCATCAAATACTTGTGAGATTTGTTTTTTTGTTGCAACTTTGGAATAAGGTTAATGCAACACATATCAATGTCTGAGACAAAGGCATTTATATAACGTTAACTTGGGATTATGTGAGTTAGCCGTTTAAGTATATGAAAATTCAAGAGACAACTTGATTTTAAAATTCAATAAACACATGTACCATATAAGCAAATTATTATATCAAATATATGTTCTAAGTAACCTTCAAAGTAAATCCGTTGTTGATGCATCAGGTGTAGTTTAGGGGGTTTTTATGGTTCCTACCTTAGCATACTTGGTGATGAACTTGTATTCCCAGTCTCTTAATGTGTCAAGTTCGAATAAACAACGGATAAGGACCAACTGGTATATAAAACATCCTGAAAGAAACATCAATCAGGTAATACTCAAACTATTGACACAAAACGTACACTTTTTTTTCTTCATTTCTTTCGGACTTAACAACGCGCACAATACACTTTCTGCTAAAGTAAATAAAAATAGAAGGTGCAGCTTAATAAAGCATATCACTTGTCAAAATGAGTAAATTAGCTTTGTATAACGTTTTTAACTGTCAGACATGTTGAGGTTGATGTTGATGTTATTGTTTAACTTTAACTATTGATATCATGTTGTACAAAATGTGCGAGTTTAGTAGCACATAATGAGTGTTAATGAAATTAAAATATGCTCCGTAAAGTTTTAAACTGTTTTTATGGATATTCATATATAAATTTTAAATAACAATTTCATGAGTCGTTGTTATAAGTAGAATCGCATATATTTATTTTTATATCAAAGTAACTCGTGCTTACCATTTGATATTTATATTCCCATTACTAATAATTTAGTCGTATTTAATATTCAAACCCGTGTACGTATAAATTAAACTTTTAAATAGAATAATACGAGTCCTTATTTAAAAAAATATTCTAATAGATGAAAGTCTAAAATTAACTATATTAAAACTAATTCACATATTTATCAAATTTTGTAATTTTAGTGGATGAAAGTCTAAAAATTAAAACTAATACTCATATAATTTTAAACAAACTTAATATTATAAAGTATAAGGGATAAGCTAAATTGCCTAACCTGCAGTAAGCATAAAGATTCTAAACGTGACGTTCAGTACGTAATAGATTGCATAAAAGAGATAAGAATCTGATTTTATCTTGTGTAAAAGCATATCTGTGCGTAAGAAAGTAGATTGGAGTACTTTATTCATCACTTGATTTGCATGACAACATGTTATATTCATTGACGATACTATATATGGTGCTGCAGGGATCGGAATATAACCATCAACACAAATGCATGGTCAGACGCTGGACACACAGTAAATCATATATATGATATTCTTTACATGATGGAACAGGATGATGTTGCGATTGGTGATTGGTCGTTCAAAATCATAACGGTTCTCTTGTAGCCACAATTTGAACTTCAGTATCAGATTTCTTTATCTTGTTCATCTTCAATCTGTAATCTTCAGAAAATTAACTTTGATAGCTTTTTGTAATAATAAAGAGAAGAGAGAATAAGAAGAACAAGGACAACAACAGAGGGAAACTCAATAGAGAATTATATTACATTCAACTTAGAAAAATACAAGGTGGAGTACCAACATACAATCACATATTAATATAAAATACACGTTTCCAATGTTAAGTGATCCGTACATTCGTTTCATATGTATTCATAACAATAATAGTCCAATTTATTTTTTGCATGTGCAATGTATCGTGGTAGACACATAATACCCACTGTCACTTTAATACACAAACAAAAATAAAAATAATAAACAACAATCAACCATCACTGGCATGGAGCCACAAATCTACCACCACCATTTGTTGAATTTGCGGCCTCTTCGTCTCTTTAATAACCGCCGGGAGCATCATAATCATCATCATCTCCGAAGAGTCCAAACGGACCCGGGCTCTGAGCGGTGGTGGTGAGGGCGAGGAAAGAGAGGGAAAGTGGCGACATTGTCGGTGATGATGGTGGTGGAGGGGGGAGATAAAGAGGGTGAGTGAGAGGTATGTGCTAGATTTAAGTGTGCGTATATATATATACTCTCCATGTAGTATTAGATAATGGCAAGTGCTAACCTCCACCGATATTTTTTATTTTTTAAATCCTATTAGTACATGATCAACCATGACATAAAATATACAGACCATGAAATAAAATATACAGACCATGACCATTTAAAATAAGAAGACTTTAGCCTTCAAATAAATAAATAATAAAAGAAGACCATAAAACACGATCATAAATATAACGATTCAAAGGCATAAAGACAGCAATTGCATGTGGTTTATTCTATTTAGTATTTTTATTTCATTTATTTGCTACAATGACTTAATTCTTAAATGATACGAGGCAGGCAGAACCCGTGCTACGCACGAGTTAAGAATCTAATTGTTAATCGTGTATTTTTTTGTATATTGGCTAGTGTATATTTAATTATTGTTTAGTATGTTGTATGAAATCTATTAACTTTCTTGTATAAAAATTTAAAAGTGTTTGATGTTGTTTCGGTTTTGTGGTGTTATATTTTATATATGGGCTTTTTCTTATTAAGTTGTGATATCTTTGTTTTTTTTGGCCTATTACTTATTTGCATGATAAAAAAATGGTTTTGTTTCTTTTGGTCTATTACTTAACCCTACAATACTTGTCTATTAGATGGTTTTTACATGGTAATATGAAGCACACGGGATCTATCTAATTGGTCATAGTTTAATGTGCGTTAAATATCTTTTTTATTAAGTTTGTAAGTTAAAGTTTGTGTAATAATGTATATATAATAATGTCACATAAACTGTATAAAAATCGTAACAAGCCTTTTTAGCTTCATCTCATTTTATTGTACAACTAATTTAATTAAAAATTAACATTGAAGTCTAACTAATATTACTCTGTAAAAAAATTTATCAATAAACTCATTCTAAATAGCTAACTAATGAATATTAATTAACACACAATTAATAATTCCTAAAACCTTCGGACTCTATTATTATGTCTTAAACTGAATTTTTTTTAATTTACAAATGGGTTTTAGCAAAAATTATATACTTTTTCTTTTATATTCATTATTCAAGTTGCATGCTTACATAAACTAATCATGTTAAAAAGTATCATTTAACCATTTAAATGTTGCTTTACATACATGCTCGTGCACATTTTCTTTAATCAATTCGGACATGTGAGCTACATCAATTGAAAACACACATAAATTACTTGTATATGAAAATGCATTAACATAATACATATATTTATATATATTGCATTATGTTAAATCATCAATTATTCTTGCAAACTTTTCAACTTCATCTCAATCCATAACTGACTTTTAATTGTATACTAATTACTAAATATCATGTGATAAATTTTGGCAAGCCTTGCACTTCCATCTCGATGTTGTATATACTTCACATTAAATACACCGATTTTATTTTCCGATAAAAGTTTAAACTTTTACTTATGTTTAAAACTCAAGTTTTTTATTTGTTATTATAATTTACAAACAGATTTAAGTCAAAATTATGTACTTTTCATTTCTTTTCATTACTTAATGTGATATTTTTTATATGTCGTATTTTGCTATTATAGCAAACTCATTTAATTGGCGTAAATATTGGTTTCTCACTAATGATTCTACATATAGAAAAAGAAAACACTTTGCGATGCGCGGACCTTCTTCTTTTCAATAATAATTTAATTGCACACGATAAATTCATTCTAATATATTCTTAAAGAGCATTCGAAAGCAACTACTTACATAAAATTATCACACTAAAAAGTGTCATTTAACCATTTAAATGTTGCTTTACATACATGCTCGTGCATATTTTCTTGAATCAATTTGCACATGTGAGCTACATCAATAGAAAACGCACATAAATTACTTGTATATGAAAATGCCTTAACATAATACATATATCAATATGTATGCTTATCTATAACAATCACCTAAATATGTAAGAAACAAATAAAATAGTTGGTATCCCAATGCATTAACATAATACATATATCTACATATTTACTTATCTATAACAATCACCTAAATATGTAAGAAACAAATAAAATAGTTGGTATCCCAATCTTTGGTTCCATTTATCTGAGCATACATGATCTTGTGTGATTTTCATGCTACCTGCGTATGATAACTAAATTAAGAAAAAAAGAAGACCAAGTTAATTACAAAGATCTAAAAGATGTATAAATCATCTCCAAAATGTTGCAAAAGAGAATTTACATACCGCTACCAACAATCAAAGATCTAAAAGATGTGTGAATCATCTTCAAATGTACATACGAAATGTGATTTTGGCCGGTTTATATAGGCATGAATTAGGTTAAATCATTAATTATTCTTGAAACCTTTCGCAACCCTTGCACTTCATGTAACCGACTTTTAATTCTATACTAAATGTCGTGTGATCAATTCGGGCAACCCTTGCACTTCATCTCCTTTCATGATTGTATAGTTATTATGAGGCTGTATTGAATTTCGAACATTAGCTATCTTGTACTCTATGCAACTAATAAACGACTCAAACTTGTTTCTAACTCTAAAAACTCAATCATCATAACTCCACATTAAATTTAGGGACTGAATCTTATAGTATTATAGATGTATTTACAATACTAGACGAATACCCGTGCATAGCAACGGGATTTTATAACGACAGATCGTTTAGTGATAAAAGAAAGTTTATGGGTTATAAATGAAAAATAATAAAAGTTAGTGGTAGCAAATCTTGCCCAATTTGTAATTTTTGGGCGATTTTTGACACTTTTTTAAAAGTTTGGGGCATTTTTTGCCCCCTTGCATTTATTTGATAGGCTCTTACAGGCAAAAGATAAAAACATATATTATTAGATGGGCTTTCGAATCATACAATTCAACTTTCAAGGAATTACTCTCATTTTTTTTTCCTGCCAATTCACTTGTCACTGGTAATTATAAAACATTCCAACTATTTTAAGTTTAATATATCTCATTTATTAACTATTTTATGCATAATTATTTAATACTCTAATTAATTGATAGATATATTTAATTAGTTGCATTTTTATTCGTTTAATACTCTATTTTTTTAAGAAAAAATAATTAAATATAGTTAAGACTTAGACGCTTGATCTTTTTTTACAAGATGAATTAAAGGGGTTTTTAGGACTGTTCCGAATGTTTTTAAAAGTTGAATTATAATTTGCTCGTTTTAGCCCGTGCCCGTTTGACCCGATTTATAATTTGTCCGTTTAGCCCGTGCCCGTTTTAACCGGTGCCATTTTAGCCCGTGCCCCTGCCCGCCCATTTTGCCACCTCTAATAAAAGTTTGAAGATTTAGGGATTAAATGCGTTGACTTATTGACTTATTGACTCTGTTGACTAATTGACTTTGTTGACTTATTGACTTTGATACTTAAGCTCATGTCAACATAATGTTTTGAAACCCGGTTGAACCGTTCCGGTCGAAAAATGGGTCGATTTAAACCGAGTCATGCTTTTAATAACTGAACCCGTCATGTCCAGTTTTCAAAACTATATGCTTTTCCCAGTTGAACCCGTTGGTCCGGTCCAGTTTTCAAAACTATTTGCAACACCAACTTGTTAGCTTGTATAAAGTTTTGTGTGTTTTATTAATTTGTATAATGTATATAATAACATATACTTTTCATTTTAGGGTGTTTTAAAAATAACATTAATTAGTGTGTTTAATTATTTTATATTTTATATTATGTTGTAGCTTGTTTAAATTGTATATTGTAAAATTTTTATTGTACTTTTTTTAGTAAGGGGTGTTTTAATTGATTGTTTTTAATTTGATATAGATGCTTTTAATTGGTTGTACCATATGAATAAATTATTGTAATTTTAAGTTATGAGGTGTTTTAATAAGAGCATTAATTACACAATTCATTTTCTCTCACCCTTGTAGTATAGAAGGGCAAAATGGGGATTAACTGAAAATTCAGTTTTTCACTTTTCCCCTTTGACTAAATCTACATTATAAGTATTTAAGATTTATGATACATTACTTTTCTATAAATCCATGTTTTTTAGCTAATACGCACACTACACAATGTGTGATTTGTACATAGAAACATAAACAAGTCAAGCCGAGTTTAACACTATTAACCCAAATTCGACTGGACTTTTTAAACTTGATTTCGATACTCGACTCGAGCTTGGCCAAGTTTTATATTTCAAGCTCAATCTCGACTCGTCATTTAAAACTCGAGCTCGATTATTTCCACATTTCAAGCAAGAACTCGATGAAAAATCAATATATCAAGCTCGACTCGACTTTATATGCAAATTTGTTTATTACATGTATATGCAAGAGTAAAAATGTAATGTACTTGAAACTCGATAAGACTCACGACTAGTCACGAGCCAAGTATTTTGGCGCTCGCATTTGGCTTGAAAGTTTACTCAAGTAGCACGAGTTCAACTTGTTTATGTTAAATGTTACGTATAAACATTAATAGGTAAATGTCTAGGATCGAACCCGAGACCTCGGGATTGCACACTTTACAAACAAGAATAATGTAAATAAATAAATATATATATATATATATATATATATATATATATATATATATATATATATATATATATATTAATTGTATGGAATATATATATTTATAACACTTAATGGACTAAACGGTCGTTAGTTATTAACCGTATGGACTAACTATCGTTAAATAAGAAAGATAAGGACTAGAGTGTAACTTGGGAGTCAAGAAGGATCTAGAAACCCTTTGGGTTTGCTTAGGCCGGTCGACCCACAACCCATAGGGTCGATCCATGCTTGTTTGCTCTCCAAGTAATCCTCTAGTATATATACAAGGCCTTGGGGTTAAACTTACACATCTTTTGTGCATACACTCTAACCCTAAAATTGTTTTCTTTCTTCTTCTTGTGGCCGATCGGATCCCCCTCCTCTAAGGGTTCTTGGTTCGATTTTCCATAAGCAAAATCATTAGTGTTTTGTTTACTTGCAACAAACCTTTATTTGTTGGTAGTTTGTGTGTACAAGAACGAGGTAATTACTTACTTTAGTAATTATCAAGAGATCGATAAACAAAACGGTAAGGGGTTTATCATTGATCTAATTGTACAAGAATCAAGGTTTATTTGAAGTGCATCGGGTACGTTTACTATTTATGTTTTAGTTAATATTTATGTGTTATACTTGATCCTACGCTTCCGCAATATGTGTTCTTTGATTGTCCAACTCTAACAGTGGCATCACGAGCCATGTATAACATGTAATTGATTACTAAAACGTAATAAAAACCGGATCTTTAATTGTTTTAGATACATGTTTTTTTTGATCTAGGGTTTTTCCTATATTTTTCTAAAAATTTCGAAACCCTAACCCTAATTTTGGGGGGGGGGTCGATTTTCCCATGAAACCCTAATTAGGGTTTTGTGGTTTTCTTGATTATGTGTAATCACTAGAAACCCTAGGTCATTAACCGGTTAATTGAACGTATCTTGTGACCTAATTGCTAATTGTTAGGATTTTATCCGTGACTTACATGCATGTTTGTCATGGATCTTGTTTTATTATCACATGTTTAGATAGATCTTAAATTGGGGAAGACTCCAATACATATTAAAATCAATTTTATATGCTATGTGGTGTGTTTTTAGCTTTGGCCTACGCAATTGATTCGTCAATGTATGTGACTCACCTCCATTAAGAGGGGAAGGCCTTAGTTGATTACATGCATTATTATACCTAGAATTGATTTTATTAGGATCTTTTCTAATACGGATTGCATGTGGCTAATTGTTTCACTTATTTATTATTGGTTGTTTTGATTTTCTTTGATACTTGTTTTATTGTTTTTTAGTTGGACTTGTAGTAAGCAATAAAAGGGTTGTTTTCATAAAGAAAATTAATACGGACTAATAATTGTGAAACCCTAAAGTGATAAAATAAGAATCTTGCAAAGGTCTTATGACAATCGTGGTCCAATTCGCACGGTAATCAGCTCCCAGTCGAGACTAGCAAAATTCAAACTTTATTACTATTTTGAGATTGAATCCATAAACTTTTGCTTGAATGATGTTTTGTGCAAATATACTTTTAAAATTAAGTCTTTTAAGATGATATTCATAACCGTGATTTGAAGGCTTAGAAAAGAGCCTTAGAGTCTGCCTTGGTTATCACAATCTTGAATATGTCTTAAACGAATTACTTTTAAAATTACATGTTGTAGAAAGTCATCTTAGGGTTTTGGCATAAACCTCAAGTAAAACTTTGTGTATTAATTTCAGGAATCGGACATAAAAAGTTTTTATGAAAACTTATGTTATAAAGATGAGTGCATGCATCTTTGTACATAATTTTGATTGACATATCAAAAATTAATACCCTTAAAATTTAATTTACGTGCCATCTACCTATAAGAAACACTTGGAATTTTAATTTAGTAAACGTGAGACCTAGGCTAAATTACTATAACAAGGTAAAATTCTTTTAACGCGTGAGACCATAATTGTAATTTTACAGTTTCTAAGGTAGACGACTTAATTAAGTTGAGCGTGAGACCTAGAACTTAAGGCATGAGATGGGATAAAACATGCTTACAAAGGCAAATTGATGAATCAATTTGATGTAAATCCCATAATGATCTAGGAATTGGAAATCTTGTTTGCCAATTATTATTCGACAGATTACTATCTTTTGTACTTTTACCACTAGCAGATCAACTGATGTGGTGAAACTATGTAAAGTTAGATCCTAGATTTTCAAGAAAATTAGTTGGTTATATGAATATAGCCTTGGGTATTTTATTTTCTTGAAGATATTGATTATCGAAAATACTAATATTTGAACTTTATCTGTAGATATGGCTCAACCCGATAACCAAACTGTGATTAATGCTTTCAAGAGTCATCTTGAGAGAGATAAATTGACTGGAAAGAATTTCAATGACTGGTACCGTTCGCTCAGAATTGTCTTGAGGGCGTCTGGTAAGATTGATTATGTGACCGAGGAATGCCCTGCTGAACCTGCTGCTACGGCAACACCTGAAGCAAAGGCAGAATGGAAGGTGACTAATGCTAAGTACAATGAGGTTGCTTGTTTAATGCTCACTAGCATGAATGCTCAATTACAAAAGAAGTATGAGTATTCGTCTCCTAAGAATATGCTTGATAACCTCAGGCAATCTTATGAGAAGTCACCTGCAGTTGAATTGTATGATGAACTTGACAAGCTACACAACAGCAAGCATGGTGATGGTAAACCAGTAGCCGATTATGTGGATGAGATGAAGGATTCCTTTGATCAACTTCACAGAATTGGTTTTGGTTACCCTGAGAATGTGCAAGTGCACTTGATCAACAGATCCCTTAACAAGGATTTTGCTGGTTTTGTGCAGAACTTCAACATGCATTGCTCGGGGAAGACAGTCTCAGAATTACTCGCATTGCTTGTTGATTATGAGAAAAGTCTACCAGCCAAGGTCAAGACTCCTACCCCACAAGTGTTGGCAATTCATGGGGGAGAATCCAGAAGAAATCGCATGTGAACAAAGGCAAAGGTAAAGGTGATAAAGGCAAGCAGGTCATGGCCTATCAACCTCAACCCAAGATGAAACAACATCAGCCTAAGCAGAACAAGGTGAATCCGCCAAACAAGAAGGATCAGGCTTGTCACCATTGTCATGAAAAGGGTCATTGGAAGCGCAATTGCCCTCTCTACATTCATGACTTGCGACTCAAGAAGCAGGGGAATGATGCTGGTAACCCCAGCACATCAGGTGCATTCTTTATGATTGAATTATTCACTCTTACTCCTAAATTGAATTCATGGGTATATGATACTGGATGTGGCATTCATATCTGCAATACCATGCAGGGGTTTAGAGTTGAGAGAAAGCTGGCCTATGGACAACAATTCTTGCACGTTGGTAACGGAGCACATGCAGGAGTTGAAGCTATAGGAGTATTTAATTTAGTGTTGCCTTCGGGCCTAGTACTATCTTTAAATAATTGTCATTATGCACCGTCAATTGTTAGAGGTGTAATTTCATTTTCATGTTTGTTGAACCAAGGTTTTCATCATACTATTTCAAGCAATGGATTTTCGGTTTCTTTAAATAATGTTTTTTATTTTAATGCTATTGCTGTGAATGGTGTATTTGAAATTGATATGAATGATAATGATAATGCTTTTGTTACAAATAATTCAATGTATATCATCAACAATAAGAGAATCAAGAAAGGTCTGGATTCGTCTTATCTTTGGCATTGTCGACTTGCTCACATTGGTAAAGATCGTATGAAAAAGCTGCAACATGATGGGCTTTTAGATAAGATCAATGATGAATCATTTGATAAATGCGAATCTTGCATTGCTGGGAAGATGACTAAGAAACCCTTTAAAAATAGGATTGAAAGGGCTAATGATCTACTTGGTCTTATTCACACAGATGTGTGTGGACCACTTAGACATGTGTCAAGGAGGGGTGCTAGCTACTTCTTAACATTTACGGATGATTACAGCCGTTATGGTTATGTTTATTTACTTAAACATAAACATGAGGTATTTGAAACATTCAAAGTGTTTAAAGCAGAAGTAGAGTTGCAACTTGGAAAGAAGATTAAAGCTCTTTGATCCGATAGAGGTGGTGAATACCTGAGTCAGGAGTTCATAGATTATCTAGCAAAGGAGGGAATTGTCCAGCACCTTACTTCTCCATATACTCCACAACAAAATGGTGTATCTGAAAGAAGGAATCGTACATTGCAAGACATGATACGATCTATGTTTAATCTAACAACTCTTCCTTTCTCGTTTTGGGATTATGCCTTAGAATCTGCGGTTCGCATTCTAAATATGGTTCCAACAAAGAAGATTGATAAGACACCATATGAGGTATGGACTGGAAAAGCTCCTAACCTGTCTTATCTTAAGGTCTGGGGTTGTGAGGCGTATGTTAAACGTGACTCAGCAGACAAACTCCAACAAAGATCTGTGAAGTGCATCTTCGTAGGATACCCTAAGGAAACTATGGGATACTACTTTTATTACCCGCCTGAAAACAAAGTATTTGTTGCAAGGTATGGAGACTTTCTTGAAAGAGAGCTCATATCTCAAGAATTCAGTGGGAGAATATATGACCTGGAAGACGGTCAAGAAGATGTAGAACCTTCTGAAAACACTAACCAACTTCCGGTAGAACCTGAAAGTTTAGGTCCTCCACCTGAAGTTGAAGTGATTCCCATTCGTAGGTCAACAAGACCAGTAAAAGCTCCTACTCGTCTATGTCTTAATGTAGAGAGTGATGAGTATATACTGGGTGATCTTGATGAGCCTACAAGTTATAAAGCTGCCATGAATGGTCCTGAAAAGGCCAAATGGAAAGAAGCTATGGATGGGGAAATGCAATCCATGGAAGACAATGATGTCTGGGAAGAAGTAGACCTACCTCCGGGTGCCAAACTAGTTGGGAGTAAATGGCTCTACAAGAAAAAGACAGACATGGATGGCGTTGTACACACCTATAAGGCCCGTTGTGTAGCTAAAGGCTATACACAAACTTATGGTGTTGACTATGAGGAGACCTTTTCTCCTGTAGCTGACATAAGGGCAATTAGGATTCTTATAGCCATAGCCGCTTACTATGACTATGAGATTTGGCAAATGGATGTTAAAACCGCCTTCTTAAATGGTCGCCTAGATGAGGACATCTATATGGCGCAGCCTGAGGGGTATGTAAATCCAGAATTCCCAAATCGTGTATGCAAGCTTAAAAGATCCATTTATGGATTAAAGCAAGCATCACGACAATGGAATAAGAGATTTGATGGTGAGATTAAAAAGTATGGATTCACTAAAAATCTTGATGAGCCATGTGTATATCACAAAGTTAGTGGGAGTAATGTAATTTTCCTTATATTATATGTCGATGACATATTGATCATGGGGAACGACATTCCAAGTTTACAAAAGGTTAAGGAATATCTTGGAAGTTGTTTTTCTATGAAAGATTTAGGGGAAGCTGCATTTATTCTGGGAATCAAGATATATAGAGATAGATCTCAGCGATTAATTGGATTAAGCCAAAGTGCTTACATTGATAAAATACTGAAGAGATTCAGTATGCAAAATTCTAAGAAAGGATATTTGTCGATGCAAGAGCACCATGGCTTGAGCAACAAGGTTTGTGCTTCAACACCTGCAGAGGTACAACGCATGAAAAGAGTCCCTTATGCTTCGGCTGTGGGATCTATTATGTATGCGGTGAAAAGTACAAGACCTGATGTAGCGTTTGCTCAGAATTTAACCAGTCGATATCAGCAAAATCCAGGTGTAGCTCACTGGACTGCTGTTAAGAATATTCTTAAGTACCTTAGGGTTACTAAGGATATGTTTTTGGTTTATGGGGGAAATCCATCGGCAGAACTTGATGTTACAGGTTACTGCGATGCTTCTTGGAAAGGTGATAAGGATGATACGAAGTCTCAGACGGGTTATGTCTTTGTCATTAATGGAGGAGCAGAAAGCAGAGTGTACTAGCGATGTCTGCTACAGAAAGTGAGTATATAGCTGCTTCAGAAGCTGCAATGGAAGCTGTTTGGATTAGGAAGTTTGTTTCAGGGCTTGGAGTCATGCCTTCGATTCAAAGACATATTAAAATGTATTGTGACAATTCAGTTGCAATCACATTTGCCAATGAGCCTGGAATCATGAAAGGCACCAGACATTTCCCGATTAAGCATCACTATGTTCGAGAACAAGTCGAAATAGGTGAAATCGAAATGCTCAAAGTTCACACAGATGATAACTTGGCAGATCAATTAACAAAGCCTCTACCTGGCACTAAGCTTTATAAGCATGCTGCAGGTGTAGGACTTAGATTAGCTGAAAGTTTCATGCCCATTTGTGATTAGTGTTTGGATAAAGGATGTAATGTACAATTATTATTTTAATGGAATAAAATATGTTTTATGGTTATTTATCATTGTCTTAATAATATATCCTATATTTGCATGTTTAAGATCCATGAATAATTTATTATTCTAAATGTCCATTGTCGATTAATGATATGGGAATATCATTAAACTAAGACAAATTTGAGTATTGGTTTAGGATATACTTGAAAGTATATTGATGAGTAGTCATACCAATTTCACATGATATTCGATGAATTGAATATTGGACTTATCCCAACAATATGATTTAATGTTTAATGTGAGAATCATATTTAAAAGTTATCCTCAGACTTGAGATACCAGATAAGTGTCATGGATGTAGTGCATTTTTGTGAAGCAATCTACCGCTCACCGTAACAGGGAGTCATAAGGATTGTTTTCAGAAGTGTTGCAAAGTTCATGGGTTATTCTTGTAGTCAAGAAAGAATTTATTCCTTCTGATTTGTTTAGAAGTTTAATACTGCTGGGCCCCTCGTAGGGTTGACAAAATGTTTGCATGGCCATGCCCAAAGTCTATCTAGAATACGTTCAGATGTTTTGGTAATTTTGTTCAATCATAAAGAAATGAGAAACAGAATTTTAATAAAGGAACTCACATCTTTATTAATGTGGTATTAGTAATGAAAGGATAATTATAATGATGAATCATTAAAGGTTTTTCCAGGAAACTTAGCTCGGATTGAACTAGGGGCATTGGAGTGTTGCAAGACGCTAACCAGTGTCATTTTACTATTAATGAATATACGAGTGGGAGCTGTTAAATGTTACGTATAAACATTAATAGGTAAATGTCTAGGATCGAACCCGAGACCTCGGGATTGCACACTTTACAAACAAGAATAATGTAAATAAATATATATATATATATATATATATATATATATATATATATATATATATATATATATATATATATATATATATATATATATTAATTGTATGGAATATATATATTTATAACACTTAATGGACTAAACGGTCGTTAGTTATTAACCGTATGGACTAACTATCGTTAAATAAGAAAGATAAGGACTAGAGTGTAACTTGGGAGTCAAGAAGGATCTAGAAACCCTTTGGGTTTGCTTAGGCCGGTCGACCCACAACCCATAGGGTCGATCCATGCTTGTTTGCTCTCTAAGTAATCCTCTAGTATATATACAAGGCCTTGGGGTTAAACCTACACATCTTTTGTGCACACACTCTAACCCTAAAATTGTTTTCTTTCTTCTTCTTGTGGCCGATCGGATCCCCCTCCTCTAAGGGTTCTTGGTTCGATTTTCCATAAGCAAAATCATTAGTGTTTTGTTTACTTGCAACAAACCTTTATTCGTTGGTAGTTTGTGTGTACAAGAACGAGGTAATTACTTACTTTAGTAATTATCAAGAGATCGATAAACAAAACGGTAAGGGGTTTATCATTGATCTAATTGTATAAGAATCAAGGTTTATTTGAAGTGCATCGGGTACGTTTACTATTTATGTTTTAGTTAATATTTATGTGTTATACTTGATCCTACGCTTCCGCAATATGTGTTCTTTGATTGTCCAACTCTAACTGTTTATATTGAGTCGGTATCGAGTCGATCTCGAATAACTCACTAGTTGTCTCGTCACGTTTACACCTATATATTCACACTATAAACATGCAGATGTGATTGTGGGTCATATGCATTACAAATATAATTTTGTAATGTTAACATTAGTTCTAATTGTGTACATATCATTGACATCAATTTATCTTGATATCTTCAAGCAATTAAGACACGTTACTGCAAGTTGAATTAAACTTTATTCATAAGCAATTTTAGTGGAGTTTAATTTAAGAATGAAAATGATTTAAACGAAAAATGTCAATTGGCACGTTATCATACAAAAATTAATACTAAGCGAATTTAAGTTCACAAGCAATGTTGGTTGACTTTGTTTTTTTATTTGTAGGCGAATATGCTTCACGGGATGCATAATTAATAATTGTGTATATGTGTTGTAGTAATTGTACCTACTTCCGAATTATATTTTATTTACTAGTTAATTGAAAAGATAATTGTCTATAAGGTGCCGTTTGGTTTGTAGATGGGTTTAGATTAAGATTTGGGTTTAAATGTAAAGTTGTAGATTAGGATTTGATTTAGGAGAGAGAAAAAATATTTATTTAATAGATTTTAATTAAAAAGCATTAAAAAAAGTTTGTTTTAAATAATTAAAAAAATGAGATGTTAGTTGAATAAAGGGCCCACACTTGTGATATGTGGTAAGAACAAAATACGGAGTAAACAAAAAAATAGAATGAAAAAAATGTATGGTTGGAAGAGTACTACACGAACTTCTAGGAAATGATTTCTTCTAATACCATCTAAGGGGCTGTCTTTTATGTAAACCCTTAAACAAAGGTTTTCTGACAAGATCAAAAGCTACTGACACTAACCAAACAATGGATTTTACAAATCTTTCAAACCAAACCCTCAAAACACGCATACCAAACGGACCCTAAATGTATCTTACTTGTCAACGTATCTTTTTATATGTATCGAATTAATTTTTTCGCTATTCTATATACCAAACTTGCATTTTGCATCACTAATGTGTATTTTGTGACTTTTTTGTACATCAGAGAAATTTTATTTGAGTCGTTTAAGTGATATAGGTAAAATTGTATTTTAGGAATCATTTTGCAAGATCCGTGAAGCCAGATATGTTCGATGACTAGGTTGGTTGACCCAAGCCTAATTGTAGGCTTTGGGCCTACTAGGTTTACGGTTTAAGATTACTTGTTCACAAAGCTATGCATTTATTATAAATACATATGCAATCTCTTTTATGTGACCACAAAAACACGTCAATAAATATATCTTTGCTATTTTACAAGATTAATCACTAGACTTTCACGGTTTATATTGTAGGATTAGAACGAATGAGGGCATGGATACACCTACCCACTGGGTAGTTTACCCGGATGAGGTGGCACTGATTCATTGGGAGAGAAGGAATAATATTCTCCTCTTTACACCAACAAATCATTAATTATGTTTTAATTGTTTTTTAATTCATAGTGGGCAGCCTACCCTGTGAGTAGCTTAAGTTTTCTCCAACGAATGATCCCATAACATTTACTACGTCCTTAATATTGATAAAAAGGTTAATATTTAATACATACTGATTTTACTTAATTTTGTGGTTTTTTTCATTTAAGTTACTCGGTTAATTTTTTACTTAGATCACCTAGTTTATAATAACTAAAGATCAGATGTTTCTTTAAGAAAGTAGATGTTAATACGATCGATATAAATATAAAACTTTTTGTTTATTAACTTATGTATTGTGTTAATCAATACTTAATAAGTTTAGTAATCTCAATATGTATTTTTATGAGTTTAGTAATTTAAATGTCTCGTTTTATAAGTTTAACAAAATATTATTTAAGTTTAGTAACTTAAATGTCACGTTTTAATGTTATATAAATTTAACATAACAAGTAAGAAAAAAACAAAAAAAAAAACCGAAAAAATAATTTATAAGCTAATAAAGACGCTATCCTCGTATATGTTAACCCACCTTTTAAATCATCAAAACTCCAAGGTTCATTTCGAAACAACATCATAACTTAAAGGACTAGAATTAGTACTTCACAGGTCATCTTTCTTTATCATTTTCTCAAGGGGTTCTTGTAAACAGTGTTCATTTCGAAACAACATCACAAGTTAAAAGCCCCGAATCATGATTCCTTGTTGGTCCACTCCACTCATAATTGAGATATGCTAGACCCGCAAAGAAACTCCTACAAAAACATCCACAAGCAGACGTGTCAATATTTTATTAGTGTACTGTATAACAGTTTTTCTCTCCTCTCTATTACTGAAGAGTTAACTACATTTTTGGTCCTTGTGGTTGTATCAAAATCTCACTTTTGGTCCAAAATTCGTCCCTAGTTAGTTTAGTCGTTAAGTACGTTGCACCGTTAGTCCCTAGTTAGTTTGGTCGTTAGCAATGTTTACACCGTTAGTCCTTTCAGTTAAAAAATTGAAAAAATTCGAAAAAAAAAAATTTTCCAAAAAAAAATAATTTGAAAAATTAGAAAAAAATTCTAAAAAAAAAAATTTTACGAAATTTTTTTTTTCCAAAAAAAAAATTTGAAAAAAAATTTCTAATAAAAATTTTTCTTAAAAAATTCGAAAAAATTAAAAAAAAAAAAAAAAAAAATTTGACGAAATTTTTTTTTCCAAAATTCGAAAAAAAATCCAAAAAAAAAATTCGAAAAAAAAATTTTCTAATAAAAAATTTTCTTCTAAAAATTTCTAAAAAAATTTCTAATATATTAAAAAAAATTCTAATATATATAAAAAATTTCTAAAAATTTCCAAAAAAAAAAAATTTCTAAAAATTTCTAAAAATTAAAATGTGTATGTATATATATAAAAAATTTTCCTAAAAATTTCGTCAAAAAATTTTTTTTTTATAAAATTTTTCTAATTTTTTAAGAAAAAATTTTATTAGAATTTTTTTTTTGGAAAAAAAAAGTTCGTCAAAAAAAAAAAATTTTTATAAAATTTTTCGAATTTTTCAATAAAAAATTTTATTAGAATTTTTTTTTCGAATTTTTTTTTTTGGAAAAAAAAAGTTCGTCAAAAAAAAAATTTTTATAAAATTTTTCAAGAAAAAATTTTATTAGAAATTTTTTTTTCGAATTTTTTTTTTGGAAAAAAAAAGTTCGTCAAAAAATTTTTTTTTTATAAAATTTTTCGAATTTTTTAAGAAAAATTTTTATTATAAATTTTTTTTCGAATTTTTTTTTTGGAAAAAAAAATTCGTCAAAAAAAAAATTTTTAGAATTTTTTTCGAATTTTTCAAATTATTTTTTTTGGAATTTTTTTTTTTCGAATTTTTCCAAATTTTTAACTGAAAGGACTAACGGTGCAAACATTGCTAACTACCGTTAGGTTAAAGGACTAACGGTGCAACGTACTTAACGACTAAACTAACTAGGGACGAATTTTGGACTAAAAATGAAGTCCACGTGGACTTTTGGACTAATCCGTGCGATTTTTTGAATTTTGGACCAAAAGCGAGATTTTGATACAACCACAAGGACCAAAAATGTAGTTAACTCATTACTGAACTAATCCACATCAGTTTGTAGATTTTTTTTAAGACTTTCTTCGTGGCCCTAGCATTTCTCCTCATAATTAAACTGGTCCAGTCCATCATCACTAACTCCAACATCTTTCTATCATTTCTACATAATTAAACTACAGGGTTCATATACGAAGATGTTATTGCTATGGATCATGGATGACAGTCATGACACTGTTGTTTGTAATAACTGGTTGTTCTGGTGAACCTCTAAAACGGATATAGTATTGGATACAGATATTGATACTCAAGATTTATTTGCTATCTTGTATCTTTTGAAGCTTAACCGATCCGAATTCGATTTGCAGGTCAGTTCATTGTTTTTGAACTTTTTCTTTATATGATTTAGTTGCATGCATCATGTATCAGTACTTAATGCTCATGTTGTTGTAACATTGTGTGTGGTTCTGCATGTCACATGCATGCATATGGCACTAATTTGTTTTTTTTTCCTCGTTAATTTTCCATGGCTTGGTTACAAAAAATAATTCACGGTTTTATATATTTTTTTTATTTGTCGGTGTATAACTGTATATTGTAGGGTATGTTTGTATTAAATTTGGTATTTTATGTGTTTGGTATGGTGCTTACCATTATGCCTTTAAAGGTTGTGGTAAAGTGGTGTGTTGAAAAGTTGATATACACAGAGGTGGTACGTGGTGCTGGTCAAGTGGCTACACCGAGAGCCTAACGAAGGATTTTTGCAGAAAACCATCTCTCAGGAATGTAAGGAGTTAGACAATTGACATTGATCATTAGTGCCAAATTGAATAAACCACATAAACGATTTTTTTTTTGGTTTACTCTAAATTTTAAGATCGATCACAGTTAAGTTTATAGATACGATGATTTGAATCTTGCTAATCGTTGCATTTATTAGCTAATAAAAAATGTCGAAAAGTACTACGTATCGAACACCTCTAAATTATGTAACGGTGTTAAGTTGTACACAACATTAAATCCAGTGATATGAGACATCAACAAGTTTAGTTACTTTGGGCCAACTTCTAAGAAATTTGAGCTTAATTATTACACATGGAAGCGAAATCACAAACTAAATAAGAAACCTGTTGAACAACCACCTAATAAAACAATTAAAAAAATAATTATTGGCCATTACCCTAAACTCTTATGAATCAATGTCTAATTTATTTTTAGACAAGCGAGCTAACTTTGAATCGTCATGTTTTCAAGTCTATCGCATATCGGAGTTGGAAACTCTGGACGTAATAAGTGTTGCTTCTCTTCGTAGTTGCAACGTTTCCTAGCAAACTTTAAGTATTTGCCCACGATTTGGTTTTCAACATGTTCTCTAGCCGGACTATCATTAGGATACTTCTTATCAAACTCATCTGGTGACTTTACGTAATACTTGATTTTGGGCTCCGTCGTCATTGTCATCATTGGAAACTCATAATCGCCATGTGTTGTTATAGAGTACAAGGGTTGTGGACGATAAACATAAGCAACTCTAAACATCACGACAAAAAACACAAACGCGATCGTGATATAACATACTAAGAACATCAGGTCAGATAAGCGCGGCTGCGTGGCATTATTTGTTGTTGGTTGAGTAGGCAATGGTGGCGCACTCCCAATGTTAATACGTGCATCCATGGTTATTGTTTCACTGTATTCATGCATCCACGAGAAAACTCTTGCTCAAATTAAGATTTTAAGCGTTACGTTAATAACTCCTACTAATATTAACATGCAGCATGAACATACAAACATCAAAGCATCAATATTCATCTGATTTACTAAAAATCGAAAACATTTTTTTTTCCTAACCAAATTTGAACATACCAATGGTAAAAGTAAAAGGCACTAACCTTATGTATGGATCAGAGAGTTTCGTTGTTAAATTTTAATAAAAACTTCAACTTATTTTTTTTATATATAGAGAAAGAATTATAACATGATAAACACATTAAACAAGATACGAATTAGAGTCGCATTAGTATTCTAGTTGGACTAAAATAAAAAGTATTCATCATAATGCGCTGGTTTAAGCCCACGTTTATTATTTTAAGCCCATATTTATAAGAACCTAATTTTTTTTACTGTTTGAGCCCATAATCAAAAGACAGTATAAACAAGTAGGTTTTCACTTTTAACTATTTGCCGTCTTCTTCCACTTTCTACATAGAATCAAACGGTAAATACTCAATTTATTTATTTATTTATTTATTTATTTATTTATTTTTTTTGTACTTCTTATTAAAGTTTTTATAAATAATGCTATATTGTGAATGAGTTATGAGTTATCACGGGTCTAGTCTCATGGAGTTTTGTGATGTATTGTTATAGGGGTCTAGTCTCATGGAGTTTTGTGATGTATTGTTAATTTTGTTAAAAAAGTTCGATTTTTCATAAATGCACTATGTCCTTAGAAATTGTGTTTGTAGTATTGTTTAGTTTATTCTAAGTGCACCTGGTCATTTTGTGTCATGGTTGCGTCACTATTAATAACCGTATTTTTTGTTGTGTAACAAAAAGTTTATTAGTTAGACTCGGTAGTTGGTACTTGAGCGTAGCATTTTTGTATATTTTGATGTTATATATATGACATCTTCATAGGACCATCGGATTGTCCATACAACGATAACAATACGTTTATAAACATTAATACTATCACTCAAATACTTCAATCCGAGTTTTGACTGAGTTCACATCAAGTTTTGACTGACTTTGATCAAGTTATGACTTTGTTGTGACTCGCCATTGACTTTGTAGCGAGTAGAAGCCGATTACTTGGCCTTGTAATCCTTGTTAGTTCTTTCTAAAGTAACTTAAGTCAAAAGGCAGACTTGAGTTTTGTTACAGGTTTGTTACAAATTAATAGTATTTGAAATCTGGTTTTAGACCTTTATTACGCAAAACCATCTTTTAACAGCTCCACTAAAATGTAAAAAATAAGAGTTCGTTAGTATTTTATACAAAAAAAAAAACCCCAAAATATAGTTTATTACATATAATGTCATTACCACCAGGATATTGGCCTAGTGATTAGGCACTCGATGACCTCACAAGAGGTCCAGGGTTCAAAGCCTCACTAGGTACACATTTAGAGGTGTGAGGGAAAGGGTCGGAAATAGTCACTGGAAGGTTAGCCTGGGTACATTTGGGTAACAAGGGAATACTGCGTCTGTTTATCCGTTTGCATATAATATATCTTTAATTTGATGCGATAAACTTTTTACTTGTGATATCTAATATCATGTGTGTTAGTTTTTCTGAACTAGAGTGTAACATAGATCTAAATGAGTACTTTTGTTTGTATTTTTATTTTACTAGACTGTAGACACAATGGATAGCTTTTTTCCTGCTCAATTGAAAACAAAGTTGGAAAAAGGTTCTTCCTCGCAACAAAATGACACTTGCCCTGAAACTCAAGAATCCGAGAATGGTTCCGGTATGGGCATTTTCTCGCAACAGCTCAATTTGTTAATGTACATCATAGATTACTATAATAAGCAAGTGAACCGGCCTCCATTACTCGCTCCTGTTCTTTGTTTGAGGTTTTACTTATCCTTCGGAATCAAGATCAATGAAGATCATCTGATGAGAATTGGCAACAACGATGAATTTGTTGAGATGATAGAAATGGTTACAAAAGGTGATGAGAATTTTGATAAAGATGTGTTGAATAAGGCTCCTTTGATTCAAAATGATTTGATCAACTCGTGCTCGGTAGAAACAACTAAAGCCATTGTAAACGATATATGTGGTGCGTCTAATGGATACTTTGCTATATTGGTGGATGAGTATGAGGATGATGTAGGTGACGAGCATATTGTGGTGTGTTTGCGGTATGTTGATAAAAAGGGAGATGTTGTTGAGAAGTTTCTTGGTATTTCACGTGTTATGGATCATAAGAAGGACGTATCTCTTAAGGATGCGCTAAGTTCTTTGCTGTTGAAGAATTCATTGAGTCTAAGTAATGTTCGTGGGCAGAGTTATAATGGCGTTAGGAAGATGTACTATGATGTCAGTGGTCTCAAAACATTGATCAAGAATGAAACTCAATCAGCGTATTACATTCATTGTTTTGCTCAACAACTTGAACCAATTCTTGTTGCAGTTTCCCAAAAAAACGATGATTGTGGTATGTTTTTCTATATTCTTGAAAAGTTAATAACTCTTGTCGGTGTTTGTTGGAAGGAAAGTGAAGTATCAACTGAAAGTCGTTTCCAAAACCTTGCACAAGTCTTTGAAGACATTGAGGTTGAAATTCGTGAAGGTTCAGATGAGAAAGCTAGTTGTGGGCCCCACTATAAGTCTGTTTTGAAAGTGATTGACTCGTATGATGAAATACTTGATATGCTTGATATGATGGCGAATGTCATTTTAAGACAGGTGATTCATCATTCATATCTCAGCACAGTTGATAGAGAAGTTTTCTCTTTCGGGTTTGTTTTCATGTTACATTTAATGAAGACACTTTTGGGAGTTTCAAGTGAATTAAACATCGCTTTACTGAAGAAAGATCAAGACATTGTTAATGCCATGTCACTTGTGAAGTTAGTCAAGGAACAATTGCAAATAATAAGAAACGAAGGATGGGAATCTTTATTAGCTTCGGTTGTTTCCTTTTGTGAAAAAAATGACATAAATGTTCCTAATATGGAAGATATGCATCCTCCAAAACTAACAAGAAGAAATCGTGAACCAGAGCCAACTACAACAACCCTTCATCATTTTCAAGTTGACGTATTCTATTCCATCATTGATAAACAACTTCAAGAGCTTAACGAACGATTTGATGAAGAAACTATGGAGTTACTTGGGTGTATGGCATGTTTGAGCCCTGCTAAGTCTTTTTCGTCCTTTGATAAGAAAAAGTTGCTCAAACTTGCAGAATTTTATCCTAACGAGTTCTCGACCGCTGATTTGCTTTATCTCAGTGATCAACTCGACAAATACATTCAGGATGTGAAGAAAGATAAGAGATTTAAGGGGTTGAAGGATATTAAAGAGCTCTCAAAGAAGCTTGTGCAGGTGAAAAAACATGAAGTGTTTAATCTCGTCTATTTGCTTGTCAAGTTGGTGTTGATCCTTCCTGTCGTGACAGCTAGTGTTCAAAGAGGTTTCTGGAGAATGGCTTTTGTGGAAAAAGAACTAAAGAGTAATACAGGTGATCAGTTGTTGAATGATCGTATGGTTACTTATATAGAGAGGGATGTGTTCATCACCGTTAGCAATGAGGATATCATAAGTAACTTTGAAAGTAAGACTCGTCAAGAGTGATTGTAAGTTTGGTTTTAGTACTTGTTTCAAACCTGTAGCTGGATGTTATGTTGTCTTTTTGAACAGTTTAAGTACTTGTTTTTAATATGTATCTGGATGTTAAGCTGTCCCTTTGAACAATCAGTTAATGCTAATTATGCTATGAATCGTATGATTAGGTGTATACCCATGATTATGTGTATAACCGAGCATGAAATCCCAAAATTGTCACCATCTTTGATCTGTGTATATAATCTATACCATACGGATGCAGCCAAAACATATGATAACAGATGTCTCTTTTTTATCATCTGCAATGGCTTTACAATTCAGCAAATGTAATCTTTAAGAGTGCCTCTTGTGTGGTGTGCTCCAAGTTCTCTTTTGCTGACGGAAGCTTCCAATGACTGCAGATTGTGCCTCTTCAGCAAGGCGGTCTGCAAAGTCATCATAATATGATACCTGGTCAAATTTGTCCAATACTTTGAAAGATTTTCTTTGTTCTCTATCGATCATAATTTGCCCATCTTTAGATATCAGTCCTGTTGCATGAACCTTAAGATGTTTGACTTTAAATGTTGGAGATAGAATTTGTTGATCACCAGCCAATATAACTGCACCAAGGATCTCCCCGAAGAACGTATCCTACAATATGTTACATATAATTGCTTAAGCCATTTGTGTAAATGTGTCAAAATTGCCACCATTAAATAACATGTATATATAAGGCTATAAGCATCAAATTTAAGAAGTTAGATAGAAATACCATATGTCGATATCTATGATTTCTTCCTTGCAAATGATACATCCTTCTCAACAAACGTAGGCTGAAACGAGCTTCAGGTGTCGTGTTCTTTCGATCCAACTTTTTTATGAGATGTGAAAAGGCACACGCCTTTCGTTGCATACCAAGAGGAATGAGTGTGATATCAAGCATTGAATCAAACACCACTTTTGCAGCTAAAGGGTCTAGAAACATGTTTAGTTCAGCATATTTGTTTATAGGAACAGTGAAGATGTTTTCTTTGCCTTTCTTCTTCTTGTAGTCGACATTTCCGCCTACTATGAATACATCCTGCAATTCAATATATGATATATGCAGGATTCTTTAAGGATAATATAGTTATGAACTTTATTCCCGAACTACTAAAGTATCCACACTAACCTGAATGATAGAACTAGCATTTGTGTCTGCAAGTATAATCTTTGCTAAAGTTGTTAATGGTCCATTAGTCAAAATGGTAATTTTAGATCCAAGATCAATAGATTCCACTATGGACTTCCAAATTTCTAGTGCTAGTGGTTGTCTAAGATGCGGGAAATCAGTAGTCCGAGGAGCTCCAAACTCTACGGAATTTTCTGCAGTATACCTGCAATATAACAACCCATTTGACCCGTTCCTCTTTTAGCTAAACTTTTTGATTTGATCTATTGGATTCGGTTTGAAATAAAGCATGACTCAAATTGACAGATCATAAGTAACTTTGTTAACATATTCATTTTGTTGAAAAACTTGTAACTGAGAATAAAAGTACCTTCTTGGGCTTCTTGGTAGATCACGGGCAAGTCCAAAGAGAGTGTCAGAATCCAAAAAGCCACCACTACCATGTGGGACAGCTTTCGAGTACTTACAGTTGCCAACACTAGGGTCATTCGGGTAAGATTGGTTTAAACCAAATGAATCCCCTAAACCAACAATAATGTCATCACGACCCATCATATGTAGCAAATCATAGACTACATCTATTGTTGCTGCATTTGCCCACCCTGTTGGAGTTACTAGTATTGCCTGGGATAGAATATTAAAAAGACGTAACGCACATATGATTCTCATATTCGTATACAAATATTTTATAGATAATTTACAGCAATGAATAATAAAGATCATATTACCTTAAGATTTACTGTCTCCACGGGTACTTTGAGTAGATAAAAGAGAGCCAAAAAATCACCAGCACTCATATCCATGTCAAACACAACTGTCTTTCCTAATTTTCGCCCGTTAAAGTTTGGTTTGTATAGAACTTCTTTGTAATAAGAAAACTGTGCTGTAAAATTGAATCTGCCTTTATTTTGTGGTCGGTTTAGTACCTAGCATAGGAATTAAGTTAATTAAATCATAGTTTCGTTTTCATATGCTAATAGGTTTGTATTGAGTGACCCGCAAACTCTTTTCTGGGATACAACTCAACTCAAATCAACCCATTCATAAGTATATATGGTTGGATACTTGGATCAACTTACATCCAGAAAACTGATGAAAAATTCTCTATCCAGGGAACTACTCTTGTCACGGTTTTGCTTTGCCCTCGTAGCAACCCTTACACGTACTGAATCCGATCCATTATATCTCTCTGTGTAACCATCCTGAGTCTATAGTTTCAGTATCTAGGTAGTCGAAAAAAATGTTACAACAACAGGCGTAGTTATTAATCAACATATGAAATTCACATAACTGTCAATATATTTGAGTTTTTATTTCAAGTTTATTAAAGATACTAAAATCACACAATATGTTGTTTAGGAATTACCTTACATCTCCCCTTAATTTGGAGGCAAAATGGATCTTGAATGCCTGTTTGAACATGACCACTATGTACTCCGTTTTTTGTTAATTTGAATTTTGGAACGTCGTGACCATCAAAGAAACTATTTGAGCCATCAGATATTCCATAGGGTTTATTGGAAGTAACCACAGTAATATTTATATACTCCATTTCAGCAAATTCATTTTCGCCATTTTTTGTGTGCAAGTTATGCATAAATGAAGTGGCAACACCGGTCATAAACGAATCCCACATAAAACAACTCTGCAAAAAAGGTACTGTAATATTTGTCAAGATTAAATATGTTTTTGTTATGAATGTCTAAAGGCTATTACCTCATAGAATTGATCATCAAACCAAGTATCTCGGACCATCTTTAAAGACTTGAAAGCATATTGTGCCTCGTATGTATGTTGATTCCGCTCAAATGCTTCAAAGAAGCTTTGAGTTATGGGAATTGTGTTTGTTGCATCCAGTGGAACAATAGTGATGGGAATTCCGGAATGAATAACCTGTAGAAGTGAGCATACTTGTGTTAGAGGTGGAAAAATGGTCAAGTTCGGTAATGCGTCAAACTGATTTCAGGTCCAAAAGCCATATATCCACAAAAGGTGTGAATTGGCGGGAACACCCTGACCCCGGGTGCCTTTTGGCACCAGCCATTTTCCACCCCACAAGGAATAGCTCCGGCAACTCTCCTGGCCTAGTGGGGCACCAACTGGAGTAGGCAGTGAATATATTCCAAAAGCCATATATACCTGGTATGCTGCAAAAGGGTCACCAAAGATGTTGAACTCCGCATACGGATTACTTTTATAGCCAGTGAATATATTACCACGATCACCACATTGTTGAGGCTCACAAGTTGAGTTCACATTTTCGGGACAGCAACCAGTTGGATTCTTTGACTTCACACCGCCACCCATGATATAAATATGGTCGATATTTTTCTTTAAATGTGGATTGGTCATAAGAAATATAGCAACATTTGTATGTGCTCCAATTACAAATAAACTAACTGGACCATCAGATATCTTCTCGATTAGTACTTGCTGAGCAGTAGGTTGTTCAAGAGGTGAGTATCTCCTGCTTCCCTAGTTCATAATCGAAGGTAACCACATTTATTAAGAAGTCAAAACTATCATAACTATTATGAGTTTAAGAAGAGTAAATGTTGAAACAAACTTTATGAACTTTCACTTGTTTGGCTGTTAATCCCTGAACATCTTTTTCGATGAATAATTGAATAAATCCTTGAACTTACTCATTTTGAACAACGAAAGAGTCCTTTTTACCATAAACTTTGATGCGTAACCAGTAAATTCAGTGAAAAACGTAAGAATTAACCTACAGTTTTTGGTTTTCAAATAGGTTCCAAATACCTGCGGAAGAAAGCTTTTTCGATAGCCAAAGTTTGTATCTTTATACAATCGTCCTCCAGCTCCCACAGGAATAGCCTGTCTGTATCTACAAGGTCCGGCTGTACCACTTCCCTGATTATTAATCAACCGAAACTATAGTTAGTTCAAGGTTTCTAAAGTTTCACGGATTGAGCGGACATGATTATATACCTGGTCGATGATAGGAATATAATCACCAACATTTGGTTGTATAGTACCATCTTCTAGTATTCCACCCTCACCTCCCACACCAACAGCAACATCATCCCGTCCCATCATGTAAAGTATATCATATATTTGATTTACTGAGTGTCCAGCATCTGACCATGCATTTGTGTTAATGGTTATTCCCTACAACACCATAGTAAGTATCGTCAATTAAAATATTGCATCTGAACTTGATTTTGTTTTTGCTTCATATTAGTCGTGATGAAGAAACTACTCCACTTTACTTGCTTAGGCACGAATATGCTTACATTGTGTGATAGGTAGTTGTTATAAACAGCAAAAACACTTTCAACATTGAGGTTAAAATGGTAACACATTTGATGCTCAGAAATCAGAATATTACCACTTTTGAAGAATGTATGAGGTATTTAACGTCAACTTTTAGAATCTTTCATCAATGCTAAGTGTACTAGAAGCACGAGGAAATATATGGGCAGAAACAGAACCGCGTGCTTCAGCTAACAAACTGAACTGTGAGTGTCTATACATTCATATTTTGGCTTAATGAACACATACTTCAGTACATAGTACAATGTTTGAATATTTGAAATTTTATTTGCAAACTCCAATATAAGACTCAATGGATAAAACAGGTAACTTGTTAGATGAATCATCATTTTAAAATATTGAAGGGGTAATTTATAAATTATTATAAGATCAAGGATAATAATTGAAAAATAACTGTAAATCTTTATAGTACCTTATGACCAAAACACTCCAAAAAGTATCCGGTTTAATAAGTGGATTCTTCAAAGTCAAAGGTTGGTTAATGTAATTTAATTGGACATGGTACATGGTGGGCAAGTGCACACTCCTATTGTGCTAAATCAACTTGTGTTTTATACCTTTATATGTGCCTTAAAAAGTTTTTGTTTATCACCAAATACCATCATTTCAACACTATCCTTAAACTAAAAGTCAGAGCTTCACATGAGGATGTGTGACGTGTGCAAGCGCATAGCACCTCCGCAAACTCAGAGAGGCCATGTTGAAAGTGTATGTAACATATCCAGCTATATATTTGCAAATCATTTTTTCTAGATCTAAAGATTACACATAGCACGAAATTTAAGATAAAAGTTTAAGAGAGTTGATATTTACACAACAATTATCCTTACATCTAAAATATACTTTTTTTTCCTTTGTCATTTCTTTGATATAAGGGTAAACTATCAAATGATGATTTTTTTGTGTATATATCATTTTTTTGATTTGTAAAATTCACCCTAACAAACCACTTAGGGGTCGTCGTGTGGTGGCAAAAGACTTGCGACTATCATCACTAAAATGTGATGAGGTCTCAAGTTCAATTTGTGCTAAGGTGCAAACAACCCTAAAAGTAGTTACTCTAACCTTCTGAAAAGTGAGGCTTTACATGGTTTGAGTGTGTGTGGCAGTGGGTTCAAACCTCGTGAATTAGTACGTCAAAAGGTCGGAAACCGTGGTTACCCAAAAAAACTCACCCTAACATGACACCGAGGTGATCTATACATGCATGGTACACTTTTTATATGTTTTTTTAGCTCAATGATTAATAAACATTCAAGTATCGATATCAATATTATATCTATAAAAGTATAAATTTAGTGTAAAACAAGCGTAGGTTTTATTTAATTTTAGCTATGAACTCACTAAATTTGTATAAATACATAAGTAAAGTACATGTTGCAGCGAAACTCCGGCTATGTGCACAATGGGCGTACAAAATGAAACGTTCCATACCAATTTACCAATGAAAAACTAAATGACTCCATTATTTATAGAGGTTGAGACAAGAATACAAAAATAACATTCTAGTCCGTGACAGAACCTAGATTCCTTATTTCTAACATAGCATTGATTGACATGCCTAATTCGTGTACTTAATCTTATGTGTCATCATTCTATTAGTGACGGTAGATAGACCCACTTCGTCATAAACCAATAAAATACTTCCGCATCCGTTTAGGCATAAAATTAGGCACACATTTAGGCCCAAATCATTTTCCTTTCTAACAATGTTTTATTTTCTTAAAAAATAATACGGAGTAATATAATTAAAAAAAAAAAAAATGCATGTGTCATAAGCCGATGACTGTTACAACAAAAAATAGCATGATCGACATGCATGCAACTAGATCAAATAAACAAAACAAAAAAAAAGGGTTCAAACTGATTACCTGCAAATCGAATTCTGACCGGTTGAGCTTCAGGAGATACAACATAGCGAAAAAATCATCAGTATCAACATCCGTATCCAACACAATCCTGTAAGGACTACTAACTCCAGTTGCATTAGTTGTAACAGACATAACTAGGACCAAAAACAGTGACGTCATCAATGTCAATAGCATCTTCATTGTAAGCAAATTGTGATGTGGGGAAAAAAATGTTGAAGAAAGATGACGAAGTGAGTGCGTTATTTAGTTTAGTTAGACTGGACCAGAACAGAATAGAATATTTGTTTATTATTAATTTATTATGGGATGGACCAAAATGTCAAAATTAGTTACACGTGTAGTTCTGATTCTGGTCCTTTATGTTATGATGTTGTTTTACAAGAACCCCTATAGAAAAAATGTTCATATAATTAGTTTTTGAAGGATTTACAAAATTTGACACGGCCTTAATAACTGTTAATCTACGTAATTGCATAATCAAAAAACTCTAATTGAAGAATGATGGAGAAAGGTGTACAACCTACTAGCTAGAATCGATTCGTGTTGCAACTTTATTAAAAAAAATTGTCGAGTTGTCGTGTCATTCTTAAGTAAAGTGACAACTCAACACTTCAGTGAAACAAAAAGAGCACTTGTTATTTTGTCCTAAGATATAACAAATACAGAAACTGAAAAGGAGTTTGTTCAAAGCAAAGTCAAAGTACAAAAAGCTAACAAAAACAATCAAACAACCACAATTCCACAAATAGGATTTTTATTCTACACCATTTGCAATATATAATGAAAAGTAAACCATAAAGATGTGTTACTTTTGAAAAATTCATTTAAAAGAGCAAATTATTGGTGCAAAATGGTAAGAGAAGCACAATTAATATAGGAAATGTGAGGTTGTTCATATCCCAATATTGATTCTAATACACCCCTAACATTTTATATTTTTTTAACTTTTAAAATTTATTTTGATTATAAAACTGCGAAACACAAAATACGAAACATAAAGGTCAAGTTTGGCAACACCTTTTTGGAAGCGTTTAAGAGCGGTAAGCGACAAGCGTTCCAGTCTTATAATTTGCAACACCTCAAAAGCTTGCAATCTTAATGCTTCTTAAAGAAGCTTTCCAATATACCGCTAGCGTTTTACTTTTAATATTACCAATTTACCCTTAAAAAATAACATTCATTCATAAGTATATGCCTTTTTTCGTAATTTTACATTTTATAATTACAACTACAGCTACGTTACCAAACACGTTTTTTAAACAAGCAACTAATGCTTACTGCTGCTGCTTACTGCTACAGCTTACTGCTTATTGCTACTGCTTACTGCTACCTGTCGCCAAACATAGCCAAAATATAACAATTTTAGAAGCTGAAAGGGAGTTTGTTCAAAGTAAAGTCAAAGTACAAAAAGCTAACAAAAACAATCAAACAACAACAAATAGGATTGTTATTCTACACCAGTTGCAATATTTAATGAAAATAAAACCATAAAGAAGTGTTAATTTTGAGAAATTCATTTAAAAGAGCAAATTATTGGTGCAAAATGGTAAGAGAATCACAATTGATATCGCAAAAGGGAGGTTATTCATATCCAAAAATTGATTCTAATACACCTTTAACATTTTTAATTTTTTTTTTGAAATTTATTTTGATTATAAAATTGCGAAACAAAAAATAGGATAGGAAACATAAAACATAAAGTTTGACAAGTCAAAAATAGTGAAAGACAAAAAATATAAAATCATAAAAAATTGTCTAGTCCTCTCAATTAAAGTGGTTAAAAGAAGTGTAAAAAGAGTATAGAGGGTACCAATCTTATCACGTATTAGAAAAGAACAAAATTTTGTTAGGATTGACGCTACATAAACAAATGAATTGGATATGCAACTTGTCACCTACATATTATGTAACACCCCAACCCATCAAGGGTAAAGATATCACAATAAATAGTGTCCAACAGAGCAAAACACAAGCTTAATACTTCAACAATACGATGAGTACAAATGTTACAGATGAATTCCAAAATAAGGAAGATACGATAATAAAACAAAGTCCATTATTTAGAAGAACTCTAAGGTTGGTCCACACTCTCTCATCCCCAAAGCTAAACCCCGCATCCTAGCTTAAGTACCTGCCGCATGGAAAAGAAAACGCGGCTGAGCATAAAAAGCTCAGTGAACAGATATGAAGATAACAAGCACATCAAGTAAAAAGATAAGAGAGTACGAATTGAAATTACATATGGTGTCAATTGGGTATTCAAAATATATCAAGGTTAAGCGTAAGGTGTAAAGTATTTGGAATCAGTATTTTACCCCAGGCCCAATCAATATACAATACAATCCAATAGTAACTAAATATAGAGTGATCAACTCCCAATATGTGAGGGGTTGCAATGCACACATACCCAGTCACCAATACAATATGTAGCAATGTAGACAATGTAGTAGCTCCAATAATCAATCAATCAATCAATCAATACAATACAATACAAATCTAGGATGCATCCATACGCCCCCGTAGGCCAATAACAATCACAATCAAAGCAGTAGTCAATAGTAGATCGGGGACGGCGTAGTACATCTCTCCAACTACGCTAGAGTACATAACATTGGTGCATCAATGCTATGGTTGTGGCTACTCCACAACAAGTAATACCCCGGGTAAATACTGAAGGGTCAAGTGGTCAAGGTTCAATATCAATGGTTCAATATCAAAGTTTAGTCTCAAAAGTTTATTGTCAAGGTTCAATATCAAGGTTTATTATCAAAGGTCCAATATCCAAGGGTTTAAATACCCATAGGTCATTATCAATAGATCATAGGTCAATATCAAGAGGTAGGTCAAAGGACCAATATCAATGGGTCAATCAAAGTTCAATATCAAGGTGCAATAATATAAGGAGAGAGAGAAAGTCATGAGAGAGAAATAAAGTTGTACTCTTGCTGAGAGAGTACGGAATATCTGTACCTTAACCGCAAGTGCAAAACACACCAGAAGACATAAAGATTGGAAGTTACTCCTTCTTCAACGAATCTACATGAATTAATGATCGCTTATTAATCATAAGTTCATTTTAATCAGATTTCCGATTTTAGGTTTCTTTCTATTTTTAGTAACCTTCCATTTTTAGCAAGTTTTCCGAATTAGCAAGTTTTCCGAAATAGTAATTTAATACTTTAAGGTTATAATGGACAATTTATAATATTTAAGACTAAAATGACCAATATAATAGTTTGAGTCTTAAAATATCAATATTATAAGTTTAGGGTCTAAAATGTAAATTATCGACATTAAATATTAAGAATCAAATAAAATTATTTTAAAGTTTATTTCAATAAATTAATATTAAGATAATAATTTTGGACCCCGTCATTATAATTTTATATAATTTATTAACGTACGCATGATCTTAATATTTATGCCGCGGCGACCCAAGATTTTTATAAGATCATGTAAGACTTGTTTATGACCCGACATCCGTTTATCCACCTGATCGTAATTTTTATACTTTTAAACCTTCATATATGGTAGCATGTTTTAAGATTCATACAAAGAGGTTTTAATTAAGGACTTATAAAAAAAATCAATATAGAAGCTACACCTTCTTCATATACGTAATGCACAGTTTTACCGAAAACGATTTCGAACTTTTCATTATTTGATTACGTTGACATTGTTCCAATTCAATTCAAGACTTCAACATGACAACCAAAACTAGTGTGTTTTCATGGGTTATTTACGTATGCATGCATGATATATATGTATGTATTTTGTAACTAACATGTGAATTGAAGATACCTCTCAGCCAAACGAGTTAGATCGAAAACGAACATGATTGACCCAACACTTAGCGCAACAGAACCTGGTCAATACGAAGACAATAATACTACCTTGAACCTCCAATGAATGAAACCAAAACTCCGAAGACGTACGCGAATACAAACCCGAACAAGATCAATCTCCACGCTTGTGTGGCAGAACTGAATCCAAACACGAAGCGAACCCGATCCGAACTAGCGTTCCATTCGTACATGAACCCGAGTACGAAACCACTTATGACATATGTCGATATCGAAACCTACGCATGAACAGAACTCCAACCTCGCAACCCTTATTTGTAACACCACCAAAATTTGGTACAGCGGAAGACTCAACAAGCTTTCGGGGTGCTACGGGGATTGGTATCCATTCAAAGTCATGAAAGAATGAGATAAAGTAAACATAATAAAAATGCAACAACGCGGGGTTTTAAAGTTTACATTTATCCCAAAATCATCCAAAGTCAGGCCCAAAAGAAAATAAATATAGGTCCACAATAGTTATCAGAGTTTTAGAAATATAGATCCATAACCAGTGCCAATGCCAAGCCTCCAATCCCAAGCATCCATAGAGCGTCACTTAATTACCTGAGAAAACGTGCTAAAAGTCAGCTTTCGCTGGTGAGATCATAGGTTTAGATTCATAATTCAATATAGTGGACATATACGCAAAACGCTTGCTAGCTAGACTAGGCCTCAATCATCCAACCAAAATGATCCAACCAAATCAAATCATCCCTATAGGTGTACGTTATAGCTCAAATCAATCCAATCAATAGCTTGCCTAGCTCAAGTCTAGGCCTCGCTCCTAAATCAATCCAATAGCTTACCTTGTTCGGGACTAGGCCTCGCTCAACAACCAATCAATAGCTTACCTAGTTCGGGACTAGGCCTCGCTCAATAACAAAATCAATAGCTTACCTAGCTCATGTCTAGGCCTCGCTCAATAACCAAATCAATAGCTTACCTAGTTCGGGACTAGGCCTCGCTAAATCCTACCTAGTTCTATAAGCATAGCAAGTTTTAGAATAAATAAAGCGATAATAGTCCACATAAAACATTTGCACGTTTCTCACCCCAAGTATTGAAAACAAAGTTCAAGAGTAAAAGTGGGGCTATGACTCACCTCAAGTCCAGGAATCCTCAAAAGAAACGATAGAAGAAAGACGTAAGTAATCTCAAGCAACTCACGTAACGGCGACTACAGACTCGGCACTTCCTAACAATATCAAACTCGTTCAGAAATCATTTCCTCAAAATCAATTATTCCCATTCCCGAACGTAATCCATTTTACTTTCCAAAATATCCATTTCTCGAATTTACTTCATATTAATTTGAAATTCGACGTTTGGTATCCATATGGGTGGAGGGTCGACACAACTCAAACCAAAAAGCCACGACAAACCAAATAATAAACCAACTATAGGTCTAATGTTAGCCCAACATATTATTTAAATAATTATCGAAGCTTATTAAATCCGTCGATTTGATAATCCCCCATATTTATTTACGTAATATATCGTTCCAAAATTATACCCAACCTAAAGCACATTGCACAAAAGATTCTATTTGGTATATATCGTAGTCCGATAAATTCCCTATATATATCGTCGAATCGGCCAAATTCCACAAGATATATAGTAATTTATTGCCCTAAAACATATACCACATCCTATGGGCGTCGTGGGATACGATGCCCATTAATATACTCATTTTATATCGTCAAATAACTCGATCTAATCCGTCGATTAAATAAGTCACTTGATATATAAAATATTTATATTAATCGTCATATATCCGTGACAACACAAAAGTCACAATATAAAGCCCACTTGGACTTTAAAGAACCACAACTCGTATAACTCGATAAGTTTCTAATTTATAAACAAAATTACATTTTTAATTATTATTTACCCGACTTATTATCTCGCCATTATTTATATAGTTATTATTTATAACAATAGTCCGACATTTATTACACTATTTGCATAGCATAATAACTATCGTTATATTATTATAACGTTTACTCGTGATCGTTTTATTATTAATATACGCATTTATATATATATATATATATATATATATATATATATATATATATATATATATATATATATATATATATATATATATATATATATATACACGTTTAACACGTCTATATACGTATATAAACGATTATATTCTCAATAATATTATTACGAGTATTATTTTTAATATCGACTTTTAAATATTTATCGAGTTATAGAATTTGGTCACATGTCCGAGTCATGACTCTCGGCTCATAGTCCAAGTCCAAATAATAAGAATCAAGTCACAATAATAAATCAACTCCGTCCGAATCAATCCCATAATCACGTGCTACAACCTGAGGGTCCGACTACGGCACCCAACTATCCTATCTCCGTCATCTAATTGACCGTCTCACAATCGGTCCCCAATTCCATACTCGTCAACACAACTCCAAAAATAACTCGCAATCAAGGAATACCTCATCAAGTCCGAATAATATACCAATGTCTAACATCACAATCACAACAAAACATAAATAATAAAACGACAAGTAACATATTGTCCGAAAACCAAGTAAGCAACGGGTTGAGTTACCAAGTCAACCCGGGTCAACATATGCTCAAAACATGAAACGGAAGCCACACCCGAGACTCATGAGTCTCGGCTAGCTCTTTGAGCTCAACCGAACCAAAACAGCCCCAAGGGGGGGGGGGGTGTCGGCCAAAAATACCAACGACCACAAGGGTCCTCGAACCCAAACAAGCAATCCGAACATCACACAACAAGAACCCAAGATCAAAATACATCGAATGGCCAAGAAAACGCCACAATAATCACCCAAACCGAGAGCATAAGCTCTCGGTCGAGTCTCGACCCATCGAGAAGCATAAACCCGGATACCAAACCTCCATTTAACTCATTATTATCAAAAACCCATTTGATTCATGTATCAAAATCCATGAAACCCGAAAAAAAAATGAAATCCGTGACCCTAGGTCACGATTCGAACCCAAACTCGAGTCAAAAACTCGACCTACCTTCAAAATCAAAGCCAAATCGAATAGATCTTCAAGAAATAATAAAAAGTGGTGATGAACTCGTGATGATTAAATTCGAAATAGGTGTTAGGGTGGGAGTTAGAGCGTGTGGTTAGTACCAAAAGATAGATCGCGAAAAGATGGTGAAGATGGTGGTGTTGTTTTTAGTGTGAGGGTGGCGGTGGCGGTGGCGGTGCTATGGTGGAAATAAGGGTGCGGTGGTGATGGTGTTAAAATGAAGAGAGAGAGAGTTGGTGAGGTATTGTGTTGGTGATGGTTGTGTTGCTTATGAAAAACGCAGGCCACAAGGACGATTCATGTTATTTACTCTTATTAAAAAAAAAACTTTTTAAATGATAATAATAATGATAATAGTGGGTGTAGTGGTGGGTTAAGTAGCCCGGTGTAAATACACGGCCAAACCCGAAACCTAAATAACCAAATGTCTTTCAAACCGAACCCGTTCCAAAATTAATAAAATCCGATCCAATAATAAAATGAAATTAAAATTGTTAGGTTAACCTAGTGCCGGAGTCAATGTAGTGCCAAAATAACGATCTCAAAATAAATCATCACGACCGAATCAAATCAAACCATAAATAAATAACCAAATCTCATAAATATCGTACAATTAAAAATCACGTACCAACGTTCGTAAAATATCTCGTCACAATTAAATTTTCAAAAATTCCAAATTTATAATTTTAACGTAATGCGGGTTTTAAAAACGGCTCCCTATTTTGCCAGTTGTCACATCCTCCCAGCCTCAGAAGGAACCCGTCCCGGGTTTCTCTCGGAACAACCCATCTACGAAGTAAAAAGCTTTGGATATCTCTTTCGAAACTCATCCTCACGTTCCCACGTGAATTCCGGCCCATGCCGCGAATTCCAACGAACTTTGATGAGCGGAATACGACTTCTCTTGAGTTGTTTGATCTCTCTATCCATTATCTCAATCGGCTCTTCCACAAAATTCAAACTCTCATCCACACGAATATCCTTGATTGGTATAACTGGTGTTTCCTCCGAAAGACATTTCTTCAGATTGCTAACATGAAACACATCATGAACTTTACTCAATTCTATTTCTTCAGATTGCTAACATGAAACACATCATGAACTTTACTCAATTCTATTGGTAATTCCAAAATAAGCTACGGGCCCAATTCTTTCCAAAATAAGAAATGGTCCAATGTAGCGGGGATTAAGTTTCCCACGTTTCCCAAAACGTATCACACCCTTCCAAGGCGAGACTTTCAATATCACTTTGTCTCCAACCTGGAATTCTAGGGGTTTACGCCTCTGATCGGCATAGCTTTTCTGCCTATCTCTAGCTGCTTGCAGTCGATCTCGAATTTGCGTTACCTTCTCAGTAGTTTCCAAAATAAGCTCAGGGCCTGTGAGTTGGCTATCTCCAACTTCTGCCCAACCAATAGGTGAACGACATTTACAACCATACAAAGCTTCAAATGGTGCAGCCTTAAGACTTTTGTGGTAGCTGTTGTTGTAGGAGAACTCCGCAAGGGGTAGATATTTCTCCCAGCCTTTACCAAAGTCTATGATGCATGCACGAAGCATATCCTCCAAAGTCTGGATAGTTCTCTCACTTTGACCATCGGTTTGGGGGTGATATGCAGTACTCATATCAAGTCTCGTCCCCAAAGCGGTTTGAAGTGATCGCCACAATGCTGATGTGAAGCGGCTGTCGCGATCCGAAATAATCGATATCGGAACTCCATGACGAGAAACAATCTCCTTCACATACAATCTCGCAAGTTTATCCACGCTATCATCTTCACTAATTTCCAGGAAATGAGCAGACTTAGTCAATCGATCCACAATTACCCATATAGCGTCGCAACCGCTAGCTGTCTTTGGTAATTTGGTAATAAAGTCCATCGTAATCTGCTCCCACTTCCAAACCGGAAGTTCTGGCTGCGTCAACAATCCTGACGGTCTTTGATGTTCGGCTTTAACCTTAGAGCAAGTCAAACACTTGCTAACATACAACACTATATCTGCCTTCATATTTGGCCACCAATATAACTTTTTCAAATCCTGGTACATTTTTTCAGACCCAGGATGAATAGAGTATCTTGACTTATGCGACTCATGCATAATCAACTCTCGAATTCCTCCATACAATGGTACCCAACTTCGCTCTCCAAAACATAACACTCCATCAGAACGTTTAACAAATCCCTTCTCATTTTCTGCCATCCCAAATATGTTCTCAGCAGACCGTGTGACAACCGGCAATTTAGAGAGTTATTTTGAAAACCCGCATTACGTTAAAGTTCGATTATAATTTTTATTTGGAATTTTATTTAACAACGAACTTGAAAGACCTATTTTATGGATAATTATATTTAATGACGTTATGGAATTCGTGAATTATTTTTATAATTCATTTTGAAATTTTGCTCGGTGATGTATTCTTAAATTCTCACTTGGCACTACGTTGACTCCGGCACTAGGAAACTGGAAAGTTTAAAAACTTACGAGTTTTAATACGTTGGACATTTACTAACGTATTTATTATAAATTTCGGTGGAATATATATATATATATATATATATATATATATATATATATATATATATATATATATATATATATATATATATATATATATAGTCCGTCAAATGGTGAAAATAACGAGTTTCGGGGACGTACAATATTTCTATCGTAAGTTTTCACTTACGTGAGAGGATGTTTTTATTAATTAAACTTGGAAGTAAAAGGTTTGGTGTACAAATAATAAGGAAACTTAGTTGAGGGACCTAAAGTGAAAATACCCTATTAAAAACCCTAACCCTAACCCATATTTATCATTTTCACTAAAAATCTCACCCACCCTCTCCTCTCTTCTCCCTCACCGCCGGCCACACCCAAAATCCGGCCACCACCGCCGTTATCCACTGTACACCGCCACTCCAAAATACTCCCCACCTTCTCCTTGTTACGTTGTGGTGATTCACACGCCCAAAAACCATCCCCCTCGCCTCGTTCTACCACCATCGACGCCACCCACATCACCTTCACCATCTTTCTTGGTTTATTATTGTAGATCCACGGATAAGTGTGCACAAGGTGCCTCGTTTTTGTTGAAAAACTTACCCAAACCCACGAATTTTTATTAATATGGATCGGATTTGGAGAAAATGGATAAAAGTGATAATGGGTTTTGCTAAAAATGTGTTGAATCTTGGTTTGGTATCCGGGTTTTGATGTTTGGCTGGGTTTTGATGCGTGGTCGACCCCCTAGCCGAGGCCCCCTCCTCGATTTTTATTAATTTCGGGCCATGGTGGTCATTTTGACCCGTTTTCTTGATGGTTGACCATTGTTGGTCATTGTGATTATTTGGCTTATTTGATTTGGCCCATGGTTTGGTTATTTTTGTGTTGGTCGACTCTTGTGGGAGCCGAAGACCCAAAATGGGTCGAATGGGGTCATTTGGGTCGAGCTCGTGTGAGCTAGCAGCGACCGTAGTGGTCTCGGGTGGGACCCACGTGGCTCTTGGTATATGATTTGAATTTAGTTGACTTAATACTTGACCAGTGTACGGTTAATTTTTGAGAACCGTGGTTGATGTCGAAATATATATATGTCGGCTAATTTTAATTGTTGTGGTTATTTTTGTATATATATTGTTGGTTATCATTATTATTGCGACTTATTGGATTTTAAGCGGACGACGAGTTATTTTGGACTCGTAGTATATATTGAAGAAGTTGTTGACGAATTGTGATATTGGGGACCGATTGTGAGACGGTCACTTAGATTGACGGAGATAGGTTATTCGGGTGCCGTAGTCGGACCCTATTGTTGTAGCACGTAGATTGGGATTGTGTTGGACGGAGATGTATTGTTTTTATGACATTTGCTTATTACTTTGGACTTGGACAATGAGCCGAGAGTCATGACTCGGACATGTGACCATTTCGTATGACTCGATAACTATTTACAATTAAAACGTAAATAATAAAACTCGTAATAATAATTAATGATAATATAAACGTTTATATGAATATATAGATGTGAATAACGGATATATAACTATATAAGCGCGTATAATAATAATAATAATAATAATAATCACGAGTCATATTATAAATAATACGACTAGATATATATTAGGCTACGAAAGTGGCGTAATATTATTGAACGTATTATTATTATAAAAAGGTGTTATAAAACGAGGAACTCTCGACAATTATTAAACATTAAATAAAATGTCATATATATATAACGAGTAAACTTATCGAGTTATGCGGAGTCGTTGTCACTCGAGTTCAGGTAAGTGTTATTTGTGACTTTCGTGTTGTCACGGATATATGACGATTAATATAAACGTTTTCTATAACTAAATAACCACTTAACCGTAGGGTTGAATCGGGTTATTTGGCTATATGAAATGAATATATTAATGGGCATCGTATCCTACGACGTCCATAGGTTGTGGTATATGTAAAGTGTAATAAATTGCGAATATATATATATATATCGGGAAATCTGGCCAATTTGACGATGTATATAAGGAATTTATTAAACTACGATATATACCATATAGTATTTATGTGCTATGTGCTTTAGAATTGGGTGTAATCTTGGAACGGTATGTTACGTAAATAAATACGAGGATTATTAAATCGACGGAATTAATAAACTTCGGCGATTTATTTAAATAATATATTGGGCTAATATTAGATCTATAGTTCATTTTATTATTCTTTGTGTGACTTTTTGGTTTGTTTTGTGTCGACCCACCACCCGTATGGATACCAAACGCAAATACACCAAACTAATACGAAATGGATTTTCGAAGAATAAAACGGATTTTCGTCCGGGTTTGGGAATATCTTGAATTTGAGGAAATGATTTCTGAACGAGTTGATATTGTTAGGTCGTGCCGAGTCCGTAGTTGCTGTTTCGTGAGTTACTATACATCTTATTTCTACCGACTTCTTCTTGCTATTTTCTGGACTTGAGGTGAGTCATAGCCCTACTTTTACTCTTGAACTATGTTTTCAATACTTGGGATGAGAAACGTGCAAATTATTTTATGTGGACTATTTATCGCTTCTATATTCTCTCTAAAACTTGTTATGCGTATAGACTAGGATGTTTTGTCAGCTTTAGTCACATTTTATGTGTACTATTCAAGGTTGACTTATGTGGTTATTGTCAGCTTTAGTCACACGATTCGTGTGTACTATTCAAGGTTGGCTTATTTAGATACTGTAGCGTGCACCTATAGGTTATTGATACTTTGGAGGTTATCCGAGTATTTATTTTGGTATTGCGGGGGTTACCCGAATATCTATGTTGGAACGGAGGGTATCCGTGTGTTAGGATTGGAGCGGAGGGTATCCGCAGGCTTTTAGTGAATCCTTAGTCTAGCTAGCAAGCGTTTTGCGTATATGTCCACTATATTGTTAGATGAATTTAAACCTATGATCTCACCAGCGAAAGCTGACTTTTAGCACGTTTTCTCAGGTAATTAAGTGATGATACGGATGCTTGGAATGGAAGGCTCGGCTAAGGCTCATGGTTTATGGATCTATTTTTCTAAACTCTGATAAATAATTATGGACCTACTGTTGTGTTATTTTGGGCCTGACTCTGAATGATGTTGGGATATATGTAAACTTTAAAACCCCGTTTTGGTTGCGTTTTCATTATGTTTACTTTATCTCGTTCTATTATGTCTTGTGTTGGATACCAATCCCCGTAGCACCCCGAAAGCTTGTTGAGTCTTCCGCTGTATCAAATTTTGGGGGTGTTACAGATTGGTATCAGAGCCAAGGTTATAGAGAACTAGGTAAATAAACGCCTAAACTATAACCGAATTTTTATAGAAAATGATCCTTGACCACTGCCCGCCAGCCCGCCAAGCCTAAGCATCTTCTATTATTTGAGGTATTATGAGATATTTGAGATGATTGTTAGATTTGGGATTTATTGAGATGATTTGAGGTTTATGGATTTTAGTAATAAGATGGCGTTTCGAGGAATTATATGGTCTAATTGTTTTATAAACATTTTAGTAATGCGGTGTTTGAAACTCTTTATTGAGATTATATGTTTGAATTAATTAATGAGGATTTTTGGTATGGTATTTTGAGTTGTGATTTAGTTGTTTTGAAACACTTACACCTACCCTACGCCGTTGTCACAGACCATGGCCTCCCATATGCCCGATGTTGTCGAGGATATTCTTACTGCACCGGTTTTACCTGCACAGTTCACTATGGCATCTGATGATCCTTACCAGATGGCCATGCTTTCAGCTACTGTGCCGCAGACAGCTTCTACTTTAGCACTACCTGCTGCATCTACGCAGGGACCCTCATCTTCTCTAGGGCTCCCTGGTACATCGAGGCAGCTTACTCTGCATCAAGCTTTGGCTCGCGTGGCCCCACGCTTTGCCCACCGAGCTACGGCACGCATGTCGGTACGCCCTACTCCATCACCTTTACAGATTGATGCTCACTCTCTTCTGTCTGAGGCGCCACCCGCATCATTGCGTCGTCGTCCTAGATCACCTACCACATCTCCACATGGTTCACCTGTTAGGAGACGATGATTGATGAGGTACTCTTCCGATGAGGATGAGGAGGAGTACGAGGGTGAGGATGAGGCTGATGACCCTGAGCAGGAGGATGACCCTCAGGAGGATGAGATGCCTGATGATGATGATGTGTTAGTACCACCAGCTCAGGCTGAGGAGCCTGATTCACCTATACATCCGATTGAGCTTGTCTCACCTGACCATCCGTTTTTGTTTGAGTTGCCACCTGATAGTCCCGTGGAGTCGGATGCACCTTCTGAGGTTTCTGCTGAGCATGCAGAGTTAGGTGAGATTGGTAGGTTATGGGCTCAGATTACTGATCTTGGTGAGAGAGTTGCACATATGTCTGAGCGGATTGATAGGGTGACTGTTGAGTTCATTGGGCAGTTGAGGGTTGACATGGTTATGGCGGAGAGGAGAGTTACTGAGATGAGGAGAGTTTTGATGGAGGTTCACGAGCATATCGATAGTTTACAGCGAGGTTTTGTTACTGCTTGAGAGGCTGACCGCAAGCTATGGCAAAGGAATGCCGAGCTAGAGAAGGAGGTGGCTGACCTCAAGAGAGACCGAGACACCCATAGCGTGGAGCTAGGATCGTTATGGAGAGATCTTGATGGCTTGAGGCAGGAGTTGAGGAGCCTCCGCCAGCAGCGTGGCTAGTTGCGTGGGTTATGTGGTCTTGTTGCTTTCTACCCGAAGAGTGTTCGGCTAGAAAAGCTAGTTACTATATTTTGTTGTATTTTGTTCAGTATTCGTCTCTTTTGGAACGATTAGTATGTTTTGGGTTTTCCAGTAGTTGGAACGATGTTAGATTGCTATTGTATGTTGATGGTTATTAGTATATGGTATTATGTGATTTTGGGTGTTACGGAAATTGAGTCCCTATCCGTTTTATTGATGTTTCACGGTGTATTGTTGCTATTCTTTCCATGACTTGGCTTCGTTGAATTATTTTGTTGAGCATATTGATATGTTCTATTGGAGACCTATGAACTTGTATGATGTTACAGATCAATGACACCATGACGAAACCCTGTTAGAGCTACCAGAACTGGTCCTACAGTGACTACCCCTGGTCGTCGAGGACGTCGACCTACTCGAAATGTCGAAACCCCTACTCCTGACAACCTGGACACTACTAACCGCAACAACAGAAATCAAAATGTTGATGTTCAGGGAGACAATGATCATGTTCCACTTAACGCACCTACTGTGGATCAAGCAATGATCAATCAACTTGTGGAGCAAAGAGTTGCTGAACTACTAGCTGAGTCAAATCATTCCAATAATTCTGCTGGAACTTTTCCACCTGTTCGTGCTAATGGATGTCAATACAAGGAGTTCAAGATTTGTGGACCCATTGAGTTTGGTGGAACTGAAGGAGTGGTTTACTTAGTCAGATGGATTGAGAAGACTGAGTCAGTATTCAATGTCAGTGGTTGTGCGGAGAATGCGAAGGTAAAGTTTGCTTCTTTTACTTTCAAGGATGAAGCTTTAACTTGGTGGAACAATTACCATAATTCAGTTGGGAGTGATGTAGCTTATGCCATGACTTGGGAGCAATTTAAGTCTTTGCTGATTCAAACTTATTGCCCAAGGAATGAGGTCAAGAAGCTAGAGATTGAGTTTTGGAACCACAAGGTGAAAGGTAATGATATGACGACCTACAATCGTCGTTACCAGGAATTGGCCTTGCTTTGCCCAGATATGGTGAAAACCGAGACTCAAAAGATCGAGAGGTATACCGATGGGTTGCCTGTAGCCACAAGGAATGATGTGATTTCTGCTATGCCTGCAAACATCCATGAGGCAATCACTATTGCTCAACAACTTATGGATTCGTTGGAATTAGAAGGAGCTGATAAGGAGAAGAATGAAAAGAGAAAGAGGGATCAACACTCCAAGGGTAATGATCACCGAGGCAAGAGACAAGCTAAGGCTTATGCTATTGGGAATGGAGATAAGAAGAATCAGAACGGTGATGCACCCAAGTGTGGTCGTTGCCACCAGCATCATACTGGATGGTGTAGTGTGAAATGCCAGAACTGCTCAAAGAAAGGACACACAGCTAAGGACTGTAGAGCTCGACCTCTTGCTATGGTTCAGGCTGCTCCTGAGATGAGAAACAAGGCAGATGTTACTTGTTATGGGTGTGGAAAGAAGGGACACTATAGGAATGAGTGTAGAGAATCATGGAACCGTGGAAATCAAGGCTCGGGTGGTAATGGGTACAATCATGGAAACCGTGGAGCTGGAGGAAACCATGGACGACAAGATAATGGGGACTAACGTGTGGAAGCTGGAGCTGCTTAGGGAAGAGTGTATGCACTCGAGAACGAGAGAGGAGAAGATCCAAACGTGGTTACTGGTACGTTCCTTCTCAATAATCGTTATGCTTCCATACTATTTGATACTGGTGCCGATAGGAGTTTTGTGTCCACTATGTTTGCACCCTTACTAGAGAAACCCCCGATGGCCTTAGGAATTGGATACGATATTGAGTTAGCAAATGGGAATATAGAAAGGATTAATACCATCATTCGCGGTTGCACGTTAAATTTCTTGAACCACCCTTTCAATATAGATCTTCTACCCGTCACGTTAGGAAGTTTCGATGTCATCATTGGTATGGATTGGTTGTCGAAGTATCGTGCTCACATACTTTGCGACGAGAAGATCGTGCGCGTACCATACGGAAAGGAAATCCTAAATATATTAGGAGATCGGAAGGATTCTAGGAGCCCATCCCGATTAGCAGTTATTTCTTGCACTAAGTTACCGAAGCTAATGGAAAAGGGATGTTACCTTTTCTTAGCTCAAATTTCTGAGAAAGGAGGAACGAAGAAAAAGGAAAGGTGTATTGGAGATGTGCCTATAGTTCGTGATTTTCCTGATGTGTTTCCTGATGATTTGCCGGGAATCCCGCCGACTAGACAAGTGGAGTTTCAGATTGAGTTGATACCTGGTGCCGCACCTGTAGCACGAGCGCCTTATCGTCTTGCGCCTACCGAACTAGAAGAATTGTCTAAACAATTAGCGGAGTTAGCCGAAAAAGGATTCATAAGACCAAGTTCTTCACCTTGGGGAGCCCCAGTCTTATTTGTGAAGAAGAAGGATGGATCGTTCCGTATGTGCATTGATTACCGAGAGCTGAACAAGTTAACGGTGAAGAATAGATACCCGTTACCTAGGATCGACGACTTGTTCGATCAACTCCAAGGATCGAGTGTGTATTCGAAGATCGATTTGAGATCGGGATATCATCAACTTTGAGTTCGCGAGGAAGATATTCCGAAAATGGCTTTCAGAACCCGTTACGGGCATTACGAGTTTCAGGTGATGCCGTTTGGGTTGACTAACGCACCGGCGATATTCATGAATCTCATGAATCGGGTGTGTAAGCCTTACTTAGATAAGTTCGTGATTGTGTTCATCGATGACATTCTGATTTATTCGAAGAAGTGAGAAGGAGCATGAGGAGCATCTAAGACTCATCTTAGAATTGCTCAGGAAGGAGAAACTCTATGCCAAGTTTTCGAAATGCGAATTTTGGATTCCGACAGTACAATTTTTGGGTCATGTAATTGATAGACAAGGAGTCCATGTGGATCCTGCTAAGATTGAGGCAATAAAAGATTGGGCTGCACCTACAACCCCAACTGAAGTTCGTCAATTTTTGGGTTTAGCTGGTTATTACCGAAGATTTATTGAGGGATTTTCGAAGATAGCTAAACCATTAACCAAATTGACTCAAAAGAGTGTTACGTATGAATGGGGAGATAAAGAAGAGGAAGCATTTCAATTGCTTAAGAAGATGTTGTGTAGTGCTCCTATCTTAGCGTTACCGGAAGGTAACGAGGATTTCGTCGTCTATTGTGACGCCTCACATAAAGGACTGGGAGCCGTGTTAATGCAACGAGAGAAGGTGATAGCTTATGCTTCCCGACAGCTCAAAAAGCATGAGAAAAACTACACTACCCATGATTTGGAGTTGGGTGCTGTGGTTTTCGCCTTAAGGATATGAAGACATTACTTGTATGGAACCAAGTGTGTTGTGTTCACTGACCATAAAAGTCTACAACACATCTTAAATCAAAAAGAGCTCAATATGAAACAGCGACGTTGGATTGAGTTGCTAAGCGATTATGATTGTGAAATTCGCTACCATCCTGGTAAAGCAAACGTTGTTGCTGATGCTCTTAGTCGAAAGGAAAGAATACCACCATTACGAGTTAGGTCATTGGGAATGACTATCGTATCGCCATTACCGTCTCAAATACTTGAAGCTCAAACGGAAGCGTTGAAAGCAGAAAACAGATCTGCTGAGAATATATTTGGGATGGCTGAGAATGAGAAAGGATTTGTTAAACGTTCTGATGGATTGTTATGTTTCGGAGATCGGATTTGGGTACCTTTATATGGAGGAATTCGGGAGTTAATTATGCATGAGTCGCATAAGTCAAGGTACTCTATTCATCCGGGATCTGACAAGATGTATCAAGATCTTAAGAAGTTATATTGGTGGCCAAATATGAAGGCAGATATAGCATCGTACGTTAGTAAGTGCTTGACATGTTCTAAGGTTAAAGCCGAACATCAGAGACCGTCAGGATTACTAACGCAACCAGAACTTCCAGTCTGAAAATGGGAGCGGATTACAATGGACTTCATTACCAAATTACCGAAGACAGCTAGCGGTTGTGACGCTATCTGGGTAATTGTGGATCGTCTGACAAAGTCTGCTCATTTCTTAACAATTAGTGAAGATGATAGTGTGGATAAACTTGCGAGGTTTTATGTGAAGGAAATTATTTCTTGTCATTGAGTCCCGATATCTATTATTTCGGATCGCGATAGCCGTTTTACGTCAGCTTTGTGGCGATCCCTTCAAACGGCTTTGGGGACGAGACTTGATATGAGTACTGCATATCATCCCCAAACCGATGGTCAAAGTGAGAGGACCATTCAGACGTTAGAGGATATGCTTCGTGCATGCATCATAGACTTTGGTAAAGGCTGGGAGAAGTACTTGCCCTCTGCGGAATTCTCCTATAATAATAGCTACCACACAAGTCTTAAAGCTGCACCATTTGAAGCCTTGTATGGCAGAAAGTGTCGTTCGCCTATTGGTTGGGCAGAAGTTGGAGATAGCCAACTCACAGGCCCTGAACTTATCTTGGAAACTACAAAGAAAGTAGCTCAGATTCGTGATCGGTTACAAGCAGCCCGAGATAGGCAGAAAAGTTACGCCGATCAGAGACGTAAACCCCTAGAGTTCCAGGTTGGAGACAAAGTGATGCTGAAAGTCTCGCCTTGGAAGGGTGTGATACGTTTCGGGAAACGTGGAAAGCTCAACCCACGCTACATTGGACCATTTCTTATTTTGGAAAGAATTGGGCCCGTGGCTTATAGGTTGGAATTGCCACATGAACTGAGTAAAGTTCACGACGTGTTCCACGTTAGTAATTTGAAGAAATGTCTTTCTGATGAGATGCCTATTATTCCAATGAAGGATATTCGTGTTGATGAGAAATTGAATTTTGTGGAAGAGCCAATTGAGATTTTAGATCGTGAAGTTAAACGACTCAAGCGAAGTCGCATTCCGCTCGTCAAGGTTCGTTGGAATTCCCGACACGGACCAGAATTTACGTTGGAACGTGAGGACGAGTTCCGGAAGAGATATCCGAAGCTTTTCGCTTCGTAGATGAATTGTTCCGAGTGAAACCCGGGACGGGTTTCTTCTGAGACTGGGAGGATGTGACAACCGGCAATTTAGGGAGTTATTTTGAAAACCCGCATTACGTTAAAGTTCGTTTATAATTTTTATTTAGAATTTTATTTCACAACAAACTTGTAAGACCTATTTTATGGATAATTATATTTAATGACGTTATGGAATTCGTGAATTATTTTAATAATTCATTTTGAAATTTTGCTCGGTGATGTATTCTTAAATTCTCACTTGGCACTACGTTGACTCCGGCACTAGGAAACTGGAAAGTTTAAAAACTTACGAGTTTTAATACGTTGGACATTTACTAACGTATTTATTATAAATTTCGGTGGAATATATATATATATATATATATATATATATATATATATATATATATATATATATATATATATATATATATATATATATATATATATATATATATATATATAGTCCATCAAATGGTGAAAATAACGAGTTTTGGGGACGTACAATATTTCTATCGTAAGTTTTCACTTACGTGAGAGGACGTTTTTATTAATTAAACTTGGAAGTAAAAGGTTTGGTGTACAAATAATAAGGAAACTTAGTTGAGGGACCTAAAGTGAAAATACCCTATTAAAAACCCTAACCCTAACCCATATTTATCATTTTCACTAAAAATCTCACCCACCCTCTCCTCTCTTCTCCCTCACCGCCGGCCACACCCAAAATCCGGCCACCACCGCCGTTATCCACTGTACACCGCCACTCCAAAATACTCCCCACCTTCTCCTTGTTACGTTGTGGTGATTCACACGCCCAAAAACCATCCCCCTCGCCTCGTTCTACCACCATCGACGCCACCCACATCACCTTCACCATCTTTCTTGGTTTATTATTGTAGATCCACGGATAAGTGTGCACAAGGTGCCTCGTTTTTGTTGAAAAACTTACCCAAACCCACGAATTTTTATTAATATGGATCGGATTTGGAGAAAATGGATAAAAGTGATAATGGGTTTTGCTAAAAATGTGTTGAATCTTGGTTTGGTATCCGGGTTTTGATGTTTGGCTGGGTTTTGATGCGTGGTCGACCCCCTAGCCGAGGCCCCCTCCTCGATTTTTATTAATTTCGGGCCATGGTGGTCATTTTGACCCGTTTTCTTGATGGTTGACTATTGTTGGTCATTGTGATTATTTGGCTTATTTGATTTGGCCCATGGTTTGGTTATTTTTGTGTTGGTCGACTCTTGTGGGAGCCGAAGACCCAAAATGGGTCGAATGGGGTCATTTGGGTCGAGCTCGTGTGAGCTAGCAGCGACCGTAGTGGTCTCGGGTGGGACCCACGTGGCTCTTGGTATATGATTTGAATTTAGTTGACTTAATACTTGACCAGTGTACGGTTAATTTTTGAGAACCGTGGTTGATGTCGAAATATATATATGTCGGCTAATTTTAATTGTTGTGGTTATTTTTGTATATATATTGTTGGTTATCATTATTATTGCGACTTATTGGATTTTAAGCGGACGACGAGTTATTTTGGACTCGTAGTATATATTGAAGAAGTTGTTGACGAATTGTGATATTGGGGACCGATTGTGAGACGGTCACTTAGATTGACGGAGATAGGTTATTCGGGTGCCGTAGTCGGACCCTATTGTTGTAGCACGTAGATTGGGATTGTGTTGGACGGAGATGTATTGTTTTTATGACATTTGCTTATTACTTTGGACTTGGACAATGAGCCGAGAGTCATGACTCGGACATGTGACCATTTCGTATGACTCGATAACTATTTATAATTAAAACGTAAATAATAAAACTCGTAATAATAATTAATGATAATATAAACGTTTATATGAATATATAGATGTGAATAACGGATATATAACTATATAAGCGCGTATAATAATAATAATAATAATAATAATCACGAGTCATATTATAAATAATACGACTAGATATATATTAGGCTACGAAAGTGGCGTAATATTATTGAACGTATTATTATTATAAAAAGGTGTTATAAAACGAGGAACTCTCGACAATTATTAAACATTAAATAAAATGTCATTTTATATATATAACGAGTAAACTTATCGAGTTATGCGGAGTCGTTGTCACTCGAGTTCAGGTAAGTTTTATTTGTGACTTTCGTGTTGTCACGGATATATGACGATTAATATAAACGTTTTCTATAACTAAATAACCACTTAACCGTAGAGTTGAATCGGGTTATTTGGCTATATGAAATGAATATATTAATGGGCATCGTATCCTACGACGTCCATAGGTTGTGGTATATGTAAAGTGTAATAAATTGCGAATATATATATATATATCGGGAAATCTGGCCAATTTGACGATGTATATAAGGAATTTATTAAACTACGATATATACCATATAGTATTTATGTGCTATGTGCTTTAGGATTGGGTGTAATCTTGGAACGGTATGTTACGTAAATAAATACGAGGATTATTAACTCGACGGAATTAATAAACTTCGGCGATTTATTTAAATAATATATTGGGCTAATATTAAATCTATAGTTCATTTTATTATTCTTTGTGTGACTTTTTGGTTTGTCTTGTGTCGACCCACCACCCGTATGGATACCAAACGCAAATACACCAAACTAATACGAAATGGATTTTCGAAGAATAAAACGGATTTTCGTCCGGGTTTGGGAATATCTTGAATTTGAGGAAATGATTTCCGAACGAGTTGATATTGTTAGGTCGTGCCGAGTCCGTAGTTGCTGTTTCGTGAGTTACTATACATCTTATTTCTACCGACTTCTTCTTGCTATTTTCTGGACTTGAGGTGAGTCATAGCCCCACTTTTACTCTTGAACTATGTTTTCAATACTTGGGGTGAGAAACGTGCAAATTATTTTATGTGGACTATTTATCGCTTCTATATTCTCTCTAAAACTTGCTATGCGTATAGACTAGGATGTTTTGTCAGCTTTAGTCACATTTTATGTGTACTATTCAAGGTTGACTTATGTGGTTATTGTCAGCTTTAGTCGCACGATTCGTGTGTACTATTCAAGGTTGGCTTATTTAGATACTGTAGCGTGCACCTATAGGTTATTGATACTTTGGAGGTTATCCGAGTATTTATTTTGGTATTGCGGGGGTTACCCGAATATCTATGTTGGAACGGAGGGTATCCGTGTGTTAGGATTGGAGCGGAGGGTATCCGCAGGCTTTTAGTGAATCCTTAGTCTAGCTAGCAAGCGTTTTGCGTATATGTCCACTATATTGTTAGATGAATTTAAACCTATGATCTCACCAGCGAAAGCTGACTTTTAGCACGTTTTCTCAGGTAATTAAGTGATGATACGGATGCTTGGAATGGAAGGCTCGGCTAAGGCTCATGGTTTATGGATCTATTTTTCTAAACTCTGATAATTAATTATGGACCTACTGTTGTGTTATTTTGGGCCTGACTCTGAATGATGTTGGGATAAATGTAAACTTTAAAACCCCGTTTTGGTTGCGTTTTCATTATGTTTACTTTATCTCGTTCTATTATGTCTTGTGTTGGATACCAATCCCCGTAGCACCCCGAAAGCTTGTTGAGTCTTCCGCTGTATCAAATTTTGGGGGTGTTACAGACCGATTCTCTGCTTTCAACGCTTCCGTTTGAGCTTTCAATATTTGAGACGGTAATGGCGATACGATAGTCATTCCCAATGACCTAACTCGTAACGGTGGAATTCTCTCCTTTCGGCTAAGAGCATCAGCAACAACGTTTGCTTTACCCGGGTGGTAGCGAATTTCACATTTCGAAAACTTGGCATACAGTTTCTCCTTCCTGAGCAATTCTAAGATAAGTCTTAGATGCTCCTCATGCTCCTTCTCACTCTTCGAATAAATCAGAATGTCATCGATGAACACAATCACAAACTTATCTAAGTAAGGCTTACACACCTGATTCATGAGATCCATGAATACCGCCGGTGCGTTAGTCAACCCAAACGGCATCACCTGAAACTCGTAATGCCCGTAACGGGTTCTGAAAGCCGTTTTCGGAATATCTTCCTCGCGAACTCGAAGCTGATGATATCCCGATCTCAAATCGATCTTCGAATACACACTCGATCCTTGAAGCTGATCGAACAAATCGTCGATCCTTGGTAACGGGTATCTATTCTTCACTGTTAACTTGTTCAACTCTCGATAATCAATACACATGTGAAACGATCCATCCTTCTTCTTCACAAATAAGATCGGGGCTCCCCAAGGTGAAGAACTTGGTCTTATGAATCCCTTTTCGGCTAACTCCGCTAATTGTTTCGACAACTCTTCCAATTCAGTAGGTGCAAGATGATAAGGCGCTCGTGCTACAGGTGCAGCACCAGGTATCAACTCAATCTGAAATTCCACTTGTCTAGTAGGTGGAATTCCTGGCAAATCCTCGGGAAACACATCCGAAAAATCACGAACTATAGGTACATCTCCAATGCACCTTTCCTTCTTCTCCTTCTCTCCTTTCTCAGAAATTTGAGCTAAGAAAAGGCAACTTCCCTTCTCCATTAGCTTTGGCAACTTAGTGCAAGATATGACCGCTAATCTAGATGGGCCTCTCAAATCCTTTCTATCTCCTGGTATATTCAGAATCTCCTTGCCGTATGGCACACGCACGATCTTCTCATCGCAAATTATATGAGCACGATACTTCGACAACCAATCCATACCAATAATAACATCAAAACTTCCTAATGTGACGGGTAGAAGATCTATGTTGAAAGGACGATTCAGAAAGTTTAACGTGCAACCGCGAATGATAGTCCTAATCCTCTCTATGTTCCCATTAGCTAACTCTACATCGTAACCAATTCCTAAGGCCATCGGGGGTTTCTCTAGTAAGGGTGCAAACTTAGTGGACACAAAACTCTTATCGACACTAGTATCAAATAGTATGGAAGAATAACGATTATTGAGAAGGAACGTACCAGTAACAACGTTCGGATCTTCTCCCCTCTCGTTCCCAAGTGCATACACTCTTCCATGAGCAGCTCCAGCTTCCACACGTTGGTCCCCATTATCTTGTCGTCCACGATTACCTCCAGTTCCACGGTCTCCATTATTGTACCCATTACCACCCGATCCTTGATTTCCTCGGTTCCATGATTCCCTACACTCATTCCGATAATGTCCTTTCTTTCCACATCCATAGCAAGTAACATTTGCCTTGCTCATAGTTTCAGGAGTAGCTTGAACCATAGCAAGTGGTCGATCTCTACAATCCTTAGCTATGTGTCCCATCTTAGAGCAATTCTTGCACATCACAATACATCTACCAGAATGATGTTTATAACATCGATTACACTTGGGTGCATCTCCATTGTAGTTCTTCTTGTCTCCATCTCCCATAGCATAAGCTCTAGTAGTTGTTTGTCGCTTGTTTCGACGGTCATTACCCTTAGAGTGATCATCCCTATTTCTCTTTCCATTCTTATCCTTCTCAGCTTCTTCCAATGCCAAAGAGTCCATCAATTGTTGAGCGATAGTGATAGCCTCATGAATGTTTGCAGGCTTAGCAGAAATCACATCGTTCCTCGTAGCTACCGGCAACCCATCGGTATACCTCTCAATCTTTTGGGTCTCAGTCCTAACCATATCGGGACAAAGTAAGGCCAACTCTCGATAGCGGTGATTGTAAGTTGCCATATCGGTACCTTTCACCTTGTGGTTCCAGAACTCAACCTCCAGCTTCTTAATCTCATTCTTTGGGCAGTAAGTCTGAATCAACAAAGACTTAAATTGCCCCAAGTCATAGCATAAGCCACATCACTCCCAACCGAGTTACAGTAATTGTTCCACCAAGTTAAAGCTTCATCCTTGAAAGTAAAAGAAGCAAACTTTACCTTCGCATTCTCTGCACAACCACTGACATTAAACACTGACTCAGTCTTCTCAATCCACCTACCAAGTAAACCACTCCTTCAGTTCCACCAAACTCAATAGGTCCACAAATCTTAAACTCCTTGTAGTGACATCCGCTAGCACGAACAGGTGGAAATGTTCCAGCAGAATTGTTGGAATGATTCGACTCAGCTAGTAGCTCAGCAACTCGTTGCTCCACAAGTTGATTGATCATTGCTTGATCCACAGTAGGTGCATTAAGTGGAACATGATCATTGTCTCCCTGAACATCAACGTTTTGATTCCTGTTGTTGCGGTTAGTAGTGTCCAGGTTATCAGGAGTAGGGGTCTCAACATTTCGAGTTGGACGGCGTCCTCGATGACCAGGGGTAGTCGTTGCAGGTCCAGTTCTGGTAGCTCTAACAGGGTTTCTTCGTGGGGCCATTGATCTGAAACATCATACAAGTTCGTGAGTCTCCGATAGAACTTATCATATGCTCAACAAGAATTAAATCAACGAAGCCAAGGCATGGAAAGAATATCAACAATACACCATAAGACATCAATGAGGCGCATAGGAACTCAATTTCCATAATATCCAACAACCACATAATACCATAAAATAATAACCATCAACCATACAATAAGGATCCAATGTTGTTCCAACTACCGGAAACACAAGATAACAATCGTTCCAACGAGACGAGTAATCAACGGAAAATACATCAAAATAAGATAACTAGCTTTTCTAACCGAACACTCCTCGGTTAAGAAAGCAACAAGGTAACATAGCTCAAACGTCTAGCCACGCTGCTGGCGGAGGTTCCTCAACTCCTGCCTCAATCCATCAAGATCCCTCCATAATGATCCTAACTCCACACTATGGGTTTCTCGGTCTCTCTTGAGGTCAGCCACCTCCTTCTCCAGCTCGGCATTCCTTTGCCATAGCTTGCGGTCGGCCTCTCGAGCTGTGACAAAACCTCGCTGTAAACTATCGATATGCTCGTGAACCTCCATCAAAACTCTCCTCATCACAGTAGTCCTGCCCACAACCACAGTCATATCAACTCTCAGATCCGCTATGAACTCTCCAATAACCCTCTCAAGTCGATCAGATATACGTGCAACTCTCTCACCAAGATCTGTAATCTGAGTCCACAACCTACCAATCTCACCTAACTCTGCATGCTCAGCAGAGATCTCAGAAGGTGCATCCGACTCAACGGGACTACCAGGTGGCAACTCAAAAAAAATGGAGGATCAGGTGAATCAGGCTCAATCGGATGTATAGGTGAATCAGGCTCCTCAGCCTGAGCTGGCGGCACAATCAAATCATCATCATCAGGCATCTCCTCCTCCTGAGGGTCATCCTCCTCCTCAGGGTCATCATCATCACCCTGCTCAGCCTCCTGAGCGTCATCAGCCTCATCCTCACCCTTGTACTCCTCCTCATCGGAAGAGTACATCATCAATCGTCGTCTCCTAACAGGTGAACCATGTGGTGAAGGGGTAGGTGATCTAGGACGACGACGCAATGATGCAGGTGGCGCCTCAGACAGAAGAGAGTGAGCATCAATCTGTAAAGGTGGTGATGTAGGGCGTACCAACATACGCGCCGTAGCTCGGTGGGCAAAACGCGGAGCCACACGAGCCAAAGCGTGATGAAGAGTAAGCTGCCTCGATGTACCAGGGAGCCCTAGAGAAGATGAGGGTCCCTGCGTAGATGCAGCAGGTGGTGCTGAAGTAGAACCTGTCGGTGTCATAGTAGCTGAATGCATGGCAACCTGGTACATCAGGAGCCATGGTGAACTGTGCTGGCAATACCGGTGTAGTAAGAATATCCTCAACAACATCAGGCGTATGGGAGGCCATAGTCTATGACAACGGCGTAGGGTAGGTGTAAGTGTTTCAAAACAACTAAACCGCGAACTCAAAATACCATATCCAAAAATCATCATATAAATCCAAATCATATATAATCAAGAAAGATTTAAAATACCGCATTACTAAAACCATTCTCAAAACAATTAAGCCATATAATTCCTCAAAAACGTATATAATTCCTCAAAACGCCATCATATCACTAAATCAATAAACCTCAAATCCTCAAATCATCTCAAGAAATCCCAAATCTATAATCATCTCAATAATCTCATAATACCTCAATAATAAACAATGATGCTTCGGCTTGGCGGGCTGGCGGGCAATGGTCGGGGATCGTTTTCTATAAAAATTCGGTTATAGTTTAGGTGTCTATTTACCTAGTTCTCTATAACCTTGGCTCTGATACCAATCTGTAACACCCCCAAAATTTGGTACAGCGGAAGACTCAACAAGCTTTTGGGGTGCTACGGGGATTGGTATCCATTCAAAGTCATGAAAGAACGAGATAAAATAAACATAATAAAAATGCAACCACGCGGGGTTTTAAAGTTTACATTTATCCCAAAATCATCCAAAGTCAGGCCCAAAAGAAAATAAATATAGGTCCACAATAGTTATCAGAGTTTTAGAAATATAGATCCATAACCGGTGCCAATGCCAAGCCACCAATCCCAAGCATCCATAGAGCATCACTTAATTACCTGAGAAAACGTGCTAAAAGTTAGCTTTCGCTGGTGAGATCATAGGTTTAGATTCATAATTCAATATAGTGGACATATACGCAAAACGCTTGCTAGCTAGACTAGGCCTCAATCATCCAACCAAAATAATCCAACCAAATCAAATCATCCCTATAGGTGCACGCTATAGCTCAAATCAATCCAATCAATAGCTTACCAAGCTCAAGTCTAGGCCTCGCTCCTAAATCAATCCAATAGCTTACCTAGTTCGGGACTAGGCCTCGCTCAACAACCAATCAATAGCTTACCTAGTTCGGGACTAGGCCTCGCTCAATAACAAAATCAATAGCTTACCTAGCTCATGTCTAGGCCTCGCTCAATAACCAAATCAATAGCTTACCTAGTTCGGGACTAGGCCTCGCTAAATCCTACCTAGTTCTATAAGCATAGCAAGTTTTAGAATAAATAAAGCGATAATAGTCCACATAAAACATTTGCACGTTTCTCACCCCAAGTATTAAAAACAAAGTTCAAGAGTAAAAGAGGGGCTATGACTCACCTCAAGTCCAGGAATCCTCAAAAGAAACGATAGAAGTAAGACGTAAGTAATCTCAAGCAACTCACGTAACGGCGACTACAGACTCGACACTTCCTAACAATATCAAACTCGTTCAGAAATCATTTCCTCAAAATCAATTATTCCCATTCCCGAACGTAATCCATTTTACTTTCCAAAATATCCATTTCTCGAATTTACTTCATATTAATTTGAAATTCGACGTTTGGTATCCATATGGGTGGAGGGTCGACACAACTCAAACCAAAAAGCCACGACAAACCAAATAATAAACCAACTATAGGTCTAATGTTAGCCCAACATATTATTTAAATAATTATCGAAGCTTATTAAATCCGTCGATTTGATAATCCCCCATATTTATTTACGTAATATATCGTTCCAAAATTATACCCAACCTAAAGCACATTGCACAAAAGATTCTATTTGGTATATATCGTAGTCCGATAAATTCCCTATATATATCGTCGAATCGGCCAAATTCCACAAGATATATAGTAATTTATTACCCTAAAACATATACCACATCCTATGGGCGTCGTGGGATGCGATGCCCATTAATATACTCATTTTATATCGTCAAATAACTCGATCTAATCCGTCGATTAAATAAGTCACTTGATATATAAAATATTTATATTAATCGTCATATATCCGTGACAACACAAAAGTCACAATATAAAGCCCACTTGGACTTTAAAGAACCACAACTCGTATAACTCAATAAGTTTCTAATTTATAAACAAAATTACATTTTTAATTATTATTTACCCGACTTATTATCTCGCCATTATTTATATAGTTATTATTTATAACAATAGTCCGACATTTATTACACTATTTGCATAGCATAATAACTATCGTTATATTATTATAACGTTTACTCGTGATCGTTTTATTATTAATATACGCATTTATATATATATATATATATATATATATATATATATATATATATATATATATATATATATATATATATATATATATATATATACGTTTAACACGTCTATATACGTATATAAACGATTATATTCTCAATAATATTATTACGAGTATTATTTTTAATATCGACTTTTAAATATTTATCGAGTCATAGAATTTGGTCACATGTCCGAGTCATGACTCTCGGCTCATAGTCCAAGTCCAAATAATAAGAATCAAGTCACAATAATAAATCAACTCTGTCCGAATCAATCCCATAATCACGTGCTACAACATGAGGGTCCGACTACGGCACCCAACTATCCTATCTCCGTCATCTAATTGACCGTCTCACAATCGGTCCCCAATTCCATACTCGTCAACACAACTCCAAAAATAACTCGCAATCAAGAAATACCTCATCAAGTCCGAATAATATACTAATGTCTAACATCACAATCACAACAAAACATAAATAATAAAACGACAAGTAACATATTATCCGAAAACCAAGTAAGCAACGGGTTGAGTTACCAAGTCAACCCGGGTCAACATATGCTCAAAACATGAAACGGAAGCCACACCGAGACTCATGAGTCTCGGCTAGCTCTTTGAGCTCAACCGAACCAAAACAGCCCCAAGGGGGGGTGTCGGCCAAAAATACCAACGACCACAAGGGTCCTCGAACCCAAACAAGCAATCCGAACATCACACAACAAGAACCCAATATCAAAATACATCGAATGGCCAAGAAAACGCCACAATAATCACCCAAACCGAGAGCATAATCTCTCGGTCGAGTCTCGACCCATCGAGAAGCATAAACCCGGATACCAAACCTCCATTTAACTCATTATTATCAAAAACCCATTTGATTCATGTATCAAAATCCATGAAACCCGAAAAAGAAATGAAATCCGTGACCCTAGGTGTTAGCATTAAAAATATGTATTTAGAAGTGATGGTCATTCTCATTATATAACTTTGTGTCGTTTGTTAAGATTAGTAATAGTTTAGTCATTGGGCCTTGGACTTGGCAAGCTAATATGTTATATGCTATGTTTCATAAGCCTAGTTATCCAACCATGTAACCAAGTCCAAGCCCAAGCCCATAGAAAGCCCATCAAAGCCTATGTATGGAACTATATAAGGCACCTTACCTCTCATTTGTAAGGTGTGCTTGTGTGTGTATTGTGTGTGTTTTTTTTAATAAAAGTTCTCTTCATCTTTATACTCTTTTTCATACATCTTAACGCCACACATATCATATCAAGTCACCATCTTTCCTTCTTCTAGTACTTATATTTGTGTTAAAGTTGATAGATCTAAGGTCCTACAAGTGGTATCAATCGCCTAACAATGATTTAGGAGTGTTTTTTATCAAGTTTTTTGTTAAAAAGTTACACTTTTCATTCATTTGTGTACTTTTTCTTCAAAAAAGGTTTGCTTTTTACAAGTTTTGGTGTTATTGAAGTTTTAGTGTTTCTAAGTGTTTTGGGAAAGATTTGATCAAAAGAAACAAGTGGAAAAAGTGTTTTTGGTTGAAAAAATCGGATTTTTCAAGTTTTCTGGTCACTTTACGCGTAACTTGGGTGAATAGTACGAATCTACAGCTGTGAACAGTACTTTCTGTCCTTTTTACGCATAAATTTTGGCCTAAAACCCTTTTCTTACGCGTAACTAAGGTCAAAACCCTTTTCTTACGCGTAACTCCGGTCAAAACCCTGTTTTTACGCGTAAGTTAAAGTCTACGCACAAGATCCTACGCTTAAGTTCAGTTTCTACGCAGAAGATCAGCTCTTACGCATAAGATCATATCTTACGCGTAAGTTTCAGAGTTCTACGCATAACTTCTTCAAAGGTTTTCTCTTCGTGCTACGGTGACTCGGTACTTCCCTGACTTGGATAAGTTTGTGGAATACTTCGACACGGGATATCTTTCAAGCTTGGATAAGTTTGAGAGATCAATTTGGTTGAAAAAACCTTACGCGTAACATTCTACGCATACACTCTAAGTTTACGCGTAAAATCAAAGTCTACGCATAAACAATATTATTTACGCATAACTTTAGATCTTACGCATAACTTAAAGGTTACGCATAACATCTTACGCGTAAGATTATTCAAGGTTTACGCGTAAAATCAAGCTTTACGCGTAAGTTTTTGACTTTTTGACAACCAAACTTCAAACGGCCATAACTTTTGAACCGTAACTCCGTTTTCGACGAATCAGCTGTCAAAACGACCGCGAGACCGAGAAGAAGGACACGTTGAATCATCTAAAGATCATTCAAGCCAAGCTTCGAGGCCCAAATCCACTCTGAACGGAAGTTATTGAGGTTTTAAGGTTCCAGATCAAATTTTTCACCATAAAAACTTGCATCAACTTACACTAAACACAACTCCTACTTCGTTGGAACGATCCAAGAATCAAATTTATCAATCTACACTTCATCAATGGCAACTCAGCAAGACATTCATGCTGCCGGTGCGGAAAACCGACCTCCAATGCTTGAAAAAGGTGGATATCTCCCATGGACAAGCCGCATGCTTCGTTACATCAAAACAAAGCCTGATGGTAAACTAATGATCAACTCTATTACAAATGGTCCATTCAAGCCACGACAAGTTCAAATTGAAGGTAATCCAAATGCAACACCTCCTACTCAACCATTCGTGCGTGAACAAACAGAAGCAGATTACACAGAGGAAGACAAGAAGCAGATCGCCGCAGATGATATGGCAATGCATTTAATCCAACTTGGATTACCACGAGAGATCTTTGCTGCGGTCGACAGCTGTGAAACTGCTTATGCTATGTGGGAACGTGTTAGGAGGATATGTCATGGAACAGAGATTGGACAACAGGATGTTGAGAACAAACTTCTTACTGAATGGGAGAATTTCACATCCACTAAAGGTGAACAGATTGAATCTTACTACACAAGGTTTTGCACTCTGATGAATGAGTTAATCAGAAACAAGTTGACACCTCGAACAATTGCAACAAACATCAAATTCATCAATAACCTTCCAGAAGAATGGGGTCGTTATGTTACAATTGTCAATCAAACAAAGGATTTACATAAGGTGAACTATGATCAACTCTATGACTTTTTGAAGCAAAACCAAGCTGAGGCTAATGAAGTAAGGAAAGAAAGATTGGCAAAGAATCATGATCCTCTCGCATTAGTTGCTACTACACCAACACCGCTACCAGTGAACACACAACAATCATCATCATCTTCCACTCACAACTACATGCAACCATCATACATTCAACAATCAACACCGGTCTACCAACAACAGTTCTACCCACAGCAACAACAACACGTTATTCCACAACAGCAATACCAACAATTCCCAGAACCAGAATTCACTGAAAATGATGAAGCTACTGCTGCATTAACCCAAGCGTTTGCTTTTCTGTCAAAGGCATTCCAAGGACGCTATTCTACACCAACTAACAACAACCAAAGGATTTCATCGAACACTCGCAACAAGCAGATTGCTCAGCCGAGTTTCAATATGGGCAACGGAGGCCAAATGGTTGGAGTTTATGGGAATCAGCAAGGATATGCTACTGGAATTAACATGGGGAATCAGAATATGCTGAATGCAGGAAATCAGTATGGTCAGTATGCAGGGAATCAGTTGGGTCAGTTTGTTGGAAATCAGAGGGGTCAGAATGTTGGTAATCAGGCAATGGGTAATCAGAATAGAAATGTTGCAGCTCCAGTAGTTGGGAATTTGGGAAATGGGAATCAGGGTAATCCGGTTAAGTGTTTCAACTGTCAGGGTGTAGGTCATATGGCAAGGAACTGTCCTACTAAGCCGAACAAGAAAGACACAGCGTACTTGCAGAAAGCATTACTGTTGGCACAAAAGAATGAGGCAGGGTTTCAGTTGAACGCAGAGGAGAATGATTTTATGGCTCTTATGGATGACATGGAAGATAGAGAGGATATCGATGCGAACTGCATATTCATGGCGAATCTCCAGGTAGCTAAGTATGACACGGATTCTGATACACTTCCTGTTTATGACACCAATGCACCATCTGAGGTATCCAACTTCAACACATGTCACAATAATGATATATTTGATATGTCTCCTCATGAGGAACAACATTCTGAGAAGCTAGCACCCACTTATGATACATACCTGGACACGCCAAGTAGTAGCAATACTCCTTCAGCAACTCCAGATGTGAATCATAATGGAGGCTTCGTTTCACAGCATGCTGAGAATGATGAGGAAACACGTCCTCTGTTTGAATCATTATTGAACAATTGTCGTATTGAAATTGAGAATGTGAAAAAGGTCAATCGCGATGTTAAGGCCGCGAATGTTAAATTGACCGCTGAGCTTGAGAGTTACAAAGAAAACGTTAAAGCTTTTGAATTTCATAACAAAAGATTGTCTGAATTAGAAACTGGTTATCAAAATTCCGTTTCAAGGGAAAAACAATTGCAACTCAAGTTTGATACACTTGATGTTAATTCTTTCAAAAAGATAAAATCTTTAAATGCGGAAATTTCTGATTTACAAAACCAACTTTCTAAACAAAAAACAGCTTATACCAATCTTGAAAAAGAAAGGGATGAGTTGAAAAAGGACTTTGCAAAGAAAGAAGACAAACTTTTGGCCGAAATCCTAGAGTCAGAACACATGATTGCTCATTTAGAAGAATTAGTGGTTAAATCGGGTCAGTCAAGTCAAACAATGAAAATGATTTCAAATCAAACTAATCCGGTTTACCATACGAAACATAAAGTGGCTCTTGGTAACAACACCCCCAGTAATCTCAAGAAAGCTCAGCGAGAACAGAATGTTTTATATAATGGTAATATGATTTACACCAAACATGATCCTCCCGTCGTTCGGGATTCTGTGCAAACGATAGAACATGTCGAAGAGAGCATTACTAAAATGAAACAAAAGGATTTGAAACCCATTGATTACAACAAATTGAACAAACTTTCGGGAATTACTTTTGTTCCACAAAAAGAACCATCCGTGTTTTCCATAAAACGACCATTCTCAAAAATGTTTTCTAAAAAAGTAATTGTTTCCAAATCTCTTTCAAAAATGGAACAAATTTCTTCTAACAACACTTTTAATACAAGTGAGGCTAGAGAAATTTTGGATGACGTTAAAAAGAGAATTCAAGAACTTCAAAATATTGTTGCTTCTAAAACTACAATCAATATTAACAACTGGCATTCTAGTTTTCATATTGAGCAGAAAAAAGTTTTTGAAAATGAAATTACTATCCCACTGAATAACATCAGTGCGAGGGTAATCCATTTTGAACAAGCTTTCTTAAAAGAAACGGCCGACTTTGTCAAGGACCACAAATCCCTGGTAAACGAAGCCAATGATACTCGTGAAAACATGAATGTTTTGGAAAACCTAAATGATTCTCTCTTCGAAGCTGTTATGACTACTGACATTATGTCCATCATTTTACAAACATATTCTGTTCAAGACGATGAAAGACTGAGAGCTGAGACCTCCGAAATTGTTTCAAAATATGAAAATGCTCTTATAAAGCTTGAAAAAGAAAATGTGTCATATTTTAAACAACTTGATCGAAAAAAGGAAGAATGCAAGTATGAAAAATTTTCGTATGAGCGTGCCTTAAAGAACATGAAAGAGCAAAATGATCTTTTGAGGGCTCAGCTTGAAAGTCAAAAAGGAAAGGGTGAGGAAACTAAGTTTGCAAAACCGTCGACTTCGGAGAAACCAAATGTTTCAAACACGGTTCAAAAACCAAAGATGTCAATTTCAAGGTTTGCTCCAAAAGTCGATGAGAAAAAGAATTTGACAAAACCAGTCACTCCAACACCCTTGCCCAAGAAAAGTGAAAATGATAACATTGTTGATAAAGGAAAAGCGGTTGTCGAAACACCAAAAGTGATAGCACCTGGCCTTTTTAGGATTAGTCCCACTAATGCGTCTGCCTCCACTTCTAAGACAAATGCGTGCAAAAAGGATAATTCTAAAGAGTCTAGTGATGCTAAAAAGGACAACAATATAAATCCTAACGTGTGTGCCTTACCTTCTACAGGATTAGAATGCACCTCTAGGAGCAGCAGACTAAAGCCTAGGAGCAATACAAGGAACAATAGAGTCTCGCCTGTTTCTACGAGTAGTAGCAAGAATAAAGTTGAAGAAGTAGAAGAACACCCTAGGAATTTATCGCTTTGTAATACGAAACATGATTCATCTGAATGTAATGTCGAAAGTACTGTTTCTAATGCATGTAATGACTCTGTTTGTTTAATATACAAGAAATGTTTAATTAATGATGTTCATGATGAATGTGTTTCTAAGAATGTGAATGTTACGCCTGAACAGAAGAATGTTCCAAAAACACCTAGTGCTAGATCTAGATCTATAGAAAGATTAGTTGCACGCTTTAGGTCTACCACTAGTAGTCGAATGCCTAGGAACTACCTTAAGTTTTGTATGTGGATACCAACGGGTAGAGAGTTCACTCTTAAGAACGGCAAATTAGAAATAACTCAAGCTAAACAAGTAGCAACTATCTATGAGTGTGATTCTGATTTTACTCCTAACCCTACGGAACCAAATTCAAAACGGTTTCCAAATACAAACTCTTCTGTTCTTGACAGGTTATCGAAATATGTCTTTGGATCGTCGACTCGGGTTGCTCCAAGCACATGACCGGGAATTTAAAGCTGCTGATCAATTTCGTCTGGAAATTCATGGGAACTGTACGCTTTGGAAATGATCATGTTGCAGCTATTCAGGGTTATGGAGATCTACAATTTGGGAATTTCTTAATCACTCGGGTTTACTACGTCGAAGGATTGGGACACAACTTGTTTTCAGTCGGGCAGTTTTGTGATGCAGATTTAGAAGTTGCATTCAGGAGAAACACGGTTTTTATTAGAAATTTGGTTGGTGATGATCTCTTAACTGGTAATCGTGGTACAAACTTGTATGCTATCGACATCAACCAAATGGCTTCTACATCACCAATTTGTCTTATGACAAGGGCAACCGAAACTAAGTCCTGGCTGTGGCATAGACGTTTATCCCATCTCAATTTCGACACCATCAACAAGTTAGCCAAAGACAACATCGTCACCGGACTTCCTAAGTTCAAATACACCAAGGAACACCTTTGTCCATCATGCGAACAAGGAAAAAGCAAAAGAGCATCATATAAACCCAAAACCGTACCTAGTTCGGAAGCAAGGTTACATATGTTGCACATGGACTTATGTGGCCCAATGAGAGTTGAAAGCATTAATGGGAAGAAGTACATTCTCGTTATTGTTGATGATTATTCAAGATATACTTGGGTAAAGTTTTTGAGATCAAAAGACGAAGCACCAGGCATCATCATCACCTTTCTGAAGCGTATTCAGGTTCTACTTCAAGCTCCAGTAAGGATTATAAGAACAGATAATGGCACAGAATTCACAAATCAGGAGTTAAGAACTTACCTCGAAGATGTTGGAATTACACATCAAACATCAGTTGTTAGAACTCCACAGCAGAATGGGGTAGTTGAAAGAAGAAACCGAACTCTTGTGGAAGCTGCTCGCACAATGCTGATTTTTTCTAGTGCACCACTATTCTTATGGGCTGATGCTGTAGCCACTGCTTGTTTTACTCAAAACCGATCCCTAGTACATCCAAGATTCAATAAAACCCCATATGAGCTAGTGAACAACCGTAAACCTGACATCTCTTACCTTCACGTGTTTGGCGCTTTGTGCTATCCGACGAATGACAGAGAAGATCTAGGGAAGTTAAAAGCTAAGGGTGATATTGGCATCTTCATTGGATATTCAGAAAACTCGAGGGCATTCAGGGTGTATAATAGAAGAACAAAAAAGATAATGGAGACGATGAATGTGAAGTTTGACGAGATTTCACAAATGGCTTCTGAGAGATACGCTCTAGAACCCGCGCTTAATCCGATGGCTTCTAATCAAAACGGATTAGGACCCGCACCAAACCAGAAGACTTCTGTACACATCAGTTCAGGACTCGTGCCTCAAGGAGCTCAATCAACAAACACGGATAAACCTTCAGAACAAGAACTGGAAAATTTCTTTGAGTTAATGTTTGATGAATACTATGGTGGAACTTCGACAAATGCATCTCAACAACATTCCGCTGCACCCGCTCAAAACCATCAACCACCACCAACATCACAAGATGCATCCACAACAATCGAAGCTGAAGCACCAACTACATCAACATCATCTACATCTACTCAAGCAACTCCAGTACTTGAAACTGATCTACCAAGAGTTGATGAGCAAAACCAAAACATAAATTTTCAAGAAGAACCAACAAATAATTCAAACGATGTTGCGTTAGAAGGAGAAGAAGAAGTATTTGAAAACCCGTTTGCATCAGACTCTGCTGAATCTTCTTCAAGGTTACAAGAACCATCTAATACACATTCGTTCAACCAAAGGTACCCTTCTACGTTTCAATGGACAAAATACCATCCGTTAGTACATGTTATTGGTGATCCTTCAATGCCAGTTCAGACGAGGAGACAACTTGCCACCGATCTCGAATTGTGCATTTACATTTGCTCAATAAGCACCAAAGTACCTAAGAACATTCGGGAAGCAATGGCAGAAAACCCATGGATTAAAGCGATGCAGGAGGAATTTCTTCAATACCTGTTACATGATAGTTGGGAACTTGTTGAACGACCACTTGATAAACGAGTTCTTGATCTCAAGTGGTTGTGGAAGAACAAACTGGATGAGGAAATGACTGTCATTCGCAACAAAGCTCGTCTCGTGGCTAAAGGATATCCACAAGAAGAAGGGATAGATTTCGAAGAATCATTCGCGCCTGTAGCTAGACTTGAAGCAGTCCGGATTTTCTTAGCCTATGCCGCTCACAAAAACATCACAGTCTATCAGATGGACATTAAGACAGCTTTCTTGAATGGAACTCTGAAAGAAGAAGTGTATGTGAGTCAGCCAGAGGGATTCATCGACAAAGATCATCCAGACTACGTCTACAAGCTTAAGAAAGCAATTTATGGTTTAAAACAAGCTCCAAGAGCGTGGTATGACGAACTATCATCTTTCTTGCTCAAAAACAACTTCACAAAAGGAACGGTTGATGACACCTTGTTTATCAAAAAGTTTAAAGATGACATCTTGATCGTTCAAATTTACGTGGACGACATTAATTTTGGATCAACCAATCCCAACCATTCAAAACATTTTGAAAATCTCATGAAAAGCAAATTTGAAATGTCCATGATGGGGGAACTAAAATTCTTTCTTGGTTTACAAATACATCAATCCCCTCGTGGTATTTTTATCAATCAAGCTAAATATACAATAGAGATTTTGAAAAAACATGGAATGGAAAATTGTGATTCTGTTGGTACACCAATGGTCACTTCACCAAAAATAGGTGCTGATTTGTTTGGGAAACCTATCGATCCGAAAAAATATCGGAGCATGATCGGTTCTCTCATGTACCTAACTGCTAGCCGACCCGATATTCAATTTGCTGTATGTTTATTAGCACGGTTTCAGGCAAAGCCTACCGAACTTCACCTCAAAGAGGTTAAACGGATCTTTCGATACCTACGAAGCACCATTAACATAGGACTTTGGTATCCGAAGGATTCGGAGTTTAATCTAACAGCATTTTCAGATGCAGACCATGCTGGTGATCAAGTTACAGCAAAGAGTACATCAGGTGGAGCACAATTTTTGGGTGAAAAGCTTGTAAGCTGGTCTTCAAAGAAACAGGATTGTACTGCGCTATCAACCGCCGAAGCCGAGTATGTGTCTCTATCTGCGTGTTGTGCCCAAGTTCTATGGATGCGGACACAGCTCACAGATTATGGCTTTACTTTTGACAGAATACCTATGTATTGTGACTCAAAAAGTGCCATAGCCATCTCGTGCAATCCCGTACATCACTCTAAGACGAAGCATATCAAAGTCCGCTACCATTTCATCAAAGAACACGTGGAAGAGGGTACTGTTGAATTATTTTTCGTTAAGACTGATTATCAACTTGCCGATCTTTTTACTAAAGCCCTTCCAAAAGAACGGTTTGACTATTTAGTTCGACGAATTGGCATGCGAAGCCTAACTCCTGAGGAGCTAGAACGTCTTCTCGAATTTTCTTGAAAAATGTTTTCAAAAATCGCTTCGCTGTAAATATTTTTGAAAAACAAAATACAAAATTTGAAAAATCAACAAAAACAAAATACAAAAATATAAAATTTTCAAAAAATACAAAAACAATATAAAATCAAAAATCCAAAAATATTCTTCTCACGACATGTCTCTCGTATAAATCAATATTCTGTACGTTTCTAGAAATGTCATTCAACAATGATACGGACATGTACAGATGCTTGAGCGGGAGTTCTTTTTTTAATGTTTTTCTAAAACATGTCGTTTCTCAAAATTTTCTTCACTATGGCTTTCGTATACATCAGTACGAAACCCGGACTCTAATGACGACTTCTGATTATTTTCAAATCAAGGACTCGTACGTTCAATGACGAACTCTTTTTAAAAAAAAAGTTCGAGTCTAAACAAACGAAAAAGATTTCAAGCATAAACTCGTTTTCAAACAAAATCCTTGAGCACTTTTTCAAGATTGTTCAAAAGATTTCTCATAATCTCTCAAAATTAGTGCTCAAGATAACTCCCTCTAAACCCTTAAATTGATTTAAAATGAGCTATCATTAAGGGGGAGTACAAAAAAAAACTAAAATGTTCCGATTTCATGCTAAATCAAATCTGTCTTTCTCTCCAAAAGCTTTTTATTAATCAGTTGATATCAAAAATATCACGCTATGCTATTTTTTAGGGGGAGAAGACATGATTAAAATGTGATCAAAGATGTTTAAAGATTGTGGCTGAATCTCAAAAGAGCTCGACTCAGAAAGTACCAATGAATTGACGAAGCCTAAAATGTCTGTAATCGAAAGGACTTGTCCTGGACGGGTAATAATTTCAAGCTAGTCTAACTAGTGATGTAAGCGTGTCTCGAATAGGACTTGTCTGAGTAGAGTGTACCGTATCGAGAGACTTTCTTTGGACTTGACCAGGACGGGTAATAACTTCAAGCTAGTCTAACTAGTGATGTAAGCGTGTCTCGAATCGGTCATGTTCACTGAAAGTGGATCAATTCAAAAAGTGCAAACTCCTCACGCATGTGCAAATTTCTTAAAAAATTCATGAGCACATGTGAAGGGGGAGTCCTTCAAATGAAATGCAAAACTCTCAAAGTGGTAACAACAATGTGTTTTATTATCATAAACACTTTGAGAGATTTTCAATAAATGGTTTCATGGCAATTATAGGATAGTCATGGAGATATAAGGTGACTAAGGTTAGGAAAAACCGTCCTATGATCCGCCAGAGCCGGAGGGATCTACCCAAGGACAAATCCAATAGATTAGAATTAGAAAGTCCTTAGGTATGATTGAAAAAAAGAGAAAATGAGAAAGGAGAAAGAAGGGGTTGAAGAATTAAAAAGAAAAGTTATGAAAAAGGGTGAAAAGAAATAGCCCTCCAAATGTTCAACCTTAGGGCAGACACCGGGTACAATTCATATGCTACTGGTTGTTACTAAGGTGACACCGGTATTAAAGACAAAGACGTCATGGACCCAGTGACGCACTGCACTAAACCTTCTTAACCACTCAAGTTCTCTTAAAAGAGCTTGTTTCATTCTCACGGGGAACCGGTGTAATCTATCGACCTATCTCTTAGAGATGGTTGATATTGAAGCAGGAGACCTCTCCTTAATCTCCGCATAGGAAACCAAATGTGCACTTATCGAGTCTAGAGCCCCGAGATTCATCAAAAGATCTCATAGGAACACATGATATTTCTACACTGGTTGTTCATCATTAAGGACGCCAGATGTAAACTTTAGAGTCCTACGCAGATCTTAGCAATCTGCCAGAACATTTATGAGAGGATTCACATTTGTGATTCTCAATGATTGAATGGAAATTCCTGCCAGGGTCAACATCAAGCAGCCCTGACAGCAGGTCACTTCGGTAATTCTTTATGGGTTACGCTTAGTGTTCGCGGTGGTTTCAAACGGTCTACAGTCGTGGAGTGATCCCCAGCGACTCACCCAGTCATTGAGCTACTAAGTAGGTCTTGTAAGCTCTCTTGAGAGTATCTGACATGGGAACGGCCTGGATGAGGGTTAGAAGGAGTCTTCACACTATGCTGTTGATGATCTCTAATTCTTATCTGTAAGTACCGGATGTTTTGGTGCTAACTGTTTATATGCAGGGACACTTCATCTCCATGGCGACAGATTCCACGTGCTCATACATACATCTGGAAGTTAAAGAAAGCTCCCTCAAAGATCTATACAACACAAAGTTCAAAGAAAGATTCTACACCAAAAAGAAGAATCTAAAAAGTATAAAGACTAAAGATCAAAGTGAAAGAAAGGGAACTACGTGCATATGAATATCCAAATCCAAAGATGTATGAGCATGTTGGAATGGCAAACAACCACCACAGACACAGAAGTGACGAAAGGCAGATAACTCCACATCACTAAAGAACAAAGAACGATGAAAAATCAGTTATCAAAGATCACAAAGTATGAAGGAACAAAGACTAAAGACTATTCTACAATGACACACAAAGTTAAAGATAAAGAACACGGAAGACCCACTCACGTGGAGCATCATTCGAATGACCAACCCTTAGGGGGAGATTGTTAGCATTAAAAATATGTATTTAGAAGTGATGGTCATTCTCATTATATAACTTTGTGTCGTTTGTTAAGATTAGTAATAGTTTAGTCATTGGGCCTTGGACTTGGCAAGCTAATATGTTATATGCTATGTTTCATAAGCCTAGTTATCCAACCATGTAACCAAGTCCAAGCCCAAGCCCAAGCCCATAGAAAGCCCATCAAAGCCTATGTATGGAACTATATAAGGCACCTTACCTCTCATTTGTAAGGTGTGCTTGTGTGTGTATTGTGTGTGTTTTTTTAATAAAAGTTCTCTTCATCTTTATACTCTTTTTCATACATCTTAACGCCACACATATCATATCAAGTCACCATCTTTCCTTCTTCTAGTGCTTATATTTGTGTTAAAGTTGACAGATCTAAGGTCCTACACTAGGTCACGATTCGAACCCAAACTCGAGTCAAAAACTCGACCTATCTTCAAAATCAAAGCCAAATCGAATAGATCTTCAAGAAATAATAAAAAGTGGTGATGAACTCGTGATGATTAAATTCGAAATAGGTGTTAGGGTGGGAGTTAGAGCTCGTGGTTAGTACCAAAAGATAGATCGCGAAAAGATGGTGAAGTTGGTGGTGTTGTTTTTAGTGTGAGGGTGGCGGTGGCGGTGCTACGGTGGAAATAAGGGTGCGGTGGTGATGGTGTTAAAATGAAGAGAGAGAGAGAGTTGGTGAGATATTGTGTTGGTGATGGTTGTGTTGCTTATGAAAAACGCAGGCCACAAGGACGATTCATGTTATTTACTCTTATTATATATAAAAAAAAAAAAAAAAAAACTTTTTAAATGATAATAATAATGATAATAGTGGGTGTAGTGGTGGGTTAAGTAGCCCGGTGTAAATACACGGCCAAACCCGAAACCTAAATAACCAAATGTCTTTCAAACCGAACCCGTTCCAAAAATAATAAAATCCGATCCAATAATAAAATGAAATTAAAATTGTTAGGTTAACCTAGTGCCGGAGTCAATGTAGTGCCAAAATAACGATCTCAAAATAAATCATCACGACCGAATCAAATCAAACCATAAATAAATAACCAAATCTCATAAATATCGTACGATTAAAAATCACGTACCAACGTTCGTAAAATATCTCGTCACAATTAAATTTTCAAAAATTCCAAATTTTTAATTTTAACGTAATGCGGGTTTTAAAAACGGCTCCCTATTTTGCCAGTTGTCACATTATTCGTTTGGAAGCATGCATACGACAGAAAAAGAAGGCAACAAAAGAGTGAATTTGAACAAGGCCGAAAGGTTACCCTTGTAGCGTGATCACAAGAAAGAAAACACGAACAAAAGATCGAATACTAGTCGAGTACACCACCACCGAAACAGCACCAAAGACCTACGTCCACACCTCCTTTGTACTACGATTAACTCACGACCACAAGCTACACCAGCGACCACAGTCATACCACCCTTACACCCCTTTTGATTCGGACAGAAATGGAGGAAAGGAAAAGATAGCCGCCACTTAAGATTTTAGGTCTAGGGTTTTGTAAAAGTTTTGTGAAATGTGTTAAATGAAATATGTGTGTGTAGGTTCGGTTATGTAACAATTGAATGAGAGGATCTCTTTAAAATGGAAATTGCCGATTATGAGGAGCAAAAAGTGGAGGACAAGTCAATCACGAAGGTGGACTCCATTCAAGATTCTATTCGTATGTGTGCATAAAATAAAATTCGGTCCTATGACCCTTTAAATGTGTGATATAGGTTAAATGTATACAAATTACATTATCGTATGTTTTATATTCGTATTACATTTATTTGTTCACGTATTATAGGTTTAAATACTTAGGTTATATTAATGTCTTAGATTTTTAATCGTCTTTTCATAAGTTCAAATTTAGAGGGTATTTTGGGTATTTAATAAGTTTAAAAATTTTCGGGTTTTACAACTCTTCCCCTCTAGAAGAAAATTTCGTCCGCGAAATTGAAATGAAAATGAAACGGAAACATTCCAGACTACGAAAAGAAATGAGGGTAACTGGCTCGCATAGACTCCTCGGTCTCCCAGGTCGCCTAACGTGGTGGATGGTTCTTCCAAAGAACTTTAACAAAACGAAAAACTTATTTCTCATGACTCTCTCCTGTTTATCAAGAATGGCTTTCGGTTTTTCTGGAAGTGACATATCTGGTTGAATCTGATCCAAAGGATATGACACCACATGTAAAGGATGATAGTTGAATCTTCCTGAAAGCTCATATGGGATACGAACAAAATTTCAAATCAAATTAACTGTATCAAACAGTAGAGATCTCTACAAGGAGCTTGAGATTGGTGACAGATGTATCGAGGTCAACAGAATGCAAAATCGAGAGTTCAAATTTATCCAATTATCTAACGAATGAATGCAGAGTAAACGCATAGGTAGAATGAACCTAAAGTCTCACAAATCATAGAAAATCTAACGGAGATCAAATTCTAAGCTTCTTAGATACTCCCCAAGATATCATATGGCTACAATAAGTGCACGTTATATGGTGCAAGTATTATCACGTTGATCAGGCGTCATAATACTAGCGCCACATAAATATGCCCTCATGATGGTCATACTTTATCTCGAGAGGTAAACAAACAAACTAATCTTAGTCCACCTATTACTTATACCATCCCAGAGGTAAACCAAAATCAAATGTCATAACCAAGAGGAACATTCAATAACAAAGCAGCGGTAGTCTCAATGAATAATTAAAAGAAAACAAAACTACTCGCAAGAGTAACGGAAATCTAACATATCAGCCATTAAGGTACGTCGTCCCAAAATTATCAATTTTCCAAAAATTCGCTAAAATTCCCAAAACAAGACCATCACCAAACATACGCAGAATGAACACGGAACCGAGATGATATCGAAGAACCTAAATCATCCAAGGATCACATTACGAGATAGCGAAACTCAAGGAATTAACGGAAGTGAAAATCTGACATCATTAACTTCATCCTTCACAGAATCAACTAATCCAAACAACAAAAGGTCTGTTCCAAAAACCATCCATTTAAAACATCAAATCTCTTCAAGTCAAAGTAATCTGTCTTCTTTTGTCCATCAATCTGGGAGTGAAACAAAACTGTGAACTTGGGTCTGATTCATCAAGCCTTCTGCAGTTCTTCTTGGAATGCGATGGAGTAATGTGAATCTCTTACGCGATCTTTAAATCCTTCATTACCCAGTCTGCTTCCGCTCTTAATTCATCTTAGTACAACCAAGATGAATAGGGAAGTGAGACTGCATGTCTTCATCAGCTCCAGGTTTACCATCTTGACTAGCTTCTTGTCCCCTGCATCGCCAACACTTCTGCCTTGTAAGGAAAGTCTTCACTTTTCATGGTAGCCACCGTTGTTGTTAATTCCAGGTCAAGCAGTGAAGTCAATCTTCTCATACGTTTCTAGTTGTCTTGATGCATACGCAAAATCTTCTATGCTTTACAAGGGTATAAGCGAGTCTCTTCCTGAATTGTTCTAAAATTTGTTCTTCCTGAAAATATGGAAGTTAATTTCTATTTCAGCTTTTTCCAAAACTCCGTTCTCAATCAAACTAAGTCGTTTCTTTTAGTTCAAGAAATTCATCAATGGTAACGCAATCTGGTAAGCGTCCTCCATAAATTCTTCTGTAAGATTCAAAAGACTAACTTTTCAAATTTATTGTCTGTCTTGATCACTTGGTGATAGTTTTTGCTCCAACAAATATCTATCTCCCAAAATGTACCAATGATCGCCAAATTTCTAACAAGGTACAAAATGGTTTCCATGTTCTTTCTTGTCTCCGAATGTACTATTACGTCATACAATGACTGTTTGTCCAAGTACTCATGAGAAAACGCTATTTATCAGATTCACAAAATGGTCAGAGCTTTAGCTAATACTATTAGCGTCACTAACCGTCATAGTAGTCGTTACGAATACGGAAGGCGATTCCAAAAATAACCTCAACTCATAACTCCATTTCAGAACATACCACAATGTTATACTATAAAAATTCTTCCAAATATTCACGAAAACATAATCTCACCATATACACGAAAATAGTTGACGTGATAGCCAATACAATTGGAATCGTTAACTTATTATTACAAATACAAAAATGGCTTCAAAATTATCTTAAGGAAACTTCACGTGCACCACACGTCGTCTCTCCTCTTCTTCTCCAATAAAACTGATATACTTCACGGGCTTACTCTCAATTAGTAAACTCATTTCTTAGAAGTTCTTTCATTTGTTTCTTCAGCCTTTCAAATGAAGCCATCGGAAACATATTTTCAAAGGTAGGTGAAAATCGTATCAAAGGTAAACGGAATTGTAGAAAAACTACATTCGCCAAACCAGACGGATAATTCACGAATTAGGATTAAGTGTAAGGTTTATCAAAAGTCTTTGGGCAGATAAGTTAACTATTCGAAAAGGTTGGGATTTAGTTCAGCTTCTTAGCCCAAATGTGCCTCATTGCGAATACGAACATTGTATTGTTGTCAAAAAAGATACGCGTGGGATACTAGTTGCCAACATCGTCAATGGAGTCAAATAGAAAATGAGAATTATCCGAAAGTAACGGAATCTATCAGATCAATCAATTTAGGGTGCAAAACCATCATACCAAAACTTCCAAAATCATCAAAATTCCCATTATAGATACTGATGAACACAAACAGGATTGCCATAACAAGACTGACAGAGGGGAACTTAATAGATTCAAAATTTCAATACTATGAGAGTAACTTGGAACTGGAAATGAAATTCGAAGTCTAATATAGGCTAAACAGAAGTGTATATGAAAACTAATTCACAATTAAAAATTGCCTTCGTTCAATTTGGATTATAACGGCTGGTCGCCGTAGACTCTAGATCGAAGTCTACATCATTCTCTTCTTTCTCTTCCTCCCTTTCACTAATCCAACCATTCCTGTTATTCTCGTGTTGTGGCAAAAGACGGCTAGCAAAACCACTTTAGCGATCTCTCTCTTCTTCTTTCACAGACTTATAGCATTTTCCGTAATACTTGGTGTTAATGCCTTTGTTACCATTTGCTTTAGTTCCGTACATCTCTTTCTCCTTTTCATCCATCCTCTGTCAGCCCATAGCATCAATAGTAGTCCCCTTACTCTTTTTTTTACGTGCCGGATCTGTCTTGAGGTATCCTTAATGGCATGAGTCACCATTTTCTCTGGTTTTTTGTCAGGTGATCCAGAGCGACGAGATTTAACCATTTGGACGATTACCAAATGGTCAGAATAAGGAAGTCAAGGACAAACACGAAAGAAAGGTACGCCGAAGGAAACCTAATATCTACCCAATTCTCACAGGTTAAAACTGAAGTTCGCACAGGGGAAAAAGATACTAAATCAAGTTTTCAAAGACTTCACCAATATTCCTACATTGGAAACCTAATGGTCCAAAACTCACAGGTCTAGGTTTATGTATTGTAAGTCGTCAGCCTGTCTCTGATACCATAAATTGTAACACCCCAACCCATCAAGGGTAAAGATATCACAATAAATAGTGTCCAACAGAGCAAAACACAAGCTTAATAATTCAACAATACGATGAGTACAAATGTTACAAATGAATTCCAAAATAAGGAAGATACGATAATAAAACAAAGTCCATTATTTAGAAGAACTCTAAGGTTGGTCCACACTCTCTCATCCCCAAAGCTAAACCCCGCATCCTAGCTTAAGTACCTGCCGCATGGAAAAGAAAACGCGGTTGAGCATAAAAAGCTCAGTGAACAGATATGAAGATAACAAGCACATCAAGTAAAAAGATAAGAGAGTACGAATTGAAATTACATATGGTGTCAATTGGGTATTCAAAAAATATCAAGGTTAAGCGTAAGGTGTAAAGTATTTGGAATCAGTATTTTAACCCAGGCCCAATCAATATACAATACAATCCAATAGTAACCCAATATGGAGTGATCAACTCCCAATATGTGAGGGGTTGCAATGCACACATACCCAGTCACCAATACAATATGTAGCAATGTACACAATGTAGTAGCTCCAATAATCAATCAATCAATCAATCAATACAATACAATACAAATCTAGGATGCATCCATACGCCCCCGTAGGCCAATAACAATCACAATCAAAGCAGTAGTCAATAGTAGATCGGGGACGGCGTAGTACATCTCTCCAACTACGCTAGAGTACATAACATTGGTGCATCAATGCTATGGTTGTGGCTACTCCACAACAAGTAATACCCCAGGTAAATACTGAAGGGTCAAGTGGTCAAGGTTCAATATCAATGGTTCAATATCAAAGTTTAGTCTCAAAAGTTTATTGTCAAGGTTCAATATCAAGGTTTATTATCAAAGGTCCAATATCCAAGGGTTTAAATACCCATAGGTCATTATCAATAGATCATAGGTCAATATCAAGAGGTAGGTCAAAGGACCAATATCAATGGGTCAATCAAAGTTCAATATCAAGGTGCAATAATATAAGGAGAGAGAGAAAGTCATGAGAGAGAAATAAAGTTGTACTCTTGCTGAGAGAGTACGGAATATCTGTACCTTAACCGCAAGTGCAAAACACACCAGAAGACATAAAGATCGGAAGTTACTCCTTCTTCAACGAATCTACACGAATTAATGATCGCTTATTAATCATAAGTTCATTTTAATAAGATTTCCGATTTTAGGTTTCTTTCTATTTTTAGTAACCTTCCATTTTTAGCAAGTTTTCCGAAATAGTAATTTAATATTTTAAGGTTATAATGGACAATTTATAATATTTAAGACTAAAATGACCAATATAATAGTTTGAGTCTTAAAATATCAATATTATAAGTTTAGGGTCTAAAATGTAAATTATCGACATTAAATATTAAGAATCAAATAAAATTATTTTAAAGTTTATTTCAATAAATTAATATTAAGATAATAATTTTGGACCCCGTCATTATAATTTTATATAATTTATTAACGTACGCATGATCTTAATATTTATGCCGCGGCGACCCAAGATTTTTATAAGATCATGCAAGACTTGTTTATGACCCGACATCCGTTTATCTACCTGATCGTAATTTTTATACTTTTAAACCTTCATATATGGTAGCATGTTTTAAGATTCATACAAAGAGGTTTTAATTAAGGACTTATAAAAAAAATCAATATAGAAGCTACACCTTCTTCATATACGTATTGCACAGTTTTACCGAAAACGATTTCGAACTTTTCATTATTTGATTACGTTGACATTGTTCCAATTCAATTCAAGACTTCAACATGACAACCAAAACTAGTGTGTTTTCATGGGTTATTTACGTATGCATGCATGATATATATGTATGTATTTTGTAACTAACATGTGAATTGAAGATACCTCTCAGCCAAACGAGTTAGATCGAAAACGAACATGATTGACCCAACACTTAGCGCAACAGAACCTGGTCAATACGAAGACAATAATACTACCTTGAACCTCCAACGAATGAAACCAAAAACTCCGAAGACGTACGCGAATACAAACCCGAACAAGATCAATCTCCACGCTTGTGTGGCAGAACTGAATCCAAACACGAAGCGAACCCGATCCGAACTAGCGTTCCATTCGTACATGAACCCGAGTACGAAACCACTGATGACATATGTCGATATCGAAACCTACGCATGAACAGAACTCCAACCTCGCAACCCTTATTCGTTTGGAAGCACGCATACGACAGAAAAAGAAGGCAACAAAAGAGTGAATTTGAACAAGGCCGAAAGGTTACCCTTGTAGCGTGATCACAAGAAAGAAAACACGAACAAAAGATCGAATACTAGTCGAGTACACCACCACCGAAACAGCACCAAAGACCTACGTCCACACCTCCTTTGTACTACGATTAACTCACGACCACAAGCTACAACAGCGACCACATTCGTACCACCCTTGCACCCCTTTTGATACGGACAGAAATGGAGGAAAGAAAAAGATAGCTGCCACTTAAGATTTTAGGTCTAGGGTTTTGTAAAAGTTTTGTGAAATGTGTTAAATGAAATATGTGTGTGTAGGTTCGGTTATGTAACAATTGAATGAGAGGATCTCTTTAAAATGGAAATTGCCGATTATAAGGAGCAAAAAGTGGAGGACAAGTCAATCACGAAGGTGGACTCCATTCAAGATTCTATTCGTATGTGTGCATAAAATAAAATTCGGTCCTATGACCCTTTAAATGTGTGATATAGGTTAAATGTATACAAATTACATTATCGTATGTTTTATATTCGTATTACATTTATTTGTTCACGTATTAAAGGTTTAAATACTTAGGTTATATTAGTGTCTTAGATTTTTAATCGTCTTTTCATAAGTTCGAATTTAGAGGGTATTTTGGGTATTTAATAAGTTTAAAAATTTTCGGGTTTTACATATTACATATTGAGGATGCATCAAATAAATAAATAAATAAAAATAAAATACATATTGACTTATATTGATGCACGTAGAAATAAAAACAGATAATATGGGTAGTGGGAATCTCATGACAACATTTGTGTGTTTACAGAATCGTAAATTAAGCCAAAATTATATCCGACCGAGTCGAAATCAATATAATTACTCGATAGCGTAGGATTAAAATAAAAAGATAAATATTCGTGAAAAGCATAAAAATATTAAGAAAATTAAAATGTTTTTTGAAAAATTCTCAAAAAATTTCACAAGATATATGATATTGGTGGATAAAAGAATTGTGAATTAAGTTTTTTTAAAAGTGTATAGTTTTGATGAAAATTATGAAGAAAAAAAAACGTTTACGCATTAAAATTTTGTAAATTGACATTTCGTGCATCAAAAATTCATTTTTGCTTCCAAGTTCTTTTTAGTTTATGTATCAAAATTTTATTGTACATCGATACATAACAAGTTAAAAATTTTGTGCATTAATTTTTTGTGCATTAAAATTTCATTTTTTGTTCATTAAATAAAAAGTTTAAAACTCAAAATAATATATATATATATATATATATATATATATATATATATATATATATATATATATATATATATATAAATAAAAAAAAAAAAAAAAACTCAATTCATAGCTTTTTTATGCACCACTAAGTAATACAACTTACCTCCATTGCAGATTTCGGGTGGCAATTCCCCTGTCAACTATTATCAAGAAATTTAACAAGGAGCAAAGACGATGAACTCCTAAGACTCCAGGGAATTTCACGAGTAAGATTTACTGGTATAAAGATAGACCTCCAAAGTTTTTGAATCCCCTAGCACTTGTGGGATTTGTCCAGTGAGATTGTTTCTGAAAAGCTGAAAATTTTGATTTGGGTAACCGGCCGGTGTATGGATGGTAATTCCAGTTAATTTTTTTTGAGCATTTTGATAACATGGAGCTCGATCAAGTTTCTTAGCTCTTCCAATATCTCACAACGGATGCATTTTTGTAAAGGTCCAACACTCGCATTTTTTTTAAAAAAAAAACTTAACTCTCAGAATTACACCATTTAGAAAATTGTGGAGTAACAAGTTTTTCTTCCTCGCATGTAGTAGCGGGTTTAGATGCATGCAATTTAGGTTGTCCATAATTATAGGTTTGTTAGCAAATACAATTTCTGAAATCCAAAATTTGAGATATCCAAAATCATATTTCTTTCTAGTATAAAGTAAAGTTTGATGACAAACTATTCCCCTTTAACTCTCATAACTTTGTTATGTCAAAATCACCAATTTTGGCTAAAAGTTTCTATTTAGTAGAATGTTTGTGGACTTTTTGCCTTAGTGGATGATTAGACGCATCAGATCATGGTGAAGACACGTAAGACCACGGGCTACACCAATCACAAAATATGATGTCGTGTTGGCGAATCTAAATGACAATAAGCACTATGAAGTGCATCCTAAAAGTTTACATTTGAAACAAGTTGTAATCCAAACTCGAAAATTAGCCATACAACTTAACTACATTTTTGTGACTTATGTTTCCTAAAATGCCAATTCAGTTGTAACTACCTTGTTCATAATCTTTTGGTTACAAGAAGATTCATCTGTTGTTTTCTGACTAAAAACTTTCTTAATAACAACAATCTATCTATTGCGAAAATCGATCTTAAAAACAGTCCCTCGCTTTCTCGTCAATCAAGCCTTCCAAAATTTTATTTTGATCGAAAATTTCATACCAATAATAATAATAATAATAATAATAATTAAAAAAAAAAAAAAAAAAAAAAAAAAAAAAAAAAAAAAAAAACTTGTTATTCCTCTTTTAATTAGCTTGTTTAATTGAGAGGGGATGCCTTGTATTGTATTTTGTTTTTCTCCCTTTTTATAGGGTCTTAATCTATTGTTGCCTTTCCAAAAAAAAATCTTTCGTACAAAAGGTTTTCACATTATAAGAGATATTAGAAGATCGTGTTTCATTGTGTTTAAAACATGGGAAAATCATCCCTGCTGTAAATAGCATGGAAGTTTTCTGCTGTGGCTTTATAGTGGAGGGAGTATCATGTATAACTTAATATCTTGGAGGGTGAAAAGTGTAAATATGAAGAAAAAAAAATAAATGCCCCTTACTGTTGGTATAATAGCTGCTGTAAACAGCAGTGATGCTAAGCCCTTAAAACATATATCTTAATAGTAACAAATAACCTACAATAAAAAATAAGTCACCACAACAATTCCACAAACCACCCAAATGTAATTATGTTTCTACAAACATAGAAAAAAAAGAAGTTAATCTTCGAATTTAGTGTTTTCGGGAATACAAAGTTTTTGTTTCTCTCAAAAGTTTTCTAGCGATCCCACTCCTACGAAGGGGACATGAATGGTTCCGGAAAGAAGATTATTCGAGAAGTTCATTAAATTTGAAAGTAAATCACCAAGGCTTTATGGGAAAAAAAATTTATCATAATTATTGAGACACCGAGAATACATAGTGATTTTGTTTAAGATAGTGAACTATGGATGTTCGATGTTATTTTATTTACTTGTAACGATAACATATCGAGTCTCTTTGGTCCAGTACGTCACCTTCTAGGGGTTCATTACAAGGTTCATTTCAAAACAATGTCATAACCTAAAGGACCAGATTCCTTGTGTAACCAATTCTGACATTATGGTCCAGTCCACATTTCCACCCATATTAATGATTCCTGGTCCAGTCCACCATCACTAAAACTTCAAACTCCAACCATTTACCCGCCGCCAAACTAAGCTGAGGGGGTTACTTTTAAACTTATCAAACAATAGGGGTTCAAACATCATAAGTTAAAGGACCAGAATCAGTACTCTACATCAGTAAACTGGTCCAGTACGTCATCATTCTTCTAGAGGTTCTTTTAAAACCATCAACATTACAAGGTTCATTTCGAACCTAAAGGACCAGATTCCTTGTGTAACCAATTCTGACATTATGGTCCAGTCCACCATCTTTCTCTATATCATTTTGTTTCCACATTTCGTTAACAATGAAGATGTTATTGCTATGGATGACGTCACTTTTGTTGTTTGTAACTGGTGAACCTCAAAAAACGGATAGTATTGGATACAGATGTTGATATGATTTCTTTGTATCTCCGATGAACTGCCTTCCAAAATTGAACCTTCTCAGAATGAACCTTATTTTTTAAAAAAGTTCTAAAAGAAGGCCTGCAATTTGTTTTGTTGTGTGAACTGTGGACGGTAATACAGTATTAGCGGATCGGGTAAATGGTTGGACCTTTTGCACATGGAACCCTAGAATTTTGTTTGGTGTTTGGGATGTGGTGACCATAATGTCAGAATTGTAACACATTTACAAGTTTTTCAACAAACTTTATATGTTTGTTTTCAAGAGGAATCAAGATGGGTTAAAACTGCAGGTTCGGCTTCCTTCAAAACCTTTTTTGTCTATTTTTCTATAGATAATTGTCGCATTAATAATTTAATATGGTTACAAGAACAGTATTATAGTAGGTTGTATGCACCCACTTTAACCCAAATTGACCCATCACAAGTGACTTTCTTGACATTACTCCCTCTAATTTTTACTGTCTTTAATTATTTAGAAGTCATGTTTATTTCCAGATATACGGCAGAAAATTCCGTGGAGTTTGGAGCTCCTCGGACTACTGACTTTCCGCATCTTAGACAACCACTAGCACTAGAAGTTTGATAGTCCATAGCGGAATGTATTGATCTTGTATGTAAAATAACCAGTTTAACTAATGGACCATTAACAACTTTAGCAAAGATCATACTTGCAGACACAAATGCTAGTTCTGTCCTTCAGGTTAGTGTTGATCCACGTGCCTTAGTAGTTCGGGAATAACAATACTATACTATCCTTAAAGAATCCTGCATAAATCATATATTGAATTGCAGGATGTATTCATAGTAGGCGGAAATGTCGACCGCAAGAAGAAGAAAGACAAAGGAAACATCTTCAATGTTCCTGTAAACAAATATGCTGAACTAAACATGTTTCTAGACCCTTTAGCTGCAAAAGTGGTGTTTGATTCAATGTTTGATATCACACTCATTCCTCTTGGTATGCGGTGAAAGGTATGTGCCCTTTCACATATAATTAAGAAGTTGGATCTACAGAACACGACACCTGAAGCTCGTTTCAGCCTACGTTTGCTGAGAAGGATGTATCATTTGCAAGAAAGAAATAATAAATATCAGCATATGGTATTTCTATCTAACAACTTTACTTGCATGCTTTAATATATATTCTAAGGGTGGCAATTTTGACCCATTTACTCAATTTGGGCTACATTTTACCTCGACCCAACCTTTACCAATAAATGACCTTTTTTTACTGTTACCATACACCACCCATTCAATAATCTCTACGGTTATCTACACATATGTCTCAAGAAATCTTATAACATATAGTAGGATAATTCTGCGGGGAGATCCTTGGTGCAGTTATATTGGCTGCTAATCAACAAATTCTATCTCAGCCTTTAAAGTCAAGCATCTTATGTAACATGTTAGTATCGATACAGGACAAAAGAAAGCATTCAAAGTAATGGAAAAGTTTGACCATGTATCATATTATGACAAGTTTGCAGACATCCTTGCTGATGACACAGAGTCTGCAGTCATTGGAAGCTTTCGTAAGCAAAAAAGAGCTTGGAGCACACCACATACTAAAGGCACTGTTAAAGATTACATTTACTGAATTGTAAAGCCATTGATAAAAAGACTTTAGGGTGAAATTACATTTTTCTATCACATGTTTTGGCTGCACGCGTATGGTATAGATAATGTACACAGATCAAAGATAGTGCCAAATTTGGGATTTCATGCTTGGGTATGCACATTATCATGGGTCTAGCATTAACTGATTGTTCAAAAGGACAGTTTAACATCCAGATACATATTCAAAAACAAGCACTTAAACTGTTCAAAAGGACAACATAACATCCAGTTACAGGTTCAAAACAAGTACTAAAACCAAACTTACAATTACTCTTGATGAGTCTTACTTTCAAAGTTACTTATGATATCCTCATTGCTAACCGTGATGAAGACATCCCTCTCTATATAAGTAACCAGACGATCATTCAACAACTGATCACCTGTATTACTCTTTAATTCGTTTTCCACAAAAGCCATTCTCCAGAAACCTCTTTGAACACTAGCTGTCACTACCGGAAGGATCAACACCAACTTGATAAGCAAATAGACGAGATTAAACACTTCATGTTTTTTCACCTGCACAAGCTTCTTCGAGAGCTCTCTAACATCCTTCAATGCCTTAAATCTCTTATCTTTTTTCACATCCTGAATGTACTTGTCGAGTTGATCACTGAGATGAAGCAAATCAGCGGTCGAGAACTCGTTAGGATAAAATTCCGCAAGTTTGAGCAACTTTTTCTTATCAAAAGACGAAAAAGACGTAGCAGGGCTCAAACATGCCATACACCCAAGTAACTCCATACTTTCTTCATCAAATCGTTCGTTAAGCTCTTGAAGTTGTTTATCAATGATGGAATAGAATACGTCGACTTGAAAATGATGAAGGGTTGTTATAGTTGGTTCTGATTCACAATTTCTTCTTGTTAGTTTTGGAACATTTATGTCGTTTTTTTCACAATTTCTTCTTGACTGACTTCACAAGTGACATGGCGTTAACAATGTCTTGATCTTTCTTCAGTAACGCGATGTTTAGTTCACTTGAAACTCCCAAAAGTGTCTTCATTAAATGTAACATGAAAACAAACCTGAAAGAGAATTTCTCTATCAACCGTGCTGAGATATGAATGATGAATCGCCTGTCTTAAAATGGCATTTGCCATCATATCAAGCATATAAAGTATTGCATTATAAGAGTCAATCACTTTCAAAACAGACTTGTAGTGGGGCCCACAACCAGCTTTCTAATCTGAACCTTCACGAATTTCAACCTCGATGTCTTCAAAGACTTGTGCAAGTTTTTGGAAACGACTTTCAGTTGATACTTCACTTTCCTTCCAACAAACACTGACAAGAGTAATTAACTTTTCAAGAATATAGAAAAACATACCACAATCATCGTTTTGTTGAGAAACTGCAACAAGAATTTGTTCAAGTTGTTGAGCAAAACAATGAACGTAATACGCTGATTGAGTTTCATTCTTGATCAATGTTTTGAGACCACTGACATCATAGTACATTTTCCTAACGCCATTATAACTCTGCCCACAAACATTACTAAAACTCAGTGAATTCTTCAACAGCAAAGAACTTAGCGCATCCTTAAGAGATACCTCCTTCTTATGATCCATAACACGTGAAATACCAAGAAACTTCTCAACAACATCTCCCTTTTTATCAACATACCGCAAACACACCACAATATGCTCGTCACCTACATCATCCTCATACTCATCCATCAATATAGCAAAGTATCCAATAGGCCCACCGCATATATCGTTCACAATGGCTTTAGTTGTTTCTACCGAGCACGAGTTGATCAAATCATTTTGAATCAAAGGAGCCTTATTAAACACATCTTTATCAAAATTCTCATTACCTTTTGTAACCATTTCTATCATCTCAACAAATTCATCATTGTTGGCAATTCTCAACGGATGATCTTCATTGATCTTGATTCCGAAAGATAAGTAAAACCTTAAACAAAGAACAGGAGCAAGCAATGGAGGCCGGTTCACTTGCTTATTATAATAATCTATGATGTACATTAACAAATTGAGCTGTTGCGAGAAAATGTCCATACCAGAACCATTCTCGGATTCTTGAGTTTCAGGGCAAGTGTCATTTTGTTGCGAGGAAGAACCTTCTTCCAACTTTGCTTTCAGTTGAGCTGGAAAAAAGCTATCCATTGTGTCTACAGTCTAGTAAAATAAAAATACAAACCAAAGTACTCATTTAGCTGTATGTTAAACTCTAGTTCAGAAGTAAAAAGATTGTCGCACCAAATTAGAGATAGATATTATATGTAAACGGATAAACGGACAAGGTTTCCCTTGTTACCCAGATGTACGCATGCTAACCTTCCTTTGGCCATTTTCGACCCTTTCCCTCACACCTCTAAATGTGTACCTAGTGAGGCTTTGAACCCTGGACCTCCTGTGAGGTCATCGGGTGCCTAACCACTTGGCCAATGTCCTGGTGGTATTGGCATTATTTGTAATAAACTATATTTTGAGTTTTTTTCTTTGTATTAAATACTAACGAACTTCTTATTTTTTCCATTTTAGTCGAGTTGTTAAAAGATAGTTTTGTGTAATAAAAGTCTAAAACCAGATTTCAGATACTCTCAAGTCTGTCTTTTGACATAAGTTATTACGTAAAGAACTAAAAATTACCGAAATTCACTGTATGTTTGAGTGTTGTAAAACAAAGGCCGAGTAATCGGCTACTACTGGCTACAAAGTCAATGACAGTCACAACAAAGTCAAAACTTGATCAAACTCAGTCATAACTCGGATTGAAGTATTTGAAGTTTTGAACGATAGTATTGATGTTTACAAACGTACTTTTATCGTCGTATGGACAATCCTATGGTCCTATGAAGATTTCATACATATAATTTCAAAGCTCACCCAAGCCGATTACTAACTACAAGCTAGCTGACCGCTCAAGTACCAACAACCGAGTCTAACTAATAAACTTTTTGTTGAAAAACAAAAAATAGGGTTATAAACAATGATGCAACCACGAGATAAATATGCACTTAGAATAATCTATATAATACTACAAACACAGTTTTTAAAGACATGGTGCATTTATAAAAAATAAAGCTTTTTTAACAAAATTAACACCACATAACAAGTTGTCGCACTTAATTAAAAAATAAAAAAGCCCCAGCAAAACAACTACAATAGTCTACTTTTTTCTTGCACATGTGATAATTCATAATTTATAAAAACTTTAACAAAAACTACAAAAAATAAAAGAAAAACAAAAGTTTTGAGTATTTACCGTTTGATTCTATGTAGAAAGTTGAAGAAGACGGCAAGCAGTTAAAAGTGAAAACCTACTTCTTTAAACTGGTTTTTTATTAGGGGCTCAAACAGTAAAAAAAAGGGTAGGTACGTTCTCATACGTACTTATGGGCTTAAAATACTAAACTTGGGCTAAAACCAGCCCATTATGATCAAAACCTTTCTTTAGTCCAACTAGAATACTAGTGCGACTCTAATTGTATCTTGTATATCATGTTAATAATTCTTTATCTATATATAACAAAAAAATTCCATGTTTTTATTAAATTTTAACAACTCTTGAATCCATACGTAAGGTTAGTGCCTTTTACTTTTACCATTGGTATGTTCAAAATTGTTTCCTATTTCTAGTAAATCAGATGAATATAATATTGATGCTTTGATGTCTATATGTTCATGTTACATGTATTAGTAGGAGTTATTAACGTAATGCTTAAAATCTTAATTAAGCAAGAGTTTTTCTCGTTGATGAATACAGTGAAACAATAATCATGGATACACGTATTAACATTGCAAGTGCGCCACCATTGCCTACTCAACCAACAACAAGTAATGCCACACAGCCGCGCATATCTAGCCCTGCGATATTATTATCATGTATCACCGTGATTATGTTTTCTCTCGGGATGGTTTGCGCTTTTGCTCTCTTAGGTTCACAACCCTTGTACTCTATAACAACACACGACGATTTTGAATTTCCAATGATGACAATGACGGAGCCCAAAATCAAGTATTATGTGAAGTCACCAGATGAGTTTGATAAGGAATATCCTAATGATACTCAGGCCAGAGAACATGTTGAAAACCAAATCGTGGACGAATACTTAAAGTTTGCTAGGAAACGTTGCAATTACGAAGATAAGCAACACTTGTTACGCCCAGATTTTCCAACTCCGGTATGCAACATGCTTGAAAACATGACGATTCAAAGTTAGCTCACTCGTTGTCTAAATGAATTTTAGACATTGATTCATAAGTTTAGGGCGATGGCCAATAATTATTTTTGATTGTTTTTTAGGTGTTGTTCAACAGGTTTCTTATTTAGTTTGTGATTTTGCTTAGAGTTTATATAATCCAAGTTGATATGACAGTGACCTTTTTTTTTATTTTTTTTTATTATTTTTTTTTATTTTTTTTTTACTTGTAAATTAGGAAGTGAAAATATTGTGTTAGTTATGCTCAACATGTGATTATGTGAAAAATAAATAATATGACATCTGCCTTATCTTTTGTTTTACTTCTTTGAAAAGAAAATAAAGAAATTACTGTTTATTTTTATGTTTATGATTTTGGTTTGTCGACTAAACAATGAGGTTTAAACTTATCGACACATATACTCAAAACATTATACTAGTACCTTTTAAAGGTTGACTTGAGACCTCTCGTATTCTGGTAATGACAACCTTTTGCTATTGAGTGACAGTTATACCAATACAGAATACTTTTTAAATCACTGAATTTAATAAAAAAAGACGTTTAGATTAATTTTTATTATTAAAAATCTTAAATATCTCATTTTTATAAAGTTTTAACAAAGTTATTGATATATTAGTGCCCCTTGTATGTTTGACCGTGCGTTCTAAAACTATAGTATAAGTATAAACAATTAACCTGTCCAAAATTATTATATACAAACATTTTGCAAGTTTTTTTTAATCAAAACTATGTTACCATTCATTCAATTAGTACCAATAAAATGAACATTATTTATAAAAGCTAGTAAGCTACACAAATCCTTGAAAACATATTTTCCCAGTTTTTATCATGCGACATGCCACATGTTCGACAAAATGTATCAAACAACACAACATTACAACACTTTTGGTTTTTCTGATCTTCTTGATCTTGTTAACTACTGTAAGCAAACACAAAATATTACAAATGTTACTAAAGTTCATGCTTTAGCTTTAAAAGTTGGTGTTCTTGCTCATCTTCCTACTGCCACGTCACTTGTTATAGCTTACGCGCGAGCAGGGCGTTATACTTCTTCTGTCGCAGTTTTTCGTGAGGTTTTTAACAGAGATGTGGTGGTTTGGAATGCAATGATGACTTGTGCAGTCGAAAATGGAGGAATTTTAGACGCGACAGGAATTTTTATGCAAATGTTGCGAGAACGAGTTGAGTTTGATTCTGTAACTCTTGTGATTGTTGTTTCAAACAGGTTAGCATGTTTACAGTGTGTACATTGTTTAGGATTAAAGTTTGGTTTGCTTTCGGGTACTGATTTGCGAAATGCGCGTGTTAACGCGTATGCTAAATGTGGTGAGTTGTGTTTGTCGGAGAACATGTTTGCTGAAACAGAAGTGAAAGACATTGTTTCATGGAACTCGATGATTAGTGGTTGTTTAAGCAATGATTGTCCTGATAAGTCTTTATGGTATTTCAAGAAAATGGTTTTGTGTGGAGTACGACTTGATAATGTGGGATTGTCGTGTGCTATTGCAGCGTGGACTTGTTTGCAAGATTTAGATATTGGTAAGGTTTTACATGGGTTCGGGTTAAAAAATGGATATAATGAAAGTTCTCATGTTTCTGTACTAAACGCTCTTGTTTCGTTATACTCTAAATGTGGGGATATTAATGATGCTGAAATTGTGTTTAAATCGATGTATAGCAAAGATTTGGTTTCTTGGAATACAATGATTAATGGGTTTGCTTCATACGGAATGATTTTTGAAGCGTTTAGTCTCTTAAGACAAATGCAAGTTAGAGTATCAGTACAACCAGATACAGTGACAGTACTTGCTGTACTTTCATTATGTGCAGAATTCATGTTTTTACGAGAGGGAAAAAGCATTCACGGGTTCGTTATAAGAAGATTGTTTGGAATAGACGTGTCAGTGATTAATAGTCTTATGAACATGTACTCTAAATGCAACCAAATTGATAAGGCCGGGAGCTTGTTTGTTTCATTACAGGATAAAGATTTGGTTTCCTGGAATACAATGATATCGGGATATGCCCAAAATGGGAAACCAACGTTTGCTCAAAATATGTTCAAGAAACTGATGTACGAGTGTTTGGAATGCAGTTTATCAACTGTTCTTGCAGTTCTTTCTTCTTGTGATTCACGTGAATCTCTAAAATTTGGTGAATCGTTACATAGTTGGGCAATGAAATTAGGCTTCTCAAATAGTATTCTTACGGTTAATTCATTAACTTTTATGTACACAAACTGTGGACGCTTGAGAGCTTCTTTTACATTGTTAAAAAAAGTGTTTCAATTGATGCCGACACTCCTTGTTGGAATGCTATGATCGTCGGATGCACACAAAACGGGTACCTTTTTGAAGCTTTAGAAACTTTTGAGTTCAGGAGACGAGAAGCATATGCAAAACATGATCTCGTTACCATCGTAAACATCGTATCAGCTTGCGGAAATCTTGAATTAGTGTCTAATGGGAAACTGGTTCATGGGTTTTCTGTAAAAACTTTGGTTGATGATGATGTTCGTGTAAGGAAAGCCTTAATTACAATATATGTAAGATTTGGGGACATTGACCATGCAATGTTGGTGTTTGACTCGTGTCACAACCGTAACCTTTGTTCATGGAATTGCATCATTTCAGCTCTTGCTCAAAACAAAGAAGCTCAAACTGCGTTACATTTGTTTCAAAATCTTGAATTTGAACCTGATGAAATCACAAGTTCGAAAATTTTATCAGCGTGCAGTCAGATTGGATCAATTAGAAATGGTAAACAGATTCATGGACATGTTCTTAGATCGAATTTTCATACAAATTGTTACATAGTAACTGCCTTAATTGACATGTATAGCAACTGTGGCGGGTTAGATATGTCAAATCATGTTTTCAATTCCTTACAAGAAAAGAATATCGCAGGTTGGAACTCAATTTATTCAATGACATGATAAAGTCTGGTGAAAAGCCGACAAAAACCACGTTTATAAACTTATTATCAGCCTGTGCCCATTCAGGTTTAGTCAACGAAGGTTTAAGATTTTACAAATGTATGTTTGATGAATATGGTGTGGAACCGGTTATGGAACATCACGTTTGTGTAGTTGATATGTTGGGTCGATGTGGGAGGTTAATTGAGGCGTATGAGTTTATAAAGAGTATGGCAGTGAAACCAGATCATGGTGTTTGGGGAGTTCATGTAATTATCATGGTGACGTTGAAATGGGGAAGAAAGTGGGTGAGATTTTGTTTAGCTTGGAACCTAAGAATGCCGGGTACTATGCTTCTTTAGCAAATACATATGTTGGTGCCGGGAGTTGGAGTAATGCAGTGAAGTTGAGAAAGTTTGTGGATGATGTGAGATTAAAGAAGCCGGCAGGCTATAGTCTTGTTGATGTTGGTTAACAGTGACTTTATACTTTAAGTCGTCCAATATGGTTAATTATAATGTTAATTGCTCGTGTAAATTACTATAGTTGTGAAAAAGGTACATAACTTTTATTAAATCCAATGATTTTGTTTGTTAATTACTTGTTACTGTGATAATTATTGTGGTTATACACACGTTTTTCATAATTCTAATTGTAAGAAAGTTAGGTGAATTTTGATTACAACAACATAATCTAATAAAGTTATGCCAAAAGAACCGAAAAAATGATGGTTGCAAACAAATAATATTACGTATATCAGTTTAAAGAAAAAAAAGATACCAATAACAATAACAGTCATGTTTAGTCGACTTCTGTACCTCATGTTTTTTAATTGAACTTAGCTCACTCATCCCACTATCGGTAAAAAAACTGGTATTTCTCAACACATTACATACCGGTAAGAAAACGGCAGGAGGCAACAATTTCTTGTGAATAAACTAAAATAAGCCATTGGCAGATTCAAAATGAAAAAGATACTTGTTAACTTTTTGTGCAATAAGTTGCTAACAATAGGAAAATCTGGTGCTATATCAACTGGGACCTGCAAGTTTAACCAAAACACATGTCAAATGAGCTTATAAAAAAACAAAGATAAATTCCTGACATATATGCATCTTAAAAGCCGACAACTCGTAAAAATCAAAACTTTCCGTTATGGACTTATGGGACTCACTAGAGCAGACCACTAAATTTTACGTGCGGAGAGCCCAGATGGAATGATCTAAAATATGGCTATGATATTCAATAAGGCAGAATAATGGGCGGGTTGGTTAACAAGTCAAAACGGGTAGTTTCGGTGGGGTTGGGTTGGATTGACCCAAAACATCTTCTGATCATTGACTAAAATGTCTTGGGAAATTTTATGCATTAGAAAATGCCTTGTCCAACTTTCGGTCCATTCATTTCTTCCAAGCTATTTTTTTAGCTGACATACTCGACCTCTTAGAGACAAAACATTAACCAAATCAGCCTATTCAAAGGTAGACTGAGTAAAACATTTCAACTATGAGAAATTACACCAAGTGAAATTACCTGAACTTTATCGCCTTTTGCTTCAATGAACTTGCCATCATTTGTAACACTGCAACCATATGCAAAAACCAAAATAGTACTTAGTGAAAGCCAAAGAGGCATGGTAAAAATGAACCAATTTAACATCTCACAGAAGAACATTCATTCATTGTTTAATTTCTAAATTCTAATAGACTTTAACCTAAAAGGGTGTTTGGGTGTTATGGGTCATTTGGGAAGTCAACCCAAAAGTCAACATAAGTCACGTGGCAAGCACATGGGTCCTCAATAGAAATTCCCGCCTCAACCCAACTATAAATATCACCATTTCCTTTCATTTGTTATTAAGCTTGTAATTGTGATTTCACTTCTTCTCTTCTCTGTTTGTAACTCAAACACAATTCTATAACAAATCATTGATCAATTCTTTCGAGTTCATTTTCTTATTTCTATATGAATTCCTAAGTTTGATTGGTTAAACTACATTTCCAGTAATTGTTAGTTTAGCACATATCATTGGGCTTGTTTATTTAGGTGCTTATCTGCTTAGTTTTAAACAAGATAAGCAGTTTTTTTATCAATACTTGCAAATCTTAAAGGCATATCAGTGGTTGAAAATAAGCAATCCCAAACACAACCTAAAATTCCATGAATAACAAAAGTTCCCTATTTCTGGATATGGTGGGCTAATTATATACAAAAACTACATGCCAATAATATTAAAAGGTCTACCATTCTTGTAGAAAAATAAACAGCAATTCAAAGGCATCGTTCGGGAAGGTAACACTGAGCTCTTCTTGAAGCTCTCTCCTGCAAGCATACATCACTTTAAAGTTATACATCATTAGATTATTACTATATATATACAGTATGAATTATATAATATAATGTGTCGCATACAGGATACAAAATGACCCAAAAGTTGAGCTTAAACGCTTATGATTTAAAGAGTTTATACAAAAGGTGTGACCATTTGGTCTGATTACCTCGCTGTGATAAGGGATGTATCACCAGCAGATACATGACCTGCACTAGAAATATTCCATAATCCGGGCCATGAATCCTTGAAATCGGCACGCTTTTGGAGTAGAAGTTGTGTACTTTCAGCAAAGATCCACACGTGAACTGCTCGGGGGTAATCACCATCTCTGTGAACAGCACTTCTGAACAAATAAAGTATATATATGTTAGCTTAAGACTCGTCTATCCATGTTATAGATAGTTCATATCGAAAATTAAACTCAAAACTTAAGTGATATGAGACAATCAGATAATTGGTTTTAACAAAAAAGGCTGAAAATGATGAAATGTTTGAAACTGCTTATCTGATATTGTTTCTAATAAGCAAGTCCAAACTGCTAACCACTTATTGCTTTTTGAATTAAGCAGTCTAACTTAAGCAACTTCAAAATGCTTATTCAAAACAGCTTATTAGATTATCAATTGGGATAACCAATCCATTCAATCCTAAGCAAACTGTTCATTTGCTGAATAAAATGGGTCTTTTTTTTTTTTTTTTTTTTTTTTTTTTTTTTTTTTTTTTTTTTTTTTTTTTTTGCTTATGAGCTTGTCATAAGCTGAAACAAATGTTGCTTATGAGCTTGTCATAAGCTGAAACAAATGGGCTTATGAGGTTTTTTCGAAATTCAAATAAGCCCATAAGCCGGCAAAATAAGCTAACGCTAAAAATGTAGATACTTAAGTAATCACATATCAATGTTAAATGTAAATCTTAGACTTTAAAGAGTCAAACTTGATTTAAATTCTTAACGACATTTATTATACTCCAAACAACAGAAAAGTAAATAAAATTCATAGTTGATAAAATACATACTAATACAACTAACCAAAATATAACATGTTACTTTTGTCCCACTGATTGTGCGATTAAACTAATCTACATACCTTTGTTGCATTAACGTAGACTAAAAGGTCTTTTACGGTTCTGCAGGAGATAAGCTAGGTGGCGGTGGCACAATAGAGACCTAATAAGAAGGCGTAGATTATGTTATAAGTACATATGGTTATATCGAGTAAGAGACCTCTATATGCGAACTATACTGATTACAAACTATTCATGTAATCAACAAAGTCGAAGGACGAAATACATAATATCTTGAAAACCGCATAGACCATATATGTGTGTAATTAACTCTACAGATATAACCGTTAAGCAAAATCATATTTAAGATCAAACACAATCTCCTTTGTTTATCTTGGGTTAAATTATTACTACTAAACAAGAACGATTATTGGAAAAAAGTACACACAAAAAAAAGAAAGAAAAAAACTTACTTGCAATTTTAGTGCACTTTCAAGTTCTTTCACCACCATAGTCATTGATGGACGTTCTTCTTGTTCTCTATTTAAACACTGATAAGCAATAGTTGTAAACGCCTTCAAAGAATGAGGATTTATCTCATTCTTAATATCACCAAAAATTATGTCATCTATGGTCTTTTGTTTGTAGCATTTACGGACCAATCCTATTAAAGGTTCGCTGCCAAAACACAATCTCCCACACAAAATCTCAAACAGCACTACCCCGAAGGAGTAGACATCTGACTCTTTAGTTAGCAAACCAGTCTCTGCATATAATGGATCAATATACCCAATTGTCCCTACAGCATTGGAGACAAGAAATGTGTATCGCTGGTTTGCAGGACCAAACTTTGATAGACCCAAATCTGCAATTTTTGCATTCCAGTTTTCATCTAATAAAATATTGGAACTTTTAATATCACGATGCAAGACTCTTTGTTGGGTCTGACCAGGATCATGAAGATAAGCAAGCCCTCGAGCCGCCCCAATGCATATCTCAAGGCGTTGTACCCATGTGAGATCTTTGTTATTAAGATACAAGTCGAGGCTTTTTCTTGACGCATACTCGTATACAAGGATCTTTTCACCACAATCGTCACAAAACCCTAAGAGAGAGACAATGTTGTGATGCCTGTAGGAAGAAAGCATGATGATCTCTTTCCAAAATTCAATGTCTCCCTGCCCAAATCTACGATTTAGACGCTTCAAAGCAACAACTGACTGCCCCTTCGAATGGATGAGTTCTCCCTTGTAAACTTCTCCAAATCCTCCTTTTCCGATGCGATGGGAATCATCAAACTCGTTGGTTGCTGATTTTATAGCTTGTAGTTCTATTTTGAGGTGTTGGAACTGTTTTTTGACAGATATTATATTAATGTTTGATCAGAGATTGGAAATAAAACCTATGCCCTCCAAAAAAACTTAAGTTGAAGAGCATGACAATAAATAAGATGTATTTGAAAAGATATATAATAAAAGGCTAGAAGTTCCCGGTCAACTCTAAAATAAGAGTTGACCAAAGATATCCTATTACATGAAGAAAATTAACATTGGTAAATCGCTATGTTACTATTTGGCCCACTCATATATCAAATCTGGCTTCATCACTGCTATTACGGTGTACATTTATATTACGGAGACAGCCGCCCCGCCCCAAACCCGCCCCGTTGACATTCCTAGGTAAATGGGTGAAATAGGCTCAATTGAAGCGTTTGGCTAATTGGCGTAGGGTAAACAAAAGTAATTAAAAAAATTAAGAAAGATAACAATTCTAAAAACCTATGGGATTAGTTGAGGGATTGACAAGTGGCGGCTTTTCCTAACTGTGGTTTATTAAGGATAGATAATATAAGCTGAATTCAAATAATCTCATAAACCTACAAATAAGATTAACCAAACACCCCTCAAAATGTAAAAATCCACTTTGAAAATGTTTGCTCCAAACTCTACCCATGACGTTAGCCTTGTTATTCTTATTTTTCCTTTTTTTTAGTTGCCAACAATTTTATCACAATGGCCTAAATTTAAGAGAATTTATTACCTTCTTCTGTATGGATGATGATGATGTACCTTCAACTATTAAGTTATTAACCTGTAACATCAATTGCAATAAATAAGCTAATTAGTAAACTATAACTAATAAATAAATACACGGAGTATATACGGTACATATTATGAAGAGAAAAAAAGGCCTTACATGATTTTCTGGTTTCAATTGAAGTTCCAAAGCTTTCTCGAGTCTTGGGACAATGTCATCTATATTTGGGCGTCGCGATCGTTCATTGTCCAAACACTCAAACGCTATGTCGGCGAACATGTTGAATGAATGCAAGTCCATTTGTTTCAATAATTCCTTATCAATTATACTAATGAGTTTTTTCTCTCTATAAAGGGTAATGGCTAGCGGAACCAACTGATTATAATTTTTGTTGTCAATTATTGATTCCCTGCCACACAGTAGTTCAAGCAACACTACCCCAAACGAGTAGATATCTGATTTGTGGTTCACACTTTCAGTCTCAATATATGTTGGGTCTGCATACCCTATCACACCCGCAAGGTTATTAGTATGAAATGAATGGTGCCTTTGAGAAGCTTTAATCTTCATGGAAAGTTCAAAATCATATAACTTAGGTTCCCAGTTATCGTTTAATAGAACATTGCCACTCGCGATACTCCGGTGTATTACACTAAAGTCGCGTAGCTCATCATAATGAATGTAACTCAACGCATTCGCAAGACCCACAGATATCTCCAATCGTCGCACCCATGTCAACTGCGTCGAGTCACTTAGATAGTTATGAAGACTTCCCCTCGTCTCACTCTTGTAAATGATGACTTTCTCATGATTCTCATCACAAAACCCAACAAATGAAACAAGATTTTTATGCTTGAGACTTGAAAGCATTGAAATCTCCATCCAAAACCTCTGTTCTCCATCCACCAAGTCTTTATTGAACCTCTCAGCACGGATATCAATCAACTCACCCGACCACAAAAGCTGCCCCTTGTAAGGGTTTCCAATTAAATCTCTGCCATATTTTGAAAGTAAGTTGTTGGTGAAGGATCTTATATTTGGAAGGGGGATTTTAAGGTGAGCATAGTCATCGGGTGAAAAAATCATGTTTGTGTAATCAAGAAAAGCCATGACTAAAAAGGGCGTTTAATTTGGGTTAAAATAATGATGCGAATTGAAAGAGCACTTCTCTCACAGGAGGGATCTGGAAGAACAAATACACATAGAGAGAAGAAGTGAGGTTATATAAATAATAATAAATGTGTCATCATATAAATAGTGTTTAGTGGGCATTATTATTATTATTATATCTTTTATAATAATAAAACAAAACACTATCGGAATTTTTCATTTCAAAAAAATTGGAACCATACTTTATTTAGTAATAATTTTATTTTAAAAAAAGATTATTTTTATTAGGTAACATTTTATATTTATCTATAACACAAGTAGAAGATAAATACAAAAAATATAGATAAGATGCAATTAACAATAAGATTAAAATTTTTAAATAATTATTTTTAATAATAAAAACTATAATTAAACATTATAAATCAAACAAAACAAAGATTAAATTATTTATTTTTTAATAAATAAAAATATATGATTAAAAAAAGAAAAAAAAAAAGAAAAAAACACCCGCACGTGCATAGACATTATAACTAGTTAATATTAATATTAAAAGGCTTTTGACGTTATAAAACATTCAAATTGCAAAAAGGAGTGGTTGTTTTTACATTATTGTACTATAAACGAGTATCACATGTGTTGCTTTTTGAAATTATTGTACTATAACGACTAATAAGATGTGGGTGTGCTTTTTTGCTTTTTTTGCTTTATTATCTATAATGTAACATTTTTTAGTGAGATCACCTTTAAAATAATAATAATAATAAAAACCTTTCTCACTGGGGAATGGGGATCAAGATAACTCTCAATCAACTCTCTTCTTTATTGAACTATAGTATATATTTTTCACCAAATTTTATAAAGGAAAAAAAAAAAAAAAAAAAAAAACCAGATCCAAAGTTAGACGCCGTTGACCCGCGTTGACCAAGGGTTCAGCATAAATCTCGGCCAATCTCGCCGAAAATATCGCCTCCGATATCCAAATCTCGGCCAATCTCGTCGAGAATATCGGCTCCGAGATTTGGGCTCGAGATTTGGAACCGATATTTTCCCAAGCTCCGAGATCTCGCCGAGATTAACTACATAGGTTGGTTGTTGACTTACTGGTAAGGGCTTTGGAAAAACTGAGGTATTACGAATATGAGGCAATATGTAGTTGAGTAAAAAAAATCAACGGTACCCAATCTCGTCTTCCACAAGGTATGGAGGAGGTGAGATATAGACAGCCTTACCCTTACCCGAATGCATAGAGGCTCTTCTAGAGGACCCTTCGGCCATTTTTGCACCAAATGTTACATTACTCGCTTCTCTGCAGAAATACATTACAAAGTTTACATACATATAAGGGATCATCAAAATTTAATCAACGATACTAGATTGACATGAACAATATTCAACCATATGTGATCGATTAATATTAACATAGATGGAATAAAGTCCTTCACATATTACTAAATATCAACTAAAGAATATGTCAATTAACATTAGCATTATATGTAACCTCTCAGACCAACAACAAAGTCAATGAGCCACAACTAGAAATGTCGATACTCATATGAACGAGTCAATTGTTGGGCATTTTAACTATTATTAGCCAAACGCGAAAGATTGTAGAATTGAAAAGAAACATCCAAATAAACAACAATCATTCTAAGGTTAGCATGTACAATTCTTTATCAGCTTGTAATCCAACTTATCATTCCAAAATCCACTATTCCTGTAACCCACATTCATTCCAAATTCTCTGCACCAAACTTTTGTATACGCTATGGGAAATTTTTATCAGTAGTCGGGTCGAATTCTATGAGGTTTAGGCCTAGCTATAAGACTGTCGGTTACCCAACCTGCGAGCTCCCCGTCACGTTTAGCATGATTAAATTCCCTTTCTACATATTCTAATGATATTTGCAGCATCCCACCAGGCCCACAATCGTCAGATATGCCTATGGAATTAAGCCCAACGTTTTTCTCCAACCAGTAGAGGTAACTCACGTGGAAAATCGACTTGAGCATGTCTTGTGGTGTACATACATCTTTCAATATCACCTGTTTAATTAATTTATTTTTTAAATTATTATTCAAAGATGAAGGCTTATAGTAGAGAAAAAGAAACTGTACATTTTCACCAAAAACACGTTTAAGTCCATAAAGACTTTTCGTGGAAGATCCAAGTTTTATATTATGAGTCGTTAACTCCTCAAAGTTTCTTACTGGTTTATGAATTACGTCGCTAAAATTATTTTTGTTACAGAACTGACCACAAAAGTTTAAGGACTAAAACCTAATTTTTTGTAAAAGTATATAGGTTTCTTTTCATGAAAACCCAAAAATGAAATAAAAAGTAAAGATGATGAAAATAGAGGTTGGAGTTTGCTTACACAAACTTTGCCATTATGCGGAGTCAGGATGTAGCCTTGGTTTTTGTACAAGTCAAGTAGTGCATGTGCATCCGTTTTGGTTTTGACTATGTCGGAGAGCTTTGACCCAAGCTCTAGACGTTGTTCGATGGTAGCAGCGGCTTCTTTAGCTTCGGGTGAAAGTACTCTATTCTCTGCCTGGACGGACAAAAAGAATGATGTAATTCAGTAGAGTTGACAAAATGGGTAGGTTCAGTAACAGGTCAGACAGGTTTGGTTGTAGCGGGTCAATATAGTACGAGTCAAAACGGTTGAGATCAGGTTTGTAAGCAAAATTTACTACTTCAAAGCTATCTATTCCATAGATATAAAGAAAAAGGGTCTACATCCGGTGACTTACTTTGCTTGCTGGCTTTAGACTAAGGAATGGTAGAGCAGGGAAAAAGGGCTCTTCATCATTGACCTCTTTAACCGAAGGAACAAGACCGCTTAGCAGATATTCACCAAAAACCAAGCCTGCATATTGGGCATAGAATAGTTCAGTATCACAAAATATCAAAATTCTGTAATTTTCTCTAAAATAGTAACAGACATAACTTTAAAAAGTGCCAAGTTTTATAAATCAATGCTTCATTCTACTGTGTGTTATACGTAAAGGAACTTCGATGATATTAAGAATGGAAGTGAAAAGGAAGTACTTGCACGATAAGGATTTAAAGTCCTTAGTTGAATGGATTGGTAAGATTTGAGATTGCAGAACATGTGGATCCAAGTCACTGCACCAAACGAAGCAAGACCCAAAGGTGTTGAAGCTTGTATGCAATTAGCTAATGCTATCCCAAGCAGTATACCAATAGATTTGCTAACCATTCCCTGAGCTTCTCCCTTTGCTATTACCTGCCAATATAAAACTACAGTTAATCATCACACAGAACAGTCATTCACATATGGTGACGCAGATAAAGTTATACTTATTTTTATTAATGGCATCTGAAAACAAGCATAACGAATAGGGAATTACTTCCGCAAAGTTCCTTTGAGCAGCGAAACCCGCATAAAAACAGCTTCTGGTAGCGGCCTATCAAGTAAAGAGTTCAACTTTATGAACATGCATAAACTGATATAGACTCTCTATAGTAGACCACCTATCTTTTGAAACATAACTTCTATGTTAGATACTGCTAAAGGTATGAACAAGGCACAACAATGGCAAATAGACTATAAGGCTTTCTTCCGTATAATAAATAGACTACCGATGGGGCACTGTGGATTTTATTAATATAACCAGCATACAGATGTATTAATCATATATTTTGTTATGAAAGGCCTGCTTAAAAGATAAACAAGTCCACCCAATCATAAAAAATAATCGTTGCTATAATGTCTTATAGACATACCATTTTTATGTTAAATTGAGCTAGATACCTGAATAAGTGCAGCTGCAGAACGCCCTGCTCCAGCAGCAGCACCAATCGGGACAAAAAGATGAGGGAAAGCAGGAGTCACGATTTCCATACCAAAAGCTGCATTTTCCAGAAAATCAGCGAATAACCTCCATCCCTTTGGATTCACATCAAAATGTCGTCCGAATTTTGACAAAAATATTTTGCTTAGATACCCAATTTCGTCCTTCAGTACCCAATTCACGGCTGCAGCAGTTGGAATTGCACCTTTCCCCAACCCAACCGCATATAGCAAAGACTACATAAATAACTCGGAATCAAACATCATATAGTAAAACAAGTTAGCACCACAGGCATACAGTAAGGCATATGTGTTAGGCACACCAATCATAGTGAGTATATGGCTTTAAGTGTTTAAAGTTGGGATAAACACATAGTCAACTATTTAAGTATTTGACAAATTATAGTAATAATCTAGCGATTTACATGCAGAAGGACCATCAGTTAAACTGATTATCATACTTCTTTTTTCTAACACCTACTCCTGCACTAAGGGGGTGTTTGGGATTTCTCATACAAATTACTTATCTACTTATTGTTTTTTAATTAGCAGTTTGGATTTCAAGCTCCTTATTCACCTCATTTCACTCACAAATAATCAAATAACCAGTTTTAATAAGCAATCCCAAACATCCACAAAACTCTTATTGAACGCAAGTACACAACAAGCACATAATCCGTTTTACTTTTACTAAGCAAATCCCAAACACTCCTTAACTTCCAAATCCGATTATCTGACTCATATTCAGTCACAGCCATTTCACTAAACCCAACCTGCAGAAACACATTATCCACTACTCGAAAACGCAATAATCATATTATCCTCTACAACACAAACTATTATCTGACCCCTAATCAGTAACATCCATTTCACAATACCTAAACTACAGAAACACATTATCCACTATTTGTCCTAAACTAAGAGGGTGTTGGGGATTGCTTATTAAGACTCATTATCTGCGTATTCAAATCACCTCATTTAACACACATGTGATCAAAAAAACTAGTTTGCATAAGAAATCACAAACACCATAAAACTATTACGTGACAAGCAAATAATCTGTCTAAAAAACAACAATTCGCCTTCCGCAACAACAAGCTCATCACTCATCTGATCAACATAAAACTTGGCTTTTCTACCACCCTTTACCTCAAAAACAACACCCTTTTCATTTTCTTGAACATTTGCATAAGCTTTGTATCAGTATTTATATACTATGGTTAGTAATATGGATATAACTACTCTAAAGTTTAAACTACCGGGTGATGGCACCAATCATTATAACTACTTATCTGCCTATAGCTTTTCGAATAGAGCAGTTTAAGTCTCAAGTTACTTATTCAAAACACCTAATTTCGCACACAAATAATAGAATAACGAGTTTAGCTAAGCAAATCCCAAACACCCCTTAAATTTCCAAAACTGATTATATAGGCTGCAAGTATTTCACTATACATAAAACACATAATCCACTACTTAAAAACGCGATAATCATAGCCAACAAAAAACTATAATACCAATAACTCAAAAACCGAAACACGATAAATTCACTCACTTGAGTAGCGAGAACACTACTAACTTGCGCAGCAACACCTTGCACACTCCTCCAAACCGAATACTCCAAATAATCACTCGTCACACTTTCCGGATACCCTTCAGGCAACATCAATCTCATAAAAACCTCCCTACATTCCCCCCACACATTCGCCATTTTCAACCCTTTCAAACCCGAAAAAAACGACAAGCCGCCTTCCGCCACAACAAACTCATCACTCAACTCATCAACAAAAAGCTTAGTTTTTCTACCACCCTTTACCTCAAAAACAACACCCTTATCATTTTCTTGAACATTTGCATAGGCTTTGTAACAGTGTTGGAACACTAAGGTTAGTAGTACACATAGTAAAAAACCTTTTAGGTGCTTTCCATTGTTACCATCATTGTTGTTGTTGTTGTTGAACCATCTGTCGTACCAGTTGTTTGGACCTGACCCACCATTGCCACCGGAGCTGCCACCACTGGAGATGCCACCACCGCTGCCGGAGAAGGTGATTGTGGTGGAGAATGAAAAAGGGGGAAGTGGAGTCCATTGGTGGCGGAGAGTGGAGAAGCTGGTGGTGGTGGTTGGGAGAATTTCTCTTTAATATCACCTACTCAGTAACAGACTTCCAGAATTTCTCTTTCAGCCTTGAACTTATGCCTCTTTCCAGTTTAGCCTTCCAACTCTTGATCTTATTGACCATCAAAGTTTCTTTTAAAACTTAAACACTGAACCAACATATATATAAACTCGTAATCAATACAAAATATACCAACCAATATGTTCTAAACTGAGATTACATCTTAAACAGTGTAAAGATGGGCATTCTTTAGTGATTATTACCATAATGAATCTTAACAACCATTTTAGTGAATTTAAAACGAATATAGAAATGAACTTACACTAATATCAGGCAAAGGAATCTTGATTTTTCGAAGCATTGTTTTCCAGCCACGCTCGTCTCTGTACATGTCAACCCGAAAAGGAAAATTGTGAAAATGCATACAAATAACTTGAAAAGAAAAAGCATTGCAAGTTCAATAGTTATAAAGTAGTCGAAATAGACGAGAATGTAATGGCACAAAGAAATTGCATTATACTAGCTATTCAGCACATCCACATACTGTATCCAGGGACCCTCGGATAAAGTGACCGGAGCTCCAACCTTTGGAGTATCGTCCGCCATTAGCATCCTCCTCCGGTCAAGAAAATCTGATTCTGCAGGAGACGAGCTGGATGCCGGTGGCTCATTAGAGACCTAACAAGAGGTGTCGTTAGTTATAAGTACAAGCACGTAAAAACAATTCAGATTATGAAATCTAGGAAAATTAAAATAAAATCTTCTTCCCTGTAAGTGTATAAAAATCTTAGAAGGTACATGTTTGACCAAAACCAAAATCAAGTTTTTGTCTAAACTTTCAAACATGTGCTCTTTTGTGTGTTATTTGTATTATGATAAAAGTAGTTTAACCTTAATGAATTTAAAGAAGAAAAAAAGTCTTACTTGCGCTTTAAGTGCACTTTCAAGTACATTCACCACCTTAGTCATTAGTGGACGGTGTTCTCGTTCTCTCATCAAACACTGATAAGCAATTGTTGTAAACAGCTGCAGAGAACGAGGATTTATCTCATCCTTAATATTACCAAAAATTATGTCATCCATGGTTGTTTGTTCGTAGCATTTACGGACCAATCCTATAAAAGGTTGGTGCTTGTCGTGGTTGCTGCTAAAACACAATCTCCCACACAACATCTCAAACAGCACTACTCCGAAGGAGTAGACATCTGACTCTTTAGTTAGAAAACCTGTCTCTGCATATAACGGATCAATATACCCAATTGTCCCTACAGCATTGGAGACAAGAAAAGTGTATAGCTGGTTTGCGGGACCAAACTTGGATAGACCCAAATCTGCAATCCTTGCATTCCAGTTTTCATCTAATAAAATATTGGAACTTTTAATATCACGATGCAAGACTCTTTGTTGGGTCTGACCTGGATCATGAAGATAAGCAAGGCCCCGAGCCGCCCCAATGCATATCTCAAGGCGTTGTACCCACGTGAGATCTTTGTCATTAAGATACAAGTCGAGGCTTTTTCTCGACGCATACTCGTATACAAGGATCTTTTCACCACAATCGTCACAAAACCCTAAGAGAGAGACAATGTTGTTATGCCTGTAGGAAGAAAGCATGATGATCTCTTTCCAAAATTCAATGTCTCCCTGCCCAAATCTACGATTTAGACGCTTCAAAGCAACAAGTGACTGCCCCTTCGAATGGATGAGTTCTCCCTTGTAAACTTCTCCAAATCCTCCTTTTCCGATGCAATGGGAATCATCAAACTCGTTGGTCGCTGATTTTATAGCTTGTAGTTCTATTTTGAGGTGTTGGAACTGTTTTTTGACAGATATTATATTAATGTTTGATCAGAGATTGGAAGCAAAACCTATGACCTCCAAAAACACTGAAGTTGAAGAGCATGACAATAAAATAAGGTGTATTTGAAAATATATATAATAAAAGGCTAGAAGCTCCCGGTCAACTCTAAAATAAGGGTTGACCAAAGATATCCTATTACATGAAGAAAATTGACATTGGTAAATCGCTATGTTACTATTTGGCCCACTCATATGTCAAATCTGGCTTCGTCACTGCTATTACGGTGTACATTTATATTACGGAGATGGCCGCCCCGTCCCAAACCCGCCCCGTTGCCGTTCCTAGGTAAGTAGGTGAAATAGGCTCAATTGAAGCGTTTGGCTAATTGGCGTAGGGTAAACAAAGTAATTAAAAATAATAATTAAGATAACAATTCTAAAAACCTAAGAATTAGTTGAGAGATTGACAGGTGGAGGCTTTTCCTAACTATGGTTTATTAAGGATAGATAAACCTATAATTAAAAAAATTTATTAAGCTTATAAAATATAAGCTGAATTCAAATAAGATCATAAACCTACAAATAAGATTTAATCAAACACCCCTCAAAAATCAAAATGTAAAAATCCCCTTTGAAAATGTTTGCTCCAAACTCTAACCCTGATGTTTGTGTTGTTATTCTTCTTTTTCCTTTTCTTAGTTGCCAACGATTTTATCACAATGGCCTAAATTTAAGAGAATTTATTTACCTCCTTCTGTATGGATGATGATGATGATGATGATGATGATGTACCTTCAACTATTGAGTTATTATCCTGTAACATCAACTGCAGTATAGTAAATATGCTAATTAGTTAACTGTAACTAATAAATAAATACAGAGTATATACGGTACATATCATGAAGAGAAAAAAAAGGCCTTACATAATTTTGTGGTTTCAATTGAAGTTCCAAAGCTTTCTCGAGTCTTGGGACAATGTCATCTATATTTGGGCGTCGCGGTCGTTCATTGTCCAAACACTCAAACGCTATTTCCGCAAACATGTTGAATGAATGCAAGTCCATTTGTTTCAATAATTCCCTATCAACTATATTAATGAGTTTTTTCTCTCTATAAAGTGTAATAGCTAGCTGAACCAACTGATTATAATTTTTGTTGTCAAGTATTGATTCCCTTCCACACAGTAGTTCAAGCAACACTATCCCAAAGGAGTACATATCTGATTTGTGGTTCACAGTTTTAGTCTCTAAATATGTTGGGTCTCCATACCCTTTCACATACGCAAGTCTATTAGTATGAAATGAATGGTACCTTTGAGAAGCTTTAATCTTCATGGAACGTTCAAAACCATATAACTTGGGTTCCCAGTTATCATTTAATAAAACTATGTCACTCTGAATTTTCCGGTGTATTACGCTAAAGTCGCGTAGGTCATCATAATGAATGTAACTCAACACATTCGCAAGACCGACGGATATCTCCAATCTTCGCACCCATGTCAACCGCGTCGAGTCACTTAGATAGTATCCAAGAGTTCCCCTGATCTCAAGCCTGATAATGATGATCTTCTCATCATTCTCATCACAAAACCCAACTAATGAAGCAAGATTTTTATGCTTGAGAGTAGAAAGCATTGAAATCTCCATCCAAAACCTCTGTTCTCGATCCCCCATGTCTGTATTTAACCTATCAATACTGATATCAATCAACTCACCCGACCACAAAAGCTGCCCCTTGTAACGGTTTCCAATTACACCTCTGCTGAGGACATTTTTTTCATCAAAGTTGTCGGTGGCGGAAAGTATGTTTTGAAGGGGGATTTTAAGGTGAGCAAAGTCATCGGGTGAAAAAATCATGTTTGAGTAATCAAGAAAAGCCATTACTAAAAAGGGAGTTTAATTTGGGTTAATTACAAAATGATAGTGAATTGAAGGAGTACTTGTCACAAGATCTGGAAGAACAAATACAAAGAGAGAGAGAAGGGGTGAGGTTGATGGTGCCTGTTGGTGAGAATATTAAAAGGAGTACTTCTCACGCGTTTTGTATGTGTGGTTGTGGATGACCCTCTGTCCCCACACGTTTTATTACTCCGTAATATTTAAAGACTATTGATAGATTGGCTAAAAAATGGTTGTATATGATTCTGTTTTAGCGAAAAAAAACTAGGGTAAACAAGTGAAGAAAGTTATTGGGTCAAAGTAAATTATATGTTCTGACGACAATTTAATTGGGCAAAAGTTTACGTTAAGTTGGTGTGCACCATTAGGGCCGAGCATTATAGACCGCAGACCAGATCAAACCAACAAACCAAACAGAACCGGACCGAACCTTAGTCCCCCCTTTAACTAATTTTCGGTCCTCGGTCCGGTCCGGTCCCGTATTACGAAGAACCGAATATTATGCTTTGTTGGACCGGACAGACCGACGAACCGGACCGAGGACCGACCCGGACATAGACCGAACATTTCGATCCGGTCCACGGTCCGGACTTTGGGACCAAATCGGTTTTTGATCGGTTCGGTCCGGTTTTCGGACCATGATCAGCCCTATGCACCATAATGGAGGTATTTATTTGTCCGTTGTAGCTTGAAGTGGCTTGGTGCTTCAAAGTTCAAACGTTCACATATATAAATGGTTTGTACGGTGCACTTAGTTTTTTCTTCATTTATTTTTTTAATTAATTTTATATTTTTGAAGTGGCTTGGTGCTTGAATTTATAATTTAGCAAAAAAATCAAATTCATAAAATTGAAATAACTCCAAACATAGATACCTGTTGGCATATAAACCACCGCTGACAAACAACCAATGAACCAATCACCATCTTCGTCACCAACGTAAACCCATTGTTGTTTCGGCAGAAAACTAACCCCCATCAACAATGTTTCCAGTATTGTTCAAGAAGGTTTTAATGATTAGGAAGGTCATGACTCGAGGAACGGATAACATGTCCTAAGTCCTAACCACCGGTAACAATTGCAGTAGGACTAAATAAATTCAGATAAAAGACCAACCACTATTCAGTATTCACACATTTCAAGCCTATGTGAATCCCGGTATATAAACCATTGTACGAAATAAAAGAGCAAGAGATATCCATTAATAAAGATAGTTACAGCTAATAGTTCCTCCACCACCCTAAATAACACATTACAACGACTTTGGCACATCATGGTATGGTGGAAAAACAAGCCTTTCTGTTCTTGCTCGTCAGTCATACAAAGGATTTAGAGTTGTATCATATCGTGAGCTAAGTAATTCATAAATTTATATACAGCTTGAATATATCTATGTTTTGGCATGAACACGACGTATATACACAAATTTAAGCACACTAGAGTTGAGATAGTTGACCTTTCTGCCATGCCAGCTAACGGAAATAGGTATTGACACAAATTTAAGCACACTAGGTCTTGTGTTTTGGGCCAAATCAGTTTTCGGTACGATTCGGCCTTAGTCAATCCGGTGCGGTTTTTGGACCGTTATTAGCCCTAGTGGCAACGTATTTGACTACTACATTGGTCGGTCAAAGGTTAAAACTCATATTGCGCGAAAATTTTGTCTTGTTGGGACAATAGTTACTGCTTGCAACTATAAATGTTATTTGATAAAAGCTATCTGGGTATTCATTCAGGCACAAATTATTGTTCTCATGAGCTGTGGTCTTACGAAAATAAGGCTATGTATACGACGATTTATATTTGCACCAAACGTCAAATGTCACATCTCTTTAACCATTAAATGAGTTCAATATAGCATAATTACACTACAGAATTTACATACATGTAGAGGATGATTAGCATGTAATTAACGATATATGATTGACATTAACAATATGGTTATGTTGACATGCGCGACAATTTAATGTCATCCATTAACATCAACATTGATGGATTAAGTCATTCACATTTGACAAACATCAACTAAAGAATGTGCCATTTAAATCAGCATGATATATAGCCTCTCGGACCAACAAGAGTCAATGAGCGACAACTGGAATTGGCGACTTGGCCAATTTACATACTCATATGAATGAGTTGATTTTTGGGTATTTTAACTATTGTTAGCCAAACACGAAAGATTATAAATCAAAAAAGAAACATCCAAATCAACAACAATCATTCTAAGGTTAGCATGTAAAATTCTTGATCAGCTTGTAATCCAACTTATCATTCCAAAATCCACTACTCCTGTAAACCGCATTCATTCCAAATTCTCTACACCAAACTTTTGTATACGTTTATGGGAAATTCTACTCAGTAGTCGGGTCGAATTCTATGAGGTTTAGGCCTAGCTATAAGACTGTCGGTTACCCAACCTGCGAGCTCCCCGTCACGTTTAGCATGATTAAATTCCCTTTCTACATATTCTAATGATATTTGCAGCATTCCCCCAGGACGACAATCGTCAGATATGCCTATGGAATTAAGCCCAACATTTTTCTCCAACCAGTAGAGGTAACTCACGTGGAACATTGACTTGAGCATGTCTTGTGGTGTACATACATCTTTCAGTATCACCTGTTCAATTTATTTATGCTTAAAATATTACTAAATATAGAGGGTTATTGGAGAAGGGAAAAAATGTACATACTTTCACCGAAAAACACGTTTAAAAGTCCTTTACGCGAGTGGTTTAAATACTCAGACTTTCTAACTTAGTTACCAATTACGACCCTATAATTTTTTTCTTTTGTAACTGAATCAACCACAAAAACTGCTTAAGAATTAAACCACATTTTTTGTATAAGTATATAGGTTTCTTTTCATGACAACCCAAAAATGAGATAACAAGTAAAGATGATGAAAAAAGTAGGATTTGCTTACACAAACTTTGCCATTATGCGGAGTTAGGATGTAGCCTTGGTTTTTGTACAAGTCAAGTAGTGCATGTGCATCCGTTTTGGTTTTGACAATGTCGGAGAGCTTTGACCCGAGCTCTAGACGTTGCTCGATGGTAGCAGCAGCTTCTTTAGCTTCAGGTGAGAGTACCCTATTCTCTGCCTGGGGACAAAAAGAATGATGTAAGTCAGTAGAGCTGACGAAATGGGTAGGTTCAGTAACAGGTCAGACATGTTTGGTTGTAGCGGGTCAATATAGTACGAGTCAAAACGGTTGAGATCAGGTTTGTAAGCAAATTTTACTACTTTAAAGCTATATGTTCTATAGATATAAAGAAAAATGGTCTATATCTGATGACTTACTTTGCTTGATGGCTTTAGACTAAGGAGTGGTAGAGCAGGGAAAAAGGGCTCTTCATCATTGACCTCTTTAACCGAAGGAACAAGACCGCTTAGCAGATATTCACCAAAAACCAAGCCTGCATATTGGGCATAGAATAGTTCAGTATCACAAAATATCAAAATTGTGTAATTTTCTCGAAAATAGTAACAGACATAACTTTAAAAAGTGCCAAGTTTTATAAATCAATGCTTCATTCTACTGTGTGTTATACGTAAGGAACTTAGATGATATTAAGAATGGAAGTGAAAAGGAAGTACTTGCACGATAAGGATTTAAAGTCCTTAGTTGAATGGATTGATAAGATTTGAGATTGCAGAACATGTGGATCCAAGTCACTGCACCAAACGAAGCAAGAGCCAAAGGTGTTGAAGCTTGTATGCAATTAGCTAATGCTATCCCGAGCAGTATACCAACAGATTTGCTCACCATTCCCTGAGCTTCTCCCTTTGCTATTACCTGTCATTATAAAACTTCAGTTAATCATCACACAAAACAGTCATACCTATATGGAGAAGCATAAAAAATTATACTTCTTTTTTCTTTTCTTTTTTTTTAATTTATGGCATCTGAAAACAAGCGTAACGAATAGGGAATTACCTCAGCAAAGTTCCTTTGAGCAGCGAAACCCGCATAAAAACAGCTTCTGGTAGCAGCCTGTCAAGTAAAGAGTTCAGCTTTATGAACATGCATAAACTGATATAAACTCCAATTAAATACCCCGGTTTTGAAACAAAACATATATATGTCATATACTGCTAAAGGTATGAACAAGGCACAACAAGGGCAAACAGACTTCAAAAGGCTTTTTTCGCTATAATAACTAAAGACTCTATCATCAGCTTCATTACTAATCATGATGAAGCATCATTTTTAAAAAATTTAGGTTCAATTCATATGTATGGAAACCGATCACTCTGGATTTTATAAATAAAGCAGCATATGGTTGTAATCATCAGATATCATTAGTTATGGAAGGCATGCATTAATGATAAACAAGTCCAGTCCTTTGAGATAAATAAAATAATTTCTAATCATATCTTGTGGAAATACAATTACTATGTTACTATGTTAAAACCCTGAAGTGGCCACGTCAACCTCCTGAAAAAGGAGGGGGCTTTACCCGGTTTGAGTCTGTGTGGCGGTGGGTTCAAACCCCGTGGATTATTCAGCCAAAAGGTCGGAAACCATGGTTAAATAAAATAATTTCTAATCATATCTTGTGGAAATACAATTACTATGTTACTATGTTAAAACCCTGAAGTGGCCACGTCAACCTCCTGAAAAAGGAGGGGGCTTTACCCGGTTTGAGTCTGTGTGGCGGTGGGTTCAAACCCCGTGGATTATTCAGCCAAAAGGTCGGAAACCATGGTTAACAAAAAAATAAATAAATAAATAATTACAATTACAATTACAATTACTATGTTAAAATGAGCAAGATACCTGAATAAGTGCAGCTGCAGAACGCCCTGCTCCAGCAGCAGCACCAATTGGGACGAACAGATGGGGAAAAGCAGGTGTCAAGATTTCCATACCAAAAGCAGCGTTTTCCAGAAAATCAGCAAACAACCTCCAACCTTTTGGGTTCACATCAAAATGCCGCCCAAATTTTGACAAAAAGATTTTGCTCAAATACCCAATCCCATCCTTGAGTACCCAATTCACGGCTGCAGCAGTTGGAATCGCCCCTTTTCCCAACCCAACCGCATATAGCAATGACTACATGAAAAAAACAATATCTTAAAAATCAAACATAATGTAATCAAGCACCTATAACACAATCCTATGAAATAATCTATGAGCTTCTACAATGTGAATAAGCATAATAATGCAAGCCGTTAACTTTATCAACTGTTTGATCTTAAATTCCTTCGAAGACTGAAACCTACACCATGAACTTTATATTTTGTTTAAATTTTTAGGTAGTTAAAGCAATTGAATAAAATCTAGAGCAGAAAATTAGTCTTTTAAACTAAAATTTCAAGAGCTGATTCCCATTCTAATTCTTTTAGGGCCGAAATTTAACAAGATTTAGAGAAAACTGATAGAAATTTAGCAAGCAGACTGAACTTTGAGAGTATATGAGAAATTATCTTAATGATCTTTCCCTTTAATCTAACGTGGATCCAATTTTTGTTCTTGAAGTACCAATAATCAATTGAAAAAAGTATCCAAGCAACCCCCTTACATCTCTCTAAGGAAGTGTTTGGCATTTCAATTTGACGCATTATGCCATTAGCCCAATATGCAATAGCAATAATGATAATCATAAGATTTGAAGGGGGTGTTTAGCATTTCATTCGGCTCATAGTGCTTGGATGTGCTTATGGTATTTGAGGTTCGAATAGTCAGATAACCAACTGTTTGAGTGTTTGACAAATTATAACTATAACGGTTTACATATATAATGACACCATCATAAACAGTTAATCAAAATCCTTTTCTAACACCTAATCATAAACTAAGGGGGTGTTTGGGATTGCTTATTAAAAGTACTTTTTTTTTTGGACGGCAATTGTGGCTACATGGCCCCTAGCCCAGAAGACGTAGCGAGCCCACACAACCAGGTTGGGTCCAGCCCAGAAGGCAATGGCACCCTTCTCCTTACGCACGCGGGAGGAAACCCCTATCGCCCTAGACAAGACTCGAACTTGAGACCTTGCCTAGGAGGGTAAAACCTCCATACCGCTAGACCAGAGGCCCGTTTCACGCACAAATAATCAAATACATGGTTAAGATTATCAGCTACTTAAAAAACGCAATAATCAAGATTAATGATCCAAAACCAAACTCACGACACTACTAACCTAAGTAACGAAATACATCAAACCCCTACTCCAATATAAGTACATCCATACTTAAACATTCCCTAAAACACAAAACTAACAATTCAATAACCAAAACCCGAAAAAACCAAAATTCACTCACTTGAGTAGCGAGAACACTACTAACTTGAGCAGCAACACCTTGCACACTCCTCCAAACCGAATACTCCAAATAATCACTCGTAACACTATCCGGATACCCTTCAGGCAACATCAATCTCATAAAAACCTCCCTACATTCCCCCCACACATTCGCCATTTTCAACCCTTTCAAACCCGAAAAAAACGACAAGCCGCCTTCAGCCACAACAAACTCATCACTCAAGTCATCAAGAAAAAGCTTAGTTTTTCTACCACCCTTTACCTCAAAAACAACACCCTTATCATTTTCTTGAACATTTGCATAGGCTTTGTAACAGTGTTGGAACACTAAGGTTAGTAGTACACATAGTAAAAAGCCTTTTATGTGGTTTCCATTGTTACCATCATTGTTGTTGTTGTTGTTGAACCATCTGTCCCACCAGTTGTTTGGACCTGACCCACCATTGCCACCGGAGCTGCCACCGCCGTAGATGTCACCACCGCTGCTGGAGAAGGTGGTGGTGGTGGTGGAGAATGAAAAAGGGGGAAGTGGTGGTGGAGAATGAAAAAGGTGGTGGTGGGGGCGGAGGTTGAATTGTTTGGAATTAAACAAGTCAAGAAAGGGTGGGACTTGGGAGATACTCCACTTTTTTATACATAGGGTGGTGGCAATGGGAGCGGGGTGGGCAGCGGTTTGGCCCAAACCTTCGGGGAACACCACCGCCACCCCATAGGTTTGCTTCGGAGGTTTGGTCTAGTGGTGAAAATCACTTCCGCGGTTTGAACTAAATATGAACGTTAGCATTTAATTCTAGTGAACGTTGGAGGTAAAAAACAAAAAAGGGTTGAGAGGTATGAAAAAATGACCATTGCCACTAAAAAAGGGTTGGGAGGTATGAAAAAAGTATGAGTGATGTGGAATGATATTATTGGTGGGTTGGGAGGTATGAGTTTTTTTTGTAGTGACCATTGCCACCACCCTTACACATTGTAGTCGAGTTAAACAAAAAATAAAAAGTTAAAGTGAAATAGAAAAGGTTATGTGGAAAGGAAAATGACTGAAAAAATAATATTTTGAAGTAAAAAATTTTCTTCCCTTCATCTTCAACTCACTCCAAAATCACCTTTTCATCACACCATCTAACTCACCACTTAAGTGGTAACAAACTAACCAAACACATAAAAATATGTCAATTTATACAACATATTTCATAATAAACCTACACACTAGAGGAGAGCATCGGGTCAAACCCGACCCGAAACGAAAAAACCGACCCGCCCCGACCCGAAAACCAAAAAAAGAAAAAACCGATCGAAATAGATATCAAAACCTAAACTGAAACCGAATAACTTGGTTCGGGTCAGTTTTCGGGTTTCGAACCGACAAAAACCAAATCGAACTGAAACCGAACCGAAAACCAACAAAAAACGAAATAAATATACAAAACTGAAAACGAGCCGTAAAAGGTCGTTCGATTCGGTTCGGTCCGGTTTCGATCAGTTTGTCGGTTCGGGTAGGTTTTCGAGTGAATTTGGTCAGCCCTACTACACACACTCACAAACCATAATAATAATAATAATAATAATAATAATAATAATAATAATAATAATAATAATAATAAATGCTCTTTTCCTTGGTTTATTTAGGTGGTCTACACCACCTAACTAACACAAAAAAAAAAAAAAAAACTGATTTTGGCGTGAAGCTATCTTAAGCCAATGAGAGCAAAAAATATGTGTCTAGGTAGCTTTACAAATGATCATTCTCATTAACCTTTTACTTTTTTATAGTTAATTTTACAAAAATATAACTTGCAACTATTTAATACAACATAATTGATTATGGGTTATTAGCACGTATTGTTCTAATTCACATGGCGAGCTTGTTTAAGATTTGAAAAAGAAAATGTTAAAATGTAACGGTTTGGTCAATGAACATGTGTATATGACATGCTTAGATAAAAGGGTTACATGTGTTATATCCCTCGTTCAAATTCAAATTTTTGGGTTGACAATTCTGATTCGCTGAAAAAACACAAGCCAACTACAACTTCAACCACAATGTTACATCATAGCAAGGCTAAAATATTGACAATTAGTCTATGGACCTAAACCTCATATCGATTTCAAAAGAGTATTGGTTGTACTTGGTCCATGAATCATGTCTAAATTTTGGTTGTGCTATTGCATGAACAGAGGAGGATTGTGGTAGTGTGGTTGCCGGAGTGGTTGGATTTGCTAGCTTGTCGATGTCGATCTATTGTTTATGAGTATAATTCTTGTTTGGTTGGGTTTGACATAAAGGGAAACATGGTCCACACGTTAATGTTAACGGATGAATATTAACTTTTACTATAACAAGGACCACTTTTGTGCATTTTGGACCAAGTCAAGTATTAACAATGTAATTTCGAAACCACCAAAATGGAATAATGGTTAGGCACCAAATATCTCACAACAAAGAGGATACAAAGACAACCACATTAAATTGCAATACACTTGTTGGTATTAATGTTGAATCAACTACGATCCAACTTTTCTTGGTCTGTGCCTTCTTAGACGTTCAGGTGCTGCTGTACTGGCTGATCACTCACTTTCGGTGTGTGGTTTGAAACTGAACCAGCTGAATGCTAACTCTCAGAAGGAGAACTACAAAGTAACAATACCAAGTTAATACATACTGATAAACCTACACCAAAATATAATGTGTTACTTTTTTCCCACTGATATCATGTTAGCACTTGCGGTTCAACTAATCCACATACCTTTGTTGCATTAATGTCGAAGGATTAAAGAATTGAACTTTCATTTGGAGAAGCTGACGATTCTGCAGGAGATAGGCTAGGTGGCGGTGGCACATTAGAGACCTAATAAGAAGGCGTAGATTATGTTATAAGTACGTATGGTTATATCGAGTTAGAGACCTCTATATGCGAACTATACTGATTACAAACTATTCATGTAATCAACAAAGTCGAAGGACGAAATCCATAATATCTTGAAAACCGCATAGACCATATATGTGTGTAATTAACTCTACAGATAAAATCGTTAAGCAAAATCATATTTAAGATCAAACACAATCTCCTTTGTTTTATCTTGGGTTAAATTATTACTACTAAACAAGAACGATTATTGGAAAAAAGTACACACACACACACACGCAAAAAAAAGAAAGAAAGAAAAGAAAAAAACTTACTTGCAATTTTAGTGCACTTTCAAGTTCTTTCACCACCATAGTCATTGATGGACGTTGTTCTTGTTCTCTCATCAAACACTGATAAGCAATGGATGTAAACGCCTTCAAAGAATGAGGATTTATTTCATCCTTAATATTACCAAAAATTATGTCATCTATGGTCTTTTGTTCGTAGCATTTACGGGCCAATATGGTTAAAGGTTGGCGCTGTTCCTGTTTGTTGCGAACACACAACCTCCCACACAACACCTCAAACAACACTACCCCGAAGGAGTAGACATCTGACTCTTTAGTTAGCAAACCTGTCTCTACATATAGTGGATCACAATACCCAATTGTCCCTACAGCATCAGAGACAAGAAAAGTGTATAACTGGTTTGCGGGACCAAACTTTGACAGACCTAAATCTGCGATCCTTGCTTTCCAGTTTTCATCTAATAAAATATTGGAACTTTTAATATCACGATGCAAGACTCTTTGTTGGGTCTGACCAGGATCATGAAGATAAGCAAGCCCTCGAGCCGCCCCAATGCATATCTCAAGGCGCTGTACCCACATGAGATCTTCGTTATTAAGATACAAGTCGAGGCTTCCTTTTGATGCATATTCATAAACGAGAATCATCTCGCCACATTCGTCGCAAAACCCTAAGAGAGAGACAATGTTGTCATGCTGGTAGAGAGAAAGCATAATGATCTCTTTCCAAAACTCACGATTTCCTTGGCCAAATGCACGATCTAGTCGCTTTAGAGCAACAATTGACCGGCCCTTCGAAAGGACGAGTTCCCCCTTGTAAACTTTCCCAAATCCTCCTTTTCCGATGCAATGGGCTTCATCAAACTTGTTGGTTGCTGATTTTATAGCTTCTAATTTTATTTTGAGGTGTTGGAACTGTCAATTGACCAATATCATTCTAATTATCAATCAAAGATGGAAAACAAAAACCATGACTTCCAAAAACACTAAAGTTGAATAGCTTGCCAATAGATTGCAATGTACTTGAATATATATACTCCATAGAAGCTCTTAATCAAATCTAAAATAAGAACAAGACTAGGTGGCCTGTTGTTAATAAATACGTAGTATATAATACGGAGTAGTAAACTACTAGTAGTAATAAATACGGTTTCATTCAGTACCCTTTATGACAAGGAAAGAAAAAAAAAAGTTTCTTACGAGCCTACAAATAAAACCAACAAAAAATTTAAGATTATAAAATTTAAGCCAAATTAAATAAGCTCATAAACCTACAAATAAAATAATATTAATCAAACAGCCCTTAAAATGTAAAAAACCCAGTTTGAAAATGTTTGCTCCAAACTCTACCCATATTACGTTAGTGTTGTTATTCTTGTTTTTCCTCTTTTTAGTTGCCAACGATTTTATCACAATGGCCTAAATTTAAGAGCATTTATTTACCTTCTGTATGGATGATGATGTACCTTCAACTGCTGAGTTATTATCCTATAACATCAATTGCAATAAATACGCTAATTAGTAAACTATAACTACGGAGTAATACATAAATAAATACAGAGTATATATGGTAGATATTATGAAGAGAGAAAAGGGCCTTACAACATTTTGATGTTCCAACTGAAGTTCCAAAGCTTTCTCGAGTCTTGGGACAATGTCATCTATATTTGGGCGTCGCCATGGATCTTCGTCCAAACACTCACACGCTATGTCCGCGAACATGTTGAATGAATGCAAGTCCATTTGCTTCAATAGTTCCGGCTTAATGATACTATTGAGTTTTTTATCTCTATAAAGGGCAATGGCTATCGGAACCAAATCTTTATAATATTCCCTCACACACAGTAGTTCAAGCAATAGTCTCCCAAAGGAGTACATATCCGATTTGTGGTTCACACTATGGTGCCTTTGAGAAGCTTTAATCTTTATAGAACATTCAAAACCATATAACTTGGGCTCCCAGTTATCCTTTAATAGAACTGTGCCACTGTTGATTTTTCGGTGTATTACGCTAAAATCACGTGGCTCATCATAATAAATGTAGGTCAATGCTTGAGCAACACCGACAGATATCTCCAATCTTCGCACCCATGTCAACAACATCGGGTCACTTACATAGTTGTCGAGACTTCCGTTGTTGAGACTTGCCCTCATATCACTCTCGTAAATGAAAATCTTCTCATCATTCTCATCACAAAACCCAACTAATGAAACAAGATTTTTATGCTTGAGACTAGAAAGCATGGAAATCTCATTCCAAAACTGTTGTTCTCGATCCTCCAAGTCTTTTTTTAACCTCTGAGCACGGATATCACTCAACTCACCCGACCACAAAATCTGCCCCTTGTAAATGTTTCCAATTACACCTCTGGTGATGAGATTTTCTTTAGCAAAGTTGTTGGTGGCGGATAATAGACTTTCAAGGGGGATTTTAAGGTGAGCAAAGTCATCGGGTGAAAACATCATGTTTGTGTAATCATGAAAAGCCATTACTAAAAAGGGCGTTTAATTTGGGGTTAGAAAAAAATGAAGCGAATTGGAGGGGTACTTGTCACAAGATCTGGAAGAACAAATACAAAGAGAGAGAAGGAGTTAGGTAGATGGTGCCTGTTGGTGACAATATTTAAAAGGAGTTATTCTCACGCGTTTTGTATATGTGGTTGTAATTATCGCTAAAAGACTATTGACTTTTGACTTTTGACATTTATGTTAGGTTGGTGTGCACTATTAGAGTCGAGCATTATAGACGACGAACCGTATCAAACCGAGAAACCAAACTGAACCAGACTGATCGGACCGAACATATTTCGGTCAGATCCTTACTCCACCCTTTAACTCATTTTCGGTCCTTGGTCCGGTCTAGTCCGATCTTACGAAGAACCGAGTATTATGCTTGGACCGGACGGGGGACCGAACATTTCGGTCCGGTCCTTGGTCTGGACTTTGGGACCAAACCGGTTTTCGGTCTAGTCCATTCCCAGTCATTGCCCAGTCATTGCCCAGTAATTCATTATCAGCCATGTCATCACATTCTGTCCATGTAAGCAATTTTTTTTAATTAATTATGTATTTTTATAATTTATTTTTTTTAATTAATGGTATATTTTTTTTTTTGCTTAACGATTAACGGTTTGAAAGATATTAATATTTGAAAAAAAAAGATGAAAGTGGGTTTTTTAAATTGTTGTGATTAATCTTATCAATTAGATCAAATAAAGATGGAGGGTGGAGATTAGTCCCTTGATATGTAAAAAAAGTTTGATCCTCAAATGATCTTATATGTTATTATTATTGTTATATTAATATTAAAAGACTATTGGCATTATAAAAACATTCAAATTACACAAAGAAGGAGTGGTTGTTTTTGCATTATTGTACCATAACGAGTATCAATAATTCAATATAACAACTAAATATGTGGGGTGTGCTTTTGTGCTTTTTGCATTATTATCTATAATATTGTAACATTTTTCAGTGGGCTTAACCTTTAGAAAAAAGAAAAAGCATTTCTTAGTGGGGGTCCAATATAACTCAATCAACTTTTTTCTTTATTGAAATACGATATATATTTTTCAACAAAATTCTCTAATATGGTGGGTTTAAAATATTGATTATCGGTGAAAGTTCTCTCTAAAAAATTATTGGTTTCTTTTGTGTTTCTACATCTTCTATCCTTCTAGTTTGTAGTTAGCTTCTGGTGTATTATTATTTTTTCGTTCATGGGTCCATTATACTTAATAACCTTGTTAATATAGTGGATTAACTTTTAAGTATGGATGGTGCGGATAATATCACAGTAACATTCAAAAAAATAATAATTCAAAAAAATTTGAAAAAATTAAAAAAAGAAAGAGGACAAAAATTTATTAAGAATCGCTGAAAAGAATTTTAGAAAAAAAATCATTTTCATGGTTAAAAGTTATAATAATATTATGGATTTTGTTATTATCACCGTAATTATCATGCTTTCTTAATATCAAAGTTATTTTTTTTTAATATCACCTCAACTTTTCTTAATATCATAATAAAAAAAAAAAACAGGGATATTAAGGTTTTTACTAATATCAAGGTGACTTTTTAAGTAAAATTGTTAATATCCCAGTTACTTTTAATATGTAAAACAACTTTTCTTTATTTTATTTTTAATATCACAGTAGCAATCATCATTTTTAAATATCATAGTTCTGATATCACAGAAACTATCATGATTTTTAATATCATACTAACTTTTTTATAAAAAGAAATTCAAAAAAATATGAAAAAGTAAAAAAAAACTAAAGAGGAAAACGAATAATTAAGAATCACTGAAAAAAAATCAAAAAAAATATTGTTTTGATGGTTAAAACTTACGGTGATACTAAGATCAGATCTTGATTTTTTTTACAAAAATTCAAGATCAGATTTGGATTGGACAGTATAGATACATGTACTTGGTTTCATGTTACTTGCTACACTGAGAATAGTGTTACTCCTGTGTAAGTTTGTTAACGTGTTTCAACAAAATACAGAAGCCCCCCATTATTTGCATCGAATGGTGTTAAGCAGAGTCATGTATTTACTTTACGTGTGAATTTTGATGTTGAGATAATAGATTGTATAGCCTCTATTTAGTATCAATTGCATATACACTGTGTGTTGCTAATTGTTGATAATGTGTGTATTATGATTGTGAATTCAGATTAGCACTACTAAGCAATACATCACTCAAGCCGTTCACTTCGGGACTCGTAAGAACAATCAGAGAAGAAGATACCGGAGCACTCTTGACAGAGTTACCTACAAATACCTCGGATTTACTCATCACCGAACTGTTTAACTCGTTTGATACAAACGTATGTGCTGTTTGATGAGGCGAAAAATGATCCGTTTTTAGGGGGTCATTTAAGCCCGAATCCGAATTTATTTGATCAAATATTGCCCTAAATCGTTCCTTTTGTGATTTTAGGTGTTTGGAGAGCGAATTCTGGAAAAGAGGCTATTTTGGACGTTTTTGGAGCATAAAGTGAAGAAAACAACAAAGTACCAAAAATCCAAGCTGGAAATACAAGGTGACGGCGTCAAGGGTTTGCTCTTGACGGCGTCAGACATGAAGAATAAATTACCGTAGCTGGTGACGGCGTCAGATGGAGTTATGACGGCGTCAAAGTGGCCAAGGATAATTTACCGTGGGTGGTGACGGCGTCACATAGGCCGTCACGATTTTATCTAGGGCGTCCGAGGAAGTATATGGCGGCGAGTTGACGGCGTCAGATTTTACTCTTGACGCCGTCAGGACAATTTTCCTATATATAGTTTTCTAGTTTTTTCATTAAAAGAGAGAGAAGTTTTGGTGAAACCCTAAAGACGATTTTGGTGCCTCTTTTACAGGTTTTTCAAGGGTTCCAAACCCTTGAGACCTTGCATTGTAATTGAGATAAGTATACTCTTAATTCAATCAATATGTCTATGTGTTGGTTGTCTATCTTTTGTTCTTATCTTAATTCTACTATGCTAGGCTAAATTTCCTTTGTGTTTGCTTAGATCTAATGAAACCTAGATGTTGGTTATGTGTTGATTACTTGTCTATTCTTGTTTTGAATGAATGATATTATATGTTAGGCTTAAGAAAACTGGCAGATCTCCAAATGGTAACATGCTTGAACGTCTTAAGAAACATGAACCGAGGCGTACTAGGTCTTTATTGGTTGTATTTAATGCATGAGCCACTGTTTACAATCCCTATAGTTGTGCTGGGTCATGGTGTAGGAGGAGATAAGAGCTCATAGAGTTGGGGAGTTATGTATGCCACTCCACGAATGGTATTAAGGAATACAACCCGTCATTCATACAAGTGTAACAAGTAATTAACATGTAAAAGATATCTAGGGAGTAATGAAGTCTAAGTAAACACAATTTCTCCAACCACTGCTCACAACCTTAGTTTAATATTAGTTTAATTTCATTTTTTAATTAGTTATAAAGTAGTTTTTGGGTTAGTTGATTAGCAACTAATTCCGCCCACTCCTTCAAAACCCGAGATTTTAATTGTTTTCATAAAAATATAAAAATACAAAAATAATCATCTCTCACCTCTAGAACTATTAATTAGGTTTTCTAATCCTAGCGACACTATTCCTAAGCTGAACGATCAATCCCCCGGTACTTGTCACTATACTATACTACAACGATCAGGTACACTGCCTGGTGGGGGTTGTAAGCCTCGCGAGATCCCTCGAGAGGTAAAGCAAGGTGCGATTCCCACGCATCAAGTTTTTGGCGCCGCAGCCCGGGGAATAGTTATTGTCTAGGTTAGGATTTCTTTTTATTAGGTCTACTTGCTAGATTCCTTTCTAGTAAGATTTTATATTTATTTTTAGGATTTCTTTAGTCTATCTTTTTCTTTGTGTGTTTGTTCGTAATTTCCATTGACTATTCCGTTCACCATTATGGAATACGCGAATCCACCATACCACCAACCAAAAAGGCCATTCTACCCTGTTGAATTCTCGAATTTCAAACAATATCGAGATGAACCCATATATGATGCATGGACTCGTTTTAAAATTTTACTTCGAAAATTCCCTCATCATAGTTTCTCTTTATCATCCCTAACCGAAACCTTTTACTATCGTGTCAGCCATTGTGACCAAATGCGTATCGATGATTTTGCCAATGGGGGCCCTAGGGAATTAAATGATGAAGAAGCATGGGATACCATAGAAAACTGTGCCCAATACTATTATAGAGTAGACAACCCAACAAACAACATCACAAATCAATCAAAAACAAGTTTGATGGAGCAAACAGGAAGTTTATCTGGGGATGATTACTTTGGGATACCTGTGTGGTTGTCACCTAAAGCCATAGTACAAAACAAACACATAGGTAATCTAGATAAAATGGAGGATGAGGTAAGTAACGTAAGCCCACCAAGTACCCCACAAATCCTACCATCATTTGAGGCACACACACCGCCCGTGACTTACCCGGAAGAAGTAGAGGAGACTATAGGAACCCCAATTGAGGTAGAACCCTTGGACCAAGCACCACTAGAGGATATAGGTTTGAACACTTGTAGTGATAACCTTACTCCTAGTTCTAGGGAAGTTCCTAGTTTTGATGAACCGGAGCCTCAACTTAATCCGGTACCTAATCTTCCATCCTTGGATGTGAATTTAGGAATTGAAATAGGTTCCGATCCACCCATCAAACCATATAGTCCGGGTAGTCTTAAGATAAAGGTAGTAGACCCCAAGCCTTGTAGAGAGGAAGTTGACATAGGAGTGAACCATGACCTTACATACTTACATCACCCATTCATGATTGATCACAAGACACATTATGGGTTTAAACCGGGTTTATTAGGTCAAGATGGATTCCCAACTAGGAGTCTCTCGAAATTGATAGAAGATGATCCCTTTCTAAGAGAAAATCTTAATTCACCCACTAACCCAATTGAATTAGGTAAGGCTATGATGATAGGATCCCGCATCTTTGAGCATACAATTCATCCACCACTCTTCCCTCATAAGGCATATTCACACCCTAAGGGTGTGTATCGCTACTTTCACCCGCACTTAATCCTAAGTGTAGGGAAAACCTCACCTTTATCCGTGAAATAAGGGTAGAGTCAGGCTCGTGACTCGAACAAAAACAAGCGCTTCTTGGGAGGCAACCCATGTTTTGTGTGATTTTATTTGTTTGATTGTTATTTGCTTCCGTATGCATGCTTTATTTTTATTGTTGGTTGATCATGTTTCTCAATTAAAATGTGGAAATACTTTATTATGTTGTTTAGCCTAGTCTTAACTTCAACCTAAAGGTATTTTTGCAAAAGATAAGTGTAAGGGAAAACCCCAAATATGTTTTTTAAGAAACAAACCGATCATGATTCTCCACAATATTTAATGAACATGTGTATTCGTATTGTTAGAGTCAAATGCTTGTACTGAGTCATGATGTAGTTTTGCAGGATTTTCCAGGAAGTAGGACAAAGTTTTTCCAGAAATTTTCCGGAAACTTAACATAAAGATTTCTGCAGGTTCATTCTGACGGCGTCAGGCAATTGCTCTTGACGGCGTCAGGAGTCAAAAATCTGGAAATTTTATCAGTTTTGTTTTTCTAACGGAGTCTTATAAGTTTTTGTGAATTATTAAGTTTTATAATCTCCAGGAAATCTGCAAACTTCATCCCACAAGCATTATATCTTACTTTGTTTTCTAGGATTTAGTAACTTATATAGGATGCCGCCGATTTTACGCGAGGTTGCCTTGTCTACTTTTGTCAGGATTTACAGGTTATTTGAGACAAGAAGATGATTTATATTCTGGAAGGGAAGCTTTGATTGTTCGTTTTCTTGGAGGAAGATTTAACCTGGCCAACCTAAAATCCATACCGAGCGAATCAGGGGAGTATTTGAATTCATTCTCTTTACTTTTAACTTTTACATTCTTTACTTGAACATTGGGGACAATGTTCATCTTAAGTGTAAGGGGAGGGTAAAAAAGATGATACCTTACATATGCACTTTCGCTTGAGTTTGTTTTGTTTGATAGTAGATGAGTAATAAAACTATGAGAAATACTTGTTAGTGTAATTTTAGCGCCAAATTTAAAATTTTTTACAACATTTAGGAGTGAAACTTTAGCCATAGCAAGCGTCTCATGGATAGGAGGTTGTATGACTAGCACATAACCGTATATTCAGAAAAATTTTCCACCCAAAATTGTGAGGTTCGCCTTTAGATTTGATAGGAAAAGCATTTATTATTGGTGCTTATGAGTGTACCGGTAGCATTTAGATTCTAGAACTTGCGTTAGTGATGCATCCCGAGACCGCTAGTGAGACTACACTCGTGTAGTAAGATTTACTACATGATAAGAGGCATTAGGATCACCCTTGTGTTAAACTCGTATTACGATTACTTGACCATTTAAGTCATATTACTTGGCTAGTTAAGTCAACTAATTTTTCCCACACCCTTAGCGTTGTACTCATTTTTAGTACACGATACCCCTAGTACACCCCTCCGAGCCTATCTTTTCGTTTCTAACTTTAAGCATCTTACTTAAAGGAAGAATTTGTTACACCCCACTTAAATGTACACCCAAATCGCCTTAGCCTTCCATGTATGCGCTCATTTTTAGTGCATTATTGTTATGTGTTAAACCCTAAGTTAACTTTCTAATTGATTACATGGTTGCTAAGTCGAGTCATATCCTTGTACATATTGTTTTGGGATGATTGGGACTCATGGGTAAGTACTTATTTTATGGAGTAATGGGGAAGAACAACACTTATTACCCCCATATGTACGTTAATCTTAAAAGTGCTCCAAGTGTTTTGATTTTCTTAATTCGAGTCATTAGAATAGTTTAATGTAAAGTATGTAAAGATTCAAGTGTAAGGGGAATGCTCAAACCCCTATGATGTATTATTTTGGATGGTAGGGTAAGAGTGTATGAAAAAAAAAAAAAAAAAAAAAAAAAAAAAAAAAAAAATCGAAAAAATCAAGAAAAAGAAAAAAATTAGAAAAAGAAAAAAAAAAATAGAAAAGAAAGAGAGAAAAAACATACGGACTACCATCCCGTTTTCATTCTATGTTTATTTTATGTTTTAGTTATTTTTCATTGATTAGCTTAAGTCGAGTCTAGTCTTGGCTTAGCAACGCCATCTTGTACATGTAATTAACTAAGATTGTTAACTCGCCACCAGTAAAATCCCCTTTATCCAACAAAACCGTGTAATTCATATCCCTACACCTAACATTATAACCCTTTAAAAAGACCTCTTTGATAGTTTATCCTAGGTGCTTACGCCATGTGGTGGAGGTTTGATCCTTTCCCAAGCCTATGGTAATCTATTTTGCTATGACAGGTAGTGAGAGATATCTTCCATTTCCATAATGTTATATTACTTTATTACACCCGAGAGATGTGAGTATCTAAACACTATTTGTGAGGTGCTTGTGTATGACCTCCGTGCTTGTCTATTGGTCTTTGGTGGAATGATTATTTGTTGTAATTACTTTTATATTAGTGTTAAATGACCCCTAACTTGTCTTTTGAGTAGAATAAAAGCTCATTTGCTTGAGGACATGCAAATCTCAAGTGTAAGGGTATATGATGAGGCGAAAAATGATCCGTTTTTAGGGGGTCATTTAAGCCCGAATCCGAATTTATTTGATCAAATATTGCCCTAAATCGTTCCTTTTGTGATTTTAGGTGTTTGGAGAGCGAATTCTGGAAAAGAGGCTATTTTGGACGTTTTTGGAGCATAAAGTGAAGAAAACGACAAAGTACCAAAAATCCAAGCTGGAAATACAAGGTGACGGCGTCAAGGGTTTGCTCTTGACGGCGTCAGACATGAAGAATAAATTACCGTAGCTGGTGACGGCGTCAGATGGAGTTATGACGGCGTCAAAGTGGCCAAGGATAATTTACCGTGGGTGGTGACGGCGTCACATAGGCCGTCACGATTTTATCTAGGGCGTCCGAGGAAGTATATGGCGGCGAGTTGACGGCGTCAGATTTTACTCTTGACGCCGTCAGGACAATTTTCCTATATATAGTTTTCTAGTTTTTTCATTAAAAGAGAGAGAAGTTTTGGTGAAACCCTAAAGACGATTTTGGTGCCTCTTTTACAGGTTTTTCAAGGGTTCCAAACCCTTGAGACCTTGCATTGTAATTGAGATAAGTATACTCTTAATTCAATCAATATGTCTATGTGTTGGTTGTCTATCTTTTGTTCTTATCTTAATTCTACTATGCTAGGCTAAATTTCCTTTGTGTTTGCTTAGATCTAATGAAACCTAGATGTTGATTATGTGTTGATTACTTGTCTATTCTTGTTTTGAATGAATGATATTATATGTTAGGCTTAAGAAAACTGGCAGATCTCCAAATGGTAACATGCTTGAACGTCTTAAGAAACATGAACCGAGGCGTACTAGGTCTTTATTGGTTGTATTTAATGCATGAGCCACTGTTTACAATCCCTATAGTTGTGCTGGGTCATGGTGTAGGAGGAGATAAGAGCTCATAGAGTTGGGGAGTTATGTATGCCACTCCACGAATGGTATTAAGGAATACAACCCGTCATTCATACAAGTGTAACAAGTAATTAACATGTAAAAGATATCTAGGGAGTAATGAAGTCTAAGTAAACACAATTTCTCCAACCACTGCTCACAACCTTAGTTTAATATTAGTTTAATTTCATTTTTTAATTAGTTATAAAGTAGTTTTTGGGTTAGTTGATTAGCAACTAATTCCGCCCACTCCTTCAAAACCCGAGATTTTAATTGTTTTCATAAAAATATAAAAATACAAAAATAATCATCTCTCACCTCTAGAACTATTAATTAGGTTTTCTAATCCTAGCGACACTATTCCTAAGCTGAACGATCAATCCCCCGGTACTTGTCACTATACTATACTACAACGATCAGGTACACTGCCTGGTGGGGGTTGTAAGCCTCGCGAGATCCCTCGAGAGGTAAAGCAAGGTGCGATTCCCACGCATCACTGTTGAAGCATCTCCTTCTTTTGATTGGTAGTTATCAATAACATCTTCTTTAACTGATTCTTCTTTTTGCTTTCCCCTTTTACATACCTTAAAGACAACGTCAATAATCAAAGCTAACCCCACGAACGCATAGCCTGAGTACATGAGGATCTCGGTTGAAGTTGTCCCACTCTTTTATTCGAGTTTTGTGCAGCATTTTGGGGGTGTGGCTGATTCATTTTCATTTTCACACTTGTTTGGCAACGGAACGCCACATAATTTAGGATTACCAAGATAGCTGGTAGGAGTAAAACGGTCACCACCAGGTGGAATACGGCCAGTAAAATTATTGTTGAAAACATTGAAGGTTTCCAGATTATCGAAGTCGGATTCGAGTATGGATCCTGAAAACAGATTGTTTTGAGCAATGAAATCTATTAATCCCGAGATTCAGGGCAAGCTAGGCAAATCTCCAGTGAACCTGTTATCCGATATCTCGAGTATTTTGAGATTGTTCAACTCGAGAGAGAATCAGGAAGTTTTCCCGAAAATTGGTTTCCATTTATGTTCAAGTGGGTGAGCTTTTTGCAGTTAGCAATCGCGTCAATTCTCCCCATGGAGATTATTGTTATCGAGGTCAATAACATCAATAGAAGTGGCAAGAGTTAGCAGCAGTTAGTCAAATTTTGGATAAACAATGAAGCAACATCATTGTCAAGATGGTTAAATCATATACTAAACCGTTATTTGGTTAATAGGTGACATTTCATCATCATTAACAAAAAAAAAAAAAAAAAAAAAAAAAAAAAAAGAGTGACCGAAATCTGGGTTTGGTCACCGGAGAAGATGAAGATGAAGGGTAAATGGTGGTTGTGAGGTGGTGGTGGTGCCGGTTGTGTGGTGGTAAAGGAAGGTGGTGATGTAAAATAAAAGAAGGGAAGAAGACAAGGGTAAATTAGTCATTTCACATGGGATTTGACTTTGACTAACGGGTTTTAGTAACGAGCGTTAGCAAAAATGGAAAATTTGCAACTACAGTAACGGTTCAAGGGCATAACTCGCAAAAAAACCGGAACGTTAGGGACATTTCTCGCAAATTTTCAGAAATGGGGACATTTCTCTCAAAAATCGCAAAGTTTAGGGACATTTTTTGCAGTTTACTCTTATTTGTCGGTTGTAGTTTGAAGTGGCTTGGTGCTTCAAAGTTCAATCGTTCACATATATAAATGGATTGTACGGTGCACTTAGTTCTTTCTTCATTTATTTATTTAATTTATTTTATATTTTTGAAGTGGCTTGGTGCTTGAATTTATAATTTAGCAAACAAAATCAAATTCATAAAATTGAAATAACTCCAAACATACATACCTGTTAGCATATAAACCACCGCTGACAAACAACCAATGAACCAATCACCATCTTCGTCGCCCACATAAACCCACCGTTGTTTTATGCAGAAAACTAACTCCCATAAAAAATGTTTCCGGTATTGTTCAAGACGGTTTTAAAGATTAGGAAGGTCATGACTCGAGGAATGGATAACATGTCCTAACCACCGGTAACACTTGCAGTAGGACTAAATAAATTCAGATAAATGACCAACCACTGTTCAGTATTCACGCACATCAAGCCTATGTGTATCCTGTCCTGGTATATAAACCACTGTACTAGATAAAAGAGCAAGAGATATCCTTTAATAAAGATAGTTACAACTAATAGCTCCTCCACAACCTTAAACAACACATTATAATGACTTTGGATTTAGAGTCATTTTGTTCTTGCTCTTCAGTCATACAAAGGATCTAGAGTCATAAATTTACATACAACTTGACTATATCTTTGTTTTGGCATGAATATGACGTATATACACAAATTTAAGCACATTGGAGTTGAGATAGTTGACCTTTCTGCCATTCCAGCTAATGGAAATAGGTATCGATACTTCGAATTTTAAGCTACAGAAGGGTGGTTCACAAGTCACAACAAAGCAATGAGCCGAACCATCTCGCAGGCTATTTGATTTCAAGAACTTCACTCCCACACAACGACCTTAATTTATTCAGCCACAATTCCTGAGGCTGCACACCAGCCGCCCTTATCTGATAAAGGAACTTAATGGCTTCAACAAGGCACCCGTTTTGTACCAAATTAGTCAGCATAGCATTCCAACACGCCTGATTCCTCCTACTTTCATTCATATCAAAAACCCTTTTCGCATCATTCATCAACCCGAACTTCCCATACATATTAACTGTAGCAACAGGCATTTTAGGGCAATACTGTTCATTAAAATTCGAAACTATTTGTAACAATTGAAAATTTTTCAGACTTATTTTAGTATATATAAAAAAAAAAAAAATTATTATGTTTATTATTATTATTATCTATATTTCATTTTCGACGATTTCCGAACTCATTTGATTTGAAAATGTGAGGACTGAACACAACGCGTACTGGCACAACCTAAAAATCACAAAACGAATCGATGTATTTAATTAAATCAACAACGAGAAAGTTATACGAATTAATACTCATTGTCATCGGAAAAATAATTCCGAACGTAATGGCGAAGATCCCGTATTTTAAAACATAAGTTTACTACATTAAATGGGGCCGACACTCTAAATTTTATAAAAGATAAAAAGAATTACAAAACTGGTCCCTGGAGTATAATTTACACGACCGCCCCTCACATGGAAATGTTACAGTTTGGTCCCTAGGGCTTCCATATAAAAGGCTTCATAACTCTCTCTTCCATATTAATACCACAATCACTGGAATCCCAACTCCGGCGCCGCTTCCGTTTTCCGGCCAACTTCCGACCAACCATTTTATTAAACCGACGCATAGGTCGAGGCTAGTACATCATTTCTGGAAAGTTTAAGGTCAAAGGAGCTCGTCTGGTCCATGTTTGAAGCTTCACCGCCACCCACCGTCGCTCACCACTTCACGCCGCCGTGAGCCACCACCACCTCTCATCCTTCTCTTTCGTTTGGTAAGAGCCACGCGCCACTCCCTCCCTTATTTCCTTCATCTTTGCAAAACCCTAATCGGATCTAATAAAACTAAACGAGTTTATACTTAAAACTAATTAAACTTAACGTTTTTAACTAAACTCGTGTGGATAATAAACGTTTTGTATCTAAACTCGACCGACTCGTGACTGAGTCAACTCGACTCAGTGGTTGAGTGAGTTAACTCGTGGCAATACTTAATCACGTTCTATTTATTTCTTCATTTGTGGGCTTATAATCATCATTGTATATTTATTTTTTTATTTGGTTACTGTTTTGGGTCAACAACTAAAATTTTGCATCGAGTGGTCTATTATTATTATGTTTGTGTTTGTTAGTGTCAGTCATTTAGGATGCGTGTTTGTCTCGGTGTAATCGTATGACACCAAGGGGTGTTGTGTTTGGTTACACTCCTAGCTTGACACGACTCTCTTTAGGGTGTGTCTTTGCTCGGTCAGCAAGAGTAACCACAACTGTGGTCATTAAATGCTGGTATTTGTGTGGTGAATTGCATCCGACTAAGTGACACCACAAATGGTGTTGGTTTGGTTCGGTTAAGCCTCGACAACACTAGGGTGACGAGTCTTGTGTTTTGGTTATTTTGAAAACAACTAGAGTCTGTTTGGTTATTTTTCGGTTTGCAAAAGATATCACATAGAAACTAATTTTATTCTTTTTCCTTACACACATAAATGTACACGACAAGGTTAGTAAGTATAAAATCTATTATAGTTTATAATTTTCTGTTTGAAACATAAACTCTTGCACCAAAGTTAGCATAAAATCTTTTAAGCTGATAAAGTAAAAGGTTGTATTTTGTTGGTATTTATGTTTTGAGATGAGTTGCGTTTGGTTTGTAAAAAAAAATTAATAAAGGGTAAGTCTGTTTGTCATGATTAGTGTATGTCGCGACTGTTTTGTCATGTGTGTCCTTTTGTGTGAGTTATATATTTCGATGACGATTGGATGCTATCGAAGTTATACAGGGGATTTTGACACCAATTCACTAAATTTGTAAAAGTTATTGTAATAGATTAATTATTCAGAAAATCCTTGTAACCGTTATTGGATTTATGGTATTAGTGTAGGAGTTATTGTATAATTTGATACAAGGGACGGAAGAATATGTTAGACTCAATAGAGCTTAATATATTTGGACCCGAACGGACACAAATTATCCAATAAGCCGAAAACTAATGTACACGCGAATGATAACGATATATATAAACTTGACTAAAATGTATAAAAACTTATAATAAAACTTGTTTGCAAATATTCACGTTAACTCGGAAATGTACTACAAATGGAAGTGTTACGTTTCAACATTTATAAACTCAAACATTATTCAATTCTTATAAAACTTATATAACTCGATTTTATTCAAAACTTACACAAGTTATACTTTCGGGATTCGGGGTAAACATCCAACTCGTTTATCGACTCATCTCTAGTCTTATTTTCATTTGATATCGTTTATTCGTTCATATTCGTTTCTATTGTTTTGGCGTGAGTTACTGTTTGATTGTCCGTTTTACTATTATTGCACGAGAACGTCCTACTCTCTTATTCATTCTTTTCTTGTTAATTTTCTGACCTTTATCGTCTTAATATATCTCGAACGTCCACACGAGATACAAATGTTTACTTCTTTTATCGCCATTGAAGACTAAATCTTTTTATATTAATACAAGTATTCAACAAATGCCATATTATAAATTACTTGAGGATTATTTTCTGAAACATGTTATTTATTAAGGTTGTGCCGATCGCGTACCGTTGTGCCTTACTTCTTGATATTGTTTGTATTACCGGGATTCTTCATTGCCAAGGTGAGTTCTCGTAGCCCCACTTTTATATATGTTTTCTTTGGGGGAGAATGGTACTCAATGCTTTCTAACTGTTTTCATGCTGTGACTAAACGTTTTCATGCTTTACTTTGGACAATTATGTGAGTTTGATTGCAATTATATGCTATGTGGTATACTATTACGTTTGCGAGCATGCGCTACTGTTTAACTCCGTATGGGGCCGAAGCATAAGGATAGTACTATCCGGGGTCGCTCCCCGCTATTATTTATTTGTGTGACATCTTGGCAGGTTCAGTTTAGCGCTATTAAAACTTTTCTTTCATTTCATGCTATAATTGCTTATCTCTCTCACTATTGTCCTACCTAGTATCGTTCACACCTTCGTGGTTCACTTTCAAACCTACGAGCTCACCAACATTATGTTGACGTTTTCTAGTACCATTTTCAGGTGGATCATTATAAAGGTATTTGAAGGCACGTTTATTGGAGTCAGATTATTTGTCGTGTTGCTACTATGTTTTCAAGACAACAATATTTCAAAAGAGACATGTTTTTATATCACTTTGAGACAAGGATTGCTTTGTAAAGGTTGTAAACTATTGTCGTAAAAGTTTTAATGTACGAATCTATGATGTTAAGCAATGTGCCTTTCTTCGTTACACCTCGTGTTTCCGCCTTAGACGGGGTGTGACAGAATGGTATCAGAGCCTAAGGTTATAGAGAATACCGGTTTTTCTAAAATAAAAACCTAAACTATAACCAGACTAAAGTTTTTATAAAACCCCAAACATGGTACGAGTTGATTAGCCCGATTATTCTATTGTTTTTCCTAAATTATGCATAGCCTGATCAACTATGCTTAATTCAGGAGCGATCATGGTGTAATGGGGGGTAGTTACCTTAGATCGTGTTTGGTTGGAGTCGTAGTCTAGATCACCTGAAAATGCATTGGACTATGTATGTGCATCTGCCTTACGTGTTATGTTGTTATTTGAGTTGATATGACATGGGTTGAGTTAGAGTATTTCATGTACCATTCCCTATACTCGTACGCTTAATATTAGTTATCCTCATACGCAAACAAAACTCATACTATATATTTTTGCTAAATATATATAGCGATACGTTATTTTGGGTAAACTATTTTGGAAACGTTATTTTGGATACGCTATACAATTTTGAATACTATTTTGGACGGTCAACATTGGTCTTGCTATTTTGAAAATGCATTATATTGATATGGTATTTTGGAGAACTATTTTGGGACATACTATTTTGGAAACGTTATTTTGGATTACTATTCGAAAGCTATTTTGGAAACATGATTACTTTAGTATTGCCCTATGCCATTATGTCACATGCCTTGTTCCCCAACATTATTTCCCTGATTAGCAAGTCTGACCACACCACATTAAAAGCCGATGAGTTGGATGACATCATTAGTTGCCTTAGGAAGCAACCCACATGTCAAAATGGATACCTTAATGGTTTAGTTGTACGATTAGGACCTTGGAGATTGCAAGCGGGTTGATAGAACCCATGAGAAGATAGTGACCTTAAGCGTGTTAATTGAGTTGTTTGTGTTGACCATGATAGCCATGTTCGCCTTAGTGTGTCGTGTTCCGAAGGTGGTACTAGTTAGATAATTTAAATATTGTTGGTCAAATTTTTTTTTTATTGTGCGAATGAAAGATTTTCTTGCGAACTTTATACAACATGTTGAGCTGGCAATCCTTTTTAATTGGACCGTGTTATAATGTTTCTTCAAAACCAAATTTTGTTGATAGTGGAAATTGCCCTAAAATACTTAGAATAATTTGCTGATTTTCAAAAAGGGTCGGTTCGCTTTGGTATAAAAATCATATTAAATATTTGTCCCAGACGTAATCAAAAAAAAAAAAAAAAAAAAAAAAAAAAAAAAAAAATCTATTATTTAACTTTTTGGTAGTCATATATTTTCACATGAGTATAGTAGTTGAAAACTTCAAACGATGTTGCTTCAACATACATTTATGGTCAAATTCTTTACAAATTTCCAAAACCATGCCTCCAAGAGGGAACACGCACCAATCATGTACAAACCTCGAGAAGCAATCACAATGCCTACATATTAGGTGACCTTAGAAGTGAATCAAACACCTCTGTCCGAGACTGTCGGTAGCAATGCATCGTGCCTTGACTCTATTCCTTCGAAGCACAACCTTCCTACTCATTCCACAAGATAATATTCTCGTGATGATCGAAGCGCGTTGCACTAAACAATTAGTGTTACTCAAGAGACAACATATCCTTTTTCAGAGTCCTAGATAGGTTAGTCACATTAGGACATGATTTCACTCTTATATTTGGATATCAAGAAGTTGCACTGAACCATAAGATCATTGGCTTTCACTTGTAGCAAGACTAACACCTCTCGACGTAGTACCCGCTTGCCAACAATTTTGAGTCATTATATACTTTGGTCCTGCCTAGAGGAATTGAGCACTTAGACGTAAGAACCTTGCCCAATATTGATCTTCAAGCGTTCCGGATCATTGACACCAAGTTCTGCCTATAAGCCTCTTGATTCATAAGAACATCGTCTTTAACTGTTCATGCATACCTGACGACACGTTCTTCCCTGGTGTTTTCACACCAATGGCCCTTCCCTCAAAAGTCTTATACTCGATGTGAGGCTATTAATGACCTCTATCTTCATTAATCGATCTCTATTGGATTCTACTCATTCCTTCCAGATGATTACGCCAACAAACTTTTCCTTCATGATATTATTTCCAAACTACGATTGAACTCCGTGCCACGTGTTGAGTATTCCTCCTTACTTCCTCCAACTGCCATGGAAAAACTTTCTTCATATTAGGGAGCCTTCATCCTACTCCTTCAATCTTCGTAGTCGACGATCGTTCTTTCATTTAGAGGTGTAGCCTTAATAATTTTCCAATCCCGCATGATTTTTCCCTTGACTTTTGGTCAACAACTCCCTCCCAATAGCCACATCAAATTCACCTGACTACACTGTAATCCATTCCACCAGATTTTCTCCTCATCAATGCCACTAAGAATACCATCAATGATTCCTTCAGTAAAATCTTTCTCTATCCGCAATTTTTTTTCCAGCTAACATTCCATTTAATTCCTTTGATCCATGACTCACGCGACGACATGAAGAAATCGCAAAGCATCTTTTAGCACCAGATGTCAGATGGAAGCAAGTATGTTACAGACGAGGAAGATACAGATACAACACCCGGTGCTACCCTTACTTTCTCATCAATAGCTCTTAAAGCTCACACTTTTCATTAGACTCTCCATTTTTATCATGTTGATCCTTCCTGATAGCGGTTTCGACCCTTGTGAGTCCACGGAGGCCACAATCTTCATAATTCAACTAAATAGGTGCAGTCTAGCTTAAAGTGACCTAAATGACTATAATTGTATCAAAGTGCTCGTGCTAAATCTATACCGTGCCATACTCATACACCTACTTCAGCTCGCCTCATCAAGATTAGGAAAACTTCCTTCAAAGCCTACCTATGTAATCTCAAAGACAGTTTCCTTCCCCGTTGCCTCCCTCTACCAATTTTTTTTTCCCTAAGTGACATTGATCTTCTTTGCTAATCCCACTAATCTTAGCCGTAAGTACCTATTCGTTTATTTTGAGCAATTCAGTTCTTGTTTGATGAGTTGCGAGATTAAGCTAAAATCAAGTTGCTACTTAGTTTAAGGTTTTGATGCCTTTGCTCGATGACGAAAAAGCTTAACCCATCGAATTTAGCCACCCGATAGTTTACCCTTGACTGCCTATTATTTCACTTGGAAGTATGAAATTGGATTAAGTCATCACAGGTTACAACTTCTAGTAGTATTTACCCTTGTCACATAAGTTACGACCGCGACCTTTGATCCCTGATTCGAATTCTAGTTCTCTTGTCATGACTTTGACCTTTGTTAGGTCCTACGTACACGCGCTAGTCTATTTCAGTAAGAGCAGATGAAAATATAAATTCTAACATAGTGGCCTAAGTCATTTCCAGCAGACTAGTAGACCTACTAACAAGATTTGTCATCTTAATCTACAAACACCTTTCTAGAATTTAGTGGTTAACTTGTGAAGAAAACCGTAAGTTAACCCTAGCTGGCGATTACCCCATGAGGAGTCAGATTTACAAACTATTTCGTATTGTGGAAGAGCCAACTGAAACTTAGACGAGACAAGAGTCCAATTATAAGTTTATTTGAGCATAGACAGTGTACATGAGTTACTTTGGAATGAAAGGACCAACTGAGACTTAAGTACCCACACTTTTTGGCATTGGTACTAGCTGAATTTTGAGGACAAAATTCCATTAACGGGGATGTACTGTAGCAACAGGCATTTTAGGGCAATACTGTTCATTAAAATTCGAAACTATTTGTAACAATTGAAAATTTTTCAGACTTATTTTAGTATATAAAAAAAAAAAAAAAAGTTATTATGTTTATTATTATTATTATTATCTATATTTCATTTTCGACGATTTCCGAACTCATTTGATTTGAAAATGTGAGGACTGAACACAACGCGTACTGGCACAACCTAAAAATCACAAAACGAATCGATGTATTTAATTAAATCAACAACGAGAAAGTTATACGAATTAATACTCATTGTCATCGGAAAAATAATTCCGAACGTAATGGCGAAGATCCCGTATTTTAAAACATAAGTTTACTACATTAAATGGGGCCGACACTCTAAATTTTATAAAAGATAAAAAGAATTACAAAACTGGTCCCTGGAGTATAATTTACACGACCGCCCCTCACATGGAAATGTTACAGTTTGGTCCCTAGGGCTTCCATATAAAAGGCTTCATAACTCTCTCTTCCATATTAATACCACAATCACTGGAATCCCAACTCCGGCGCCGCTTCCGTTTTCCGGCCAACTTCCGACCAACCATTTTATTAAACCGACGCATAGGTCGAGGCTAGTACATCATTTCTGGAAAGTTTAAGGTCAAAGGAGCTCGTCTGGTCCATGTTTGAAGCTTCACCGCCACCCACCGTCGCTCACCACTTCACGCCGCCGTGAGCCACCACCACCTCTCATCCTTCTCTTTCGTTTGGTAAGAGCCACGCGCCACTCCCTCCCTTATTTCCTTCATCTTTGCAAAACCCTAATCGGATCTAATAAAACTAAACGAGTTTATACTTAAAACTAATTAAACTTAACGTTTTTAACTAAACTCGTGTGGATAATAAACGTTTTGTATCTAAACTCGACCGACTCGTGACTGAGTCAACTCGACTCAGTGGTTGAGTGAGTTAACTCGTGGCAATACTTAATCACCTTCTATTTATTTCTTCATTTGTGGGCTTATAATCATCATTGTATATTTATTTTTTTATTTGGTTACTGTTTTGGGTCAACAACTAAAATTTTGCATCGAGTGGTCTATTATTATTATGTTTGTGTTTGTTAGTGTCAGTCATTTAGGATGCGTGTTTGTCTCGGTGTAATCGTATGACACCAAGGGGTGTTGTGTTTGGTTACACTCCTAGCTTGACACGACTCTCTTTAGGGTGTGTCTTTGCTCGGTCAGCAAGAGTAACCACAACTGTGGTCATTAAATGCTGGTATTTGTGTGGTGAATTGCATCCGACTAAGTGACACCACAAATGGTGTTGGTTTGGTTCGGTTAAGCCTCGACAACACTAGGGTGACGAGTCTTGTGTTTTGGTTATTTTGAAAACAACTAGAGTCTGTTTGGTTATTTTTCGGTTTGCAAAAGATATCACATAGAAACTAATTTTATTCTTTTTCCTTACACACATAAATGTACACGACAAGGTTAGTAAGTATAAAATCTATTATAGTTTATAATTTTCTGTTTGAAACATAAACTCTTGCACCAAAGTTAGCATAAAATCTTTTAAGCTGATAAAGTAAAAGGTTGTATTTTGTTGGTATTTATGTTTTGAGATGAGTTGCGTTTGGTTTGTAAAAAAAAATTAATAAAGGGTAAGTCTGTTTGTCATGATTAGTGTATGTCGCGACTGTTTTGTCATGTGTGTCCTTTTGTGTGAGTTATATATTTCGATGACGATTGGATGCTATCGAAGTTATACAGGGGATTTTGACACCAATTCACTAAATTTGTAAAAGTTATTGTAATAGATTAATTATTCAGAAAATCCTTGTAACCGTTATTGGATTTATGGTATTAGTGTAGGAGTTATTGTATAATTTGATACAAGGGACGGAAGAATATGTTAGACTCAATAGAGCTTAATATATTTGGACCCGAACGGACACAAATTATCCAATAAGCCGAAAACTAATATACACGCGAATGATAACGATATATATAAACTTGACTAAAATGTATAAAAACTTATAATAAAACTTGTTTGCAAATATTCACGTTAACTCGGAAATGTACTACAAATGGAAGTGTTACGTTTCAACATTTATAAACTCAAACATTATTCAATTCTTATAAAACTTATATAACTCGATTTTATTCAAAACTTACACAAGTTATACTTTCGGGATTCGGGGTAAACATCCAACTCGTTTATCGACTCATCTCTAGTCTTATTTTCATTTGATATCGTTTATTCGTTCATATTCGTTTCTATTGTTTTGGCGTGAGTTACTGTTTGATTGTCCGTTTTACTATTATTGCACGAGAACGTCCTACTCTCTTATTCATTCTTTTCTTGTTAATTTTCTGACCTTTATCGTCTTAATATATCTCGAACGTCCACACGAGATACAAATGTTTACTTCTTTTATCGCCATTGAAGACTAAATCTTTTTATATTAATACAAGTATTCAACAAATGCCATATTATAAATTACTTGAGGATTATTTTCTGAAACATGTTATTTATTAAGGTTGTGCCGATCGCGTACCGTTGTGCCTTACTTCTTGATATTGTTTGTATTACCGGGATTCTTCATTGCCAAGGTGAGTTCTCGTAGCCCCACTTTTATATATGTTTTCTTTGGGGGAGAATGGTACTCAATGCTTTCTAACTGTTTTCATGCTGTGACTAAACGTTTTCATGCTTTACTTTGGACAATTATGTGAGTTTGATTGCAATTATATGCTATGTGGTATACTATTACGTTTGCGAGCATGCGCTACTGTTTAACTCCGTATGGGGCCGAAGCATAAGGATAGTACTATCCGGGGTCGCTCCCCGCTATTATTTATTTGTGTGACATCTTGGCAGGTTCAGTTTAGCGCTATTAAAACTTTTCTTTCATTTCATGCTATAATTGCTTATCTCTCTCACTATTGTCCTACCTAGTATCGTTCACACCTTCGTGGTTCACTTTCAAACCTACGAGCTCACCAACATTATGTTGACGTTTTCTAGTACCATTTTCAGGTGGATCATTATAAAGGTATTTGAAGGCACGTTTATTGGAGTCAGATTATTTGTCGTGTTGCTACTATGTTTTCAAGACAACAATATTTCAAAAGAGACATGTTTTTATATCACTTTGAGACAAGGATTGCTTTGTAAAGGTTGTAAACTATTGTCGTAAAAGTTTTAATGTACGAATCTATGATGTTAAGCAATGTGCCTTTCTTCGTTACACCTCGTGTTTCCGCCTTAGACGGGGTGTGACATTAACCAACCCACACTGCACATAACTCTTCGAAGCCAATCCTAACTTAATCGCATTAGCATGAACCTGTTCACCACAGTTCCCATCATCACTTATCTTAGAACAAGCACTAAGCACACTAGACAACGTAAAGCTATTCTTCCTAACACCCTCTTTCCCCATCTCATTAAAAACCTCAAAAACCTCACGAAACCGTTCCTCCTTACAATTATTAATAATCTTAGCCGTCCAAACCACAACATTTCTCCTCGAGCCAATCTGATCAAAAACCAAATCCCCTTCCTCAAAACACCCAACCTTCCCATAAAAACTAATCAACGAACTCCCCACAAACAAATCACTTCCATACCCCGATTTCATCAACCACCCATGAACCTGCTCACCAAGTTCCACATTCATATTCTCCCCACACGCCTTAAGCACACACACCATAATCCAACTAACCGGAAAACTCCCGCAACTATACATTATATACCGAAACTTATCACATACAAACAGCCTAATCACTTCTTCATACTCACCATTATCAGCATAACCCGCAATCATAATCGCCCACGAATTAAAATCCCTTTTAGACATTTCATCAAACACTTTGCGCGCATTGTCCAAACTCCCACAAGACACATACATTAACAAACCTGATTAACTAAACTTAACGACAGTCGCTTTTTACGGGTTTTTGTCATATGGGTATGTATTAAAACTGCCTCATTTGAATATTGAAACTGAGTGCATTCTTTTATAAGTGAAATGTAGACGGCATCGGGTACGGGGAAACGGAACGTGTCGAGTAGGCGTAAGATATCGGATGGTGTGGTGGTTATAATGGCTTTTGGTTTGTGGGTTTTGATGGGTTTTAAGGATTTATGGTTGTGATTTTGGCGGGAAGGTTGTTTTAAGGATTCAAAGTAGCTGAGTTCGTTGGTTTTGTTTGAAGAATCATTGTGTGTGTGTTGGGTTGTTTGTGTAGACAAGACACAAGACTTGTGGTTTGTTTCACTTTATACATTTTGGTGGCAATTAAGGCCAAGCATGATAGACCGCGAATCGGATTGAATCGAGAAACCAGAACGATTGGACTTGACAGAACATATTTCGGTCAGTTCTTCGGTCCACTATTTTCCTCGTATCCAGTCTTTCGGTCTTAAGAAAAACCGGCCATTATCCTTTATTGGACCGGACCGGACCGATGAACCGAACCGGACCCAACCGACCCAGACCTGGACCGAACATATTTCTGTCGGTCCTTGGTCTCGTGTTTTGGGCCAAATCGGTTTTCAGTCTGGTTCGGCCTCAGTAAGTCCGGTGCGGTTTTCGGACCGTGATTAGCCCTACCGACAACGTCTTTGACTACTTGGTCGGTCAAAGGTTAAAACTCATATTGCACGAAAATTTTGTCTTGTTTGAATAATAGTTACTGCTTGCAACTAAATTTTATAGTCATGGTGTTGGTTACTGACTTACATGGCTCTGGACAAACTGTGGTCTTACGAAAAGAAGGCTATGTATACGACGATTTATATTTGCACCAAACGTGAAATGTCACATCTCTTTAACCATTATATGAGTTCAATATAGCATAATTACACTACAGAATTTACATACATATAGAGGATGATTAGCATATACGATTGACATTAACAATATTGTTCTGCTGACATGCGCGACAATTTAATGTCATCCATTAACATCAACATTGATGGAATAAGTCATTCACATTTGGCAAACATCAACTAAAGAATGTGTCATTTAAATCAGCATGATATATAGCCTCTCGGACCAACAACAGTCAATGAGCGACAACTGGAAATGGCGACTTGGCCAATGTACATACTCATATGAATGAGTTGATTTTGGGGTATTTTAACTTTTGTTAGCCAAACACGAAAGATTGCAAATCGAAAAAGAAACATCCAAATCAACAACAATCATTCTAAGGTTAGCATGTACAATTCTTGATCAGCTTGTAATCCAACCTATCATTCCAAAATCCACTATTCCTGTAATCCGCATTCATTCCGAATTCTCTACACCTAACTTTTGTATACGTTACGGGAGATTTTTATCAGTAGTCGGGTCGAATTCTATGAGGTTTAATTAGGCCTAGCTATAAGACTGTTGGTCACCCAACCTACGAGCTCCCCATCACGTTTAGCATGATTAAATTCCCTTTCTACATATTCTAATGATAATTGCAGCATTCCCCCAGGACCACAATCATCAGATATGCCTATGGAATTAAGCCCCACGTTTTTCTCCAACCAGTAGAGGTAACTCACATGGAACATCGACTTGAGCATGTCTTGTGGTGTACATACATCTTTCAATATCACCTGTTTAATTTATTTATTTTTTAAATTATTATTCAAAGATGAAGGCTTTAATTTATTTATTTTTTAAATTATTATTCAAAGATGAAGGCTTATAGTAGAGAAAAAGAAACTGTACATTTTCACCAAAAACAAGTTTAAGTCCATAAAGACTTTTGGTGGAAGATCCAAGTTTTATATTATGAGTCGTTAACTCCTCAAAGTTTCTTACTGGTTTATGAATTACGTCACTAAAATTCTTTTTGTTACAGAACTGACCACAAAAGTTTAAGGACTAAAACCTAATTTTTTGTAAAAGTATATAGGTTTCTTTTCATGAAAACCCAAAAATGAAATAAAAAGTAAAGATGATGAAAATAGAGGTTGGAGTTTGCTTACACAAACTTTGCCATTATGCGGAGTCAGGATGTAGCCTTGGTTTTTGTACAAGTCAAGTAGTGCATGTGCATCCGTTTTGGTTTTGACTATGTCGGAGAGCTTTGACCCAAGCTCTAGACGTTGTTCGATGGTAGCAGCGGCTTCTTTAGCTTCGGGTGAAAGTACTCTATTCTCTGCCTGGACGGACAAAAAGAATGATGTAATTCAGTAGAGTTGACAAAATGGGTAGGTTCAGTAACAGGTCAGACGGGTTTGGTTGTAGAGGGTCAATATAGTACGAGTCAAAACGGTTGAGATCAGGTTTGTAAGCAAATTTTTACTTCAAAGCTATCTATCCTATAGATATAAAGAAAAAGGGTCTACATCCGATGACTTACTTTGCTTGCTGGCTTTAGACTAAGGAGTGGTAGAGCAGGGAAAAAGGGCTCTTCATCATTGACCTCTTTAACCGAAGGAACAAGACCGCTTAGCAGATATTCACCAAAAACCAAGCCTGCATATTGGGCATAGAATAGTTCAGTATCACAAAATATCAAAATTGTGTAATTTTCTCGAAAATAGTAACAGACATAACTTTAAAAAGTGCCAAGTTTTATAAATCAATGCTTCATTCTACTGTGTGTTATACGTAAGGAACTTAGATGATATTAAGAATGGAAGTGAAAAGGAAGTACTTGCACGATAAGGATTTAAAGTCCTTAGTTGAATGGATTGATAAGATTTGAGATTGCAGAACATGTGGATCCAAGTCACTGCACCAAACGAAGCAAGAGCCAAAGGTGTTGAAGCTTGTATGCAATTAGCTAATGCTATCCCGAGCAGTATACCAACAGATTTGCTCACCATTCCCTGAGCTTCTCCCTTTGCTATTACCTGTCATTATAAAATTTCAGTTAATCATCACACAAAACAGTCATACCTATATGGAGAAGCATAAAAAATTATACTTCTTTTTTCTTTTCTTTTTTTTAATTTATGGCATCTGAAAACAAGCGTAACGAATAGGGAATTACCTCAGCAAAGTTCCTTTGAGCAGCGAAACCCGCATAAAAACAGCTTCTGGTAGCAGCCTGTCAAGTAAAGAGTTCAGCTTTATGAACATGCATAAACTGATATAAACTCCAATTAAATACCCCGGTTTTGAAACAAAACATATATATGTCATATACTGCTAAAGGTATGAACAAGGCACAACAAGGGCAAACAGACATCAAAAGGCTTTTTTCGCTATAATAACTAAAGACTCTATCATCAGCTTTATTACTAATCATGATGAAGCATCATTTTTAAAAATTTTAGGTTCAATTCATATGTATGGAAACCGATCACTCTGGATTTTATAAATAAAGCAGCATATGGTTGTAATCATCAGATATCATTAGTTATGGAAGGCATGCATTAATGATAAACAAGTCCAGTCCTTTGAGATAAATAGAATAATTTCTAATCATATCTTGTGGAAATACAATTACTATGTTACTATGTTAAAACCCTGAAGTGGCCACGTCAACCTCCTGAAAAAGGAGGGGGCTTTACCCGGTTTGAGTCTGTGTGGCGGTGGGTTCAAACCCCGTGGATTATTCAGCCAAAAGGTCGGAAACCATGGTTAACAAAAAAATAAATAAATAAATAAATAAATAAATAAATAAATAATTACAATTACAATTACAATTACTATGTTAAAATGAGCAAGATACCTGAATAAGTGCAGCTGCAGAACGCCCTGCTCCAGCAGCAGCACCAATTGGGACGAACAGATGAGGAAAAGCAGGTGTCAAGATTTCCATACCAAAAGCAGCGTTTTCCAGAAAATCAGCAAACAACCTCCAACCTTTTGGGTTCACATCAAAATGCCGCCCAAATTTTGACAAAAAGATTTTGCTCAAATACCCAATCCCATCCTTGAGTACCCAATTCACGGCTGCAGCAGTTGGAATTGCCCCTTTTCCCAACCCAACCGCATATAGCAATGACTACATGAAAAAAACAATAACTTAAAAATCAAACATAATGTAATCAAGCACCTATAACACAATCCTATGAAATAATCTATGAGCTTCTACAATGTGAATAAGCATAATAATGCAAGCCGTTAACTTTATCAACTGTTTGATCTTAAATTCCTTCGAAGACTGAAACCTACACCATGAACTTTATATTTTGTTTAAATTTTTAGGTAGTTAAAGCAATCGAATAAAATCTAGAGCAGAAAATTAGTCTTTTAAACTAAAATTTCAAGAGCTGATTCCCATTCTAATTCTCTATGTTTTAGGGCCGAAATTTGACAAGATTTAGAGAAAACTGATAGAAATTTAGCAAGCAGACTGAACTTTGAGAGCATATGAGAAATTATCTTAATGATCTTTCCCTTTAATCTAACGTGGATCCAATTTTTGTTCTTAAAGTACCAATAATCAATTGAAAAAAGTATCCAAGCAACCCCCTTACATCTCTCTAAGGAAGTGTTTGGCATTTCGATTTGACGCATTATGCCAACAGCCCAATATGCAATAGCAATAATGATAATCATAAGATTTGAAGGGGGTGTTTAGCATTTCATTCGGCTCATAGTGCTTGGATGTGGTTATGGTATTTGAGGTTCGAATAGTCAGATAACCAACTGTTAGTGTTTGACAAATTATAACTATAACGGTTTACATATATAATGACACCATCATAAACAGTTAATCAAAATCCTTTTCTAACACCTAATCATAAACTAAGGGGGTGTTTGGGATTGCTTAGCCCAGAAGGCGTAGCGAGCCCACACAACCATGTTGGGTCCAGCCCAGAAGGCAATGGCACCCTTCCCTTTACGCACGCGGGAGGAAACCCCTATCGCCCTAGACAAGACTCGAACTTGAGACCTTGCCTAGGAGGGTAAAACCTCCATACCGCTAAACCAGAGGCCCGTTTCACGCACAAATAATCAAATACATGGTTAAGATTATCAGCTACTTAAAAAACGCAATAATCAAGATTAATGATCCAAAACCAAACTCACGACACTACTAACCTAAGTAACGAAATACATCAAACCCCTACTCCAATATAAGTACATCCATACTTAAACATTCCCTAAAACACAAAACTAACAATTCAATAACCAAAACCCGAAAAAACCAAAATTCACTCACTTGAGTAGCGAGAACACTACTAACTTGAGCAGCAACACCTTGCACACTCCTCCAAACCGAATACTCCAAATAATCACTCGTAACACTTTCCGGATGCCCTTCGGGCAACATCAATCTCATAAAAACCTCCCTACATTCCCCCCACACATTCGCCATTTTCAACGCTTTCAAACCCGAAAAAAACGACAAGCCGCCATCCGCCACAACAAACTCATCACTCAAGTCATCAACAAAAAGCTTAGTTTTTCTACCACCCTTTACCTCAAAAACAACACCCTTATCATTTTCTTGAACATTTGCATAGGCTTTGTAACAGTGTTGGAACATCAAGGTTAGTAGTACACATAGTAAAAAGCCTTTTATGTGGTTTTCATTGCTGTCATCATTGTTGTTGTTGTTGAACCATCTGTCCCACCAGTTGTTTGGACCTGACCCACCATTGCCACCGGAGCTGCCACCGCTGGAGATGCCACCACCGGTGCCGGAGAAGGTGATGGTGGTGGAGAATGAAAGAGGGGGAAGTGGGGTCCACTGGTGGCGGAGAGTGGAGAAGGTGGAGGTGGTGGTTGGGAGGAGGAGGGAGGGTGGTGTGATGGTGGTTTGAGTGAGAAGAGCATGGTGAAATGTTTGGAGTTAACTACTCCCAGCGGGAGTAGCAAGCCCACCGGCAAGGGGGTGGTCACCACATATGGATTATGGCCCCTCCTTTGTTAGCGTTTTTAATTAATATTTAAAAAAAAAATTACTAAAAATAAATGAATCACTATTTTTTACCTATAAATACTCTATTTCCACTCATAAATACCTCCATAAACTTTTTTTAAAACCCCACTTAACTTCTTTACCATAAATTATAGATTTTTTTTTTTTTTTTTTTTTTTTTTTTTTTTTTTTTTTTGCAAAAGGTGAATCATTATATTAATATCAATCAATAACAGTTTGGGTAAAAGTCATAAATACTTAACATACTTATAATTTTGACTCATTCTACATAATGTATTTTTTTTTTTATTGTTAGAATGCTTAATTAAGTTTGTGTTTTTTTTCATTACGCATAACTAATAGGATTTGTTAAGGGTACTTTCGTCATTTCTTACGTCTTCATCTCTTACCTCACACCACCATAATTTCCAGCGCCTCCCTCCATTTCCCAACTTTACACAGACTATAAGTAAAAGAACCTAACGTATGCACATCCAATTTATAACCCACATCAATCATCTCATGATAAACAAGACTCGCAATATCCAACTTATCCGCTTCAAGAAACACTCGTAATACTATGCCATGGAGGTAACTTGCCACCACGAGGAACAACAAAAGCAAGTTCCATCCAAACACTTTTAAACATACAAAATATCTAATACTCCATAATATTTACATATTATACTTGCTAATACCAAACCCCATTCCAAAACACGATACTAGTAAATTCACGCAACCTTCAAACAATTCGACATCAGTCACATTCCAAAACAATCAACACACTAATTTACATCATGCGCTACTTAACTACATTCATAACGTAAGCTAACACAAACATATCCAAACACTAATTACCTACAACAATGTCAACTAACAAAATAACTTATTATCATTAAGTAGTGGTTTAATTAATTACCAGGACTGTAATTAGCATCAATAGCCATAACCTGAACCTTAGTTTCCATCCCCGTAGTCGGCGAAACCAACGACAACGAGTACCATCGGCCGATTTCGATAACTCGGAGCAACGAGAGGTGATACGCTGGCTGCCTGAACTCCATTTATCTACTGATATCATTCGTTTGTCCATTTCGGAGTGTTTGTATTTAGTTTTTACATGAACTCATGGAGCATTTTTAACTGGGGTTTTTTATGGTGATGATGATCCAAGGGTATTTAAGTCATTTTGCATAATAAAGAACCATTTGTTAAGCATTATGACAACTAATACGAACTTAATTAAGCATTTTGACAATAAAAAAAATACATTATGTAAAATGAGTCAAAATTCTAAGTATGTTAAGCATTTATGACTTTTACCCTAACAGTTTTCACATTCAATTATTCACACCTGGAATGAACATACTCATTCAGGGACATACTAAGAACAAGCTATACTAGCTATACTTTCCAAAAACAGACTGCAATAAGCAATTGCAGACAGTCTTCTTCAACAGCAGAACCACTTTTCAACAAAACCAATTCTTATACATCACAGAGTCAAGCTGCACTTTTATCTTGAACCATGCCATACTCAAGATTCACCTTTCATAGCACCTACCATCTAGCTACATTTCCACATCACCTATCCATCAAAACCATTCAACCAACACCCACGGTGGCTAAGACAAATAAGGTGTGTGGCTCCACTAGGTACCCATAACCCATCTATTGGGGGGCTCTTCCATAACAACCTACATTTCCTTCTCAAGAAAGGCTTCAGTTGTATAAAAACACACACCCTCAATGATGACCAACCATTGCCTCCTATGGTGATGTATTGAGTGGACCAAGAAGGTTCATCTTACACACCTCTTTATTCCACTCATCATATACCACCCACCCAAGCCACTTACCCTTCACAATGATCAACCCTACTTTATGGCACATTTCTCCAATTTAGACCTCTTTCTTTCATCATATACTCACTATTTCCTCCCAAGGCCAAATAGGAAGTATATAACTACTAGAAAAGGTACAGCCATATCAGAGAAACTCCAAGTTACAAGGAATTGATCCATTGTAGTAGCTTGCATATGTTCTGTTACTGAGACATGGCTTGTCCCAAACACTCCTTTAACAGGCAGTGTAGTAACAAAGATACTAGAACCATTACAAGTACACTATTCAAATTTTCTATCAGTATATTCTCTTCATATTCAAAATCTTTCCTGTGTAAATCGGAGCTTCAGTCACCATTAATAAAGATATCATACCTCACTGCCATCCCACTTCAGTAAAACTTGCTCCTTATTGACACATTGCATATCTACTTTCCAGTTATCCATAACTTTCTTCACTTGGGGAGACATTTTGACTTTAAGACTTAGAAGTTTGACTCTCACATTGTTGATGATCACATTTACAAGTTCTTGCCAGCTTCTCATTTCATTCCCAAACAATCTCTTATTTCTTTCCTGCCATATAAAGTATACACTAGCACCAAATACTAGTCTTCTGATCACACTCATAATGGATCTGTTGTTTGGTAGACAACATATTCTTTGTAATACTTCATTCCATTTATCACTCATATTATAGATTGTTCGCTTCCACATACAATCGATAAAATCAAAGCTTGTGTTGAGAAACTAATTGAGGAGGATACCGTTCGTCATCAAACGATTATCGACTTGGACGTGCAATTTGACAATGCAAGCACATCTAAAAATGATCTGAGGAAAGCATACGAAAAGTGCAATGACATTCTGCAAGAAAAACCGTGCTTTAATTGACACTTTTTTAAATGAAGAATCTTAGAAAGATTACAAAATGCATAATGTTTTTGTTTAGAAACTAGTTATAATACCCGTGTACGCACGGGTTTTTTCCTAAATTTTTTGATTATGTATTATTATCGATTAAGAAAACAACTTAACGTGCTCTAAATGGTTTTACTTGGTATATTAAAAATAGAAATCTTATGAACATCAGTCATAATCTATTTGTTATTTTTAGATAGGGATTTCGGTTTGAAAATTATCTTTTTATTATTGAAGCAAAAATGTCATGCACTAATATTTTTTAATTTGTGTTATAATTGGTATGTGGTAAAAGTCTTCATTAATATTTCGAAGATGATATTTTTAATGTGCATGAGATGTTAGTAAGGCAAGGCGTTATGGTATATCATCACCTCAATATAGCATATTGTGTATAGCTTTAAGCTAATTCATTTTTACGTTTTATGAATGACAATGATATCATGCTTACTAATATATTTTTGTGTGCAAAATTGTTCATTGTCATAAGTATGAGCTATTTACTATGTATGGTTGATCATAAATTACCAAATTAGCATATGATGCTTACATTATCGGTTTTGTGTTAAAAAAAAAAAAAAAAAAAAGTGATCAATAGAACTCAAATTGAATCTTACATTTATGTATAAGAATTATTTCACTCCAAAGCGGAACTCCATAAAAAAGGGGAAAAATAAATTAGTATTACATTTATAAAGTGAATTATAAATGCATTGAAAAATTGACAATTACATCTATACGAAAATTTTACTGGTATCTATGTTAAGATTGTTTAAATCCTTTTTAGTGCAACTTTCTTCCTAATTGGTTAAAAAATCAAAAGTAGAAGAAACATCATATAGTATGATATTCTGTATAAGGATAACCTGAATAAGCAGATAGATACCATAAGTTATATTCAAATTTGTATTCAAATTTAAATGGGCCAAAACGCAACAAAAAAGAGATGCAGTAACATTCTAAATTTTAGAAACCCCACGCAAATTCTACTTTTTTACATTTCTCCCATGTACCGTTTGATAGTAAGATTTGTTAAGGGCTGCTTTAAGAAACTAAAGTCATGATACATTTACAGATTCATCGATTTAATATGTACTGCAATTCTTCATTTCTTTTTTTCAAATGTCAATAAATAGTAGCTACTGTATTTCACTTTAAACTGCATGTTCATGATTCTAGAAAAAGATGTATTTCACAGCTCCTCTGCCTCAATAAATCTACCATATATCATGTTACGGTAAATATAACAATAGTGAAATGCCTGGCCAACATCAGCCCCAATCGTCAGCATCCTCGAGATATCCAACAGTAAGCTTTTTGATGTCTAAGGAAAACGGGTCATCAAGAAAAGAAAATCTCGACGAAAAGTCATCAGGATCTATACCCCGAATAGCATCTAAGAACAATCACACAATCAACAGCACTTCTACACAAAGAGCCAATTTTATCCTTTCAGAAAAAAATAATTAAAATAATAATAATAATAATAATAATAATTAAAAAAAAAAGCAGAATACAACAAACTCAACACAATAAAGGGCATATCATTATAACCAGGCTCTCAGACAAGCTCAACACCCCGGGTCAACCAACTGCAAAAAAAAGTTGGCCTTAATGCAGTCACCCACACTGAGCAGCAACGTAAGTTATTGAACCAGCGATTTCGGACTCCATTGCAAAAGGAACCATACCAGCTGAAGTGCAGGCAGCGGGCCCAGCAGATGAACTTGTAAGTACTCCTCAATGTTCCATGGGTCTCTGATTCGACCACAAAACCAAATATCATCATATGCCAGTTATCCAGTAACCAACCGCCCTTGCGGACTTCAACCTGTGTTAAGAGATAAGTGTCAACTTTAAAACAACTCAAATGTTAACTTATGAATGGGTTGTTTCGGGTTATGTTCTATATCTAATGGGTATTTTCAAAATATGATCAGGAAAAGGGGTTGAGCGTGTCTCTAAGTGTTTCTTTAATGCATAGAACCTCCCGAGTCTCTTTATTTAAGAATAAATATTTATTATTATGACAATGTATATTTGTAATCATAGTCAACGTGTCAACTATTTACGGAGTAATACATATAGTTTTTTTCAACAAAGTGTATTACGGGTCAACCTTGCCTAATTTAACCCGTACAAAGAGAATACTTGTCTTGATGTGTTTTTCACCATTCAAAGTTCCGGACCATGTGCAACAACATTAACCAGATAACGTCATACAGTCTTGTGTTCATACCTCTTGTAAATCCAAGTCTTGGCGTCGAGAACTTGATCTTTGAATGTAGTTGAACCCCAAGTGGTTTTATATTCAGGAACCGCAGAAATTTCCTTCAACCCATATGGTATTCCAAGAATTGGACCTATCATTTCCATAAATTACAATTAAGAATAAAGCTACAAAAGAATCTCATGATAGATAGATAACATCTTAAAATTATTAGCATTGCTAAAGTCTCCTACAATATCTTCCTACTAATCTTGTTACACACATAACATATTATGTATTTTTTTTTCTCACCCATTCTCTCTGTATCTAAACCGCCAATTCTCACACTCATCAGAATCTTATGTGTAAGATGATTATTAAGCACATCAAGTAAGATGATTTATCATTTTCCTAAAATTATATTAGATAGCACTCATATTTCAAAAAGATTAGAGATGCACTTTAGATCTGTTACAGCTTTACGGACAAAACTCAGAGATGGGCTTAAAAGAAATAGTTTATGGGCTTGATTTCACTTTCTTAACATTTTTTTGTTAATAAGTGTGGGATTATCTTATTCAGTTTTAAGTTTTAACTATCTTAAATGTTAGTTTTCACGCCATTATTATAGCCATGTCCATTTTGATCATTCCATGAAATCGAAACATTTTTATAACTCGAATTTATGGGCTTGATCATCGTTCCCTATATTTCTTAGGTGAACGGAAATTGCAACAAATTCTCCATAGTTCAAGAGTCCATCTTTGTCCAAATCACCCTACAGAAACGTCTTCCATTACTATTTGTATATTACACATATGAATGATAAGTAATTCACTTTTTTAGACATAGTACTTACGACATCTATAAGCAGTTGAAGTTCTGAATCCGGAATCTGATGACCAAGTTTCTGCAAGACCAGCTTTCAACTCGATGTTTATCTTACCTTGCTTCTTTGTACCCATTTGATCAAATCCTAGCCTAATCCCTTCCACTTCATCAGCTAATAAACTCTCAGCAACTACCTATAATTTCAGGATACCTGCACTTAATACAAACTAAACAAAAACTAAAGGACATAACCAAAACCTTGAACATGTTCATTACCGTAGTGCTCTTTTCTTGAGCTTAGGGCTTTGACATAAGTCACACTAACGGGGTTGGACATAAATCGTACTAACGGGTTTTATCACAAGTCTAATGTATTGAATATTTGTGTATTTTTATTTTAAATATAATTATAAATAGATCATAATAATCATAAAAGTGTCTTCTTTAATTTATTTGAATAATTAAAAACATTAATTATAGTTATTTTAATTGAAATACACAACATATCAGGAACTTTGAAAAATATTTACATTAAATCAACCCGAATTGACATGTCACCTTATCCAGTAAAAACAGCAATCATCAATATTTTGTGAGGCAGAGCTTGTTCGAGTAGGTACCTACAAACCCACAAAAAACATGATCAAGTAGAGGTAGTAATTACGACCCATGAAACTGTATACGTAGTAAATAGATGACACAAACAAATCATCAATTACATCATGAAAATTTCTAAAGATAAATACTCCAATAATGTTCAAAACAGTGAGTAGTGAAATTAATTGATGCATCTACATGGAACAATATATCACATTCTAATGATTTAATCAGAAATACTTATATTGGTAATCTCCTTTCATGAGGTTCATCCAATATCCTTGTGGGGTATCGCTTCAATAAAAAATCATTAGATAATTTGATTAGTTGACTTGGATCTTATTAGCAACTTTTCGGTCATAATTTCCAATATATTTATTGTGTGCAGGGAAAAAAAACGTGGAATAGCAAATGGCACGCAACTTGTTTTCATTCATCCTAGTATTTATCATCTTAATAAACTACCCACATGCCCGATCACCTATTTTGTACCTGTAATGGATGCACACACTGAGTTTAAACTTGTTTTATGATCTCAGTAAAATACCACCACCACCGGCCTTTGCCACTATTGTATATCATATTATAGAGCCGGACATCACTTAGCAGTTCCAAAATCATAATCCGAGACTAATAGGTTAGATTCAGAGTATTTCCTTGACAAGATTCTGATCCAATGGAAATGATTTAAAGCTAAGAAGTTCCAGAGGATACTCAGACTAAATTAATTTAGTTGACAGTAGCATAAGATTTGTGGAGAAATTAAGAATAGTCCACTTTAATGCTTTTTGGTTAGGTTACTTTCGTTTTCTTAATGGCATACATTTTTCTGACTGCATATTAAGATTACCCGACTATATACGCAGTCCCAAGAAGTCAAGCAGTCCGTACTGCAATGATTCACTTGGTTATCCTTGATAGTCGATCCACGCTATTACGTTCTGCATAATATAATCAACGAATAAGTGACGCAAGCATAAATTTTTAAAGAGAATGAATTTCTTAATAATAATACTAACAAATACAAAAATAACATAAATCATGAGGCTTGTGTTCAATAACCTTAATCACAAAAGAAATATCGTTAGCGATAAAAGAGCGAAAAACATGCAAGCTATGATCATAACTGAAACCTGCTAATAGACTAATTTTGAAATTGGTTAAAGATTGGTTACAACTATAACCGGTCAGACAATGCCATTATCATAATTAATAATTGAAATAGATTATTTCTTAGACCGACTTGACCTGAACATTATATAATTCCATTATTGTTGCTAAACTGGTATATGATTCCATTTATTACCTCCTTATTTGCTATTTTCCAAACTGTGATCTTCAAAAATTTAGTCTTTATGACCCTATTTGAGCTAACATGAATAGTAACAGCTTATGTATCATATTAAGAGGGTGACCGGGTGTTTGTTTCGGCTTATATAGCCTGCTTATGACTTATTTAATTTTGGTCTTATGTTTCATAAGCTCACTTTTTGTGGCTTATTTTGAATCTTTTCGGCCTATAAAAGTTTATTATGTCATAATAAGCTTATATTAGCTGGAAAGTTTCAAAATAAGCCAATGAAAGTAGCTTATGAAAAATAAATCCAAAACAAAATAAGCCATAAGTTGACTATATAAGCTGAAACAAACACCCACTAAAAACCTAATAGCATACACATAGACAAACTAACTACTTTTAAATATTATAATTATTACACATGAAAAATGACATTTAAAAGCTACCTATCAAGCCATCTATCTGTATGTCCCTCTTTTTGTTGTCATGACTCGAATATGAGACTTCACTCTTGCAACACAAAAATCAGCTTCTTGAAAAATAGTTTAAAATAAAATTTCAAGTCACTGTTATGGTAAAGAATGCAAAATGTGAATTTCAAAGGTATTTTTCCAAATCTCATAAAGACTATATAAGTTGTTAGCAGAGAGTGCAGTAGTTTAGGTTCTTATTTTGCGAGATTGGACTAAAAGCAAACTTTTGGGTTACCAAACATGGATTAAGCATTGGTGTAAACACAATTTATGATTAAATCAAAGAACGCAATAAACACACATAATTAACTTATAATGAGCATGATCTAAAGGGAATGATTTGATTACAGGTAATAATATAATTCTTTCTAAGCTTCAATAATGTATTTGTTTTATTTTTTCCTATCCTTTTGTTTGACCTAACATCAAAAATCAAGTCTATTTGTGTTAAGAGTGGTTTTGTCAAAATGTTAAATGTGACAATATATTAAAGAAGTCTAAAAAATGTGATCTCCAAGAGCTTAGGATTATAAGAATTTGCTCCATTATAGCCAACGCATTCAATAAAGGTATGACATCATTAACCACCAAAGTTGGGGACTTAATTGTTTGCGAATCGAAACCATAAAAAGTGTGATGAACTACTTTGACTAACCTGAAAGTTGGAGCATTAGGGTGCAAAGTTGCGGTGCTGAGATAAGCTTGGTCCTCAGGGTAGAACCTCACAAAGCCAAAATCACCAATATGTGGTTGAAATATAACTTTAAGAAGAATGTTACTGGCTTTGATATCCATGTGCAGAATACTTACGTGTGAATCCTCATGTAGGTACTGCAACACACAAGTGATACCCAATTTTTTATAAAAAAGTTAGAGATCAGTTCATGTACTTCTCGCTTCTAGCTACTCACAGGAAAACAAAAGAGTTATGTTTTTAAACCCCGCTCAACCTAACCCGTTTGAACCAAATCCTGAAATGACCCATTTTGACCCATCCTCCAACCCACACACTTTTGGCCGCTTAAATATATACACATTGTATATTACTCATGTGTCTCACTATCCATCAGTCATTCGAATATTCGATATACACTTTTACAAATCACTTGTCTTAGCAATATATAGTTACTAAGGAGCCGTTTGGAGGTTTGACATCATAAATAGTAAATTTGTTCCAATAAAGTTTGATATATTGTAAGGGTTAAGAAATAAAAAATAATATTTGTAAGACGAAGTCCATTTTAGTAGCTATGGTAAGCTTACCTTAACCTCCATATGTAAGTGCTGCTTCCTTTTTATACATCTTCATCCTTTGGAAAGATTATATAATATGTGCATGAAGTGCGTCTACACTTTTTTGCGGCAAAGAGGAGTGTCCTATCATCGTTTTATATTGCCATGTACCATCAATCTGCAAGAACTTGTAGCCTCGGGCATTGAGAGTATCCTAAGCACAAACGAAAAAGAAATAAAAATCAAGGATAGCAAATACATATATGCATATAAAATCTATAAGATACTGTTATAGGTGAATAAACCAGCGGGTCAGGTTAAGCACCATGTTATAACAATGCTATTAAGCATTGCTTTACCTTGCAGAGCTATCGGAACTAAAATATGACGACATGCTCGTCACAAAGATCAAACTGAGCTTCAGTTTCAGTATAATATAAGAGCTTCAACTAAGTCCCTTTTGATTAAAAAAGAAACAAATAAAATTTTGTTCTTCCTATAATGAATTATAACATGCACAATAAATATCCAAACCAGAATAAGCTAGTTGACAACATCTTAGAGGCATCTAACTGACTGTGTAAATGAGATTTTCAGACAGTCCACCATAAATTGTAAATTGTTTGCCTAGTTTTTTTTAACCCCTCATTAAATGAGAGTTTCAATATAACCCTAAATTGAAAGAAATAATTGTAATTAACAATCTGATCAAATAAAACCCTAAATATTTTCCCCCAAAGTTAAAACAAAATTAAAAAATAAAAAATAAAAAAAAATAATCACAAAACGTTTTAGAATATAACTAAAAGCCATATATCAAATTCGAACATAATCAAGGAGTTATACATTAAAAACCATACCTTTAGACCATTGAAAGAATTTTTTGTTCTTCCATAAATGTATTATCAGAATTATCTTCGTATAAGCAATGCAACAACAATTAAATTGAAACATGTTTTCTTCAATTAAATTTTCAAAACGCCCAATTTTTTTTTATGATTCGACTGTGGGTTGAAGAAAATTGGTTGGAAACTTGGAACTGTGGGTTGACATCAGATTTCTGCATCCTTTTGTTTTTTTCTGAATTTTCAGTTTTAGCCCCCCAAGTCTTAAAGATAACCCCCGCGTTTTTAAAGTTTTTATTTTTTTATAGTTTTAACACATATAGTTTTTAGCTCAATTTTTCTTAAAAAACGAATTTATCAATACTTTTTCCAAATATGGAAGTATTAAGGTTTTTTAAATTAAACATATTTTAAAAAATAATAATAATGTTAATATAATATTTCCTAATAAGGTATGATTTGATTTTTTGAAATGAAAAAGTTTCCACTAGGGGTTTTATTTTATTAGGTAAAAGATGCGGCAAAAATACAAATAAATAAATAAATGAAAAGAATGTAAAAAAAGGGGGGGGGGGAGTAAATAAAATTGATAGGTGAAGATTAATAAATTTGACATTGATTAGTCTAAGTTAACAAATTTAAAGAGCATAAAATAATAAAATCAAGAAACAAGAAATGATTGAAGCTACATGGGCTTAGAGAAGCCGGTTTTCAGACCAGTTTTAGTCAATATGCCAAACTATTCCTCTCCATTGCACATGCCGCTAATTGTGTTGTTAATGACTCACTAATTAGAGATGAGTTGATTAAATTCCAAACACTTTAGTGTCGAATAACAGAATAATATGTGTTTAGGTTTTAGGCATATATTTATTTTCATTTTAAAGTTAGTGGTAACTTGTGGCCCACCTTTACCCCTCCTTTTAATTACAAGATACTATGTATTTGTTTTGTTGGTTTTTAGTTTCGTATTTTATATTATGTCATGTATGTTTACTCTTTCAATATATATATATATATATATATATATATATATATATATATATATATATATATTTTCAAACTCTATGTTTTATGTTTGTAGTAAATAAAAATAAAATAAAAAATTGAAAAAAAATAATTAAATGTACTAGAATCATGTTAGGGGTATGTATATCTTGTCGCTTATTTTAATTAAGTTACCAAAAACAATTTTTTTTTAACTTTTTTTATACTTTATCAATAAATTATTTTCCCCGTCAATTCTACCTATTATAACTATATATTTTTTATTTTTATTTTTCATTTTTTTTTTGTACTTTAATGCAACGATGTCTTTTCAAAGCTTAAGTCATTACTCAAATTACTTGAAGATTCTCAAATCATTGAGTAAATGAAGCTTTTAGTTTAATGAGAAAAACTTATTCAAAAAACCTTTTAGAAAAAAAAGAAAAAAAGAAAAGAAAAGCCTTTTGCACTACATCTCGTTGGTGATGCCCTTATATTAGAAGAAACTAGATCCAGATTCAAGGAGGATTTCGGGTTCTACTAAATTATATTTAATTTTGTTGCATACTGTATATTTTTGTCAAAAATCCATTTTTTCTTAAATAAACTAGTTATAATATACGTGCACGCACATGGTTTTTCCTATAATTTTCAACTATGTATTATTATCATTTAGAAAACAAACAACTTAATGTCTCCTAAATGGTTTTACTTGCTTGATTAAAAATAAGAAATCTTATGCGTATGTGTTTTTATTATTCATAGAGGTGTCAATTTGAGTCCAAAATCAAAAAAATGGGCTAAATGGGTAAATTTTTAAAAGATTTGGGTACATTTGGTCCCCCTTTTTTTTTTGAAATGGGCATATATTGCCCATTTAGAAATTAAATGGGCAAAATGGGCACATGTTTTTCTCTCGCATTAAATTGTTTTTAATGAAAAACTTATGAATATAATATATTTAGTTACTTAAATATAAATGAGGTGTTACGTTTGAGGATTTTTTTTTTGTTGTTTTAGGTCTTTTTTAAGACGATTCGTATAACATGCGTCCGTTTGGCCTGCGCCCGTTTAGCCCGTGCCCGTTTAGCCCATAGTCCATTTAGCCCGTAGACCGTTTAGCCCGTGCCCGCCCGGTCCGCCCGTTTTGCCACCTCTAATTATTCATTATTCAATAAAATGCCATGCGTTAAAAGGAAAAAAAAATGCCATACATTAATATTTTTCTAATTGTGTTATAAATGATATTTAGAGAGAGAAAAAAAAGTGTTTATTATTATTTCAAATATGATTCTTCACGTGTATGTGATGTTAGTGATGATCATAATCCAAGTTTTGTTACATCATTTTATTTTTGTATTACACGTGTGGTCACTTGCATTGAAACAATTTTATATAATCATTGGTTATTATTGTAATAGTTTGTTAGAGCATTCACTATGGTATTTCAAGAATAGGTCTAAAATGTTTTGAAGAGGTTCAAGAATTTGTGTACCATAGTGAGAAACCATTTCATGTCTATGTGGCATGAATAGGTATAAGATTTTGAAGAGGTCTAAAATTTATGTATTTTGATAGTGTTGAAAGTATTTTATTATATGAAAAGGTTTATGAATAGGTTTATACATAGTGGAAATAGGTTTATGATTAGAAAAAGGTTTATAAATTAATGGAGTTTTAAATGTATAAACCTTTTTATAGGTCAATCATAGTAGATGCCCTTAGGGCGTCCATTATGATAAACATTTTAAAAGGTTTATAAAATTGCCACCTCATGAAATTTCATTAATTTACAAACATTTTCATACTATAAACCTATTCCCACTATAGATAAAACTTCTAATAGGTTTGTAAAATTGTCCATTCATGTAATGCATTAATTTATAAACCTCTTTAAAATCCTAAACCTTTTCATGCCACCTAGACTTAAAATGGTTCTCCATTATGGTATAAAAAAATTTGAACCTCTTCATAATTTCTTGAACCTATTCTTAAACCACCATAGTGGATGCTCTTAGAATTAACAAATGTTCCAAATCATTCAACTCAACTTTCCCTTTATTCCTTTATAAGCAATTTATGGTTGCGATGTTTGCATTTAGACAAACTTTGCAACAAATATGTGTTTTAATTTGTATTTCGTATTTGTATAGTATTTACTAAATTTTTAAAATTTTATATGGTAGACAATAACCTAGAATAATTTTTTTACAGCAATAAATATGTTGATCTAACTTTTGTTTTTCTTTGTCTAACATAAAAATATGATATATATTTTACGCTTTTTTATTCATTTAAGTTACTTTTTTTTTCTTTTCTTTTCACTTAAGTTGTAGAGCAATATCGAAATCTATGATTAGATCTCTTTATAAGAAAATAAGTGATCTGAAAGTAACAATTTCAAAAGTTAACTAGTCTAAATATTGTGTTTACTAAATTCAATAAATAGAACGTATTGTTTTTTTGAATTTGGTAAACCAAAATGATATCTATTATGAGCTTTAGCAAAACAAGTAAAAAAAACATAAAAAAATAATAACAGGCAATATCTTTTCTTTTAAACTCCAACCGTCCGATCCGCAAATACAGTCCACAGTCCACACAACAAACGAAATTGTATGGGTCTATTTAAAACTATAAAAACTGCAGGGTTCATTTCGAAACAGCTCACAGCTCAAAGGACTAAATTCTGTGTGTTACTTTTAAACTTATCAAACAATAGGGGTTCATTTCGGAGCAACATCATAAGTTAAAAGGACCAGAATCAGTTAACAGTTCAAAAGGACAACATTACCCCGTATATATAAATTTTTGCAAGTTTCTTTTAATTAAAACTATGTTACCATTCATTCAATTATTAGTACCAATAAAATGAAAATTATTCGTAAAAGTATACTACACAAATCCTTAAAAACTTTCTATCCCGGGTTTTATCATGCGACATGCCACATGTTCGACAAAATGTCTCAAACAACACAACATTACAACACTTTTGGTTTTTTTGATGTTCTAGACCTTGTGAACTACTGTAAACAAACACCCAATGTTACAAATGTTACTAAAGTTCATGCTTTAGCTTTTAAGGCTGGTGTTCTTGCTCATCTTCCTACTTGCACGTCACTTGTTATAGCTTATGCACGAGCAGGGCGTTATACTTCTTCCATCGCAGTTTTTCGTGAGGTTTTTAACAAAGATGTGGTTGTTTGGAATGCAATGATGACTTGTGCAGTCGAAAATGGAGGAATTTTAGACGCGACAGGAATTTTTATGCAAATGTTGCGAGAACGAGTTGAGTTTGATTCTGTAACTCTTGTGATTGTTGTTTCAAACAGGTTAGCATGTTTACAGTGTGTACATAGTTTAGGATTAAAGTTTGGTTTGCTTTCGGATACTGATTTGTGTAATGCGCTTATTAACACGTATGCTAAATGTGGTGAGTTGTGTTTGTCGGAGAACATGTTTGCTGAAACAGAAGTGAAAGACGTTGTTTCATGGAACTCGATGATTAGTGGTTGTTTAAGCAAGGATTGTCCTGATAAATCTTTATGGTATTTCAAGAAAATGGTTTTGTGTGGAGTACGACTTGATAATGTGGGATTGTCGTGTGCTATTGCAGCATCGACTTTGCAAGGTTTAGATATTGGTAAGGTTTTACATGGGTTCGGGTTAAAAAATGGGTACAATGAAAGTTCTCATGTTTCTATACTAAACGCTCTTGTTTCATTATACTCTAAATGTGGGGATATTAATGATGCTGAAATTGTGTTTAAATCGATGTATAGCAAAGATTTGGTTTCTTGGAATACAATGATTAACGGGTTTGCTTCACACGGAATGATTCATGAAGCGTTTAGCCTCTTAAAACAAATGCTAGTTAGAGGATCAGTACAACCAGATACAGTGACAGTACTTGCTGTACTTTCATTATGTGCAGAATTCATGTTTTTACGAGAGGGAAAAAGCATTCACGGGTTCGTTATTAGAAGATTGTTTGGAATAGACGTGTCAGTGATTAACAGTCTTATGAACATGTACTCTAAATGCAACCAAATTGATAAGGCCGGGAGCTTGTTTGTTTCATTACAGGATAAAGATTTGGTTTCCTTGAATACAATGATATCGGGATATGCCCAAAATGGGAAACCAACGTTTGCTCAAAATATGTTCAAGAAACTGATGTACGAGTGTTTGGAATGCAGTTTATCAAGTGTTCTCGCAGTTCTTTCTTCTTATGATTCACGTGAATCTCTAAAATTTGGTGAATCGTTACATAGTTGGGCAATGAAATTAGGCTTCTCTATTAGTTTTCTTACGGTTAATTCATTAATTTTTATGTACACAAACTGTGGACACTTGAGAGCTTCTTTTGCATTGTTACAAAGTGTTTCAAGTGATGCCGACACTGCTTGTTGGAAGGCTATGATCATCGGATGCACACAAAACGGGTACCTTTTTGAAGCTATAGAAACTTTTGAGTTCACGAGATGAGAAGCATATGCAAAACATGATCTCGTTACCGTCGTAAACATCGTATCAGCCTGCGGAAATCTTGAATTAGTGTTTAATGGGAAACTGGTTCATGGGTTTGGTGTAAAAACTCTGGTTGATGATGATGTTCGTGTAAGGAACCCCTTAATTACAATGTATGGAAGATTTGGGGATGTTGACCATGCAATGTTGGTGTTTGACTTGTGTCACAACCGTAACCTTTGTTCATGGAATTGCATCATTGCCGCTCTTGCTCAAAACAAAGAAGCTCAAGCTGCGTTACATTTGTTTCAAATTCTTGAATTTGAACATGATGAAATCACAAATTCGACAATTTTATCAGCGTGCAGTCAAATTGGATCAATTAGAAATGGTAAACAGATTCATGGACATGTTCTAAGATCCAATTTTCATACAAATTGTTACATAGTAGCGGCCTTAATCGACATGTATAGCAACTGTGGAAGGTTAGATATGTCAAATCACATTTTCAATTCCATACCAAAAAAGAATATCGCAAGTTGGAACTCAATGATTTCTGCATACGGATTTCATAGCAAAGGTGAAAACACCATCGAGATATTTAACAAAATGATAATGTTTGGTGAAAAACCGACAAAAACCACTTTTATAAACCTGTTATCAACCTGTGCCCATTCAGGTTTAGTCAACGAAGGTTTAAGATTTTACAAATGTATGTTTGATGAATATGGTGTGGAACCGAGTGTGGAACATCACGTTTGTGTAGTTGATATGTTGGGTCGATGTGGGAGGTTAAATGAGGCGTATGAGATTATGGTGTTTGGGGGGCAATGTTAAGTTCATGTAATTATCATGGTGATGTTGAAATGGGGAAGAAAGTGGAGCTAATTCCTTAAATGCCCCAACAGTACAACTGAAATGGGGAAGAAAGTGGAGCTAATTCCTTAAATGCCCCAACAGTACAACCATGTGTACTCCTTTCACCCCAGAAAGTTTCTTTTTCCCCAAATACCCCAGGGGCGACTCTCTCCCACAATTTTTTGGGCAACTCTCACAGATTTGGGACAAGTGTCCCTATGCTTGAGCCCACCTTGTACTTACATAGTACTAGTTACGCAGCTTATTTCTTGAACGACTGGGCCCACATTTCTTGGGCGACTTGGCTTTTTTGACTTTTAATGAACTACATTTTTGGTCATCGTGTTTTGATTGGTATTTCACAAACACAAAACAAACACAAATCTCAGAAACACAAACACAAACATATACACGAACAAGTTCATCTTCCTCTTATGAACCTAACAGAGACACAAACATATACAAAATGAAAAAAAAAAAAAAAAATCATTTTCATATCATATGTTTTTACATTTACACCAACAGACACAAGGGAATTCAGTATCCATAGCAATATAAGGATATTTATCAACAATATCTCTAACCAAAACAAATTCTTCATCAAGATTATCATTCCACACTGCTCTAATCTCAACTGATTCCATCACCTTTTGGTAACAGATCAATACTTGACATCTTCTTATCAGTTTTATGAAAAAAGATTCAATTTTTATATCTTTTTTCCACAGATCTGCAACAAATAAACAAAACCCATATCAAAACCAAACTTTAATCATACCCACATTTCTACTAAAAAAGAGTGTATTTCACCATTTTAATTGAACGATAAAAAAATAGTGTCTTGTTCTCATTTTCTACAGTCAAACAAAACTCATATACAATAAACCATTAATAGTATTTTACTAAAGTCAAAGTAAAACTCATTTTCTACAGCAGAACTAATAGGAACTTTATCAAGAAGATCTAGAACTAAATAAGAATGGACCCATTAAATATTTAATTTGCTACAATATTAAGTTGCACTTACACTTAGGGTGTGTTTGGTAGAGAGAAATGAAATGAGAGAAATGGAATTTGATCAAATTCTCTTGTTTGGTAGAGAGAATTAAAAAAAGTGAAGAATTGAGGAGAAATTAGTGGAGAGTTGAAGAGAATTGGATAGTGTAAATTGTGGTTACTCCCATTTCCTTAATTTTGTTAGAGAATTTGGAGAATTGAGGGTTTTTTTTTTTTTTTTTTTTTTTTTTTTTTTTTTTTTTTTTTTAATATTTTTCATTTAAAAATAATCTTTTTATAAAAAATAATTTAAAAAAAAAATATTTTTTAGAATTGTTATTTAGAAAAAATATTTTTTTTAATAATTTTTATAAAAAATAATTTTTTAAAAAAATAAATAATTTTTTTTAAATATTTTTTAAAAAAAAAAATAGGTTTTTTAAAAATAAATTAAACAAATATTTTTTTAAATATATTTTTTTTGAATTGTTATTTAGAAAAAATAAAAAATTTTAAATAATTTTTATAAAATATAAATTAAAAAAAAAATAAAATTTTAAAAAAAATAAGTTTTTTTAAAATATAATTTATAAAAAAATATTTTTTTAATATATTTTTTAAGAATTGTTATTTAGAAAAAAATAATTTTTTTTAAATCAACAATTTTTTTTTTTTTTTTTCATTTCTCGGGTCAAGTCTCTGTTGTTACCAAACATTAGAATTTAACAAAATTCTCTACTGATTTCTATTCTCTGAATTTATATTCTCTGTTTCATTTCTATTCTCTGAAATTCTCTCTACCAAACGTGCCCTTACATCGTAGCCAATGTCAATTCGTCCATCACTAGTTAACCAACAAAAGTTGAACGTTTACAGCACATCGATCTTGAAACCCTACACGAGACCCAATTATGGATCATGAAGCCAATTTAGATAAGGTTTTTGTGGTTGTGATGATCGATCGATTAACAAGGTTTATTGTTTCGGTTTTAGATTAAAGATGGAAGATTTGAGATGAGATTTGGTGTTTGTGATGTGATCTGTTTGTTAGGTGATAGAGTTTAGGTTGAAGGGGGCGGATTTACCAAGTGTGTTAGGTTAAAGTTACAATGATAAATGCAAAATATTAGGGTAACATGTTTATATGTTTGTGTGGAATGGATAATATGGACTGAGCTTGATTTTGGATCCGTATATTGATTTGTGATCATGTTTGTGTCTATTAATAATAATAATAATAATAACCACAAGGATCAAAAATAAAATACCAAGCAAACCACGAGAACCAAAAATGTAGTTCATTAAAAGTCAAAAAAGCCAAGTCGCCCAAGAAATGTGGGTCAGTAGCTCAAGAAATAACCTGGGTAATTAGTACTATGTAAGTACAAGGTGGGCCCAAGCATAGGGACACTTGTCCCAAATCTGTGAGAGTTGCCCAAAAATTTTTGGGATATAGTCGCCTCCGGGGTATTTGAAGAAAAATAAAATTGGTGGGGTGAATGGGGTACACATGGTTGTACTTTTGGGTGATTAAATAATTACCTCAAGAAAGTGGGTGAGATTTTGTTTAGCTTGGAACCTAAGAATGCCGGGTACTATGTTTCTTTAGCGAATACATATGTTGGTGCCGGGAGTTGGAGTGATGCAGTGAAGTTGAGAGAGTTTGTGGATGATGTGAGGTTAAAGAAGCCGGCAGGCTGTAGTATTGTTGATGTCGGTTAACAATGACTTTATACTTTAAGTTGTCCGATATGGTTAATTGTAATGTAAATTGCTCGTGTAAATTACTTATAATCATGAAGAAAGTACAAAGTTTTGACTAAATTCTAAAGATTTTGTTTGTTAATTACTTGTTACTGTGATAATTATTGTGGTTATACATACGTTTTTCATAATTCTAATTGTAAGAAAGGTGAATTTTGATTACAACAACATAATCTAATAAAGTTATGCCAAAAGAACCGAAATCAGTTTAAAGAAAAAAAGATACCAATAACAATAACAGTCATGTTTCGACTTCTGTACCTCATGTTTTTTTTATTGAACTTGGCTCACTCATCCCACTATCGGGTAAAAAACTGGTATTTCTCAACAAGTTTCATACCAGTAAGAAAACGCCAGGAGGCAAGTCGGCAACAATTTCTTGTGAATAAACTAAAATAAGCCATTGGGAGATCCAAAATGAAAAAGCATTTAAAACTTGTTTACTTTTTGAGCAAAATGAAAAAGCATTTAACAGTAGGAAAATCTGGTGCTATATCAACTGGGACCTACAAGTTTAACCAAAATACATGTCAAATGAGCTTATAAAAAAACAAAGATAAATTCCTGACATATATGCATCTTAAAAGCCGACAACTCGTAAAAATCAAAACTTTCCGTTATGGACTTATGGGACTCACTAGAGCAGACCACTAAATTTTACGTGCAGAGAGCCCAGATGGAATCATCTAAAATATGCTATGATATTCAATAAGGCAGAATAATGGGCGGGTTGCTTAACAAGTCAAAACGGGTACTTTCGGTGGGGTTGGGTTGGATTGACCCAAAACATATTCTGATCATTACTATATATATAATGTCCCATCAAAAACGACACTACATTTGTCGTTTTGATTATCGGTACATTGGCCCAACCCACAATTGTTGTCCAGGCCCATCATCTTAGCCTCTTTGCTGTTTGATATTACCGATGTCACCGGGTCGGTTTTCATAGTTATCTTCTTCTCACGCCTATCGCCGTTTTACGTGCTCTACTGCTTTCTATGACCGCCTCTCTCTTCAGTTCAGTCAGGCGGCCGAGATGACTACAACCCTTCCATTTTGCACGTTTTCCGAGAAAATCACACAAAGAAAATAGGTATGAGTATCCGGGCGGTGGCGTCGTCAACATATGCTCTATGTGTTTGTCTCTATTGTGAGGACTAAAAGTAAGGGCGGAAGGCGTGTCTGTTAGTGTTGATGCTGGTGTCGGGTTGGTCCCTGATACTCCTATAGATTTGGCCACTCACTTAGATTCTAATAACGGTAGCGGGTTCGTTATCATGGATACGTCGGGTTCGGTTTCGGATCGTATAATGATTCCTGCGATTGACTTTGCTGATTTCATGGATGTCGATGAGTCCCTATATTATACCGATGTCTCGCGTGAAGGGTCTGTTATCAGGATGGTTGTTACAGGTAAGCCAATGAGGTTGTCGAATGGTATACCGATTAACGAACCTGATCCGGGTTGCGCAGTGGAGGGGATTCGTGATCGTCGATGTTACTGGAAAAGGGAAGGGGAAAATGGATGACGTGCCGGCGTCGACAGGGAATGGTAATGTATATAATCTGTTTGTGCTTTATCATATGTGTGTTTTATTGATGCTTATAATGTTTGTGTTACGTCTTTCACTTGCAGGTTACCGTAGTGTGGATGGATGTGTTGCTCGGAATTCGTTAGCTGGTCAATCTTCTGGTAATGTTGCACGTATTGTCTTGCGCTGTTTCCTCAGTTTTCTACAAAGCCCAAAGATAGCTAACAACCAAAAATAAGCTTTTACAAACTGGAAATATAACATGACCACTAATCATAAACTGCTTTGTAAATTTGATATTACGGTTATAATACAAGATAATATATGTTATTAGCCATTTACTTCGATTTAATCTATTCCCACTGCTTTTGTTCTTTTACCACAACTAATAATCTCACAATATAATTAACCAAGCATCTCACACTACATATGTTACTATTGAGTATTGAACACTATATTCGAAGACTTTGGTCACTATATTCCGAGACTTTTCAAATATAAGTTTATACTAAACCAAACAGCTATGTTTATTATTAAAATAAAAATGTTAGGGATGAATATGGTTATGCTAACGTGCAACTTAGCGTGCGTTTGGTATGTTTGGAGGAATGACAATGGGTATGAGTTTGATAGTACTCAACTATGAAAGTTTCATTCCCCACTCTCTAGCCATATATGGAGTATGGAAAATAATGGACTTTCATAGTCATAGTTATGGGCCTAGGCACCCTAAACAAACACCAACCATCACTTTCATAGTGATAGTTGATTCCCAGGAATGGGTACCAAACGCACTCTTAGTTGTATTTTTATTTAACTATCAACACTACCTTAATAATGATGTTATTGTCGCAGGTGAGGCTGGAGTCGGGAGTAGTGGTGGTTTCATTGCTAACGTTAGCGACGATTAGCTATCACCCCTCATTCATACTCTTGCTTTCAGTGTTTCGGTGCCTCACATCACTCGAATTTTATGTGTTTTTTTCCAGCTGCAATGCCCGGTTCTCATACTCACTACACCTCTCACTCTCTGCACGTGCATCCAACAGCCACTCGCGAATGTGAGCAGATTGTCTCTTCTTAGCGGCTACATACAACGTTTTTCTTTTGTTACACGTGTTTATCTTTTAGCATTATCTTGACAGGTGAATTTCGTGTTCCCGTACCCTGTTCTTCTACCTATACTACGCATCCTCTGCAGCCTCTCCTCGGAACAAGCGCGGCCGCCACATCGGATATTGGTGCTATGCCATTTGCACACCCACCCCCGACTACAGCTGCTCCTCAATGTATTTATAATGTCTTATTATTATGTGTTTTTTGTAGCCTCATCTTTCGTGTTCGCCGCCATGTTTACATTGACCATGTGTTTCTGCCATCGCTTATCCTTTTTATAGGTAGGAGTAACACACCTCGCAGAAAACAAAGCCGCCTGACCGCAAGTTCAGCCGCCACTATACAGAACCGTAGGGGTACGATTGATACTGTCGCTTGGCTGGCTCCGGCTTTCTTTATGATCACCTGTTGCGATGTACTTTGCCTTTAACTGTTTTTTATGCCTTTTGCAGGAGCACCGGATACGTACGTGTCTTTAGGGCCATGTAACAGAGTTTGTCACCATTGCAAGCCGCTCTTTTGGTTTGAAGAAAGGCTCAAACATGGAAGTCTTCGCTCTCCGGAGTATCATAGGTGATGTATGGGTGGTAAGGTGCTTTTACAGCCACAGCCTGAATATCCTCCTTACATAAGACAGTTGTTCACGGACTGGCGAGAGTGTGAGACCTTACAACTCGATGTTTGCTATGACTTCTTTAGGAGCTCAGATAGATGAATCAGTGAACAGAGGTCGTGGCCCGTATGTATTCAAAATATCAGGACAGATTTACCATCGGATAGGTGGTCAAGTTTTCGGACGAGGTTTTTGAGTTCTTCCGCCGATGCCGTGATTGCAGGCACAAAATATTTGATGATCAGCCGCACGCGCACTGTCAGCCACCAAATCCTGGAGAACCGAACGATTACAGGTACAAATAACAATAGCGACAGTGTAAACAACACAGGTCCAGAAAATTACAAAAAAAAAAAATAATAATAAATTAAAAAAAAAAAAAAAAAAAAAAAATCATGCTCATACCTTCTGATTTGGTTACCTATTTTTCCAACATCTGCAGTTACTGTTTTAGATTATTGATCTCCGATGACAGTGGAACGTCGACATTAACATGCTTCAGTGACGAGGTACATTCGATGGTAACAGAATGCACCAGAGCCGTATCGGAGCAAGGTCACACAGATCCGTATACACTGCCACCACATCTGATTGCATTGGAAGGGACCATTCATCTGTTTCAGCTGCATTTTTCAACAGAGTCTACAAAGGAAAATCCGGTCTATATTCTTGATACAGTAATAGAGACCGGCCCACAGTTGCTGGTAGCGCCTCAAGAGAATGTGGCAGCCAACCGTCGGCTTATTTTCAGACCTATCTACTTATATAAGCATTTTTATATAGGTGTCATGAATCGTGGCGAAGAGAGGCTGCAACTAGAAGCGGAACTTGACCGTTTGGTTGGACAGGTACAACCTTCTCTGCTTGGACTATGTTAAGATAGTATAGTGTAGGTGAGTTGCATTGAGTATTGACATAAATCTGACTACCGAAAATTTCAGCCCGCTCATTTCATGATTGTGAACCTGTTTTGGTTTTTGGAGCTTATTAGAAACAAGTTTAGGATAATGAGTTTCATTTACTTTTTCGGTAAGGACACATGAATAACATTCGGAACTGCAGACATTTATTTTGCTTTCTATGCATCAGTAAGTTAAAAAACTATAACTTTGTGCATGTATAACTATTCCGGATATGGATAATCCTTAGGAAAGATGAGTCAATTCAGAAACTTATAGCCAATACTTATAATCATTATCATTAAACTGTAAAATTGACAATTAATTTGATCTTTGAATGTATATGGTTATTAATATTTGGAGCGGCATAGGAATTTGGCATAAGGAACTGTTTATTTTACCCGATTTTGGGCCTCTGAACATGCAATAGCTAGCCTCAAAATGATCAGCCAAACGTCACCTGGCCCACTGGTAGTTCTCACTTACCTGCTCTATTAGCTTTGGACAATCTACTATCAGTTACACATCATGAGATTAGCTAATTTACTTATTTACATGAAGTCTAATTCTAATTTTATGGCATTATTTCATTTAGTGGCACATCTTATATCTTATACTCTTAATATGTTCGAATTGTCACAGCTTACCACAACCACGGATTGAGAAAAGAGGCAATGGTGACTGCGAAAAGTAGGACACAATGTTTGAGAAAAGAGGTGATAGAAAGGTACATAATCAATGTTTTGTTATATAATTTGTTTGTGAATAGTTACTAATTCTGATCTTGATTTGTTACTTGCCTATTAATAATTCCGGCTCATTTATATGTTTGCAATTTTTAGGAATTGTCGGATGTGTCCAAAAAAGATTGACCAACTCTTTTAGGACTTGATAAAGGCTCGACATTTAAACGTAATTAAAAAAAACGGAATTTTACCTTTGATGATTCAGATTCTATTAAATACCATCCGTTGCTGCCTGAGGTACTCTTTTCCTTTGTAGGAATATGATCTCTTTTTATATGCAAAACTAAATACATGGTTGCTCACCTTTGATTTTTGATGTATGAATTTTGTATATGTGACCCTCTAGAACCATCAAATGGTGAAGTCAGTTTATTGATGTACACATATTTTGATCTACATGTTTGGGGATTGATAAGAACTGTACTTGCACCATTTACAGCATTCAAATATTGAATAAACTGTACTTGCTTAATTCTAAATCATTGCTCCCTTGCTTTGTAATTAATTCTAAGTCTCAAATGTAAAAAAAAATAATAATAATAAGTTGGAGACCTATGTTATGGTCTGCATAGTCTATTAAAACATCTACGCTTATATTCCAGATTTTGTTTGTGGTTGTTTCTTCCAGCTTAATTATACTTAAATCAGTTATTTTAGCTGTATTTGCGCTTTTCTCAGTATGTCCATCCTTTTGGCGTAGTGGTGCTTCTAAAAAACAGCAAGGCAAGGAGATTCCTGAGCTGAAATCTGAATCGAAAGGATGGAAGGTAACAATAACTTTCACCCTTTACAAATAGTTTGAGGTTTCGAACATTTGTTATTTCATAGGAATACATTACTTATTAGTGGTACTCATTTTGGATCAATACATGAAAATTGAATTGCAAGGTCGAAAAAATTGACATGAATAAAAATGGTTGCACTGGTATTGTATTTGGTGATATATTTAGCTATTTTGGGATGCTGCAGCCGCACACTAAGATTAGGCTATCTTTAAAGACTAATCTTTATGTATGCGGATCGTGAGTGGGTGGGAGTCCAAAAAACCATGGATTTCAAAAGAGAAAATTGATAAGGTGAATTAATTTTGTTTCTCACAAGTTTATGTTGTGCTTTCTATTTTCAAAATATTATGGTAAACTCTGTTTCCATGTTCATTTACAGGTACAACGTGAGGCAGAGAGTCTTAAGAGATGGTTACATGACAAGGAGGCTGAACGACAAAAGTGAGTTTAGTGTTTACTCACTGTGTTCTGTTGCTTTTGTTTTGGATAGTTTCTTTAGAACTACATATATGGTACACCATTTACTTGCAGCATCTCATTTTCTTTTTGGAAATGAAGTACTGCAATCATATAAAAAAGAATCGAATAATAAAAAATGTGCCAAATCCTTTAGAAAAAGTATTTCTATAATAAGTGAGATTTAAGCTTCTTCCATACAAGTTGTATGTGTTATATGCTTGAAAAGAATCACCTTCACAGCAGTCAACATCTTGCAAAAATCCATTGCTATTATTACTTTCAGATTCCTAATTGCACGACACCGGTGTTACAGTAGTAGGCCGTATGTGCGTAGACCTACTTTCCTGCAACTAAATCCTATGTACAGATAAATGTAGTATGACACTCGAACTGAGGAGTAAGCGTGTGTAAAATAAAAAATGTGTGATGTCTTAGCATCGTAGAACTTAGTAATGTTGTAGGTTACCAGCGTTGTTGCTACAGTATCATACTCGCTCCCACTAATGTATTAAGACAATAAAACCTTCCACTTATGTAAATTATCAGTCGTGTTGCTACTTAGTCTCTACACTATGTTAACATCATGTGCAAAGGCGTTGTTACACGTTTTTATGTTCTGAAACCCCAAATTGTTGTTTCCGTAAAGAGGCTTGGTACTACAAAACCTGAACCCACACTTATATCATAAAACAAATCGTGCATAGGTATCCATCATCCTAAAAAAAACACAAGCACCATAAATATGCCACTCAGTTCTGCTAATGCATCAGGATCTTCGAACCTTTTGACTTTACAAATCAGGTATATAGCCGTTCTAACATTTACCGGATCACGTACACATAAGAACGAATGATCGGCGTCCCGCCGCAACGCGGCGGCCCAGAGCCTTCCTCGTTGACTAAAATGTCTTGGGAAATTTTATGCATTAGAAAATGCCTTGTCCAACTTTCGGTCCATTCATTTGTTGCAAGCTATTTTTTTAGTTGACATACTCGACTTCTTAGAGACAAAACATTGACCAAATCAGCCTATTCAAAGGTAGACTGAGTAAAACATTTCAACTATGAGAAATAACACCAAGTGAAATTACCTGAACTTTTGTCATTTGACCATTCAAGAAGCTTTTGTGCTGCAACCATATGCAAAAACCAAAATAGCACTTGGCAAAAATGAACCAATTTAACATCTCACAGAAGAACATTCATTCATTGTTTAATTTCAAATAAACTTTAACCTAAAAGGGTGTTTCGGTTTGCTTATTTAAGCGCTTATCTGCTTAGTTTTAAACAAGATAAGCAGTTTTTATCAATACATGCAAATCTTAAAGGCATATCAGTGGTTGAAAATAAGCAATCCCAAACACAACCTAAAAGGGTGTTTGGGTTTGCTTATTTAAGCGCTTATCTGCTTAGTTTTAAACAAGATAAGCAGTTTTTATCAATACATGCAAATCTTAAAGGCATATCAGTGGTTGAAAATAAGCAATCCCAAACACAACCTAAAATTCCATGAATAACAAAAGTTCCCTATTTCAGGATATGGTGGGCTAATTATATACAAAAACTTCATGCCAATAATATTAAAAGGTCTACCATTCTTGTAGAAAAATAAACAACAATTCAAAGGCATCGTTCGGGAAGGTAACACTGAGTTCTTCTTGAAGCTCTCTCCTGCAAGCATACATCACTTTAAAGTTATACATCATTAGATTATTACTATATATATACAGTATGAATTATATAATATAATGTGTCGCATACAGGATACAAAATGACCCAAAAGTTGAGCTTAAACGCTTATGATTTAAAGAGTTTATACAAAAGGTGTGACCATTTGGTCTGATTACCTCGCTGTGATAAGGGATGTATCACCAGCAGATACATGACCTGCACTAGAAATATTCCATAATCCGGGCCATGAATCCTTGAAATCGGCACGCTTCTGGAGTAGAAGTTGTGTACTTTCAGCAAAGATCCACACGTGAACTGCTCGGGGGTAATCACCATCTCTGTGAACAGCACTTCTGAACAAATAAAGTATATATATATGTTAGCTTAAGACTCGTCTATCCATGTTATAGATAGTTCATATCGAAAATTAAACTCAAAACTTAAGTGATATGAGACAGAATCAGATAATCGGTTTTAACAAAAAAGGATGAAATTGATGAAATGTTTGAAACTGCTTATCTGATATTGTTTCTAATAAGCAAGTCCGAACTGCTAACCACTTATTGCTTTTTGAATTAAGCAGTCTAACTTAAGCAACTTCAAAATGCTTATTCAAAACAGCTTATTAGATTATCAATTGGGATAACCAATCCATTCAATCCTAAGCAAACTGTTCATTTGCTGAATAGAATGGGTCTTTTTTTTTTTTTTTTTTTTTTTTTTTTTTTTTTTTTTTTTTTTTTTTGGCTTATGAGCTTGTCATAAGCTGAAACAAATGGGCTTATGAGGTTTTTTCGAAATTCAAATAAGCCCATAAGCCGGCAAAATAAGCTAACCCTAAAAATGTAGATACTTAAGTAATCACATACCAATGTTAAACATAAACCTTAGACTTTAAAGAGTCAAACTTGATATAAATTCTTAACGCATTTATTATACTCCAAACAACAGAAAAGTAAATAAAATTCATAGTTGATAAAATACATACTAATTCAACTAACCAAAATATAACATGTTACTTTTGTCCCACTGATTGGGCAATTAAACTAATCTACATACCTTTGTTGCATTAACGTCGACTAAAAGGTCTTTTCTTTCGAGAAGTTGACGGTTCTGCAGGAGATAGGCTAGGTGGCGGTGGCACATTAGAGACCTAATAAGAAGGCGTAGATTATGTTATAAGTACGTATGATTATATCGAGTAAGAGACCTCTATATGCGAACTATACTGATTACAAACTATTCATGTAATCAACAAAGTCGAAGGACGAACTCCATAATATCTTGAAAACCGCATAGACCATATATGTGTGTAATTAACTCTACAGATAAAATCGTTAAGCAAAATCATATTTAAGATCAAACACAATCTCCTTTGTTTTATCTTGGGTTAAATTATTACTACTAAACAAGAACGATTATTGGAAAAAAGTACACACAAAAAAAGAAAGAAAAAAACTTACTTGCAATTTTAGTGCACTTTCAAGTTCTTTCACCACCATAGTCATTGATGGACGTTCTTCTTGTTCTCTATTTAAACACTGATAAGCAATAGTTGTAAACGCCTTCAAAGAATGAGGATTTATCTCATTCTTAATATCACCAAAAATTATGTCATCTATGGTCTTTTGTTTGTAGCATTTACGGACCAATCCTATTAAAGGTTCACTGCCAAAACACAATCTCCCACACAACATCTCAAACAGCACTACCCCGAAGGAGTAGACATCTGACTCTTTAGTTAGAAAACCTGTCTCTGCATATAACGGATCAATATACCCAATTGTCCCTACAGCAACGGAGAAAAGAAAAGTGTGTTGCTGGTTTGCAGGACCAAACTTTGATAGACCCAAATCCCCGATCTTGGCATTCCAGTTATCATCTAATAAAATATTGGAACTTTTAATATCACGATGCAAGACTCTTTGTTGGGTCTGACCAGGATTATGAAGATAAGCAAGCCCTCGAGCCGCCCCAATGCATATCTCAAGGCGTTGTACCCACGTGAGATGTTTGTCATTAAGATACAAGTCGAGGCTTTTTCTTGACGCATAATCGTATACAAGGATCTTTTCACCACAATCGTCACAAAACCCTAAGAGAGAGACAATGTTGTTATGCCTGTAGGAAGAAAGCATGATGATCTCTTTCCAAAACTCAGTAGTCGGGTCGAATTCTATGAGGTTTAGGCCTAGCTATAAGACTGTCGGTTACCCAACCTGCGAGCTCCCCGTCACGTTTAGCATGATTAAATTCCCTTTCTACATATTCTAATGATATTTGCAGCATTCCCCCAGGACGACAATCGTCAGATATGCCTATGGAATTAAGCCCAACATTTTTCTCCAACCAGTAGAGGTAACTCATGTGGAACATTGACTTGAGCATGTCTTGTGGTGTACATACATCTTTCAGTATCACCTGTTCAATTTATTTATGCTTAAAATATTACTAAACATAGAGGGTTATTTGAGAAGGGAAAAAAATGTACATACTTTCACCGAAAAACACGTTTAAAAGTCCTTTACGCGAGTGGTTTAAATACTCAGACTTTCTAACTTAGTTACCAATTACGACCCTATAATTTTTTTCTTTTGTAACTGAATCAACCACAAAAACTGCTTAAGAATTAAACCACATTTTTTGTATAAGTATATAGGTTTCTTTTCATGACAACCCAAAAATGAGATAACAAGTAAATATGATGAAAAAAGTAGGATTTGCTTACACAAACTTTGCCATTATGCGGAGTTAGGTTATAGCCTTGGTTTTTGTACAAGTCAAGTAGTGCATGTGCATCCGTTTTGGTTTTGACAATGTCGGAGAGCTTTGACCCGAGCTCTAGACGTTGCTCGATGGTAGCAGCAGCTTCTTTAGCTTCAGGTGAGAGTACCCTATTCTCTGCCTGGAGGGACAAAAAGAATGATACAAGTCAGTAGAGCTGACGAAATGGGTAGGTTCAGTAATAGGTCTGTTGATCCCAGTTGAGCTTAAACGATCTTATATAGAAGTTAACTTGATTGAACACTTAAGCTAATATGCGGAATGTAAAAGCTTAACTTAAGAAGAATAATGATTCACTTTCAACACTTCAATATTATTAATACGAGCACTCAACAATGCTAGGGTTTTACAACCTTGAAGTAAATAATAACACGTACATAAACTAACCCTAGGATCCTCCTTTTATAGACTAAGGAGTCCTACTAGGTTTACAATACCTTTCTCTACAAGATAAGTATATTCTAGATAAATATAATATTTACACAATCTATTCTATATTTATCTAAACCGTATACATCCTTATCCCATCAGCAGCAGATTCTGTCAGCAGCATTTATCCTCAGCAGCACTTTGACATTAGCAGCAGAATCATTACTACTAGCAGCAATTTCACTTAGCAGCAGTTTTACTCAGCAGCAGTTTCAGACCCAACAATCCTCCCCTAAACTTATTATTTTTTTCTAAATAAGTAAGTTTCTTCTAAGCTCAATTAATCACTTGGAGGATGCTTCCAAACACTTCAAACCTTGAGAATTCATTTGATCAAATATCTTCTTATACTTTGACAGCAAATTGAATGCTTGATCATCAGAATCATAGTCTTTCTGCAACTTAAGTGGTCTATCACTATTAACCATCTGATTGACAATATTCCAGTATCTTACCACTGGATAATCCATTTCAGCTAGCATATACAAAGTAATTGGTCCAATAGTTAACATATGAACTCCAGAATCTTGAAAGAGTCTCCATCTTTTTACCTTGTAATCAGCTATCTCTGTCTATTCAGAATCATCCATTGAAGGTTCAAACATAAGTTTAAGAGCTCTCCACATAACATTATCAGAAGAAGTTAAGATATGATCAATTTGATCTATCTCATACTTTTTACCATCAAATTTCTTAGCTCCAAACTTTGCCTTGTATAACTTCCACAAGTCTTCAACATCCTCTCTATCAAAGTAATGTAGCATCTGTTGAAATCTAAGAAATGTGTAAGTCTTACCATCAGATCTCTGGACATCATGAAATGCTCCAATATTAGTATCATATCCTGTAGTTACTTTGACAATAGGATATTTGACTCATAATGGTTTAGCATCAACTACTTCAGGATCTTCCATCTTGCCAACCACAGTATACACCTTCAATTTTTCTTTAAGATGCTCAGAAGGAATGTGATCAAGATCATGTTTAAACATATCTCCTTCAGGCATAGAACTGCTTCCTTCTCCAATCTTTCTCTTCTTCTTTGCAACTGACTTATGAATAACACCTTTTCTTTTATCACCTTGCACAGAAGAAATAATCTTTACTGCATCACTCTCAAGCTGTTCAACAACATTAGCTTCTTGAATTTGCTCTGCTTCAGCTATCTTTTCAGGTACCAACTTTTTGTTCATCTGAGCAATTTGTTCCAAATCCTCAGCACATCCCATAGCATAAAAAGTATCTGTTCTCTTCTTTGTTTGTTGATACAAGTCAAAAACTTCTTTATCAGAATAAGATTTCAACTGCACCAATGTCCATCCACCCATATTCTTTAGATACCTTTCATATTCTTTCCTTTGTTGTTTAACAGTTGGACCTTTGAATATCTTTATCTTTCTTCTAGCATCAGCATTTTCTTTTCTCTTCTTAGAAGTAAAGTCCCTATACCAAGATTGCACATTAAAAGTTGGAACTTCATTCTCTTCAATCTTGATCAGCTTATTTAGTTCAATATCAGCAGCAATTCTGATCTTCTCATCTACCCATTCATCATACCTTTTTAAGCCTTCAGCCTCCTTCTCAGCTAACTGTTGATCTTCCATATTAATCAACTCTTGTGCTTTAAGAGCAGCAGCTGTATCATGTTCAACTTGCAATGGCTTAGGCCAAGAATCAAAAGGTACATCAGTGAAGTCAATCCCCTTATACATTATCCTTGGTGTTTCAACTTGCTTGCCCTTTCCTTTATCAGTAGAAGATGAAGAAATAATCTTCTTTTGTTGAGCAGCAGGTTCTTTAATAACAATCCCTTTTTCAGGTTTTCTAGAGGCTGATGATTTTATTGTTGTTGTTGTTAGTTGTGATAGTGAAGGAGTTGATAATGGGGTAGTCTTCTTGCTCAGCAATACCATAGCTTCAGCAGCAGCATTGTCACCAGACCCAGTAGCAGAGTCTTGTGCATCAGCAGATCCACTAGCAGCAGAGTTAGTGATTTCCTTAGCAGTAGATTCTTGAGCAGCAGAGTCAAGACTTTTCTCTAAATCTCCCAACTTCATCAATGTTTCACCCATCAACCCTGTTGCCTTTACTAATTTCTCAGGCTCCAAAGTTGTAAGTTGTTCTACCACCTTGTCTTGTGTAGCAATCACCTCTTCCATAACAACCTCATTCCCTGATTTATCAGCAACTACAAAGTCTCCAGCATCCTGAGGACTTTCAACATCCATATCACCAATCACTGGAGCCTCCCCTGAAACCATTCTATCATATAAACCCAGAGCACTATCAGCCTTTTCCAAATTTGCCTCCCCTGAACCCATTGCCTCTGCATTCCTCCCCTGTTTGGAAGCATCATCTTCCAAGTGAGTAGAGACTTCAGGAGAACTAACAACCTGAGAAGTGCCCACTTTCTTCAATCTTTTCAATGAGGCTGAAGATTTTGATTTTTGTAAGTTCTTAATCTGTTTTTGCAAACTGAGGATGGTCTTGTCCTGATCAGCAACAACAGATGAAAGAGTAAGAACTTTGTCCTCCAAGGTAGTACATTTCAGCCCCAAGTTGGTACACGTAACCATCAATTCCTGAATAAGTTGCATAATAGTCTCAACACTTCGACCTGTATTACCTGGTCCGAGAGGTGAATCATGGACATTGTCATCATGTACAAGATTTTCCGTCAATTCATTAGTCACTGGTCTATCCTCATCACTTCGACCTGTGTAACCTGGTCCGAGAGGTGAATCTTGGGACATAAACTCAGTATCAAACCTAGTTTGATCATCTGAGCCCCCTATATTTGCCATTTGGCTAGGGTTACCATCCTGAGAATTTGATTCATAAGAATCATCATCTCTAGATGTTGCCTTGGTTTGGGTCTTATTTATGTTATCACTATCCTGCTCTGCTGCTAAGCTAGAAGCAGTAGTGACAGCCCTTGCCAACATGTCTTCTCCTTCACCTAGGACAGCCTCATCTGGTACAGCCATACTAACACTATCCTGAGGAAGATCAGTGTTCTTTTTGGTGTTCCTACGGATATAGAGTATTTTTCGTTGTGTAGCAGATGCAGAAAAATTGGGTGTGTGATGGGAGTCAGTGGGATTTCCTGATCCTTCACCCTGATTGTTTTGTACAAGTTGCACCATGGAAGGTGTAAGATTTGTAGTTTTGCCTGAAAAACCTTTTCCATGTTTAACCAAGAAAGTAAAAGTTTTAGAAACCAATTTTGGAGCATCATAGGTAGAAACATGGCTTCTAAACTTTGTAAGTTGTTTGTGAACAAAGAGTTGGATAAACCTTGGATAAAGCAAATATGAACCAGACTCTTTAATAGTTTGAAACATCCCTTCCAAAATCATTCTTGAAAAATTAAATGGCTGACCTTTGCTTAAGCATACCATTGCAGAAGCAATAGTAGTACTAAACTCATGTCATCCAGAAGTTTTAGGACTCAAACAATGAAGAAGAAGATGTATCAAAAACTTATATTGAGGACAGAGGAGAGATTTTTGAAATTTTAAATTTGTATGATTCCCCTCATACCCCAAATCTTTTAACCCAGCAAAAATAGCAGAATTAGCAAGACAAGTGGTCTCTGTTTCATCATTTAAGAGAAGAGTTTCTCTTATGAATGATTCAGTTACACGAACCTTTTGCCCATCTACTAAAGCACTGACATATTTTTCCCCATTTGTAGTTTTGATTTTAGCAGTAAGCCAAAACTGTTTGATGTGGGAAACAAATATAGTAGGATTCACAGTGAGTGCATACTTAAGAGAAGTAGCATTCAAAAATTTTACCATGTCTGTGAGTTCTTCATTAACGGATTCTGCATCAAGAACTACTACACTGTTGTGTTGCTTTGCCCAAGTATGAACGCACTCCATGAGTTAGGGTTTAGGGAAATTGGGAATTATTGACTTTGAGAGAAATAAAGTATTAGGGTTTGTGATAACTTCAATTTAAGATATGAGAAAACCAATTAGAAAGATCAATTAGGTTTTAAACGGATTGAAGAAGTTACACATCCCACCCTCACACTTTCAACCGTAGCAGCACAATAACACTAGCAGCAGAGTTGTATAACTAGCAGCAGAGTGAAATAATCCAGCAGCAGAGTTGACGAAACAAGCTTGGTCAAAAAGTCAAAGATCCTTAGCATTTAATGTGATGATATGCCGTAATCACTATAAAAACGGACTAAATCTTTTCCCTAATTTATCACAATCAAACCCTAATCGCAATCAAAACGCCAATCAACCAAATCAAAACTTCACTTAACCCAAATCAAATCAAATAAGCATGAAATCAACACCCGAAATCATCAATATCTCTTCTGATTCATCATCCGAAGATGAGAACCCCTTTGAAACATATGTGCCGCCCTTCCGTCCTCCTCATGATGGTTGTAGAACCAAGGAGCAAGCAAAGAAGAGAAAACATGATCTTCCGGTGTTCAAGGATCTCCTCAATTTGAATCAAACCCCAAGCACTTCCAGGGGTAAAGCTGTGATGTCCCCAAAATCTCCATCATCTTCAGAATCATCAGAAGATACAGCTTGGATACCTGTCAGACAACCATCCCCAAGAGAGCTTGTTTCCCCATTTATCTACACTTCATCAGATGAGGATGAGCCTCCAAATGAACCACCTTCCACTCCTGAGAGGCCTCAGTCATCAAGGCCACGACCAAAGAAATCCACCAAGGCAAAGAAGACAAGAAAGACAAACTCTCCTCTTCCAAAAGAAAGAAAGATTGTTCTTGGACTTCCATGCCCTAGGAAGTAGTGGTTGTAGTCATCTTATGTTCTTGCACTCTTTTATAGTTTCAGAAGTAGTTTTTGTAATCTCTTTTGATGTATAAACTTCTGAATCGAATGAATGATAAATGTGCTTCTTTTGTTGTCTGAATATTGTTATTTGCAAATCATCATCTAGACTTATTCCTGCACAATATTAGACCAAACACCACAAAGCAAACAAACATATGTACTAGCAGTAGAGTTAGCAGCATAGTACATTGCAATACAAATATATGCTTTATGATAAGCAGCAGAGTAACAAGCAGTACAATTTCTTTACACACTGATACAAAAACAGAGAGATAAGTTTTTCAAAGATTTATCATACCAATATTTGCAATTAAAAATTGAAATCTCCCCACATCAAAATGTTTAGTGAGAAGATCAGCAACATTGTTATCAGTATGAACTTTAACAATTTGGATCAACTTCTTTTCATAGCAATCCCTGATAAAGTGATGTCTTATCTCAATGTGTTTTGTTTTAGAATGAAAAACAGGATTTTTAATTATGCAAAGTGTGCTGTTGTTATCAATATGAATTTTGGTATTCAGGAAATTGTACCCATAATCCAATAATTGATTCTGCATCCAGAGAACTTGTCCACAGCAACTTGAAGCAGCTACATACTCAGCCTCAGTTGTAGAATTAGCCACCACAGTTTGTTTCTTACATTGCCATGACACCAATCTGCTTCCTAGAAATTGACAACCCCCTGTTGTAGACTTTCTATCCAAAGAAGCTCCAGCATAGTCACAATCTGAATAGGAGACCAAATCAAATGGTGAATCCTTAGGGTACCAAAGGCCCAATTTTGGTTGATGCCTCAGATATCTAAAAATTCTTTTCACTGCATTAAGATGTGATTCTTTGGGACACACTTGAAATCTTGCACAGGCACACACAGCAAACATGATATCAGGCCTTGATGCTGTAAGATACATCAATGAGCCAATCATAGACCTGTACAAGTGTATATCCACTTCCTTTCCATATTCATCCTTCAACAATGGTTTATTGGTGTCCATGGTAGTCTTGGCAGGTTTAGCATCTTCAAAACCAAATTTCTTCAAAATATCATTGACATACTTATCCTGACTGATAAATATGCCATTTTCTTTCTGTGTAACTTGAAGACCTAAAAAGAAGGTGAGTTCTCCCATTGAACTCATAGCAAACTTGTCCTTCATTAGCTTCTCAAAACTAACACACATGGCTTTGTTTGTAGACCCAAAGATGATGTCATCAACATAAATTTGAACCAGCAAAATATCATCCTTTTGTCTTTTGAGAAACAAAGTTTTATCAATCTTTCCTCTACTAAACCCAGATTCTAGCAGGTATGTGGACAAAGTGTCATACCAAGCTCTAGGAGCTTGATGTAAGCCATACATTGCTCTATTCACCTTGTAAACTTTGTCAGGATGATCATGGTCTTCAAAGCCTGGTGGTTGAGACACATAAACCTCTTCTGTAATGGTCCCATACAGAAAGGCACTTTTTACATCCATTTGATACACTACAAAATCTTTGTATGAAGCATAAGCCAAGAATATTCTAATTGCTTCTATTCTTGCCACTGGAGCAAATACCTCATCATAATCAAGGCCTTCTTGTTGTGTGTATCCCTGTGCTACTAACCTTGCCTTATTCCTTATGACAATTCCTCTCTCATCTCTTTTGCATCTGAAAACCCATTTTGTGCCAATCACTCTTTTTCCATTTGGCAGGTCAACCAAAGTCCAAACTTCTTGCAGCTTAAATTGTAGAAGCTCATCTTGCATTGCTTCCACCCAACTTGCTTCTTGTAAGGCTTTGTAAGTGTTTTTGGGCTCAATTTGAGAAAGAAAACATGCAAACAGGCAATTTTGAAGATCTTTATGACTATTTCTTTGGTGCAGTGATCTGGCAAAGAAACTTTGATGTTGAAGATCTTTCAATGCTTTAGTCATCTGCCTAGTTTGAATAGATGATTGTGGATCACTTAGAATTTGATCTTTGGGATGATCCTTGTGTATTCTTGTGGTAGTTGTAGGACTAACAGGAATATTGAGTTCCAAGTTAGTAAAATCTGCAGAAGCTCCAAATAACTAACCATCAAGAACATCATCATCTGTGTCATAGTAAATATTCTCAAGAGGAGGCATATTTGGATCATCAGGGTAGATAGAATCAACAATAGGTCTACCCTGAGAGTCCAAATGAGGAAACATTGAAGCAGCAGTAGAGTTAGTAGGCTTGGAAGCAGAATGTGGTGGAGCAGTAGTTGTATCTTTTGGCCTAGCAGTAGAGTCTTCTGAGTCAGCAGCAGAGTCTTCTGGCTTTGTAGGAGAGACATCAACAACTATTTTGGGAGCCACATTTGTTTCTTTTTCTGCTTCAATAGGAATTTCAATATCTTCTTCAGTTTCCTTAGTTTTCTCTCGAGTAACCATATCATCTTTAGGACCTAGATCAGTCTGAAAGGGTAGTAGAGTAGGACCAACCTTTAGTTTCTCAACCAAAACAAATTCTTCTTGTGGTTTGTCAACACTGGCAATAACTGGTACATAGTTCATTGTTTTGGTAAGCATATCAACATTAAATAGCCATTCTGGTCCTTTTCCTTCAGGATTAGATGTGTTCTCAGAAAACTTGATATGCAAAGTCTCCTCTACATGTTTGGTCCTCTTATTGTATACTCTGAAAGCCTTACTAATCACAGAGTAACCAACCAAATTTCCTTCATCAGCTTTTTCATCAAATTTGCCTAGCTGATCCTTAGTGTTTAAAATAATAACAGGACATCCAAATGGTTTGAGAAAATCAATCAGTGGCTTCTTTCCATGAAATAACTCATATGGAGTCTTATTATGAGGCTTGACTACCTTACTTCTGTTCTGCACAAAGCATGCAGTGTTCACAGCTTCAGCCCAAAAAGGTAGTTTTGAATCAGATAACATTGTTCTTGCAGCCTCAATAAGTGTCCTGTTTCTTCTTTCTGCAACACCATTCTGTTGTAGAGTTCTTGCTACACTGTACTGTCTAAGAATTCCTTTCCCCACATAGAATTGATTCATCACACTGTTCTTGAACTCAGTACCATTGTCACATCTGATTATCTTCACCTTGTGATTGTACAGGTTTTCAACTCTTGTAATAAATGCCTTGAGTATTTCTGGAGTTTCATCTTTAGTAGCAAGAAAGAATACCCAAGTAAACCTGCTAAAGTCATCAGTGACAACAAGACAATATGACTTCTTTTTCAAGCTTTTGACAAATACAGGCCCAAATAAGTCCATATGCAATAGATGTAATGGCTCAGTATTTGTGTTCACAGTCTTGGACTTGAATGAAACTCTGTGTTGTTTACCCTTTTGACAGGCAACACAAATTTCACAATTTTCAAAAGTCTTTGTAGGCATTCCTCTGACCAGATTTCCTTTTACCAATTTGTTCATGGTCTTGTAGTTCAGATGTCCCAATCTCCTGTGCCATAATTTGGACTCATCAACAGTGGCTTTTGCAATTAGACAAGTCAAAGCCCTCTTAGGAACAATGTTCTTAATATGGTCACTGTATATATTCTCATTTCTAGGGACCTTCAAAAGTACAGATTTGTCATCTGGCAATTGATAGTCAGGAGAAAGGATCATACACTCAGTGTCTGTAAAAAGAACAAAGTTCTTTTTGTCACACATTTGTGAGACACTAAAGAGGTTAAACTTAAGTCCTTTCACAAGAAACACCTTCTCAAAGTCCAAATTTCCAGTTTTAAGAGTTCCTCTTCCAACAATCTTTCCACCTTTTGGATCATTCCCAAAAGCAACATAACCACCATCAAAAGCCTCAAAGTCTTCAAGTTGAGACTCATCTCCTGTCATGTGACTAGAACATCCACTGTCAATAATAACCATATCCTTAAGCTCATCCAGTAGATTGACCTGCACATGAAAAGTAGAAACATTAGTTCCTCTTGACGACCCAAGCCATTACTGACTTGGATCTACCCTGTGCATCAACATAATCAAATTTCTTTAAATCACTTGATGCACTACTATCCTTGGAAACAGAATTTGAACCATTTGTTTTTGGTTTCCAAGTCCAGCAAGCTGAGGCCTTAACAGCATAAAAGTGATTACCAACAACTGTATTTGTTAAAACTTTTGGCCCAGAAGTAGAAGATTTTGTACTAGCAGCAGGTTGCTTGCTAGCAGCAGAGTGCATACTAGCAGCAGAATGCTTACTAGCAGTAGAGCCAGTAGAAGAACTAGTTGTGGATTTGAAAACGCCATTTGATTTAGCAGCATAAATAGATCTAGTAGCACCAGATCTCAACAAAACAGCTCTTGGAACCATGTTTCTATTAGGATGTGGGTGAGTGTGTTTAGTTACATATTTGTGATTCACCCTAGTGTATTGATTCCAAACAGGCTTTTGGTGTTCAGGGCATCTAACAATCAAGTGGTCAAAGCTACCACACTTATAACAAGCCTTCTTTTGTAATTGAAACTGATTACCTAATCTGTTTGAAACTAGGTTGTTGAAGTTTCTCTGATTACCCCTAGGCTTATTATTGAACCTTTCCATCTGTTCTCTAGGTATCTCATTGTATTCTACCATTTTCCTAGAGAAGTTATTTCCTAACACAGGTTTGACAAACTTAACCTGTTCAATTTTAGGTTTAAACTTTGTAGGAATTTCTTCCTTTTTCACATTTTGTGTTTGTTTAACCTGTTCCTCATCACTGTCAGTATCAGAGTACCAATCCTCAATAATTAGAGCTTCAGGAAATTTTCTATCCTCAACCTTAGATGTTTCAATTATACTTGTGCTACATCCACCTACAGGTTTTTCAATATTTAGCTCACTAATGAAAGATAGTTCTTTTCCTGGTGGAGCAAAAGCACTTTTGACTGGAGGAGCCACTTCATTATACCCAATTCCACTACCTTTTCTCATCAAATTATTCTCAATAGATTTATGAACCATATCAGAAGCAAATTGTTGTTTTTGTACTCTTACTACATGTTTATCTTTTTCAGCAAGAGCTTCCTCTTTTTCTTTTTGTGCTTCTACTAACTTATTTTTAAGAACTTCTACTTCACTGTTTTTCTTAAAAATTTCTATATCTCTGAGATTAAGTTGATCTACATATTCCTTCTCACACTCTTTAAGATATTCTAATCTTCTTTCAACATTTTGAATACCTACTTTGTAACCTAAGTTATCAAGTTTTAGGTGTTCAATTTCTTTATTTAAACTCTCATTCCTAGACTTAAGTTCTTCTATAGTGTCAGCACAAGATTTAAAAGAACACATAGATAAGTCTGAATCATTTGATACCTCAGAGTCAGAGCCTGATGATGAACCATAGGCCATAAGTGCAAAGTTCTGCACCTTGGGTTGATCAACAGCTACCAAAGAGAAGTTTGGTTCTTCTTCAACCATATCACTCCAATCATAATCTCCCAGTCCATCACAAGACACTAGTGCAGTCTTTGATTCTTCAGTAACCTTCTTTGCAGCATCAGCATTCTTCTTTGGAGCTCTACATTCTCTAGCAAAATGTCCCTTCCTGTTGCAGTTGTAGCATTCTATCTTTGATTTGTCAAAGCCTGGACTGTCTTTAGCTTTATACTTGACTTCTTTTCCAGTCTTTTTCAAAAACTTTCTTGCCCTCAAGGTTAACATAGCCATTTGCCATTTAAGATCAATTTCTTCAAGATCATCAGGATCAATATAATCCAAGTCTTGATTTAAGACATGTGACCTTATAGTAGTTGTGAGCTCAGCCAAGAATGCACACAAAGCAATATCACTAGTAGAGATCTTATCATTTGAACTGGCAGCAGATCCATCAGCAGCAGAGACTCCATAAGCAGTAGAATGAGCAGCAGAGTAAGATTCTTTTCCTTTAGAGGATACAAAGGCAAGATTTTGAGTACCAGAGGATGAAGTAGAAGAGGTAGACAGTTCTGATTCATACACTCTTAAATTGTTGTAGAGACTCTCCAACTTCATAGTTTCAAAATCAGGCTTATTCCTCCACACAACTGTGTGCATAATCCATTCAGGTGCAAGACTTCTAAGAAATTTTAGATTTACATCTTCTTGTGGAACCACATAACCAACAAGCTTTAGATGGCTAACAAGTTGGTTTAGCCTGTTGTATGTGCCAATAATCTTCTCTCCACTTTCAGAAGTAAAATTCTCAAACTGATGCTTCAGCAAGTTTTTCCTTGATTTCTTAGTAGCATCATTCCCTCCAAACCTGAATTCAACAGCATCCATCAATTCTTTTCCAGATTCACAGTCGTCAAAGTCCATTTGAAATTCATTAGGTATTCCCATTAAGAGAATACTATGTGCTTTGATTTCCATCTTCCTTACTGTGTTAGCTTCAGCAGACTTAATTGGTATCTCTTTACCATCAGCACTCTTCTCATGTACAGAATCACCATTAACAATAACATTCCACATGTTGAAATCAATCATGTGAATGTACTGTCTGATCCTTCTCTTCCAAAGCTCATACTCAGCAGGATTCAGCATGGGTACTCTTGAAGCAGTCACCATATGAGTTTCATCACCCATCGTAGCAATAGATTTGGAACAGCAAACTTTTAAGAAACAAAATCTTCTTGTTAATAACTTCTAGATCACAAGCTCTGATACCACTTGTTGATCCCAGTTGAGCTTAAACGATCTTATATAGAAGTTAACTTGATTGAACACTTAAGCTAATATGCGGAATGTAAAAGCTTAACTTAAGAAGAATAATGATTCACTTTCAACACTTCAATATTATTAATACGAGCACTCAACAATGCTAGGGTTTTACAACCTTGAAGTGAATAATAACACGTACATAAACTAACCCTAGGATCCTCCTTTTATAGACTAAGGAGTCCTACTAGGTTTACAATACCTTTCTCTACAAGATAAGTATATTCTAGATAAATATAATATTTACACAATCTACTCTATATTTATCTAAACCGTATACATCCTTATCCCATCAGCAGCAGATTCTATCAGCAGCATTTATCCTCAGCAGCACTTTGACATTAGCAGCAGAATCATTACTACTAGCAGCAGTTTCACTTAGCAGCAGTTTTACTCAGCAGGAGTTTCAGACCCAACAAGGTCAGACATGTTTGGTTGTAGCGGGCCAATATAGTACGAGTCAAAACGGTTGAGATCAGGTTTGTAAGCAAATTTTACTACTTTAAAGCTATATGTTCTATAGATATAAAGAAAAATGGTCTATATCTGATGACTTACTTTGCTTGATGGCTTTAGACTAAGGAGTGGTAGAGCAGGGAAAAACGGCTCTTCATCATTGACCTCTTTAACCGAAGGAACAAGACCGCTTAGCAGATATTCACCAAAAACCAAGCCTGCATATTGGGCATAGAATACTAGTTCAGTATCACAAAATATCAAAATTGTGTAATTTTCTCGAAAATAGTAACAGACATAACTTTAAAAAGTGCCAAGTTTTATAAATCAATGCTTCATTCTACTGTGTGTTATACGTAAGGAACTTAGATGATATTAAGAATGGAAGTGAAAAGGAAGTACTTGCACGATAAGGATTTAAAGTCCTTAGTTGAATGGATTGATAAGATTTGAGATTGCAGAACATGTGGATCCAAGTCACTGCACCAAACGAAGCAAGAGCCAAAGGTGTTGAAGCTTGTATGCAATTAGCTAATGCTATCCCGAGCAGTATACCAACAGATTTGCTCACCATTCCCTGAGCTTCTCCCTTTGCTATTACCTGTCACATCACACAAAACAGTCATACCTATATGGAGAAGCATACAAAATTATACTTCTTTTTTCTTTTCTTTTTTTTAATTTATGGCATCTGAAAACAAGCGTAACAAATAGGGAATTACCTCAGCAAAGTTCCTTTGAGCAGCGAAACCCGCATAAAAACAGCTTCTGGTAGCAGCCTGTCAAGTAAAGAGTTCAGCTTTATGAACATGCATAAACTGATATAAACTCCAATTAAATACCCCGGTTTTGAAACAAAACATATATATGTCATATACTGCTAAAGGTATGAACAAGGCACAACAAGGGCAAACAGACATCAAAAGGCTTTTTTCGCTATAATAACTAAAGACTCTATCATCAGCTTTATTACTAATCATGATGAAGCATCATTTTTAAAAATTTTAGGTTCAATTCATATGTATGGAAACCGATCACTCTGGATTTTATAAATAAAGCAGCATATGGTTGTAATCATCAGATATCATTAGTTATGGAAGGCATGCATTACTGATAAACAAGTCCAGTCCTTTGAGATAAATAGAATAATTTCTAATCATATCTTGTGGAAATACAATTACTATGTTACTATGTTAAAACCCTGAAGTGGCCACGTCAACCTCCTGAAAAAGGAGGGGGCTTTACCCGGTTTGAGTCTGTGTGGCGGTGGGTTCAAACCCCGTGGATTATTCAGCCAAAAGGTCGGAAACCATGGTTAACAAAAAAATAAATAAATAAATAAATAATTACAATTACAATTACAATTACTATGTTAAAATGAGCAAGATACCTGAATAAGTGCAGCTGCAGAACGCCCTGCTCCAGCAGCAGCACCAATTGGGACGAACAGATGGGGAAAAGCAGGTGTCAAGATTTCCATACCAAAAGCAGCGTTTTCCAGAAAATCAGCAAACAACCTCAAACCCTTTGGGTTCACCTCAAAATGCCGCCCAAATTTTGACAAAAAGATTTTGCTCAAATACCCAATCCCATCCTTCAGTACCCAATTCACAGCTGCAGCAGTTGGAATCGCCCCTTTGCCCAACCCAACCGTATATAGCAATGACTACATGAAAAAAACAATAACTTAATAATCAAACATAATGTAATCAAGCACCTATAACAACACAATCCTATGAAATAATCTATGAGCTTCTACAATGTGAATAAGTATAATAATGCAAGCCGTTAACTTTATCAACTGTTTGATCTTAAATTCCTTCGAAGACCGAAACCTACACCATGAACTTTATATTTTGTTTAAATTTTTAGGTAGTTAAAGCAATCGAATAAAATCTAGAGCAGAAAATTAGTCTTTTAAACTAAAATTTCAAGAGCTGATTCCCATTCTAATTCTCTATGTTTTAGGGCCGAAATTTGACAAGATTTAGGAAAAACTGATAGAAATTTAGCAAGCAGACTGAACTTTGAGAGCATATGAGAAATTATCTTAATGATCTTTCCCTTTAATCTAACGTGGATCCAATTTTTGTTCTTAAAGTACCAATAATCAATTGAAAAAAGTATCCAAGCAACCCCCTTACATCTCTCTAAGGAAGTGTTTGGCATTTCGATTTGACGCATTATGCCAACAGCCCAATATGCAATAGCAATAATGATAATCATAAGATTTGAAGGGGGTGTTTAGCATTTCATTCGGCTCATAGTGCTTGGATGTGGTTATGGTATTTGAGGTTCGAATAGTCAGATAACCAACTGTTAGTGTTTGACAAATTATAACTATAACGGTTTACATATATAATGACACCATCATAAACAATTAATCAAAATCCTTTTCTAACACCTAATCATAAACTAAGGGGGTGTTTGGGATTGCTTATTAAAAGTACTTTTTTTTAACGGCAATTGTGGCTACATGGCCCCTAGCCCAGAAGGCGTAGCGAGCCCACACAACCAGGTTGGGTCCAGCCGAGAAGGCAATGGCACCCTTCCCTTTACGCACGCGGGAGGAAACCCCTATCGCCCTAGACAAGACTCGAACTTGAGACCTTGCCTAGGAGGGTAAAACCTCCATACCGCTAAACCAGAGGCCCGTTTCACGCACAAATAATCAAATACATGGTTAAGATTATCAGCTACTTAAAAAACGCAATAATCAAGATTAATGATCCAAAACCAAACTCACAACACTACTAACCTAAGTAACGAAATACATCAAACCCCTACTCCAATATAAGTACATCCATACTTAAACATGCCCTAAAACACAAAACTAACAATCAATAACCAAAACCTGAAAACCCCAAAATTCACTCACTTGTGTAGCGAGAACACTACTAACTTGAGCAGCAACACCTTGCACACTCCTCCAAACCAAATACTCCAAATAATCACTCGTAACACTATCCGGATACCCTTCGGGCAACATTAACCTCATAAAAACCTCCCTACATTCCCCCCACACATTCGCCATTTTCAACCCTTTCAAACCCGAAAAAAACGACAAGCCACCTTCCGCCAGAACAAACGCATCACTCAAGTGATCAAGAAAAAGCTTAGTTTTTCTACCACCCTTTACCTCAAAAACAAGACCCTTATCATTTTCTTGAACATTAGCATAGGTTTTGTAACAGTGTTGGAACACTAAGGTTAGTAGTACACATAGTAAAAAACCTTTTATGTGTGAGTTTGGATTTTCATTGTTACCATCATTGTTGTTGAACCATCTGTCCCACCAGTTGTTTGGACCTGACCCACCATTGCCACCGGAGCTGCCACCGCCGGAGATGCCACCACCGGTGCCGGAGAAGGTGATTGTGGTGGAGATTGAAAAAGGGGGAAGTGGATTCCATTGGTAGCGGAGAGTGGAGAAGCTGGTGGTGGTGGTTGGGAGGCGGAGGGAGGGTGGTGTGATGATGGTTGTTGGTGGTGGTGGCGGAGGTTGAAATGTTTGGAGCAATGTTTTAAAAACCGGTTCAACCCGGCCGGTTCAACCGGTTGAACCGGGAACCTGAGAGGTGACCGGGCCGTTGTGAGCCGGGTTTTCACTAAAACTCGAACCGGATTGAACCGCCACGTTTTTGTCGACCCGGGTCAAACCGCCGGACAGAAACCGGCCGGTTCAGTATATCAAAGGGAAAAAAAAGAATGATGCAACGTCAGTGATGTAATTGGGAAAGTTCAATGTGTAGTTGAACCATACGCTTCCTAATCTTGTTGAGATCGATCGATTGGAGTTTATTTTCTTGTGGTATGATGAGTGGTGGATGAAAACGAGATGGGAAAAGATTGCAGCGTCAGTGATGTAATTGGGAACGTTTTATGTGGTATCTTAGTTTTTTGTGAGTTATTGTTTTTTAAACTAAAGGAGATGGGAAAAGAGAAATCATTCTGCAATTGTTTTTTAGATGATGAGTGATGAGAGAAGAGTCAGACACTTAAAGCATGAGTGAAGCAAGTGTTTGTATATTATCCTTTTACAGTGGTCAAGGAAATGAACTATTCTTTTAAGAAATTTGCTACATCCACATAATGTTTACACAAAAAATCCTCACTCGCTGACATGTCGGTGGGTGATTGGTTTTTTGTGGGATGTGGAACCTAGCATGCCTCTTCTTTTAATATACAAATAAAGACAAGATTGAATTGATAGATGTATAAAAAAAATATTGATATTAGTTTGTAAGTATGCTACATATTTTATGAGGTACATCTTTCTCTATACCGGATGATCTTTTGTTTTGGCATAAAACCGGGTTGACCCGGCGGTTCAACTGGTTAAACCGGTGACCCGATGAATAGTTGACTTGACCGGGTCAACTAAAAACTCGGGTTTTAAAGCATTGGTTTGGAGTTAAACAAGTCAAGAAAGGGTACTTGTTTTTTATTTTCAACTTGTTTTTATTTGATATTAATCAATAAGTTCCTAACTTACCACAACTTTTCTTAGCATGCTATGAAAATTGTTGGTGCCTTTATTTCGTCACTTTTAATTGAGGTCGATTCAAAAATTCAAAATGTTATTTAGACCTGTGCGATGCATACGGGTTGCATCTAAGTGTTCATAGCGTAAGGTTTAACACTAATTTTCGTCATATATAACTTGGGCTGCCTCAGGACCCGTGTGATGCACACAGCTTTGGGTTATCTCAGGACCCGTATTATTATTTGTGTACTTTATGTAACGATCAAAGTTTATACTTACTTAGCCATAAACAATAAAAAATCAAACATTATCTTACACCTATAGTCACCAGAACATTACGTCACTGACTGATAATTCAATTAAATCATTGGGAAAATACCACCAAAATGTATTAAACTTGACTCAATTTTCAATTCTGTGTACTAAACTTTTTTTCTTTTCTAAACAATTACTAAACTTTTTAAAACGGGCTATTTTGTGTACCCCGATGGCTGCCCATGCCAAATAAGCCTGCCCGTGCCACAAGTCACAACAAAGCATTGAGCCTATCTCACGGGCTATTTGATTTCAAGAACTTCACTCCTACACAACGATCTTAACTTATTCAGCCACAATTCCTGAGGCTGCACACCAGCCGCCCTCATCTGATAAAGGAACTTAATGGCTTCAACAAGGCACCCGTTTTGTACCATACTAGTAAGCATAGCATTCCAACACACACAGTTCCTCCTACTTCCATTCAAATTAAAAACCATTTTCGCATCATTAATCAACCCAAATTTCCCATACCTATTAACCAACCCACACTGCACATAACTCTTTGAAGCCAATCCTAACTTAATCGCATTAGCATGAACCTGTTCACCACAGTTCCCATTATCACTTATCTTAGAACAAGCACTAAGCACACCAGACAATGTAAAGCTATTCTTCCTAACACCCTCTTTCCCATCTCATTAAAAACCTCAAAAACCTCACGAAACCGTTCCTCCTTACAATTATTAATAATCCTAGCTGTCCACACCACAACATTTCTCCTCGAACCAATCTGATCAAAAACCATATCTCCATCTTCAAAATACCCAATCTTCCCATAAAAACTAATCAACGAACTCCCAACAAACAAATCACCTCCATACCCCGACTTCATCAACCATCCATGAACTTGCTCCCCAAGTTCCACATTCATCGTATCTCCACACGCCTTAAGCACACACACACCATAATCCAACTAACCGGAAAACTCCCACAACTATACACTATATACCGAAACTTATCACATACAAACAGCCTAATCACTTCTTCATATTCACTATTATCAGCATAACCCGCAATCATAATCGCCCACGATTTAAAATCCCTTTTAGACATTTCATCAAACACTTTGCGTGCATTGTCCAAACACCCACAAGACACATACATTATCAAAACACGGTTAACCAAACTCAAAGGCAACCGCTTTTTACGGGTTTTTGTCATATGGGTATGTACTAAAACTGATTCATTGGAAAGTTGGAACTAGGTGCATTCTTTTATTAACGAAATGTAGACGGCATCAGGTACGGGAAAACGGAGCGTGTCGAGTAGGCGTAAGATATCGGATGGTGTGGTGGTTGTAATGGGTTTTGGTTTGTTGGTTTCGATGGGTTTTAAAGGTTCATGGTGGGGTTTGTGAAGAGGTAAGTTAATGGTGGTGACTTTGGCGGGAAGGTGGTTGTTGGGTTTAGGGTTTTGAGGGTTTAAGGAAGTTGAAATGAGGTTCAAAGTGGGTGAATTTGGTACATATTTGCACCAAATGTTTCCCCAAAAGGAAGATATTTGCACCAAAGTTTTCTACAAAGGGACGATCCTTGCACTTTCCATACATCCGGGACGAAACATGCAATTTGGTCAAACTTTAGGGACGATTTTTGCAATTCTCTCAATAAGCAAGGTTGTTCTATGGATTTCAGGGCCTGAGCAAAAAGCAGGCCCTTTTAATACACAAAATTTGGTGCAAGTGAAACTGATTTTAAGCAAATTGTTATACATGTCTAAAACCATTGAAATGACAACTGTATTCATATCACATATTCACAGGTTTCGTAATTGTTTTCAGATAGTGTAATCCTTTGCTACCAATATTAGAAGTGAAGTAATCGAAAGTCAACGACATAAAACTTCTTTATCAAAGTTTTTTTCTCTAATACAGTTATAAGATTATATTTTAGTAAATTCAGTAGTATAAGGTTACTTTTACCAAATGGTAAACTCACAATTTTGTTAATGCAAATAAAAGGAAAAAAGAAAAAAAAAATAAACAAAGATTAGTCATCAAAAAATGTACATGGGTCTTGAATAGTAGTGATCAATGCGATTAAAAGTTACCATTAACAATTCAGAATGGAAATTTGCTTTAAAATAGTTGCATGTCAATTTTGGAATTAGCGATTTTATTGGACAAGAATATCTTCATTTTAAGGTCAAAGTTTAGATTCTTGGTTTGAATATGTCTAAACAAACTGGGCTTATAGATACTCGGTTGCTCTATATGTAATGAGATATAGCCGGAGGCCCCTTAAGGATCTTGGGCCCTATGCAGTTGACCACTTTGCTCAAGCCCATATCCGGCCCTTTAAAGTTTAAATAAGAAGAGCTTACGGAGATACCTTTAACATACTATGAATTAATATACAAAAGCTTATAATATATGTAATTTAGTTGATGCATGTTTATTTATTTTTACTATAATAAGCTATAGCTACAACCAATTTGCCAAACACGTTTACTAAAATAAAAACTCCTGAGCTCTCGCTTTAGCTAATTTCGCCAAAGACAAATAGAAGTTTACATTAAGCTTATGTTCAAGACCAACTATCGTCTGGAGATAAAAAAAGCAAACATTTACTAGTTTATATTGTTTTCTTTTTGCAGAATGACACAAATTATGAATGTCATTAGCAGATAGTATTGGCATACCATTCTAGCATAGGTTGTAACTGCCGAAAACTATCAGCATGAATCATCTTTATAAAACCAAAATTTTAACGAAAATCATTTCTCTCAAAGACACACGAGGTTGCCAGCGTGAGGTTTGCACCTTTGTCTCTTATGTTCTTTTTCTAAAATTATTAGTTGTGATTTTGCTTCATTTTGATGTCACTTTTTTTCAGACGTGTCACAATCACAAATTAAAAAGTGAACGTTAAATATCTGTAAAAAAGTTGATGAAATTGCAGCACTGCTTGTTTATAGCCATGGTGTTGGTTGCTGACTTGCTGGGCAACCAAGGTCTTACAAGTTACGAAAATAAGGCTATGTATACGACGAGTTATATTTGCACCAAACATGAAATGTCACATCTCTTCAACCATTATATGAATTCAATTAAGCATAACTACATTACAGAAGTTACATACATATAGAGGATGATTAACATGTAATCAACGTTATGTGATTGACATTAACAATATGGTTCTCCTGACATGTGCGACAATATTTAACCACATGTCATCGATTAACATCAACATTGATGGAATAAGTCAATTCACATTTGACGAACATCACCTAAAAAAAGGCCATTTAACATCAGCATGATATATAGCCTCTCGGACCAACAACAGTCAATAAGCGGTAACTGGAAATGTCGACTTCGGCCAATGTACATTACTCATATGAATGAGTCGATTTTGGGTATTTAAAACCATCATTAGCCAAAAACACAAGATTACAGAAACTAAAAGAGAGATTCAAAACAACCATAACCGGACTAATCATTTCATTCCCACTTCCTGTAATTCTGCGTTCTTTCAAAGTCCTCTAAACTAACTTTTGTATACATCATGGAGAAATATTTATCAGTAGTCGGGTCGAATTCTATGAGGTTTAGGCCTAGCTATAAGACTGTCAGTTACCCAACCTGCAAGCTCCCAGTCACGGCGTCACGTTTAGCATGATTAAATTCCCTTTCTACATATTCTAATGATATTTGCAGCATTCCCCCAGGGCCACAATCGTCAGATATGCCTACAGAATTTAGCCCAAGTTTTTTCCCCAACCAGTAGAGGTAACTCACGTGGAACATCGACTTGAGCATGTTTTGTGGTGAGCATACATCTTTGATCTTTCAATATCACCTATTCAGTAACAGACTTCCAAAATTTCTCTTTCAGTCCTTGAACTTATGCCTATTTCCAGTTTAGCCTTCCAACTCTTAATCTTATTGATCATCAAAGTTTCATCTTAAACAGGAACACTGAAACAACATATAAACACATAACTAATACAAAATATACTAACCAATAATATGTTTAAAGTGAAATTAATTCTTAAAACAGTGTAAAGATGGGCATTCTTTAGTGATTATTACCATAACGAACCTTAACATCCATTTTAGTGAATTTAAAACGAATATAGAAATGAACTTACAAATATATCAGGCAAAAGAATCATGATTTTTCGAAGCATTGTTTTCCAGCCATGTTCGTCTCTGTACATGTCAACCCGAAAAGGAAATTTGTAAAAATGCAAACAAATAACTTGAAAAGAAGAAATAAAAGAAAGTTCAATAATTATAAAGTAGTCGAAATAGACGAAAATATAATGGTACAAAGAAATTGCAATATACTAGCTATTCAGCACATCCACGTACTGTATCCAGGGACCCTCGGATAAAGTGACCGGAACTACAACCTTTGGAGTATCGTCCGCCATTAGCATCCTCTGGTCAAGTAAATCTGACTCTGCAGGAGACGAGCTGGATGCCGGTAGCTCATTAGGGACCTAACAAAAGGTATCGTTAGTTATAAGTACAAGTACACAAATTGTGAAATCTAGGAAAAATAAAATAAAATCTTCATGCCCATAAGTGTATAAAAATCTTAGAACATATGCTGTTTGACTACAAACCAAAATCAAGTTTTTGTTCCAAACATATGCTGTTTTATGTGTTATTGTATTATGATAAAAGTAGTTTAACATGAATGAATTAACAGAAGAAAAAAGTCTTACTTGCGCTTTAAGTGCACTTTCAAGTACATTCACCACCTTAGTCATTAGTGGACGGTGTTCTCGTTCTCTCATCAAACACTGATAAGCAATTGTTGTAAACGCCTTCAAAGAACGAGGATTTATCTCATCCTTAATATTACCAAAAATGATTTCATCTATGGTGTTTTCTTTGTAGCATTTACGGACCAATTCAGTCAAAGGTTGGTGCTCATCCCGGTTGTTGCCAATACACAACCTCCCGCACAACATCTCAAACAACACTACCCCGAAGGAGTAGACATCTGACTCTTTAGTTAGCAAACCTGATTCTACATATAATGGATCACAATACCCAAATGTCCCTACAGCATTGGAGACAAGAAAAGTGTTTAGCATGTTTGCAGGACCAAACTTTGATAGACCCAAATCTGCAATTCTTGCATTCCAGTTTTCATCTAATAAAATATTGGAACTTTTAATATCACGATGCAAGACTCTTTGTTGGGTCTGACCAGGATTATGCAGATAAGCAAGCCCTCGAGCCGCCCCAATGCATATCTTAAGGCGTTGTACCCACGTGAGATGTTTGTCATTAAGATACAAGTCGAGGCTTTTTCTTGACGCATACTCGTATACAAGGATCTTTTCACCACAATCGTCACAAAAACCTAAGAGAGAGACAATGTTGTTATGCCTGTAGGAAGAAAGCATGATGATCTCTTTCCAAAATTCAGGGTCTCCCTGCCCATATCTACGATCTAGACACTTCAAAGCAACAACTGACTGCCCCTTCGAATGGATGAGTTCTCCCTTGTAAACTTTTCCAAATCCTCCTTTTCCGATGCAATGGGAATCATCAAACCCGTTGGTTGCTGATTTTATAGCTTGTAGTTCTATTTTGAGGTATTGGAACTGTTTTTTGACAGATATTGTATTAATGTTTGATCAGAGATTGGAAACAAAACCTATGACCTCCAAAAACACTGAAGTTGAAGAGCATGACAATAAAATAAGATGTATTTAAAAGATATATAATAAAAGGCTAGAAGCTCCCACTCAACTCTAAAATAAAAGTTGACGAAAGATATCCTATTACATGAAGAAAATTAACATTGTCGCTATGTTACTGTTTGTCCCACTCATATATCAAATCTGGGGTACATTTATATTACGGAGATGGCCGCCCCACCCCAAACCCGCCCCATTGCCATTCCTAGGTAAGTGGGTGAAATAGGCTCAATTGAAGCGTTTGGCTAATTGGCGTAGGGTAAACAAAATAATTAAAAATAATAATTAAGATAACAATTCTAAAAACCTAAGGATTAGTTGAGGGATTGCCAGGTGGTGGCTTTTCCTAACTGTGGTTTATTAAGGATAGATAAATCTATAATCAAAAAATTTTATTAAGCTTATAAAATATAAGCCGGATCCAAATAATCTCATAAACCTACAAATAAGATTAATCAAACACCCCTCAAAATGTAAAAAACCCGGTTTGAAAATGTTTGCTCCAAACTCTACCCATGATGTTAGTGTTGTTATTCTGATTTTTCCTTTTTTTAGTTGCCAACAGGACTAAATTTAAGAGAATTTATTTACCTTCTTCTGTATGTATGATGATGATGTACCTTCAGCTATTGAATTGTTATCCTGTAACATCAACTGCAATAAATACGCGAATTAGTAAACTATAACTAATAGTAAATAAATACACAGAGTATATACGGTACATATTATGAAGAGAAAAAAAGGCCTTACATAACTTTCTGGTTTCAATTGAAGTTCCAAAGCTTTCTCGAGTCTTGGGACAATGTCATCTATATTTGGGCGTCGCGATCGTTCATTGTCCAAACACTCAAACGCTATTTCCGCAAACATGTTGAATGAATGCAAGTCCATTTGTTTCAACAGTTGCGGATCAATCATATTAATGAGTTTTTTCTCTCTATAAAGGGTAATGGCTAGCGGAGCCAAACGATAATTTTTATAACCAAACAGTAGTTCAAACAAAACAACCCCAAACGAGTACATATCTGATTTGTGGTTCACGATTTTAGTCTCAATATATGTTGGGTCTACATACCCTTTCACACCCCAAGACTTATTAGTATGAAATGAATGGTGCCTTTGAGAAGCTTTAATCTTCATGGAACCTTCAAAAGCATATAACTTGGGTTCCCAGTTATCGTTCAATAGAACTGCGGCACTCTGGATTATCCGGTGTATTACGCTAAAGTCGCGTAGCTCATCATAATGAATGTAACTCAACGCATTCGCAAGACCAACTGATATCTCCAATCTTCGCACCCATGTCAACCGCATCGAGTCACTTAGATGGTGATGAAGACTTCCCCTGTTCTCACGCCTGATAATGAAGATCTTCTCATCATTCTCATCACAAAACCCAACTAATGAAACAACATTCTTATGCTTGAGAGTAGAAAGCATTGAAATGTCCATCCAAAACATCTGTTCTCGATCCACCCAGTCTTTATTTAACCTCTGAGCATGGATATCAATCAACTCACCCGACCACAAAAGCTGCCCCCTGTAATCGTTACTAATTCCTCCTCTGCCGAGGACATTTTTTTCAGAAAAGTTGTCGGTGGCGGAAAGTAAATTTTGAAGGGGGATTTTAAGGTGAGCAAAGTCATCGGGTGAAAAAATCGTGTTTGTGAAATCAAGAAAAGCCATTACTAAAAAGGGCGTTTAATTTGGGTTAATTACAAAATGATGCGAATTGAAGGAGTACTTGTCACAAGATCTGGAACAACAAAAGAAATACACTGAGAGAGAGAGGAGTGAAGAGGTAGCTGGTGGTGACAATAGATGTGTATAATTAGTACGCGTTTTCTATATTGTAAGTAATATATTAAAGAGTAAATTACATGGTTGGTCCCTGTGGTTTATACAAAGTAACAACTTTCGTCCCTATCTTTTAAAAGTTGCATGGTTAGTCCCTAAGTGCGTAAACAAATAACACCACAGGTCCCTTGGTTTAACTGGTGTTAACTAGGTTAGTTAAAATTTACAAGTAAGCCCCCTTTGGTTAAATAGCGCTGCATCGTTAATCCTTTGGTTAAATAGCGCTGCATCGTTAATCCTTTGGCTAAATAGCGCTGCATCGTTAATCCTTTCAACGTTTTCGCCCGTTTTTGTCCCCTTTTTTTTTACGTTTTCGCCCGTTTTTGTCCGTTTTTTTTTTGTTTTCGCCCGTTTTTGTCCGGCTTTTTACGTTTTCGCCCGTTTTTGTCCGTTTTTTTTGTTTTCGCCCGTTTTTGTCCGTTTTTTTTTACGTTTTCGCCCGTTTTTGTCTGTTTTTTTTTTTTGTTTTCGCCCGTTTTTGTCCGGTTTTTTTACGTTTTCGCCTGTTTTTGTCTGTTTTTTTTTGTTTTCGCCCGTTTTTGTCCGTTTTTTGTACGTTTTCGCCCGTTTTTGTCTATTTTTTTTTGTTTTCGCCCGTTTTTGTCCCTTTTTTTTTTACGTTTTCTCCCGTTTTTGTCCTTTTTTTTTGTTTTCGCCCGTTTTTGTCCGTTTTTTTTGTTTTCGCCCGTTTTTGTCCGTTTTTTTCTGTTTTTTTACGTTTTCGCCCGTTTTTGTCCATTTTTTTTGTTTTCGCCCGTTTTTGTCCCTTTTTTTTTACGTTTTCGCCTGTTTTTGTCCCTTTTTTTCGTTTTCGCCCGTTTTTGTCCCTTTTTTTACGTTTTCGCCCGTTTTGTCTGTTTTTTTTGTTTTCGCCCATTTTTGTCCCTTTTTTTTACGTTTTCGCCCGTTTTTGTCCTTTTTTTTTTGTTTTCGCCCGTTTTTGTCTGTTTTTTTTACGTTTTCGCCCGTTTTTGTCCGTTTTTGTCCATTTTTTTTACGTTTTCGCCCGTTTTTGTCTGTTTTTTTTTGTTTTCGCCCATTTTTGTCTGTTTTTTTTTGTTTTCGCCCGTTTTTGTCTGTTTTTTTTACGTTTTCGCCCGTTTTTGTCCTTTTTTTTTTATTTCGCCCGTTTTTGTCCGTTTTTTTTTTCGTTTTCGCCCTTTTTTGTCCGTTTTTTTAACTTTTTCTCCTGTTTTGTCCTTATTTTTACGTTTTCGCCCGTTTTTGTACATTTTTTTTACGTTTTCGTCCGATTTTGTACCATTTTTTTATGTTTTAGCCTGTTTTTGTCCGTTTTTTACATTTTCGCCCCGTTTTTGTCCATTTTTTTACGGACAAAAAATTCAATAAAATATAATTTTGAATTTTTTTAAATAATCATCGAAAAAAATATTTTCGAAAAAAAATTTTGGGTAAAAAACGGACAAAACGTAAAAAGAACGGACAAAAAGAAAGGACAAAACGTAAAAAGAACGGAAAAAAAAATTTGGGTAAAAAAAGGTACAAAAAGAGGAGAAAACGTAAAAAGAACGGACAAAACGAGCGAAAAAAATGGACAAAAACGGGCCAAAACATAAAAAAAATGGTTCAAAATCGGACGAAAACATAAAAAAATAGACAAAAACGGGCGAAAACGTAAAAATAAGTGACAAAACAGGAGAAAACGTTAAAAAAACGGACAAAAAAGGGCGAAAACGAAAAAAAAATGGACAAAAACGGGCGAAAACAAAAAAAAAACGGACAAAAACGAAAAAAAATAGACAAAAACGGGCGAAAACAAAAAAAAAAGGGACAAAAACAGGCGAAAACGTAAAAAAAACGGACAGAAAAGGGCGAAAACGTAAAAAAAACGGACAAAAACGGGCGAAAACAAAAAAAAATGGACAAAACGGGCGAAAACGTAAAAAAAAGGGACAAAAACGGGCGATAAATAAAAAAACAGACAAAAACGGGCGAAAACGTAAAAAAAATGGAAAAAAAACGGGCGAAAACGTAAAAAAAAACGGGCGAAAACAAAAAAAAATGGACAAAAACGGGCGAAAACGTAAAAAAAAACGGACAAAAACGGGCGAAAACATGAAAAAAACGGACAAAAACGGGCGAAAACGTAAAAAAAAAGGGACAAAAACGGGCGAAAACAAAAAAAAAAAGACAAAAACGGGCGAAAACGTAAAAAAAAACGGACAAAAACGGGCGAAAACAAAAAAAAAACAGACAAAAACGGGCGAAAACCTAAAAAAAACGGACAAAAACGGGCGAAAACAAAAAAAAACGGACAAAAACGAGCGAAAACGTAAAAAAAAGGGACAAAAACGGGCGAAAACAAAAAAAAAAACGGACAAAAACGGGCGAAAACGTAAAAAAAAATGGACAAAAACGGGCGAAAACGTTAAAAGGATTAACGATGCAGCGCTATTTAACCAAAGGATTAACGATGCAGCGCTATTTAACCAAAGGGGGCTAACTTGTAAATTTTAACTAACCTAGTTAACACCAGTTAAACCAAGGGACCTGTGGTGTTATTTGTTTACGCACTTAGGGACTAACCATGCAACTTTTAAAAGATAGGGACGAAAGTTGTTACTTTGTATAAACCACAGGGACCAACCATGTAATTTACTCTATATTAAAAGACTATTGACTATTGACTATTGACTTTTGACTTTATGAGAATTACTCCGTAATGCATTGGAAATTTCCTTTGTTGTTACACCATAGATACTCTCTTGCTGCACAAATGGTAAAAAGAAATTTGTTAACTTGCATATGCATTACTTTGAAAATAAAACATCACTTATAGCTGTTAGATTATAGACATTATTTTAGTAGTCGTATATTAGGATCGAACTCGAGATCACGGGATTGCACACAATACGTATGAAGAGAAAAAGAAATAATTATTTATAAATGTTATAAGTAATTATTAATAAACACAAAACTAATAATAGTAATTAGTATTTAATGATAAATGACTAATGACCTATTAACAAAGATTAGGAAAGTAATACTTGTGAATAATTGGAAGGTCAAGAAAGTTCTAGAAGGAGTTCCACCTCCTTATTGCCTTGAGCTCCAAGTATTCATTAGTATAAATACAAACCCAAGATTCATTGTTTCTCATAACTTGTACACACACATCTTGGTGTTTTTCTCTCCTTCTCTTTGTCTAATAATCGATCCATCAAACAATCCCATAAGGGATTTGATTTTATTGATCAAACTAAGTTTTGTGTTTTATTTACTTGCATAAATTTTTTCTTGAATTAGTACGTGTGTACAAGAACGTTATTCAAACACACTATTGTTTGATTCTTGGATTGAATTACAAAAGAGATAAGGGGTAATTCTTGTAATCCACATAAACCCTAATTAGGGTTCTTGATTTGAAGATTGCAATTGATTCTTGTTCGGGCTAGAATCACAAAGGTACGTTTACTATTTAATATTGATTAATTAATTACATGTTATATGATCATGTTATAATTGCTTCCGCTATGCTCACTTGATGTGTTTGGTTTATTTTATATGAATGTCATGATATCATAATTCCAACAGTGGCATCTAGAGCCATTATAATGTGTAATTAATTATCGAAACACATAAAAATTGGATCTTGATTCGTTTAGTTACATGTTTTTAGGGTTTATTTGTTAGATTCCTAACCCTAATATTTTTTTGGGTCGTTTTGACCCTTAAGGGTTTTAGGGTTTATGGTTTTTGATTTTTTAATATGATTAGAAACCCTAGGATGTCATGTAATTGTTATGCGTTTTAGTAAACGATCTTGGTGCAATATGTTAATTGTTAAGCTAAATCCATGAAAAAGTGCATATTTGCATGGATTTTTATATTATGTGATAATTTAAATGGTTTAAATTGTTTATATGAATTAATGGTTAAGTTATATCGAAACATGTAAATTTATTAATAGATGTCGAATTGGGGAAGACTCCATATTAAGTAATCAATTATGTGCTATGTGGTATTTATTTAATTTTGGCTTACGCAATCGATTTATGTGGCTTTTTTTCCTAGAAGAAGAAAGCCTTAATTGAATTAATACGTTATACACCTAGATTTGATCATTAATAGGACTATTGAATAAGATTTGCATGTGGCTACATGTTTATACATATTTAATTATTATGATTATGTATATTTGTTTATTTAGTTGTTTTATTTTTTTATTGTACATTACTTGTTTTTGTTTATTAATTGTGTTAGACATGTTTATAAACGAAAAGGGTAATTTTTGAATAGAAAAATAATACGGACTAAATAAAGGCAAAATTGTTTTGGTTTTTAAGAGTTTAAATTTCAAAGAATTGGTTAATTGATGTTTTTGTACATAATGGTTAAATAGGCTCGACCGAAGTTTACACACTATAAGATGGGTATAAGGATGGCTTCGCATTAAATTGTGGCCTTAGATAGACAACATTCTGTCTTAACGCTCGTTTGTGTGTAAATTAGACTTACCGAACAACCATTACATGTACACTGTCATCTTAAGGGTGAATTGACCACAATTCCACAATGATTATCCGAAACACTAAGCTTTCGGGCTTATGCAAAAGTACGATATAGTGGATGATAATTGATGGTAATTCTTTAGTTGGTGAACCCGATACCTCAATCAAAACTTTGTTATTTTATTCTTAGCAAATTGGTAATAAAAATGTTTTGTAAAACCAATATTATGAAGTTGTATGCATGCTTCTTCATACATTATTTTGATTACATCAAAATATTAATACCCTTATAAAATTAAGTCGAATGCCATCTAATTAAGAACACTTGAAGTTGTAATTTACGTCATGTGAGAACTTGGCGAGATTGCAATGGAGAGGTAAATTTCATAAATTCATTGCTAGCAGATCAACTGATGTGATGGATTTGTGAGTTTGCAGTTTTTAAGTTAGACAACTTAAATTGAGTAGGAAGTGAGATCTTGGACTCAAGGCATTAAGATGGGGATCAAACATGCTTACATTACAAAAGTTTTGTGATTATAAATCCCATAAATCTAGGAATTGCAATATGATATTGGCAATTATTGTTCGACAATTACCTTGTTGAATACTATCATTACTAGCAGATCAACTGATGTAATGGTACTATGTCAATTAGGATCCTAGCTTTAAGAAAATACTATGGTTTATATGAATATTTACCAATGGGTATTTTATTTTCTTAAAGATCTAATTATCGAAAATACTGAAATTGAATTTTGTAATTCGTTTTAATGTATTAATGCAACGTTCAAACCGTAAACGTATTTTGGGCTTTGGTAAATTGATCTAGTTCTGTTTTCAACCAAATGTTTGATTAAGAAATATTTACTTGAAAGACAAAAAAAAGTCTCCTTTCTATGAAGAAAGAGTGAGACACAATCCTATTCTTGTTCATGAATGAGAAAGGATAATAGGAATATTAGATATGTCTAAATTCTAATATAACTCATAGCAAATTTTTAATGGTTAAGGAAATTGCATACATTTTTCATAGGGATTTTATCATCCTCATTCGGTAATCAAATTCTTAGTAACAAATATGATATTTGGTTAACAGAAATTATGTATGACATTTTATGAGTTATTATAATTGAAAGCTAGACTAATTACTGCAAAATGTTTAAAGACAAACTAGTTGTTTTGACTATTTAAAAGGTGCTACATACATTGTAGGATGGTAGACCTGTTAAGGAAGAAATTGCATGCCCAATTTTCAAGTTAATAGCATTTGGTGGATAGTCCATCATTTACGTAATAGAATACACTTTTAGTGCATAAGTAATTGTTACGTATGGACAATTAAAGGTGTAGGAAAGTTAAAAGTACACTATTTTCTTTCACTGGATATGAAACATTTTAAATGTTGTCAAATTCAGTGGGAGTATTTTGTACTTATTACTGAATAAGAAATTATTGTAATGATCTTTAATTCAGTGGGAGTTACAAGCTTTGACATCTTGGTATCTAAAGATAATTACTTTCCAAGTATAGACACTCATTCTTTTAAGGATAAGTATTGTACGTTTCCTTACTAGACATTGTTGTTCTACATCTACTTGTTATGCTAAAATCTATGACACAATCATATTGACCACATAAACAAATGCATGGCATGTTGTTTATCAACTATATGAGGTTGTTCCATGCACAAGTGGGAGAAATGTTATCTTTAATGTGTGCAAGAAACAACTCATAAAGATATGATTTAATGGATTCTCTTGACTACAAGTTAAGAGAATAAGGTTCTAATATTAATTCTAGAAACACTTGGTGTTACAATTTATGTTATGTGAGAGCTTAGCTAGATTGCAACAACAAGGTGAATTTCATATTTCATTACTAGCAGATCAACTGATGTAATTGAACTATGAGAATTTGCAGTTTCTAAATTAGAATAATGTTCTAATATGAATTATACTAAGCTAAATCAAGAAACACTTGGTGTTACAATTTATGTTATGTGAGAGCTTAACTAGATTGCAACAACAATGTGAATTTCATATTTTCATTACTAGCAGATCAACTGATGTAATTGAACTATGAGAAATTTGCAGTTTCTAAATTAGATACCTATTAGAACATGTGTCAATATGATATCAAGACTACTTTAATTTGTATATTTATGAATTCATGGAATGACATAAATTTATAAAGTAATCTAATGCTGCTTCAATCTGAATATTTATGTGTTCTTGGAATGACATAAATAAATGAATAAATAATGTTGTTTACATTATTGTGAAGTAATATATTAATTTGAAATTACTATTGAAACTAAGAGATGGTGTTCATAATTACTTTAGTTAAACATGTTTATGTTTCATTGTAAAGATATAAACATAAAGTCTTTTAATTGTTACAAGACTTATAATAAAGTAAGACGTTGTCTTGTTATGTTTTTTAATTAAGACATATACATTAAGTTATTAAATTGTTAAATGACTTATAACGTATAGTGGGATTATAACAGTTTATGTTTTCTCGTAAAGACATGGACATGAAGTGACTTTGTAAAAAGTACTTGTGTTATAAATCATGTAATTGGCTTGAATATTATCATACCATTTAAAAGAATTAGTTGGTAAATAGACAAGTCAAAACGAATATGGTTATCTTAAATATTGTTAGATTGTCTTACAATATTGATACTAATGAAATACCAAATATTTATGGTATGTTCAATTAGGAAAATCAAACTCTTGTTATATTGTTTGATTAAAGATAACTATAACTTCTTTTCTTCCAAAAGTTTTCAAGGTTAGAATGTTGAGTATGACTTGGACATATTTAATAAAACTCTAACATAGAAGATTAATAAGACATTATCATATGATGGAATGCGATGAATGTGATGAATCACATTAAGTCTTAAATTGAAGTTCCAAATTTGTTTAACTGCTTATGAAGAGGTTATTAACAAAGTAAAGTTAGGAACTATCAATATGTATTTGTAATATCCCAAAAGAGAATATTGTATTATTGCTTAATTTGCTAAGTATTTAAAGATAGTCTTTAAATTGCTAAAAGCAAGTGGGAGTTTTGATCTTTAAAAGATAAAATTACAAGATACATAATCTTCTAAAATACACTAGTAAATATCATGATGAAGTTTGACATTTGAATGTTAAATCTCAACATGATAATAAAGGTTGACATTTAAATGTTAAATGTTAAATCTCAAAATGATGGAATTATCATTCATAGAATAGTAATATATCTCAGATATTTGATTAATATGCTGAGGGATATGATTTACAGGATTATTGTAAACCTGATAATCATTACGATACATTACCAAATATGAAATTGGGTAAAGTATTAATGATATGAATGATTAAGATGCTGTCCATAAAGATAATCAATTTTAGAAACTTGGTTTATCTTAAAAGTTAGACTAGTAAATGAAGATGAGTTTCTTCAAAGATAAGGTAACCCTTGTGGTTTAAATCTTTGTATAGAAATCATATGGACAATGTTGTACACATATTTAATGTATGTTTTATGACAAGATTATTAATCGCACTTGAGCAATTAAATGTGATTGAATATTCTTTTCTAAAAACATTAAATATATAAAGATTATGATTGTCATATTTATGAAATTGACAATGGAATATCAAAACTCTTTCTTGAGTGATTATTTGAGCGAGGACGATAAGTAATCAAAAGAAGTTTATGAATTCAAATAAATCTTTGGAAGTGTACAAAGTGCAATAATCCATGAATGGATAAATGCATGCATCTAGAAGATTACTCTTATGTTTAATTATTAAATTCATGTTTTGATTTATAATTGAAATAAGATAATTTCTAAGTATTCCTAAAAGCTAGTGGGAGTATTATGTTTAATTTCTTAAATCATATATGTTGTAGAACATATAAAAAGTAACATTCCATATAAGTTAAAAGTTAAGTCTTAATTTGGAATGAAACTTTAAAGATTTAGAAAATAAGACATACAACCTTGGAATGAATGTTTATTGTCGAAACATATGCGGTAAATAAATCTAATATAACATGATATATTATTTAGAAAGTCTAAATAGATATGTATGACATGAATAAAATCTAAGTATGACTCATAGATTTTTCATGTACATCATGTTTTGTTGTATCATGCTTGATTACAAGATGATTTGGCAATATTAATATCTAATTAAAAAGTTATTAGATAACTTGTGTAATATTCTAAAAAGAATATGTTTGATTATAGAATTACATCCTAAATCTGGAAAAGCTTCCAAATTCTATAGATGAACAATTTTTTCAATTGTTGTGAAAATTGTCATAGCCAACAAACTTGAAAGTTTGAAGGGCATCAAACATTACACAATAGATATTATGGTTTACGGAAAGTTTTAATAGCATATTGTTGTTTGCATACAATGATGCTAATAAAATTGAGATGACACTCAATACTAGTTATGGTAAGGATTTCATCCTTGGCTATTACTAGTTATGCTTACTAAAAGCATAGTTGCATTATACATTAAGAGAATAAAAATACTTTAAATTTTTAAATGTTTGGAAGTTTGATTATCATAAATTGGTGGTTAAGGATGTCACACATTTTATGAAATATTATATGGCATTGTCAAAATAGTTGAGTATGCACATACAAGAACTTCACTAGCTGAATTCTTGAAATAAGTATTCTTAAAATTCCGATAGATCAAAGTTGGATGATTTATGTTTTGTCAACAAGTAGGAATGTCATTACTTGAGACATAATTCATCAACAAGAGTTATCATGCATTGATCTATTTAGTATTTGGATAAGGGATGTTAAACAATTATTATAATAAATTTAATACATGGTATGTTTAATTTATAATAAATTGTATCCTATATTTGTATGTTTAAATCCATGAATAAATGTTATTCTAAATTGTCCGTTGTCAGTTAATAATATGGGAATATTATTAAATCAAGACAAATCTGAAGGTTGGCATAATATATTTAAAGTATATTGATGCGTAGTCATGTCATTTCAGATGATATTCAATGATACCGAATATAGGACTTATCCCAACTACATGATGTTACTTTATGGATCATGTCATTAAGTAAATCATGAGAAGTTATCCTCAGACTTGAGATGCAAGATAAGTGTCATGAATGTAGTACATTTTTTTGGAACAACTTAACGCTATACGTAACTGGTAGTTATAAGGGTTGTTTTCGGAAGTGTTACAAAGTGTTGGATCGTAAACACCTTGAACTTGTGTTAATATTGATACTTTGAGTGATACCACTAAGTATGCGGAATCTACTTAATGATACTTAGAAGATTGATTGTGAATGAAACAGTTGTATGTATGTGAGAACAATGTATGTAACAAACGAATAGCTCCAATATTATTAATGATAATAATACGAGTGATCTATGATATCACTAGGGTTACACCTTGAAGCTCTAGGAAAAACGTATTAGAAAGATATATTCTAACTATAACCTAGGATCTCCTTTTATACAGCAAGGAGTCCTCTTCTACAAGATAAGTATAATGCTAATAGAATAAGATATACACAAGATCTTTTCTATATTTATCTAAGCGCGTTTCTCTAACAGTTATCAAGTAAGCAGTGGTAATATTTGTTCTTGCAGTGGTAATGAGTTTCCACTGCAAGTACAATCTTCTGCAGTTGTAACATCTTCACTAGCCATGGTAACTGTTAGTATAATTCCCAACAATCCTCCCCTAAACTTATGATTTATAGGTAAATCAACAAGTTTCTTCAAGTATACAATAAACTTGAGGATATGGGAATTCTTCCAAACACTTATCTTGTTTTTCTCAACACTTTATCAGCTCTTGCATATTGATCTTGAATCTTCTGAATCAAAGCTCTAATCTTTTCATTATCTGCATAAACTCTTAACTTTGATTTCAACATTGCAGAAAGAGTTTTATAGTCTTCTGAAAGTGAACCTCATATTGATCTTTAACTTTGACATGCTGAGAGCAATCCTCCCCTGAATCTGATGATCATTTTACTCCTCCCCTGTTTGGGAGAATCTCCACCAAAATCAGCACAATCAAATAAAAGTCAGAAGAAATTCCATCAATTCCTTTTGTATCCACCTTTTATGAGAATTTGGTACACAGTTCCATCAATTCCTTTTGTAACATACTGCCTTCAGCACTTCCAGATGTATGACCTTCTGGGAGAGGTGCATCTTTAGACAAAGATTCAATTTCTTACCTAGTTAAACTAGATAGTACTTCTGAACCACCCATATGTTTTAATTTGGCTAGGGATTTCACTACCTGTATCCAATCCTTTAGAATCAGACATATGAAGTGTTGCCATGGTAGAGCTCTGAATGATATTGTCATGTCCTGCATCTACACATATTAAGAAAAAATTTTACATTGTCAGTGGTAACTGTGAACCTGCAGTGGTAAAAATCAACAGAATTTTCAAGGAGCAGTGGTAAGTAAAACATGTAAAAAGTAGCTGCTCTTGTCATAGTTTTTAGCAAACTATCAGCTATCAACGGATTTGATATGTCTTTACCATGAGCCGTTTGCTATGGACTAGCCAACTCGTGTATGGTGAGTTGATAACCTAGTTTTTGGTAAACTATCAACCATGAACGGATTTGATGTGTCTTTACCTGTAGCCGTTTGCTCAGGACTAGTTGATTCTTATGTGGATTAGACATGGTGAATCAATAACCATTTGTTATGTGTCTTAAGTTACACATCTTATAACTCCATTCACATTAAACATCTTAAGGACCAAACTTAACCAATATTAGTTAACCCAAGTAACTTTTTAACCAAGTTACTATTTATACATTTATTTCTCCAAAGTCAACCCGATATCGTCCATAATTACTCCTTCAAACTACCAAAACGGATAGGAGTAAAGATACTTCATTAATTATCCATTGGCCTTGACTTTGCATATAAATAGGGGTCTCAAAACACACGTATCAGCATCAACCAACTTATCACTTTAACAAACCCTAAACTTCAACATGAGTTTCCCAATCGTGTACATCTCCTCTGACAACTCTTCTGATGAAGAGATCAGCTATGTTTCAGATTCTGAGGAGCATTCTTCTGGATGGAGTGGATACTTTCCACCAAGTGCTTTTCCATCAAGTACTGCATCAGCTCCATCTCTTGATGTCGATTCAGAGAAAGATGATCCAACCTTCAACCTTTCTGAAGAACTACCAAAGGCACTTACAACTGCCCTGAAGACTGCCATACACAACATGAAGTGGCCAGAGTCGTCAAAGCCTGCAAAAGATCTGAAACCTCCACCACAAGTGCTTGGGCTTGCTTGTCCAAGAAAACAGCTATCCTATGACGAGAAGAGGAACAAGCCAGCTAAGAGCAAGCATGCTTATAAGGGCAAAGGGAAGAAGCCTATGTAGTGTCTGAAGATCTTAGTTGTTAGGTTGTGGGTTGTTTGTTTAAGTTTTTCTTGTGTTATGAACTTTGTCTTAGTGAAAGAATGTACCCTGCAACCTTTTGAAGTGATAAATAAATGAGCTTCTCTGTTTCCTTATTACCACTGTGAGAGCAAATCTGTTCACTGTATGATGCATAGTTTCCACTGAGCTTGTTTCTCCTGCATAGGTGTTAGTGGAAAACCATACAAACATATACAAACAATAATAGTACATAAAAAACTATCCTGCTACACTAAAAAGTATTAGACATCAAAAGTTTATGGATTAAGCATTCCAATACCTGTTACCAAGTACTGAAACCTACCCACATCAAGCCCTTTTGTTAATAAATCAGCATAATTGTCCTCAGTATGAATTTTGACAACATTAATGAGCTTTTTCTCAAAACAATCTCTAATAAAGTGATGTCTAATTTCAATATGTTTAGTTTTAGTGTGTTGCACAGGATTCTTAATAATGCAAATTGTACTACTATTGTCTATATATATGATGGTGTTCATGAAATTGTACCCATAGTCCAAGAGTTGATTCTGAATCCAAAGGTTCTGAGCACAACAACTAGCAGCTGCAACATATTCTGCTTCAGTAGTTGAAGTAGCAACCATTGTCTGATTCTTGCACTGCCATGACACCAATCTACATCAAAGAAATTGACATCCTCCTGTAGTTGATCTTCGATCCAAGCTTGCACCAGCATAATCACTGTCTGAGTATGTAATCAATTCCATAGGAGAATCCCTTGGATACCACAATCCTAGATTAGGATAAGTCTTCAAGTATCTAAAAATCTTTTCCACTGCTGTCATATGGGATGTCTTAGGAGTCACTTGAAATCTTGCACAGGCACACACAGCAAACATAATGTCTGGCCTTGATGAAGTGAGATACATCAAAGAGCCAATCATTGACCTGTAAGTATGGACATCAACATTTACACCACTAGCATTCTTTAACAATAAGTGAGTGGTCTTGTCAGCAGGGGTATTGGAAGATTTTGCATCAGTGAACTTGAACTTCTTAATTATTTCAGCCACATACTTGTCTTGACTAATAAAGATGCCTTCTTTACTCTGTTGTACTTGCAACCCCAAAAAGAATGTGAGTTCCCCCATAGAACTCATCTGAAATTCATCTTTCATCCGCTTCTCAAACTCTTTGCACATCTCTTGTTTAGTAGATCCAAAGATAATATCATCAACATATACTTGCACAAGTAGAATATCACCCTTGTCTTTCTTGATGAACAAAGTTTGATCAATCTTGCCTCTATGAAACCCATTATTCAATAAATAAGTAGCTAAGGTTTCATACCACTTCCTTGGAGCCTGATGTAGACCATAAAGAGCCTTAACCACTTTGTAAACTTTATGAGGGTGTTGTGGATCTTCAAAGCCTGGAGGTTGAGCAACATATACCTCCTCATCAATAGTACCATACAGAAAGGCACTCTTAACATCCATTTGATAGACAGTAAAGCCCATAAATGATGCATAGGCTAGAAATAGTCTAATAGCCTCAATCCTTGCAACAGGAGCAAAAACTTCTTCATAATCAATACCCTCCTCTTGAGTGTATCCTTGAGCAACTAATCTAGCTTTGTTCCTGATGACAATACCTCTTTCATCCTTCTTGTTTCTGAACACCCATTTAGTACCAATGACCTTCATACCATCAGGCAAGTCACAAAGAACCTAAACCTTTTGAAGCTTAAACTGCAGCAACTCATCTTGCATAGCTTCAACCCAGCTAGATTCTCCTAGAGCCATATACACATTTTTAGGCTCCATCTGTGAGAGAAAACAGAAGAACAGACACTCATTCTTCTTGCTATGTTTCTTGGACTCATACACTTCACTTATGAACCCATGAATATCAGTTTTCTTTGTCTGTCTTCTAGTCTTCACACCTGATTGAAGTTCACCAATAACATTCTCAATTGGGTGAGCTTTATGAACTGTAGATTGTGATGTGTTAGGAATATCATATGATGATGGCATATTTGTGATTTCAACATCATCATTTGGTGTCTCCTGAGCTATACTTTCCACATCTGGACCGTCAGTGGAAACATCATGTGTTGCAGTGGTAACAGGATTACCACTGCCTTCAGGAATGTCATCATGCAGAACATCAAAATTCACAAATTCATCTTCCTGATCAGTATTCTTTGAAGGTTGTGAGTCTGCATTAACATCAAATTCCCAAATTGGCATAACAAATTGATCTTTATCATCTTCATCATCTTGGCAAGATTCATCTTCATCAATAAACTCCTCTGAGTCCTCAAGATCAGCATCACTTGAATCTGAGGTAATAGGAACATAATTCATTGTATTTGATAAAGTCTCAAGATCAAATAGCCATTCAGGTCCTGAACATGTTATGTTAGCTTTATTTTCAAGAAACTGAACATGCAAATTCTCTTCTATCTTCCTTGTTCTTAAGTTGTAGACTCTAAAAGCCTTACTAACCATGGAATAACCAACAAAGAAACATTCATCTGACTTTTCTTCAAACTTTCCCAAATGATCAATGGTATTGAGAATTGTGACATGACATCCAAATGGCTTCAAGAAATCCAAAAGTGGGGGTCTTCCTCTGAAAAGCTCATAAGGTGTCTTGTTCTTTGACTTGACCACTAATACCCTGTTTTGAATATAGCAAGCAGTGTTAACTGCTTCAGCCCAAAATGTCACTGGAAGCTTTGAATCAGCTATCATGGTTCTAGCAGCCTCAATTAGTGTTCTATTTCTTCTTTCAGCAACACCATTTTGCTGAGGTGTTCTTGCAACACTAAATTCTCTTTTAATACCTTTGTCTTTGCAGAAATCATCCATTACTCTATTCTTGAACTCTGTCCCATTGTCACATCTGATGATCTTTATCTTCTTTTCAGCTTGATTTTCAACTTCAGTGATGAAAGTCTTGAGTATGCCTGTAGTTTCATCCTTGGTATTTAAGAAGAAAACCCATGTAAATCTGCTAAAATCATCAGTCACAACTAGGCAATACTTCTTCAAATTGATGCTGCTAACATAAGTAGGACCAAACAAGTCCATATGCAGCATGTAGAGTGGATGATCAATAATATTTACTGCCTTGGTCTTGTAAGAAGCTCTGTGTTGTTTACCTTTAAGATAAGCAACACATGTTTGATCATTTTCAAATCTCTTCTCAGGTAAACCTATGACTAGACCATCTTTTACAATCTTATTGATGGTCTTGAAGTTAACATGACCAAGTCTTCTGTGCCAAAGCATAGATTCATCCAAAGTGGCTTTTGTAACAATTCGCATTTTTCAGGATAATTACTATTCCTGGAAAATTTCACTATTCACTTTTACTATTCATTTTTCCCGAAAATTTTCCCGAAATTTGATTTTTATTTCTTGGGCTCGAGTGATAAATCATTTCCATGGCAAATTAAAAGTTTGACATTCATAAGCTCATTTTCGTAAAAGTTATTAAGGAATTACACGGAATTACACGTTTTAGGGTAAAACGTCATTCAGAAATTCTACGTACAACGAAATTCGGTCGCGTTAATTTTCCCCGCATCAGAAAAATGTTTGACACACACATGATTTATTTGAGAATTAATCGTGACTGAGAAAAACATGACCAAAATAAACCTCGGCCGTGAAAAACTGGAATTTTCAGTTTTAAGCGTTTTTACTCAGCCGTAACCTTAGCCTATACCTGCACCGCATTTCTAAGACTATTTGAGTTTTCAACTTATTAGAAAAAGTCAACATATTGTTCCTTGCAATCAAGATTCCATTTGGCTTTAGCAGCATCAGTAGCTGCTGTGCCTTCAGGTTCAGCAGGACATGGCGTTTTCAAGATTTCGAGTTGACCAGTCACTCGCAGGACAATCCTTAGTGAATGGTACCAATTATTGAAATTTTCCGAGCTAGTCAATTTTTCTCGTTCAAAATAAGTTTTGAACACAGAACGTAAGTTGGTGTTATCAGTTTGAGCCATTTCTACAGATAAAGAAAGTTCAAAACATTAGTATTTTCGATAATACAATTTTTCAAGAAAATTAAAATACCCAAGGAAAATAAATCCATAGAATAATCTTGAAAACTAGGATCCTCCATAAACATAGTTTCATCACATTCAGTTGATCTGTTAGTAATGAAAGTATAATATGAGGTAACTTGTCGTACAAGTAATTGGCATAACATTTGTCCAATTCCTAGATGTATGGGATTTACAATCACAAAACATTTGTATTGTAAGCATGTTTAGTCCCCATCTTAATGCCTTGAGTCAAGTCTCACTTCCTACTCAATTTAAGTCGTCTAACTTAAAAACTGTAAATTCACAAATCCATTACATCAGTTGATCTGCTAGCAATGAATTTATGAAATTTACCTCTCCATTGCAATCTCGCCAAGTCTCACTATGACGTAAATTACAACTTCAAGTGTTCTTAATTAGATGGCATTCAACTTAATTTTATAAGGGTATTACTATTTTGATGTGATCAAAATAATGTATGAAGAAGCATGCATACAACTTCATAACATTGGTTTTACAAAACATTTTTATTACCAATTTGCTAAGAGTAAAATAGCAAAGTTTTGATTGAGGTATCGGGTTCACCAATTAAAGAATAACCATCAATTATCGTCCACTATATCGTACTTTTGCATAAGCCCGAAAGCTTAGTGTTTCGGATAATCATTATGGAATTGTGGATTATTCACCCTTAAGATGACAATGTACATGTAATGGTTGTTCGGTAAGTCTAATTTACACACAAACGAGCGTTAAGACATGAATGTTGTCTATCTAAGGCCACAATTTAATGCGATGCCATCCTTATACCCATCTTGTAGTGTGTAAACTTCGGTCGAGCCTATTTAACCATTACGTACAAAAACATCAATCAACCAATCCTTTGAAATTTTAACTCTTAAAAACCAAAACGATTTCGCCATTATTTAGTCCATATTATTTTTCTATTCAAAAAATTACCCTTTTCGTTTAAATAAACATGTCTAACACAATAAATAAACAAAACAAGTAATTTGCAATAAAAAATAAAACAACTAAATAAACACATATACATAATCATAACAATTAAATATGTATAAAACATGTAGCCACATGCAAATCTTATTAAAAAGTCCTATTAATAATCAAATCTAGGCGTATAACGTATTAATTCAATTAGGGCTTTCTTTTTCTTAGAAAAAGAGCCACATACATCGATAAATCGATTGCGTAAGCCAAAATTAAATAAATACCACATAGCACATAATTGATTACTTAATATTGGAGTCTTCCCCAATTCGACATCTATAATAAATTTACATGTTTTAATATAACTTAACCATTAATATATATAAGCAATTTAAACCATTTAAATAACACAATAAAAATCCATGCAAACATGCACTTTTCATGGATTTAGCTTAACAATTAACATATTGCACCAAGATCGTTTACTAAAACGCATAAACAATTACATGACATCTTAGGGTTTCTAGTCAATTTTTAAAAAAATAAAAAATAAAAACAAAACCCTAATAACCCCTAAAGGTCAATCGACCCATAATTAGGGTTAGGAAAAAAAACATAAACCCTAAAAAAACATGTAACTATACGAATCAAATCCAATTTTTATGCGTTGCGATAATTAATTACACATTATAACGGCTCTAGATGCCACTGTTTGAATTATTATATCATGACAATCATATTAATAAACCATGAACATCAAAGTGAGCATAAGCGGAAGCAATTACAATAGATTGAATAACATGTAATTAATTAATCATTAATTTAAATAGTAAACATACCGTAGTGATTTTAGCCCGAACAAGAATCAATGCAATCTTCCGGAACCAATGAACCCTAATTAGGGTTTATAAGGATTATATGAATTACCCCTTACCTTTTTGTAATTCAATCCAAGAATCAAACAATAGTGTGTTTGATTTACGTTCTTGTACACACGTACTAATTCAAGGAAAAGTTTATGCAAGTAAATCACAAAACAATATTTTGGACACAAGAAAAACGAAACCCTTAGGGGTGTTCGGTTTTGGTTCGACCAAAGAAGAGAAGGAAAAGAAAAACACCAAGTTGTGTGTGTACAAGTTATGAGAAAACTCTTCACCTTGGGTTTGCTTATATACTAGAGTTTACTTGGAGCTCAAGGCACAAAGGAGGTGGACATCCCTCCTTGGCCGATCGGTTGGAAGCCCACAAGGGGTGTTCCGGAACCTTCTTTTGTTTCCATGTAATGTCTAGCAATTAGTTTCCTAATCTTCGTTTAATAATTAATTAGTCATTAATCAATAATACTAATTATTATTTAATTGTTTTGTATTTAATAATTAATTATAACATTTTATAAATAATTATTACATTTCCTCTTCATACGTATTGTGTGCAATCCCGTGATCTCAAGTTCGATCCTAACACACGACTATTATTATTTTGTCTATAAAACCAACAACTTTCACAATTTTTGCATCACAAATTTATTTCACACGTTTTAAGCAAAACTTGAACTCACAGTCATTTGATTGATTCTCACACAATTTGTGATATCATTGAGACACATGTCATTTGGTTCAAATTACTTGTTTTAACTTTTAACAACTGTTTTTGTTAATGAGATTTAATCTATCATTTCTTTATAAATTTAAAGACATAACTAAAAAGAAAGTTAATAATAGGGTGATCTAAGTTAACAAACACACAATGTTGAGTAACATCCGTGTGTATCAACTTTTGTGTGAGTAGCTAACGATGAAATTCTTTTGGGATCATTCATTTAATCACATGATCTATAACGATTTATCAGGCTTCATAATAAGTCCCACATAATGATTTGTGGGGTCTAAAATTTACCTAAATCATCAAAGATGACTAAAAAGAAATTTATCTCTTGTAAAGATAGAAAACTTCGGAAAGTTTTCACTAGAAACAACTTAAAAATATTGTGTGTGTATATAGTTAGTTTGAAGTACATGCAAGATGTGCAACTAGTTAATTGTAATTCCAACAAATTTTAAATTTTTTCAGATGCCAATTTACTTATGTTAGAAAGTGACTTAAACTTGGGGGATTATTTGGTAAATTTGGTAATTTGTGTGACTTGTCCTACAAGTTTGTTTGAAATTTGAAAACTAAACTATAACGGTTAGTTTTACTTATAAATATAGATCATTAGCATTAGAATTATTTGTACCTTTTGAATTAGAATTTGGTACCGTTTGAATTAGAATTTTGTATTGGTACCATTGAAATTTGGTTTTGTATTTGTTTTGGTAATTTGAATAAAGCTTCTGTTTCGTTTGTTCGAATTTGTTTCTTTGTTTCGTCTTTGAATTACCAATAAGTGGTATCCGAGTTAGGTTGATTTAACCATGAAGAAGAAAAGGAAAAAAAGAAGAGGTTTGAACAATTCGTCCTTTGTAATTGGAATTTATTCGTTTGTTTGCTTTTCCTGGCTCCATCAAATTGTTTCGTTATTGGTCTTTGTTAGAACTTGGGCTATTGTTTAAGTTGGGCTTGCATTGAATTTCTAGGGTTTGGGTTTGCAAGTTTGTTCTGTTTTGGTATTAAGCTTTGGATTTTGGTGATTTCAAGAAACTTGAAATCGTTTGGATTAGTAGTTAATTTTTTTGGATTTGATTTTTTGTTTGAAGATATTTATTGATTAGAGTATTGGAGCAATTTGAGATCAACAATTGCTATTGGTTTGTTGGCAATTGTTCTTTTGGATTTTTTATAAATTCATTAGAATTTGAATTTGGACCGTAATTTTTATTCTATAAGTGGGTCACTAGAATTATTATCCGTATTATATTTGGGGCGTTCGAATTAAAAGAGCTCGTTTGTCAAGTTATTTATTAACTTGAATTTGTTTGATACTCGGATAATAAGTTTGAAGTTGGACCGTAATGCTTATAAAATAAGTGGGGCATTAGAATTTGTATTTGTATTTGATATTTGGAATTTGAAGATCGATTTGGTGTTTGGAGACTTAATTAGTATTAGGTCGTTTGGAATTTGTTAGTTTGAAAATTTGGATCTTCGTTTGTCGGGATTTTGAAGTTTGTTGCCCGAATTTGATTGTCTTTGTTGAAGATCGTTTGAGCCGATTTGGTTTTGTTTGGTTGATTGTTATGAATTTGTCGATTAATGTTTGATTGTTCATTTTGAAGATTATTGGCGTTTGTATTTGTTCGGTTTGTTTTGGATCGTTTTTGAGAATTGATCATTCACTTTAAATTAGGCTAGTATCTCTAGCGTTTGGAATTTGGAATTTGGAAATTTGAATTTGAAGACGAAAGATTCGTTTGGTTTGAAGTTTCAAGTGGAGTTGAAATCATGGTGGATATTGTTAGAAAGTGACTTAAACTTCAAGGATTATTTGGTAAATTTGGTAATTTGTGTAACTTGTCCTAAAAGTTTGTTTGAAATTTGGAAACTAAACTATGACAATTATTTTTACCTATAAATATGGATCATTACTATTAGAATATTTGTACATTTTGAATTAGAAGTTGGTACCGTTTGAATTATAATTTTGTATTGATACATTTGAAATTTGGTTTTGTATTTGGTTTGGTAATTTGAATAAAGTTTCTGTTTCGTTTGTTCGAATTTGTTTGTTTGTTTCGTCTTTGAATAACCAACAACTTTATTTTGTTTCACTAACTTAAAAAATGTCAATGGGTTAAAATATTTTTTTGCCACCATAACTTAGATGCACTCGTAGCATTGTCTTTCGAGCAAAGGGTAAAATATATTTTGCCACCATATCTTAGATGCACTTTTAGCGTCATGTTAATAAAATTGTCCCCCTTAACACAACTTCATCACCGCACACTCAAATTATCTTTCTTAATAACTCAAGTCATAACCATGTTTCTAAAAGACGCGCCATGACGACGTTAAGGCGCTGCTAAAGCGTAAGGCGAGACCTTCACGTTATGAAATAGACCAAGACGTCGACTCTAAGCGTGGCGTGAGATGATGCGAGAAAAGACGCGATAAGACGCGCTAAGGCGTGGCGGCATTTTTTTTCAACTCCGATTTTTTTTTTTTAAATGAAGAATATTACATGTAAGGATAGTTTTTTTTTTTTAACTTTATTCATTATGTACAATGCTTTTTATAAACACGATATATATTACATATGATAAAAATATATAAAAAATTTCATTTCTTTTTCAGCATTATGTCACGCTTTAAAAACGCAAAGGTTGGCCGCTAAGGCATGAGGCTTGGTCATGCCGTCACACCACGATCGCGTTATACCAAATACGACGAGTAGTGGGGTCCTGAGCTAAGCCTTGGCTAAACCTTGGAAATCTTGTTATAACATTGGTCATAACACCCATGTTAAGTCGTATGCTAAAATAGTCGTTAATCAAACGTTCTTCAGTATGTTCTCATTCACGACGTATCTTAACCACGATAAAGTTAAAATTAGTATTAAATACATGCGCATTACAGAGGGAATCTTTATAAGATAAATTTCTCATGCCACATCAGTTAGTGAAAATGTTTTTAGTAAAATTTATATGGATGTCAGTTATATCATGTCATGTTTCTTTATAAAATCATATTCGTTTTTCAATACCAATTATCTCACAAGTGTTAAAGTGTATTTTCTCTAACTTTGAATTATTTATGTACATTTATTTGTAAAATGCCATTTTTTTAATGTTGCAGGCCCTAAAAGTCATACATAAGCAATTAGAGTAATAATTATCGATTATACCTTGAAAGTTGAAGAGACAACATGCCAACATGCCATTATCTTTTGTGGTCAACTATGAACGCTTCGTTAGGCTCTTTTCTCATAGTTCATACCACATATATCATTTATGCATATTTTTGTTGTGTTCGAGATTGTTGATATGCATTCTTTAAAGGTATATAGTAGTTTTTTCTCCTTCATCTTTAAGTTTTAATTTTATTAAACAAAGACCAAATACTATAAGTGTAACACCCCGCCTTACGCAGACCACAATATTGTCCGCTTTGCCCACAGGCTCACGGCTTTGTTTTTGTGGCCTCATTTGAAGACTTCCCGGCAGGTCACCCAAGCCAGTACTACTCTCACATGAGCACGCTTAACTGCCAGTTCCTAAGAACCCCACTCGCAGTAGACCACAAAACGCGTTGTGTCATTGTAAGGCGAATGTTATCTTATGAGCCCAGCATCTCTCCAGGCCACAGCCGATGTGGGATTTGCCTAGGGTGTTACAATCACCCCCCCCCCCCCCCCCCTTAGGGACTCATCGTCCTCGATGAGGTTTGCCCCACCATCCCGAACGGCTCAGGAGTGGCTCTGATACCACTTGTAACACCCCGCCTTACGCAGACCACAATATTGTCCGCTTTGCCCACAGGCTCACGACTTTGTTTTTGTGGCCTCATTTGAAGACTTCCCGGCAGGTCACCCAAGCCAGTACTACTCTCACATGAGCACGCTTAACTGCCGGTTCCTAAGAACCCCACTCGCAGTAGACCACAAAACGCGTTGTGTCATTGTAAGGCGAATGTTATCTTATGAGCCCATCATCTCTCCAGGCCACAGCCGATGTGGGATTTGCCTAGGGTGTTACAATAAGCATCTTTCACACATTTTTTGTAAAGATGTTGATATTTGGGCTTTATTTTCAAACTAATGCATATGCAAGTTAACAAAATTCTTTTTACCATTTGTGTAGCAAGAGAGAGTACCTATAGTGTAACAACAAAGGAAATTTCCTATTCACTAGACATTTTACATAGTACTAGTAATTCTCATAAAGTAGGGTTGGTAATTTGACCCGTTTGTCTCAAAAAGGGTCGACATGAATATTATTTTATCCCCAATCAATCAGTTTGTCTCAAAAATAACTTGGTGTCGGGTGTTGGTTAATGGGTCAAAAAGGGTAACTTTTATATATGGGTCCAACAGGCAACAAGTCAACAATTTGTGTCCTTATATCACCTTTATATACTCTTTGTGCCAACTAAATATTGTAGTACTAAAGTATCTATGTTTCAGTTTTTCTTATTAGTTGTTTCTTCTAATATTGGTTGTTTTGAATGTATAAAGCAATAAATAGTTTATCTAGATGGCGCATGTGAGATGTGAAGAAGGGTATATGGCTTTGAAAAACAAGGCTCATGGTTGAAAATTAGTTTAATGGCCTAGAACGGTACGTTTGTCACCATATATGCAAGAGGTGTCAAATCGGTTCCTAAGAACCGTACATGTTACTTACTGATTTTCTGATTTCTGCATTACTTGCAGGAATAAATTAGCTATCACGGTTAAAGGTAACATAAAGGTTGAAGAGACACAATATACAAGGTATATAAAACTTTGTATTACTTCATAGCCTGCATGATTGTAAAATTAGGCCTAGAACTAATGAGGAGGATGAGCAAGAAAAGGCTAGGAAAGATACTGATGTGGAGAAAGTTGAAAGCAGGGGAAATGCTAAAGGAGTTAATGAAGAAGGCTTTGTTGAAGTAAGAACTAGGAAGAGTCATGGAAGGGGAAATTACTTTCAATAAAAGAAACAGATGTCTAGGCCTAAAGAAACTCAGAATAAAGGGAAGGATAATGGGAAGAATATTTGGCAGTCTAATGTGGAGAATGGAAAAGGTAAAGAAACCGAAATTGTGCAGAATTCTGGTATAGAAGGGACTAGTGGTAATACATCTCCACCATCATTGGAAAAAGTATGGAGCGTCAGTCCAGAAACTGTGAAAGAAATACAAAAAAGTGCTAATAAGTTTGTTGTTTTAGCTGATGAAGATGATATGGAGAAATATGCAGAAAAAGTGGATCATGATTCAAAAGCTGGTAGTTGATTGTTTTTTCCTAAACACAAAGAAACCATCAGCTGAAGAATTTCAAAAATGGTCACAAGAGATGGTGTGAATAAAGGTATTGGACTTAGTGATGACGAGGAGGATATTCTTGATAACAACAAGGATGAGAATGAATGTTTGATTGCACATGAGATAGTGGGAAGTGATACACAGTTAATCAACTGAGTGTTACTAGTGAATTTGTTTTAAATGGAGTTGAAATTAGCAGTATGGAATATCAGAGGAATGAGTAATGAATTTAAACAGAATGAGGCTATGAAATTTATTAGGGATGAGAAATTGCAAGTTTGGACAATGGGAATGAATTTCCAATGTTCAGCTTAGTCCTACTAGTTGTAGAATTGTCCTTGGTTGGAATCCATTTTACATCAATCTGATGGTTGTTAATATGACAGCACAATCTATGATGTGTATGGTGGAATTGATACAAAGCAATATTAAATTCTATTGTAGTATAGTGTATGCTAGTTAAGTGGCGGAGCTTGAGCATTTCATTTGGGGGGGCCGAAACCATCTACCATAAAACGAACATTTTATATAAGAAAAATGTACATATAAATTAATCAAGCGGTTTCCTAATTAACGAAATATATATTTCATTCATCTTAGAACAAGACAAAATTAGATTAGCAAATGAATGAAGGTTAATATGCTTCAACAGCAAACAAATGAAAGTTAATATAGATAATCAAATACAATGAGACATTTATTTGAGGGAAGGATATGAATAAGAGCTATTTTTCTAAATTGTGATTTCTCAAGGTTTTTGATGCTTTGTAAACAACTCCTAAGGGGCTATAATGAAACTATTGTTTATATATCATATCAGTATAGCACTAAAACATACGAGTACTAGCCGCAACTAAAATTCTAGGGGGGGGGGCACCACCCCTTCTAGCCCCTATTATGCTCCGCCATTGTAGCTAGTATCAATGGAATTGAGAGAAGGAAGCTATGGGATGAGCTATTATGGAATAAACATTGTTTTTTTTAGCGCATTTGTTGTAGTTGATTTTACATGATAATAACTCGGTAGTTGAAGGTACATCATCATCATCCATACATAAGAAGGTAACTAAATTCTCTTAAATTTAGGCCATTATGATAAAATCGTTGGCAACTTAAAAAAGAAAAAATAAGAACAACACAACCATCACATGGGTAGAGTTTGGAGCAAACATTTTCAAAGTGGGTTTTTACATTTTGAAGGGTGTTTAATTTAACTTATTTGTAGGTTTATGACTTTATTTGAATTCGGCTTATACTTCATAATTTTAAAATTTTTGGCTTATTTTAAGACTTATGAGCTTATAGAGACTTATCCATACTTAATAAACCACAGTTAGGAAAAGCCACCTATCAATCCCTCAACTAATCCTTTAGAGCACGCGGTAACGTGACGTAAGGTTAAAACTTAACTCACTGACACGTCAGCTCCACATCTGCTTTTACCGTTTAACCTTAACTCTTGACTTTCCACCCCGGTAGCATAACTCACCTATAATTCACCTTCACCTAAATTATTATTTTCAATTTCAACCCATTAGAGGGGGGTGGGATTTTTTTTATTTCTTTTATTTTTTATTTATTTATTTTTTTTAACGTGGCTCCTTAACTCACCTCTTGCCTTCCTATGCCGGTAAGCTAACATACCGCGTTAACTTGGTGAGTTAACATTTAACGTGGGCATGCAAGTTACCTTACCGCATGGTCTTAGGCATTAAAATTGTTATCTTAATTATTTTCATAATTACACTTTGTTTACCCTACACTAATTAATTAGCCAAATGCTTCAATGGAGCCCTATTTCATCCATTCACCATGCAATACCATGTTCTCGAGTGTAAAATGAAAAGAAATGAAATGAAGAGGGTAAAAATGAGAGAAAAATAGATGAGAGGGAAAAAAATTTGGTTTTTTGTTTTTTGTTCCCAAGTACAAGAGAAGTGACCCAAGCGCAACCAACCTACCTTTAATACGAAATCCACCACACTTTGAAAGTGTTTAGATTCTATTAGTGTGCAGTGAGTGAATAGCTAAAAGAATAGAGTGACCATCTTTGAATATCTAATATAAAGTAGCATAGTAAGATAAACATGGATATAACAAATATCTGCTCTTTTCGGAAAGAAAGGAAAGGGGATGAAACCAAATTATAAACAAAAATCATATTCCAAATTATAAACAAAAATCATATTCTCTCCAAATTTACCCAATTTGTGAAAGGATTAGGAGGAAAAAATTGACATAGTTTCCTTCCCTCTTCTATTCTATTCTCTCAAAAAAAAAACTTGGGAACATGAATATTTTTTTATTGGACAAATTATTTAAAAATGCATCAAACTTGACATTTTTTACCGTTGTATGTAGCCATTTTTTTTTTTTTTTATAATGTGACTAAACTTTCGAATTTGGTACATTGTGTGTATTTTGTGACTATTCAGACCTGTAAAATGACCATTTTACCCTTTAAAATTTTGAAAAAGTAAGGGTAAAATGGTCATAAAATACACACAGTGTACCAAATTCGAAAGTTTAGTCACACATTAGGAAAAAAAAAAAAAAATTGCTACATACAACGGTAAAAAGTGTCAAGTAATTAGCCCTTTTTTGTATTTTTCTCTATAATCGTTCTTGTTTAGTAGTAATAATTTAACTCACGACAAAACAAAGGAGATTGTGTTTGACCCAGGGCTGAGCAAAATAAACCGAAAGTCGAACCGAACCGTAAAATCGAGCCGAACCGGTCCGACCGAAACTGAACCGAACATGATAAGTTCGGTTTTCGGTTCTATGTATTTATGGTTTTTGGTTCGGCTCGACTCGGTTCAGTTCGAGCCAAAACCGAGAAAAACACACTTAAAGTGTATAAACCGAACCGAACTGGAGAGACCGACACAAAACCAAACTGAACCGAACCAAATCACTTCGGTTCAGTTTTCGGATCATGTTTTTCAAAAAATCAGTTTTAGTTCGGTTCGGTTTTTGTTGGTTTGATTCGATTTTTGTCGGTTCGGGTCGGTTTTAACGTGATGCTCACTACTTTGATCTAAAATATGATTTTGCTTAACAATTTTATTATGGGATAATGAATTTTAAAGGTATCCAACTTGACACTTTTTACTGAGTTGTGTATCCAACTTTTTTTACCAAGTAATGGTCTAAACTTACTAATCTTTACTATGTTGTGTACTAACGGGGTGATTAAGGTTTTCTATTATAGTTATTTACATAAATCACCCTTCTGGCTAATTAGGAATAAATTGCAACGTTAGTCCTTATTGTCAGTTAGAGTCATTTACATAAATCGTCCTTGCGGTTAGGCCCAAATTGCAGTGTTAGTCCTTATTGTCGGGTCGCCACGTGTCACTACATGAATGGTGCCACATGGCATTGGGTCGGGTCGGGTAGGATAATGGGTCGTGTAACGGGTTGGGTCGGGTCGGATAACGGGTCGGGTTGCCACGTGGCAACTGGTAAATAATCCCCAACTTCGTCCAAGCCAAGGCTCGAACACGGGTTATGTGGGTCAAAGGAAGGCATGCTTACCGGTGGACTGGTGCATACCTTCAATAATTACATGCATAATTAAGTTTAGACCATTATTTTTTTTAAAAAAAAAAAAACAAAAACAAAAACAAAAAGGTTGGATACACAACTCAGTAAAAAGTGGTAAGTTTGATACATTTAAAACTCATTATCCATTTTATTAGCTGTAGAGTAAATTACATACATGGTCTATGAGGTTTTTAAGATATTATGGATTTCGTCCTTGGACTTTGTTGATTACATGAATAGTTTGTAATTAGTATAGTTCACATATAGAGGTCTCTTATTTGAAATATTCCATACGTACTTATAACATAATCTATGCCATCCTATTAGGTCTCTAATGTGCCACTGCCACCTAGCCTATCTCCTACAGGATCGTCAGCTTCTCCAAATGAAAGTCCTTTAATCTATCGACGTTAATGCAACGAAGGTATGTGGATTAGTTGAATCGCACAATTAGTGGGACAAAAGTTACACATTATATTTTGTTTAGGTTTATAAGTATGTATTAACTTTGTAATTGTTACTTTGTAGTTTTCCTTCTGAGAGTTAGCATTCAATTGGTTCAGTTTTGAACCATACACCAAAAGTGAGTGATTAGCCAACACCTAAACGTTTAAGAGGGCGTAGACCAAGAAAAGTTGGATCTTGGTTGATTCAACATTAATACCAACAAGTCTATTGCAATATAATGTCGTTGTGTATTTGTATCCTCTATTTCATAGTGATTCATATGTTATTTTCAAGTCATTGTATGCATTTACTTAGAATTTTTCTTTTCAATTGGGTTGACTTTTAAACAGCCAATCGTTGAGAAAACAATGTTTCGGCTCAATTTGGGCTTTGAAAATGGACCTTTTGGACTGAAATTCTCTCCACTTGGTTTAGTGTATGACTAATCTTCAAATAATCTTTTCTTAATCTTCAAAAATGTTCATATATAGAATCTTTTGCTCCATAATTATTTGTAAAGTACTTACAAAATAAATAACAAAATAGAAGTAATTTTGTAATTTAAAGAATGATTTTGTTATTCATTTAAGTTAAAATAAAGGAATTTCTTATAATAAAACAGGAACAACATGTAACATAAGTGACCATATTTATTTAAGAGAAATTGAATTTTTGTCAAAAAAAATACAATACGCGACAAAAATATATTTAATTCATCATAACCTGAAACCCTCCAATCCAAATCTAGTTTCTTCTAATATAAGGGCATCACCAATGAGATGTAGATAAAAAGTTTTTTGTTTTGCTCAAAAAGGTTTTTGAATAGGTAGAAATGACTGGTAAAATGATTTCTCAATAAAATATAAAAAAGTTAAAAAGATTTGTTTTTGATAAAAATAATATATATATATATATATATATATATATATATATATATATATATATATATATATATATATATATATATATATATATATATATACTAGACGAGTACCCGTGCATAGCAACGGGATTTTATAGCGACAAATAGTTTATTGATAAAAAATAGTTTATATGTTATAAACGAAAAATAATAAAAGTTTGAAGACTTGGGAATTAAGCATAATGTTTTGAAACCCGGTTCGACCGGGGTGGTTTAACTGGTTGAACCGTTCCGGTCGAAAAACAGGTTTGAAGCGTCCCGGGTCAACCCGGTTTGTGTTTTAATTGGTTGTATTTAATTTGGTAGATATGTTTTAAATTGGTTGTACAATGTGAATAAATCATTGTACTTTTAAGTAATTGATAACGTTTTGAAACCCGGTTCGACCCGGTTGGTTCAACCGGTTGAACCGTTCTGGTAGAAAAATGGGTCGATTTAAACAGGGTCAACTTGCTAGGTTGGGTCGAAAATGGGTACAATTAAACTGGGTCAACCCGCCGGGTTTGAAGCGTCCCGGGTCAACCCGATTTGTGTTTGAATTGGTTGTATTTAAACCGGGTCAACTTGCTAGGTTGGGTAAAAATGGGTCAAATTAAACTGGGTCAACCCGTCGGGTTTGAAGCGTCCCGGGTCAACCCGATTTGTGTTTGAATTGGTTGTATTTAAACCGGGTCAACTTGCTAGGTTGGGTCAATAACGTGTCAAATTAAACTGGGTCAACCCGCCGTGTTTGAAGCGTCACGGGTCAACCCGATTTGTGTTTGAATTGGTTGTATTTAAACCGGGTCAACTTGCTAGGTTGGGTAAAAAACGGGTCAAATTAAACTGGGTCAACCTGCCGGGTTTGAAGTGTCCCGGGTCAACCCGATTTGTGTTTGAATTGGTTGTATTTAAACCGGGTCAACTTGCTAGGTTGGGTCAAAAACGGGTCAAATTAAACTGGGTCAACCCGCCGGGTTTGAAGCGTCCCGGGTCAACCCGATTTGTGTTTGAATTGGTTGTATTTAATTTGGTATATATGCTTTAATTTGGTTGTACAATATGAATAAATAATTGTACTTTTAAGTATTGGGGTGTTTTAATAGGAGGAGTAAGGATCTAGTAAGAAGATTAATAAAAATAAGAAGAATAAGAAGAGATCTATACCATTGGATCAAAATATCAATGGCTAGAAATGAGGAATGGCAAATTTGTAAATAATATGAACTTTTTTGATACACATAAGGGTAAATCAGTAAATTAAGTTATTTCCATGTTCCTAGCCTATTATAACCGCCTTCCGGTATATTGCATTATTTGCATCGACAAAAACAAATTTTATTCAACCCACAACTACAAATCATGCATGCACCAATATTATAAATCAGGATTTCTCTTTATCCTAAGATATTACACATGCTCGTACTTTATATTTTGCAATTTGCACCTTTGTTTTGTATCAGAATCATGCATCTTTTATTATTATCTACAAGCATGCATCTTTTAGTCATCGAAGCATGCATCTCCATAACTTGATTTAATATATATAAAAAAGTTCATAGTAAGTATGTATGGAAAAATGTATGCCACGAATTTAATAATAATAAAAAAAGAACAAATTTTAGATACCTTTTATGCTTTAAGAATCATGGATGCATCCAAGAATAGGTAATATATGTGTTTTAAGTTTGACAATTTGCGGGTGCATCTGAGAACAAATAACAGATGCCTTATATGTTGGACGAATCACGGATGCATCCGGGACCAAATATCAGATGCCTTGTATGTTGGACGAATCACAGATGCATCCGGGACCAAATGTTAGATGCATTTTGTGTTTGACTGATCACAGATGCATTCGATAATTTTGTAAACATATTAATATTCGCATCGATGCATCATATGTAGGCCGCATAGGTGCACATAATTTGTTAAGAAAAAGCGAGAAATTCCAATTAAAAAATATCGAGAACAAGTAACTGAAGATACTAAAAAATATATGTATGTAATATGCATCATTAACCAAATTTGTCATTAGATGCAAATACAAAATAGAAGCCATATATATCTTGCATCTTTCCATTGGTTAGAAAAAGATGCAGTTAGTTTATTTCATTATGGAAGATATATGCATCTGTTAGTATGGAGACAAGAGAACGAGACTGCATAAATTTGGAATTAAATTAACTATATTGTCATGATTCAATAATAACTTAAAATAAAAAAGCCTTCCATCATTTTAGGAACTGGTAGAAATTTAAAGTTTAAACTACTAGTTATCAGTGATAAGACAAATATACCCTTCTATGACATGAAAAATGATTGGTTGAAATTGCTTCTTATCCTTCTTATTTTAAGTTTACTTCTCATTTGATCCTAACTCTTAATAGGAGTATTAATTACGTTTCATTTTCTCTCTCATTTGACCATTGTTGAAAACTCAACATTTCACTTTTGACCATTTTTCTATTATAGATAGTCTAGATATATATATATATATATAATTATAATAAGGGACATGATATACATATTTATATAACCTTAACATGATTCTAATATTCTTTTCATTTTAAACTTAAAATATAAAGTTTGACGGGACAAAAAAATTAAAATGAGAACATAACATAAAACACGAAACAAAAAGCGGCAAACAAGTACTATCTTGTACTCCCTCAGTCTCAAAATTGTCAGAAGACAAAATTCACATAGTTTAATAAAAGTGACGCCACTATAATTTTTAACCACTCAAATAAAATATTCCTCTACTATATTCCCTTTTTCCACTATATTCCCTTTGATTACTTAAAATAGAAAGTTGACAATTTATTTGAGAAATTTTTAAAAAGAAAATGCGGATGATTATAAAGTGTTTGGAATATAATCAATCCCATTTCTAATTAGTGAACCATTAACTTAAACAAATTATAACTAACAAAAGTACCAAACAATTAGCAACATGGGCGATGGAAATGATGATCAACACCAGTTACATGAAGAAGAGTTTGACATATTGACTATAACTGGTCTCAAAACCGGTTTCTCTAAACCCAGGTGGTTCTTTTGAAGTCTTTATTTTGCAACTTTGACTTTAAATATTTTTATTTGCGTTATATAGTACTTGACGAAAATTATACCAAAGAAAATACATTTAGAATTCAATCCATTCATATATTTTTCATCAAGTAGTATATAACACAAATAAAAATATTTAAATTCAAAATAAAAAACTAAAGACTTAAAAAGTCATTGGACAATAATTATGAGACGGAGGGAGTAAGTGGTTATTTTTTAAACTTAGAGGTGCTATATGTGCTTATTACACTTAAACACCATATAATGTGGCCACCACAAGTATGGGTACTTTAGGTTCTTAGTTAGAATGACAACCATGCATCTCATTTCTTGGAAATCTAAGAATTAGAAGGAAAATTCTTTGCAATTGGATTGCATATGACAACAACTTTACTTGATTGTTTAATGTAAAAAACTTTGAACTTTACTCGATCGTTTAACATAATAACTTTGAGTAGACGATGCAAAACGCAAACTTAGATGCCTTTTATAGTGTGATTACATTGATTTTAATAAAAATGCTTTTTCGACGAAAAATGCCATTGACGTTGTTGAAGTCGTTACATTCATATTGTGGAGTGTTTAATTATGTAAACACTAATACAAAAGATTTGGAGCTCAAGATAATTCAAATTATCATAAGAGGTTGTGATACCACGCAAAGTGGATAATAAATAAAAATAATAATAAAAAATCTAAAAAGTCACTCCAGCATAACGTGTATCTCATATTTCACTCCACTTTCACAGCTCTTTATTCTTTTTCATCTACCTTTCATCACTAATGAACATCTCTACCCTAAATTGAGTTTTAAGTCATTCAAAATAACAAAATTAGGTTTCCATTATGTTTAATTCCATCATATATTCATTCAATCGCTACAAAATACAACCTTTTTTTTATGAATTTGAAGTTCATTGATTTATTATACAAGTTAGGGTTTTCAATCAATCTGAGTCAAAACGAAATTATTATAGCAGCTATTGATCAACAAACCCTAAACTAACATCAATTCTTCATTTTTTTTGTTTTTCTAAGTTTTTACTTATAACTTTTTTAACAAATAATGTGCTCAATAATACACCCATAAAGTGTTCGATGAAATGCCTCAATAAAGTAATTATGTGATTTTAGACTTTAGAGGTGTTTCTTAGAACATAAATGTTTTAGTAATTTATAAAAGTTTTATTATTTTTTGAAAAAAATCCAAATTGTGATAAATAAAACTTCAAATTTTCTAACTTGTGCTATAAAGGCACAAGTTAAGCACTTCAAAAATACTATAGGAGATATAAGTTAGAAGGGTGGACATATAAGTTAGATCTAGTGATATATGAAAGTAACAAGGCTTAAAATATATTTGTGTTATTTGATTTGTGTTTAATAAAAAAAACTTAAGATATTAATGAACATATTAAATAAAATCAAAATTCTAATAACAAATTAGAGGAGGAAGATGAATATAAGATGAATGTGAGGTTGAAAATAAGAAATGATACAAAAATTGAAAAGAAAAAAAAATAAAGTATTAAGAATGTAAAGTGAAAATAGATGAGATGTGAGGGTTGGAAAAAGTGTAAAAAGATAATTTTAGTTTGGTGAAAATACAAAATGCAAGCTCAAAAGTACACGATGTTCAAAAAAAGTGTTAGGACAAAATTGCCCTCATGTGCTACTGCGCACGTGAGGACTGAGATAACTGGAAAAACTAACGAACGTAAAAAAATTGGACTAGCGACGTAATATATTCTCGATCGTGAATCAAAAAATCAATAATTTGCGTTTTTGGATGTCGTATGAAATCTGGGAAAAATATAAGGACCAACGGCGTAATTTACTATTACTTATAAAGGAGGAGTATTTTTTTTGAAAATGAAAAAATAGGATTAAGAAGAATGAAAGGGGTGATAGAGAGAAAAAAAAAGTGGGTATTAAGCAAGTAAGTGTGTGGAGATCGGAGATAAATAACAAAAAGTGGTGATTTGGGAATACGTGCATAATCAAGCATTCTATTGCTAAAAAGCTCAAAGTGGGAAGTTTTTAATTGGTGGTAAAAAAGTAGGAGGTGTTACATTTTAGAAAGGGTCACGCGTTTGTTAAAGAAGCAAATAGAATATACAAAACGCGTACTAACACAAACTAAATATGTAGGAACACAAAAGAAACCAAACAAATTTACCGCCATATTAAAAAATTTTGGTGAAAAAGAAGAAAGTAGATTGAGTTATATTGCCACTAAGAAATGCTTTTTCTTTTTTCTCAAGAAGATTCCACTGAAAAATGTTATTATAAGTAATAAAGCAAAAATCACATCCATATCTTAGTCGTTAAGGTACATTAATGCAAAAACAACCGCTCCTTCTTTTGTGTAATTTGAATGTTTTTACAAAGTCAATAGTCTTTTAATATTAATATAATAATAATGCCCACTAAACACATTTATTATTATTTATATATATGATGATTTTGATCACCACCAGCAACCTCACTTCTTCTCTCTATATATTTGTTCTTCCAGATCCCTCCTGTGAGAGAAGTACTCTTTCAATTCGCATCATTTTGTAATTAACCCAAATTAAACTCCCTTTTTAGTCATGGCTTTTCATGATTTCACAAACATGGTTTTTTCACCCGATGACTTTGCTCACCTTAAAATCCCCCTTGAAGATATACTTTCCGCCACCAACAACTTTGATGAAAAAAATGTCCTCGGCAGAAGAGGACTTTGTAACGATTACAGCGGGCAGCTTTTGTGGTCGGGTGAGTTGATTGATATCCATGCTCGGAGGTTTAATAAAGACTTGCAGGATCGAGAACAGATGTTTTGGATGGAAATTTCAATGCTTTCTACTCTCAAACATAAAAATCTTGTTTCAGTAGTTGGGTTTTGTGATGAGAATGATGAGAAGATCATCATTACCAGGTATAATATCATGGGAAGTCTTGATAACTATCTAAGTGACTCGATGCAGTTGACATGGGTGCGAAGAATGGAGATATCTGTCGGTGTTGCGAATGCGTTGAGTTACATTCATTATGATCAGCTAGGCGACTTTAGCGTAATACACCGGATCATCGCTAGTAACGCAGTTCTATTAAACGATAACTGGGAACCCAAGTTATTTTGTTTTCACCGTTCCATGAAGATTAAGGCATCTCAAAGGCACCATTCATTTCATACTAATACAGTTCCGTATGTGATTGGGTATGCAGACCCAACATATATTGAGACTAAAAGTGTGAACCACAAATCAGATATCTACTCGTTTGGGATAGTGTTGCTTGAACTACTGTGTGGTAGGAAATCAATACTTGACAACAAAGGTGATAATCAGTTGGTTCCGCTAGCCATTACCCTTTATAGAGAGAAAAAACTCATTAGTATAATGGATCAAGAACTATTGAAACAAATGGACTTGCATTCATTCAACATGTTCGCGGACATAGTGTATGAGTGTTTGGACAATGATCGATCGCGACGCCCAAATATATATGACATTGTCCCAAGACTCGAGAAAGCTTTGGAACTTCAATTGAAATCAGAAAATCATGTAAGGCCTTTTTTTTCTCTTGATAAGATGTACCGCATATACTCTGTATTTATGTATTAGTTATAGTTTACTAATTCGCGTATTTATTGCAGTTGATGTTACAGGATAATAACTCAATAGTTGAAGGTACATCATCATCATCATCATCATCCATACAGAAGGAGGTAACTAAATTCTCTTAAATTTACGCTATTGTGATAAAATCGTTGGCAACTAAAAAAAGGAAAAAGAAGAATAACAACACAAACATCATGGGTAGAGTTTGGAGCAAACATTTTCAAACCGGGTTTTTACATTTTGAGGGGTGTTTGATTAATCTTATTTTAGGTTTATGAGATTATTTGAATTCGGCTTATATTATCAGTTATCTATCTTTAATAAACCACAGTTAGGAAAAGCCACCACCTGTCAATCCCTCAACTAATCATCAGGTTTTTAGAATTGTTATCTTAATTATTTTTTTAATTACTTTGTTTACCCTATGCCAATTAGCCAAAAGCTTCAATTGAGCCTATTTCACCCATTTAATGGCAACGGGGTGGGTTTGGGGCGGAGCGGCGATCTCCGTAACATAAATGTACACCGTAATAGCAGTAAGGAAGCCAGATTTGATACATGAATGGGCCAAATAGTAACATAGCGATTTTCCAATGTCAATTTTTTGCATGTAATAGGATATGTTTGGTCAACTCTTATTTTAGAGCTGACCGGGAGCTTCTAGCCTTTTATTATAGAGTATATCTTTTCAAATACATCTTATTTTATTGTCATGCTCTTCAACTTCAGTGTTTTTGGAGGTCATAGGTTTTGTTTCCAATCTCTGATCAAACATTAATATAATATCTGTCAAAAAACAGTTCCAACACCTCAAAATAGAACTACAAGCTATAAAATCAGCAACCAACGAGTTTGATGATTCCCATTGCATCGGAAAAGGAGGATTTGGAGAAGTTTACAAGGGAGAACTCATCCATTCGAAGGGGCGGTCAGTTGTTGCTTTGAAGCGTCTAAATCGTAGATTTGGGCAGGGAGACACTGAATTTTGGAAAGAGATCATCATGCTTTCTTCTTACAGGCATAACAACATTGTCTCTCTCTTAGGGTTTTGTGACGATTGCGGTGAAAAGATCCTTGTATATGAGTATGCGCCAAGAAAAAGCCTCGACTTGTATCTTGACAAAAATCTCACGTGGGTACAATGCCTTGAGATATGCATTGGGGCGGCGCGAGGGCTTGCTTATCTTCATAATCCTGGTCAGACCCAACAAAGAGTCTTGCATCGTGATATTAAAAGTTCCAATATTTTATTAGATGAAAACTGGAATGCAAGGATCGCAGATTTTGGTCTATCAAAGTTGGGTCCCGCAAACCAGCCATACACTTTTCTTGTTTCCATTGCTGTAGGGACATTTGGGTATTGTGATCCATTATATGCAGGGTCAGGTTTCCTTACTAAAGAGTCAGATGTCTACTCCTTCGGGGTAGTGTTGTTTGAGTTGTTGTGTGGGAGGTTGTGTATTCGCTACAAGCAGGATGAGCCTTTGAACGAATTGGTCCGTAAATGCTACAAACAAAACACCATAGATGAAATCGTTTATGGTAATATTAAGGATGAAATAAATCCTCATTCTTTGAAGGCGTTTACAACAATTGCTTATCAGTGCTTGAAGAGAGGACGGGAACAACGTCCGTTAATGACAACGGTAGTGAAAGTACTTGAAAGTGCACTACAATTGCAAGTAAGTTGTTTTTTTGTGTTCATTTTGTTATAATCGTTCATGTTTAGCTGTAATGATTTTAATCTACTTATCTATATTATAACCCATAGGTAAAATAAAGGAGATTGTGTTTAAACTAAAATGTGATTTTGTTTAACAGTAACATGATTTCTAGAGTAAGATGGTCTATGTGGTTTTCAAGATATTAAGGATTTTTTCCTTCGACTTTGTTGATTACATGAATAGTTTGTAATTAGTATAGTTCACATATAGAGGTCTCTTATTCGATATAACCATACGTACTTATAACATAATCTACGCCTTATTAGGTCTCTAATGTGCCACCACCACCTAGCCTATCTCCTACAGAATCGTCAGCTTCTCCAAATGAAAGTTCAATTCTTTAATCATTCGACATTAATGCAACAAAGGTATGTGGATTAGTTGAACCGCAAGTGCTAACATGATATCAGTGGGAAACGAGTAACACATTATATTTTGGTGTAGGTTTATCAGTATGTATTAACTTGGTATTGGTACTTTGTAGTTCTCCTTCTGAGAGTTAGCATTCAGCTGGTTCAGTTTCAAAGCACACACCGAAAGTGAGTGATCAGCAAGTACAGCAGCACCTGAACGTCTAAGAGGGCGCAGACCAAGAAAAGTTGGATCGTAGTTGATTCAACATTAATGCCAACAAGTGTATTGCAATTTAATGTCGTTGTGTCTTTGTATCCTCTATTCCATAGTGATTCATATGTTATTTTCAAGTCATTGTATGCATTTACTTAAATTTGCTTTTTGATTGGGTTGACATGTAAACAGCCAATCGTTGAAAAAACAATGTTTCGGCTCAGTTTGGGGTTTGGAAATGGACCTTTTGGACTGAAATTCTCTTCACTTGCTTTATTAGTTATAGGCATTAAGCTCTTGGTTTAGTCTACCACTAATCTTCAAATAATCCCTTCTTAATCTTCAAAATCTTCATATATAGAATCTTTTGCTCCATAATTATATATAAAATACCTACAAAATAAAATAACAAAATAGAAGTAATATTTGTAAGAGTTATTAAGAATCAAGAAACTGGTATGCACATGCATCATACTTTAGAGCCACATATTGCTTTTAAAACTTGATAAATTGAAATCGATCTCTGTATTTTAATATGCAGTTATTGATAACACAAAGCTAATTTGCTTAGAGGAAATACATAGATTTTGTTCAGACATTTCTCTTAACTCCTGATTTTCGTGTGTCCTGACCTTCATCCCTTGAAGTAGAGTTGGTAATTTTGACCCGTTTGTCTTAAAACGGGTCAAACATGAATATTACTTTATCTCCAGTCAATCAAATTTGTCTCAAAATATTTTGGTGTCGCGTGTTGGTTAATGGGTCAAAAAGTGTAACTTTTTATATGGGTCCAACACGCAACAAGTCAACAATTAGTGTCCTCATATCAACTTTATCTACTCTTTGTGCCAACTAAATATTTGTAGTACTAAAGTTTTATGTTTCAGTTTTTCTTATTAGTTGTTTCTTCTAATATTGGTTGTTTTGAATGTATAAAGCAATAAATGGTTTATCTAGATGGCGCATGTGAGATGTGAAGAAGGGTGTGGCTTTGAAAAACAAGGCTCATGGTTGAAAATTAGTTTAATAGCCTAGAACGGTAAGTTTGTCACCATATATGCAAGAGGTGTCCAATCGGTTCTTAAGAACCGTACATATGTTACTTACTGATTTTCTGATTTCTGCATTACTTGCAGGATTAAATTAGCTATCACGGTTAAAGGTAACATAAAGGTTGAAGAGACACAATATACAAGGTATATAAAACTTTGTATTACTTCATAGCCTATATGCATGATTGTAAAATTAGGCCTAGAACTAATGAGGAGGATGAGCAAGAAAAGGCTAGGAAAGATACTGATGTGGAGAAAGTTGAAAGCAAGGGAAATGCTAAAGGAGTTAATGAAGAAGGCTTTGTTGAAGTAAGAAATAGGAAGAATCGTGGAAGGGGAAATTACTTTAAACAAAAGAAACAGATGTTTAGGCCTAAAGAAACTCAGAATAAAGGGAAGGATGATGGGCAGTCTAATGTGGAGAATGGAGAAATATGCAGAAAAAGTGCTAATAAGTTTGCTGTTTTAGCTGATGAATATGATATGGAGAAATATGCAGATAAAGTGGATCATGATTAAAAGCTGGTAGTTGTATTTATCCTAAACACAAAGAAACCATCAGCTGAAGAATTTCAAAAATGGTCACAAGAGATGGTGCAGTACTTCAAGTATAGATGGCAAATTGTGAATAAAGGTATTGGATTTAGTGATGACGAGGAGGATATTCTTGATAACAACATGGATGAGAATGAATGTTTTATTGTGCATGAGAGTGGGAAGTGATACACAGTTAATCAACTGAGTGTTACTAGTGAATTTGTTTTAAATGGAGGTTCAAATTAGCAGTATGGAATATCAGAGGAATGAGTAATGGATTGAAGCAGAATGAGAAATTGCAAGTTTGTGCTTTAATAGAAACTCACCTTAAGCTAAACAGCATCATGAGAGTTGGTAATAGGGTGTTTGTGTTGGTTATGCGCTCGTAAATCAATAGTTATACGGCTAGAAATTACGTGATCCTATCGGGGTACACACGTATATACTTAGAAAATGTTTTAGTTAATGTAATTAATATATTAGATGTATTAATTATACTAGTTATAATACCTGTGCACGCACAGGGTTTTTAAAATTTCGTTTTGATTATTTATTATTATCGATTAAGAAATGAACCACTTAACATGTTTCAAATAGTTTAACTTAGTGGACTAAAAATAAAAAATCATATGTATATATATTATAATCTACCTATTATTTTAGGAGAATGGTTTTGGATTAAAAATTATATTTTATTATTCAAGCAAAATCACATGATGATACTTGACTTGCATGAGATGTTAGTGATATATGCTTTTAGTTTTGCAAACCCGTGCTATTAATTTGCGATGTGTTTTGTAATTCTGGTATTTCTTTTACTTATATTTTTGTTAATATATGTAGCATATTTAGATAGCTTTGAAGATTGAATCGTTTCCTTGATTATAAATAACCATCATACCATGTTTACTAATGTACATTTTTGTTTGAAAATTTGTATTTTCATAAGTTTGTGCTATTGACTTCTCATGTTTGATCATAAAAAATTTAATCTTACGTTTATTTATAATGTATAAGAATAATTTTTCTCTAAACCCGAACTATATAAGGAAATTATTATTACTTGTATAAGTAAATTATAAATGCATAAAAAATGACAGAGTACATCGCAAGTCTTTTAGGATTGTTTAAATCCTTCCCGACCTTTCACTTTAATGCAACTTTCTTCACAATTGGCTTAAATCATCAAGGTAAAACACACCCATATTTTAGACCGTTGGTTGACACCCATAGTGTTATCAATGACAGGAAACACCTGTTAAGTTTTATTAATTCATTCAAAGACAAATTACACTCCGAAAAGAATTCCTACCATAAAGTTCCCCATATAGGCACTAAAACACATCTTTGGTACGTTAACCTTCCATGACAATCATTTGTTGATACTTAATCCTCCTCTAAAAAGCGCACACAACAAATTGCATTACACTTTAGTGTGTGCGACAAGATTATAAAACTGCAAAAACCACTAACATGTTGCATTATAATGAGGATAACAACAAAGTTAGTCATAACATCAAATCAGAAATCTTCAGATTAGAATTAAAGGGGTGTTTGGTTATGCTTATTAAAGGTGCTTATTGGCTTATTCAATTACCATAACACAATAAGTTTATGATAAAACGATAAGCTTTTTTGAGAAGCTTAGTAAAAAACCTCTGAACTCCCAACTAATTCTATCATGGCTTAGTGTGTTTATAGTAAAAACACAAATATTAAGTGTAGAAATTTTCAATAAAACATTAAAAAAAATACTAAAAGTTGGTATGTATAACAAAAAAGTTAAACTATAAAAAAATTTACTAAAAACTATCAGCTAGATAAGGCATAAGTCAAAGTGCTGTTGAGGTCTCTTTCAGATTCTATTCATAAGCAAAAAGGGGTTTACACATAAATCATAAGTATAAAATAATGGTTGTATCTCACATCCGTGATTACCAAGTCAATAACATTATCGCAGTATAGTAACGTAATAACCTAATTAAAAACTATATATTCTTGCTGAATAATTCTCATGTACATACTTTTAATTCCTTTACAACAACCAACTATTATTATTATTTTTTTTTAACTTTATTATTATTATTATTATTATTATTATTATTATTATTATTATTATTATTATTATTATTATTATTATTATTATTGAAACATCAAGTCAATAAATAAAGTTAGGTTATCACCTACGTAGTTTTTCTTTTCTTGATTTAGGAGGTGATTCTTATCAAATAAGGATTATGATGCGTGCATTTTTTTATAATTTAAGGAAAACGCCTTCTATATTAAAGAATGACTATCTAGCCGATGTGTTTCTGTTTGTTTATTTTTTTTTTATTTTTTTTTATTATTATTTTTTTTTAACAATTAGCTTTGTATAACATTTTTAACTGACAAAGATGTTGAGTTTGAGGTTAATGTTGTTGTTTAACTTTAACTATTGATATCATGTTGTACAAAATGTGCGAGTTTAGTGGCACATAATGAGCGTTGATAAAGTTAAAATATCTGTAAAGTTTTTAAAATATTTTTATGGATATCCATATATAAATTTTAAATAATAATTTCATGAGTCGTTGTTATAAATTTTTATGGATATCACAGTAACTCATGCTTACCATTTGATATTTATATTCCCGTTACTAATAATTTAACCGTATTTCAAACCCGTGTACGTATAAATTAAACTTTTAAATAGTAGCATAAGTCCTTATTTAAAAAAAATATTCTAATGGATGAAAGTTTAAAACTAACATTAGTTTAAAAAATATTTAATGTATATTAAAACTAATTTGCATATTTACCAAATTTATTTTAATAGATGAAAGTCAAAAAAACTAATAATATTACTCATGTAATTTTAAACAACGTTAACATTATAAAGTATAGGGGGTATGAAGTGTAAGAGGTTATTTGTTTATTATCTAAAGTTATTAAAAAACATGGAGACTTATAATTTTACACTTAACCACTAAGGTTTTATTAATTACCTCCTATTTTCTTAAGTTTTTATTTTCATAAATTTGACACCTACATTTTTATGTTTTTTTTATCAATCAAATTCTCCACCAAATTTATTAAAGTTTGACCAAGATCAATTCAATTTTGACTTTTTATTGGCCAATCATATTGCTTGATTTTGCTTATATGTCAAAATTGAGCTCTCCTATTGGTCCAAATTTTTTTTTCAATAAGAAGGGTTTTGTAAAAACACTCTGAAATGATGTAATTCTTGTATTATATAAAAGATTAAGTAATGTTTACGAAATTATTTAATATTCGATAGTTAACCGTTAGATGCTTATTTTAACTAACGGGCTAAATTAATTATTTGTAATGTACTAAATAATGATAGCCCATATGAGCCCAATGCACTCATTTGAGAATTACATTGGACAGACGAATATTTGATAAAGTGGAGATGATTTTGTCGGACTATAATATTAGAAAAATGGATGGAATGAATATTGTTGAATATATGGAAAAGATTGTGTCTTGAATATGGAAAAGGTTATGTCTAACTTGGACTAAAAGCCAAGGGATTGATATCTATCTATCTATACTAATAAACCAGAATAATTTACAAACCCTCTAAGCATGCCCTGCAATTAATTTTCATACGTGTCTGGCCTCTGATTGGTTACTCATTTAATGCGTACAACATCGTATTGCTATCCTTCTTCACACCTTATCATCAAAAACACTCCACCTAAACTCATTAAATTACCGCGTTCAACAAAATCAAATCAAAGAATAATCTCTGATATGATTGATTAATTTTTAGCAAACAATTAATATTTTCAATTTCGTTGTAACTGATTTTTCAAAAATTTTCATAACCAAATCAAACACATCAATCAAAATTCACTTCATTTGAATCAAAGCGAATCTCATAAACCAATTCAAACAAGTTCATTTGTTTTCAGAAGGTACTCTTACATATGGACTTTTTAGAATTTCAAAATTAATGAAAATATACTTTATGAGTTCTTTTGTATTTGTATATTTTTTTGTGATGCAGAAGCCCAAAAGCGAAATCAGGAAGAAAATGAAGAGCATAATTTTTTTCGATTAAGGTAATCATGTTGTTAATCAATTATTAATTTTTATTTTATAGGGTTTTAGTATTTGATTATAAGATTTGTGGGTTTCATTATGCCCTTAACTGATGGTTGCTTTACTGATGTTTTGCTTTGTTCGGATGTTGGGCCGTGTTTGCTTACGCTTGGAGAAGATGCCTGAGGTAAATTTACTACTCTCAAATTCATTATTATTTAGCTTATATTTTTTAATAGTTGGATTTGGTTGTTTGTTTTGGGTTTCTCTTTTATGAGTTGGCTATAGGTTTCTTCATTTGATTTTAACCACAGTTATTGACGCACACCAACAGTTTGATGAAATGCTTCGCACACTAACAGTTTGATGAAATGCTTAAAAGAATTAATGCATTCATTTTCTTTGTAACTGATTTTTCAAAAATGTTCAAAACCTTAATTAAATCGGGGATGATTCTTCTATACATTTCTCATTATCATTGAATAAAAACGGCAGTTTCAACGCCACCATTGATTGCAACGCATTCAAAAATCATCCCAAAATAAGTTACGGTTTTTGAATTGAGGCTGTGTTTTATTTCAATTCATTTGTGTGTTGCTAAAGCCTAGAAAAAAATTAGGGAAAACCGCATTCATGAATTAGTTTTTATAATTTGTGTGTTATGTGGATTCAATTTAAATACAATCATTCAAATTGTGCTTGGATTAAATTTATAACAGGTTATGAAGAGGAAGGAAGGTTTGTAGGTGGTCACTGGTCGATGCCGACGAATTCAAACCACGGTATCTTATGGACCTTTTCTTTGTATATCTGATGACAATTGTATGTCAACGAGATGATTGTAATTATTATAATATGTGTTTCTTTTTTTTGAACATTTTGTAGGAATTGTGGTCACTAATGATGGGAATGCCATTTTGCAAGAGTCAGATATTGATCACCCTGCTGCAACGGTATTGACGCTTGAATTAATTTTTTTATCTTAATATTCAATGCAATTCTTTAGTTTTCAAATGCTGACAACGTCATATCCTATATAAGCTCAAACATCCGCATATATAACACTTTTGTGATTGTTTTTGTTTCATAATATTCTATATAGTGTGTCATGAACGGGTGAAAATATTATCTTTATATTCTATATATTATAATATAAGTGTAATCAATCGTTTGAACCACCATAATCATACTATTAGGAACTATCTTTATAGTTTTGGTTTTTGTAAGTACGGGTCATACGAATCACAAGATCTCATATATTTTTCTCACAAGATTAATATTAGTGTTATGGTTGCCCCACGTGAAAGATACAACAACGGTGGGTTTGAATCTATATGTTGATGTAATGCATTTATTTTACGAGATCTTGAAGCACGATACAACAACGTAAGCCTTTTCTGAGAATAGTGGATTTATTTATTTATTTATTTATTTTTTAGTTGATTTATTTATTTATTTTTTGTTTGTTGTACTTGATCTCAAGTGTATAATAATTCATTATCTGGTACAACTATGCAGAGGCTTCACGTGTGATTAAAGATAATAAACTAAACTCTGATGTTGGTTTTGCTTTATTGAATCCAACATGGACTACTCAAGAAAATACCTCCAATACCCTTGGTATGTTTAAACTATGTAACTTTTCACTATTTGTTTGTTATCAGAAGTTAGATCTCAGAATTTGGTTTTTTATGAAGGTTGCAGTTTAGACCCATTTACTTACAAATGGGTTGATTTGGATTATGTTTTATTTATAAATTCTAAAGGGTTGAATGGGTACACTCTAGAAATTTAACTTTAAAAGAACCAGCTAAACAGTTGCTTAAATTTAACAAAATGAGGTATCTTTTGATTTGTTTTTAGTGAATTTTCCGAACTGCTTTTAAGCATGACGGTGGATGTGTTTGGGAAGAATACTTAGCCATCAACTCCCGTTGAAGCATCAGAGATAACAGATCTTATAGACTACCTGTAAGAATGCCTCTGAACTAATCATATAACTGAGTTTAGTACATATTGTTAGATGACTGACCCTTATTGAATTACTTTTGTAGGTATGGTGACCCACAGCCCAACATCTCTTTTTCGACTCACCTCACTATGATTCAGTCATAATAGTTTGTGTATTGGTCATTTCGCACTGCTACACAAGTTACAGCCAGGCAATAAAAGATCAGACGTTAGTGAATTACATAAACCATGGTTACAATGGCTACTCATCATGGAATCGGACTTTTGGCCTTGAAAGTAGATGAAGTTCAGATAGTTTTGACATCCACTTGAAGGAACTGTAAGTTGTTACTTTTCTATATTTTTGTTTATTACCTCATATCCCCGAAAAGAGTGTAAGAAAGTATCCTATAGTAGATAGCATTCATGTGAATTGCATTCTTTTATAACCAAGAAGAAGTTCCAGATGTTTCCTTTGTCCATCTGATATTGCTTAGTAGTGTGTTTGGTTTTGAAAGTTAAACAATGTATTTCCTTTCTGCCAAGTACGAAGGCAAACATTACTCGGAGAAGCTGATGAGCTTGGATTCATGGAAGGTATATCGTTTGACCAATGTACTATTCAAATTGATCAAATAGTGGACTTTCATAGTTACCTATATAATTTATGTGGGCGTGTGAGTTAATCTTTTAAAAATAAGAATATATTCATTATTTCATAATCATTTAGCCAATTTGTGGCTTTACCACCTTAAACTAATAAATAGGATCATGGATATGAAGAGAATGGAATCATTATGTCGGGTGTGTAAACATGCTCTATGTTTTTTTTTTCCTTTTTCTTTTTAGGTGACAATAATTTTTGCCACAATGTTATTATCAACCAACTTATACATGAACAATCACATATTATTTTGTTGTTTTTAACTTGGTTTGTTTTATAGGCTAAATTACAAATATCAGATACTGCCACCTATCATAGCTCACTAAGGTATTTAATCTTAAAGTGTTACATCTTTATTCTATTATGACAATCTTCTTTGACACTCATCACAATCTTCTTTATATGAAACTTTGCTCCATTTTCTTTCATCCCCAATCTCTAAAAATGGTATCAATGAAACTCTGTTGCAAGCGGTTGACAACTTCGATTAAATCCTCATTCCCCTACTACTCAATTACCGGTTTGTATTTGTTCAGTTTCGTTTACACGTTTCTATTTGTGTTTCAAGCTGGTCCATTGCGGTGCTTTTGAATTCTGATATTTAACTTTTTGGTGTTATTTAGTCATTTGAATGCTTATTTAGTTTATTGAGTCAATATACGTGTTTGGGATGGTCCATTTAAGGCATTTGACTGCTTACAAGTTTTCTTATATTGTTTGGGTAATAAATTATTTTAGGCATTTTACAAGTTTCTAATAATGCTTTCGCTATTGTCATGATGATGTTTATTACCAACGCATAAGCGGATTAGGGAACAAAACAATAAGGAATGTAGCATTAAATTATTCTGGTGCTTGCAGACTAAATTAAGTGAAAGTGATGTTGTAAGTGTTTGTACATATAATGCAATAAAATGGAACAAATTAGATCAGTTTATAGTAATCTCCATTAGGAGTAGCAATGACTGGTAGAAGCTGTATGAAAGTGTGCTACTTGACACATGATGTTACAACCATCAGAATTGAATACTTGATGCTCTTCATGCACTCTAACGCAGATGCCATCATCCTTTCATTACCTGTTAAAATGTAAAAACTAATTCAGAATGGTATCTGCAATAAACGGAGGGGGTGTTTGGATTAGGTAATTTTCCATATTTTTGTTTGAAATTGAACATTTTATGTTTCAATCTGATTGTTTGTTCCAATATACACACGTATTTATGTTTTAATTCAATATACTATGTAACCAATCAATGGTTCTTTTCCACTCTCTATAATTCTAAAACAGATTATCTGTATAATGATTTACAGTTGCTTTTTTCTGCTAATTTTTTTAGGTGGAAGATGATTCTGAAATATTGTTACACCATTCAAGTATGTAGAATTAACTAGGCATGCTTCTTTCCACGTCCCTTACTATGCTTCATTTTAATTTTTTTAGATGATATGGATTGATAAAATCATAATTTTGTAGTTTGTGTTTTTATGTATGTGTATGTGCATTTTTTTTTCTTTTGCACACTGAATGTTTGATGAAATACATTTAAAAAAGATTATCGAATCATGTCAATTGTTGTTAGCAAGAATATCTGGTATTTGATAATGTAAGCAATCAACCAATTGCTGCTAGCATTAATCAATGAATTTATTACTCGGTGTGCATATGAGGATATGCGATTAGATCTTAGATGCGAAATTGTTGCTTTCTAATTTTTAATTATACGACATTCAGTTTTTAGATAGTAAGTTAAGAACGCTAGACATGGTGGTACTAAGATGAGGAAAATCAAAACTTAATGCACTGCACATCCTGTGTTGCGTAATGTGTTAATGCATTAAAAGAAATGTGCAAAGTATTAATTTTAAAAGCAAATATATCAGCCTTTCACTTAATGAACCCTTTACATCTGACGAAATTTGGCTCTTTTTGATCCCTGACCAGGCTATTAAATAGTGGTGAATTCTTTGCTGAAAGACGGGAGATACATTTTTGAAAACAGTATCTTACGAGTTGAGTTGCTGAATTGGATAACGGGCCAGGTAATTATGTACATATCAAAACTGGTCGCGTTCTTGCCCTTCTTTTTTCAAATTTGTAAATACTTATGTGTATTTAATGTAATTACCAAAATATATTATTACTAAAAACGGGTTTAATTGAGAAAGCATTTACAACAGGTTAAATGGGTTCTACTCTGAATGCAGGTAAACACTTACAGTGGATTCTACTGTGACGGGTTTACTCCAAATTCTAAAAACAAGGCTTCAATGTGGACTGAGAATTGGACTGGGTGGTTTCTTGCATTTGGTGGTGCTGTCCCTTATGGACCTGTAAATATATAGATGATAAGGTTAGACACCAACAATAATTTATTGCTGACTTACTTTCGGGTGTGTTTGGGACTTCTTATTTTTCTGCTTATGCCTATAATTAAGAAGTACTTATAAGTTATAAGCTGCTTAGAAATAAGCGCTTTTGAAAATAGTGTTTGGATTTCCACATTTTTTTAAAGTCGCGATATAGTCAGAAAAAAAATTAAAGGATATATATTATAGCAATATGTCAAGGGGTGTTTGGAAGTGCATTTTAACAGATTATGACTACGATATATTAGATATATGTGGTCCAAACCTCCAAAATCCGATTTACGGAAAGAGATATTCAAGTAAAGAATTCTGTATGAAAATTGATATTCAGACAAGTGTAAGTAATACTCCATTTTAGTTGAGAACTAGAGTTCATCAACGTGTAGTACTATACTCCATTTCAGGGAGATGGTTGTTGTACATACATATGCTGAGTTCGTTGATGACATTGCTGGCAAAATGAGAGGTTAGTAGCCATATATACAAATATATTTCATGATTCTTATTAATTTCTTACTCCACATATAGTATAATAGAGATCGATAGTCTGACCATTTGATCATGATGATTGCATATAATAAATGCGATACAATTTTCCGTGAGGTTAGTTCATTTTTTTCTTTAAGGGTTCAAAAATATTTATCCTACAACTCTCTTTTCTGGTCCCAGTTTAGTGTTTAATTATGCATGAGTTTATATATATAATCTATACCGGTCCAAAAATGAAGTAGCCTGCTAACAAGTAGAGCTTTCTCCTGGAAAACTGAAGCTAATGCTTCAGAACAGCTCTGCAAATCGCATTTTTTAACCAGCTCTGTTAGTACATGGTAAGGTTTGTCATCTTTTTAACCAACTCTGTTATGTGCAAGTCGTTCAATGAATGGAATATTACATCTTTAATAATTAGCTATGTGAGGTCCATCTTAATTCTCCTTAGGACATCTGAAGATTCTATCTTTATCAGGTTCTTAGTACCTGCTCCCCTGAAACTGGTGCTCTCAAGTCTCAACAGTTGAACCCGCAGCCTTAGTAAACACCGAATTGCATTTGTGAGTGTTTAATTGACTTGATGGGATTCAGGGGAGCGGTTAGGGGTGAGTTCACTTGGTTCGATAAAGTGTGTTTTACCATTATATCTTTATAACTTTTAGATTTGTGTAGTTGGTTACAACAATGTAAGCCCGAGTGTCTCTGCACGATTAGGTAGGTCAGAAAGTGAGCAATATGACCAGAAGCACTTGAGTGTCATGACCTGAAATTAAGTATTCACTTACTGCAAATGTTTTTAATGATGCATAGTCGGTACTGAGTAAATATGGTTCTAGAAATATTGCTTTGATTGACGTATGAGCGGGTAATTCGTGCAGCAAGATGTCGACAGTAGGGAACATGTACTTATACCATGCTTGCATATATTATAGCAATGCAGATTGGAGTTCTCATTGGAGTTTGAAAGGCGACATATATGTTGTGAGCTCACCAAAAAAAATAAAAAAAATCATAACAAACCTTTTCAAGGCAAGCTTTACCTACCGAAAAACAGTCACAACCCTATGCTACTTTTATCTTAGCCATTTACAGTTACAATCAATACTTTGGCTCTTATATTGTGATTATCGTTACTAAGCTATCAATGTCACAGGCAAAACACATAGAGTACTCGCCGGCACCTTAACCACAACCACCAAACAATTTTTTCGATAACCTGGAGAACCAATGGGGAAGATAGTTAGATGATGCCGTAGCTGAGGTCTCTTTTGGCAAAATAACAGAAGAAAAGAAGAGAAGCTGAATAAGGAGGTTGTCAAGATTGTGAAATGGGCTAAACAAGCTTATGATAAGATGATGAATGTTATACTATCTGCTATATATTTTTATGTTTCATATACATGTAAAGATTTTGGGAATTTTGGGGTGCATTGTAGTAGTCGTTATACTGAATGTGTAGGTACTAATATGAAGTATATTTTTCTTAGTTAGCAATTATCAATCAATTTTAGATTTCTAAACGAGTGATTTATCTAAAGATTTTAATGTGATTCGTAATCTTTATAAATTTGATTATGTTATATAAGACTTGAAATTGAAGTTTATTAATCCATAGGTCTTTAAAATGATTTGTTGTTGTTGTTAGTATTCACGAAAATAGTTTATTTCATTTGTTGTTGAATTTGAATCTTGATAAACTTCGTGACAATTATTATTTTGAATAATTTATGTAAAATAAATTCATATTAGCCCATGTGTTACATTGGTCACCAACTTTATTTCTTCGACTTAAAATTATCAAGATAATTTAAACACCTTCGTGACAACAATACGCAACTTTATTTCTTCGACTTAAAATTTCTACATTTTTGCTTTTTCAAATAATGGAAGTAGCATCCTTGTGATTCATAATCTACCACGTCCTCTTTTCACACATGAACAGCTATATGTAGCTCTTTCACGTGTCAAAAGCAAAAAAGGTTTGAAGACTGTTGCCTCATATGCGGATGGTAACCAATCAAAATCTACCATAAATGTGGTATATAAAGAAGTTTTTCAAGGTTTATGATCAAATGGTCAATAGGTATGTACACTATACATATTACATGTTTTATGGCATTTTTCTTATTTACACTTATATAAATCTCAAACTTTTTTTACTTACATATTTTTTAAACTTATTATGTGTTCAGGTAATTGACCTTTTGTTGATGTGTTAGAATGGTCACTACATACATTTTCTTCTGAAGACAAACATATTGGAGATCACGAGGCAATGAACGTTTATTACACATATATTTACAAGTATTGTTTTTTATACTATTAGTCATTAATAACTTATTATTCCATTTCAAGAAAATTTCATAGTGTTTACGTTCGTTCTTCTTTCTTACTTTATTCATGTACTTATTTTTTTTACGCAAAAGCCCTCTAAAATCCCGTGGATTCCACGGGTCTATAAGCTAGTATATAATATGCCTTGGTTCTTTGATATTCATGCATTATTTTTTGATATCTTGAAATCATATATACGACAGATTATAAAACATCTCCACAACCCGATCGGACTTCTTATTTCTTTGAAGAATTCCATCCAAGTTAACCAAGAAACTAAACCAAGTGTTTTGTGTTTCATTCGTAAGCAAGTACTAGCATCCTAACATTCTTGTTAGACGTGTAGTGTGTGCATTTGATAGAGATCAACTCATTATAGTTGATTTTGTTCGTGTTTGAAGATAAATATCAAGATCCGGTGTTTATCTATTTTTCAATAGATTCGAGGTTAGTATTTTATGTGTTTATTTAATTATTTGTTTTAATTCATAACATTAAATATAGATCCATCCGCTGCGTACTCGTGGTATTGATGGTTTAATCAATATGAATTCCCTACAGTTTGGACAATGGAAATGGATTTCCAATGTTCAGCTTAGTCCTACTAGTTGTAGAATTGTCCTTGGTTGGAATCCATTTTACATCAATCTGATGGTTGTTAATATGACAGCACAATCTATGCTGTGTATGGTGGAATTGATACAAAGCAATATCAAATTCTATTGTAGTATAGTGTATGCTAGTAACAATGGAATTGAGAGAAGGAAGCTATGGGATGAGCTATTATTGAATAAACAATCTGTTTTTTTAGCGTATTTATTGTAGTTGATGTTACAGGATAATAACTCGGTAGTTGAAGGTACATCATCATCATCCATACATAAGAAGGTAACTAAATTCTCTTAAATTTAGGCCATTGTGATAAAATCGTTGGCAACTAAAAAAAGAAAAAATAAAAATAACAACACAACCATCATATGGGTAGAGTTTGGAGCAAACATTTTCACAGTGGGTTTTTACATTTTGAAGTGTGTTTAATTTAACTTATTTGTAGGTTTATGAATTTATTTGAATTCGGCTTATATTTCATAATTTAAAAATTTTTGGATTATTTTAAGACTTATGAGCTTATATAGACTTATCCATACTTAATAAACCAGAGTTAGGAAAAGCCACCTTTCAATCCCTCAACTAATCCTCTAGGCATTAAAATTGTTATCTTAATTATTTTCATAATTACACTTTGTTTACCCTACACTAATTAATTAGCCAAATGCTTCAATGGAGCCCTATTTCACCCATTCACCATGCAATACTATGTTCTCGAGTGTAAAATGAAAAGAAATGAAGTGAAGAGGGTAAAAACGAGAGAAAAATAGATGAGAGGGAAAAAATTTGGTTTTTTATTTTTTGTTTTTTGTTCCCAAGTACAAGAGAAGGAGACCCAAGCGCAACCAACCTACCTTTAATACGAAATCCACCACACTTTGAAAGTGTTTAGATTCTATTAGTGTGCATGACTGAATAGCTAAAAGAATAGAGTGACCATCTTTGAATATCTAATATAAAGTAGTATAGTAAGATAAACATGGATATACAAAATATCTTCTCTTGTCGGAAAAAAAAAAAAGGAAAGGGGATGAAACCAAATTATAAACAAAAATCATAGGGTGCGTTTGGCATCTCACTATTGGAATGTGACTATGACCATGAAAGTGAATAAAGGTGTTTGTTTAAAATGAGGAGGCCCACCACTACGGTAATGAATGATATATAATCCATACTCCATATACATCAAGAGAGCTAGGTATAAATCTTTCATAGGTGAGGGACCATCACTACTAGGGGTGTTAACGAGTCAAGCTTTTAACGAGCTACTCGAGCTCGAGCTCGTTTAACTTGATCCGAGCTTTCAAATAATCGAACTCGAACAAAAAATAAGGATCGATTAGTTAGACGAGCCGAGTTTAAATAATTAATAATCGGCTCGGCTCGTTCGAATACTCATTTAATTTTTCGAGTCGAACGAGCCAAACGAGCTAATCGAGTTTAACAAATCGAGCGAGCTTAACGAGCCAAAGATTAATAATTTCATATATTATTATCATCGTATTTTTTAAGTTTTCTCTACTGAGTTTAACAAATCGAGCGAGCTTAACGAGCCAAAGATTAATAATTTCATATATTATTATCATCGTATTTTTTAAGTTTTCTCTACTGATAAGACTTAATACTATTAATTCGAACTCAAATCCATGTAAGAAACTTCACCAATAGAATTGGATAATGAAGCATAAGAATTTGATCTCCCTTCGCATGTGCATGTGCCTTTTCTTTTTATAACTTCTCTATTTCCTTTCTTTTGCTTCCTTCTTCGATGTGGGATTAAAAGATTTGTCACTTTTGCATATATAATATGATGCATACAAATTCTACAATGACCATCTCTAAATTTAATATCTACAAACAATTTACCACACTCTAAATATATATATATATATATATATATATATATATATATATATATATATAATTATGTATTCAAGACACCTAATATATTATAGCAGGGTGCCCGCGCGATGCGGCGGCGGGTACCCTGAAACTATATTTTGTGGCGAACAAATATTGTTCGATTACATTTTTTTATTTTTTATAACAATTACCATACAGATGAATAATAATTTAAATTAAAAATAAATTTAAGCAATAATAGTTATATATCAATTTTCCAAATAAATTAAGTTCGAGAAAGTTAAGCGTATATATAATCGTTTTTATCAGAAAATTATTTCAGGAACAATAATGTAAGTTTCATAATTTTTCGTGTCCGTTTGGTATATCAAGTTGGCCCCGCGGTTAATATTTCAAAACTTTCACTACTTTACACCATCACCCCCTCCGGCCCACATTTATGGCACACCCCCTCCACTTTGTTTTGTCCAAGTTTGCCCCCTCCCTTTAATATATTAACCCCACTTCCTCTCTCTCACCTCATAATAACACACACATCTCTCTCTACCTCGCCGGTATCCTACTGGCCGCCACAGCGTCGTCCGACCAAATTCCGACCAACCCCAAAATTTAACCCACTTGTAGATCTCGAATCCGTGGTCATTTCTTGAGCATTTGGGAGTTATTGGAGCATGTTTGGTACCCGTTCGACGCACCGCCGCCGCACCACCGTACACCACCATCTCGCCGCTTCACCAGCACCACCTTCTCTCTCTCTTTTGCTAACTCACACGCCCCTTACTCCCTTTATTTCTTTTAAATCTGAAACTCTAACCCTAATTTTTATAAAACCGATTTTTATATTAAAACTTGTTTTAAAACTTTTTGTTTTGATATGAAATCGTGTGGATCTAAAAGTTTTACCACAGACTCGTTCGGACTCGGTCCGAGTTGCGTGACTCACCGAGTCGAGTCGCGATTCGAGCTGAGTCGGTGCGAGTTGTTTATTTGTTCTTGTAGATTGTTTATTTTAAAACCTTTTGTTTTGATCAGTATAACACAATAAGCAGTATTTGGTATGCAAATGAAAAGCTCTGTTTTATTCTACCTATATATCAAAGATTGTTTTAAAACCTTTTGTTTATCGATGTTTTATATCACCAGGTTTTCAGACTAAATAACCATTCGACTGATTTTCAAGTTTTATGTAGGAAAAGTCATTCATTGGCTTGGAATTAATATGGGATGGGAGGGTTGTACATTGTTTTTAATTACTTGTAATTTTGGTGTTAGGGGTGTTTTTAATGCTATTTAATGTAGAGTTGATGAATTTTGGTCTGAATTTGGGTTCTTGCTATTTTTTGTTGTACACTATGCTTAAAGTGTTGTAATTATGAAAATTCCTTGCTTTAAAGTGTTGTAAACCTTGCATCCTTTTTTGTACATCTTAATATTTTGGAGAGAGATTCATTTGTCTATTATATGTAGTATAGATTTGTTTGTCTCTAATAGCAATACACCTAATATAAACAACAAGATGTTCACAACTTCCTTCATCAATAATCAATGAATAAACATGTCTTCAATGAAGTAAGATGTTTGGTATGTGGGATTAGTTCCTACAAAGATATGATTATGGAGATCCAACGACATACTACCAAGAAAAGAGTAAATCATTAGCCTAGCCACGGGTTTCCTCCCGTCGTGATCACAAAGCTTCAATGTGAGAGTAAGTAAACCGGACTTGGAGAAAGAATATCATCGTATGTTGTAATTAATGACAATATTCCATGCTAACCAATTGAGGTGGGGGAAGCATATTTTAAATTTTTTACGAAACACTTTAGAAGGCAACGGGGTGCTAGATATATGGAATAGTATTATGTTTGTCAGTCCTTCTGAGGCATCTTGACATTAATGCTTGTTCATGTATTTTACTTGTTGTGTTGCTCTTTTAGATGATCCACCATTTCGTAGCTTGTTCCTTTCGAATCACGCTAATACATCTAAAACTTATCGGGTTTCTCCCTAAAACCCTAAACCAAACCAGATTCGTTAGAGAATTGTTAGTCTAGAAAAGTTGGTCAGGCAAATGCATTATAACTTACAAATTATGGTGTGTATCTACATAATTTTAAATGTATAAGAATATATTATGGAAAACATTCTTAGTTTATTTAAGTTACTCATAATGCATAATATGTATGAAACATAACGTTTTAGATAGTTTTTCATATGTTTAGTAACCATTACTTAACTTATTTACTATATGCATTATAAGTAGATATTTTGTAAGTAATCAAAAATTTCATTAAAAAGAGCTAGATAATATATTACGGAGTAATATATAATTCGTAGAAACATTACTCCATAATTACCTATTTTGATTTAACAAACTAATAAACTACGAGTAATACTTTGGCGTCAGGTATAAACAAAATATATTTTGTTTGTACTTTTCTTATTCGTTATTCATTACTTAAAATATGATATAACCTATATATATTTGTCTATTGTCTAGTTAGGTTCTTGTTTGTAAAAGAAAAATACACAAGACAAATTAGTTATTCCATCCCATATTGAATGAAAGAAGAAAACAGCTTTCACAAAAACCTCTATAAAAACAAAAACCCATAAGTAAACTTTGGAGGCTCTTGATAAACTTGCCTACTATCTGGTGGATCTAAAAATTAGGTGAAAGTAATTTCAATGGTCTTTAATTCGAAAGCTCTATACGCAAACTTTTGCTTATGAATGCCTAGTCGAGCTTAAGTTAAGAATAAAGGAAATCGAGCTTGAGCTCACAAACGAGCATAATCGAGCTTAAGTTAAGTATAAAGAAAAGCGAGCTCGAGCTTATAAACGAGCACTTGAGCTTAAGGACCAAAATTTAAAATAACTAAACGAGTGTCGAGCACGAGCTCGAACGACAATAAAATATACGAGCTCGAGCTCGAGCATGAATTTGAAAAATTATTCGAGCTCGAGCCGAGTAATAGTCAATCGAGCCTAGCTCTAATATCCTGAAACTCGACTCGGCTCGGATCGTTAACACCCCTAATCACTACTATCAAACTCATACACATTGTCATTCATGACAGCATACCAAACACACCCACATTCTCTCCAAATTATCCCAATTTGTGAAAGGATTAGGAGGGAAAAATTGACATAGTTTCCTTCCCTCTTCTCTTCTATTCTCTAAAAAAAAATGGAACATTAATATTTTTTTATTGGGCTAATTATATAAAAATGCATCAAACTTGACACTTTTTACCGTTGTATGTAGCCATGTTTTTGTTTCATAATGTGTAACTTAACTTTCGAATTTGGTACATAGTGTGTATTTTATGACTATTCATACCTGTAAAATGACCATTTTACCCTTCAAAATTTAGAAAAAGTAAGGGTAAAATGGTCATAAAATACACACAATGTATCAAATTCGAAAGTTTAGTCACACGTTAGAAAAAAAATTGCTACATACAACAAAAAAAGTGTCAAGTTTGATGCATTTTCAAGTAATTAGCCATTTTTCTGTATTTTTCTCTATAATCGTTCTTGTTTAGTAGTAGTAATTTAACCCACGACAAAACAATGGAGATTGTGTTTGACCCAGGGTTGAGCAAAATAGACCGAAAAATGAACCGAATCGTAAAAGCGAGTCGAACCTGTCCGACCGAAACCGAACCGAACATGATCAGTTTGGTTTTTGGTTCTATGTATTTATGGTTTTTGGTTTGGCTTGGTTCGGTTCAGTTCAAGCCAAAAACGAGAAAAACACACTTAAATTGTATAAACCGAACCGAACCGGACCGACCGACACAAAACCAAACCGAACCGAACCAAGTCACTTTGGGTTAGTTTTCGGTTCATGTTTTTCAAAAAATCGGTTTTTAGTTTTGTTCGGTTTTTGTTGGTTCGATTCGATTGTTGTCGTTTTAGGTCGGTTTTAACACGATGCTCACTACTTTGATCAAAAATATGATTTTGCTTAACAATTTTTTTTATGGGTAATGATTTTAAATGTATCCAACTTGCCACTTTTTACCGAGTTATGTATCCAACTTTTTTTTTACTAAGTAATGGTCTAAACTTATTAATCGTTGCTATGTTGTGTACTAACGGGGTGATTAAGGTTTTCTAGTTAGAGTTATTTACATAAACCATCCTTCTAGTTAGGACCAAATTGCAACATTAGTCCTTACTGTCATTTAGAGTCATTTACATAAACCGTACTTGCGGTTAGGCCCAAATTGCAACGTTATTCCTTATTGTCGGGTCACCACATGTCACTACATGAATGGTGCCACGTGGCGTCGGGTCGGGTCGGGTACAGTTTGGGTCGAGTCAGATAACGGGTCGGGTTGCCACGTGGCAGCTGGTAAATAATCCCCAACTTCCTCTAAGCCAAGGCTCGAACACGGGTTGTGTGGGTCAAAGGAAGGCATGCTTACCGGTGGACTGGTGCATACCTTCAATAATTACATGCATAATTAAGTTTAGACCATTACTTAGTAAAAAAAAAAAGTTGGATACACAACTCAGTAAAAAATGGCAAGTTAGATATATTTAAAACTCATTATCCCTTTTATTATCGGTAGAGTAAATTACACACATGGTCTATGAGGTTTTTAAGATATTATGGATTTCGTCCTTCGACTTTGTTGATTACATGAATAGTTTGTAATTAGTATAGTTCACATACAGAGGTCTCTTATTTGACATATTCCATACATACTTATAACATAATCTATGCCTTCCTATTAGGTCTTTAATGTACCACCGCCACCTAGCCTATCTCCTGCAGGATCGTCAGCTTCTCCAAATGAAAGTCCTCTAATCTATTGACGTTAATGCAACAAAGGTATGTGGATTTGTTGAATCGCATAATCAGTGGGACAAAAGTAACACATTATATTTTGTTTAGGTTTATTAGTATGTATTAACTTTGCATTGTTACTTTGTAGTTTTCCTTCTGAGAGTTAGCATTCAACTTCAGTTTTGAACCACACACCAAAAGTGAGTGATCAGCCAACAACTAAACGTTTAAGAGGGCGCAAACCAAGAAAAGTTGGATCTTGGTTGATTCAACATTAATACTAACAAGTCTATTGCAATATAATGCCGTTGTGTATTTGTATCCTCTATTTCATAGTGATTCATATGTTATTTTCAAGTCATTGTATGCATTTACTTAAATTTTTTTCTTTTTTATTGGTTTGACTTTTAAACATCCAATCGTTGAGAAAAGAATGTTTCGGCTCAATTTGGGCTTTGGAAATGGACCTTTTGGACTGAAATTCTCTCCACTTGGTTTAGTGTACGACTAATCTTCAAATAATCTCTTCTTAATAATAAAAAATGTTCATATATAGAATCTTTTGCTCCATAATTATTTGTAAAGTACTTACAAAATAAAATAACAAAATAGAAGTAATTTTGTAATTTAAAGAATGATTTTGTTATTTATTTTAGTTAAAATAAAGGAATTTCTTATAATAAAACATGAACAACGTGTAACATAAATGACCATATTTATTTAAGATAAATTGAATTTTTGTCAAAAAAAAAAAAAAAAAAAAAAAAAAAAAAAAAAAAAAAACATTACGCGACAAAAATATATTTGACTCATCAGAACCTGAAACCTTCCTTGAATCCAGATCTAGTTTCTTCGAATATAAGGGCATCACCAATGAGATGTAGAGCAAAAGCTTTTTGTTTTGCTAAAAAAGATTTTTGAATAATTCTTCTCATTAAACTAAAAGTTTTATTTAGTGAATGATTTGAGAATGTTTAAGTTATTTGAGTAATGACTTGAGCTTTAAAAAGACATCCTTGCATTAAATTGGAAAATATATAATTATAATAGGTAGAAGTGACTGGTAAAATGATTTCTCAATAAAGTATAAAAAGGTTAAAAAGATTTGTTTTTGATAAGAATAAAAAATATATAATTATAATAAGTGACAAGATATACATACTTACATAATCTTAACATGATTCTAATATTCTTATCATTTTAAACTTAAAATATAAAGTTGAGAAGACAAAAAAAATTAAAAATAAGAACATAACATGAAACACGGAAAAAAAAAGCGACAAAACAAGTACTATCTTGTACTCCCTTAGTCTCAAAATAGTCAGAAGACAAAAATCACACAGTTTAATAGAAATGAGACCGCTATAATTTTCAACACTCAAATACAATATTTCTCAACTATTTAATTACTTAAAATAGAAAGTTGATAATTAATTTGAGACATTTTTAAAAAAAAATACGAACGATTATTTTGAAAGGAAAAGAGTATTATTAAAAGGAATAATAAAAGTGGGCCACTAGTTACCAATCGTTTATATAATAAAAGAATTACATCATTTCGGAGTGTTTTTGCAAATCCCTTGTTATTGAAAAAAAAATTAGACCAATAGGAGAGCTCGATTTTGCCATGTAGACGAAATCGAGCAATATGATTGGTCAATAAAAAGTCAAAATTAAATTGATTTTGGTCAAACTTAATCAATTTGGTGGAGAAATTTGGTTAAGAAAAAAAATGCATAAAAATATAGGTGTCAAATTTATGAAAACAAAAACTTAAAAAGAGATGATGTAATTAATAAAACTTTGGTGTTTGAATTTTAAATAAATTATATAAAGCTAAGTGTAAAATTACAAGTTTTCATGTTTTTTTAATAACTTTAGAAAAAAATACAAATAATCCCTTACAATCTGTACCCCCTATACTTTATAATATTAACTTTGTTTAAAATTACATGATTATTAGTATTAGTTTTTAGACTTTCATCATTAAAATTACAAAATTTGGTAAATATGGTAATTAGTTTTAATACAAGTTAAATCATTTTTAAACTAATGTTAGTTTTAGACTTTTCAAAAAAAAATTTAAATAAGGACTCACGTTATTTCATTTAAAAGTTTAATTTATATGTACACGGGTTTAAATATTAAATAAGGCTAAATTATTAGTAACGGGAATATAAATATTAAATGGTAAGCACGAGTTAGTTTGATATGAAATAAATATACGCGATTCAACTTATAACAACGACTAATGAAATTGCTATTTGAAATTTATATATGGATATCCATAAAAACATTTTAAAAACTTCATGGAGCATAATTTAACTTTATCAACGCTAATTATGTGCTACTAAACTCGCACATTTTGTACAACATGATATCAGTAGTTAAAGTTAAACAACAACATCAACCTCAACCTCAACATGTCTATCAGTTAAAAACGTTATACAAAGCTAATTATTAAAAAAAAAAAAATAAACAAACACATGGGTTAGATAATCATTGTTTAATGAAGGTGTTCTCCTTGAATTATAAAAAAAAATGCACGTATCACAATTCTTATTTGATAACAATCACCTCCTAAATCAAAAAAAGAAAAACTACGTGGGTGATAACCTAACTTTATTCATTAACGTGACGTTTCATCCAAAAAAAAAAAAAAAAAAAAAAAAAATACCCGTAATAGTTGGCTGTTGTAGATGAATTAAAAGTATGTACATGAGAATTATTAAGCAAATATATTAATCAGGTTATTACGTTACTATACTGCGATAATGTTATTGAGTTGGTAATCACGGATGTGAGATACAACCATTCTTCTATACGTATGATTTATGTGTTAACCTCTTTTTGCTTCTGAATAGAATCCGAAAGAGACCTCAACAGAACTTTTACTTATGCCTTATCTAGCTGATAGTTTTTAGTAGCCTTTTTTTTATGGTTTAACTTTTTCTATACACACCAACTTTTAGTAACTTTTGTTTAATGTTTTATTGAAAACTTCTACACCTAATATTTGTGTTTTTACTATAAACATACTACGCTATGATAGAATTAGTTGTGAGTTCATGGGTTTTTTATTAAGCTTCTCAAAAAATCTTAAAGCTTTATCATAAACCTATTGTGTTATAGTAATTGAATAAGCCAATAAGCACCTTCAATAAGCATATCCAAACACCCCTTTAGTTCTAATCTGAAGTTTTCTTAATTGATATTAGGACTAAGTTTGTTGTTATCCTCACTATAATGCAACATGTTAGTGGTGTTTGCAGTTTTATGATCTTATCGTACACACTAAAATGCAAAGCAATTTGTTGTGTGCGTTTTTAGAGGAGGATTAAGTATCAACACATGATTGTCGTGAAAGGATTATCTACACCTGCTCAAGGTATGAATGTATAATTAAGTTGAGTTGCGAATTTAGATAATACATGAATGTATTTTAATGTACCAAAGATGTGTTTTAGTGCCTATATGAGGAACTTTACGGTAGGAATTCTTAGCAGGTGTCTTTGAATGAGTTAATGAAACTTAGCAGGTGTTTGTTGTCATTGATAACACTATGGGTGTCAACCAGCGGGCTAAAATATGGGTGTTTTTTACATTGATGATTTAGGCTAATTGGAAAGAAAGTTGCACTAAAGTGAAAGGTCGGTAAGGATTCAAACAATCCTAAAAGACTTGCGAGTGTACTCTTTGCCGTTTTTTTCATGCATTTATAATTTACTTATGCAAGTAATAATAATTTCCTTATATAGTTCGGTCTCACAGAAAAATTATTCTTATACCTTATAAATAAACGTATTCTACCATTACATCTTTGTTTCTCTTTATGTAATAAAAAAGTTATAGTGTAAGCATCTATGTTAATTTGGTAATTTTATGATCAAACATGAGAAGTAAGTAGCACAAACTTATGAAAAATACAATTTTTCAAACAAAAATGTACATTGGTAAACATGGTATGATGGTTATCCATAATCAAGGAAATGAATCAATCTTCAAAGCTATCTAAATATGCTATAAGTAAAAGAAATACTACAATTACAAATCACATTGTAAATTGATATCACGGGTTAGCACAATTAAAAGCATATATCACTAACATCTTATGCAAGTCAAGTATCGTCATGTGATTTTGCTTGAATAATAAAATATTATTTTTAATACAAAAGCATTATGCTAAAATAATAAGTAGATTATAACATATATACATATAGTTTTTTATTTTTAGTCTACAAAGTAAAATCATTTGAAATATGTTAAGTGATTCATTTCTTAATCGATAATAATATATAATCAAAAAGAAATTTTAAAAACATTATAAGTAGTAAATTTAAAAAGAAAATGAATATATACCCACCAAAACCCAATCTCAAATTATTCTGTTATTCATTTGGAATATAATCAACCCATCTCTAATTAGTGAACCATTAACTTAAAACAAATTATAATTAACAAAACAATTAGCAACATGGGTGATGGAGATGATGATGATCATCAGTTACATGAAAAAGAAGAGTTTGACATATTGACTAAAACTGGTCTCAAAACCGGCTTCTCTAAACCCAGGAACATTCAATCATTTCTCCCTTTAGAGTGTTTGAGTCCACTTAACTGAGTATTTGTCAGTGAATGGTTTGGAACTGCTTATTGGATCTGTGTATATGGTTATTGTGTTTCTAAACAGAGAGTGAACAGTTTGTTTAGGATTGAATGGATTGGTTATCCATATTGATAATCTAATAAGCTGTTTTGACTAAGCATTTTGAAGTTGCTTAAGTTAGACTGCTTAATTCAAAAAAGCAATAAGTGGTTAGCAGTTTGGACTTGCTTATTAGAAACGATATCAGATAAGCAGTTTCAAACAAGTCATCATTATCAGCCTTTTTTGGAAAAGCTCGTAAGCCTGTTTGTTTCGGCTTATGAGAAGCTCATAAGCTGAAAAGAGTGAGCTTTTTCGGATTAAAATAAGCTCATTAGCCGATAAAATAAGCTGATCCAAACACCCCCTTAAGGGTGTTTAGGATCGCTTAACTGGATTGATTATCCAAATTGCTAATTTGATTATTTGTAAATGAAATAAGCTGTTGTGAATAAGCAGTTTGGAGTTGCTTATGCTAAACAACTTATTTCCGAATGCAATAAGCCTATAAGCAGTTTAGAGTTGTGTATTTTGACCTGGTCATTTTAAAAGCGATAGAAGATAAGCAGTTTTAGTAAGCAATCCCAAACGCCCCTCAAACAACTCGTCATTTGTAGCCTTTTTTGTTACAACATTTATGTCTCGTATGTATCACTTTCAAAACAAAAATATTAATGTGATTATCAAATTTTTCTACTAAGTTTTAAGTAGGTCTTATCTGTTTGAGTCTAATTAGCGTGGAATATGTATAATGTGGATAGATGAGTTAAGGGGGTGTTTCTTTTTTTATCTTAGCTAAGGAATCGGGTCCACACACAAATTTAAAGTATTTCTTTTTGGTGTAGGACTCATTTATTTCTATTAATTCCTCTATATCCATAAGGCAAAAAATATGAACTCCTCCCCAACAAGAGGTTGCAAGACGTGTAACCCATAGCCACTTAATCTAGGAAAAAAAAAAAAAAAAAGAAACAATCCCTTTATGATTATACATAATGTCTTTAGCTAACGTATTAATACTCATTTTGTACAGAAGTGCTGTCCACGGAGATGGCGATTACCACCGAGCCGTTCATGTGTGGATCTTTGCCAAAAGTACACAACAACATCTACTCCAAAAACGTGCCGATTGCAAGGATTCATGGCCCGGATTATGGGATATTTCTAGTGCAGGTCATGTATCTGCTGGCGATACATCCCTTATCACAGCGAGGTAATCAGACCAAATGGTCACACCTTTTGTATAAGCTATTTAATTCATAAGCATTTAAGCTAAACTTTTGGGTCATTTTGTAACCTGTATACGACACATATATTATATAACATATCATATACTATATCTAATGATGTATAACTTTAAAGTGATGTATGCTTGCAGGAGAGAGCTTCAAGAAGAGCTCGGTGTTACCCTCCCGAACGATGCCTTTGAATTGCTGTTTATTTTTCTACAAGAATGGTAAACCTTTTAATATGATTGACATGTAGTTTTTGTATGTAATTAGCCCACCATATCCCGAAATAGGGAACTTTTGTTATTCAGGGAATTTTAGGTTGTGTTTGGGATTGCTTATTTAAACCACTGATCTGCCTTTAATATTTGCATGTGTTGATAATTCTGCTCAAATTAAGCAGATAAACGAGTTTCAGACATACAATGAAAACTGCTTATGTGGTATAAAACTAAGCAGATAAGCACTTAAATAAGCAAACCCAAACACCCTTTTAGGTCAAAGTTCTTTGAAATTAAACAATGAATGAATGTTCTTCTGTCAAATGTTAAATTGGTTCATTTTTGCCACGCCTCTTTGGCATTCAGAAAGTGCTATTTTGGTTTTTGCATATGGTTGCAGTGTTACAAATGATGGCAAGTTCATTGATAATGAATTTGATGATGTTTATCTCGTGACAACACTAGACCCGATCCCCTTGGAAGCTTTTACTCTTCAGGTAAAGATTTTATAAATCATTGATTTACTTTTGAGAAACAATCCCACAGGGTTGATCAATTAAAAACAAGATGGTTATATTTCCTTGTAGGAATCTGAAGTTTCAGCCGTTAAATATATCTCAGTTGAAGAGTACAAGCACTTACTTGCTAACGGAGACCCTCATTACGCTCCCTATAATGTTGATGGACCATATGGTCAACTATTTGACATCATTATCAGAAGGTACATCTTTGAGCATATAAACACATTTATATTAACATCTGAATATTGTGATGTATATTAGGGGTGAGCACAAAAACCAACAAACCGAATCGAAACCGAAAAAACCGAACCGAAAAAACCGCCCCATTTGACAAACCGATGGTGGAGGTTTCAAATTTTATAAAAACTGAATGTTTGGGGCGGTTTTTGGTTTCATAAGAAAAACCGAACCGAAAAAACCGCCCCGCCCCACTTTTATATATGTCTTTGTATAATTTTATCTATATAAGAAATTTGCAATTTAATTTTATAGATTTGAGTATACAACTTTATCTATTAAAAAAATAATGTTGTTTATTATCTACACATTCAAATTTATTATATTTATAGATGTTATATCTTTGTTTTCGAACAGTAGTGTTCTTTGAATGTTTTTGCAAACAAAAATTGTAAAACCGCAAAGACCAACATTTTATATTTTAGAAAATGTTTGGTTGTTTTGTACGTTTTTTTCGAAGCTTTAGATTGCCGGATATTATGCAATTGTTGATATTTGTTTAAATATTTTTGCTTGAAACTTGGAATCGTAAAACTTTATATAAGATTAAAACTTGCTTGTTTTCAAGTAAGAAAAAACCGAACAAAAACCGAAACCGAACCGATTCAATGTCAAAAACCGAAAAACCAAAACCGAAAAAACCAAAACCAAACGGTTTGTAGTTTTTAAAAACCGAAATTTACGGTTCAGTTTTTGGTTTTATTACCATAAAACCGCCCCACCCCGCCTCATGCTCACCCCTAATGTATATTGTGCTTCATAATACCATTTTAGTGAATAACAAACCATTTCAAATCATAACTTACACTCTAAAATTTCCTAAAATTCATATAATTTAGATTTAAAAAAAAAAAAATTTATAGGTACCAAGAAAACATGGAAGCACAGAGTTTGCTTCTGCAAAAAAAGCTCGCTCGTTATGCTCCTATCTCACTTACTGCAGAGGTTTTTTCCCCACTTATATCTATTAATTATAACTGTATGTAAAGGAGTTTAACTAAACATTTATGTGACAGTTGACCGGTCTGACAGTTGAGGACAAGGAAGTTCTGGCTTTACTCATTCAAGCCGCGAAAATAATGGATGATATTTTTTACCACCAGGTATATTTAATGAAATTCTAAAAACTCATGGATGATTGTCGTTTTCTAGTTTAATACACATGTGATGAATGATGGTTTTTCTATGTTATATATTTAAGATGAACGTTTTGATACAATGTTTAGTTATTTATATTCAATTTTTTTTCTTTGTGGATTAGGTTTGGTACAGCAACTCAACATTAAGGGGATGGTTAAACGCACGTGGTGAAATATCTGAGTTGGACATGTTAAAATGGAAATATTATTCGATAAATAAGAGTCCATGGTAAGATACTGCCCCTAAAATTACTATAGCATCTTTCCAATATGATCTTCTCATATTCCCATACTTGTCACTCTTTCTGATATGTGATACCAAAAAAGTTGAATTTTGTGTGTGTATTTCACAGGTCTTGTCTTGATGAAAATGAAGCGTTTTTGACAACTGCAGACTCTGCTGTCAGATTGCTTCCAGAAGCAACAAAACAAGTGGCCGGATGGAAAGGTTTTGAATATAAAGCTGCATTTCCCATCTTGAAACCTCCTGGTGCCAGCTTCTATCCTCCAGATATGGATAAAATGGTATCCGTTTTTTTTTTTTTTTTTTTTTTTTTTTTTTTTTTGGTTATAAATTTGTCAAACTTGTTAATTCTTTCAAAAATATCATTTATAAATTTATTCAAAGTGAGTTTGTGGAAAATGTGGTTTATCTGTTATTAAGTTGAGGTGTAAACTGGGTCAAATAGATTTTGACTCGAGTTTGATCTCAAACGGGTCTATTGGGTCAAATATAATTTTCAGATAAAAACACGTCAAATGGGTTAAAAATGTCACATATAAGTGTATAGTTTATGCATACAATCTCCTAAAGCGCATTGTTTAAAGATTTAAAACATTTTTTTTTGAACGGCAAGTTTTTTCACACCCTATACACAAATGCCTCCAGCGAGGCTTGAACCCACAACCTCTAGGCTGGTGGGCAACTCACATACCACTAGACCAAAGGCCTTGGGTGATTTAGATCATAATTGTAATAACATGTTTCTGTTACCGCGTTTGAGCTTAAGTTTAAAATCAGGCAAATATAGTTTTTGCGTCAACCCAACGCGCCCCAATACACCCATCTTTCCACCGGACTAACCATTTTGATTGTTGTGACAGGAATTCGAATTATGGATGAAAGGGCTTTCAGAGAATGAAAAACAAGAAGCAACGGGTTTTTTTCAATGTTATTAAAAGGCATAATGACACTCATTCCAATAGTACCAGTGATCTTAGTATCGTCCCTTATTCTCAAGAATATTCTGCCTATCTCGCAAAAGCCGCTGAATTATTACGTAAAGCAGCGGATTTGACTAGTTCCCCTAGGTACATTCTTATTTAAGCTTTTGCTGATTCATATGTATTTATTAGTACGTGCTTTTAATAAAATCATCTGCGATCTTGTAGTTTGAAGCGACTGTTACATAGCAAGGCTGATGCTTTCCTCTCAAATGACTATTATGACTCTGATATAGCCTGGATGGAATTGGTCAGTAGACACAAGACTATTATATCGCTATTTTTATATAGCTCTAACTGCATGCATTTTTCATTTTCTTAAGGACTCTAAATTGGATGTTACTATTGGCCCATATGAGACTTATGAAAATGTTCTATTCGGATACAAGGTAATCGTGTCTCTTCTTCATTTAGCAGTATATGTGATTTAAGTTTGATAAATCAACTTTCAATTTTGTTTACTCGTATAACAATTTGGTTCTAATCATATAAGTATTTAGTGGCATAAAAAAATACGTAGTAGTATTTTTGCTTAGTTTGAGGTTTTACTAGTTCAAATATCAAGTATTTCTTGCTGTTGTGTACTCAGGCCACATTTGAGGCATTTATTGGTGTTCGGGATGATAAAGCAACCACTCAACTCAAACTCTTTGGGGATCAGTTGCAGGTACAAATTTGGATTATACTCATGAACTAATTTAATTATAGTATATTTATGAATGATGCTTTTGTTTATCTAACGAATTCCATTATGTAGGTTTTGGAACAAAATCTTCCAATGGATGACATGTACAAAGCAAAAGATGTTAAACTGTGGCATTTAATCTTCCGAATGATGAGCGTATCGTAAAAGATCGTGGGTCATCAATGGTCATGCTGAAGAATGTTTCTGAGGCAAAGTAAAGTCATCAAACCTTTGATTATGTTCTTCCATATTTCTTAATTTTAAAGACATTTTTTTACTATAGTTAAAACCTTTTAGAATGAAGTTGTGTTAATAAATTTACCAATTTTATTTTCCGAAACAGGTTCAAGCTAATTCTTCAGCCTATAGCTGAGTTGTGTATTATAAAGGAACAACGAGAGCTTGTTGACTTTGACTCTTTTTTCACTCACACAATATGTCACGAGTGTTGTCACGGGATCGGGCCACATACAATTACACTTCCAAGTGGTCAGAGTTCTACCGTGAGATTGGTCAGTTTCTCAGTTTTGTTTTAAAACTCTATTTTGAAATTCATGGGAGACATTATTTAATTTGTTTCTTTGTGTATTTGATCAAACAGGAGCTACAAGAACTTCACTCTACTCTTGAAGAAGCTAAAGCCGACATTGTTGGTCTTTGGGCCCTTAATTTCCTTATTACAAAGGTTAGTTGGGGCATTGTGAGATATAGTCTATAATTTGTACCAGTTCCGGCAAAAAAAATGCCAAATGACGAACACGTCCTTATAAATTTGGAAAAGACAATTATATTTATGTTGGGTCACATGAAGTTTTTTTGTATTTTCCTTATAAATTTGGATAAGTTAAATACTTATGATTTTCTTATAAATTTTTATTAACTTTTTTTTGGCTTGGCCAGGAGTTACTTCCAAAGAGCCTTGAGAAGTCCATGTATGTTTCTTTCCTTGCTGGATGCTTTCGCTCAGTACGTATTGGGTTAGAGGAAGCTCATGGGTAAGTCACTAACAGCTGTTTGTTTTTCTTTCTTTTTTTTTTATATATTTTATTTATTATTATTATTATTATTATTATTATTATTATTATTATTATTTTTTCCTTTTATATTGATTTTTGGTCTTATAGTTATTGATCTTCATTTATGTATATCAACAAAGGACAAGCACTACAGTTTAACTGGTTATTCGAGAAACAGGCATTTGTTTTGCTTCCTGACCAAACATTCTCTGTTGACTTTGATAAGGTATGTTTTCTCAAGTATTTTTTATATTTAAAATTAGGTTCAGATATTGAATAGATAACACATCCTCTAATATTCTTTGAGCCATGTTAAAAATGACAATGAAGGAAATTTCAGATTAAGAATTTTTTATTTTGATTTGAATCGTTTCATGTGTTGTGATAGATTGAAGATGCGGTCGAGAGCTTAAGTAGGGAAATACTTACCATACAAGCCAAAGGTGATAAAGATGCGGCACAAAAGCTTCTTGAAAAATATGGACAAATGACACAACCTTTGACCATTGCTTTGGAAAAATTGACAAAAGTTCAGGTAAATTTCACTTGGTGTAATTTGTCACACCCCCAAGATCGGGTCCAGCGGAAGCATACGTGTAGCTGGGGTGTAACTCAATCGGTAACACAACACAAGTACAAAAATAGTTTTCACTTTAATTATTTAGAATAAAATCGTTTAATCAAAATGTTGAATTTACATCGTTAAAAGTAGTGCGGAAGTAGGCCCTTAAAATAGTTAAAAACGGTCCCCATATAAATAATCAGAGTCTTCTATGACCATGCCAGGCCCTGCCAAAACCTCCTGTAGCGTGCCATAGGTTAAAACCTGAAAATACATGCTAAAGTGTCAACACGAGGTTGGTGAGTTCATAGGGTTTGTTTAACAAATAAAGTATATAGAAAAATGATCACACAGCAAAGGCATCGTAAATCCACTCAGTTACAAGTCCCGCCATAAGAGACTTGTAACCTGTGTGTTTACAACCCACTGCTAAAATAGTTTATGTCTGGTAGTCAAGCACATGAGGTCAATATAGTTCACAATAAGGCACATAGTACAACATAAGTCAAGGCCGCTCCGAACAAGGGAGACTTGAAGTCACTCCGCCACCTAGGCAAAGAATTATTAGTCACTCCACCGACTTGGTGAAGAATTATTAGTCACTCCACCATGGCGAGAATTATTAAGGATGCTCTGAACAGGAGAGACTTTATAGTGTTGCTCCGAACAAAGGAGACTTAGCACGCTCCACCAATAAGGTGAGACTTTAGGGTTAAGAACGCTCCACCAATAAGGTGAGACTTTAAGTCATAGTACATACGGTACATTAAGTTCAAAAATCCAAGTCGAGTTCAAGAGTTCAAAACAAGTTATAAGGTCAAATGAGTTCAAAGAGTCAAGTAATAATTTATGTAAAAACGAGCATGTATTCTCCCCCAAAAAGTTCACAAAACCATTTAAAAGAGTAGGGGCTATGACTCACCTGGTGCGGTAGCTACGATGACAAAAGTGAACACACAGAAATGAGGTACGGTCTCTAACCGCGACCTATAATGAACGAATGATACGATCTACTTAGATTATAAAGTGATGAAGTGAATGCACATGCACATGAAGTCTATACCACTCGTACTTTGAAAATAATAGTTATCGTTGAAATTCAATGTTTTCCGATACTTGGTGAAAATAAGCCCAATTAGCTTCGTAAAGACTAGTCGTGTAATAATATATAAAGTGTTAGTGTTTGGTCTTGGCGTTTTGAAAACCTTGAGATGTCATCTCCTTGATGGGTTAATAAACTTTTGATGGTACGTGCCTCAACGGCTAGGAAGGACGGTTCTCCATTGTTCATTTGGTGTAAGTATATTGTTTAGTGCGCAAAATATTCTCTATTAGAAAAGCTGTCAAAACTTGGTTTTCCTAGTTACTAACTTGTCTAAAAACCAACCAAACAACTTCAAATCAACCCAAATCCTACCATACACCTTCTTAGGGTGTCATGGGTTCCTAAACATCACCAACCTTGGTGGATCTCATGAGGATGCTAATAAAACTTATAGATCTACTTATATTAAGTATCTAGGGTTCATAAGTTATAAAAAGTATAAATAGAGTGGTATAAACTAACATATGCATATAGATCTTGAATAAACAACATGAAACTAGAAAAATGAAGGTATGGAAAGATCAAAAGTGTTGTTGAAGCTTACTTGAATATTTGAGGTGATTTGAAGATGATTATGTTAAGAAACATAGGGTTTTTACCACAAAACCCCAACTAGATCATGATTAGAACTTGATAAACACTTGGATCTTGAAAAGTTTATGATTTCTTCTTGGTTCTTGATTGGGTCGATTCACACACACAAAGGGAGGAAGAGATGAAGAGTTTTTGGTGCTAGTTTGTTTTTCTTGTAAAATGGATGTAGGTGTAGTAATATGTATATATATGCATATTAATGTAGAAGGCAAGATCCATAAAAAGGGGGATTGGAAGACTTTTGCAAGCAAAGTCTTGTCTTTGGTGTATTATTGATAGATATTGTGTAGTTTAGGTGATACCGGGTACCGAGTTAACTAGCAAAAATAAATCATGACGCGATGAAATAAAATATGACGAAGTTGTAAAAGTTGTAAAATATTATTCCTGATGATAATCGGGTGTTAAAATAATTATCGTGTTGAAATTTCGCAAACCGACAGAGTTATAAGCTCTGACCGTAAAATATAGTAATTGATTTCAAAACACCGGGTAAATTAATAGTATAATTTTTATATTATTATTATGAGTATAAAACTGTGTTAGGACAATAGTTGAGATTGTCGGATTAATTATTTAAAATAATAGCTCATAAGATAACGTTTATTAGGTTGATAAACGTACGTGTATAGAAATGACGCAACTCACGTATAAATGACAAATTTTCTCCGAAGGTGAATAGTGTTTTATGAATAGTAAAATTTTTAAACGCTTCTCAGAATCACAAACTGACTCCGAAAAAGATGAATAGTAAAATGATGAATAGTGATCGATGAATAGTAACCGATGAATAGTAAATGTGAAAGTTCGGGAAAAGACCAGAATTTACGAGTTGTGACAGTCTCTACCCCTTAAGGGAACTTTGTCCCGAAGTTCAGTTAACGTTGGTCTCCGAAGTGTTATAAAGGTGAAGATTCATGAGATGAAATGATCAGTTGACGTGCTTCCAGGCAGCGGTTCACGAGGTGAGGAAAAGTATAAGCGTTCTGACAACGAGGGTACACACACACATGAATGAAACATTTGGAAATTGAGTAGAGGATTCAATCCAGACAGAATTTTATTATAACCATTCTCAGTGTTGCAAAATTCACTTCTGAGTCAGACATAGGTGGTCAGCCTATATCTCACTATCCCGGGTTGAATATAGATGACCAGTCTATCTTCCACCGAGGTTCCATGAATTTTGAAATACTCAGCTTAGTTATACTAATACTATGTCCTTCACAAATACCAAGACGTTCAGAAAGACTAAGGCAGGTGACCAAACTCGAGGTCAAATGATGAAAATATGCAAGGAGAAACATAACAGGGTGACATATATGATACGTGAACATGCTTATATGAAAGACAATGATAGAAATCAATTAGAATAAATGAACATAATATACCAGATAATGAGACACAAATCTCATCACCTAAGTCAGCAACAAACCACAAGTGAGGCATCATCTTGGCAGGCAGGCACGTGACGGTCATAGGGTTAAGTTTTTCGTAAAAGTAGCTATAGTCTAGGTTTTAAAAACACTTAGTTCGCTATAGCCAAAGCTCTGATACCAATCTGTCACACCCCCAAGATCGGGTCCAGCGGAAGCATACGTGTAGCTGGGGTGTAACTCAATCGGTAACACAACACAAGTACAAAAATAGTTTTCACTTTAATTATTTAGAATAAAATCGTTTAATCAAAACGTTGAATTTACATCGTTAAAAGTAGTGCGGAAGTAGGCCCTTAAAATAGTTAAAAACGGTCCCCATATAAATAATCAGAGTCTTCTATGACCATGCCAGGCCCTGCCAAAACCTCATGTAGCGTGCCATAGGTTAAAACCTGAAAATACATGCTAAAGTGTCAACACTAGGTTGGTGAGTTCATAGGGTTTGTTTAACAAATAAAGTATATAGAAAAATGATCACACAGCAAAGGCATCGTAAATCCACTCAGTTACAAGTCCCGCCATAAGAGACTTGTAACCTGTGTGTTTACAACCCACTGCTAAAATAGTTTATGTCTGGTAGTCAAGCACATGAGGTCAATATAGTTCACAATAAGGCACATAGTACAACATAAGTCAAGGCCACTCCGAACAAGGGAGACTTGAAGTCACTTCGCCACCTAGGCAAAGAATTATTAGTCACTCTACCGACTTGGTGAAGAATTATTAGTCACTCCACTATGGCGAGAATTATTAAGGATGCTCTGAACAGGAGAGACTTTATAGTGTTGCTCCGAACAAAGGAGACTTAGCACGCTCCACCAATAAGGTGAGACTTTAGGGTTAAGAACGCTCCACCAATAAGGTGAGACTTTAAGTCATAGTACATACGGTACATTAAGTTCAAAAATCCAAGTCGAGTTCAAGAGTTCAAAACAAGTTATAAGGTCAAATGAGTTCAAAGAGTCAAGTAATAATTTATGTAAAAACGAGCATGTATTCTCCCCCCAAAAGTTCACAAAACCATTTAAAAGAGTAGGGGCTATGACTCACCTGGTGCGGTAGCTACGATGACAAAAGTGAACACACAGAAATGAGGTACGGTCTCTAACCGCGACCTATAATGAACGAATGATACGATCTACTTAGATTATAAAGTGATGAAGTGAATGCACATGCACATGAAGTCTATACCACTCGTACTTTGAAAATAATAGTTATCGTTGAAATTCAATGTTTTCCGATACTTGGTGAAAATAAGCCCAATTAGCTTCGTAAAGACTAGTCGTGTAATAATATATAAAGTGTTAGTGTTTGGTCTTGGCGTTTTGAAAACCTTGAGATGTCATCTCCTTGATGGGTTAATAAACTTTTGATGGTACGTGCCTCAACGGCTAGGAAGGACGGTTCTCCATTGTTCGTTTGGTGTAAGTATATTGTTTAGTGCGCAAAATATTCTCTATTAGAAAAGCTGTCAAAACTTGGTTTTCCTAGTTACTAACTTGTCTAAAAACCAACCAAACAACTTCAAATCAACCCAAATCCTACCATACACCTTCTTAGGGTGTCATGGGTTCCTAAACATCACCAACCTTGGTGGATCTCATGAGGATGCTAATAAAACTTATAGATCTACTTATATTAAGTATCTAGGGTTCATAAGTTATAAAAAGTATAAATAGAGTGGTATAAACTAACATATGCATATAGATCTTGAATAAACAACATGAAACTAGAAAAATGAAGGTATGGAAAGATCAAAAGTGTTGTTGAAGCTTACTTGAATATTTGAGGTGATTTGAAGATGATTATGTTAAGAAACATAGGGTTTTTACCACAAAACCCCAACTAGATCATGATTAGAACTTGATAAACACTTGGATCTTGAAAAGTTTATGATTTCTTCTTGGTTCTTGATTGGGTCGATTCACACTCACAAAGGGAGGAAGAGATGAAGAGTTTTTGGTGCTAGTTTGTTTTTTTTGTAAAATGGATGTAGGTGTAGTAATATGTATATATATGCATATTAATGTAGGAGGCAAGATCCATAAAAGGGGGGATTGGAAGACTTTTGCAAGCAAAGTCTTGTCTTTGGTGTATTATTGATAGATATTGTATAGTTTAGGTGATACCGGGTACCGAGTTAACTAGCAAAAATAAATCATGACGCGATGAAATAAAATATGACGAAGTTGTAAAAGTTGTAAAATATTATTCCTGATGATAATCGGGTGTTAAAATAATTATCGTGTTGAAATTTCGCAAACCGACAGAGTTATAAGCTCTGACCGTAAAATATAGTAATTGATTTCAAAACACCGGGTAAATTAATAGTATAATTTTTATATTATTATTATGAGTATAAAACTGTGTTAGGACAATAGTTGGGATTGTCGGATTAATTATTTAAAATAATAGCTCATAAGATAACGTTTATTAGGTTGATAATCGTACGTGTACAGAAATGACGCAACTCACGTATAAATGACAAATTTTCTCCGAAGGTGAATAGTGTTTTATGAATAGTACAATTTTTAAACGCTTCTCAGAATCACAAACTGACTCCGAAAAAGATGAATAGTAAAATGATGAATAGTGATCGATGAATAGTAACCGATGAATAGTAAATGTGAAAGTTCGGGAAAAGACCAGAATTTACGAGTTGTGACATAATTTCTCATAGTTAAAACGTTTTACTCACTTTAGCTTTGAATAGGCTGATTTGGTTAATGTTTTGTCAATCCAACCCAACCGGGGTACCAAAAAGTGCCCGTTTTGACTTGTTAACCGACCCGCCCATTATTCTGCCATATTGAATATCATAGGCATATTTTAGATGATTCCATCTGGGCTCTCCGCTCGTAAAATTTAGTGGTCTACTCTAGTGAGTCCCATAAGTCCATAACGGAAGAATCCCTTTACCCAAAAAAAAAGTCCATAACGGAAAGTTTTGATTTTTACAAGTTCTCAGCTTTTAAGATGCATATATGTCAGGAATTTATCTTTATTTTTTTAAAGCTCATTTGACATGTATTTTGGTTAAACTTGCAGGTCCCAGTTGATATAGCACCAGATTTTCCTATTGTTAGCAACTTATTGCACAAAAAGTAAACGAGTATCTTTTTTCATTTTGAATCTGCCAATGGCTTATTTTAGTTTATTCACAAGAAATTGTTGCCTCCTGGCGTTTTCCTACTAGTATGTAACGTGTTGAGAAATACCAGTTTTTTACCCGATGGTGGGATGAGTGAGCCAAGTTCAATTAAAAAACATGAGGTACAAAAGTCGAATAAACATGGCTGTTATTGTTATTGGTATCTTTTTTTCTTTAAACTGATATACGTAATATTATCTGTTTGCAACCATAATTTTTTCGGTTCTTTTGGCATAACTTTATTAGAATATGTTGTTGTAATCAAAATTCACCTAACTTTGTTACAGTTAGAATTATGAAAAACTTATGTATAACCACAATAATTATCACATTAACAAGTAATTAACAAACAAAATCGTTAGATTTAATAAAAGATATGTACTTTTTTCGTAACTAAAGTAATTTACACGAGCAATTAACATTACAACTAACCATATTAAACGACTTAAAAGTATAGTCACTGTTAACCAACATCAACAAGACTACAGCCTGCCGGCTTCTTTAATCTCACATCATCCACAAACTCTCTCAACTTCACTGCATCACTCCAACTCCCGGCACCAACATATGTATTCGCTAAAGAAACATAATACCCGGCATTCTTAGGTTCCAAGCTAAAAAAAATCTCACCCACTTTCTTCCCCATTTCAACATCACCATGATAATTACATGAACTTAACATTTCCCCCCAAACGTCATGATCTGGTTTCACTGGCATACTCTTTATAAACTCATACGCCTCATTTAGCCTCCCACATCGACCCAACATATCAACTACACAAACGTGATGTTCCATTATCATTTCGTTAAATATCTTAAACCTTCATTGACTAGACCTGAATGGGCACAGGCTGATAACAGGTTTATAAAAGTGGTCTTTGTTGGTTTTTCTCCAACCATTATCATTTCGTTAAATATCTCGACAAACACAACTCACCACATTTAGCATACGTGTTAATAAGCGCATTACACAAATCAGTATCCAAAAGCAAACCAAACTTTAATCCTAAACTATGTATACACTGTAAACATGCTAACCTGTTTGAAACAACAATCACAAGAGTTACAGAATCAAACTCAACTCGTTCTCGCAACATTTGCATAAAAGTTCCTGTCGCATCTAAAAATTCTCCATTTTCGAGTGCAAAAGTCATCATTGCATTCCAAACCACCACATCTTTGTTAAAAACCTCACGAAAAACTAAGACGGAAGAAGTATAACGCCCTGCTCGCGCGTAAGCTATAACAAGCGACGTGCAAGTAGGAAGATGAGGAAGAACACGCCTTAAAAGCTAAAGTATGAACTTTAGTAACATTTGTAATATTGGTTGTTTGTTTACAGTAGTTAACAAGATCAAGAACATCAATAAAACCAAAAGTGTTGTAATGTTGTGTTCTTTGAGGCATTTTGTCGAACATGTGGCATGTCCCATGATAAAACTTGGGATAACATGTGGATGTAATTACAATAGGCGATCTCTTTAGACATACTGGGTTTCGTTCACAATCAAATGAGAACAGAAAGTGGTGGCAAGTGGTGATATGGGTAACCAGGTATTTCATTTGGAAAGAACGTAATAATCGGATATTCAAGAATAAGGTTACAAGCGTAAACAAGATAGTTCAAGATATTCAATTGAAAAGCTTTCACTGGATTTCGCGACGGTCAAAAAATGGTTCGTGGTGTTGGCAAGAGTGGTTAAGAGATCCTAATAATAGTTGTGTCAACATTGCGACAGTTCAACAGTAGCTCGTGAGGAAATTAACTATGTTTCCGCTCAAGTCTTCAGGTGATGCGGAATTTACAGTTGGGTTAGCAAGTCTGTGTGCTGAAAGAGTTTGCTGTTATAGTTATGTTATTGCAAGATTCTTGTGTCACTTTAGTGTTGTTATAGGATTTTGTCGGGCTTCGAGTTTCGTTTAGTTTGTTGTACCTCTTGGGTCCCTTTGTTAATTGTCTTGATTATTCAAGGGGATGCCTTGTAATGTATATTATCCGTTGTCTCGTTTTATAATATGTTGCCTTTCTAAAAAAAAACATGTTTTTAAAGGATTTGTGTAGTATGCTTTTATAAATAATGTTCATTTTATTTGGTACCAATTGAATGAATGGTAACATAGTTTTAATTAAAAGAAACTTGCAAAAATTTGTATATACGGAGTAATAAATGTATCTATTTAAGGGGTTGAAGGATATTAACGAATACTAGCTAAACTTTGTAAGATACTTTCTCATTTAAATACTTTTTTATTTGTGAAAATATGCATACACATGCATATAATTATTAACGGGACAAATTTTGAGGTCTTTAAAAATTTTGGGGCCTGTGCAATCGCTCACCTTGCACACCTTCAAAGCCGGCCCTGCTCTCGAAGAAGCTTGTGAAAAAACATGAAGTGTCTCGTCTATTGGCTTATCAAGTTGGTGAGATCAATTGTTGAATGATGGTTACTTATATTGAGCGAGATGTAGAGTACTGATTCTGGTCCTTTAACTTATGATGTTGCTCCGAAGTAAACCCCTATTGTTTGTTAAGTTTAAAAGGAACCCCCAGAATTTAGATCGCATTGGGTTGTGACGTGGACCAAAATGCAAAATTAGAATTCTGGTCCTCTGAGTTGTGATGTTGTTTCAAAATGGTCCCTGTAGTTTTTATGGTTTAAATGGATCCAAATTTGTTTTGAGAGAAAATGAATGTAAAGTAAATCACTATCTTTAAAAAGTCTTCCCTAAATATGCAATATTAATAAGCGTTGATTTACTTAAATGATTATTAGTATCTATGATTTGTTAGGTTTCTAGATTTGTATTTGCAAAATGCCTTTGTACACATGAAGGACTTATGGAATTTCAATACTTCATGGTACTCGTTATATGATTTGCTATTGATTTGTATATTAATTACGATTAGTTTTTATTTGTTGGTTATTGCGTATTAGAATCCATTTCAACAGGTTGTCATCTACTCATCTTTTTAAAACTTAAATCTTGACATCATTTTTCAACAAAAAAATTTATGAAATCCGTAATAAACAACTACCACTCTCCATGCACATTTATACTATTTCAAATTCGGACACTGGGCAGCTTTCCTATCAAAGCATGACACAAATAATGCTGCTCGAGGACTGTTCAATAAGATGACCCATAACTTACCTCCGTAGTTCGATCATATCAACATTAATTTAATAAAAGCAGCACAATGGTAAATATTTTTTTTTTTAAAAACAACACAATGGTAAATAAGTTTTTCAAAGACAATTAGTTTGTAAAAAACTCGAGAAATTTTGGTGAAAAATATATCCCGTCACTTTGATCGTTGTACCCATATCTTAGTCGTTAATGTACACAATAATAATGCAAAAACAACCACTCCTTCTTTGTGTAATTTGAATGTTTATAAAGTCAAGTCTTTTAATAATGCAAAGTGATACTGGATAAGACTTGACGGGGACATAGAGGGTCATCCACAACTAGGGCTGTCATTTGGGTTGACCCGGTCGTGTTCGGGTCAACTCGGGTCGGGTCAATTCGGGTCAAGCTTTCAAAAAACATATCCGAACCCGTCCCTGTTTAGAACTCTGGTCAACTCGGGTCGGGTCAATTCGGGTTCGGGTCAATCGGGTCGGGTCAACTCGGGTTTGGGGTCAACCCGAATATTTTTACATTGTAAAGTGTTATTTAGTCGGGTCAACTCGGGTTCGCGTCGGGTCAATGCTAAAAAAATATACCCGAACCCGACTTTGTTTAGAACTCTGGTTGACCCGATTGATCCGAATATGATTTTTAACCCGACCCGAGTTGACCCGAACCCGATCGGGTTCGGGTCAGGTTTTATGACACCCCTATCCACAACCACGTATACAAAACGCGTACAAAAGATATTTATCATTATTTATACATATTAAAAAGAAAATGGAAAACAAATTGATATTTACGTTTAATTGACTATTCTATAAAAAAAAAAAAACGCGTATAAAACACATTTATTATTTATATATATATAGTGTGAGGTTATTTTCAGAACCAAATAAATTGATCACCACCACCAGCAACCTCACTTCTTCTTAATCTTTAGATTTGTTCTTCCAGATCTTGTGAAAAGAAGTACTCCTTCAATTCGCCCTTTATAGTAATGGCTTTTCTTGATTTCACAAACATGATGTTTTCTCCCCATGACTTTGCTCACCTTAAAATCCCCCTTGAAGATATACTTTCCGCCACCAACAACTTTTCTGACCAAAATATCGTCGGCAGAGGTGGAATTGCAAACCGTTACAAGGGGCAGCTTTTGTGGTCGGGTGAGTTGATTGATATCCGTGCTGATAGGTTAAATAAAGACTTGAAGGATCGAGAACAGATGTTTTGGATGGAGATTTCAATGCTTTCTACTCTCAAACATAAGAATCTTGTTTCTTTAGTTGGGTTTTGTGATGACAATGATGAGAAGATCATCATTTACAAGAGTGAGAGGAGGGGAAGTCTTGTATACCATCTAAGTGACTCGATGCGGTTGACATGGGTGCGAAGATTGAAGATATCTGTCGGTCTTGCGAATGCGTTGAGTTACATTCATTATGATCAGCTACGCGACTTTAGCGTAATACACCGGAAAATCCACAGTAACGCAGTTCTATTAAACTATAACTGGGAACCCAAGTTATTTGCTTTTGAACGTTCCATGAAGATTAAAGCTTCTCAAAGGCACCATTCATTTCATACTAATACTGCTATTCATGTGAAAGGGTATGGAGACCCAACATATATTGAGACTAAAAGTGTGAAACACAAATCAGATATCTACTCCTTTGGGATAGTTTTGTTTGAACTACTGTTTGGTTATACAAATGATCGTTTGGCTCCGCTAGCCATTACCCTTTATAGAGAGAAAAAACTCATTAATATGATTGATCCAGAACTGTTGAAACAAATGGACTTGCATTCATTCAATATGTTTGCGGAAATAGCGTTTGAGTGTTTGGACAATCAACGATCACGACGCCCAAATATAAATGACATTGTCCCAAGACTTGAGAAAGCTTTGGAACTTCAGTTGAAACCACAAAATTATGTAAGTCCTTTTTTTCTCTTCATAATATGTACGGTATATACTCTGTGTATTTATTTATTAGTTATAGTTTACTAATTAGCGTATTTATTACAGTTGATGTTACAGGATAATAACTCAATAGTTGAAGGTACATCATCATCCTCCATACAGAAGAAGGTAAATAAATTCTCTTAAATTTGGGCCATTATGATAAAATCGTTGGCAACTAAAAAAAGGAAAATAAGAATAACACAAACGTCATGGGTAGAGTTTGGAGCAGACATTTTCAAACCGGGTTTTTACATTTTAAGGGATGTTTGATTAATCTTATTTGTAGGTTTATGAGATTTTTTGAATTCGGCTTATATTTTATAAGCTTAATATTTTTTTTTGATTAAAGGTTTATCTATCCTTAATAAACCACGGTTAGGAAAAGCCGCCACTTGTCAATCCCTCAACTAATCCTTAGGTTTTTAGAATTGTTATCTTAATTATTTTTTTAATTACTTTGTTTGCCCTATGCCAATTAGCCAAACGCTTCAATTGAGCCTATTTCACCCATTTACCTAGGAATGGTAATGGGGCGGGTTGGGGCGGGGCGGCCATCTCCGTAATATAAATGTAGACCGTAATAGCAGTGACGAAGCCAGATTTGTTATATGAGTGGGCCAAATAGTAACATAGCGATTTACCAATGTTAATTTTCTTCATGTAATAGGATATCTTTGGTCAACTCTTATTTTAGAGTTGACCGGGAACTTCTAGCCTTTTATTATATATCTTTTCAAATACATCTTATTTATTGTCATGCTATTCAACTTTAGTGTTTTTGGAGGTCATAGGTTTTGTTTCCAATCTCTGATCAAACATTAATATAATATCTGTCAAAAAACAGTTCCAACACCTCAAAATAGAGCTACAAGCTATAAAATCAGCAACCAACGAGTTTCATGATTCCCATTGCATCGGAAAAGGTGGATTTGGCAAAGTTTACAAGGGAGAACTCATCCATTCGAAGGGGCAGTCAGTTGTTGCTTTGAAGTGTCTAGATCGTAGATTTGGACAGGGAGACCCTGAATTTTGGAAAGAGATCATCATGCTTTCTTCCTACAGGCATAACAACATTGTCTCTCTCGTAGGGTTTTGTGACGATTGTGGGGAAAAGATCCTTGTATACGATTATGCGTCAAGAAAAAGCCTCGACTTATATCTTAATAACAAAGATCTCACGTGGGTACAACGCCTTGAGATATGCATTGGGGCGGCTCGAGGGCTTGCTTATCTTCATGATCCTGGTCAGACCCAACAAAGAGTCTTGCATCGTGATATTAAAAGTTCCAATATTTTATTAGATGAAAACTGGAATGCAAAAATTGCAGATTTGGGTCTATCAAAGTTTGGTCCTGCAAACCAGCTATACACTTTTCTTGTCTCCAATGCTGTAGGGACTGTTGGATATTGTGATGATGTTGTATAGTTTGATTACTTTACAATAATGATATTAGTATGGTGGGGGTATAAAGTATAGTTTAATGAGATATAATATATTTCAAAATTGATTTGTGCTTGACTAAAGAATAGGACTATGAGGAGTCCTTGATGACTTTTTCTTCCTGAGAAAACTCAAGCACGTCTACACTACTTAAGTGGTTTTAATCAAGCAACCGTTTGATAATGGGTCCACTATTTTCTCAACTGCTTACTTAGTGGGTGTTGAACATTCATTATAAATAGGAGGTAAGACTCCTCGTTTTACATATCTTGAACTAATCAAACAGTAGCTTGAAATCACAAACTACCAGTTCATACTCTTCCCACCATACTTATATATTGTTTTCTGCTATCACCGAAGTGTTTTGTGTTGACTCGGTTGCTGCCGAATAAACACGTGTGGGCTGCATCAAATCCTGGGGCTTGTACGTTTGTAGACTCGCAGCAAATATACGAGTTCGTATTAAGCTTAAAGGACAGAGGTTTATCTCGTGCAGTTTTTCTGTCCTTTGTTCTTTTGTTGCAGATTACTCTAGTTGTTGTTAAGGTGTTATCAGGTGCTGTTCGGATTCTTTTGCTGGTTTGGGTTGTTTTGCTGCTGCATTTACAGTAATACTTATAAGCTGTTCCAACAGGGACAATTGGGTATATTGATCCGTTATATGCAGAGACAGGTTTGCTAACTAAAGAGTCAGATGTCTACTCCTTCGGGGTAGTGCTGTTTGAGATTTTGTGTGGGAGATTGTGTTTTGGCAGCGAACCTTTAATAGGATTGGTCCGTAAATGCTACAAACAAAAGACCATAGATGACATAATTTTTGGTGATATTAAGAATGAGATAAATCCTCATTCTTTGAAGGCGTTTACAACTATTGCTTATCAGTGTTTAAATAGAGAACAAGAAGAACGTCCATCAATGACTATGGTGGTGAAAGAACTTGAAAGTGCACTAAAATTGCAAGTAAGTTTTTTTCTTTCTTTTTTTGTGTGTACTTTTTTCCAATAATCGTTCTTGTTTAGTAGTAATAATTTAACCCAAGATAAACAAAGGAGATTGTGTTTGATCTTAAATATGATTTTGCTTAACGGTTATATCTGTAGAGTTAATTACACACATATATGGTCTATGCGGTTTTCAAGATATTATGTATTTCGTCCTTTGACTTTGTTGATTACATGAATAGTTTGTAATCAGTATAGTTCGCATATAGAGGTCTCTTACTCGATATAACCATATGTACTTATAACATAATCTACGCCTTCTTATTAGGTCTCTATTGTGCCACCGCCACCTAGCCTATCTCCTGCAGAACTGTAAAAGACCTTTTAGTCTACGTTAATGCAACAAAGGTATGTATATTAGTTTAATCGCACAATCAGTGGGACAAAAGTAACATGTTATATTTTGGTTAGTTGTATTAGTATGTATTTTATCAACTATGAATTTTATTTACTTTTCTGTTGTTTGGAGTATAATAAATGTCGTTAAGAATTTAAATCAAGTTTGACTCTTTAAAGTCTAAGATTTACATTTAACATTGATATGTGATTACTTAAGTATCTACATTTTTAGCGTTAGCTTATTTTGCCGGCTTATGGGCTTATTTGAATTTCGAAAAAACCTCATAAGCCCATTTGTTTCAGCTTATGACAAGCTCATAAGCAACATTTGTTTCAGCTTATGACAAGCTCATAAGCAAAAAAAAAAAAAAAAAAAAAGACCCATTTTATTCAGCAAATGAACAGTTTGTTTAGGATTGAATGGATTGGTTATCCCAATTGATAATCTAATAAGCTGTTTTGAATAAGCATTTTGAAGTTGCTTAAGTTAGACTGCTTAATTCAAAAAGCAATAAGTGGTTAGCAGTTTGGACTTGCTTATTAGAAACAATATCAGATAAGCAGTTTCAAACATTTCATCATTTTCAGCCTTTTTTGTTAAAACCAATTATCTGATTCTGTCTCATCTCACTTAAGTTTTGAGTTTAATTTTCGATATGAACTATCTATAACATGGATAGACGAGTCTTAAGCTAACATATATATACTTTATTTGTTCAGAAGTGCTGTTCACAGAGATGGTGATTACCCCCGACCAGTTCACGTGTGGATCTTTGCTGAAAGTACACAACTTCTACTCCAAAAGCGTGCCGATTTCAAGGATTCATGGCCCGGATTATGGAATATTTCTAGTGCAGGTCATGTATCTGCTGGTGATACGTCCCTTATCACAGCGAGGTAATCAGACCAAATGGTCACACCTTTTGTATAAACTCTTTAAATCATAAGCGTTTAAGCTCAACTTTTGGGTCATTTTGTATCCTGTATGCGACACATTATATTATATAATTCATACTGTATATATATAGTAATAATCTAATGATGTATAACTTTAAAGTGATGTATGCTTGCAGGAGAGAGCTTCAAGAAGAGCTCAGTGTTACCTTCCCGAACGATGCCTTTGAATTGCTGTTTATTTTTCTACAAGAATGGTAGACCTTTTAATATTATTGGCATGTAGTTTTTGTATATAATTAGCCCACCATATCCTGAAATAGGGAACTTTTGTTATTCATGGAATTTTAGGTTGTGTTTGGGATTGCTTATTTTCAACCACTGATATGCCTTTAAGATTTGCAAGTATTGATAAAAAAAACTGCTTATCTTGTTTAAAACTAAGCAGATAAGCACCTAAATAAGCAAGCCCAATGATATGTGCTAAACTAACAATTACTGGAAATGTAGTTTAACCAATCAAACTTAGGAATTCATATAGAAATAAGAAAATGAACTCGAAAGAATTGATCAATGATTTGTTATAGAATTGTGTTTGAGTTACAAACAGAGAAGAGAAGAAGTGAAATCACAATTACAAGCTTAATAACAAATGAAAGGAAATGGTGATATTTATAGTTGGGTTGAGGCGGGAATTTCTATTGAGGACCCATGTGCTTGCCACGTGACTTATGTTGACTTTTGGGTTGACTTCCCAAATGACCCATGACACCCAAACACCCTTTTAGGTTAAAGTCTATTAGAATTTAGAAATTAAACAATGAATGAATGTTCTTCTGTGAGATGTTAAATTGGTTCATTTTTGCCATGCCTCTTTGGCTTTCACCAAGTACTATTTTGGTTTTTGCATATGGTTGCAGTGTTACAAATGATGGCAAGTTCATTGAAGCAAAAGGCGATAAAGTTCAGGTAATTTCACTTGGTGTAATTTCTCATAGTTGAAATGTTTTACTCAGTCTACCTTTGAATAGGCTGATTTGGTTAATGTTTTCTCTCTAAGAGGTCGAGTATGTCAACTAAAAAAATAGCTTGGAAGAAATGAATGGACCGAAAGTTGGACAAGGCATTTTCTAACGCATAAAATTTCCCAAGACATTTTAGTCAATGATCAGAAGATGTTTTGGGTCAATCCAACCCAACCCCACCGAAAGTACCCGTTTTGACTTGTTAACCAACCCGCCCATTATTCTGCCTTATTGAATATCATAGCCATATTTTAGATGATTCCATCTGGGCTCTCCGCACGTAAAATTTAGTGGTCTGCTCTAGTGAGTCCCATAAGTCCATAACGGAAAGTTTTGATTTTTACGAGTTGTCGGCTTTTAAGATGCATATATGTCAGGAATTTATCTTTGTTTTTTTATAAGCTCATTTGACATGTGTTTTGGTTAAACTTGCAGGTCCCAGTTGATATAGCACCAGATTTTCCTATTGTTAGCAACTTATTGCACAAAAAGTAAACAAGTATCTTTTTCATTTTGAATCTGCCAATGGCTTATTTTAGTTTATTCACAAGAAATTGTTGCCTCCTGCCGTTTTCTTACCGGTATGTAATGTGTTGAGAAATACCAGTTTTTTTACCCGATAGTGGGATGAGTGAGCTAAGTTCAATTAAAAAACATGAGGTACAGAAGTCGAATAAACATGACTGTTATTGTTATTGGTATCTTTTTTTTCTTTAAACTGATATACGTAATATTATCTGTTTGCAACCATCATTTTTTGGGTTCTTTTGGCATAACTTTATTAGATTATGTTGTTGTAATCAAAATTCACCTAACTTTCTTACAATTAGAATTATGAAAAACGTGTGTATAACCACAATAATTATCACAGTAACAAGTAATTAACAAACAAAATCATTGGATTTAATAAAAGTTATGTACCTTTTTCACAACTAAAGTAATTTACACGAGCAATTAACATTATAATTAACCATATTGGACGACTTAAAGTATAAAGTCACTGTTAACCAACATCAACAAGACTACAGCCTGCCGGCTTCTTTAATCTCACATCATCCACAAACTTTCTCAACTTCACTGCATCACTCCAACTCCCGGCACCAACATATGTATTTGCTAAAGAAGCATAGTACCCGGCATTCTTAGGTTCCAAGCTAAACAAAATCTCACCCACTTTCTTCCCCATTTCAACGTCACCATGATAATTACATGAACTTAACATTGCACCCCAAACACCATGATCTGGTTTCACTGCCATACTCTTTATAAACTCATACGCCTCAATTAACCTCCCACATCGACCCAACATATCAACTACACAAACGTGATGTTCCATAACCGGTTCCACACCATATTCATCAAACATACATTTGTAAAATCTTAAACCTTCGTTGACTAAACCTGAATGGGCACAGGCTGATAATAAGTTTATAAACGTGGTTTTTGTCGGCTTTTCACCGGACTTTATCATGTCATTGAATAAATTGAGTTCCAACCTGCGATATTCTTTTCTTGTAAGGAATTGAAAGCGTGATTTGACATATCTAACTTGCCACAGTTGCTATACATGTCAATTAAGGCAGTTACTATGTAACAATTTGTATGAAAATTCGATCTAAGAACATGTCCATGAATCTGTTTACCATTTCTAATTGATCCAATCTGACTGCACGCTGATAAAATTGTCGAATTTGTGATTACATCAGGTTCAAATTCAAGATTATGAAACAAATGTAACGCAGTTTGAGCTTCTTTGTTTTGAGCAAGAGCTGAAATGATGCAATTCCATGAACAAAGGTTACGGTTGTGACACGAGTCAAACACCAACATTGCATGGTCAATGTCCCCAAATCTTACATATATTGTAATTAAGGCTTTCCTTACACGAACATCATCATCAACCAAAGTTTTTACAGAAAACCCATGAACCAGTTTCCCATTAGACACTAATTCAAGATTTCCGCAAGCTGATATGATGTTTACGATGGTAACGAGATCATGTTTTTCATATGCTTCTCGTCTCGTGAACTCAAAAGTTTCTAAAGCTTCAAAAAGGTACCCATTTTGTGTGCATCCGACGATCATAGCATTCCAACAAGTAGTGTCGGCATCACTTGAAACACTTTTTTTTAACAATGTAAAAGAAGCTCTGAAGAGTCCACAGTTTGTGTACATAAAAATTGATGAATTATCCGTAAGAATACTATTTGAGAAGACTAATTTTGTTGCCCAACTATGTAATGATTCACCAAATTTTAGAGATTCACATGAATTACAAGAAGAAAGAACCGCGAGAACAGTTGATAAACTGCATTCCAAACACTCGTACATCAGTTTCTTGAACATATTTTGAGCAAACGTTGGTTTCCCATTTTGGGCATATCCCAATCTCAATGTGTTCCAAGAAACCAAATCTTTATCCCATAAAGAAACAAACAAGCTCTCGGATTTATCAATTCCGTTGCATTTAGAGTACATGTTCATAAGACTATTAATCGCCGACACATCTAATCCAAAGAATCTTCTTATAAGCTAAAGTATGAACTTTAGTAACATTTAACAAGATCACGAACATCAAAAAAAAAAACAAAAACAAAAAAACAAAAACAAACAAAAGTGTTGTAATGTTGTGTTGTTTGATACATTTTGTCGAACATGTGGCATGTCCCATGATAAAACCTGGGATAAAATGTTTTTAAGGATTTGTGTAGTATACTTTTATGAGTAATATTCATTTTATTGGTACTAATTGAATGAATGGTAACATAGTTTTAATTAAAAGAAACTTGCAAAAATTTGTATATACGGAGTAATAAATATACTATCTATTTAAGGGGTTGAAGGATATTAAAGAGCTCTCCAAGAAGCCCCAGAATTTTGTTATTGGCGGATGCATTGGGTTGTGATGTTGTTTCAAAATCAACACCGTAGTTTTTATAGTTTAAATGGACCCATACAATTTGGTTTGTTCACTTGTTGTGTGGACTGTGGACTAGGGGTGTTCATCGGTTCGGTTCTCGGTTAATCGGTTTATTCGGTTCGGGTTGTTTGGTTAAAAAAAAATTTTGGGTCATAACCGAAAACCGAACCGAACCAAACCGAAAATATCTATAACCGAACCGAACCGAGAACCGAACCGAAGTTCGGTTCGGTTATGAGTCAAAACCGAAAACCGAAATTTATACTTGAATTACACTATTTATATTTTTTTTAATTTAATTATATATATTTTTGGGGAAAGAAAATATTTTAAGCATAAAAAAGTGTTTTTTATATTAGTATAAAATTTTAATGGATAATTTTTATATATAAAATAATATAAATATATAAAAATATACATATATTTATATAAATTCGGTTTTTGGTTCGGTTTTCGGTTCAGATAGCCAAACCCATATCCAAACCGAAAACCGAAATTTTAATTCGGTTCGGTTCGGTTTTAACAAGTTTGGTTCGGTTATATGTTCGGTTCAGTTCTTTTTCGGTTCGGTTCGGTTTTCAGTTAATTACCCGACCCATGAACACCCCTACTGTGGACCGCATCTAAAAGAAAAGATATTGTCCGCTTAGATTATTCTGTTATATTTTTTTGAAGATTTTTCACTTGTTTTGCTAAGGCTCATAAAACGCAACATTTTGGTTTACCAAACTCAAAAAAATATACGGTCTATTTATCGAATTTAGTAAACACAAATACTTTAGATCACTTATTTGAAAAACTTATCTTTTTTATATAATAAAATAAAATCTCTAGTGATGTATACTTTTATGAATAATGTTCATTTTATTGGTACCAATTGAATGATCGGTAACATAGTTTTAATTAAAAGAAACTTGCAAAAATTTGTATCTATTTAAGGGGTTGAAGGATATTAAAGAGCTCTCGAAGAAGCTTGTGCAGGTGAAAAAACATGAAGTGTTGAAAAGGAATTGAAGAGTAATACAGGTCACTGATTCTGGTCCTTAAACTTATGATGTTGCTTCGAAATGAATCCCTATTGTTTGATAAGTTTAAAAGTAGCACCCAGAATTTAGTCCTTTGAGTTGTGAGTTGTTTCGAAATGAACCCTGCAGTTTTTATAGTTTTAAATGGACCCAAACAATTTGGTTTGTTGTCTGGACTGACTATATCTGCGGATCGGACGGTTGGAGTTTGAAAGAAAAGATATTGCCTGTTATTTTTTTATGTTTTTTTTACTTGTTTTGCTAAAGCTCATAATAGATATCATTTTGGTAAACCAAACTCAAAACACAATACATTCTATTTATCGGATTTTAGTAAACACAATATTTAGACTAGTTAACTTTTTGAAAGGGTTAATTACTTGAAAATGTATCATATTTGCCACTTTTTGTTATTGTATGTAGTGAACTATTTTTTTTCTTATTGTGTGTACTGAACTTTCAAATTTCGATTATTGTATGTATTTTGTTACCATTTTACCCTTACTTTTTTCAAATTTCAAAGGGTAAAATGGTCATTTACATGGCTAAAATAGTCATAAAATACACACAATAATCAAAATTTGAAAGTTCAGTACACACAATAAGAAGAAAAAAAATAGTTCACTGCATACAATAATAAAAAATGGCAAAGTATGATACATTTTCAAGTAATTAACCCTTTTTGAAATTGTTCCTTTAGATCACTCATTTGAAAAGCTTATTTTTTGATAAAAATATTTGATCATAGATTTCGATATTGCTCTATGACTTAAGAAGAAAAGAAGAATATTAAAAAAAAAAAAAAGAAAAGAAAAAAAAAAGGCGCAAAATATAGTATCTTTGGGTATCGATCCTTATATAATTACTTTTGAACACGTCAACATAAAATTTCACAGCTATGGAATAGTGAAATTTTCACGTACAAAAATGGTAATAGTGAAAGACAGTGCCACCCAAAATGTATTAAAACCAACAACAGTCAAAAGTCAAAAACCAATCGTTGTCCTCACAAACAACAAACCCACAATGCTTCTTCAAATAAACCCAACCAAAAATTACACCAAATTCACCCACTTTCAACCCCATTTCAACTTCCTTAAACCCTATACCCCATAAACCCAACAGCCACCTTCCCGCCAAAATTACAACCATTAACTTACCCCTTCACAAACCCCACCATAAACCCATCAAAACCCACAAACCAAAACCCATAACAACCACCACACCATCCGATATCCTCCGCCTACTCAACACACTCCGTTTCCCCATACCCGATGCCGTCTACATTTCGTTAATAAAAGAATGCACCCAGTTTCTCCTCCTCCCAACCACCACCACCACCTTCTCCACTCTCCGCCCCCAGTGGACCCTACTTCCCCCTTTTTCATTCTCCACCACCACCATCACCTTCTCCGGCAGCGGTGGTGGCATCTCCGGCGGCGACAGCTATGAGCCGAATGAAATGCTAAACACCCCCTTCAAATCTTATGATTATCATTATTGCTATTGCATATTGGTACTTTAAGAACAAAAATTGGATCCACGTTAGATTAAAGGGAAAGATCATTAAGATAATTTCTCATATACTCTCAAAGTTCAGTCTGCTTGCTAAATTTCTATCAGTTTTCTCTAAATCTTGTCAAATTTCGGCCCTAAAACATAGAGAATTAGAATGGGAATCAGCTCTTGAAATTTTACTTTAAAAGACTAATTTTCTGCTCTAGATTTTATTCGATTGCTTTAACTACCTAAAAATTTAAACAAAATATAAAGTTCATGGTGTAGGTTTCAGTCTTTGAAGGAATTTAAGATCAAACAGTTGATAAAGTTAACGGCTTGCATTATTATGCTTATTCACATTGTAGAAGCTCATAGATTATTTCATAGGATTGTGTTATAGGTGCTTGATTACATTATGTTTGATTTTTAAGTTATTGTTTTTTTCATGTAGTCATTGCTATATGCGGTTGGGTTGGGAAAAGGGGCAATTCCAACTGCTGCAGCCGTGAATTGGGTACTCAAGGATGGGATTGGGTATTTGAGCAAAATCTTTTTGTCAAAATTTGGGCGGCATTTTGATGTGAACCCAAAAGGTTGGAGGTTGTTTGCTGATTTTCTGGAAAACGCTGCTTTTGGTATGGAAATCTTGACACCTGCTTTTCCCCATCTGTTCGTCCCAATTGGTGCTGCTGCTGGAGCAGGGCGTTCTGCAGCTGCACTTATTCAGGTATCTTGCTCATTTTAACATAGTAATTGTAATTGTAATTGTAATTATTTATTTATTTATTTATTTATTTGTTAACCATGGTTTCCGACCTTTTGGCTGAATAATCCACGGGGTTTGAACCCACCGCCACACAGACTCAAACCGGGTAAAGCCCCCTCCTTTTTCAGGAGGTTGACGTGGCCACTTCAGGGTTTTAACATAGTAACATAGTAATTGTATTTCCACAAGATATGATTAGAAATTATTCTATTTATCTCAAAGGACTGGACTTGTTTATCATTAATGTATGCCTTCCATAACTAATGATATCTGATGATTACAACCATATGCTGCTTTATTTATAAAATCCAGAGTGATCGGTTTCCATACATATGAATTGAACCTAAAATTTTTAAAAATGATGCTTCATCATGATTAGTAATAAAGCTGATGATAGAGTCTTTAGTTATTATAGCGAAAAAAGCCTTTTGATGTCTGTTTGCCCTTGTTGTGCCTTGTTCATACCTTTAGCAGTATATGACATATATATGTTTTGTTTCAAAACCGGGGTATTTAATTGGAGTTTATATCAGTTTATGCATGTTCATAAAGCTGAACTCTTTACTTGACAGGCTGCTACCAGAAGCTGTTTTTATGCGGGTTTCGCTGCTCAAAGGAACTTTGCTGAGGTAATTCCCTATTCGTTACGCTTGTTTTCAGATGCCATAAATTAAAAAAAAAAAAAGAAAAGAAAAAAGAAGTATAATTTTTTATGCTTCTCCATATAGGTATGACTGTTTTGTGTGATGATTAACTGAAGTTTTATAATGACAGGTAATAGCAAAGGGAGAAGCTCAGGGAATGGTGAGCAAATCTGTTGGTATACTGCTCGGGATAGCATTAGCTAATTGCATACAAGCTTCAACACCTTTGGCTCTTGCTTCGTTTGGTGCAGTGACTTGGATCCACATGTTCTGCAATCTCAAATCTTATCAATCCATTTAACTAAGGACTTTAAATCCTTATCGTGCAAGTACTTCCTTTTCACTTCCATTCTTAATATCATCTAAGTTCCTTACGTATAAGACAGTAGAATGAAGCATTGATTTATAAAACTTGGCACTTTTTAAAGTTATGTCTGTTACTATTTTCGAGAAAATTACACAATTTTGATATTTTGTGATACTGAACTATTCTATGCCCAATATGCAGGCTTGGTTTTTGGTGAATATCTGCTAAGCGGTCTTGTTCCTTCGGTTAAAGAGGTCAATGATGAAGAGCCCTTTTTCCCTGCTCTACCACTCCTTAGTCTAAAGCCAGCAAGCAAAGTAAGTCATCGGATGTAGACCCTTTTTCTTTATATCTATAGGATAGATAGCTTTGAAGTAAAAATTTGCTTACAAACCTGATCTCAACCGTTTTGACTCGTACTATATTGACCCTCTACAACCAAACCTGTCTGACCTGTTACTGAACCTACCCATTTTGTCAACTCTACTGAATTACATCATTCTTTTTGTCCGTCCAGGCAGAGAATAGAGTACTTTCACCCGAAGCTAAAGAAGCCGCTGCTACCATCGAACAACGTCTAGAGCTTGGGTCAAAGCTCTCCGACATAGTCAAAACCAAAACGGATGCACATGCACTACTTGACTTGTACAAAAACCAAGGCTACATCCTGACTCCGCATAATGGCAAAGTTTGTGTAAGCAAACTCCAACCTCTATTTTCATCATCTTTACTTTTTATTTCATTTTTGGGTTTTCATGAAAAGAAACCTATATATTTTTACAAAAAATTAGGTTTTAGTCCTTAAACTTTTGTGGTCAGTTCTGTAACAAAAATAATTTTAGCGACGTAATTCATAAACCAGTAAGAAACTTTGAGGAGTTAACGACTCATAATATAAAACCTGGATCTTCCACCAAAAGTCTTTATGGACTTAAACGTGTTTTTGGTGAAAATGTACAGTTTCTTTTTCTCTACTATAAGCCTTCATCTTTGAATAATAATTTAAAAAATAAATTATTTAAACAGGTGATATTGAAAGATGTATGTACACCACAAGACATGCTCAAGTCGATTTTCCACGTGAGTTACCTCTACTGGTTGGAGAAAAACGTTGGGCTTAATTCCATAGACATATCTGACGATTGTGGGCCTGGTGGGATGCTGCAAATATCATTAGAATATGTAGAAAGGGAATTTAATCATGCTAAAGCTAAACGTGACGGGGAGCTCGCAGGTTGGGTAACCGACAGTCTTATAGCTAGGCGTAAACCTCATAGAATTCGACCCGACTACTGATAAAAATTTCCCATAACGTATACAAAAGTTAGGTGTAGAGAATTTGGAATGAATGCGGATTACAGGAATAGTGGATTTTGGAATTTGGATTACAAGCTGATCAAGAATTGCACATGCTAACCTTAGACTGATTGTTGTTGATTTGGATGTTTCTTTTTTGATTTACAATCTTTCGTGTTTGGCTAACAATAGTTAAAGACTTAAAGTACCCAAAAATCGACTCATATATGAGTATGTACATTGGCCGAAGTCGACATTTCTATATATCATGCTGATGTTAAATGACACATTCTTTAGTTGATATTTGTCAAATGTGAGTGACTTATTCCATGAATGTTGATATTAATCGATCACATATGGTTAAATATTGTTCACGTCAATCGAGTATCATTGATTAAATCTTGATAATCCTTTTATATGTATGTACTTTTTTTTATTTTTATTTTTTTTATTTTTTATTTATTTTTTATAACTCGAACAATGGTTCAAGAGGTGCGACTAGTGTGACATTTGGTGCAATCTGGAGGATCTACTCGACTACATATTGCCTCATATTCGTAATACCTCAGTTTTTCGAAAGCCCTTACCGGTAAGTCAGTAACCAACGCCATGAGTCCATGACTATACGCAAGCAGTGTTGCAATTTCACTAAATAATTCAACTTTTTTTTACATACCTTTGGAAGTTGACGTTTTTGGAGACCTGCTTTATGATTATGACACATATAATAAGTGACATCGAAATGAAGCAAGATCACAAATAATAAGAAAAAGGGAGTTGATTAGGACACACTAATCCATGCATCAGATACTTGTACAATATGGATGTACTGCTTTACTTGTACAATATTGACGTATGCTTTAATTGGTTGTACATTTGAGTATGCAAATAAAAAAATGGAGTGTGCAAATCATCTCCAACAGACAAAGGTGCAAACCTGATGCTGACAACCATAAGGGACAAACTTTTTGCATGAATCATCTTTGAGAGGAATGATTTTCGTTAAATTTTTGGCTTTTTAGAGATGATTCATGTCAACAGTTTTTTACAAGAATAATTTGTGCGCAAATGAGTATGCTTAAATAGCTTTTATCAAATAACATTTATTGTTAGTTTGTGTTTTATTCTGCAAATAGTAAGTAGTGACTATCACAATATCTTTTTCTAACACTGGTGTCATCTCAAAAGACAAAAGATTCGTGCAACATGAGGTTTAACCTTTGACCGACCAGTGTAGTAGTTAAAGATGTTGCCACTAGGGCTGATCACGGCCCGAAAACAGCACCGGACTAACTAAGACCGAACCTGATTTGGCCCAAAAACGAGACCGGGGACTGGATCAAAATATGTTCGATCAAGATTTGGGTTGGCCCCGATCCGGTTCGTTGTCCAGTCAAAAAAGGATAATGGCCGGTTTTCCTAAGACAGAACCGTACCGAAGACCGAATACGAGGAAAATGGTGGATCGAGAACTGGACATAAATATTTTCAGTTGCCCCGGTCCGCGGTCTATTATGCTGAACCTTATTTGCCACCCAAAATGTATGAAGTCTTGTGTCTTGTCCACACAAACAACACAACACACAATGATTCTTCAAACAAAACCAACAAACTCAACTACTTTCACCCCATTTTCAACTTCCTTAAACCCTAAACCCTGGAAACCCAACAACCACCTTCCCGACAAAATCACTAGCATTAACTTACCCCTTCACAAACCCCACCATAAACCCTTAAACCCCATCAAAACCCACAAACCAAAACCCATTATAACCACCACACTATCCGATATCTTACGCCTACTTGACACGCTCCGTTTCCCCGTACCCGATGCCGTCTACATTTCGTTAATAAAAGAATGCATCCAGTTTCAATATTCAAATGAGGTGGTTTTAGTACATACCCACATGACAAAAACGCGTAAAAAACGACTTTCCTTAGCGTTAATTAACCGTGTTTTGATAATGTATGTGTCTTGTCGGAGTTTGGACAATGCGCGTAACGTGTTTGATGAAATGTCTAAAAGGGATTTTAATTCGTGGGCCATTATGATTGCGGGCTATGCTGATAATGGTGAGTATGAAGAAGTAATTAGGCTGTTTGTAAGTGATAAGTTTCGGTATATAATGTATAGTTGTGGGAGTTTTCCGGTTAGTTGGATTATGGTGTGTGTGCTTAAGGCGTGTGGAGAGACTATGAGTGTGGAACTTGGTGATCAGGTTCATGGGATTTGGTTTTTGATCAGATTGGCTCGAGGAGAAATGTTGTGGTGTGGACGACTAGAATTATTAATAATTGTAAGGAGGAACGGTTTCGTGAGGTTTTTGAGATTTTTAGTGAGATGGGGGAGGAGGCTGTTAGGAAGAATAGCTTTACATTGTCTAGTGTGCTTAGTGCTTGTTCTAAGATATGTGATGATGGGAATTGTGGTGAGCAGGTTCATGCTAATGCTATTAAGTTAGGATTGGCTTCGAAGAGTTATGTGCATTGTGGGTTGGTTAATATGTATGGGAAGTTTGGGTTGATGAATGCTGCGAAAAGGGTTTTTAATATGAATGAAAGTAGGAGGAATCGTGCGTGTTGGAATGCTATGTTGACTATTTTGGTACAAAATGGGTGCCTTATTGAAGCCATTAAGTTCCTTTATCAGATGGGGATGGCTGGTGTGCAGCCTCAGGAATTGTGGCTGAATAAATTAAGGTCGTTGTGTGGGAGTGAAGTTTTTGAAATCAAATAGCCTGCGAGATGGTTCGGCTCATTGCTTTGTTGTAACTTGTGAACCACCCTTCCGTAGCTTAAAATTCGAAGTATCGATACCTATTTCCATTAGCTGGAATGGTAGAAAGGTCAACTATCTCAACTCCAATGTGCTTAAATTTGTGTATATACGTCATATTCATGCCAAAACAAAGATATAGTCAAGTTGTATGTAAATTTATGACTCTAGATCCTTTGTATGACTCAAGAGCAAGAACAAAATGACTCTAAATCCAAAGTCATTATAATGTGTTGTTTAAGGTTGTGGAGGAGCTATTAGTTGTAACTATCTTTATTAAAGGATATCTCTTGCTCTTTTATCTAGTACAGTGGTTTATATACTAGGATACACATAGGCTTGATGTGCGTGAATACTGAACAGTGGTTGGTCATTTATCTGAATTTATTTAGTCCTACTGCAAGTGTTACCGGAGGTTAGGAAATGTTATCCATTCCTCGAGTCATGACCTTCCTAATCTTTAAAACCGTCTTGAACAATACTGGAAACATTGTTGATAGGGGTTAGTTTTCTGCATAAAACAACGGTGGGTTTATGTGGGCGACGAAGATGGTGATTGGTTCATTGGTTGTTTGTCAGCAGTGGTTTATATGCCAACAGGTATGTATGTTTGGAGTTATTTCAATTTTATGAATTTGATTTTGTTTGCTAAATTATAAATTCAAGCACCAAGCCACTTCAAAATATTAAATAAATTAAAAAAAATAAATGAAGAAAGAACTAAGTGCACCGTACAATCCATTTATATATGTGAACGTTTGAACTTTGAAGCACCAAGCCACTTCTTGAAGCAAAAGTTCGAGGAGTCGATCATTCGTGTCAGTATGTGGTTTTCATTAAGTGCTATTTTTACATCTTGGGGTATTCTCTTCAATCTACCGGTCTTGCTATTCGTAATGACACCACTTGGTTAGATAGTGTGTTGAGGTTCTTAGGGGTTATGTTTCATGTGTGAGGTCGTGTGTCGTGGTCGTTTTCAACTCGTATCATACTTTCTACTGGGTGTTGCCCTTAGTGTCATTGTCTTTGGCAAGGTTGGTGTGTTGAAGTTGTATCTCGGTATGTTAGATAGTCACTTTATGATATCCTTATTTGACCCGAGTGTAAGAGTTGGTCATCGAGTCGGTTCATTGGTGTAGCTTGCTTGTTTTGTTATGTTTGTGTCGTTGTAATTTTAGCATCTTGCTAGTTTATCTATATAATTTATATTGCCTTTGATAAAAAACTACAACCGACAAATAAGAGTAAACTGCAAAAAATGTCCCTAAACTTTGCGATTTTTGCGAGAAATGTCCCCATTTCTTAAAAATTGCGAGAAATGTCCCTAACGTCCCTTTTTATTTTTATTTTTTATTTTATTATTTTTTTTTTGCGAGTTATGCCCTTGAACCATTACTGTAGTTGCAAATTCTCCATTTTTGCTAACGCTCGTTACTAAAACCCGTTAGTCAAAGTCAAATTCCATGTGAAATGACTAATTTACCCTTGTCTTCTTCCCTACTTTTATTTTACATCACCACCTTCCTTTACCGCCACATAACCGGCACCACCACCACCACACAACCACCCTTTACCCTTCATCTTCATATTCTCCGGTGACCAAACCTAATTCACTTTTATTTATTTATTTATTTATTTATTTTTTTAATTAATGATGATGAAATGTCACCTATTAACCAATTAACGGTTTAGTATATGATTTAACCATCTTGACAATGCTGTTCCTTCATTGTTTGTCCAAAATTTGACTAACTGCTGCTAACTCTTGCCACTTCTATTGTTGTTATTGGCCTCGATAACAATAATCTCCATGGTGAGAATTGACGCGATTTCTAACTGCAAAAAGCTCACCCACTTGAACATAAATGGAAACCAATTTTCGGGAAAACTTCCTGATTCTCTCTCCAAGTTGAACAATCGCAAAATACTCGAGATATCGGATAATAGGTTCACTGGAGATTTGCCTTTTCCCCCTAATGTTTTAGTATCAAATTCTTCTTGAGTGATCTTCATTGTTTCTTCAAGCATTTGCAATCATTCTATACTTATCACTAAAAACCGCGTACCCTTTTCTCTTTTCCTTCTTTGTTCCACACCGTATTTCTTCCAACAACCTTCAATACCTAGCGGTATCCTTCTATGAACGTGTGATCAATTCGTCCTTGTTTCAATGTTTGTTGTTGTCCTTGTATTGCTAACGCTCCTAAACAATCTTGATTGTTTATAACCGGTATTCTTTTCAAAGTCTACCCAAGCAACGCCTTCTTCCAAGCTTTTCTGCGCTTCTTCTTTATCCGATGGTACTATTCAATAATCCAACGTCTAAACAAATAGTTTGTTTGTCGTTCTGCTGTTGCTTGTCTCCTTTCTATGCGTTGTACCACAATACTCTTCTTTCTATATGTTGATTGAAACAATCCGTGCCCTAGACAAATTTGTTTGTCTCGGCTTTTGAATCTTGAGTGATGATCAAAATCATGAATTTTTGTGTTGTTTGATTCCTTGTCGCTCTGATACCATATTGGTATTTTCACAGGTTCCATATTTCATATTCCAGTTAGTTCACTAAGTAAACGTTTTAACCATAAGGCTTGACATGCTGCTGCAGTAGCCGCCATGAATTCTGATTCACATGATGAGAGCACCACTGTCGGTTGCTTCTGAGTACACCAGGTAATAGGTGACTCTCCAAAGTAAAATACGACTCCAGTAGTTCCTTTTCCTTGATCGGTATTGATTCCATAACTACTGTCACTGTAACCTGTTATCTTGCAGCCGCCTTCCTTCTTGTATATTATTCCATGTTCTTTTGTTCCTTTGACATATCGGATTACTTGTTTCACTGCCTTCAGGTGATGATCCTTTGGGTCTTGCATAAATCTGCTGAGTAGTCCGACTGAGTAACTAAGATCCGGTCTTGTATGTAATAAGTATCTGAGGCTTCCAATTAAGCTTCGGTAATAAGTTGAGTCAACTGGTTCTCCATCTTCCGCCTTGACCAACTTAGTGCCGGGATCCAATGGTATCTTCGTATCATTGCTATCCGCCATGTTTCTTTTAGGATCTTGTTAATGTATCCAGTTTGCTTGATTGTAATCTCTCCTCCTGTCTGTGTAACTTCTATCCCAAGGTAATATGCTAGCAATCCTAAATCGCTCATCTCAAATTTATCTTCCATCTGGGATTTGAACAAGTCTATTTCCTTCTTTGGAGTGCCCGTGATTATTAAATCATCTACATATACTCCAACTATAAGTGTTGAATTCTTGCTTCTTTTCGTGTAGACTGCTTGTTCTAGATTACATTTCTTAAAGTCTAATGACTTCAAGGTTTGATCAAGCTTCACATTCTAAGCTCTTGGTGCTTGTCTTAAGCCATACAAAGCTTTTGTTAGCTTGTATACTTTTCCTTGGTTTCCTTGCTGAATGAAACCTTCAGGTTGTGTAACATAAACTTCTTCCTTTAATTCTCCATGTAAAAATGCTGATTTCACATCTAAGTGGTGTACTTGCCATCCATGATATGCTGCTAGTGCTAATATTAACCGAACTGTCTCTATCCTAGCAACTGGTGCGAATACTTCATCAAAGTCTATCCCTTGTTCTTGTACATAACCTTTCGCTACTAATCTTGCTTTATATCTAATGATCTTTCCTTGTGCATCTCTCTTGGTTTTATAAACCCATTTGAGTCCGATTGCCTTCTGATTTTCTGGCAATGTTGTTAGAGTCCATGTGCGATTCTTGTTGATTGAATCTAATTCAATTTTCATGGCCTCAATCCATTTCTCATCTTTTGATGCTTCCTGAATCTCGGGATTAATAGATTTCATTGCTCAAAACAATATGTTTTCAGGATCCATACCCGAATTCGACTTCGATAATTGGAAACCTTCAATGTTTTCAACAATAATTTTTCTGGCCGTATTCCACCTGGTGGTGACCGTTTTACTCCTACCAGTTGTATCGGTAATCCTAAATTATGTGGTGTTCCGTTGCCAAACAAGTGTGAAAATAAAAATGAATCAGCCACACCCCCAAATGCTGCACAAAACTCGAATAAAAGAGTGGCACAACTTCAACCGAAATCCTCATGTACCCAGGCTATGCGTTCGTGGGGTTAGCTTTGATTATTGACGTTGTCTTTAAGGTATGTAAAAGGGGAAAGCAAAAAAGAAGAATCAGTTAAAGAAGATGTTATTGATAACTACCAATCAAAAGAAGGAGATGCTTCAACAGCACATACGTTTGTATCAAACGAGTTAAACAGTTCAATGATACAAGTCAACATCTTGATGGACTAAGTCAACATCTTGGTGAGCTGATTACCAATTATGGATTTTCCACGGCCTTTATCACAAGCCATAATCTTGATGGACTAAGTCAACATCTTGGTGAGCTGATTACCAATTATGGATTTTCCACGGCCTTTATCACAAGCCATAATCTTGTGGGCTAGCCAACTCATTTGCTTTATGGGATATGGGGAGTTGAGGAACCATACAATTTTTGGCAAATTACAAGCCATCAACGGGTTTGAGATGTCTTTACCAAGAGCCGTTTGCTCCTGTACTAGCCAATCCATTTGTCATTTAGACTTTGGCGGACTGATTACCACAAAATTTTGAAATAAAGTGAAAAATTTTTGAAAAATTTAGGCCTAAAAATGGGGGTACTTAGAAAGTTTTGTGATAAAATTCGTAAGAATTCCCCCCCCCCCCCCCCCCCCCACTAGAATTGAATATTGTCCTCAATATTCAAAGTCCCGGCTATTATGCCGAATCTCTGAACGGAAAAAGCTAATATTCGAATCTAACTGTGGAAATATGGATTGTATTTTTCACTTTATTTATCTGTACATATAAACATTTTTTTTGAACTGAAACTTATATACATATTTACTTTTCAAAAGGTGGGGGACGGCCACTCCCCCGCACTAGAGTGGAAGAAAGTAGAAAGAAGTCAGAAATACGGGTGAAAACCCATATATGTTGCTAATTTTTGTTCACTGAGTCACTAGCTTGACTCGATCCCCGAATTCATTGGTCCATGGGGAAAGTTTGGAGATCCGGGACAACCATGGGTGGTATGTCCTCTCCAAAATAATGTTTCAAACGATGACCATTCACTTTGAAGTTGGGACCTTCGGGTTGAGATAACTCAACAGTCCCATATGGATATACTTTAGCAACAGTGAATGGTCCAGTCCATCGGGTTTTTAATTTCCCCGAGAAGATCTTTAACCTTGAGTTGAAAAGAAGGACTCTGTCACCGACGTTGAAAACGCGGTTCTTAATCTTAGAGTCGTGAATCTTCTTTGTCTTTTCTTTGTAGATCAAAGAGTTCTCGTAGGCTTGATCACGAAGTTCGTTTAATTCATTGAGTTGAACCTTACGGTGATCACCCGCTTTATGAAGGTCGTAGTTAGCATGTTTCAAGGCCCAGTAGGCTTTGTGCTCGAGCTCGATCGGTAAATGACACGCCTTCCCGTATACAAGCTTGTATGGAGTACACCCGATGGGTGTTTTGTAAGCTGTACGGAAGGCCCAGAGTGCATCATCTAGTTTATCCGACCAGGAAGCACGGTTTTCACCTACTGTCCTCTCAAGAATCCGTTTTATACCACGGTTGGAAACCTCCACCTGCCCACTTGTTTGTGGGTGATACGCAGTAGAAAGACGATGAGTAACACCGTACTTAAGCATGACTTTTGCGAATTGATCATTGCAAAAGTGAGTACCGCGATCACTAATGATGGCACGTGGAGTTCCAAAATGAGCAAAGAGGGATTTCAAAAATTTCACAACAACTCGGGCATCGTTAGTGGGTAAGGCCTTAGCCTCAACCCATTTTGACAAATAGTCAACAGCCACGAGAATGTACTTGTTTCCACGAGAGGATGGGAATGGCCCCATAAAATCAATGCCCCAGACGTCAAAGATTTCACAAACTTGAATGACATTTTGTGGCATTTCGTTCTTTTGTGAAATATTCCCATGACGCTGACAAGCATCACAAGCTTTGACTAACTCGTGGGCATCTTTATAGATTGTGGGCCAATAGAAACCATAATCAAACACCTTTTTGGCGGTGTAGTTAGGACTATGGTGGCCCCCGGTGGGTCCAGCATGGCAAGCCTTGAGAATATCAGCGGCTTCCTGTCCGTATACACATCGCCTGATGACTTGATCGGCACAGATTTTGAAGAGATAGGGGTCGTCCCAGAAGTAATGTTTGACGTCTTTGAAAAATTTGTTTTTCTGTTGGGACGTCATCCCCTTCACGATGAAGTTACCCGCATGGTAATTTGCAAAGTCGGCAAACCATGGGGTAGTAGAGTCACCACGAAAAGCAGCCACATTGAGTGTCTCGAGAGGAAATGTTTCATTTATTTCCTTTTTCTCGAACACATCCTGATGAGGGTTTTCTAATCGTGAGAGATGATCAGCAGCAAGGTTCTCGGCTCCTTTTTTATCACGGATAATGATATCAAATTCTTGGAGGAGGAGAACCCAACGGAGAAGTCTTGGCTTTGCATCTTGCTTTGCAAATAGGTACTTCAAAGCCGAGTGATCCGTATACACCACGCATTTGGTCAGGATCAAGTATGGCCGGAATTTTTCAAAGGCATACACCATAGCTAGGAGTTCTTTTTCAGTGGTGGTGTAATGACCTTGAGCCTCGGTCATAGTTTTGCTTGCGTAGTGTATAGGCTGAAAGTATTTTGCTTTACGTTGCCCCAAGACCGCACCTATGGCAAAATCACTAGCATCGCACATAAGCTCAAAAGGTAGGTCCCAATCGGGGGCAACAAGAATCGGTGCCTCGGTAAGCTTTTTCTTTAATGTTTCAAAAGCTTCGATGCACTCAGGAGAGAAGATAAAAGGAGCATCCTTCTCGAGGAGATGGGTCATAGGCCGGGAAATCTTAGAGAAATCTTGGATAAACCTACGGTAGAAGCCGGCATGACCCAAAAAGCTCCTAACACCTTTGACGGTGGTGGGATGAGGTAATTTAGAAATGACATCGATTTTGGCTTTGTCAACCTCAATCCCATTTTTTGAAATTTTATGGCCGAGGACAATGCCCTCCTTGACCATAAAGTGGCTTTTCTCCCAGTTGAGACTTAGATTCGTTTCTTTGCAACGTTTAAGCATCTGTTCCAAGTGGGAGAGACAAGACTGGAATGAATCCCCGATGACTGAAAAGTCATCCATGAATACCTCCATGGTTTTCCTGATCATTTCGGAAAAGATAGACATCATGCACCTCTGGAACGTGCCTGGTGCATTACATAAGCTGACAGGCATACGTCTGTAAGCAAAAGTTCCGTAGGGGCATGTGAAGGTAGTCTTCTCTTGATCCTGGGGATCAATGGGGATTTGGAAGTATCCCGAAAAACCATCGAGGAAGCAGTAGTATTCATTCCCTGCAAGTCTTTCGAGCCTTTGGTCCATAAAAGGGAGAGGAAAATGGTCTTTACGGGTGGCTTCTTTTAACTTTTGATAGTCAATACATACACGCCAACCCGTGACCAAACGAGTTGGAATCAACTCGTTATCCTCGTTGGTGACAACGGTAATGCCACCCTTTTTAGGAACACAATGAATTGGGCTAACCCAAGGACTGTCAGATATAGGATAAATCAATCCCGCATCAAGAAGTTTAAGAACTTCTTGTTTGATAACTTCGTGGATTTTGGGATTTACCCTTCTCTATTGTTGCACTGCTGGCTTAAAGTCATCCTCCATTAAGATTTTGTGTGTACAAAAGTCCGGGCTTATGCCCTTAATGTCGAAGAGTTTCCAAGAAATTGCTTGCTTGTTTGCTTTAAGAACTTTTAGGAGTGCAGCCTTTTCCTCATCTTTCAAGTCTTTAGCAATAATGACGGGCAATTTATTATCACCCTCCAAGAATGCATATTCTAGATGAGGAGGCAAGTCCTTGAGCTCAACCTCGGGAAAGTCTTCAGTTATTTCAACATTTTTGACTTCCGCTTTATGAAGTATTTTTGGAGACGGAGAGGGTGAAGGATCGTCATTTAACAATCTTTCAAGGAGAAGAATGTCCCCCTCCGGGTCAAGATAGTTTTCATCAACCCCACTTGGGATCGAGCTATCCTGAGCAAGAAAAGCCTCGACCTCTTCCAGAAGGAAGTCACTTCCCTCAAACGGAGTGATGGAAGGGGAAGAGTCGGAAATGATAGGATCTGTAGAAAGACTGCCACTGGATGAGAAACCAAGGACTTCTTGAGAATACTCCTCAGACGCAACGTCGATGATGTCAATTCGGTTAACCGTTTCAGCGTCATAGTTGGAGGAGTATCTTGAAGTCTGATCAAGATTGAATGTGATGGCTTCACCACCAACACGTAGAGTGATTTCTTCTTCGAATACATCGATTAAAGCACGACCCGTTCTTAAGAAACCCCTCTCGAGAATGAGAGGAACTCTTGGGTCAGCATCGAAATCAACAATCACGAAATCTGCCAGAAAATGGAACTTTCCTACTTTCACAAAGATATCTTCGGAAATGCTGAGAGGACGGGATATAGTACGGTCTGCAAGCTCGAGTGTCATTCAGGTCAGAGTGAGAGCAGGAAGAGAGAGTCTTTTCCAGACTGTGTAAGGCATCAGGTTAATGCTTGCACCAAGATCGGCCAAGGCAAAGCATTCAACCATCCCCGGGAAAATACAAGGAATGAGAAATTTCCCGGGATCTCCAAGCTTTTCGGGAAGCTTTTTCAAGAGCACTGCTGAGCAATGCTCATTAAGTGGAGTTTTTGCCATCTCACAGAGTTTTTCTTTGTTGCTTATCAGATTTTTGATTGTCGAAGCAAACTTAGGCATGAGAAGAAGAGCATCCGCGAAGCTAATATCAAAGTGTAATTCTTAGAAAATTTGATAAAATTTTTCCATCTGATGGTTAGCTTTTTCGCGGTTCTTTTGATCATTCATACGTGAAGGATATGGAATTGAAGGCTTAGGATCATTCTTTGGGATTTCATCAGAACTCACAGGAGGATCAAATACAACTTTCGGCTTACGAGCCGGGACCGGGACAACTTGAGGGTAGACATTGTTGATACCTCCGTTATTAGTAGGAAGTACCGTGTCCGTGGTAACCTCAGGTTCATGTTCCGCTACCTTAGGAAGAGGAGAAGAAGAGGTAGAGGGAATCGCGGGTCCATTGTATGATACCCCACTTCGGGTGGTGATCGCTTTGACATCGCCCCTCGGGTTAGCGATCGTGTTGCTCGGTAGTGTACCCGGGCCCGAGGGTCGATCATTTAAAGACTTCTGAAGCTCAGAGATCTTGCTGATCAATAACCGATTTGTTTCCTCTTGTGCTTTCATGAATTGTTTTAGCACTTCATCGGAGGAAGACAAGGGTGGAACAACGTTTTAAGGAGGATTTTGAACACGATTGTTTTGAAAATTCCCTTGATTTTGATTGTTGTTACCCTGAAAATTGTTTCTCAGATTGAAATTACCCTGATTGTAATTCCCTTGATTTTGGTTTCTTTGAAAATTTCCTTGAAAATCTTGATTTTGATTGCCATTTTGAAAATTGTTTTGATTAAACTGGCCTTGATTTTGGTTCGGGTTTTGGAAATTTAAGTTTTGACCTTGGTTAAAATTCTGATTCGAGTTACGGTTTTGATTTTGGTTAAAACCGGGAGGTCCGAGAAAATTGTTGGAACGATAGCTTAAGAGATTACGGTCCCCTTGTGGTTGGTAAGAATTACCCCCCGTGTTGTAGGAACCGTGAGCAGCATAAACGTTCTCTTGAGGAAAGCCAGCAGTAGCTGGACACTCAGAATAAAGATGTGGGCCCCCACAAGTTTCACAACTTCGGGCCACGGCTTTCACTTGCTGATTTTGAACCTGATTTTGCATCGTTTGGTTCATTCTCAACACAGCCGTAGAAATATCATCCATCTTTTTGGTAAGAGCAATTATTTCAGGAGATGATGATGAAGGAGTAACTGAATTACATGACGCATCCCTCTCTGCAGAGGAATCCCAAAAGTTATGGTGGGCAGTCATGTTCTCAATCAAGTCATAGCACTCCTCGGGACGCCTTTTCATAAAGGTCCCACCAGCAGCAGCATTGAGAATATCCCGGTGCCTCAATGTCAGACCATTATAGAAGGTATCTATGATGGTAACTTGTAACATATTGTGGTTAGGGCACCGATCAATAGCTAGCTTATAACGTTCCCAAGCCTCAAAAAGAGACTCATCGGGACGTTGCCGGAAGTTGCTGATATCATTTCGTAACTTGGTAACCATGGAAGGTGGAAAATATTTTGCTAAAAACGGTTACCATTTCATCAAAGGTACGAATAGAATTCTTTAGGAGTCGGTCAAACCATGCAGTGGCATGATGAGTGAGAGAATAGGGAAAGAGGTACAGCCGGAGGGCATCATCGGTGACACCATGCTGTTTCATGCTTTGGGTGACCGTGAGATATTTGTCAAGATGCTTGTTGGCATCGTCACCCGGTAATCCGTGAAATTGACACGAATTCTGGACTTGTTGGATCATGTGGTGCTTGAGGCCAAAGTCCTTAGCCTCAATAGTGAGTGGTGCAATAGGCCCACCCCGCCCTTGCATGGTAGGCTGGCACAACTCCTCCATCGTTCGGAGATCGGGAGCTGGCACATCCCTGGGAGGGTCAGGGGGTGGTAATGGTGGTGGTGGCCCAGCGGCCATTTCGGTCTTTGGTTCTTGTGTATCAGAACGTAGCTCGGGTACGTTTTTATGAAGTTTAAGTTTTGTTTGTGACGGAGTGCGCATGCACTAAAAACAATTTTTCAAAACAAGATCGAGGCAAAACCAAAGTGAACTTAAACCAATTATCACAAGTGAATGGCTTCTTTAAAAAAGGTACACCACTCACAGGGATATAAAGGCAAGTTTTTATCTTAAGTTTGGGAACTTATTATGTCCACACCCACAGTTGGTAGGTGTTCAGCCTTGGTTTGCGGTGGTAAGATTTTATGTATTTATTAATTTGAAAAACTGCTTTAGGCTTATGGGTGTGTGTGCAGAAAACTTGGGAAATATTTTTGGAACTGATACGTTAACCGAAATCGTTCTTTTAAGATTACTCGCAGGCTGGCGGGAGGAAGTTAATAGGTTTCCTCTTCAGTTCGCAATTTAATGTCAGAACTTACCTTAAACCAACTGTTTCAGGTTGTAATCTTAAAGAAAACGAAGTAATTTAACTTCACAGTTTGTTTTGTTGTTTTTGATTTTTTTTGGTGTTTTTAACACTTTAGAAAAAGTGTTAATGAACTTTTTGATATGATTAATATTTTTACAAAAACTTTTTACAAATTTGTTTGAAATTTGTACAGGGAGGGTTTTGAAAACCACTAAACTTAAAACGATTTTTTAAAACACGCAACAACCTCCCCGGCAGCGGCGCCAAATTTTGATTGGTGCGAAAGCAGTCAGATATTGTTAACCAAGGTCAACAAGTCAAAGACAGCCTCGTTCCAATTCTCCAGTGATAGTATAGTGTGTCCCCGGGTCGTTAAGTCCCAGCGAGATTGAAATGGTGTTATTTGAAATCGTTTAGGAATGAGTGGCACTGAGGACAGTAGCCCAGATGATATGGAATTGATTTTGCTACTGTTATTTTGGTATTTGTACACAGATATAATATTCACAAAAATCAGATATACAGGTATATGCACAAATTCACAATTAAGAATCACGTAACAGACAGAAAAGTGAGATTTGGTAAATTACAAACTACAGGGGGTGCTTTTGAAACTTTTGAAAACTTAAAATTTAAAAAGAAATTTAAAATGAAAATGAGATTATGAAAATGATTATTTTACTATTTTACTATTATTTAATTAACTAAACTAATTAAAATCTAATTAATATCTAATTTTAATTAACTAAAAATTAAAAGGAGTACAAATTAAACTAAAAATTTGCAAAAACAATTTCTAAACTTAAAATAGAACTTGAAGAAAGTATACAAAAATAAAAATAAATATTTTTGTCTTTTTATGGTTTTATTATTAATTAAAAACTATTTAACTTAATTAAACTAATTAAAATACTTTAAATTACTATTAATACTAAACTAACTTAGAAAATTAAGAGAAAATTTATAAAATTATTTAACTATCACAGGAATCCTACAAAATTATAAAAACTTCTAAAAATTATGTTTAAGGCTAATCCACTAATTAATTACCTTTTAATTAACTTAAATCTAATTTAAATAATTAAAATAAGAAAAATGGAAAATGAACAGTAGAGATTAAAAATATATTTTCTAAAAGTCTTAACTAATTTATAAAACTTATAAAAATTATAAAAACCTACTGTTGTTACTAAAAATTTAAGAAAACTAATTAATAACTAATATTACCTATTTAATTATTTAAACTAGTTTTAAATCTAAGAAATAGTAAACTAATCAGGAAAAATCTAAGAAAATTATTTTAAATTCTTAAAGGTACTAGAAAATTTAGAAAATTATAAAAATGGAAAAGTGCTTATAAATAAGCTAAAATAAAAAAAATGAAAAAGATAGTTTCTATTAAATAGAAGCTATCACTATTTTTATGTTTGTAATTTTGGTGTTTTTCTTTTTGACAGCTAAAAGTGAGATGAAAATAAGATACTTTTGTGAAACAACTTTTTACAAAGCTTAAAAATAAGCAGTATGCACCCCCTTTACTTAAGCAGTTGACTTTTGTTGACTGAGCAAGCAATTAAGCACAAATGACTATAGGTGGGGTCCACAATGGTAAAACTAGGTACAATTAAGCTAAATAAACTTAAATAAGCTGAAAATAACAAGCAATGATCACTGATAAGCTATTAAGCAACAAAATAAGCACTTTGCAAACTGAACTCAAACACAGAAATGGGACAGACTTTGGGGTGGATTCCAGGTGGGGTCCACTTGATCCTAGGTCAAACAATTGGTCAATACTTGATCCCTGGTAGGAGGGGGGTCGACTAAAGCTATTTGTAGGTTGTGAGACCCACTGGGTTGGGCTGCAGCCACCACCAAAGTTGATGGTGTAGTGGTGGTATGCTGGTGCAGGGGAGGTCAGTCCCCCTGCAAGTGACTTTGGTTAGGTGTGGGGAGCACAGACAAATTTACAAAAATCAGACAAGTATTAGACCTTAGAGAAGAGCTGATAAACTATGATTGAGAACAAATTTCAAGCTCTAAACTTTGATACTAAATTCTACAAAAATCTTTGAAGTTTTGCAAATTCTAAGAACAAAACACTTTGACTTTTTGAGAAAACTTGTAAAATTGACTTTGGTGAACTTTGATGCTTCTTAAAAGACTGAGATCATGTACTTAAGTTGTAGAAAAGCTATTTTAAGATTAAACTTACAATATTAAGCTAGTATGAAAGATTTGAGACCCCAAAACATCAACAGTTAACTGTTGAGATTGATTCAAGTTGATCTTGACTTTTTTGCTTTACTACACCAAAGGTCAAGGTTTATTTGAACTGTTTTGGTGCTGAGAAAGAGTTTTCAATCAAATTTAACACACAAAATCCTCAATAGCACATTGACTTAACCAAATCCAAACACCCTCTTAAACACTTTTATAAAAGATTTCCAATGAGGTTAACTGCTTTATACCACCAATCTAGTTCCAAATGTTCTATTGTGATTTAAAAAGGTAATTTAAACTCAGAAGCACAAGAATTACCCACTAATACACAAGTGAACTAAATTATAGCTAAATGGCAGTTTGAACAAAGATGAATAGCAACTAAGACATCTGAGTCTAAGCTACTAATTTCATGACACAATCTCAACTAATTATACTTAATACACACAAATAACACAGAATAATAAGCAAACTGCAAAGATTATTAGGAAATGAGATTTTAGAGGAAAATTCAAAACAAGCAATTCTTACAAGTCATCCCTAGCATGAACAAGGGATTTTCCACTGATGCCTATATTTAGATAGGCTAACTCCACTCCCAATATTGCTCTTCAATGATCCTCAACACCTGAAATCAAACTAAAAACACCATAGTTGACTATGTTTGACTTTCTTATCTTTTTGATCTTTTTCTACTAATACTGAATTTTAAGGTCTCTAAAAGCTTCAATAAGCTTTATAGGAACCTAAGTGTCCTATCTCAATCCATGTTCATTTATATAAATCACAACTCAGCTTGTTGAGAATGAGAATTTTGAATAAGTAGCAATAACACAAAACAGAATTGAAACTTAGGATTTATTAACTTAAAAAGACTTGAAGTACACTGAGATAGCTACTACAAAGCTTGAATTAAGAAAAGTACAACTTAATTTTAAAAACTAGTAAATTCGACATACAATTTTAACTAAAAATACTACACACTTCATTCCTTGCTTTCTTCTCCTTTTATAGCCCATGATTAGGGTTTCTTCTGACTCTCTGATCATATCCCATCAACACTTGTAGCCATTGGATGTCTGAGACTCTCTTATTGGACGCCACGTGTTTTGGCGGGAAATAATTTTTTTGCAATTTGCTTTGGTAATCAGATAATTGGGGGGTGGTGCATTTAATGCTTGAGGTGAGGGTGGATTGTAGTGGTTTGGGTGGTGGATGTGATGGGGTGGTGGGCTAGTGGTGATGGGATGGCCAAGTGGGGGTGTGGGGGAGGCTGAGAGGGAAGGGAAGGGTTTGACTCGGTTTGACCGAGGTCAAACGTTTGACCCCGTTGTATTATTTTGGGTGTTGGGTGGGCTTAGGTGTGGATTGGGCCAAAAAGAAAGGGTAGTGGGCTAGGGTATATATTGGATTGGGTTTGGTTTGGTTTTGAATTAATAAGGGATCCGGTTTGGTTTAATTTGCACAAGGACCATTTTTGTAATTTAACGAAAGTGAGGGGTGAGTTTTGGCAATTTTCCAAAGTGTTCCCAAGGGTGTATTTTGCCAAGCTATGAATAGTACATGGACCAAAGTTGACTTTTCCATTTAATTTTCGCCAAGGACTAAAACTGCCAAACTTTCAAACTTCAGGGACCAATTGTGTAATTTCACCAAACTTTTCCACCAAGGACCAATCCTGCCATAAAAGGTTAGTGCAAGGACAAAATTTGTTTTTCTCAAAGTTTTTAATATCCCAGGGACCATTTTTGACAATTTTCAAAGTTCAGGGACTAAACTTGACATTTTGTGAAACTTTGCACCAAAGGACTAATTATGTAACTTTTTGATTTAAAAGGACCTTTGGTGACTTTTTCAAGTTTTTAGAATGACCAGGGAGTAGATTTGACAATTTTTGAAAGTTGAGGGACTGAAACTGCCAGTTTTGCAAACTTTGTGCGTTTTTCATCTGTTTTTGATTATTTTGCATTTGAAACATGTAAGACACTTTCCTGGGATATTTTTACTATTTTGATTCAATATTGAGTGTTTTTAGATGTTTTGTCAGCTCAGAAAAGGTAAAAATGATGAGTATTTACACACTCATCACATCACCTCCATAGCTGCTAGTCCCTATTTTGTTTAAGAGTTCATGAGAATTGTTTAGTTCTTTTTGCATACTTCAACTGGCCTATATACCATTGAAGGTTTGTACTGAGTTTTTGATATAGTGGATTTTGTGGTCGTCGCCCGTGGTTTTTTCTCCCATTAAATTAGGGGTTTCCATGTAAATCGTTTGTGTTCTTTGTTTATTATTATCGTTACTTTGTTTGGTTGATTATTGGTTTAGGTTTAATCTTCGCTTCCGTGTAAGCTCCTGATGAGGCGAAAAATGATCCGTTTTTAGGGGGTCATTTAAGCCCGAATCCGAATTTATTTGATCAAATATTGCCCTAAATCGTTCCTTTTGTGATTTTAGGTACTTTGGGAGTGAAATCTGGAAAAGGAAGCAATTCGGACGTTTTTGGAGCATAAAAGTGAAGAAAACGCCAAAGTCTTAATTTTCCATGCTGGGAACAGTAGGTGACGGCGTCAAGAGCAAAATTCCATGACGGTCCAGTAGAGATTTGACGGCGTCATGAAGGTTGGGCGTCAAGAGTAAAAAGTCATGACGGCCTAGAAATGATTAGTACTTGACGGCGTCAAATGTAGATCAAGGCAGTCCGAGAAGAGTTTTGGCGGCGAGGTGACGGCGTCACCAAATTGGTCTTGACGCCGTCAGACCCATTTTTCTATATATAGTTTTCTAATTTTTCACATAAAGAGAAAAGTTTTGGGAAAAAACCCTAAGTACGATTTTGGTGTAACTTTACAGGTTTTTCAAGGGTTCCAACCCCTTGATACCTTGCATGTTTAATCAAGATAAGTGTTCTTCTAATTCAATCAATATGTCTATGTGTTGGTTGTCTATATCATGTTCTTGTCTTAATTCCATCATGCTAGGCTAGATCTATCTTGTGTTTGCTTAGATCTAATGAAACCTAAATGTTGATTATGTGTTGATTACTTGTTTATTCTTGTCTTGGATGAATGATTTATATGTTAGGCTTAAGAAAACTGGCAGATCTCCAATCGGTAACATGCTTGAACGTCTTAAGAAACATGAACCAACGTGCACTAGGTCTTTATTGGTTGTATTTAATGCATGAGCCACTGTTTACAATCCCTATAGTTGTGCTGGGCATGGTGTAGGAGGAGATAAGAGCTCATAGAATTGGGGAGTTATGTGTGCCACCCCATGAATGGTATTAAGGAATACAATCCGTCATCCATGCAATTATAACAAGTAATTAACGTGTAAAAGATGTCTAGGGAGTAGTGAAATCTAAGTAAACACATTTTCTCCAATTACTGCTCACAACTTTAGTATAATTAGTTTATTTTTATTTTTTTATTTTGATTGCATCTTAGTATTGGGTTAGTTGAATAGCAACTAATTCCGCCCCTTCTTCTAAAACCCGAGATTTGAAATTGCTTTCTAAAAAATATAAAAAATACAAAAAATAATCTTCCCTCATCTTTAGAACTAGTATTGATGAGGCAAAAAATGGTCCGTTTTTAGGGGGTCATTTAAGCCCGAATTCGAATTTATTTGATCAAATATTGCCCTAAATCGTTCCTTTTGTGATTTTAGGTACTTTGGGAGTGAAATCTGGAAAAGGAAGCAATTCGGACGTTTTTGGAGCATAAAAGTGAAGAAAACGCCAAAGTCTTAATTTTCCAAGCTGGGAACAGTAGGTGACGGCGTCAAGAGCAAAACCTTGACGGCGTCAATAGCAAATTTCATGAATTCCCATGACGGTCCAGAGCAGATTTGACGGCGTCACGTAGGAAGGGCGTCAAGAGTAAAAGATTCATGACGGCCTGGAAATGTCTAAGTCTTGACGGCGTCAGAAGTAGATCTAGACAGTCCGAGAAGAGTTTTGGCGGCGAGGTGACGGCGTCACATTGTTTGTCTTGACGCATTCAGACCTATTTTTCTATATATAGTTTTCTAATTTTCACACATTAAGGAGAGAAGTTTTGGAGAAACCCTAAGTACGATTTTGGTGCAACTTTTACAGATTTTTCAAGGGTTCTAAACCCTTGATACCTTGCATTGTAATTGAGATAAGTGTTCTTCTAATTCAATCAATACGTCTATGTGTTGGTTGTCTATATCTTGTTCTTGTCTCAATTTCATTATGCTAGGCTAGATCTCTTTTGTGTTTGCTTAGATCTAATGAAACCTAGATATTGATTATGTGTTGATTACTTGTTTATTCTTGTCTTGGATGAATGATTTATATGTTAGGCTTAAGAAAACTGGCAGATCTCCAAATGGTAACATGCTTGAACGTCTTAAGAAACATGAACCGAGGCGTACTAGGTCTTTATTGGCTGTATTTAATGCATGAGCCACTGTTTACAATCCCTATAGTTGTGCTGGGCATGGTGTAGGAGGAGATAAGAGCTCATAGAATTGGGGAGTTATGTATGCCACCCCATGAATGGTATTAAGGAATACGATCCGTCATCCATGCAATTATAACAAGTAATTAACGTGTAAAAGATATATAGGGAGTAGTGAAATCTAAGTAAACACATTTTCTCCAATTACTGCTCACAACCTTAGTATAATTTAGTTATTTTCATTTTTAGTATTTTATTTTTGATTGCATTGTAGTATTGGGTTAGTTGACTAGCAACTAATTCCGCCCAAATCCTTCAAACCCCGAGATTTTAATTGCTTTCTAAAAAATATAAAAATACACAAATAATCATCCCTCACCTTTAGAACTAGTATTTAGGCTTTCTAATCCTAGCGACGCTATTCCTAAGCTGAACGATCAATCCCCCGGTACTTGTCACTATACTATACTACAACGATCAGGTACACTGCCTGGTGGGGGTTGTAAGCTTCTCGAGATCCCTCGAGAGGTAAAACCTGTTGCGATTCCCACGCATCAAGTTTTTGGCGCCGCAGCCCGGGGAATAGTTATTGTCTAGGATAGAATTTCTTTTTATTAGGTCTACTTGCTAGATTCCTTTCTAGTAAGATTTTATTTTTTATTTTTAGGTTTTCTTTAGTCTATCTCATTTCTTTGTGCCTTTGTTAGTAAATTAAACTCATTGACTATTCCGTTGACCATTATGGAAAACGCGAATCCACCCCTTTCCCCTAGAGAAGTGGTTGTGTTACGTGAACAAATTGAGAGTGAGATTAGGGAGCTTAGAGAGCTTAATAGGTTGATTAAGATTGAACTCGAACATGCATTTAGTGACCTAGCAACCGCCTTGTATTCAAATAAGGACCTAGGGCCTAATGACTTTGTGAATGTTGTTGAAAGAATAGAAGAGGAGGAAATAGATCCGAAGCTTAATGACTACTTTAATCTATACCCCACTAAGGAAGAGATTGCATATTATACTAATCTTATTGATAACCCGCGATCTCCTTTCACCATAATTGAACCTAAGATCAAGAGAGGCGATCCTAAGAATGCTAAGATACCATGTATGATTGGATATAGGCACATTAGCAATGCTTACATTGACTTTAAATCTCCAATCAACATTATGTCCTCAACGGTTTATAATGATATAGTGAAAACAAGACTTGAACCTAGAAGGGATCCCAAGTACCCCGGTGGAGTTTGTAACTTTGTCTGGAGAGTTAAAGGTTTACGTGTCTTTGTTGGTAATTTCACTTTTGTCACCGACTTTATGATTGTGGAGGATCTTGCCAATGTTATTGATTGTCGATTATCCAATGTTGTGTTTGGCAAACCATTTGTCGAGGAGTCTAAGTTGGAATATGATGAGGTAGATGGTACGATCTGATTTGCAAGTGACATCGATAGTATCACTTATAGGATGCCTAATAGGATGAAAGAATTTCGCTTCATATCTTGTTTTGATAAAGACAACGTTGGTGCCTTTGAGGATATTGATGAGAAGGATAAGAAAAAGGGAATGGACTATGTATGGGAAAAAAGAAGTCTTTACTACAAAGATTGCTTGGCCCTTGGACCAAGGTATAAAGTCGATGAAGAATTTGCCCAAAAGATTATGGGGGCAGTTGAGAAAAAGGTAATTGATTTCTACAAAGAATATTTGCAATCAGAGAATGGAACCAATGATGAAGTGACGTAGTAACCCATGACCTTGAGTCTAGCTACAAGACTCGTAAATAAAGAAAAGCGCTTCTTGGGAGGCAACCCATGTTTTGTGTGATTTTATTTGTTTGATTGTTATTTGATTCCGTATGCATGTTTAATTTTTATTGTTGGTAGATCATGTTTCTAAACTAAAAAGTGGAAATACTTTACTTTGTTGTTTAGCCTAGTCTTAACTCCACCTAGAAGTATTTTTTGCAAAAGATAAGTGTAAGGGGAAACCCCAAATATGTTTTTAAGAAACAAACCGATCATGATTCTCCACAATATTAAAAGAGCATGTATATTCGTATTTGTTAGAGTCAAATGCTTGTATTGAGTCATAATGAAGTTTTGCAGGATTTTCCAGGAAGTACGACCAAGTTTTTCCCGAAATTTTCCGGAAACTTAACATAAGAATTTCTGCAGGTCCATTCTGACGGCGTCAGGGGTTTACTCTTGACGGCGTCAGGAGTTAAAATCTGGAAATTTTACCGGTTTTGTTTTTCTAACGGAGTCTTATGGTTTTTGTGAATTATTAAGTTTTATAATCTCCAGGAGATCTGCAAACTTCATTCCACAAGCATTATATCTTATCTTGTTTTCTAGGACTTAGAAACTTATATAGGATGCCGCCGATTTTACGCGAGGTTGTCTTGTCTATTTTGTCAGGTTTTACAGGTTATGTATGACAAGAAGATGATTTATATTCTGGAAGGGAAGCTTTGATTGTTCATTTTCTTGGAGAAAGATTTAACCTGGCCACCTAATTATCCATACCGAGCGAATCAAGGGAGTATTTGATTTCATTCTCTTTACTTTTTCACTTTTACATTCTTTACTTGAACATTGGCGACAATGTTCATCTTAAGTGTAAGGGGAGGGTAAAAGGATGATACCTTACATATGCACTTTCGCTTGAGTTTGTTTTGTTTGATGGTAGATGTGTAATAAAACTATGAGAAATACTTGTTAGTGCAATTTTAGCGCCAAATTTAAAATTTTTTACAACATTTAGGAGTGAAACTTTAGCCATAGCAAGCGTCTCATGGATAGGAGATTGTATGACTAGCACATAACCGTATATTCAGAAAAATTTTCCACCCAAATATGTGAGGTTCGCCTTTAGATTTGATAGGAAAAGCATTCATTATTAGTGCTTCTGAGTGTACCGGTAGCATTTAGATTCTAGAACTTGCGTTAGTGATGCATCCCGAGACCGCTAGTGAGACTACATTCGTGTTGGGAATTACAATTAAGTTGATAAGACAAAACATGTGAAACATGAGGGACTTATGGAGACAAAGAGGAAAACTACAAAATATGGAGAAGGACTTGCTTGCAAAAGAAGATTTATATTTTAGTCCTTCGTAGTATTATTGTAACCCTAATTCTGTATTATATAAACAGAATACAGGGAATAGGTTTTAATATGTCTTCCAAAATGTAGTCATTAAAGGTGTGTGTGTAAACCTAGGGCGTGAGTATGTTTATGTAAACGCCTAGGTTAGTTGATTTGTGTTAAGCCTCAACTATCTTAGATAGCTGTTAAGATGTAACCGTGCTACACTTGATCACGTAGCATTGGGGCTTTGGTGTTTGTTAGAGTAGAGATGATGACGAAGAAACCTTGTTAGCAATAATAATGATGTGTTTGTTTATTTTGCTGCGTATAGTGTTCATTCATTATTATTGTGCAATCCCTAGATTTGGAACAGGTTGGTTCCAATACACACACAGGGGAAGACACACACACACAAGAGTTATGATTTTTGGTTTCGGTGCTTAATAGATTTATGGCTCGTTCTTATTTTGTTCTAATTGGTTACGAAGAAAGGTTTTTATCACCTATTTGACGATGAAGTGGAAGTTCACAGGTTTGTGTTTTATCATACCTTTTCAGCATGAGGTAACTTGTTTGTTCGTTCAGGTGACTACGAATTGACAAAACACTTGAAGGAGTTACGTTATTGTGCTCAGTGATTTTTTGTCAAGAGGTTGCGATCTCCCTATACGTTAAGTATACGTTCGAAGTCAATTTTAGTACAAGATATAAGGCACAAGTTTGGGTGGTTCTACTTCAACATCAAGTTGGTAATACTTAGTTTTCTTCATTAGTAATCATTACATAAGAGCCTACAGAATTGAAGATTCAACAAATGGTTAACATATGGGTTTCAGGGGAAGCTTAAGTGTTTAAATGTTTAATCATTTATATGCTACATCGAGGTGAAGGTTTTTGCTACTGCTAGTTGTTATTACTACTGATGGTTTTCATTTCTATTGTTTTAAGTACATCTATAGATGCGGAAAACTTAATGGTGGGCGACTTAGAAACATTGGAAAGATGGATTTGACGTGTAATATTGATTCGTGGTTGTGAAGATCAAGGTTGCTTACATTTGTCCCCTATTTGATGATGACAAAAAGGGGAAGAAAAATATTTTGAAGATTGCAGCTTGAAGATCCTTGATGATATGCATGGTTTAAGGGGAAGTCACATGTTTCATGACATACTAACTTCAGGGGAAGTTCATGCTTATTAGTTTTGTCATTATCAACTAGGGGAAGATTGTTGGGAATTACAATTAAGTTGATAAGACAAAACATGTGAAACATGAGGGACTTATGGAGACAAAGAGGAAAACTACAAAATATGGAGAAGGACTTGCTTGCAAAAGAAGATTTATATTTTAGTCCTTCGTAGTATTATTGTAACCCTAATTCTGTATTATATAAACAGAATACAGGGAATAGGTTTTAATATGTCTTCCATAATGTAGTCATTAAAGGTGTGTGTGTGTAAACCTAGGGCGTGAGTATGTTTATGTAAACGCCTAGGTTAGTTGATTTGTGTTAAGCCTCAACTATCTTAGATAGCTGTTAAGATGTAACCGTGCTACACTTGATCACGTAGCATTGGGGCTTTGGTGTTTGTTAGAGTAGAGATGATGACGAAGAAACCTTGTTAGCAATAATAATGTTGTGTTTGTTTATTCCGCTGCGTATCATGTTCATTCATTATTATTGTGCAATCCCTAGATGAGGTCTAAACAACCTCGAGCTAAAATGATCTATAACAATTCGTGTGGTAGGATTTACTACATGATAAGAGGCATTAGGATTACCCTTGTGTTAAACCCGTATCATAATTACTTGACAATTTAAGTCATATTATTTGGCTAGTTAAGTCAACTAATTTTTCCCACACCCTTAGCGTTGTACTCATTTTTAGTACACGAAACCCCTAGTACACCCCTCCGAGCCTATCTTTTCGTTTCTAACTTTAAGCATTTTACTTAAAGGAAGAATTTGTTACACCCCACTTAAATTTACACCCAAATCGCCTTAGCCTTCCGTGTATGCGCTCATTTTTAGTGCATTATTGTTATTTGTTAAACTCTAAGTTAACTTTCTAATTGATTACAAGGTTGCTAAGACGAGTCATATCCTTGTACATATTGTTTTGGGACGATTGGGACTCATGGGTAAGTACTTATTTTATGGAGTAATGGGGAAGAACATCATTTATTACCCCCATATGTACGTTAATCTTAAAAGTGCTTCAAATGTTTTGATTTTCTTAATTCGAGTCATTAGTTTAGTTTATTGTAAAGTATGTAAAGATTCAAGTGTAAGGGGAATGTTCATTCCCTATGATGTATTATTTTGGATGGTAGGGTAAGAGTGTATGTAAAAAAAAAAAAAAAAAAAAAAAAAATCAAAAAAATCAAGAAAAAGAAAAAAAAATAATAATAAAAAAAGAAAAGAAAAAAAAAAGACGACTACTAAAGAAACCCTAATTGATGAGAATTGGTTGTTACATAAGGTGACTGAGGAGAGCGCATATTAATGGTTGAGTTAATACGATACTGTTGTTAAGAGCAGATATGGTAACCTTACTAGTACTCGTATTCTATTTTCTGAGTTTACTGTTGCTGCGTGGTCTACTGATGATATTAAAGATTCTGAGCTGCTGCTGCTGTGGTGAATTAATGTGGTCTAAACAAATTTGTTTCCACTACTCATATATCGTTACCACTGCAAGTTGATAGTTACCACTGCAAGCTTATTTATTTCCACTGCTGTCAAGATTGTTACCACTGTTCGTTTCCACTGCTAGTTAAAAGTTACCACTGCTACGTTTTGTGGTTTCCACTACTAGTTATTTGTTTCCACTGCTGGTAATTATTTTTCCACTGCTTATACTAGTTACCACTGATGCCTTAATTGTTTCCGCTGCTGTTCATATTTCTTAAAGGGCATGTGGTTAGTACTTATTCATGTTGCTATATTTCACGTGGAGACTTTGATTATTTCATTGGCAATCATGAGTTACAAGCAGTGAGGGGAAGTATATATTAATTTGGAACAGGTTGGTTCCAATACACACACAGGGGAAGACACACACACAAGAGTTATGATTTTTGGTTTCGGTGCTTAATAGATTTATGGCTCGTTCTTATTTTGTTCTAATTGGTTACGAAGAAAGGTTTTTATCACCTATTTGACGATGAAGTGGAAGTTCACAGGTTTGTGTTTTATCATACCTTTTCAGCATGAGGTAACTTGTTTATTCGTTCAGGTGACTACGAATTGACAAAACACTTGAAGGAGTTACGTTATTGTGCTCAGTGATTTTTTGTCAAGAGGTTGCGATCTCCCTATACGTTAAGTATACGTTCGAAGTCAATTTTAGTACAAGATATAAGGCACAAGTTTGGGTGGTTCTACTTCAACATCAAGTTGGTAATACTTAGTTTTCTTCATTAGTAATCATTACATAAGAGCCTACAGAATTGAAGATTCAACAAATGGTTAACATATGGGTTTTAGGGGAAGCTTAAGTGTTTAAATGTTTAATCATTTATATGCTACATCGAGGTGAAGGTTTTTGCTACTGCTAGTTGTTATTACTACTGATGGTTTTCATTTCTATTGTTTTAAGTACATCTATAGATGCGGAAAACTTAATGGTGGGTGACTTAGAAACATTGGAAAGATGGATTTTACGTGTAATATTGATTCGTGGTTGTGAAGATCAAGGTTGCTTACATTTTTCCCCTATTTGATGATGACAAAAAGGGGAAGAAAAATATTTTGAAGATTGCAGCTTGAAGATCCTTGATGATATGCATGGTTTAAGGGGAAGTCACATGTTTCATGACATACTAACTTCAGGGGAAGTTCATGCTTATTAGTTGTCATTATCAACTAGGGGAAGATTGTTGGGAATTACAATTAAGTTGATAAGACAAAACATGTGAAACATGAGGGACTTATGGAGACAAAGAGGAAAACTACAAAATATGGAGAAGGACTTGCTTGCAAAAGAAGATTTATATTTTAGTCCTTCGTAGTATTATTGTAACCCTAATTCTGTATTATATAAACAGAATACAGGGAATAGGTTTTAATATGTCTTCCATAATGTAGTCATTAAAGGTGTGTGTGTGTAAACCTAGGGCGTGAGTATGTTTATGTAAACGCCTAGGTTAGTTGATTTGTGTTAAGCCTCAACTATCTTAGATAGCTGTTAAGATGTAACCGTGCTACACTTGATCACGTAGCATTGGGGCTTTGGTGTTTGTTAGAGTAGAGATGATGACGAAGAAACCTTGTTAGCAATAATAATGATGTGTTTGTTTATTCCGCTGCGTATCATGTTTATTCATTATTATTGTGCAATCCCTAGATGAGGTCTAAACAACCTCGAGCTAAAATGATCTATAACAATTCGTGTGGTAGGATTTACTACATGATAAGAGGCATTAGGATTACCCTTGTGTTAAACCCGTATCATAATTACTTGACCATTTAAGTCATATTATTTGGCTAGTTAAGTCAACTAATTTTTCCCACACCCTTAGCGTTGTACTCATTTTTAGTACACGAAACCCCTAGTACACCCCTCCGAGCCTATCTTTTCGTTTCTAACTTTAAGCATTTTACTTAAAGGAAGAATTTGTTACACCCCACTTAAATGTACACCCAAATCGCCTTAGCCTTCCGTGTATGCGCTCATTTTTAGTGCATTATTGTTATTTGTTAAACCCTAAGTTAACTTTCTAATTGATTACATGGTTGCTAAGACGAGTCATATCCTTGTACATATTGTTTTGGGACGATTGGGACTCATGGGTAAGTACTTATTTTATGGAGTAATGGGGAAGAACATCATTTATTACCCCCATATGTACGTTAATCTTAAAAGTGCTTCAAATGTTTTGATTTTCTTAATTCGAGTCATTAGTTTAGTTTATTGTAAAGTATGTAAAGATTCAAGTGTAAGGGGAATGTTCATTCCCTATGATGTATTATTTTGGATGGTAGGGTAAGAGTGTATGTAAAAAAAAAAAAAAAAAAAAAAAAAAAAAAAAAAAAAAAAAAAAAAGACGACTACTAAAGAAACCCTAATTGATGAGAATTGGTTGTTACATAAGGTGACTGAGGAGAGCGCATATTAATGGTTGAGTTAATACGATACTGTTGTTAAGAGCAGATATGGTAACCTTACTAGTACTCGTATTCTATTTTCTGAGTTTACTGTTGCTGCGTGGTCTACTGATGATATTAAAGATTCTGAGCTGCTGCTGCTGTGGTGAATTAATGTGGTCTAAACAAATTTGTTTCCACTGCTCATATATCGTTACCACTGCAAGTTGATAGTTACCACTGCAAGCTTATTTATTTCCACTGCTGTCAAGATTGTTACCACTGTTCGTTTCCACTGCTAGTTAAAAGTTACCACTGCTACGTTTTGTGGTTTCCACTACTAGTTATTTGTTTCCACTGCTGGTAATTATTTTTCCACTGCTTATACTAGTTACCACTGATGCCTTAATTGTTTCCGCTGCTGTTCATAATTCTTAAAGGGCATGTGGTTGGTACTTATTCATGTTGCTATATTTCACGTGGAGACTTTGATTATTTCATTGGCAATCATGAGTTACAAGCAGTGAGGGGAAGTATATATTAATTTGGAACAGGTTGGTTCCAATACACACACAGGGGAAGACACACACACAAGAGTTATGATTTTTGGTTTCGGTGCTTAATAGATTTATGGCTCGTTCTTATTTTGTTCTAATTGGTTACGAAGAAAGGTTTTTATCACCTATTTGACGATGAAGTGGAAGTTCACAGGTTTGTGTTTTATCATACCTTTTCAGCATGAGGTAACTTGTTTGTTCGTTCAGGTGACTACGAATTGACAAAACACTTGAAGGAGTTACGTTATTGTGCTCAGTGATTTTTTGTCAAGAGGTTGCGATCTCCCTATACGTTAAGTATACGTTCGAAGTCAATTTTAGTACAAGATATAAGGCACAAGTTTGGGTGGTTCTACTTCAACATCAAGTTGGTAATACTTAGTTTTCTTCATTAGTAATCATTACATAAGAGCCTACAGAATTGAAGATTCAACAAATGGTTAACATATGGGTTTCAGGGGAAGCTTAAGTGTCTAAATGTTTAATCATTTATATGCTACATCGAGGTGAAGGTTTTTGCTACTGCTAGTTGTTATTACTACTGATGGTTTTGATTTCTATTGTTTCAAGTACATCTATAGATGCGGAAAACTTAATGGTGGGCGACTTAGAAACATTGGAAAGATGGATTTGACGTGTAATATTGATTCGTGGTTGTGAAGATCAAGGTTGCTTACATTTGTCCCCTATTTGATGATGACAAAAAGGAGAAGAAAAATATTTTGAAGATTGCAGCTTGAAGATCCTTGATGATATGCATGGTTTAAGGGGAAGTCACATGTTTCATGACATACTAACTTCAGGGAAAGTTCATGCTTATTAGTTTTGTCATTATCAACTAGGGGAAGATTGTTGGGAATTACAATTAAGTTGATAAGACAAAACATGTGAAACATGAGGGACTTATGGAGACAAAGAGGAAAACTACAAAATATGGAGAAGGACTTGCTTGCAAAAGAAGATTTATATTTTAGTCCTTCATAGTATTATTGTAACCTTAATTCTGTATTATATAAACAGAATACAGGGAATAGGTTTTAATATGTCTTCCATAATGTAGTCATTAAAGGTGTGTGTGTGTGTAAACCTAGGGCGTGAGTATGTTTATGTAAACACCTAGGTTAGTTGATTTGTGTTAAGCCTCAATTATCTTAGATAGCTGTTAAGATGTAACCGTGCTACACTTGATCACGTAGCATTGGGGCTTTGGTGTTTGTTAGAGTAGAGATGATGACGAAGAAACCTTGTTAGCAATAATAATGATGTGTTTGTTTATTCCGCTGCGTATCGTGTTCATTCATTATTATTGTGCAATCCCTAGATGAGGTCTAAACAACCTCGAGCTAAAATGATCTATAACAATTCGTGTGGTAGGATTTACTAAATGATAAGAGGCATTAGGTTTACCCTTGTGTTAAACCCGTATCATAATTACTTGATCATTTAAGTAATATTATTTGGCTAGTTAAGTCAACTAATTTTTCCCACACCCTTAGCGTTGTACTCATTTTTAGTACACGAAACCCCTAGTACACCCCTCCGAGCCTATCTTTTCGTTTCTAACTTTAAGCATTTTACTTAAAGGAAGAATTTGTTACACCACACTTAAATGTACACCCAAATCGCCTTAGCCTTCCGTGTATGTGCTCATTTTTAGTGCATTAATGTTATTTGTTAAACTCTAAGTTAACTTTCTAATTGATTACATGGTTGCTAAGACGAGTCATATCCTTGTACATATTGTTTTGGGACGATTGGGACTCATGGGTAAGTACTTATTTTATGGAGTAATGGGGAAGAACATCATTTATTACCCCCATATGTACGTTAATCTTAAAAGTGCTTCAAATGTTTTGATTTTTTTAATTCGAGTCATTAGTTTAGTTTATTGTAAAGTATGTAAAGATTCAAGTGTAAGGGGAATGTTCATTCCCTATGATGTATTATTTTGGATGGTAGGGTAAGAGTGTATGTAAAAAAATAAAAAAATAAAAAAAAAAATCGAAAAAATCAAGAAAAAGAAAAAATAATAATAATAATAATAAAAAAAAGAGAAAAAAACATACGGACTACCATCCCTTTTTATTCTATGTTTATTTTATGTTTTTGTTATTTTTCATTTATTAGCTTAAGTCGAGTCTAGTCTTGGCTTAGCAACGCCACATTGTACATGTAATTAACTAAGATTGTTAACTCGCCACCAGTAAAACTTCCTTTATCCAACGAAACCGTGTATTTCATATCCCTACACCTAACGTTACAACCCTTTAAAAGACCTCTTTGATAGTTTATCCTAAGTGCTTACGCCATGTGGTGGAGGTTTGATCATTTCCCAAGCCTATGGTAATCTATTTTGCTATGACAGGTAGTGAGAGATATCTTCCGTTTCCATATTGTAATTTACACTTTATTACACCCGAGAGATGTGAGTATCTAAACACTATTTGTGAGGTGCTTGTGTATGACCTCCGTGCTTGTTTATTGGTCTTTAGTGGAACGATTATTTGTTGTAATTACTTTTATATTAGTGTTAAATGACCCCTAACTTGTCTTTTGAGTAGAATAAAAGCGCATTTGCTTGAGGACAAGCAAATCTCAAGTGTAAGGGTATATGATGAGGGGAAAAATGGTCCGTTTTTAGGGGGTCATTTAAGCCCGAATTCGAATTTATTTGATCAAATATTGCCCTAAATCGTTCCTTTTGTGATTTTAGGTACTTTGGGAGTGAAATCTGGAAAAGGAAGCAATTCGGACGTTTTTGGAGCATAAAAGTGAAGAAAACGCCAAAGTCTTAATTATCCAAGCTGGGAACAGTAGGTGACGGCGTCAAGAGCAAATTTCATGAATTCCCATGACGGTCCAGAGTAGATTTGACGGCGTCACGTAGGAAGGGCGTCAAGAGTAAAAGAGTCATGACAGCCTGGAAATGTATAAGTCTTGACGGCGTCAGAAGTAGATCTAGACAGTCCGAGAAGAGTTTTGGCGGCGAGGTGACGGCGTCACATTGTTTGTCTTGACGCCGTCAGACCTATTTTTCTATATATAGTTTTCTAATTTTCACACATTAAGGAGAGAAGTTTTGGAGAAACCCTAAGTACGATTTTGGTGCAACTTTTACAGGTTTTTCAAAGGTTCCAAACCCTTGATACCTTGCATTGTAATTGAGATAAGTGTTCTTCTAATTCAATCAATATGTCTATGTGTTGGTTGTCTATATCTTGTTCTTGTCTCAATTTCATTATGCTAGGCTAGATCTCTTTTGTGTTTGCTTAGATCTAATGAAACCTAGATATTGATTATGTGTTGATTACTTGTTTATTCTTGTCTTGGATGAATGATTTATATGTTAGGCTTAAGAAAACTGGCAGATCTCCAAATGGTAACATGCTTGAACGTCTTAAGAAACATGAACCGAGGCGTACTAGGTCTTTATTGGTTGTATTTAATGCATGAGCCACTGTTTACAATCCCTATAGTTGTGCTGGGCATGGTGTAGGAGGAGATAAGAGCTCATAGAATTGGGGAGTTATGTATGTCACCTCATGAATGGTATTAAGGAATACGATCCGTCATCCATGCAATTATAACAAGTAATTAACGTGTAAAAGATATCTAGGGAGTAGTGAAATCTAAGTAAACACATTTTCTCCAATTACTGCTCACAACCTTAGTATAATTTAGTTATTTTCATTTTTAGTATTTTATTTTTGATTGCATTGTAGTATTGGGTTAGTTGACTAGCAACTAATTCCGCCCAAATCCTTCAAACCCCGAGATTTTAATTGCTTTCTAAAAAATATAAAAATACAAAAATAATCATCCCTCACCTTTAGAACTAGTATTTAGGCTTTCTAATCCTAGCGACACTATTCCTAAGCTGAACGATCAATCCCCCGGTACTTGTCACTATACTATACTACAACGATCAGGTACACTGCCTGGTGGGGTTGTAAGCTTCTCGAGATCCCTCGAGAGGTAAAACCTGTTGCGATTCCCACGCATCAAGTATTTAGGTTTTCTAATCCTAGTGACACTATTCCTAGCTGAACGATCAATCCCCCGGTACTTGTCACTATACTATACTACAACGATCAGGTACACTGCCTGGTGGGGGTTGTAAGCTTCTCAAGATCCCTTGAGAGGTAAAGCCTGTTGCGATTCCCACGCATCAAGTTTTTGGCGCCGCTGCCGGGGAATAGTTATTGTCTAGGTTAGAATTTCTTTTTATTAGGTCTACTTGCTAGATTCCTTTATAGTAAGATTTTATTTTTATTTTTAGGTTTTCTTTAGTCTATCTCATTTCTTTGTGCTTTTGTTCGTAATTCTTTACCATCCGACATCATGGAAGGTGGTAACATCTTTGAACCCATCATCCCACCACAACAAAACCCACCATTAGAACCCCTTAGGCCCCGAACCTTAGGAGAGTATTCCCGACCTAGCCACCAAGGCTACCGAAACACCATTGAGCTCACCGGAGCCAATGTGACCCCCTTGCGATCCGACACCATCCGGTTGGTGCAAAGCGGATGTGCATTCCATGGACTTCGTTCCGAAGATCCAAACCAACATCTTAAGGACTTTCTCAAAATCGTAGATTCCATAGACCTAGGTGTTGAAACTAGAGAGACCACCCGTTTACGCCTATTCCAATTCTCTCTACGGGATCAAGCTAGTCAATGGCTTGAGCGTTTACCCGCTGGATCCATCACCACATGGGATGATCTCACCACTCGTTTCCTTGCTCAATTTTTCCCACCGGGGAGAACTACTAAGCTTAGAAATGACATCTTGATGTTCCAACAACGTCAAAATGAATCTCTTTATGAAGCATGGACTCGTTTCAAGGACTTACTCCAAAAAGTCCCTCATCATGGCATAGATCTTTGGCTCCAAGTCCAAATCTTTTATGACCATATCGAAATCTCCACGAGGCTAGCCATTGACCAATCGGCCGGTGGTAAGCTACGTGATCTTAGTGCGGAACAATCATGGGAACTCATAGAAGATCTTGCTCTCTATGACAACGAAAGTTGGAATGATCCCCGTGATTTGAACAAAACGGTCAAGGCAATATCTTTGCCTTCGAACAATTCTAGCACTCCCGACCGTAGGATCATGGAACTTGAGGACCAAGTCAAGTTTCTCATGAAATCTTACGAAGCTCCTAAGCCTTCAAGCCAAGTAAACAAAATCACTTCTTCATGCGAATTATGTAGTGGTCCCCATGACACTCGTGATTGTGTGGAACTCCCCGGAACAGCTTTTGCGGACTACGCATCCACACGTACCGATAAAGCGGGAGATAAGTGGTACACTTTCAAGCCCGAGCCAAACACTTACGGTGATTCATACAACCCCTCATGGAAAAATCACCCAAACCTTAGGTGGAAACAAAATCAACCCAATTCTTCCAATCCGCCTAATCATTACCAACCAAACGGTCCAACATCCAACCGTACTTTCAACAACAATCCTTCTAACAACTATGGTAGTACCAACAATCTTGAAGGATTGATGTCAAAGTTCATGGCATCTCAAGAAGCTCGCATAGCTAGGTTCGAAACCGAATTCAACCAACAACAAACGGAGATGACCAACAAGATTGACAACTTGTTGAAAGCCCTCAACAACCAAGCATTAATCACACCTAGGAAGGACACTAGGGACACCAATAGTGGAATCCAAATTAAGGACCCCTCATCATCCAAACATGTCCACTTTGTCAATGTTGTCACCATTAAGCCGATAGATAAGGAGATAGAGGAGAGTGACAAGGATGAAGTTAGAGTAGAAGCCGATATTAAGGATGAGGAATTAGAGGAGGTAGAGCCTATAGAAAAATACTTTGATAAGTTGCCCACCGAGGAAGAACGGGAGTACCATAAGGATTTATTCGATAGTCCCGAGAGACCATATATCTTCGGCACACCCCTTATCAAAATGGGAGACCCCTCTAACATTAACATCCCATGCAATATCGGACACATGCATATATGGAAAGCTTACATCGACCCTAAATCCCCCGTTAACATCATGACTAGGACTTATTACAATTGGGTAATGAAGAAGCAACTTAACTTTAGGATGATGCCCAACAAGAATCTGATAAGTAATTTTGCGGTAAGGGTGAAGGGACAACATGTGATTATAGGGAATCTTACCTATGAAATCGATTTTATGATAGTGGAAGACATTCGTCCGGTGATAGATGCTTGCCTAAGCCAAATAATATTCGGAAAACCATTTGTTGAGGCCACTAGGATGAGTTATGATCCGACTTTAGGGATAGTTAGATTTAAGGAAGAGAATGATGAGGTTGCCTATCAAATGCCCTACAAGATTGAGCAATACCGCCTTCTCTCTAATTTCGAAAAAGAACACAAGCAAGCGGCTTATTATAGGAATGAGGAGGATAGACGTAGAGGAGTAGAATATGTAAAGAATAGGATGCTTGGTTTCTATAAAGAATGCTTACAACTAGGTCCAGAATACAAAACTGGTTTAGAAGACGACCTAGAGAGTGAAACCAATGATGAGATCACGTAGTAACCCATGACCTTGAGTCTAGCTACAAGACTCGTAAATAAAGAAAAGCGCTTCTAGGGAGGCAACCCATGTTTTGTGTGATTTTATTTTTGTTTGTTTGTTATTTGCTTCCGTATGCATGCTTTATTTTTATTGTTGGTAGATCATGTTTCTAAACTAAATAGTAGAAATACTTTACTTTGTTGTTTTGGCCTAGTCTTAACTCCACCTAAAAGTATTTTTGCAAGAGATAAGTGTAAGGGGAAACCCCAAATATGTTTTTAAGAAACAAACCGATCATGATTCTCCACAATATTAAATGAACATGTATATTCGTATTTGTTAGAGTCAAATGCTTGTATTGAGTCATAATGAAGTTTTGCAGGATTTTCCAGGAAGTAAAACCAAGTTTTTCCAGAAATTTTCCAGAAACTTAACATAAGAATTTCTGCAGGTCAATTCTGACGGCGTCAGGAGTTTACTCTTGACGGCGTCAGGTGTAAAAATCTGGAAAATTTGCCGGTTTTGTTTTTCTAACGGAGTCTTATGGTTTTTGTGAATTATTAAGTTTTATAATCTCCAGGAAATCTGCAAACTTCATTCTACAAGCATTATATCTTATCTTGTTTTCTAGGATTTAGTAACTTATATAGGATGCCGCCGATTTTACGCGAGGTTGTTTTGTCTATTTTGTCAGGTTTTACAGGTTATGTATGACAAGAAGATGATTTATATTCTGGAAGGGAAGCTTTGATTGTTCATTTTCTTGGAGGAAGATTTAACCTGGCCATCTTATTATCCATACCGAGCGAATCAGGGGAGTATTTGATTTCATTCTCTTTACCTTTTCACTTTTACATTCTTTACTTGAACATTGGGGACAATGTTCATCTTAAGTGTAAGGGGAGGGTAAAAAGATGATACCTTACATATACACTTTCGCTTGAGTTTGTTTTGTTTAGTGGTAGATATGTAATAAAACTATGAGAAATACTTGTTAGTGCAATTATAGCGCCAAATTTAAAATTTTTTACAACATTTAGGAGTGAAACTTTAGCCATAGCAAGCGTCTCATGGATAGGAGATTGTATAACTAGCACATAACCGTATATTCAGAAAAATTTTCCACCCAAATATGTGAGGTTCGCCTTTAGATTTGATAGGAAAAGCATTTACTATTAGTGCTTATGAGTGTACCGGTAGCATTTAGATTCTAGAACTTGCGTTAGTGATGCATCCCGAGACCGCTAGTGAGACTACATTCGTGTAGTAGGATTTACTACATGATAAGAGGCATTAGGATTACCCTTGTGTTAAACCCGTATCATAATTACTTGACCATTTAAGTCATATTACTTGGCTAGTTAAGTCAATTAATTTTTCCCACACCCTTAGCGTTGTAATCATTTTTAGTACACGAAACTCCTAGTACACCCCTCCGAGCCTATCTTTTCGTTTCTAACTTTAAGCATTTTACTTAAAGGAAGAATTTGTTACACCCCACTTAAATTTACAACCAAATCGCCTTAGCCTTCCGTGTATGCGCTCATTTTTAGTGCATTATTGTTATTTGTTAAACCCTAAGTTAACTTTCTAATTGATTACATGGTTGCTAAGTCGAGTCATATCCTTGTACATATTGTTTTGGGACGATTGGGACTCATGGGTAAGTACTTATTTTATGGAGAAATGGGGAAGAACATCACTTATTACCCCCATATGTACGTTAATCTTAAAAGTGCTCCAAGTGTTTTGATTTTCTTAATTCGAGTCATTAGATTAGTTTATTGTAAAGTATGTAAAGATTCAAGTGTAAGGGGAATGCTTATTCCCTATGATGTATTATTTTGGATGGTAGGGAAAGAGTGTATGAAAAAAAAAATAGAAAAAGGAAAAAGAGAAAAAAACATACGGACTACCATCCCTTTTTATTCTATGTTCATTTTATGTTTTTGTTATTTTCCATTTATTAGCTTAAGTCGAGTCTAGTCTTAGCTTGGCAACGCCACATTGTACATGTAATTAACCAAGATTGTTAACTCGCCACCAGTAAAAACTTCCTTTATCCAACAAAACCGTGTATTTCATATCCCTACACCTAACGTTACAACCCTTTAAAAGACCTCTTTGATAGTTTATCCTAGGTGCTTACGCCATGTGGTGGAGGTTTGATCCTTTCCCAAGCCTATGGTATTCTATTTTGCTATGACAGGTAGTGAGAGATATCTTCCGTTTCCATATTGTAATTTACACTTTATTACACCCGAGAGATGTGAGTATCTAAATACTATTTGTGAGGTGCTAGTGTATGACCTCCGTGCTTGTCTATTGGTCTTTAGTGGAATGATTATTTGTTGTAATTACTTTTATATTAGTGTTAAATGACCCCTAACTTGTATTTTGAGTAGAATAAAAGCGCATTTGCTTGAGGACAAGCAAATCTCTAGTGTAAGGGTATATGATGAGGCGAAAAATGATCCACTTTTAGGGGGTCATTTAAGCCCGGAATTGAATTTATTTGATCAAATATTGCCCTAAATCGTTCCTTTTGTGATTTTAGGTACTTTGGGAGTGAAATCTGGAAAAGGAAGCAATTCGGACGTTTTTGGAGCATAAAAGTGAAGAAAACGCCAAAGTCTTAATTTTCCATGCTGGGAACAGTAGGTGACGGCGTCAAGAGTAACTCCCTGACGGCGTTAAGAGCAAAATACCATGACGATCCAGTACAGATTTGACGGCATCGCGAAGTAGGGCGTCAAGAGTAAAAGTCATGACGGCCTGGAAATGATTATCACATGACGACGTCAAATGTAGATCAAGGCAGTCCGAGAAGAGTTTTGGCGGCGAGTTGATGGCGTCACAAGTTTATTCTTGACGCCGTCAGACCCCTTTTCCTATATATAGTTTTCTAATTTTCACATTAAAAAAAGAGAAGTTTTGGAGAAACCCTAAGTACGAACTTGGTGCGAATTTTACAGGTTTTTCAAGGGTTCCAAGCCCTTGATACCTTTCATGTGTAATTGAGATAAGTGTTCTTTTAATTCAATCAATATGTCTATGTGTTGGTTGTCTATATCTTGTTCTTATCTTAATTCCATCATGCTAGGCTAGATCTATCTTGTGTTTGCTTGGATCTGATGAAACCTAGATGTTAATTATGTGTTTATTACTTGTTTATACTTGTCTTGGATGAATGATTTATTTGTTAGGCTTAAGAAAACTGGCAGATCTCCAATTGGTAACATGCTTGAACGTCTTAAGAAACATGAACCGACGCGCACTAGGTCTTTATTGGTTGTATTTAATGCATGAGCCACTGTTTATAATCCCTATGGTTATGCTGGGCATGGTATAGGAGGAGATAAGAGCTCATAGAATTGGGGAGTTAAGTGTGCCACCCCATGAATGGTATTAAGGAATACGATCCGTCATCCATGCAATTATAACAAGTAATTAACGTGTAAAAGATGTCTAGGGAGTAGTGAAATCTAAGTAAACACATTTTCTCTACTTATTGCTCACAACTTTAGTATAATTTAGTTTATTTTCATTTCTAGTATTTTATTTTGATTGCATCTTTAGTATTGGGTTAGTTGATTAACAACTAATTCCGCCCAAATCCTTCAAACCCGAGATTTTTAATTGCTTTGATAAAATATAAAATACAAAAATAATCATCCCTCACCTTTAGAACTAGTATTTAGGTTTTCTAATCCTAGTGACACTATTCCTAAGCTGAACGATCAATCCCCCGGTACTTGTCACTATACTATACTACAACGATCAGGTACACTGCCTGGTGGGGGTTGTAAGCTTCTCAAGATCCCTTGAGAGGTAAAGCCTGGTGCGATTCCCACGTATCAGTTCCGCCCGTGTATCTCCAGGGTACCGCCAGGGCTGCAGTTGGTTTTGCAATAAATCTTGCAAACCAAACAATGTCACATCTCATTACTCTTGCAAACCAAACAATGTCACATCACATAATATCAAGTCAAACACTAAACTTGCAAGCAACATCTAAGTAAGTCAAACACATTTCTTACCATAAATGTATATTGACAAAGCTTGCCCTAAATATGATGTGACCTTACTATATTAAGAAATAAATGTGATGTGACAAGACACTTTCTAGTTTAAGAAATAAAAACAATGTTTTGTTTTAAAGGAAATTCAAACCTTGGTTAAACAAGACTTAAACACTTAAAGTGATGATTTACTTATAGCTAAACTTCATACTTTGTCATTAACAAAACTTAGCAAAGATCGTAAAATATAAATAACGTTTTTAGGCGATATTTATATTAACAATCTCCCCCTTTTTGTTGATGACAAAACATAAACTTTATTTATAAGTAAGTCACTAGTTTTAGTGTTAAGTCTTATAAAGTTAGGTATAAAAACTTGTTTTTGCTAAGATGATGTGATATACAAAAATAATTTTTGAAACAAGTTTATATCTAAAATTCTCCCCCTTTTTGTCGAAACAAAAATAAGAGTAGCGAAGCGGAAGTAAGCACTTGCTCCCCCTTGGACGATACTCCCCCTAAATGGAGTGCCAAGAGAGGAGACATGGATTTTGAACCTACAAGAAAAAGGTTAGTTGTTGCACAAGATAAGTCATGAAAGTATTTCATGTTTAAACACAACTAAGAGTTGTGAAGTGAAATAGTACAACACTCATGCTCCCCCTTGAATATTACTCCCCTAAATGGAGTATCAAGGAAGGAAAACATGGAAAATGGTCCTACAAAAAGAAAGGTTAGTTTAAACAACACAAGATATATGTATGGTACCATAGCAAGGTATATTTCACTTATTATACATAAATGGTCAACAAACAATGAAAACCTTGTAGTGTAATGAAATTCATTTCATGTAAAATTTTGACTCTTAAAAAGTCAAAGACAAGAAATTTGGATTACACAATCCTACTTCTAAAAGTAAAGAAAAACTACAAATAAGCTAAGACCATAAAAAGCTACAAGGAAATCATCATTTTCCTTTGTGAGAAACATTTTCCAAAAACAAGGCTAAGGTTGTTTAAGGATGAAAATGTGGGTTGTGGTTGTAGCGGGCTTTATTTTGAAGGTTGAAAGGATGACACGGTTTTGGTTTGTTGGTTTAAATGGAAAACATTTTCCAAAAGAAACGGTTTTGTTTCATTTTGGAGATTCTAGGGTTGAGGTGTGTGAGACGAGGATTGTAGAAGATCCAAAATGTGGTTTAGTATAAACCTCATTTCTTCGGATAGCTCACGAATTTCCCTTCGACACCCTTCACTAATGTGAGCGGTTCTTTCGCAATGATTGCAATCATGGCGGGGAAAGTTTGGTGGAAGGGTGGTTTGATATATTGGTGGTGGATGGTTTGAACTTGAAGGAGCAAAGGTGGAAGGTTGAGTAGTGTTTTTGCTTCCTTCATTTGTTGATTGAAGTGTTGTTTGTAAAACCATGATATGGTTGATTTGGGAGTCAACCATACGTTTGAAGGCATGAAGGTGGTTTAAATGAGTGTCAATCTCATTATGAAGGTTTGGAGGTTTTTCCCATATGGATGCTTCTATTTTCTTATAAGAAGAAAGTAGAGATTCAAAATGTTGGGAAGGTTCTTGTGGTGATGGTTGTTGTTGTGGTGGTGGTTGTTGGTTTTGAACAAAATGGCGGAAGCTTGGTTCGCCGGAAGGATTGCTATGAAGGTCTTTGTAAATTGGGTGAAACACAAATGATTGTGAGTGGGTATGACCTTGATCATTTGGAAAAATGGATGGTCTAGCATAACGGTAAGCCAACCGTTCTACTAATGATGGTTGATGGGGTTCATCATCTAGTTGCTCACTAGGTTGTTGTTGGGTTTCCATTCGAGCAATGGTGTCAAAGAGTGACAAGGATGGTTGACTTGATGATTTGGGTGATAGGTCTTCTAATGTTTCCAAATAGGGTAGTGGTGATGTTGGAGGTGTATGGAGAAGTTCCATTGGTGTAGGTGTTGGTGATTGAGGTGATGGAGTTTTTGATGGTTGAGCTTGTTGAGAAGGTGATGATGAATCACTTGAAGGTCTAGTTGTTGGAGGAATGGTGGCCATGTTTGTGTAGCAATGTGTTGGAGAGGGTGTTGGAGTATCAAGATTAAGCAATTCTTGAAAGGTAATTACATTGGTATTACAATGTGTTGGGGATTGTGTTGAGGTAGTGAGATTAAGGAAATCTTGGATAGGTGAAGAAATGTTAAGCGAAGCATCACTTGAAGAAGATGAGCTTGACTTGACGGTTTTGTTAAAGCAACAAGGTTTAACACTAATCCTAGTGATTTTTGAAAGGGATTTTGATGACTCGGATGATGTGTTGGATTTGGTCATTTTCAAAGGTGTGGTTTTGATGTTTTGAGAGAAGAAGTTTTAATGGTGATGGTGTGATTTGAATTGTTGCAAAACTTTCAAATTTATAGGATGAAGAAGATGTTGAATAGGGTGTTTGGATTTAATGTTCTACCATTCAAAGATTGAGGTTTCAAATGATTTACAAAATTTTCATGAATATGTCAAATCAATGCATGTCATTCCAATAGAATAAGGTGGAGTGAAAGACCAACATATGCACTCAATGCTTTGTGATCATGGGATGTGATTTGGTTGAACATGTTTCAATGGTTTTGAAGGATCCTTTAAAAGGGTTCCTTGGGTTGGTTATGTTTGAATTTGAATTTTTGGAGGGAAGTGGCTTCCTAATTGTTTTAGTGAGTGAAAGTTGTTCTAATATGGTTATTGGAGTTAATGGAAAATGTTTCTCACTTAGGATAATGGTTTGACACTTTACAAGTATTGGACCAAAAACAAAATGGAAAAATTTTCTGCAGGTGTCTAGCGGAACCCTTAGAATACACTGGCGGAACCCATTTGGGGGTACCGCCTGGTCCGTTGGGCCATTTCTGGAATTCCCAGAAAATACACTGGCGGAACCCAATTTTGGGTACCGCCAGATCCGCCAGTGCTTCAGAAAGTGGCAGTCCGCGTTTTTGACCCGCGAGACGATTTTCAAAATTTTCGAAAACTCTTAAAATCAAAAATATAACGCATATCTGGTTAGGAAAAGTAAAAATTGAACATGTAAACACTCAAATCATATGACTTTGACCGGGGGCTAGCGATATTCACTAAACTTAGTGAAATTAACCATAAGCATAAAAATTGACAAACATCTCAAATATTGTCATTGTGCATAAAAGTTCATACAAACATAATCCAACAAACATAATAAACCATGAAAGTGAAAAACAAATAATTCACGTAGTTTTAACACAAAGACGATTCTAAAGCATTCATAAGCCAAACACTCCTTAATCTCCTCATAACCGGTCTATCTTCTTGTTGAGCTTGTTTAGGTACCTTCCAAAGCATTTGAACATTCCTTTGGTTTGCTTGAACTCTTCGGATGCATTGTCAATGACGGGGAGAGCTTGAAGGTATTCTAAAGGGGGTTACTTAGAGTTGGGAAGTTTATCATCCTCGCTCATGCCGGATGATGATGATGATGATGATGATGGTGTAGGTGATCTCGTACGTTTGCCCTTATTTTTGAAAACTCTTTTATCACTTAAAGGAACGAAGATGTGAGGAACGAGAGAGTAGTCAAGGCGTATTCCATTTTCGTTAGGAGAAATGGGTGAGATTGCTCTAAAGAGGCGGGTAAGAAGCATTCCATAGGGAAGAGCGGTTGTTCCAACTAAGGGTATGTCGGCCATTCTTTTGGCTAGGTAGTAGGCTAAGTTGAAGGGTTGACCGGTGGAAATGCTATATAGAATGTAGCATAGGCATGTGTTGATGTGATCTCTATTTCCTATGGTACTTATGACGTTAGCCCTAAGAATTTCTTCCCACTTCTTAAATTGTGGTTTAAGCTCATTGAGCTCCATACCAAAAGGATCCTTATCTACAATATTCCCCGAATGATTCACCCTAGTGGTAGAGGTTCTAACAAAGAGATGTTCCTTAATAGTTTCCTTACTAGCAAGAGGTGTATCGTATGGATAAAAACGATCAATAGAATCAAGACTTGAAATGGGCCACTTATCCGTGTAGAGGCAAGTTCCCTCATTTGGTACACCAAGAATGATAGCTAAGTCTTTTAAATCTATGTCATGTGGTATTTGATTGGTTGTGAAGTTTAATGATATCTTACCACCAACACTTGTGGAAAGGTTTACGGTTGCATAAAATTCCAAGATGAACCTAGGACAAATTGGCTCATCTATAACAAGGAGACAATCAAAGTTAATTGCGGCAAAGTTTTGGCGAATAGATGTTCCTTCTAGAAAGGATGGATCAATGGTTCTACCTTCATGAACATAGCATTTTTCTAATGCCTTAAAGGTTTCTACTTGAATCGGGTTGAGACTTTTGGTCATATGGTGTTTGGGCATGTACTTAAGGGTTTCCTTGTGATCGGATTTGTTTGCGGGAGGCATGTTGATTCCTAGAAAACATAAAGTTATATGTTAATGACTTTTAACAATGTGGATGTTCTAATGTGTTCCTATATGCAAAACAATGTGAAGACTTGGTTATCTTGACTCATTTTGATTCCCAAATTGTTTTGTTATGCAAAGTTTGTCTTAAGAATAAAAGATAACCAACACTCTCCTAATTGAATGTGTCTTCGATTGAATGTACCCGAAAATACATATTAGTTATGTATCCCCTTTAGCATTCAAGAGATAGTATGCAAGTGATGTTTAAATGATGTTTTTCATTTGTTTTAACAATGTGGTGATGAATCATGTACTAGTCTTGGATGTGATTTTTGAAAGACAATGCACTTGGTGTGTTTGGCAAATCAAAAGATACAATTCTTAACTAATGAAATGCATAATTGACTAGCCACCAAGTTTTTCATGAATCAAGAAGTTTTATGCAAAAACCCTAAGATTCTAGTTAATAATTGTAAGCAAGAATGTTATAATTGAATCAAAAATGCAATTGTGATTAAAATACTTACAAAGTTAGTTGGATTTGAAGAGATTGGATTACAAGCCCTAAAATTCGTGAGGATATGTGTTTTTGAGAGGGTGATGGCTGTTTGAAAGTGGATGATTAAGTTAAGAGGATGTTTGGCTTTGAAATTAAAAATAAAACAATCTGAGATTTTTGCGGACCAGGCGGAACCAAAAAATGGGTTCCGCCGGTATGGTCTGAGGGTGCCGTGGGATCTGCAGGGAAAAACTCAAAAGAATTTGTCTTGATTCTTGTGGTTTTATCCTAATGTTCAAAACTAAGGTTTTAAGTCTTATGAGTCTTTGACTAAGCCTAGGAATTATGAATGCTTCTCATTTAAGAGATTTTGTGAACGCGTTGATGGAATATTTAACATGGAACACTTTCTTAATTAAGATGTTCCTCAATGAACAATCTTATCAAGGCGATGACGAGAGATCACAATGTGTCTATTAAGAACATAATGGAATGAATTGTCGCCTAAGTCGATGCTTCCTTTGTTGAAGAGATAACAATGTTTATGAGATGAATTCCGTTGTCGATATGAGTTAGCTTACTCAAGTGGAGCTTGTTGATGTGCTTCTCCATCCAAAACTAATTTGAGAACCTTACGTGTTTTGGAGACTCATTGGGTAAGTAAGTATAAAAGTGCAAGTACCACTTGTGCTTTTCTTACCAGCTTATTACCGTCATAATTCCATATTGCATGTACTATGGTTTCTGTTCCTGTTCTTTTGGGATACCATAATCCTAGTTGTGTAGTACCTTATGATGTATCCAAACAAGCTCAACTAAAGAGTTTTTCGAGGATCTTCTTTAACACGAGCACATAGACAAAAGCTAAACATAATGTTGGATCTAATTGTTATGATAACAAGTAGTCTTCCGAACATTTCTCTACGTTTAGTTTTACCTACGGATTTGCTAATCTCATTCTTGGCAAGTCATCAATAACTTAACTATTGAAAGCGAGAGAGTAACTAGGAATGTCTTTAAGTTAAAATCCCTTGCTTTTGGGGCTTGCTTTTATTATCAAAAAATCTTTCAAATATTGACACTATAATCACTTGATTACTTTTGAAAAATCTATTTTGTTTCACTAGTTGTTTTACTCTAAATTCCAAAAACTGTTTTTGTTGAATTTGTTTAGACACAACTATGATCTATAAATCAAGTTTTATAACATATGTCAATTTTACATGATTTAATGTTTGACTCAAGGTGAGAAAATGTTATTTTGTACCTTTATCCTTATACTTGTCTTGCCATCATTGGACTTTCGACTAAGTTATCATCTACCAAAGATAATATCTTAGAAGGAGGAGATCACTCGTTAAATGTTATATTCAATGACTCCTCGACTCTTTGGGTTTTCTTACTTAAGACACTATGAACTCTTATTTGTTTTGAAAAAGTCCAAGAGATACAACATCATGAGACTAAGTGTCACATTTGATGAGTAAATCCTAGATGTTGAAAACTCATTTTCTTTCACACATCCTAATGTATGCTAATGTGATTTATTTCACCTTGTGTGTTTTATGTGAGATTATAACAAAAGAGTGATTGAAGTAAAACACAATTTAAGACCCAAAGTATGGTATTTAAGAATATTGTTTTATAAAGGTTTGTTTTGCAAGCATTACAAAAGTGTTAGACATTTTAACACTTAGGAAATTCTTAGTTAGCTCACTTGTAAGCAAGAGTTGAGTGAGACTTACTCAAGAGTTTTTCGTGTTTATCTCTTGATGGTTAAAGAACCAAAACACCTTGTATCTCCTACTAGTACTAAAGACTAAATTCCTTGTTGCATAGAATCTAATCTTAGTTATTTACAAATAGCAGGTAAACACTCTAGAGTATTACAAATAACACATATTCGAACACATAATGCTAGAAACAAGAGACAATCAAAGTCAAGTTGAAGTAATGCGTACCTTTTAAATTGCATAGAGATGCTATCAAGCGGATAAGCATTACGCGTAAAATCTTGGTTTGATGACACGCTTTGAAACTCAATAGCTCATGTATCCAAGAAGGTTAGATAATCATATGAAAGCATAGAGAATAATAATCCTAATCCTTTTATCATGAGTTTCTACTAGAGATTGAATTATTTCTAAATCTCTCTTCTAGGTTTGACAAATTTTACTTGCTTTGTTTTATTAGTTGATGGTGCTTTTGAGTTAAGTCCTAATCCGGTTTTATCTTTAAATAACCTTTGACTCCTCAACAATCTTTCAAGAGATTTTGAGCTTTCATCAAATTTAACTAATAATTTTTCCTTTCTCATTTGCATTTTAATCTCATGTTTGTAATCTAGACATAATTTACATTCTAGATCAATTTCAACATTACTCTCAATTCTAGACATTTAATTTTCTAATAAGATTTCCTTTTCAAAGATATTCTTAAAAGATTTTGAAGACTCATTCTTGAAGATAGTTTTTAGGTCCATGTTGCATAAACGTTTAGACTCATTTTCTAGTTTAGAAAACTCTAGGATAAATTAATCAAAGAAAAAGTGTTTGGTTACAAAGTGTACCTTGCTTGATGTTTATCTAGTTAAGAATCACAAACCGGATGATTGACTTCATCATTATCCGTGTAATTCCATGAATCGCAAGCAAGTCTACTGCGAGCTTGACACGAGTAATCACCTTAACTTACACTTTGCTTGTTGTATCAATAAATTGATAATTAACTACCGGATCATTGTCTTCGTCAACATCCATTACATTCCAAGATACTCAAGCAGGTTCATCAAAACACACGTACTCATCTTCACTTGTACCTTCATTTAAAACATTTAAACTAGTAGCACATGTATTAAATTCTACTAAATGTCTATCAATTAGTTTTTCTAAAACTTCTAATTCATATGTAAGATCAAATTGATCATCTTTGACTTGACATATTCCTTGATGAAAGCTTATTATATTTTTCCAAATATCATTAGCCGTTTGACAAAACTACATTCTTTCATATTTGGTACTAAAGCTTTATAAATCATTGTTTTAGCTTTAGAATTTTTATCAAGTTTAAGATTGTTATCTTGGTTTTCAAAAGCTTGTTTTTCTTTGGTTTGAAATCACCAAAAGAAATAGTATGCCAAAGATCTTGATCAATTGATTTCACATAGTTTTCAAAATTACTTTTCCATTCAAGTAAGTTTTCTTTTTCAAATAGCGGTGGGTTTTGGATAGGTTGCCCTTCTTTGAGATTTTCAAAATCCATGGATCGATCCAAGTTTTAAAACACATTCTATTTTAAAGATCTTGAGTAACGTAGCTCTGATACCAATTGTGGAAAACTAGAAGGGGGGTTGAATAGTTTACCGCTTTTAATTCCTTTTTAACTTGAATAACTTTAAAAACATTTACGTTTGGTTAAAGATATAAACACAATGTTATATGTTTGATTCTTTGAAAAGCTTTTCATGTGAATAACAATTCTAACTTTACTAGTTTCATACTTTGAAAAGTTTTGCTTGTGATGATCCTAACTCTACTTGTTTAGTTCTTTGAAAAGCTTTACTTTTGTTTGAGCATATAAACACTTCTTTACTTGTTTAGTTCTTTGAAAAGCTTTATATGTAACTAGCTATTTTAACAAAAGAACAACATGTAGTGAGCAAAGATAAAGAAAGAAACGATCAAACCACAACACGATTGTTTATCGTGGTTCGGCTACAAGGAATCTTTTTCCTTGCCCTACATCCATGCCCCGAGTTTCCAACTCGAGAGTTATAAGCACTAATCAACAAGCTCCTTTCACCGGCAGAGAAAACCTTTACAACGTCGCTTACACTTTTACCGACACTAAGCTAGATGTCGAGTTCTTTTACACGGGTACAACCACTCCCATCGTCGCTTACACTTTTACCGACACTAAGCTAGATGTCGAGTTCTTTACCAAGGGTACAACCACTCCCGTTAGTTCTTTTACAAGGGTACAACAACTCCCGACACACTACATATTTTCAGGCCTAAAATACTAACCAATCACTTCTACATACATGATACAAATGAAGTATAAACTACCAAAGCTTATACATAACAAAGCTAACAAGACTTGCAACTTTAGAGTTGAAGCTTGTAACTTCTTGAATGATCTTGTTAAGTCCCTTGCTACATAAGAGAGTCACACAAGTCAAATGTTACTGAGTTAGTTTGAGAGAGTATGTGAAAATATGTCCTAAAGGGGTGACTCAAAACTAACAAATGGTTTGGTATTTATAGCAAACTATTCTGCAGGTCTGGCGGATACGGTGGACCCCTTATGAGGGTTCCGCCCGTGTATCTCCAGGGTACCGCCAAGGCTGCAGTTGGTTTTGCAATAAATCTTGCAAACCAAACAATGTCACATCTCATTACTCTTGCAAACCAAACAATGTCACATCACATAATATCAAGTCAAACACTAAACTTGCAAGAAACATCTAAGTAAGTCAAACACATTTCTTACCATAAATGTATATTGACAAAGCTTGCCCTAAATGTGATGTGACCTTACTATATTAAGAAATAAATGTGATGTGACAAGACACTTTCTAGTTTAAGAAATAAAAACAATGTTTTGTTTAAAAGGAAATTCAAACCTTGGTTAAACAAGACTTAAACACTTAAAGTGATGATTTACTTATAGCTAAACTTCATACTTTGTCATTAACAAAACTTAGCAAAGATCGTAAAATATAAATAACGTTTTTAGGAGATATTTGTATTAACATTGGTGAATCACAAGGATGTCGACCACCCTTTTATTCCATACACGATTTGTGAAATCTTGTACAACTTGATTATAGCTAATCATTGATGACATTTAAACATGAAAACATGTTAGAAATGTTATTAGGAACTCGTAGGAACAAACGGGAATCAAAACGGTTAAGTTTTGAGTTATATATGAATCGATTGACTTGGATTTTCGTCAAACACTTTGCCCCTTAAAAACTTATCAAACGTCGTCCAATGAACTTGGAATTTGACACACTAATAGTTGGCTAGGTGGTAAACGAGATGGTGTAAAAATATTGGTACGCCGTGTATAAGAATCGAGAATAAACGAGGCGTTTTGGAGGCTTGAAGTTAGTCGAACAAATGAGATTTTAATAAAAATTGGAGTTGGGCTTTTGGTCTTGGGCCTGATGAAGAGTAACGAGGCTGGGCTGGAAAAATGATTAAGGGCCCGTTTGGTATTTTAAGTGTGATTAGGAAATAAATTAACATTAGGAATGTAATTAGGATTTAGATGAAATGTTTTATGTTTCGAATAACATGTCGAGGATTGGTTCCGTCATTTCGTGAATTATATTATTTTGTGATAACGACAAAATAATATAATAAGAAAAATTTCAAATTTTTCCGAGAAAATGGGAATTAATAATGATAACGAAAGATTATTTATTTTATTAACGATATAATTACAAGAAATTTTTACAAGGTTCTACACACTTGTTAGGACACTGAAGCAAAACGGCGTTGCAGAAAGAATGGACAGGACTATCATGGAGAAAGTCCGATGTATGCTTTCTCATGCCAAATTGGACAAGGATTTTTGGGTTGAAGCTAGCATATTTGATAAATCGTTCTCCTCACAGATCTTTGGATGGCAATATACCAGAAATACTTTGGTCAGGTAATTCAATTGATTATTATGATCTTAGAGTTTTTGGATGTCCTGTTTATGTACATATAAATGAGGGGAAACTAGTTCCTCGTGCTGTTAAATGCATTTTCTTAGGTTACGGTTCAGGAGTCAAAGGTTATCGTGTTTGGTGTCCCGATCCTAAGTATCGTAAGATTATTCATAGTAGAGACGTAACCTTTAATGAAGATGTTATCGTTAATCCTGGTAAAGATTCTGTGCCATCTCATAATGTTGGTAATACAGAAGGTAAGGTGGAGTTTGAGTTCGATGTTGAAACTAGTACACATACTCAAACTACATTTGATGATTGAACACATTGAAACCCAAGATGATGGCACCATACATGCTAGTCCACAAAGTCAGCCTCAAACCGAGTATCTTTTAGCTCGGGATCATGAAAGGTGGCAAGTAAATAAACCTCCAAGACTTGAGGATTATGAATGTGATTTAGTTGCTTACGCATTTGCCATTGCAACCCATATTGAAGATTGTGAACCTAAAAATTATTCTGAGGCAATCTCAAGTCCTGAACGTGATAAATGGGTCGTGGCAATGGAAGAAGAGGTTGAGAGTTTGCACAAAAATGAAACATTTGAGCTGGTGGAACGTCCTAGGGAGAAACGTGTGATAAGCTGCAAGTGGTTATCCAAGATTAAAGATGGTATTCCTGGGGTTGAAAAAAAGTGGTACAAAGCTCGATATGTAGTTCGCGGGTTTGATCAATGTGAGGGTATTGATTTCAATGAGGTATTCTCCCCTGTTGTTCGTCATACTTCAATTAGACTTTTACTTTCTATTGTTGCTTTGAAAAATTTAGAGCTGGAACAACTAGACGTAAAAACAGCGTTTCTTCATGGTCATCTTGAAGAAGAAATTTACGTCGAGCAACCCGAAGGTTTTGAAGTTCCTGGAAAGGAGGACCATGTGTGCAGATTGAAAAAGTCGCTCTACGGATTAAAGCAATCTCCTCGACAATGGTATAAAAGGTATGATTCCTTTATGATTGGGCATGGCTATGATCGTTGTAGCTATGGTGAGTGCGTTTATCTACGAAAATTTCCAGATGGATCTCTCCTTTATTTGGTACTTTATGTGGATGATATGTTAATTGCAGCACCTAATAAAGATCAAATCAGAGTGTTAAAAGATCAGCTTAGCAATGAATTTGATATGAAAGATTTGGGAGCTGCTAAAAAGATTTTAGGTATGGAAATTCGTAGAGATCGAAAAATGGGTAAGCTTACTTTATCACAGTCTGATTACATTTCAAAAGTTCTCAAAAAGTTCAACATGAGCAGCTGCAAACCCGTTCCTACTCCGTTAGCACCACATTTTAAGTTGTCCTCTCATGAATGCCCGAAGTCTGAGGAAGATAAGGAAGATATGTCTCTTGTTCCATATTCTAGTGCGGTTGGCAGTTTAATGTACGCCATGGTCTGTACTCGTCCCAATTTGGCCCATGCCGTTAGTGTGGTGAGTAGATACATGCATAATCCAGGAAGAATGCATTGGAAAGCTGTTAAATGTATCTGATTGATGCTAAACCACCAACTTATATTGACCAGGGAATGGTCAAAAAAGTTAAATAGCTTAGATCAATGCTCCGCGGAATATAGTGGTTTCCCCGGGTCGTTATGTCCCGACGAGGTGTGAATGGTTATAAAACGGTTCTGTGATCAGGTGAATTTGGACAGGAAAAGGTTTGTGAGTGATTAAACTAAGGAATCTACAAGGAATAGCTTAAATAAGCTATATGAATAAGACTGAAAAGTAGGAAAAACCAGAAACGTTTAAAACCTAAAAACGCGTACGTACGTTTAAATAAAACGTAAACGTACGAAATAAAAAGCGAAAACTGAAATCTGAAAACACCCAGGGGGTGAAAATTACTTTTTTACAAACTAAAAGGTAAAAGAAAATTTTTGGAAAAAGAAAATAAATTTTAACACTAATTAATTATTTATTATTAATTAAATACTATTTAATACTTATTATTAATATTTAAAACACTTAAATATAATTTAATACTAATTAAATACTAGAAAAATGAAAATAAAATTTCTAAAATTATAAAATAACTAAAAACAAGTTTTAAAAATAAAAATAAGTATTTTTGTCTTTTTGTGGTTTTTCTATTAATTAATTACTAATTAATTATTAATTATCTAATTAAACTATTTTAAATTAAGAAAAATAAAAAATGAAGAGTAAAAATTCTAATAAAATTTCTAAAAATGTTTTATAACATATAAAAGCAAAAAAAATATAAAAACTAGGTTTCACTTAATAAAAACTAATTATGCTATTTTAAACTAATAATTAATTAATAATTAATAAAACTAAGATTAATTCTAATAAATACTAAATAATAAAATAAAAATCTGAAAACATTATTATAAATACTTTAATATAATAGGAATTTAAGAAAAATATAAAAAAGCTAAGTTCTTAATAAAAATATAAAAATGAAAATTAAAATTTAAATAAAATTAAATAGAAACTATTACTTAATATTAAATTATTTTTTTTCTGGATTTTTATTTTAGAAAACTATTTTATAACTAAAAAAAACAAACTTTTGTGAAAACAAGTTTTCTACAACTTAAAATTAAGCACAATATAAGCTTATTGTTGTGACAGTTGACTTTGGTCAACTGTCAAGAGAAAATGGTGATGCAGACAACTAGGTGGGCCCACAATGGATGATTCAGGCTTAAATGAGTTATGTGAGCAAGTATAAGCCAGATTAAGCACAATTGGACCACTGAATAAGCACTTATATCAAATAAGCACTTCCAAAAATCAACTCCCACACAGATTTTGGGACAAAGTTTAAGGGCTAATGCAGGTGGGGTCCACAGGTCTAGAGGTCAAACTAATGGTCAACATAGGAAGCCCACCAGGGGGGGGGGTTGAAAGGTGCAAAGATTGGGGCATGAGACCCACTGGGTTGATCAGAAAACCACCACCAAGTGGTGGTGGTAGGGTGGGTGTTGCTGATGCAGGGCACACAGCCCCCTGCAGGTGTGTTTGGGCACTTGTGGGACCCAACAGAAAAATCACAAAAATCCCAGGATGCTGAGACCTCAAAGATGAGCTGGTAGGCTATACACACAAGGAATTTCACATCCTAGATCCAAGCACACAATTCACATAAATTCTTGCAAGAATTGAAAAAAACTGAAAACATGAACATTTGACTTTTTGCAAAAACTTAGGACTTTGACTTTGGCCAATTTTGATTGATCAAATCTTACTGAAATGTATATGTTATGCTACAACAAGGTTAAATATAGCTAAAGGAACAATTTATAATCACAATGGGTGAGTTTTGAGACCCAAGAACCTCAACAGTTAACTGTTGAGGTGATTTGGTGGAGATTTTGACTTTGGGTTGTTAAAAACTGGATGTAAAGGTTTGTTAAACCTTACTAAACATAATGTAGTATTTCTACACTAAAACAACAACAAAATAACAACTAGAATAGGTAGTACATAGCTGATCCAAACACCCCCTTACTAAACTGAAATGACAGATTAACAAAGCAAATGACCAAACTAAACCATGAACTCAACTAATTACTATATACTAAGCTTATAAAAACTTAAATGAACAGAAAAGAACAAGCAAATACCACATATTTCACTTATTAAGTAATACAAGGAAAATGGGTACAATTCCTTACATTCAAATCCAAGTGAGCTGAGGATTAGGAATCAAGAAACCAAACCACTACCTAATTACTCACCATGAGTTCTAAACCATGAAAGATCCACAATCCACTGATTCCATTGCTTCCTCCATTACCTTTTTGTATTTGTGAATTTAGACTATTTTCTTGGATTTTTGAGATTATTTGGATTTGTGAACTAAACTTGTTTAAACTTACTTAGAAAACTTGAGAAAGCTTATAACTAAGCTGAGTTTAGCTTAAGCAAACAATAAATAACGCTTATAACAACCACAGAATTATTTGAGATTTTAACTAAAAATGGTGAAAACTGACTTTTATAAAGATAACTGATATTGAGCTTAAATAAATATGGAATTACATTTAAGGAACTGAGTTCAAGCCTTTAAAACTAGTTTCAACAACTAAAAAATTACATTACATGATTTCGACCTAAAAATTACACTAGGAAATATTCTACACTAACTACTTTCTTTGCTTCCCTTCTTCTTCACTTTTATAGCTCTTGCAGGCTTTCTCTTTCCTTCCCACCACAATTATGATCCGTTGGATGAATAAATTTGATCATAGCCGTCAAAAAGGTTTTGGCGGGAAACGTATTTTTGACCAAATTGGGTGGGTTTGGTGAGGCAGGTTGGGGTATTAATGAGGAGGGGGAGATTGGTGAGGGAATTAATGAAGGTTGCTTGTGTTTGGTGATAAAGTGAGAGGTGGAGGGGGGACATGAAGCTGGAAAGGTGGAAGGGAAGATGGGTGAACAGTGTTTGGAGGGTGAGGGTGTTGTTTGACCTGGTCAAACGAACCAGGTTTATTAGTTTTAGGGTTTGGGCCAGTTTGGTGTGCTTGGGGGTGTTAATTTGGATCAGGCCTGGTTTGGGGTGGTATTTGGATTTGGTATCAAAAGGGTCCATTTGGTAAGCATAACAAATCACAAGGACCATTTTTGTAATTAATGAAAAGTGAGGGGCTGCAAATGTGATTTTCTGAAAATATCCACCAGGGTTAATTTTGATAACATTTGAATACTATAAGGACAAAAATTAATATTTTCCAAAATTAAAATACCCGGGGACCAAAATTGTCATTTTTGAAAGTTTAGGGGTTAAACTTGCCATTTTGTGAAAATCTTTTATCCAAGGACCAATATTGAACATTTTGAATTTCCAAGGACTAAAAATGATTTTTCATCCAAAAATATCCCACCAGGGACCAAATCTGTCAATTACTGAAACTCCAGGGACCAAACTGTAAATTTCCAAAACTTTTCCAATTTTTCACCAAAGGACCAAATATGACAATTTATGATTTCAAAATGACCTTTGGTGATAATTTTCTCTATTTTGAATATCCAGGGACTAGTTTTGTCATTTTTTTGAAAGTTGGGGGACTGAAACTGCCAATTTTGCAAACTTTGTACGTTTTTCATCTGTTTTTGCTCATTTTGCATCTAAAACATATAAAACACAATTTTGAAATATTTTTAGTATTTTGATGCATTTCTGAGTGTTTTTGTATATTTTGCAGTTCAGATTAGACCAAAATTGATGAGTGTTTGAGCACTCATCAATCCCCCACACTAAACTATTGCTAGTCCCTAGCAATAACTGTTTTGAAAACTTGATGGATTTGAAACTCTTTACCAAAAGCCATCACTTCTGGAGTAGCCAGGTGTGAGAACTGTGGTACACCTGATAACCGTGTGATTTTGAGCAAACCACCAGCTTTCAACGGATTTGTTTAGTCTTTACCAAAAGCCGTTTGCTTCTGGACTAGCCAGCTCTTGATGGAATAGTCAACATCTTGGTGAGCTGATTACCAATTATGGATTTTCCACTGCCTTTACCACAAGCCATAATCTTGCGGGCTAGCCAACTCATTAGCTTTTGAGGATGATGGGGAATTGATGAACCATACAATTTTGGGCAAATTGCAAGCCGTAAACGGATTTGAGATGTCTTTACCAAGAGCCGTTTGCTCCTGGACTAGCCAATCCTTTTTGTCGCTTAGACAAGGCGGACTGATTACCACAAAAATTTTGAAGCACCAGTGAAAAATTTTTAAAATTTTTGAAATTTTGGTTAAAACGGGGGTATTATATAGTAAAATGTGATAAAATTCGCTAGAATAGCAAATACCCCCCCATACTTAGCATGAATATTATCCTCAATATTCAAAATCCCGGTTATTATGCCGACTCTTTGAACGTAAAAGGGCAACATTACAAGCTAAACGTGGAAAACACCATTTTGTATTTTCACTTCTGTAATCATAGCATGGGGGACTCCCCCACACTTAGGGTGAAAACCCTATAAACGTGCTACTATTTTTGTTTACCGAGTCGCTAGCTTGACTCGACCCCGAATTCATTTGTCCTTGGGGAAGCATGATGTGGAAGAAACAATCTCAATCGGACTTTCATTCAAAATGTTTGGACAAACATATGAAGCACGTGAAAGTTCCACACCGATGAGATAAGTATCCGACTCAAGATAATGATACATGAAAATGCCGGGATCAAAGATGGTGTCTTCATTCCCGAAGGAGTGAAGAACAAGAGAAGTCACCTTATAGGTGAAGAAAAGGAAGAAAACCATGATGAAAATCTTTATAAGATTTTCTTTCTCGAGATCAGGCTCCGTAGCCTGAATTTGGATTTCAAGGGTTAAGCTCGTAAACAACCCAGGAGGGTGGGTGGGAATTTGCAAATTCTCATAATTGAGAGCATCTCCCCCCGGGCTATCAAACTCCGGAGGAGTCGTGATATGATGAGTGAGTTCACCGAAGAACTCCTCATGAAGAGAATCATTCACAAGATGTGAATTTGTGAACTCATGTTCCATTGTGGACTCATCACAATCCTCGTCAAAGATTGGATTGTTAGAAATCATAGTGAATTCAGATTCGAATTCAAATAGAGGATTGATGAGAGTCGTGTTGAATGTTTCGGGAACAAAGTGATCAATATTCTCTATCGGACTGCTGGGATCAGAAGTGAGTGACGGATCATGAGATAGGAGACTTTCAATTTCTCCTAGATCGGCTTCAAAGTCGAGGAGACCATCATCACTTTCCAATGAAAGTGGATTGATGTGAGTAAGTTCATCGGCGAACTCCTCAAGAAGAGGATGAGCATCAGACTGTGGGAGTGATGCCTCGATATAATCAATGTCTCCATGAGATGTACAATCATCATTAAAATCTGAGAAAGTCTCAAAATGATCGTTTGAACACTCAAGAGGGGAAGGACGATCACACATATCATCCAAAGTTCCCTGTGACTCTCTCGGGATTGGGACAAGGATCTCAACACTAGACTTTATTAATTCATCCGATTCCTTATCAGGAACAGTGCTAAGATGCTCATCCCCCATGTTAAGAGAGTGAGTGTGAACTTCGGGTGTGACAGCAGTTGTTTGAGATGGAATCTCAACTGCTGGGATATCAACTGATGAACTTGATGGATCTTTATAGAATTGAAGGATATCAAGTGTATCCTCATCATCACTGTCATCAGGAATAAAACGGAACAAAGAGCTAGATCTGGCTGCTTTTTCTCTTGCAATGGATTCCCTCACGGATTTTTCATATGCATCTTGGGAATTTATTCTAGCAGCCTGCTCTTCAGCAAGCAGTTCTTCCATGGATTTTTGATGAGTATGTCTTTGGGCAAAGTCGTTAACTAAACCCTTAAGCTCATCAACGATTTTCATCAGATTTTGCATTTCTAGAAGAAGTGCTTGATTCATATCGTACTGTGGAGGTTGGTCATAATAAGGTGTGTCAAAATTGTCACAAGGATATGGATTCCCTGATTGACAATCTGAGTTGAAGTGTGGACCTCCACAGTAATCACAACAGTAAAATTGTTGAGGCTGTGAGTCGTATGTGCTAGAGTCATAATCGTTATCGGGAAACTGCTCATAGACAAGCGTGTTTCCCAATTGACAATCAGAACTGTAGGGTGAACCACCACAGTACTCACAACAGTAAAACTGCTGAGAATCATGGTGTGGTAGCTGGTGGAATGAATCAGTGGTGTCATGATAAGAATAGGGATCCTGGTTATAGACAGACCCGTTTCCTGACTCTACCGTGCCACAACTGGGGCAATTGCCACCATTATGAGGATTACCACACCATTGGCAAACCAGAAAGTGTGGATGAGACATAGAAAGAATCAAATGTGTATAGAGGGTGAGGAAATGAGAATCAAAAGGGTAGGAGGGTGAAGAAGGATATTTTTGGTGTTTTTGGAAAACATTTTATACAAATGATAAAGAAAATGTTTTTGTGTTTTTTTGTGTTCGTTGAAAACTGAGTTTAAAATGTTTTCGGGAACGGTTTTGTTTTTATATGAAAATAAGAAGATAATATGAACAAGGGTGGTAAATATACAATGGATGTATATCCCGATTCACTAATCAGAAAAATCATTTAGAATAGCGCGCACACTGTAACAATTCGCAATTTCAGGTTAATAACTATTCCCGGAAAAATTTCACTATTCACTTTTACTATTCATTTTTCCCGAAAATTTTCCCGAAACTTGATTTTTGTTTCTTGGCCTCGAGTGATAAATCATTTCCATGACAAATTAAAAGTTTGACCTTCATAAGCTCATTTTCGTGAAAGTTATTAAGGAATTACACGGAATTACACGTTTTAGGATAAAACGTCATTCAAAAATTCTACGCACAACGAAATTCGGTCGCGTTAATTTTCCCCGTATCAGAAAAATGTTTGACACACTCATGATTTATTTGAGAATAAATCATGACTGAGAAAAACATGACCAAAATAAACCTCGGCCGTGAAAAACTGGAATTTTCAGTTTTAAGCATTTTTACTCAGCCGTAACCTTAGCCTAAACCTGCACCGCATTTCTAAGACGATTTGAGTTTTCAACTTATTAGAAAAAGTCAACATATTTTTCCCTCCTCCTTTGACCAAAAATCATTCCTTGATTTTATAAGTCATTCCTTGATTTTTAGGCTTACGGTTTGATGTCTAAAAGACATTTAATGCCAACCGACACTAGACTGAGCCCAGTCTAGACATTATAAGTCATTTTAAATCATTTTTATCCTATTAGAAAAGTAACATTTTACTTTTCTCAATTTTACGCAATATTCGTACGTTTTACGTATTACGCGTTTTAGACCCGTGTTTCCAGTTTTTAGCAGGGTTTGAGCACCCCAATGGAACCTACCACTCATTTTATATTTTATTATGGAGTATTTTGACAAGTTTAATCATTCTTCCAAGTTTCGTATTTTTACGATACCCGGTTTTACGTTTTGTGACGTAACAACTTACGGTTAGCATTTCCCGGAGTAAAAACTAGCTACATAAGTTAGATAATATCATCCAAAGACCAAGTCACCCTCCTTATCTCATTCAAACAGCCTCTAGGGGGGGGAGTCACACCCTTGTGTGTCTTGATCTCATGCAAAGTGCCCTAGGATTCAACCAAGTGTTCAAGCTTCCTTTGTAAGCTTTGACAAGTCTTGTTAAGTAACCTCCTCACCTTGCTATAAGACCAAACTTATCTCTTTGTTCTCTCATCATAAGCAACGACCAAACACACCTTTTCTTTACCATTTTGATCTTGTATTTGCTAGTTTCATCCATCATAAATTAAACCTTAAGTTCCTTGTTGATTCCAAGTTCCATTTATACTATAAATCATCATAAACAACACCATAATCTCATCATCAATCCTAGGGTTTTCTTGAAGATGATCAAGGTGATTAGGGGCTGAGTATATAATATTCTTACAAGGAATAGATCAAGTCTAACAAAGATTAGCAAGGGTGGTTAAATATTGGAAGCTAAGGATATTGTTGAAGGGTATAGTTCTTGTCCTAGTTCATGTTTCCCTTTTTGAAAGCCAAAAGTTGTAAGCAAAACCCTAACATACTACTTGTTAAATATCATATTCATGCTATTAACATATCATTCATGCTATATATTGTCTTGTTGTCATGTCCATGATGTATAAAAATGAGTAAAACAAGTTATTACAAATGATTGTTAACTTATGTTATTTAAACAAGTAAACTAGTGATTTTTATGAAGAACCACGACCAAAATAGTATAACTATGATATTTGAAACTTACTTACTGTTAAAGAGGACTTAACAAGGAAACCGTAGCAATTTGAACCACCTAAAACGAGTATACGAGTCAAAAGTTATGACGATTTGAAGTTACCAAAACTTTGCGGCAAAGCTGCCAAATACCTTCTGTTACAGAAACATTAAACACGCAAAAAGAGGCATTTATGGTCCGATTCATCAAAAAGCTAAAACACGAAAGTTGTCCGGAACGACGTTTTCGTTTAGGAATAAAGAAGCTCGAGCCCTGAAAACGCTTTCCGAGTGATAATTTTCTTCAAAATCTTAACAGCCCATTTTAGACCAAAGTCACTATATTATAGTTATGATTTACTAAGACCAAGAGGTCTTATGACCTATAATCAAGACCACCACCATGGCTAGAGCCAAGGTCGTGTCTCATGACCTTGGAACAAGGACCAAAGGTCATGGCTAGGCCATGACGAAATGACCATGTAAGCTTACTTAGGCGTAAACATGAAACAAGGAATTGACGATAACTTGAACAAACAATTTGGATCTACTTCACTTAAAAGAACCATGAGTTATTACAAATAAAAATGGTCATACAAGTTATATGAAACATACCCTAATAACAATATTCATGTAATAATAAACTTTCCTAAGTTTATTCAAATATCGGACATGTAACTTTTCGGATCGAAACTTATATACATATATATTTTATCAACTACTACAATAGTAGGGAGCCTCATGTGAGGAGTTCATTAAGTAGGCCGTCGAGATGAGTTGTGGATTTACGAATTAAAGTGTCCTGGCTCCTCGAACGTTTACTAACATGACTTCTGAATTATGCCGGCCCGAACGGTAGTAAACGATATACAAAACATACATGTTTCATAAATCTTTTCTTTCAAAGACTTACATTATACATCATACCACATCATGGACTAAATGCAAGATATTTATATAGGCACTTATTCATATTCTTTACTCCGATCCTAAGTCGCAACATTCTATTATAGGATGCTCGTAGAAACCTTCACGATTCAACCGTTACATTCATTACTTGCTATCTTACTTAAGGTGAGTTCATAGCCCCATTTTCCATTACTTAATTGTTTTACAAACCCTTGAGGGGAATACATGCTATTTTAACCGAGCACAATGTTTTTAAATTGTATGCTTGCCTGATTGTTTTATTATCACTAAGTACCAACCTTGCTAAACCGAGATCCCTTATTATGAACCATTTAATCACTAGCAATAGTGAGCGCAAATATTGTGAATAGGCCTATTGGAATTGACGAATCCCATTTGTATTGACTAAGTTCAAACAAATGCATTAATATTTGAGATTTAGGTATGTTAGCAAAGTACCTACCGGGATAAATCTGCCGATCGATATTGGTACACGTTAACGTTTTGGTGTCATAAGCTTAGTGTATAATACATTTTATGGGCGTATAATAACGTAGCCTACCTGTTTTGTTTTCCAAACATTGGTGTGAGTCTACAGCTCACACTACCAACATATTGTGTTCAAACATTTAACAAACTCTATGAATATCACTCAACCTTTGTGTTGACCTCTCAAGCATGTATTTCAGGTTCATGACGATCAAGGATGGCACGGAAGGGCACGGATACTCAAGAGGGCTATAAATTTTATTATCATTCAAAAACTCATTTAATGTAAATTGTAAACATGGAAACATTTGGGACCTCATTTTGTAATCTCTGATATTTATATAATTTGAATGATAAATCTTTTAAAACGACTCAATTGGAGTTCGTTTTCTATTATTGTGACTATTGTGCCGTCGAGTAACACCCAGTTTGAATTCCGCTGCAATCATGAATTGGGGGTGTTACAGATTGGTACCAGAGCCATGGTTATAGAGAAACGGGTCTAATTGAGACCTAAACTATAACCACATATACGAGCAAAAACATTTTTATAGCTTTCCGCTCTCCGTGTCTTCCATCCTCCAGACGATTATGGACTTAGTAAGCATGTTATGATACACAAACATATTAGTATATTCATATATACCCATTTTGAGCATTTCCCCGTAGACATTTTTATGCTACACAAACATAATTGCATATTAATATATGTACCCTAAACATAATTGAGCATTTCCCCGTAAGCATTAGTATATTGATATATAAACTCGGTTTATTTTCAATCATTTATCTAAACAATGGACTAAACATATCTGCGTATGCCTATTCTAGGGCATTTCGACACAATCACATTCTCCCAATCATGTTCCTACTCCAACATTTTATGTCCAAGACATTGTAACTGATTGCAATGGTCTTTCCTATTTTCCAAGACATTGTATTATACAATGGTCTTAACCATTTCTCAAATGTTTTTGAGTCACACAATGGTCTAACCAACTTCCCAGACATTGTGAATTGCACAATGGTCTAACCTACTTCCGAGACATTGTGCTTTGCGCAATGGTCTCTAGAATTATTCCATCACATATCATTTCATATGATATCAAAAACCCGTCACAACCTATCAATTTCTAAATAGAAACATGAGATTCTAAAGGATAAACTAATCCATCACCTACAAAAGCTAAAGTTCAGCTCTACATTCATCAAAGTTTTCTTCTGAAACCTTCATTATTAAAAGTTCGTGATCCTGGCCAAGTATGTTCTATTTTAGAACTACCTAAACCTTCCTTTCCACACGTACCTACCCGTACTATCTTCTATGCAATGGAATATGAAAACATATGTTACAAGTCTTGTATGGCCGGGACTTGCAATTGAAGGGTTTGACATCGCCTTTGTTTAGTGGACAGTTTCCCGAAAGCAACGGACATATCAAAAGTATATCTAATTTAGGTATTTGAAAATTTTATTGAACCTTGGCTAAATATAGACTAGTCACCTATATTTAACCTAGGGACAGTGGAATATAGTCTGACTAACTATATTCGACTTAAAATTTTCAAATACTGAGAGTAGTTGTACTAGGGTTATGTTTAGGTTGATTTCCTACTTGAACTCGATAAACCACCAGAATACATTAAAACGATCTAGAGACACGATAGTGCCTTACCACTCAGCAAAATCTTTACACCTTATTTGTATGATCTAATTTCATTCTTGAAATTTTTCATTTATAAGATAATCCGAACTACTATCTTGGGATAGTTATCAATTCTTCTCTTCATCCCGTGGAAGTACCATCCTGTTTAGGATACCATTACGTCATAAACCTTTAAAATCTCTTAAAATTTTAAAGCAAACTTTACATCTCTACCAATATTAACATTAAGCATACACTACGCACTTTTGTTCATCAACATATCACATCATTATCTTCACAACCGTTGCAACCACAAACTCATTAACAGATCTTGATGCACTTTTAAAGCTCAAATCATCCTTAGTTACACCACAAGCACCCTCACCAGCTTTACAAGATTGAATATTCATCTTGTACTTTTGGAACACCAGTATCATCTCATAATACACTACCTTGTAACTCACCGGCTAATTGTGAATGTTGTGTTGGGAATTCTTAAGTAGGATGATTTGTAATTATTTGAATGGATTGGGATGCCTTTTCATTTAAATAGAGAAATTGTAAATCACCGACCCATAAGTTTATATTTCCCTATTTACATTGTTTGAGATGCCTCTCTATGTAAATAAAGAATTATAAACAAGTGGGCTTAATTGTATCCGAAATAACATAAGCATGAAGTCAATAAACACTAGGTACAATGACCGATTACCTACTAGACTATGATTGCAATTACTATCTCAATTCCTATTAATATTCGACTGCTATATCAATTTCCTTTGATATTCGACTATTACCATACCTTTCCTACATAAAAGTAAGCCTCATCCTACGCCATACACTGAAATGACAAATCAAATTACATCACCGGTAATCCCAGACTTTAGTCCTCATAAGTAACCACACCTTTTCATCAACACCACTCCAACATATAACACACAAAGAACTTCGGGATGAAGTTCCCCGTAAGGGGTAGAGACTGTAACAATTCGCAATTTCAGGTTAATTACTATTCCCGAAAAAATTTCACTATTCACTTTTACTATTCATTTTTCCCGAAAATTTTCCCGAAACTTGATTTTTGTTTCTTGGCCTCGAGTGATAAATCATTTCCATGACAAATTAAAAGTTTGACCTTCATAAGCTCATTTTCGTGAAAGTTATTAAGGAATTACACAGAATTACACGTTTTAGGGTAAAACGTCATTCAAAAATTCTACGCACAACGAAATTCGGTCGCGTTAATTTTCCCCGTATCAGAAAAATGTTTGACACACTCATGATTTATTTGAGAATAAATCATGACTGAGAAAAACATGACCAAAATAAACCTCGGCCGTAAAAAACTGGAATTTTCAGTTTTAAGCATTTTTACTCAACCGTAACCTTAGCCTATACCTGCACCGCATTTTTAAGACGATTTGAGTTTTCAACTTATTAGAAAAAGTCAACATATTTTTCCCTCCTCCTTTGACCAAAAATCATTCCTTGATTTTATAAGTCATTCCTTGATTTTTAGGCTTACGGTTTGATGTCTAAAAGACATTTAATGCCAACCGACACTAGACTGAGCCCAGTCTAGACATTATAAGTCATTTTAAATCATTTTTATCCTATTAGAAAAGTAACATTTTACTTTTCTCAATTCTACGCAATATTCGTATGTTTTACGTATTACGCGTTTTAGACCCGTGTTTCCAGTTTTTAGCAGGGTTTGAGCACCCCAATGGAACCTACCACTCATTTTATATTTTATTATGGAGTATTATGACAAGTTTAATCATTCTTCCAAGTTTCGTATTTTTACGATACCCGGTTTTACGTTTTGTGACGTAACAACTTACGGTTAGCATTTCCCGGAGTAAAAACTAGGTGATTAGGGGATGAGTATATAAGATTCTTACAAGGAATAGATCAAGTCTAACAAATATTAGCAAGGGTGGTTAAATATTGGAAGCTAAGGATATTGTTGAAGGGTATAGTTCTTGTCCTAGTTCATGTTTCCCTTTTTGAAAGCCAAAAGTTGTAAGCAAAACCCTAACATACTACTTGTTAAATATCATATTCATGCTATTTACATATCATTCATGCTATATATTGTCTTGTTGTCATGTCCATGATGTATAAAAATGAGTAAAACAAGTTATTGCAAATGATTGTTAACTTATGTTATTTAAACAAGTAAACTAGTGATTTTTATGGAGAACCACGACCAAAATAGTATAACTATGATATTTGAAACTTACTTACTGTTAAAGAGGACTTAACAAGGAAACCGTAGCAATTTGAACCACCTAAAATAAGTATACGAGTCAAAAGTTATGACGATTTGAAGTTACCAAAACTTTGCGGCAAAGCTGCCAAATACCTTCTGTTACAGAAACATTAAACACGCAAAAAGAGTCATTTCTGGTCCGATTCATCAAAAGGTTAAAACACAAAAGTTGTCCGGAACGACGTTTTCGTTCAGGCAAAAAGAAGCTCGAGCCCTGAAAACGCTTTCCGAGAGATAATTTTCTTCAAAATCTTAACAGCCCATTTTAGACCAAAGTCACTATATTATAGTTATGATTTACTAAGACCAAGAGGTCTTATGACCTATAATCAAGACCACCACCATGGCTAGAGCCAAGGTCGTGTCTCATGACCTTGGAACAAGGACCAAAGGTCATGGCTAGGCCATGACGAAATGACCATGTAAGCTTACTTAGGCGTAAACATGAAACAAGGAATTGGCGATAACTTGAACAAACAATTTGGATCTACTTCACTTAAAAGAACCATGAGTTATTACAAATAAAAATGGTCATACAAGTTATATGAAACATACCCTAATAACAATCTTCATGTAATAATAAACTTTCCTAAGTTTATTCAAATATCGGACATGTAACTTTTCGGATCGAAACTTATATACATATATATTTTATCAACTACTACAATAGTAGGGAGCCTCATGTGAGGAGTTCATTAAGTAGGCCGTCGAGATGAGTTGTGGATTTACGAATTAAAGTGTCTGGCTCCTCGAACGTTTACTAACATGACTTCTGAATTATGTCGGCCCGAACGGTAGTAAACGATATACAAAACATACATGTTTCATAAATCTTTTCTTTCAAAGACTTACATTATACATCATACCACATCATGGACTAAATGCAAGATATTTATATAGGCACTTATTCATATTCTTTACTCCGATCCTAAGTCGCAACATTCTATTATAGGATGCTCGTAGAAACCTTCACGATTCAACCGTTACATTCATTACTTGCTATCTTACTTAAGGTGAGTTCATAGCCCCATTTTCCATTACTTAATTGTTTTACAAACCCTTGGGGGGAATACATGTTATTTTAACCGAGCACAATGTTTTTAAATTGTATGCTTACCTGATTGTTTTATTATCACTAAGTACCAACCTTGCTAAACCGAGATCCCTTATTATGAACCATTTAATCACTAGCAATAGTGAGCGCAAATATTGTGAATAGGCCTATTGGGATTGACGAATCCCATTTGTATTGACTAAGTTCAAACAAATGCATTAATATTTGAGATTTAGGTATGTTAGCAAAGTACCTACCGGGATAAATCTGCCGATCGATATTGGTACACGTTAACGTTTTGGTGTCATAAGCTTAGTGTATAATACATTTTATGGGCGTATAATAACGTAGCCTACCTGTTTTGTTTTCCAAACATTGGTGTGAGTCAACAGCTCACACTACCAACATATTGTGTTCAAACATTTAACAAACTCTATGAATATCACTCAACCTTTGTGTTGACCTCTCAAGCATGTATTTCAGGTTCATGACGATCAAGGATGGCACGGAAGGGCACGGATACTCAAGAGGGCTATAAATTTTAATATCATTCAAAAACTCATTTAATGTAAATTGTAAACATGGAACCATTTGGCACCTCATTTTGTAATCTCTGATATTTATATAATTTGAATGATAAATCTTTTAAAACGACTCAATTGGAGTTCGTTTTCTATTATTGTGACTATTGTGCCATCGAGTAACACCCAGTTTGAATTCCGCTGCAATCATGAATTGGGGGTGTTACACACACCTCCCCGGCAGCGGCGCCAAAATTTGATTGATGCTAAACCACCAACTTATATTGACCAGGGAATGGTCAACAAAGTCAAATAGCTTAGATCAATGCTCCGCGGAATATAGTGGTTTCCCCGGGTCGTTATGTCCCGACGAGGTGTGAATGGTTATAAAACGGTTCTATGATCGGGTGAATTTGGACAGGAAAAGGTTTGTGAGTGATTAAACTAAGGAATCTACAAGGAATAGCTTAAATAAGCTATATGAATAAGACTGGAAAGTAGGAAAAACCAGAAACGTTTAAAACCTAAAAACGCGTACGTACGTTTAAATAAAACGTAAACGTACGAAATAAAAAGTGAAAACTGAAATCTAAAAACACTCAGGGGGTGAAAATGACTTTTTACAAACTAAAAGGTAAAAGAAAATTTTTGGAAAAAGAAAATAAATTTTAACACTAATTAATTAAATACTATTTAATACTTATTATTAATATTTAAAACACTTAAATATAATTTAATACTAATTAAATACTAGAAAAATGAAAATAAAATTTCTAAAATTATAAAATAACTAAAAACAAGTTTTAAAAATAAAAATAAGTATTTTTGTCTTTTTGTGGTTTTTCTATTAATTAATTACTAATTAATTATTAATTATCTAATTAATTATTAATTATCTAATTAAACTATTTTAAATTAAGAAAAATAAAAAATGAAGAGTAAAAATTCTAATAAAATTTCTAAAAATGTTTTATAACATATAAAAGCAAAAAAAATATAAAAACTAGGTTTCACTTAATAAAAACTAATTATGCTATTTTAAACTAATAATTAATTAATAATTAATAAAACTAAGATTAATTCTAATAAATACTAAATAATAAAATAAAAATCTGAAAACATTATTATAAATACTTTAATATAATAGGAATTTAAGAAAAATATAAAAAAGCTAAGTTCTTAATAAAAATATAAAAATGAAAATTAAAATTTAAATAAAATTAAATAGAAACTATCACTTAATATTAAATTGTTTTTTTTCTGGATTTTTATTTTAGAAAACTATTTTATAACTAAAAAAACAAAACTTTTGTGAAAACAAGTTTTCTACAACTTAAAATTAAGCACAATATAAGCTTATTGTTGTGACAGTTGACTTTGGTCAACTGTCAAGAGAAAATGGTGATGCAGACAACTAGGTGGGCCCACAATGGATGATTCAGGCTTAAATGAGTTATGTGAGCAAGTATAAGCCAGATTAAGCACAATTGGACCACTGAATAAGCACTTATATCAAATAAGCACTTCCAAAAATCAACTCCCACACAGATTTTGGGACAAAGTTTAAGGGCTAATGCAGGTGGGGTCCGCAGGTCTAGAGGTCAAACTAATGGTCAACATAGGAAGCCCACCAGGGGGGGGTTGAAAGGTGCAAAGATTGGGGCATGAGACCCACTGGGTTGATCAGAAAACCACCACCAAGTGGTGGTGGTAGGGTGGGTGTTGCTGATGCAGGGCACACAGCCCCCTGCAGGTGTGTTTGGGCACTTGTGGGACCCAACAGAAAAATCACAAAAATCCCAGGATGCTGAGACCTCAAAGATGAGCTGGTAGGCTATACACACAAGGAATTTCACATCCTAGATCCAAGCACACAATTCACATAAATTCTTGCAAGAATTGAAAAAAACTGAAAACATGAACATTTGACTTTTTGCAAAAACTTAGGACTTTGACTTTGGCCAATTTTGATTGATCAAATCTTACTGAAATGTATATGTTATGCTACAACAAGGTTAAATATAGCTAAAGGAACAATTTATAATCACAATGGGTGAGTTTTGAGACCCAAGAACCTCAACAGTTAACTGTTGAGGTGATTTGGTGGAGATTTTGACTTTGGGTTGTTAAAAACTGGATGTAAAGGTTTGTTAAACCTTACTAAACATAATGTAGTATTTCTACACTAAAACAACAACAAAATAACAACTAGAATAGGTAGTACATAGCTGATCCAAACACCCCCTTACTAAACTGAAATGACAGATTAACAAAGCAAATGACCAAACTAAACCATGAACTCAACTAATTACTATATACTAAGCTTATAAAAACTTAAATGAACAGAAAAGAACAAGCAAATACCACATATTTCACTTATTAAGTAATACAAGGAAAATGGGTACAATTCCTTACATTCAAATCCAAGTGAGCTGAGGATTAGGAATCAAGAAACCAAACCACTACCTAATTACTCACCATGAGTTCTAAACCATGAAAGATCCACAATCCACTGATTCCATTGCTTCCTCCATTACCTTTTTGTATTTGTGAATTTAGACTATTTTCTTGGATTTTTGAGATTATTTGGATTTGTGAACTAAACTTGTTTAAACTTACTTAGAAAACTTGAGAAAGCTTATAACTAAGCTGAGTTTAGCTTAAGCAAACAATAAATAACGCTTATAACAACCACAGAATTATTTGAGATTTTAACTAAAAATGGTGAAAACTGACTTTTATAAAGATAACTGATATTGAGCTTAAATAAATATGGAATTACATTTAAGGAACTGAGTTCAAGCCTTTAAAACTAGTTTCAACAACTAAAAAATTACATTACATGATTTCGACCTAAAAATTACACTAGGAAAAACTCAACACTAACTACTTTCTTTGCTTCCCTTCTTCTTGACTTTTATAGCTCTTGCAGGCTTTTTCTTTCCTTCCCACCACAATTATGATCCGTTGGATGAATAAATTTGATCATAGCCGTCAAAAAGGTTTTGGCGGGAAACGTATTTTTGACCAAATTGGGTGGGTTTGGTGAGGCAGGTTGGGGTATTAATGAGGAGGGGGAGATTGGTAAGGGAATTAATGAAGGTTGCTTGTGTTTGGTGATAAAGTGAGAGGTGGGGGGGACATGAAGCTGGAAAGGTGGAAGGGAAGATGGGTGAACAGTGTTTGGAGGGTGAGGGTGTTGTTTGACCTGGTCAAACGAACCAGGTTTATTAGTTTTAGGGTTTGGGCCAGTTTGGTGGGCTTGGGGGTGTTAATTTGGATCAGGCCTGGTTTGGGGTGGTATTTGGATTTGGTATCAAAAGGGTCCATTTGGTAAGCATAACAAATCACAAGGACCATTTTTGTAATTAATGAAAAGTGAGGGGCTGCAAATGTGATTTTTTGAAAATATCCACCAGGGTTAATTTTGATAAAATTTGAATATTATAAGGACAAAAATTAATATTTTCCAAAATTAAAATACCCGGGGACCAAAATTGTCATTTTTGAAAGTTTAGGGGTTAAACTTGCCATTTTGTGAAAATCTTTTATCCAAGGACCAATATTGAACATTTTGAATTTCCAAGGACTAAAAATGATTTTTCATCCAAAAATATCCCACCAGGGACCAAATCTGTCAATTACTGAAACTCCAGGAACCAAACTGTAAATTTCCAAAACTTTTCCAATTTTTCACCAAAGGACCAAATATGACAATTTATGATTTCAAAATGACCTTTGGTGATAATTTTCTATATTTTGAATATCCAGGGACTAGTTTTGTCATTTTTTTAAAAGTTGGGGGACTGAAACTGCCAATTTTGCAAACTTTGTACATTTTTCATCTGTTTTTGCTCATTTTGCATCTAAAACATATAAAACACAATTTTGAAATATTTTTAGTATTTTGATGCATTTCTGAGTGTTTTTGAATATTTTGCAGTTCAGATTAGACCAAAAATGATGAGTGTTTGAGCACTCATCAGTATCCTTCGTTATTTAAAAGGGACTAGTAATATCGGATTATCTTTTGAGAAAAGTCGTGCTAGTCCAAATGGAATTGTAGGATATGTTGATTCCGATTATGCGGGTGACCTCGATGCAAGAAAGTCTCTTTCCTCGTATATTTTTTCACATTGTGGTTCTGCTATCAGTTGGTATTCGTCTTTACAAGCTATCATAGCTTTGTCAACCACAGAGGCGGAATATATTTCTTCTACCGATGGAGTGAAGGAGGCTATATGGCTTCGAGGAATGGTAAATGAACTTGGTCTATCTCAAAATGTACTTGTTGTATACTGTGACAATCGAAGTGTTGTGCATTTAACTAAAAACAACAAGTTTCATTCCAAGACCAAACATATCGAAGTGAGACACCATTTTGTACGAGATATTGTTGAAAAAGGAGAAGTTCTAGTTGATAAAATACATACCAATGACAATCCTGCTGATATGTTGACAAAAGTTCTCACCCCAACTAAGTTCAAAAATTGCCTGGACTTAGTTGGTGTTAACGGTGTTTGATACCCTTCGGGGTGCGGCGACGACAACTATGAAGAGTTATGGCTTTTGGTTCAAGGTGGAGATTGTTGGAATCGTGTCCCAAAAGCAGTAGGACTTCATTCCTATTTGGGATAATTATTATTTAGTCATTATCATATTTGGACTACAGGATGGCTACTGATATTCCTAGGAATTGTATCCTAGTTATTCTAGGATTCTTCTCTATATAAATAGAGCCCTATGCATTTCTTCCAATACACACATACATTCGAATCATCACCTCCATAGCTGCTAATCCCTATTTTGTTTAAGAGTTCCTGAGAATTGTTTAGTTATTTTTGCATACTTCTACTGGCCTATATACCATTGAAGGTTTGTACTCAGTTTTTGATATAGTGGATTTTGTGGTCGTCGCCCATGGTTTTTTCTCCCATTAAATTGGGGGTTTCCACGTAAATCGTTTGTGTTCTTTGTTTATTATTATCGTTACTTTGTTTGGTTGATTATTGGTTTAGGTTTAATCTTCGCTTCCGTGTAAGCTCCATAACCACAACAGGTGTATTGCTTAGTAGTGTTAATCTGAATTCGCAATCATACTACACACATTGAGTGGTGTATTGCTTACATGATATCAACAATTAGCAACACACAATGTATATGCAATTGATACTAAATAGAGGCTATACAATCTATTATCTCAACATCAAAATTCACACGTAAAGTAAATACATGACTCTGCTTAACACCATTCGATGCAAATAATGTGGGGCTTCTGTATTTTGTTGAAACACGTTAACAAACTTACACACGAGTAACACTATTCTCAGTGTAACAAGTAAACATGAAACCAAGTACATGGAGTGACGAGGGTCGGATCCCAACTTTGCAAAACATTAGTAGGATCAGTTAATTGTGTCTTAAAGGCATTTAATGCATCACCTGTATTAGACATATAAATTTGATTACGAGCTAGATTAGCAGAACTAAATCAATGAAGATTTATTACAGACCTTCATAAATTTCAAGGAAAATGATTCCAGTTAAGGTTACCAATTGCAGTTACTTATGAAGTACTAAACTTGAATAGGAAACACAATTAAAACTAGGAATCATGTAAAAAAGACAGCCTTCATCATTCCCGTATACTTTTGACAAATTATACAACCCAAAAGTAAAACAATAATGATGATCAAATAAAAAGTCCGATCCATTTCCAGCGAACTAAAATCCTAGAGTACTTATCAACTACTCAATAAGATAAAAAAAACTAACATAAAAACGAAAGTAGCTAAACCCATAAAATCCAAGTCAACGAAAAAGTCTTGAACATGGCACTTGCGAAGTAATTTCATGTGGGTCTGTACTATTAGGTACATGCTAAGCTGCATGGAGTATTGGCTGGGGCAAGTCTTTGTGTAGTCAATGATTCTATTTTTCTTCTAACAAGACAACTGGTTGTAGGGACATTTGAGAAAGTAGCGTATGTGGTGAGATAATTTAGTCGAGTCCTTTTCTGGAAAAATGTAGTATTAAAAATTTAATTGATGACTTACAAAAGATATGCTGAAACTACCAACTGTACGTATTTATACATAATACAAGCATGATATTTCAGGAATACAGTTTCTACAAATTAAAAAAAAAAAAAAAGTATAATTTCAAAGATTAGAAAAAAAATTGATCGGAATCTAGGTTTGGTCACCAGAATCTGTGTTTCATCACCGGAGAAGATGAAGATGAAGGGTAAAGGGTGGTTGTGTGGTGGTGGTGCTAGAGGGTGGTGGTGATGATGCCGGTTGTGTGGTGGTGGTGCAAACTCAAAAGAAAATAAAAGTGGGAAAGAAGACAAGGGTAAGTTAGTCATTTCGTATAAGGTTTGACTTTGACTAACGGGTTTCAGTAACGAGCATTAGCAAAAATGGGGAATTTGCAACTACAGTAACAGTTCAAGGGCATAACTCACAAAAAATTGAAACGTTAGGGAAATTTCTCGCAAAAATCGCAAAGTTTAAGGACATTTTTTTGCAGTTTACTCGACAAATAAATACCTCCATTATGGTGCATAGGGCTGATCATAGTCCAAAAACCGGACCGACCAGGAATGGACTAGACCGAAAACCGGTTTGGTCCCAAAGTCCAGACCGAGGACCGGACCAAAATGTTCAGTCCATGTCCGGGTCGGTCCCCGGTCCGGTCGTCGGTCGGTCCGGTCCAAGCATAATACTCGGTTCTTTGTAAGACCGGACTGGACCGGACCAAGGACCGAAAATGAGTTAAAGGGTGGACTAAGGACCGGACCGAAATATGTTTGGTCCGGTCGGTCCGGTTTGGTTTGGTTTCTCGGCTTGATACGGTCCGTCCTCTATAATGCTCGACCCTAATAGCACACCAACCTAACATAAATCGGTAAATCCTTTTGCACCAAAAACTTTCTTCACTTGTTTACCTTAGTTATTATTATTATTATTATTATTATTATTATTATTATTATTATTATTTCGAAAACAAAAAATTTCGATGTTTGATTCTCGTATCAATGTACTAAACGTCACTTATCATTTTAATAATCATTTCCCTATACCACAGCATCAAACACACCCTTTCTATTCCAAATACCTTTTACTTAGTTTTTAGATTAGAAAAATACTATATCCACATATATTTTACTGAGCTGTATACGAGGGTGTGCGAGGTGTGCTATTGCACAGAGCCTCAAATTTTCAGAGGCCTCAAAATATATACCCGTTATATATCTAGGGCCTCAAAACTCACTCCCAATAAAAATTGTTAACATTGTACAATCTTATGTCCTATGCATATAATTTTAAACTTAAGATTGATTATCAAAATACTATGTTTTTTGTTTCAATAGTTGGTATAATATATTTTTGACCATCGCATATAGTTATCGTATAAGCTTTTGCACAAGGCCCTCGTTCGCTTACCTATGCCACTAATATTTTACTAGAAAACAATTTCACTATTGGGCAATTAAAAAAACAGAGGGAGTCTTTATACGTTAAATTTATCATGCCACATCAGTTAGCTAGTGAAAATGTTTGTAAAATTTATATGGATGTCAGTGATATCATGTCATGTTTCTTTATAAAATCATATTCGTATTTTCAATACCTATTATCTCACAAGTGTTAAATTGTATTTTCTCAAATTTTGAATTATTTATCTACATTTATTTATAAAATGCCATTTTTTTCATGTTGCAGACCCAAAAAATTATACCTAAGCAATCAATAATTATGGATTATTCCTCTCTTTACTTGAAAGTTGAAGAGACAACATGCCATTATCTTTTATGGTCAACTATGCACGCTTCGTCAGGCTCTTTTCTCATAGTTCATACCACATATATCATTTATGCATATTTTTGTTGTGTTCAAGAGATTGTTGATATGCATTCTTTAAAGGTATATAGTGCTGTAGTTTTTTCTCCTCCATCTTTCGGTTTTAATTTTATCAAACAAAGACCAAATACTATAAGCAACATTCACAAATTTTTGTAAAGATGTTGATATTTGCTATTGTTGAAATTATGATATCATGACATTCATATAAAATAAACCAAACACATCAAGTGAGCATAGCGGAAGCAATTATAACAAGATCATATAACATGTAATTAATTAATCAATATTAAATAGTAAACGTACCTTTGTGATTCTAGCCCGAACAAGAATCAATTGCAATCTTCAAATCAAGAACCCTAATTAGGGTTTATGTGGATTACAAGAATTACCCCTTATCTCTTTTGTAATTCAATCCAAGAATCAAACAATAGTGTGTTTGAATCACGTTCTTGTACACACGTACTAATTCAAGAAAAAGTTTATGCAAGTAAATAAAACACAAAACTTAGTTTGATCAATAAAATCAAATCCCTTATGGGATTGTTTGATGGATCGATTATTAGACAAAGAGAAGGAGAGAAAAACACCAAGATGTGTGTGTACAAGTTATGAGAAACAATGAATCTTTGGTTTGTATTTATACTAATGAATACTTGGAGCTCAAGGCAATAAGGAGGTGGAACTCCTTCTAGAACTTTCTTGACCTTCCAAATATTCACAAGTATTACTTTCCTAATCTTCGTTAATAGGTCATTAGTCATTTATCATTAAATACTAATTACTATTATTAGTTTTGTGTTTATTAATAATTACTTATAACATTTATAAATAATTATTTCTTTTTCTCTTCATACGTATTGTGTGCAATCCCGTGATCTCGAGTTCGATCCTAACATACGACTACTAAAATAATGTCCATAATCTAACAGCTCCCACTTGGACATATTTTAATAGTGTAATCACATCGGTTAGCGTCTTGCAACACGCCGATGCCTCTAGTACGATCTCGAGTAAGGCTCCTGGAAAAACCTTTTAATGATTTCTCATTATTATTATCCTTTTGTTTCTAATACCTTGTTAATAAGGATATGGATTAAAGTCATTCCTTAATTAACCATTCTGTTTCTCGTTGTTTGTGATTGATCAAGATTACCAAATCTTCTGAACATATTCAGGGGAGATCTTGGGTGTGGCCACACATACATCTTACCAACCATACGAGGGGCCCAGCAGTATTAAACTCCAAAAATAAATTTGAAGGAACAAATTATATCTTGACTACAAGCAAAACCCACAAACTTTGTGTTGGGAATTATACTAACAGTTACCACGGCTAGTGAAGATGTTACAACTGCAGAAGATTGTACTTGCAGTGGAAACTCATTACCACTGCAAGAACAAATATTACCACTGCTTACTTGATAACTGTTAGAGAAACGCGCTTAGATAAATATAGAAAAGATCTTGTGTATATCTTATTCTATTAGCATTATACTTATCTTGTAGAAGAGGACTCCTTGCTGTATAAAAGGAGATCCTAGGTTATAGTTAGAATATATCTTTCTAATACGTTTTTCCTAGAGCTTCAAGGTGTAACCCTAGTGATATCATAGATCACTCGTATTATTATCATTAATAATATTGGAGCTATTTGTTTGTTACATACATTGTTCTCACATACATACAACTGTTTCATTCACAATCAATCTTCTAAGTATCATTAAGTTGATTCCGCATACTTAGTGGTATCACTCAAAGTATCAATATTAACACAAGTTCAAGGTGTTCACGATCCAACAAGTGGTATCAGAGCCAGGCTTTGATATTTTGATTTAGAAGACCCTATGGCAGACTCAAAAGAAACAATGGAGACAGAAACAAGCCAATCAAACATTGCTGCAAAGCTTCCTAAGCTTAAGATAAATGACTTTGAAATGTGGAGGCTTATGATAGAACAATTCTTTATGGTTCAAGACTACACATTATGGGAGATTATTATGTGTGGAAATTCATTCAAACCTGGTACAACTGTAGAGCAGGTTGGTGACAAGACAGTAACAAAAGTTAACACTGGTCCTGTCACTAATGAAGAAAGAAGTCAACTGAAGAATGATTTGAAGGCTAGAGGTTTGTTATTGATGGCTCTACCCAGAGAACAAGTTCTGGCTTTTAGCAAATACAAGTCTGCAAAGACTCTTTTTGATGAGATCTGTGAAGTGTTTGGTGGTAATGATTCTACCAAGAAGAATCAAAAGACTTTACTGAAGCAGACTTATGAAAACTTTGGTTCAACAAGTAATGAATCTCTTGATAGCATATTCACAAGGCTACAAAAGATTGTTACTCAACTCACTGCTTTTGGAATTGAGGTGGAAAAGGAAGATCTCAATCTTAAATTCCTAAGAAGCCTACCTTCTGAGTTTGACACCAATGTTGCTGTTTGGGAAGATAAGCCAGATCTAGAGACCATGAAGCTTAATGATGTGTACAATAACTTCAAAGTTATTGAACAAAGATTAAAGAAAGCTGGCAAATTAAGAACAAGTTCTGCAAGTGTATCACTCATATCATCATCAATTAATGATAGTTCAGATGAAGAAAGTGATAGTGATGATGACAGTGGTAACATGATTGTTTCCACTGGTAATGGAAGTGTTTCCACTAGGAGCTCAAAGAAACAGGTTGCAGGACTAAGTGATGCTACTTTCTATGCCTTTATATCAAGCCAAGTGGGTGGTTCAATTCTCAATCATGAGGATTTGGATCAAATTGATGAAGATGATATGGAGGAGATGGACATTAAATGGCAGGTGGCATTACTAAGCTTAAGATCAAAGAAGTTCTGGAAGAAGACAGGGAGAAAGATAAATATAAGTGGCAATGAGACTGTAGGTTTTGACAAAAAGAAGGTAGAGTGCTATAATTGTCACAAGATGGGGCACTTTGCAAGAGAATGTAGAAAACCAAGGAAATCTGATAACAAGTCAACTTGGTACAAGAAGGACAAGAATAAAGAACCTACAACAGAAGAGCCAAAGGTGCTATTGGCTATTGATGGAGTGAGCTTTGATTGGAGCTTTATGACTCAGGATGGAGAAGATGATTCAGAATCTGCAATGCTAGCTACTGAGCATGCACTCATGGCTTTCTCTGACACTGAGGTACATACTGATAATGCTTGTTCTAAAAACTGTAAGGCCTTAAAAGAGTTAGAGATCTCTAAAACACAATATGATGCACTGATGCTAGATTTACATCATACAAATTATAACTTAGCAAATCATAAAAGAGGTCTAGGTGTTTTAGAAAAACAGATAGAGCATTATAGGGCAAATGAATCTAAGTTCAGTGATGACATTGCTGTGTTAAAAAGAGACTTAGATTTTTATGTTGAAGTGAATAAAGCTCTTAGGGAAGAGATTGAAAAAGTTAAGAAGGCTAGTGAGAACATTCAGATAACTAATCAAACACTAGACCATCAATCTAAGAGCATTAGCAAAATTTGGGAAGCCCAAGTTGTGAGCAAAGCTAAATCAGGTCTTGGATACAAATCTGTTCCACCACCTCTAAGAGGTGTTCCAACACCTCCTGGCATTGACCTAGCTCACACAGGTTTAGAAGAATTTCAGGATCTACCTATGACCTATGGACCAAAATTTGTTAAACCAGTTGAAACTGAAAAGGTTCAGGTTGAGGTTGAGACTTTTGATAGTGCTAGTGACTCATCTCTTAAAGATGAATGTTTGAATGTTGAGTCTAAAACTAGTGTTCCTGAAAATGTTAAAGTAGAGGAAAGAAAAAGTATTCCTGAAGTAGTCAAAGAGAAGCCTAAGACACAGTCAAATTACACTAGGCCTACTACTAGGTATGCAGAGATGTACAGGGATAGGTCTAAATCTCCTAGAGGGAACATGAGAAGTTGGAATCATGTTAAAACTAGGCAGTTTGGTAGTGATTTTGTGTTCAACAATAAGGCCTGTCATATTTGTGGTAGCTTTGATCACCTTTCCTATACTTGTAACTACCACATGGGAAGAAGGGAAGTTTTTGGGAATACTAGGGTGAATGGACATATTGCTAACAACTTTACTCACCCAAACCCTCTAAGCAAGATGGTTCCCAGGTCTGTTTTGCTTACCACTGGCATTAAACCTATTTCCACTGCTAGACCAGCAGTTGCCACTGCCAGTAGTAAAAACAGAGTTTATCCTAAGTCTCCTGTCACTACTTTTGTTAAATCTTATCAAACAGGGAAAAAGACTTATTTTGAAAAGAATGATCACAAGAATCACATGTGGAGACCCAAATTTACTAATCCAACAGTTTCCACTGCTAGTGTCACACCCCCAATTTACCTGACTTGCAGCGGAATGGAATACCTGGGGGTGTCTGTCATAGCACCACAGTTACAGTTACATTGAACGACCTAAAGTGTCGTTTGGAAAATACTGCATTTGATCATTGAAATAATCCAGAGTTTACAAAATGAGGTCCCCAAAATGTGTTGCATGTTTATGAAAAACAAGTCATACTAGATCAAATATTTACATAAGTGCATGAAATAATGATGAGACGCGTCGACTCAGCGACTCCATGAAGGTCCAAATGCATGTCACATGAGCTACCTTAATAACCTGAAATACATTGCTAAAACGTCAACACGAATGTTGGTGAATTCCATAGGTTTATAAAATGTAATGATGTACGGCCACCACAAGTAAAAGTGCAAGATAAAAATCTCATGAAAATTGTACAATAGACCTTAAGCTCATGACACCGAAGCTATGACTGATGAAACTATGCCCCTCCTGAATGTTCTGCCGAAACACTCAAATGTAAAAGACATGACATGCATCCGCTTACTGTTGGTAATCACTACCACGGATGGAGGCGTCACCCTCGATAGATCTATCCACTCACTCTCGCTTACCGGTAAATTAACGGTTCATGATGTTACAGGGGACTTATCAAATGGCAAGGTAACTTAAGCAATGTACATATGTTTGAATACTTGGGCTCGTACTAAAATGATTGATGCAATGTATTCCCCCCGTGGGATTTGAAAACAATCAAAAATGTTGAATTGAAAACGGGGCTATGAAAACTCACCTTAACTGGTGAAACTGTGATGAAGTGAAATGAACACCAATGAACAATTAGCTGCCGCAACCCAATATGATGGTACCATGAACATGTAATGAGCTGAAAAAACAAGGCGCGCACACTAGCCGCAACCTAATATGAATGATGAACGATCTACTTTAGATCATGAAATGATGTTATGAATGTCCATGCACATGTTTCCTATACCACTCTACTCTTTGAAAAACACTTGTTGTTATCAAAAGTATATATTCCAAGACTTAGGAAAAATATGGCTATTAGAAAAATAAACTAGTTGCAATATATATACTTATATATATATATATCGTATGTACCAATGTTTGTGTTGAAATCCTCGGTTTGAAATCCTTGAAATAACGCCTTGTACTAAATGAAAATATACTTGTAATCACTAATACATCATTAGTTATGAAATTGGGTACTTGGTTAATATTTCTAGAAAATCTAGAATTTAGTACGTAGTGTTATTATTATTATTTCTAAAAACTGCCAATTATAGAGGATTTTTGCCGATATTGAAACGTGAATATCTTTGTCGTTATAAGCCCGTTTTACTTGTTCTTTATATCCATGGTTACGTCTTAACATGTAGTAATATATTTTGGAAAGCTTGACCCCTCCGGGTTACATCTAAAGTCTCTTTTTGTCCGACGAAAAACGTCCAACAGCATGTATTTTTCCGGAAAATAGTTTTCGTCAATAAACTTGCAAAAATCATAACTTCTTCGTTATAAACTCTTTTTAATCCGTTCTTTCGCCTACGGATTCGTTTTTGAAAGTATTTTCTAAAAATTTTGCCAAAGTTTCATTTGTGTTTACTGATTTTCCAGATTTTACCAAAATGGGACAGCATGTTTATAAACTTGTTAGAAATCCATTTCCAAGGTTCAAAACTAGTTTTTACTTCAACCAAATCTCTTGCAAACACCACAAATCTATACTAATCCTACCATACACCTTCTTTGGGTGCCATGGGTTCCTAATGACTAGTAATCAAGTTGATTTAACAAATGAACACCTAAAACCAATTCTAGGGTTTGTATGATCAAAAAGTATACAAAAATAAAGTGGTATAGCTAGTTTGTGCATGAAATTAAGCATGAATACTATAAGATACATATGTTAATTAGATGAAAACATGAAAATAAATTTGAATACTCACTTTGAAATAATAGGTGGTGAGATGATGAAAAACCTTGGATTACTTGTGTTTTTGTGTTATGATTCTTAATTAGGATGATGAAATGAACAACTTTGATGCTTTATACTTTGAAAAATAATGGATTGATCTTGGATCATGGGGAAAGTCGTGGGTTTTGGGGTGGGGGAGATGAGAAAAGTGAGTTTTATGATTCTTGGAAATTGTTATGTTATGTGATAAGTGTTTTTGGAAGATATTTGTATAAGTTTATAATGTATAATACTAGTACATAAGCATGAGGTTAAAAATAAATCACATGGTGTCTAGGGTAAGCTCATGGCCGGTTTTCAATGTACCAAGGAGTAGCAAAGTCGGTTTTGGTCACTTAGAAAATATAGTGTATTATTAGTTGTAGTTTAGTGTAAGTATTAGTTATAATCGGGTACCGGGTTTGCTAGAAATAAATATTAACGAAGTTAACCGGGACTTAATAAAGTTGTAAATATGTTAAAAATATATTGGGTACAATTACTGAGTGATCGGGTGATTATTGTTTAGTTTTCACGAAAACCGTCGTAATATTCATAAGCTTACGTTATAAATAAAATAAATTTCCAAAATACTGGGTAATTGAATGTTATAACTTTTATGATGATAAAATGGATATAAAAATATGTCGGGACCATTGTGGGTAGGGGTGTCAAATGGGTTGACCCGACCCGACCCGAACCCGACCCGAACCCGATAAGACCTTATAGGGTCGGGTTAATTCGGGTCCAACCTAGCTTATCGGGTTTATCGGGTCAACCCGATAGACCCGATAGCCTAATAGGGTCGGGTTAGGGTCATAGTTAGTTTCTTATCGGGTTATCGGGTCAACCCGATAAACCCGATAAGATATAATGACATACTAATAAATCTTTGATTGTTGAACATCATCTTACTAGGTTCTCTAGTTATATCTATTATGACTATAATACAGTAAATACTCCGTAACTTTTTGTATTATCAAGACATGACACACATTTGAAAATAGATTAAAGTCAAGTAATATGATCTTTTACCTTCTAGTGTAACGAGTAGTATCCCATAAGCTGTTACTTTTTTTAAAGAAAAGCTCATTAACATAGATTACATAATACAGTATATATTAATTTTCAATATGTATTATGATCAATTGTTTACCTTTGAGTTGCATGTCAGTATTCCTAAGTAGTAATTGGATATTCAACTTTAAATGAAAAGAAATAAGAATTTGCTGTATGACATACTGCATGAACGATTGGAGTAGTAATTGGATATTCAACTTTGTATAAAAATTATGCCAACCCGAATCGACCCGAATCGACCCGATAATATAACCCGATATAACCCGAACCCGATAAGACCCGAACCCGATAACCCGAGCCCTTATAGGGTCGGGTTGCGGGTCATATTTTTTTAGTCCAAAACCCGATACAACCCGACCCGATACACCCGATAACCCGACAACCCGACCCGATAACACCCCTAATTGTGGGAATATTTAGATATATTCGTCGCGTATAAACCGTGTGTTAACGTTTATTTATAAATAATTATAAGGAAAACGTTAAATGTATCAAATATATATAAATTTGAAAATCCTAAGAGTGGTATAACATGTAAATGACCTACTGATGATATGCAGACTATCTCCAGTCCATATGAAATGTCATTACTGATAATGCATGAATTCGCACCTGAACCAATACGGTTACGCGAATTTGAATACCCGTAAACTAAATTTACGATGAAATGTGTAATGCAAGTGAATGATGAAATCTTTTCCCGCAATGAATAGTGTTCTGTGAATAGTAAAATTTCTGAATGCTTCTCGGAATGTCAAACTGACACCAAAAATGATGAATAGTAAACTGATGAATAGTGTTTTGATGAATAGTGTTTGATGAATAGTGTTTTTCCAAAGTTCGGGAAATGACCTGAAATGACCTGAAATGGTGAGTTGTGACAGTCTTCCCCTCTAAAAGGAACTTCGTCCCGAAGTTCAGTTTATGTTGGTTTCTGAAAACATATATGTGAAAAGGTGATGATATTCGAGAATTCCAGCGAACTCTAACGATAGGAATTCGACTCTGTTTCAACTGTGTGACCACACGGCCCATGATTTCTGTTGGTTCTCTTACAAGGTCTGAGATTGTTATTTGGGTTGGATCCCTTCCAATGGAATCATGAGTGACTCATCTGAAAATCATTTCTGGGGATCTGAAAATGTGAAATATGTTTGTGTAATCCTGTTGTTCTCTGGCAATGTTCAAATCTGACGGCCACTATGCCTTCTCTGTCAGAATATTAAATGGTCCAGTGTATATTGGTGTAACTTTCCAAGTTTTCTTAATGGTTTACGACTTATTGAACTTGTAACTGATTCTTGACTTGTAGGAAATTTCTGGTTATCTCATGAATGCCTACTGAACTAATGAGTTGAGCTTTTTCTGAGTTTGGCCCATCAATCGATGGTCTGCGTTTCTTAATGTTTTAAATGTGGTACTGGTAATATATACTGCTGAATTATGCCAGAACTCAAGTTTGTATGCTAGTTGGTCGATTCTAAAATGAATCTTAAATAGTCCAATATGCTAAAGGTTCAACCTTTCTTGTTATCCAATTTGTATCATGCCAATCCAAGGCAAAGCTTTTAACTTAGTTTGTTCTCCCACTTGAATCTGGATGGTTTGTTATTCAGGATACCCAATCCAAATGATGTGTGTTATGTACCAACCTAACTTCTGCCAGTTTCTCGCTGTTGGTGTGATAACTATTGTTGTAGATGAATTTGATTTATGTTAAGTGATTAGTCCAACCATTTATAGGGTCAATCACTCGTACTCTGAGCATACCTTCCTATGTTTGAATTGTTCTCTTGCTTTGACCATCGTTCTGAGGGTGATAGGTGATGTTCACATCTAAATGGGTTTCTGAAGGAAATCCTGAAATGATTACCTGAAGTCCAAGTTGAATCGGTTTCCTTAACAGGAATAACTGAAATTGGTACAATAAACCTTTGTGACTAATTCCATAACGTTCGGTCCTTTGAACTTGGCGTTATCTGAAGGGATAGAATATAGGTAACAATTTGATTCCTTGTGTTTTGTTCCAACGGATGATAAGACATATGTCCTTCTTTGTCTATTGGGTTTGGTCTCCACTACTGAAGTTCGTGATCAATTTGTGATGTTCCTCCTAATTCCTTCATCACATAATCCAAATATTCTCTATTGTCCAGTCACAAATCCTAAATGCATAAGCGATGTTGTAGGGAAATTTGTTCTGGAAATTTGTCTCGCGATTATGAGTTTTGGTTGAAATCTTTTTCTGAATAAACGAATTTAGAAAATGGAGCAAATGATTTACTGTGTAATATTTTTCTTGATGATTCAAAATCCAGTAGTTATGAAATAGGAACTGTTTTCAAACATGTTGTGATTAAGACTGCTTACCAAAGTTTGATGTCTATGTATATTTCTCATTGTACAATAGTGTTGCTAAAGATTGACCAAAAAGGATCGTACTTGTTCAAAATAGGAATTTCAGAAATCATTTTTCCACAAGGTATGTGATTTATGTAAACGCATCAACTTTATTTAAAAGTGAAAACACTAACATGGATAAAATGGTAGAATAGGAAATGTTCGCTTAAATGCATCGATGTCTAACACTTAGTTCCTGAGGTTGGATAATGTCTATTGATGGTTATCTGGCATAACTACAAGCATAGGTATTTAGACTAACTTAAGTCATGAAATAGTTTATCATTGTAATTGGCAAGACGAAGGTATCACTTGATGTTGTGTCGATGAATGTCTATTCTGTTTTCCCATGTAGATGAGGAGATATGTTCTGGTTTGATCCCTTGCTTAATATGAAGGTGAGGTTATCTGAAATTTCTAGAGACATAATGCCCTAGAGGAATCCACATCGATATTCTTGATTCAAACAATTGTCCTTTGTGAAAACTTACTGCAGGAAAGTTTTTGTATAGATAAGGCCATGTTTAAATGAAATGCTCTACAGTCTCAATTAGAAGCTTGGTTTATTTCTATTGTGTTGTCCTGCGGACATCTATATTGAGTTCAATCCTGTAGCTCAGTCTAGCTAGTACCTTTAAATGATAGAATTTAACAACTAAGTCAGAGATGGTGATTCAGATGGTCTCGCAGTATCTTAGGATTGTTGTTGAGTTATGGATTCTCTCACTATATACTTCTAGTCCTAGTTAGTAGTTCTGTAATCCCTTCGTTGCTTTTATTGTATATAGGAATCCTGCATGTATTTGATATGGAAAGTCTCTCCTAGAGAAGTCAATGGGAAAATCCAACTTAATGGCTAAGTGAGTGACAGGTGGGGTAAGTATCCAGGGATAGTTCGGCAAAAGAGATGTTTATGAAAGAGTTCCTTTGTTTACAAAGCTTTCGAATGAAGATTGTTATTAACAATCCTTTGAAAAGGTAATTATTTCCTTCATGGCATAATCCTTCCTGAATTTTACATAGGTGATCAGGCTATGTACAATTGAGGACTAATGATGCGATGTTAGATTTTTGTCAAAATATCATAACTTTCCTCAAAAGTTTTAGATGGTGTTCAACGCATTGTTATTAAAATGGTATCCTGATGTTTTCTTTCAAATAACATAAAAATTGCCTCGCGTAATAATAGTAAATACTTGGTGTAATGACAGAAAAATCAATTTATAGGATGGAAATAAAATAGCTTACTTCAGAAATTTTTCTGTAAAACAATTTCCCCATATGATAGTAAAATAGCTTGAATGGTGTATTGGATACGTGAGTGAATCTTGTCGAATGGTATTAGTCTACTAATTCGTCAAATACGAAATCAACCTAATCCCTGATGAGACAATGCTAAAATGTTGCGAAACGATTGAAGTCTGAGCAAATGGAATAGAAAATGGAGTAAACGAAGGTTATGATTATCACCTAGGTAACAAAGGATAGATACTACATTGGATAGGAAAGTGCTTAATAGTACTAGGTCATGTCATCGTACCAACGGTAAGTACAAAAGGAAAGATACAACCCTAAAGGCTCGAACTACGGTTTATATATTGAAACAAAGCTCCTGCTACTGAAGTATTGTTGTTATCCTTGATGTTGCTAATATCCTGACTGTTCTCTTTCAACAGCTCACGCTATTCCTCGAGCGATTTAGTCTTGATTCCAAGTTCCTGATTTTTCCTTGTTCCTTAGTTCTGGGCAATCATTCTTGAAATGCCCAAAGTTTCCACATTTGAAGCAACTCCCTGGGATTTTCTGATTTGTGAGTTTCCTACAATTTTCAGTCCGATGACCCCGCTTCTTGCACACTCCACACGTTTTACTGCAATGACCTCGGTGATGTTGATTACACAGGTTGTAGTAAGGTAACTTTCCAATATACCTTCTCTTTGTATGTGGTTCTGCAGCAAAGGCTCTATTTACTTCTTGTCCCTTGGGTGATTGTTGAGCAGCATTGCAACCTAGATTGTTGTTCCACTTCCTTTTATTGTCACTATTGTTTCCTGATGTCTCGGCGTGAACTATGAGTTCCTTTGCCTCGATCGCCATTTTGATAGCTTCAGACATGGCATCGGGTTCCCATGCGATGACCAACATACGAATTCCATGGGAGAGTCCCCTGATGTACCATTCAAGTTTCTTGCTTTCCGGTTCATCCATTGCAGAACCTAGTCGTGTTAATTTATAAAAATGAGTAGTATACTTGTCACATCATTTCCTACCATGATAAAGTTTAGTGTTTCCTGTTCCCTTGTTCGTAATTCACTTCTTACACAAAATGTTATACCCATCATCCTTCTTAGTTTCTCCCAAGAGTGTGAGTAGGCAGTATCAACTCCTACCATCTTAATATGTTTGGTCCACCATTCCTGGGCATGATTCTGAAAAGTGCATGTGGCGAACTTAACCTTGTATTCCTTACGACCGTCGCCACATTGAAATATTGTTTCTATGTCTTCGAACCATTTGAGAAATTCCTTTGTGTTTCTAGTTCCGCTAAAGGAGGGAGGATTGCACCCCATAAATTCCACGTGAGTAAGTTCCTTAGTGAGGGCGGTGACTATGTTCTTGGCAATGACTTATCCAACAGCAGCTTGCGTCATGCTTGAAGTGGTTTGCTTAGATCTCTCTTCATCAAATCATAAGTGACCATGAGGGTATATAGTTAATCAAAGCCATCATATTCACAACACATGAATATAATACATGAAAATTTCGGTCTACGTGAACCGGTATCACAAATAGCACAACCATTTCTTACATAGTAGAGTCACACTTTATATATTTGTTTGTACAACAATCAAAAGACAACAAGTTCTTTAGACTATGTCCCACACCTTCTGTGGCTAGGATAATAGTAAAAGCTAGTGAGGATATAAGTCTTGTCCAGGGACTTCCTGGTGTCCCTCTGTGTGAAATCAGGTTTGTGGCATCATAAGGTCGAGATAGTCCTGAAGTGGTGTCTGAAGTTGTGCATCTATCAAATCTTAGATAATGTAGGTTCTGAACCATTCCTGAAGAATCTGCGGATGTTTCTGTTGAGTCCGTGTTATGGGTATTATCTACTAGGTGTCATCTAGTTCATGGCAAGTGGGAATGGAAAAGGGAAATGACAATGATGGTACCAGTGAATGAAATACTACCCTCTTTCGTGCTACCTCGCGACATCCAAAAGGTAAAACTAAAGTACACACTGTGGGAAGGCCAATAGTGTAATAAGTAACTGATGGTGGTGATAGTACCTGAGTAGTAAGTGCCCTACTAGTGATGGAAAGAAAACACACTATCTTCCTTGCAATAAGCATCCTAATAAGTCCATTAAGATTAATTCTGAATACACTACCAAAAGGCATTCTATGTACGGGCTGAATGATAGGAAAACCTTGTTCCTATGGCAAATCAATAGTACTAATGGTGGTGTAAATGCAACTGGTGGTATAATGGTAGTGGAAGATGACAAGGCATCTTCAATGTCGGAATCCGATAAAAGGATGTCAGGGTGAGTATCTGAAGACATGTCACTTGTGAACCAGGTCAATAAAATGATATACATATACGGATATGAGTATAAATAACTCGCACAGGGTATGCATGAAACAACATGTATCATGATTATGCACTTATGATGAAATGATGAGATGCTATGCTGATGTGGTTATAGTCTAGGGTCCAAGATACATCCTAGTTCGCTATAACCTTAGCTCTGATGCCAATCTGTCACACCCCCAATTTACCTGACTTGCAGCGGAATGGAATACCTGGGGGTGTCTGTCGTAGCACCACAGTTACAGTTACATTGAACGACCTAAAGTGTCGTTTGGAAAATACTGCATTTGATCATTGAAATAATCCAGAGTTTACAAAATGAGGTCCCCAAAATGTGTTGCATGTTTATGAAAAACAAGTCATACTAGATCAAATATTTACATAAGTGCATGAAATAATGATGAGACGCGTCGACTCAGCGACTCCATGAAGGTCCAAATGCATGTCACATGAGCTACCTTAATAACCTGAAATACATTGCTAAAACGTCAACACGAATGTTGGTGAATTCCATAGGTTTATAAAATGTAATGATGTACGGCCACCACAAGTAAAAGTGCAAGATAAAAATCTCATGAAAATTGTACAATAGACCTTAAGCTCATGACACCGAAGCTATGACTGATGAAACTATGCCCCTCCTGAATGTTCTGCCGAAACACTCAAATGTAAAAGACATGACATGCATCCGCTTACTGTTGGTAATCACTACCACGGATGGAGGCGTCACCCTCGATAGATCTATCCACTCACTCTCGCTTACCGGTAAATTAACGGTTCATGATGTTACAGGGGACTTATCAAATGGCAAGGTAACTTAAGCAATGTACATATGTTTGAATACTTGGGCTCGTACTAAAATGATTGATGCAATGTATTCCCCCCGTGGGATTTGAAAACAATCAAAAATGTTGAATTGAAAACGGGGCTATGAAAACTCACCTTAACTGGTGAAACTGTGATGAAGTGAAATGAACACCAATGAACAATTAGCTGCCGCAACCCAATATGATGGTACCATGAACATGTAATGAGCTGAAAAAACAAGGCGCGCACACTAGCCGCAACCTAATATGAATGATGAACGATCTACTTTAGATCATGAAATGATGTTATGAATGTCCATGCACATGTTTCCTATACCACTCTACTCTTTGAAAAACACTTGTTGTTATCAAAAGTATATATTCCAAGACTTAGGAAAAATATGGCTATTAGAAAAATAAACTAGTTGCAATATATATACTTATATATATATATATCGTATGTACCAATGTTTGTGTTGAAATCCTCGGTTTGAAATCCTTGAAATAACGCCTTGTACTAAATGAAAATATACTTGTAATCACTAATACATCATTAGTTATGAAATTGGGTACTTGGTTAATATTTCTAGAAAATCTAGAATTTAGTACGTAGTGTTATTATTATTATTTCTAAAAACTGCCAATTATAGAGGATTTTTGCCGATATTGAAACGTGAATATCTTTGTCGTTATAAGCCCGTTTTACTTGTTCTTTATATCCATGGTTACGTCTTAACATGTAGTAATATATTTTGGAAAGCTTGACCCCTCCGGGTTACGTCTAAAGTCTCTTTTTGTCCGACGAAAAACGTCCAACAGCATGTATTTTTCCGGAAAATAGTTTTCGTCAATAAACTTGCAAAAATCATAACTTCTTCGTTATAAACTCTTTTTAATCCGTTCTTTCGCCTACGGATTCGTTTTTGAAAGTATTTTCTAAAAATTTTGCCAAAGTTTCATTTGTGTTTACTGATTTTCCAGATTTTACCAAAATGGGACAGCATGTTTATAAACTTGTTAGAAATCCATTTCCAAGGTTCAAAACTAGTTTTTACTTCAACCAAATCTCTTGCAAACACCACAAATCTATACTAATCCTACCATACACCTTCTTAGGGTGCCATGGGTTCCTAATGACTAGTAATCAAGTTAATTTAACAAAGGAACACCTAAAACCAATTCTAGGGTTTGTATGATCAAAAAGTATAAAAAAATAAAGTGGTATAGCTAGTTTGTGCATGAAATTAAGCATGAATACTATAAGATACATATGTTAATTAGATGAAAACATGAAAATAAATTTGAATACTCACTTTGAAATAATAGGTGGTGAGATGATGAAAAACCTTGGATTACTTGTGTTTTTGTGTTATGATTCTTGATTAGGATGATGAAATGAACAACTTTGATGCTTTATACTTTGAAAAATAATGGATTGATCTTGGATCATGGGGAAAGTCGTGGGTTTTGGGGTGGGGGAGATGAGAAAAGTGAGTTTTATGATTCTTGGAAATTGTTATGTTATGTGATAAGTGTTTTTGGAAGATATTTGTATAAGTTTATAATGTATAATACTAGTACATAAGCATGAGGTTAAAAATAAATCACATGGTGTCTAGGGTGAGCTCATGGCCGGTTTTCAATGTACCAAGGAGTAGCAAAGTCGGTTTTGATCACTTAGAAAATATAGTGTATTATTAGTTGTAGTTTAGTGTAAGTATTAGTTATAATCGGGTACCGGGTTTGCTAGAAATAAATATTAACGAAGTTAACCGGGACTTAATAAAGTTGTAAATATGTTAAAAATATATTGGGTACAATTACTGAGTGATCGGGTGATTATTGTTTAGTTTTCACGAAAACCGTCGTAATATTCATAAGCTTACGTTATAAATAAAATAAATTTCCAAAATACTGGGTAATTGAATGTTATAACTTTTATGATGATAAAATGGATATAAAAATATGTCGGGACCATTGTGGGAATATTTAGATATATTCGTCGCGTATAAACCGTGTGTTAACGTTTATTTATAAATAATTATAAGGAAAACGTTAAATGTATCAAATATATATAAATTTGAAAATCCTAAGAGTGGTATAACATGTAAATGACCTACTGATGATATGCAGACTATCTCCAGTCCGTATGAAATGTCATTACTGATAATGCATGAATTCGCACCTGAACCAATACGGTTACGCGAATTTGAATACCCGTAAACTAAATTTACGATGAAATGTGTAATGCAAGTGAATGATGAAATCTTTTCCAGTAATGAATAGTGTTCTGTGAATAGTAAAATTTCTGAATGCTTCTCGGAATGTCAAACTGACACCAAAAATGATGAATAGTAAACTGATGAATAGTATTTTGATGAATAGTGTTTGATGAATAGTATTTTTCCAAAGTTCGGGAAATGACCTGAAATGACCTGAAATGGTGAGTTGTGACAGCTAGGCCTGCAGTTACCACTGCAAGACCAAATGTTTCCACTGGTGTCTATGTGAATAAGAAAAGGGTAAACATGGGTAATGATGTTAAGGCCTCAGCTCGTTGGGAATGGAAACCAAAAGGAACAACAACGTCAAACAATCCCAATGGTGTATCAATGACCTTTGATAGATACAATTATATTGATACACGAGGCAGATCCAAGTCATTTGTGGCTTGGGTCCCCAAAAGGTACTAATTCCTTTATGTTGTGTGCAGGGACATTCAAAGACAAAAGAGGATCAAGGTTATTCAGATAGTGGATGTTCCAGGCACATGACTGGCAACAAGGCCTATCTTTCAAATTTCAAATCATTTGATGGGAAAGCTGTCAGTTTTGGAGGAGGAATTGGTGGCAAAGTTTCTGGCAAAGGTACAATCAAGGCTGGAAACTTGGACTTTGAGAATGTATACTATGTACCAGAACTCAAGTACAACCTCTTCAGTGTGTCACAGATGTGGGACAAGAAAAACAGAGTTCTATTCTCAGAAGATGAATGCTATATCTTATCTAAGGATTATAAGCTACCTGAAGAAAAAGACATTTTGCTCAAAATCCCTAGAAAAGGTAATCTATATAGCATTGACATGAAGAAGATAGTGGCTAAAGATGATGTTACTTGCTTACTTGCAAAAGCTGTAACACCCCCAATTCATGGTTGCAGCGGAATTCAAACTGGGTGTTACTCGACGGCACAATAGTCACAATAATAGAAAACGAACTCCAATTGAGTCGTTTTTAAAAGATTTATCATTCAAATTGTATAAATATCAGAGATTACAAAATGAGGTCCCAGATGGTTCCATGTTTACAATTTACATTAAATGAGTTTTTGAATGATAATAAAATTTATAGTCCTCTTGAGTATCCGTGCCCTTCCGTGCCATCCTTGATTGTCATGAACCTGAAATACATGCTTGAGAGGTCAACACAAAGGTTGAGTGATATTCATAGAGTTTGTTTAATGTTTGAACACAATGTGTTGGTAGTTAAATCGTTGAACAAAATAATTGTAGTGTGAGCTATAGACTCACACTCATAGTTAGAAAACAAAGATGGGCTACGTTGTTATATGCCCGGAAAGGTTATTAATTCACTAAGCTTATGACACCAAAACGTTAACGTGTACCAATATCGATCGGCAGATTTATCCCGGTAGGTACTTTGCCGTCATACCTAATGTCTCAAATATTAATGCATTTGTTTGAACTTAGTCAAAACAAATGAGATTCGTCAATCCCAAAAGGCCTATTCACAATATTCGCGCTCACTCGCAAGTAACCCTCGCAAGTGATTAAATGGTTCATAATAAGGGATCTCGGTTTGGCAAGAATGATACTTAGTGATAATAAAATAATCAGGCAAGCATACATATTAAAAACATTGTGCTCGGTTAAAAATAGCATGTATTTCCCCCAAGGATTTGTAAAACAATTAAGTAATGGAAATTGGGGCTATGAACTCACCTTGAGTTGGATGATGTATAATGAGAATGATGGATATGTCGTAAGAACTTCTACGAGCAACCTAGAATAATTGTTGTAACTTAGGTTTGGAATAATGTCTAAGGAAACATAAACATGCCAATATATGTCTTGCAGTTAGTCCATGATGCGGTACTTTGTATAGTGTAAGTATATGAAAAGAAATGGTTCATGAAACATGTATAGTTTATATATCGTTTACTACCGTTTGGGCCGACATAATTCAGAAGTCATGTTAGTAAACGTTCGAGGAGCCAGGACACTTTAATTCGTAAATCCACAACTCATCTCGACGGCTTACATAATGAACTCCTCACATGAGGCTCCCTACTATTGTAGTAGTTGATAAAGTATATAGATATAAGTTTTGATCCGAAAAGTTACATGTCCGGTATTTGAATAAACTTAGGAAAGTTTATTTTTACATGAAGATTGTTATTAGGGTAAGTTTCATAAGTCTTGTATGACCATTTTTCTTTGTAATAACTCATGGTTCCTTTAAGTGAAGTAGATCCAAATTGCTTGTTCAAGTTATCGCCAATACTTTGGTTCATGTTTACGCCTAAGTAAGCTTACATGGTCATTTCGTCATGGCCTTGCCATGACCTTTGGTCCTTGTTCCATGGTCATGAGACTCAACCTTGGATCTAGCCATGGTTGTGGTCTTGATTCTATGTCATAAGACCTCTTTGGTCTTTATAAACCATAACCTATATATAATGACTTTGGTCTAAAAATGGGCTGTTAAGAATTTGAGGAAATTATCACTCGGAAAGCGTTTTCAGGGCTCGAGCTTCTTTGTTCCTGAACGAAAACGTCGTTCCGGACAACTTTTGTGTTTTAACTTTTTGATGAATCGGACCAGAAGGGTGACTTTCAAAATGGCAGAATGCAAACAGTAGGGTATTGGCAGTTTCGGCGTTTTGGTTTCGCTAACTTCTTATGGCCATAACTTTTGACTCGGGTACTCGTTTTGGGTGATTCAAATTGCTATGTTTTCCTTGTTAAGTCCTATTTAACAGTAAGTAAGTTTAAAATATCATAGTTATACTATTTTGGTCGTGGTTCTCCATAAAAGTCACTAGTTTACTTGTTTTAATAACTTATCTTAACAATCATGTACAATAACTTGTTTTACTCACTTTTATACATCATGGACATAATCACAAGACAAAATATAGCATGAATGATATGTAAATAGCATGAATATGATATTTAACAAGAAAGCATGTTAGGGTTTGCTTACAACTTTTGGCTTTCAACAAAGAAAGGTAAGTAACTAGTAAGGAAAGGACTTTGATTGAACTAGGATCTCTAGCTTCCAACTTCTCTAATCTCTTGACACCAACTTGTGACTACTTGAGAAGGCACTTGAAGTCTCTACAAGACACTTCTTGTGTGGATGGAAGATCACCAAAGGATGGAAGAAACAAGGACTTTGGATCAATCAAAGCTTTACAAGAGCTTTGGAATTGATATGGAACTTGTATTCTTGAATAATACTTGAAGTAGAGAGAAAATCATGAATGTATTTGTGTTTGTGATGGTATGAACGACTAAGAAGAGGGTTCAAGGGGTTTTATAGTGAGTTGAGGAGGTTAGGAAGGTGCCTAGGAAGTTTCCTTAAAGAGGTGCAAGTATTTAGGATATTTAGGAAGCTTTCTTAGGAAGTTTGGACACATACTTGTATTCCAAAAGTTCAAGACTTATCTCAAGCCACCAAGGCATGGTGAATCACCCCTTAGGTCGGCCATAATGATGGGGGAGTGACTAGATACATAAACTTGGTATTATCTAGCTTACGGAGTGAGTTTTGGTCCCGGTAATCGCTAATGGTAAGTGGTTAAGTCATGAAACTTAAAATCGGGTATCCTAAAAATGTGAAACTTAGAAGAATGGTTAAACTTGTCAAAATACTCCATAATAAAATATAAAATGAGTGGTAGGTTCCATTGGGGTGGTAAAACCCTGCTAAAACTGGAAACACGGGTCTAAAACGCGTAATACGTAAAATGTACGAATATTGCGTAAAATTGAGAAAAGTAAAATGTTACTTTTCTAATAGGATAAAAATGATTTAAAATGACTTATAATGTCTAGACTGGCCTCAATCTAGTGTCGGTTGGTATTAAATGTCTTTTAGACATCAAACTGTAAGCCTAAAAATCAATGAATGACTTATAAAATCATGGAATGATTTTTGGTCAAAGGAGGAGGGAACATATTGATGTGGCCGCAATGATGTTAGGGGGAATGTCCACAGCTCTTCAAAGACAGTTTGAGGAGTATTTTCCCAAGGACATGATTGATGAACTCAAGAAACTTTATGAGAAACCATCAAATGTAGAGATTTACGATTTGATGGAAGCTCTACATGGTTGTAAGCAAGGTCCTGGTGAACCTGTGAGTGCTCATGTGTTGAAAATGAAAAGTTACATGGATCAACTACAAACACTTGGGAAACCCTATGACAATGATATGGCTGTGAACTTAATCAATAGATCCCTTGATAAGGAATTTAGTGGTTTTGTGAGGAACTTCAATATGCATTGCGTGGGGAAGACTGTAAGTGAATTGCACGCACTGCTCATTGATTATGAGAAAGGTACACCACAAAAGGCTCCTACGCCCCAAGTACTAACAATACAAGGGGGTAGAATTAACAAGCCAAATGCGAACAAGAAGAAGGGTAAAGGAAAGAAGAAGGATGCTAAGAATAAGCAGGTTATGGCTTATCAACCACCTCAACCTAAGAAGAACCCTCCTATCAAGAATAATCCTAAGAAGGATCAAGGATGCCATTACTGCAAGGTGATGGGCCATTGGAAGAGGAATTGTCCTCTTTATCTCGATGACTTGCGAAACAATAAGGTTAAGAAGACTGGGCACATGGGCGCCAGCACTTCAGGTAACTTATTTGTCATTGAATTATTTACTTTATCTCGTGAAATAAATTCCTGGGTATATGATACTGGATGTGGTATTAATATTTGTAATACACTGCAGGGGTTTAGAGAGGAAAGGAGACTAGCTTATGGGGAGCAATTTCTGCATGTGGGAAATGTAGCACAAGCAGCAGTTGAAGCCATAGGAATGTTTGATTTAGTTTTACCTTCGGGTTTAGTACTTTGTTTAAACAATTGTCATTATGCACCTTCTATAATTAGAGGTGTTGTTTCCTTTTCATGTTTGTTGGATCTTGGTTTTTCTCATACTATTGATGGCAATAAAATTTCTGTTTCTTTAAATGGTGTATTTTATTTTAATGCTGTTGCTGTGAATGGTGTGTTTGAAATTGATATGAATAATTGTGTGACTTCCAACAATAATAATAATTCGATGTACAGCATAAGTAAGAGAATCAAGTATGACTTGAATTCGTTTTACCTTTGGCACTGTAGACTTGCCCATATAGGCAAGACTCGCATGCAAAAGCTGCAAAGAGAAGGGCTTTTGAATAATATCAATGATGAGTCATTTGATAAATGCGAATCTTGTATTTCTGGGAAGATGACGAAGAAACCTTTTCATAATAATATGGAGAGAGCTTCAGATCTACTTGGTTTAATACACACGGATGTATGTGGACCACTTAGACATGTGTCAAGGAGAGGTGCTGTCTACTTCTTAACTTTTACAGATGATTTCAGCCGTTATGGTTATGTCTATTTACTTAAACATAAACATGAAGTGTTTGAAACATTTAAAGTTTTCAAAGCAGAAGTAGAATTGCAATTGGGAAAGAAGATTAAAGCTCTTCGTTCTGATCGAGGTGGTGAATACCTTAGTCAAGATTTTAAAGATTTCTTAACTGAGAATGGAATTGTCCAGAATCTCACATCTCCATATACTCCACAACAAAATGGTGTATCTGAGAGAAGGAATCGTACATTATTGGACATGGTTCGATCAATGTATAATCTTACTAACCTTCCTTTGTCTTTTTGGGATTATGCTCTTGAAACAGCTGTTCGTATTTTGAATATGGTTCCCACCAAGAAGGTTGATAAGACACCATATGAGATATGGACTGGAAAAGCTTCGAACTTGTCTTTTAAAGGTCTGGGGTTGTGAGGCGTATGTTAAACGTGACTCACAAGATAAACTCCAACAAAGATCTGTTAAATGCATTTTTGTAGGATACCCTAAGGAAACTATGGGTTACTACTTTTACTACCCACCTGAGAACAAAGTGTTTGTTGCAAGATATGGTGATTTTCTTGAAAGTGAATTTGTGGTTCAAGAAATCAGTGGGAGGGTATATGATCTAGAAGATGATCTAAATAATGCATTGCCTTCAGAAAACACTAGCACACTTCCTATAGAACCGGAAAGTCTGGGTCCTCCACCAGAAGTTGAAGTAATTCCCATTCGCAGATCTGTGAGATCTGTGAAAGCTCCTGACCGTCTATGTCTTAATGTAGAGGTCGATCAGCATACACTAGGGGATCTTAATGAACCTACTAGTTATAGAGCTGCCATTAATAGCCCTCAAAAAGCTAAATGGAAAGCTGCTATGGATGGGGAAATACAATCCATGCATGACAATGAAGTCTGGGAAGAAGTTGACTTACCTCCTGGTGCCAAGGTAGTTGGGAGTAAGTGGCTTTATAAAATCAAGACTGACATGGATGGATATGCACACATTTATAAGGCTCGTCTAGTTGCTAAAGGTTTTACTCAAACTTTTGGAATAGATTACGAGGAGACGTTTTCTCCTATAGCAGACATAAGAGCTATAAGAATACTCATAGCTATAGCAGCGTACTATGATTATGAGATTTGGCAAATGGATGTGAAAACCGCTTTCTTAAATGGTCATCTAGATGAAGACATCTATATGGCACAACCAGAAGGGTTTGAAAATCCAGAATTTCCAAATCGTGTTTGCAAGCTTAAGAGATCCATTTATGGATTAAAGCAACCATCACGACAATGGAACAAGAGGTTTGATGCTGAAATTAAAAAGTTTGGATTCACTCAAAATCTTGATGAGCCATGTGTGTATCACAAAGCTAGTGGGAGTGATAATGTAACTTTCCTAATTCTATATGTTGATGACATATTGATCATGGGAAAAGACATTCCAAGTTTGCAAGCAGTAAAGGCATATCTTGGAAAGTGCTTTTCTATGAAAGATTTAGGAGAAGCTGCATGCATTCTGGGAATCAAAATCTATAGAGATAGATCAAGGCGGTTAATTGGATTAAGTCAAAGTGCTTACATTGACAAAATATTGAAAAGATTCAATATGCAAAATTCCAAGAAAGGATATTTGCCGATGGAAGTAAAACATGGCTTATGTAATGAGTTTTGTGCTTCAACACCTAATGAGGTGGCTCGCATGAGTAAAATTCCTTATGCTTCGGCTGTAGGATCTATTATGTATGCGGTTAAGTGCACAAGGCCAGATGTGGCGTTTGCTCAAAATATTACCAGTCAATTTCAACAGAATCCAGGTGAAAAACATTTGATTGCTGTTAAACATATTCTTAAGTATTTGAGGAATACAAAAGATATGTTTTTGGTATATGGTGGAAATCCATCTACAGAACTTTGTGTTACAGGTTTCTGTGATGCATCCTTTCAAAGTAATAAAGATGATTCGAAGTCTCAGACGGGTTATGTCTTTGTTATCAATGGAGGAGCTGTAGATTGGAGGAGCAAGAAGCAGAGTACAATTGCGATGTCTGCAACAGAAGCTGAATACATTGCTGCTTCGGAAGCTGCTATGGAGGCTGTTTGGATTAGGAAATTCGTTTCTGGGCTTGGTGTTATGCCTTCAATTGAATTACCTATTAATATGTATTGTGACAATTCTGCTGCAATCATATTTGCCAATGAACCTGGAGTCATGAGAGGCACCAGACATTTTCTACGGAAGTATCACTTTGTTCGTGAAAAGGTTGACGAAGGTGAAATAAATCTGTTGAAGGTTCACACAGATGATAACTTAGCTGATCCGTTCACTAAGGCTTTGGCAAAAGAGAAGCTTAATGAATTGGCCAATGGAATTGGACTTAAATTAGCTAGTAGTTTCATGCATAACTGTGATTAGTATTTGGATAAAGGATATTGTAAACAATTATTATTTTAATGAAATAAAGTATGTTGGTATGTTTATTTCTGTTATTAATTATTGTTGTCCTATTTTTGCATGTTTAAATCCATGAATAAGAGTTATTCTAAATTGTTCGTTGTCAGTTAATAATATGGGAATATTATTAAATTAAGACAAATCTGAAGTTGATATAATATACTTAAGTATATTGATGCGTAGTCATGTCATTTCAGATGATATTCGATGATACTGAATATAGGACTTATCCCAACTATATGATGTTACTTTATGGATCTTGTCATTAAGTAAATCATAAGAAGTTATCCTTAGACTTGAGATGCAAGATAACGGTCATGAATGTAGTACATTTTTGTGGAACAACTTAACGCTATACATAACTGGTAGTCATAAGGGTTGTTTTCGGAAGTGTTACAAAGTTTGTGTGTTTTGCTTGTAGTCAATAAAGAATTTGTTCCTTCAAATTAATTTTTAGAGTTTAATACTATTGGGCCCCTCGTAGGGTTGTCAAGGTGTTTGCGTGGCCACGCCCAAGGTCTTTAATGAAAGGTTCAAAAGATTTGGTAATCTTGTCAATTTCTAAGAACGAGAAACAGAATGGTTAATTAAGGAATGACCTAGATCCATATCCTTATTAACGTAGTATTAGAAGCAAAGGGATAATAATAATGAGAAATCATTAAAAGGTTTTCCAGGAGCCTTACTCAAGTTGTACTAGAGGCATCGACGTGTTGCAAGACGCTAATCGATGTGATCACACTATTATGATATGTCTAAGTGGGAGCTGTTGGTTTTATAGACAAAATAATAATAGTCGTGTGTTAGGATCGAACTTGAGATCACGGGATTGCACACAATACGTATGAAGAGGAAATGTAATAATTATTTATAAAATGTTATAATTAATTATTAAATACAAAACAATTAAATAATAATTAGTATTATTGATTAATGACTAATTAATTATTAAACGAAGATTAGGAAACTAATTGCTAGACATTACATGGAAACAAAAGAAGGTTCCGGAACACCCCTTGTGGGCTTCCAACCGATCGGCCAAGGAGGGATGTCCACCTCCTTTGTGCCTTGAGCTCCAAGTAAACTCTAGTATATAAGCAAACCCAAGGTGAAGAGTTTTCTCATAACTTGTACACACACAACTTGGTGTTTTTCTTTTCCTTCTCTTCTTTGGTCGAACCAAAACCGAACACCCCTAAGGGTTTCGTTTTTCTTGTGTCCAAAATATTGTTTTGTGATTTACTTGCATAAACTTTTCCTTGAATTAGTACGTGTGTACAAGAACGTGAATCAAACACACTATTGTTTGATTCTTGGATTGAATTACAAAAAGGTAAGGGGTAATTCATATAATCCTTATAAACCCTAATTAGGGTTCATTGGTTCCGGAAGATTGCATTGATTCTTGTTCGGGCTAGAATCACTACGGTATGTTTACTATTTAAATTAATGATTAATTAATTACATGTTATTCGATCTATTGTAATTGCTTCCGCTTATGCTCACTTTGATGTTCATGGTTTATTAATATGATTGTCATGATATAATAATTCCAACAAAAGTAAACTACTAAAATTAGTATAAGTGTAGTAACCTAAGTATCGTGTTTGATAATCTAAAAGTTTAATTTTTTAAGGTTAGTATCGTGTTTGATAATTTTTTATGCTTTATAAATTTGGTATAAGTAAATACATAAATCAATGGTCATGTTGGTGAATAAAAAACAAATTTGCAAAATTACTTTGCGTGTAGTAATCCATGCTAATTCTTTTAAAATGATTGAAACCATAAGGTTCATTTTAAAACAACATCATAAGTTAAAGGACCAAAATCACCACTCCTAGTGAAACCGATTATGACATTTTGGTCCATTGCAGAGCTTTTTGGGGCGATGAGCGGTGAGCAATAAACTTTTTGATTTTTATTATTCATTTGGCAAATGATCGGTGAGATTTGCTATTTTTTAGGAATGCGCATTTTTTCAATGCTTCTTTATAAGCTGTAAGCGGTGAGATATGAGATGTGACTACTGCTCACAGCTACTCCTCTCACTGCTACTTTTACCAAATACACCCATGTCTCCACCCCATACGACCTGACTCTCGGTTCTAAAAAGTTCATTTTGAAATCTAATCGTGTCACTCGCTCTAAAAGGTTCAACTAATTGTCTGTGAATGTGTGATTTTTTAATTTATTTATTTATATATATTTTTTTACTTGACTTTGTTTTGAACAAACTTTCTCACTTTAGCAATTATTTTAATCTAGGACAAAGTAAAAAGTGATTTAAAAAATACCCATTTCGTCCTATATTTATTGTCTTTTTTTTTCTTTTTTTTTTTTTTTTTGAGTTATCTCAAATTAATTGTCCACTTTCAATTGATAAATAATATATATCAAGTTTTTATATTAACCTCACTTAAGGTTATTATTACAAACTTTAAGAAAATTATAAAATAATTGGTTAAAGGTAAAACTGTTTTTAATACAAAAAAAAATAAAAATAAAAATAAAAATAAAAATGTAATGATGATTTATTAAATTGTGTATTTTTTGTTTGTGAGCAATTATTTAAAGACGGAGAGAGTATTTTTTATTTTATTTTTTTTAGTTTTTTTTTTTAATTGAAATGTTCAGATGTCACTTTATTAAAGAATGAGTCAACAACTTAATAAACATTTTCAAATAAAGTTAAAACACGAATCGACTCTAGCTAGTAGGTTGTACATCTTTCTCCATCATTTCTCAGTTTCATTATGCAATTATGTAGATTAACAGTTATTAAGGTCGTGTCAAATTTTGGTAAAAGATATAGAAATTTTGTTGGAGTACATTTGACGAGTTGAGCATTTTGTAAGTCACCCCAATATCTATCTTGTGACACACAGTATTTTAAATCATTTCTATTCTGTACTACGTAGTTTATGATTATAATATTAGATTTCTATTTTTCTGTAAACTAGACAAAATTCTATCGATTTTATCTTTTGTGATTCAGGCAAACTTAAGGGGGTGTTTACTAAATTAAGTAGTTATATATAAATGTCTATATTAGCATCTAATTGGAGAGACAGACATTAATGCATCTCCCAATTAAGAGTCATTAAAGGTTTTGGACTCACTTGTCTCTCCACTCTAAAAATCGTTATGCAAGACTTATGAAGCATGACAAATCACTAGACTTTCACTATTTTTAGATAACGTAATTAGGACATAATGACCGGGAAAGGATCTGGAGAGAATAATAATTAAAATGAGAAGTAATTCTAGTTATACATTTCATATGAGCAGGAAATTTTGAAAAAAGATGCACACATTTTTTATTTTTCATTTTTGTAAATACATCTATAATATGTGAATGTGGTTACTTCTCATACTTCTTATTTTAATTATTCTTTTGATCCTAACTCCATAATAACCTTCAAAAATCAAAATTTTACATGCTTAACTATTTATAAAGAGGTTAACATATTTGGATTAGAGCTGGCAAATCGTGTCTTAACAGGTCTTAACAGATTTTGAGCGCGCGAATAACATAAGTTTCAAACATGAAAATGACTCGTTTAACACTTGGTTTTGGTGGTTTGAGTATGACAGATATACGTTTTAGGTATCAAAAAATTTAAATATTGAACCCTAGAATACTAAAAACAATTATTTTAAAAAATAAAAAAATTGCATAATACATTTTTTCCCTTAACAGGTCTTAACAGGTCCTAACAGGTACCCAATTTGCCAGCTCTAATTTGGATTACCAAATTTTGCATTTTTGTTTATTTATTCCTTTAATTTTTTTTCACTTGATATTTATATCTCTTTATAAAACTAAGCGTTAAACAAGTGATTCGAGGGTAAAATTTTACAAGTTTATTAGCTTAAGCATTGTCTTTAGTAAGTTTTGTAATCCAGCATTTACTTTTGTGAGTTAGTAATCCGAATATCATTTTATATAATTATGCATAATGCTAGTAAATAAAAATGGATTTACAAAATTACTCCGTGTGTAGTAATCCACGTCCAACCTAATTTGAGTAGCCGTGATACAACTCGCACTAAAAACTTCGCTAATAAACTCTTCGCTAGTTATCCCGGTCCGCCAATACCATCCATAATCCACACTCACATGCTCTACATACCAAACTAGATTCTAAGGGTTAAATTATGACCATCAAAACTACAGGGTTCATTTTAAAACAACATCTTAACTAAGAAGACCAGAACGACGATTCCCAGTCCACACTCTAGACCCCACACACGAAACTAAATTCTAGGGGTCCTTATAAAACCATCAAAACTTCAAGGCTCATTTCGAAACAATATAGTAATAAGAGTAAACTACACCGTTCATCCTTGTGGTTTGCATTGACCGCAGCCTGTGGTCCTTTGACCAAAAAAATTGCACCGTTCATCCTTAACTCAGAAACGTTATGCACCATTAGTCCCTCTCTCTAACGGGGTGGACTAACGCTCGTTAACTTGTTTACTTATGAGGGTATACTCGTCATTTCGCACTATAAGGACGAATGGTGCAATTTTTCGCTTTTACTCCCTTTTTTAACGCTTTCTTCCGTTTTTTTAAGTTTTCGTCCTTTTTTGTCATTTTCGTCCGTTTTCATCCATTTTTTTTACGTTTTCATCCCGTTTTTTACGTTTCCATCCTTTTTTTACGTTTTCGCCAGTTTATTTTACGTTTTCGTCCAATTTTTACGTTTTCATCTGTTTTTTTACATTTTCACCCGTTTATTTTACGTTTTTATATGTTTTCGTCTGTTTATTTCACGTTTTCGTTTTTTTACGTTTACGTCCGTTTCTTTTACGTTTTCGTCCATTGTTTTTTTACCTTTTCATCTATTTTTTCACATTTTCGCCCATTATTTTTACGTTATTGTCCATTTTTTCTTACGTTTTTATTCATACTTATCCGTTTTCACCCGTTTTTATTTTTTCTTATCCGTTTTTATACGTTTTCATCCGATTTTTTACGTTTTCGTCCATTTTTTACGTTTTTGCCCATTTTTTTACGTTTCCGTCCGTATTTTTACGTTTTCGACTATTATTGTAACACCCCAACCCGTCAAGGGTAAAGATATCACAATAAATAGTGTCCAACAGAGCAAAACACAAGCTTTATACTTTAATAATACAATGAGTACAAGGTTACAAATGAATTCCAAAATAAGGGAATTACAATAAGAAAACCATGTCCATAATATAAGGGAACTCTAAGTTTGGTCCACACTCTCTCATCCCCAAAGCTAAACCCCGCATCCTAGCTTAAGTACCTGCCGCATGGAAAAGAAAACGCGGCTGAGCATAAAAAGCTCAGTGAACAGATATGATGATAACAAGCACATCAAGTAATAAGATAAGAGAGTATGAATAGAAATTACATATGGTGTCACAAGGTATATCAAAGAATTTTCAAGGTTAAATATGAAAAGTCATCAAGGTTAAGTATCCCGAATCGTCAAGTGTAATAGCAATGATTAACTAGTTTCAAGGATCGTCAAGTATAATGTCAAGGGTTTAAGTATAATGTCAAAGGTTAGCAAGTTTCAAGGTTTCCAAGAATTAAGCAAGATCAAGTATCAATAGTTTGCAAGGTCAAGTACCAAGAGTCAAGTATCAAGTGTCAAGTGTCAAGGGTCAAGGCTATCAGGTGTCAAGTGTCAAGGGTCAAGGCTATCAGGTGTCAAGTGTCAAGGCTATCAGTATTTAACCCCCAGGCACACAAATATCAAGTCAAGTATCCCAAGATGGAGTGATCAACTCCCAAGATGTGAGGGGCTGTAATGCACACACGCCCAGTCACCAAGTAATATATATCATGTAGTCCATATCATAATCAAGATGGCCGTAGCCCAAGACAAGTCAAGACAAATCTAGGATGCATCCATATGCCCCTGCTGGCCAATAACAATAATCATAATAATCATAGCAGCAGTAGATCACAAGAATCAGGGACGGTGTAGTACATCTCTCCAACCACACTAGAGTACATAACATTGGTGCATCAATGCTATGGTTGTGGCTACTCCACAACAAGTAGCTCCTGGGTAAAATACTGATGGGTCAAGGGTTCATGGTTCAATGTCATGTACAAGTGGTCAAGTCATAATCAAGGGTTCAAGTCAAGGTTCAATTATCAAGGTCAATATCAAGGTTCAATATCAAGGGTCAATATCAAGGCTCATTATCAAGGGTTCAATATCAAGCAATATAAGAGAGAGAGAGAAAAGGTCATGAGAGAGAAAGAAGTTGTACTCTTGCTGAAAGAGTACGAAATATCTGTACCTTAAACCGGCAACGAAACCATATCATAGCATAAGAGTAGGAAGTCACTCCTTCTTCAGCGAATCTACACGAATTAATGATCGGCTTATTATTAATACTTATTCTAAATCAGATTGCTCATTTTAGTCGGCTTTCCATTTTTAGTAACTTTCCTTTATTAGTAGCTTTCCCAATCTAGCATGATTAGTCATTAGCAATAATTAGTATTAATTTATTAAGTTAAACATTCAATTTAACCATTAGTATAGATTAAAGTTTCATTATGCCAATTAGGATAGTTTAGAGTCGAAAGTGTCAACATAGTAAAGTTTAAGTTTAAAGATGGAAATAATAAAAGTTAGACATAGAGTATGCATGAATCATTCTCCTTCTCGTATGATATTATAGCAGAAATGTTGCCGAAAACGACTCGCACACTAAAATAAAACGTGACACCCCTTTTATTCTTGTTTAAATAGAAGTCGAATACCAATGTTAAAGAAAATATAGACATGTCAAGCCTCTTTAGAATCCATGCGAAAACTATAATCCAAGTCGTGGGTTCTTATATAAGTTATTATGCCATACATCAAGATAAAAACCAACACGTTCAAAATCTCTTTACTATTCGATTTATATAAGTTATGGTCTTTCTTATTAGCTTTTATGTCATACGAATGAAATAAAATCCAACAGGTTCCAACTCATTCTTATTCGAATCTTTTAGGTATGAGTTAGCAAGTTTCAGCCAATTAGTAAGGTTACATAATTCGTCATATTATGTGGTTCTTTTATTTGAAAAATAGCATGCACAACTTATAGCAGATTAAAGGCATGTCATGGTGAAAAATTCAGATTTCATGTGTTACTTCGTATGATATTCTGTGGTCAATATACATATTTCAAAACCCCTTTTATGTTTTACAAACCATACGACATTCAAACATGTTCCCAATTCTTTCTATTAATTCGATTATGCATGGTAGGTTAATAACATATCTGTCAAGCCAAAACAATGAAATACATAATACACACCCACACGCAATACGTTTGATAGTCGACAAACATGTTTTAGTTTCATTATTTCATGTGACATGTGTTATTCGTATACTTCTTATTAGCGATACTAAAAGATTAGTTTTTTTTACATGATGTATAACTCGGATTATCAAACACACGACGACGATAAGTGATACCTTTGTTTATGTGATCGAATGGGAAGAAAACCACACCAGCAGCCCACGGCCAAAACTCCATCAATCACCCTTCTCGAGTCTAAATACACCACGACCAGACCCTTGTCGACCAGGAAATACCACGACCTGGACACCCCTTCAAACCAGAAATAAGCCAAAGGAAAACCCACGAGTAGACCACAACTCCGCGACCTAATGCACACCCTTCGGACCAGAAATATACACGAATCAAAATGTCACCCTCGCCTCACATCTAAGCCGCGTCCAAGACTCCAACAGAACTCACAATCAGACCCTCCTTACACCTTTGAACCGAAAGAGCAAGAAAGAAACTAGCCGTCATATGTATTGTTAGGGTTTTACTTTTGTTTTCTGTATGAGTTGAATTTTTATTCTTTGTTGTAATATGCGGCTAAGTAAAATATGGGAAGGAAATTATACTCGATTGATAAGGAATTAAAGGAAACAAGGATCAAATAAAATAATGTGCCGAGATATTAGGAATAATTAGGGGACCAAATTAATATAAATTGAAATCACAAACATAGACGCGTTTTAGAGTTCCACTCGTTTGTGACAAAAATAAAAAGAAAAAGGTCCAAGACAACTTATAAACGTGTGACATATACTTCATATATTAAGTCGTGTACATTTTATTTTATCATAAGTTTTTAATTATTCAAAATGTATATCGTTCTCGCATTAACGTTTTCATAAACTTAGGTTATAAATATAATTCGTATTTCCAAAGTTTGAAATTGAGGGGTATTTTGGGTATTTTAGATGTTCAAAATTTTCGGGTTTTACAATTCTTCCCCTCTTAAAAAGAAAATTTCGTCCGCGAAATTGAAGTCACCAAAGTCAAACGAAAACGTAGCAAATCACAAAATATCATCGCAAATATCCTCACACTCGGGGAGGTTCTTCCAAAGAATCTTAACAAAAGGAATGGTCTTAGTTCTCATGACTTACTCCTGTCTATCAAGAATGGTTTCCGGTTTTTTTTCTTCTAGAAGTGAAATATTTGGTTGAATCTGGTCAAAAGGGTATGACACCATATGTAGAGGATGATAATTGTATCTTCTGAAAAGTTCATATGAGATACGAACAAAATTTCAAATCAAGTTAACTGTATCGAGCAGTAGAGATCTCTTCAAAGAGCTTGAGATTGGTGACAGTCGTATGGAGGTCAACAGAATGCAAAATCGAGAGTTCAAATTTTTCCAATTATCTAACTAACGAATGTAGAGTCAACGCATAGGTAGAATGAACCTAAAGTCTCACAAGTCGCAGAAAATCCAATGGAGATCAAATTCTAAACTTCTTAAATACTCCCCAAGATATCCTATAACCACAATAAGTGCACGTTATATGATGTGAGTATTATCACGTTGGCCAGGCGTCATAATACTAGCATCATATAAATATGCTCTCATGATGGTCATACTTTATCACGAGTCGTAAACAAACAAGTCAATCTTAGTTCACCTATTACTTCTATCACCCAAGAGGTCAACCGAAATCAAGCGTCATAACCAGGAGGAACATTCAAGGACAAAGCAATGGAAGTTTCAATGAATGACTAAAGGGAAAAAAAACTATTCGCAAGAGTAACGGAAATCTAATCATATCAGCAAGTAAGGTACGTCGTCTCCAAAAGCATTAATTTTCCCAAAATTCGCCAAAATTCCCAAACAAGACCATTATCAAGCATACGCAGAATGAACACAGAACAGAGATGATATCGGAGAACCTAAATCATCCAAGGATCACATTACCAAGTAACGAAACTCAAGAAATTGACGAGAGTGAGCATTAGTCATCATTAACTTCATCCTTCACAAAATCAACTCATCCAACAACAAAATGGTTTGTTCCAGAACCACACATTCAAAACATCAATTCTTTTCAAGTCCAAGTAATCTGTCTTCTTTCGTCTATCAATCTGGAAATGAAACAAAACTGTGAACTTGAGTCTGATCATCAAGCCTTCTGCAGTTCTTCTTGGAATGCGATGGAGTAATGCGAATTCTGACACGATCTTTAAATTTCTTCATCATCCAGTCTCCTTCCGCTCTTAATTCATCTTAGTACAACCAAGATGAATAGGGAAGTGAAACTGCATGTCTTCATCAGCTCCAGGTTCGCCACTTTGCCCAGTTCTTGTTCCCTGCATCGTCAACACTTCTGTCTTGTAAGGAGTGTCTTCACTCATCATGGTAGCCACTGTTGTTGACAATTCCAGGTCAGGCAGTGAAGTTAATCTTCTCATAAGTTTCTAGTTGACGCAAACTGGTAATCATCTTCCAAGATTCTTCTGTAAGATTTAAAAGACTAGAGTTTCAAATTTATTGTCGGTCTTGATCACTTGGTGCAAATTTCAGATCTTGCGGAATTTAAAGAGATGTTCTAATCTAAGAACACCGTTGTCCAATAATTATCAATCTCCCCAAAATGCACAAGTGGTCGCCAAATTTCAACAAGGTACAAAATAGTTTCCATGTCCTTTCTCGTCTTCGAATGTACTATTACGTCATACCATGACTGTTTGTCCAAGTACTCATGAGAAAACGGTATTTCTCAGTTTCACAAGATGGTCAGAGCTTTAGCTAATACCATTAGCGTCACTAACCGTCATAGTAGTCGTCACGAATACGGAAAGCGATTTCAAAATAACCTCCACTCATAACTCCATTTCAAAACATACCACAATGTCGTACTATACAATTTCTCCAAATATTCACGAAAACATAACCTCATCATGTACACGAAAATAGTTGACGTGATAGCCAATACAATTGGAATAGTTAACTTATTATCACGAAATACAATTACGGCCTCACAATCATCTTAAGAAACCTTCACGTTCACTCTACGTCGTCTCTCCTCTTCTTCACCAATAAAACTGATATACTTCATGGGCTTAATCTCGGTTAGTAAACTTATTTCTTTGAAGTTCTTTCATTTGTTTCTTCAGTCTTTCAAGTGAAGCCATCAGAAAAGGATTTTCAATGGTAGGTCAAGATCATATCAAGGGTAAATGGAATTATATGACAACTACATTTGCCAAACCAGGCGGATAATTCACGAATTAGGATAAGTGTAAGGTTTGTCAAAAGTCTTTAGGCAGACAAGTTAACCATTCAAGGAGGTTGGGATTTTGTTCAGCTTCTTAGCCCAAATGTGCCTCACTGCGAATACGAACATTGTATTGTTGTCAAAGTGATACGCTTGGAATACTAGTTGCTAACATCGTCAATGGAGTCAAATAGAAAAATGAGAAGTATCCGAAAGTAACGGAGTCTATTAGATCAATCAATTTAGGGAGCAAAACCATCGTACCAATACTTCCAAAATCATCAAGATCCCCATAACAATTAACTGATGAACACAAACAAGATTGCCATAACAAAACGCATAGGAGGGAAACAAAAGTATGCCGAAGGAAACCTACTATCTACCCAATCCTCACAGGTTTACACTTAAGTTCGCACAGGGAAGAATCCTAAATCAAGTTTTCAAGGTGTTCATCAATGTTCCTACAGTGGAAACCTAATGGTCCAAAACTCACAGGTCCAGGTTATGTATTATAAGTCGTCAGTCTGGTCTCTGATACCATAAATTGTAACACCCCAACCCGTCAAGGGTAAAGATATCACAATAAATAGTGTCCAACAGAGCAAAACACAAGCTTTATACTTTAATAATACAATGAGTACAAGGTTACAAATGAATTCTAAAATAAGGGAATTACAATAATAAAACCATGTCCATAATATAAGGGAACTCTAAGTTTGGTCCACACTCTCTCATCCCCAAAGCTAAACCCCGCATCCTAGCTTAAGTACCTGCCGCATGGAAAAGAAAACGCGGCTGAGCATAAAAAGCTCAGTGAACAGATATGATGATAACAAGCACATCAAGTAATAAGATAAGAGAGTATGAATAGAAATTATATATGGTGTCACAAAGTATATCAAAGAATTTTCAAGGTTAAATATGAAAAGTCATCAAGGTTAAGTATCCCGAATCGTCAAGTGTAATAGCAATGATTAACTAGTTTCAAGGATCGTCAAGTATAATGTCAAGGGTTTAAGTATAGTGTCAAAGGTTACCAAGTTTCAAGGTTTCCAAGAATTAAGCAAGATCAAGTATCAATAGTTTGCAAGGTCAAGTACCAAGAGTCAAGTATCAAGTGTCAAGTATCAAGTATTAGGTATCAAGTATCAAGTGTCAAGTGTCAAGTGTCAAGGCTATCAGGTGTCAAGTGTCAAGGGCCAAGGCTATCAGGTGTCAAGTGTCAAGGGTCAAGGCTATCAGGTGTCAAGTGTCAAGGCTATCAGTATTTAACCCCCAGTCACACAAATATCAAGTCAAGTATCCCAAGATGGAGTGATCAACTCCCAAGATGTGAGGGGTTGTAATGCACACACGCCCAGTCACCAAGTAATATATATCATGTAGTCCATATCATAATCAAGATGGCCGTAGCCCAAGACAAGTCAAGACAAATCTAGGATGCATCAATACGCCCCTGCTGGCCAATAACAATAATCATAATAATCATAGTAGCAGTAGATCACAAGAATCAGGGACGGTGTAGTACATCTCTCCAACCACACTAGAGTACATAACATTGGTGCATCAATGCTATGGTTGTGGCTACTCCATAACAAGTAGCTCCTGGGTAAAATACTGATGGGTCAAGGGTTCATGGTTCAATGTCATGTACAAGTGGTCAAGTCATAATCAAGGGTTCAAGTCAAGGTTCAATTATCAAGGTCAATATCAAGGTTCAATATCAAGGCTCAATATCAAGGCTCAATATCAAGGGTTCAATATCAAGGGTTCAATATCAAGGGTTCAATATCAAGCAATATAAGAGAGAGATAAAAGGTCATGAGAGAGAAAGAAGTTGTACTCTTGCTGAAAGAGTACGGAATATCTGTACCTTAAACCGGCAACGAAACCATATCATAGCATAAGAGTAGGAAGTCACTCCTTCTTCAGCGAATCTACACGAATTAATGACCGGCTTATTATTAATACTTATTCTAAATCAGATTGCTCATTTTAGTCGGCTTTCCATTTTTAGTAACTTTCCTTTATTAGTAGCTTTCCCGATTTAGCATGATTAGTCATTAGCAATAATTAGTATTAATTTATTAAGTTAAACATTTAATTTAACCATTAGTATAGATTAAAGTTTCATTATGCCAATTAGGATAGTTTAGAGTCGAAAGTGTCAACATAGTAAAGTTTAAGTTTAAAGATGGAAATAATAAAAGTTAGACATAGAGTATACATGAATCATTCTCCTTCTCGTATGATATTATAGCAGAAATGTTGCCGAAAATGACTCGCACACTAAAATAAAACGTGACATCCCTTTTATTCTTGTTTAAATAGAAGTCGAATACCAATGTTAAAAGAAAATATAGACATGTCAAGCCTCTTTAGAATCCATGCGAAAACTATAATCCAAGTCGTGGGTTCTTATATAAGTTATTATGCCATACATCAAGATAAAAACCAACACGTTCAAAAACTCTTTACTATTCGATTTATATAAGTTATGGTCTTTCTTATTAGCTTTTATGTCATACGAATGAAATAAAATCCAACAGGTTCCAACTCATTCTTATTCGAATCTTTTAGGTATGAGTTAGCAAGTTTCAGCCAATTAGTAAGGTTACATAATTCGTCATATTATGTGGTTCTTTTATTTGAAAAATAGCATGCACAACTTATAGCAGATTAAAGGCATGTCATGGTGACAAATTCAGATTTCATGTGTTACTTCGTATGATATTCTGTGGTCAATATACATATTTCAAAACCCCTTTTATGTTTTACAAACCATACGACATTCAAACATGTTCCCAATTCTTTCTATTAATTCGATTATGCATGGTAGGTTAATAACATATCTGTCAAGCCAAAACAATGAAATACATAATACACACCCACACGCAATACGTTTGATAGTCGACAAACATGTTTTAGTTTCATTATTTCATGTGACATGTGTTATTCGTATACTTCTTATTAGCGATACTAAAAGATTAGTTTTTTTACATGATGTATAACTCGGATTATCAAACACACGACGACGATAAGTGATACCTTTGTTTATGTGATCGAATGGGAAGAAAACCACACCAGCAGCCCACGACCAAAACTCCATCAATCACCCTTCTCGAGTCTAAATACACCACGACCAGACCCTTGTCGACCAGGAAATACCACGACCTGGACACCCCTTCAAACCAGAAATAAGCCAAAGGAAAACCCACGAGTAGACCACAACTCCGCGACCTAATGCACACCCTTCGGACCAGAAATATACACGAATCAAAATGTCACCCTCGCCTCACATCTAAGCCGCGTCCAAGACTCCAACAGAACTCACAATCAGACCCTCCTTACACCTTTGAACCGAAAGAGCAAGAAAGAAACTAGCCGTCATATGTATTGTTAGGGTTTTACTTTTGTTTTCTGTATGAGTTGAATTTTTATTCTTTGTTGTAATATGCGGCTAAGTAAAATATGGGAAGGAATTTATACTCGATTGATAAGGAATTAAAGGAAACAAGGATCAAATAAAATAATGTGCCGAGATATTAGGAGTAATTAGGGGACCAAATTAATATAAATTGAAATCACAAACATAGACGCGTTTTAGAGTTCCACTCGTTTGTGACAAAAATAAAAAGAAAAAGGTCCAAGACAACTTATAAACGTGTGATATATACTTCATATATTAAGTCGTGTACATTTTATTTTATCATAAGTTTTTAATTATTCAAAATGTATATCGTTCTCGCATTAACTTTTTCATAAACTTAGGTTATAAATATAATTCGTATTTCCAAAGTTTGAAATTGAGGGGTATTTTGGGTATTTTAGATGTTCAAAATTTTCGGGTTTTACAGTTATTTTACGTTTTCACCTGTTTTTTACGTTTTGGTCCATTTTTTTATGTTGTCATCTGTTTTTTTTTACGTTTTCGTCCATTTTTGTCATTTTTTTACGTTTTCATCCGTTTTCATCTTTTACGTTTTCATCCGTCGGCTTCTTTTACGTTTTCATCCATTTTTTTTTCGTTTCCATCCGTTTTCATCTTTCAGGTTTTCATCCCATTTTTTACGTTTTTGTCCATTTTTCTTACTTTTTTTTCCATTCTTATCCGTTTTTATCTTTTATTATCCGTTTTTTATGTTTTCGTCTGTTTTTTTACGTAAAAAAACAGATGACAATGTAAAAAAACGGACGAAAATGTAATAAACCAGACAGAAACGTAAAAATACGGACGGAAACGTAAAAAAACATACGACAACATAAAAAACGGACAAAAACGTAAAAAAACAGGCGACAGCATAATAGAACGGGTGAAAACGTAAAAAAACAGACGACAACATAAAAAACAGACAAAAACCTAAAAAAACAGACGAGAATGTAAAAAAACAGACGAAAAGGTAAAAAAATGGACGAAAATGTAAAAAAACAGACGACAACATAAAAAACGAATGAAAACATAAAAAAACAGGTGACAACATAATAAAACGGGCATAAACGTAAAAAAACATACGACAGCATAAAAAAACGGATGAAATCATAAAAACCAGACGAAAATGTAAAAAAACAGACGAAAACGTAAAAAAACTGACGAAAACGTAAAAATATGGACGGAAACGTAAAAATACAGATGAAAACGTAAAAAATGGACGAAAACGTAAAAAATGGACGAAAAGGTAAAAAAAAGGGCGAAAACGTAAAATAAACAAACAGAAACGTAAAAATATGGAAGAAAACGTAAAATAAACAGGCGAAAACGTAAAAAAACAGATGAAAACGTAAAAACCGGACGAAAACGTAAAATAAATAGGCGAAAACATAAAAAAATGGATGGAAACGTAAAAAACGAGATGAAAACGTAAAAAAACGGGTGAAAACATAACAATACGGAAGAAAGCGTTAAAAAAGGGACTAAAAGCGAAAAATTGCACCGTTTGTCCTTATAGTGCAAAATGACTATTATACCCTCATAAGCAAACAAGTTAACGAGCATTAGTCCACCCCATTAGAGGGAGGGACTAATGGTGCATAACGTTTCTGAGTTAAGGATGAACGGTGCAATTTTTTTGTTCAAAGGACCACAGGCTGCGGTCAACGCAAACCACAAGGACGAACGGCGTAGTTTACTCTAGTAATAACTTAAAGGACTATAATCAGTATTCAGTAGTCTAGGTCCAACCATTTACCCGATCCGTCAATACAGTATTACGGTCCACAGTTCACACATCAAAACCAAATTGCAAGAGTTCTTTTTAAACAACAAGGTTCATTTTAAAATAACACTAGTACTCCACAATCAGTAAACTGGTCCACCAACTCACTCCGTCATCTTTCTTTATCATTTTTTCCAGGGGTTCTTTTAATACCATCAAAATTACAGGGTTCATTTCGTAACAACTTAAAGGACCAGAATGGCAGAATCAGTATGTAACTAGTTTTGACATTTTGGTCCACTCCACTCATATTTCTCTTTATCATTTTTTTCTTTTTCCACATTTTGTTAACAATGAAGATGTTATTGACATTGATGACGTCACTGTTGTTTGTAACTGGATTGGCTGGTTAACATCCAAAAACGGATAGTATTGGATACCAATGTTGTTTGTATACCTGAAGCTCAACCGGTCCCAATTCGATTTGCAGGTAATCAGTAATATTATTATTTCAAAATGAACCTTATTGTTTTAAAAAGTCTTAAGGAAACCCTGCAATTTGGTTTTGGTGTGTGAACTGTGGACGGGAATAGGGTATTGGCGGATCGGGTAAATGGTTGGACCTTTTGCACATGGACTACTCAATGTGGTCCTTTAAGTTATTTCGAAATGAGCCTTGTAGTTTTGATGGTTTTATAAGGACCCCTAGAATTTAGTTTCGTGTGTGTGGTCTGGAGTGTACGTGGACGGCGACAAAGATTGGAGTTCAAAACGAGCTTTTTAGAGCGAGTCGCATTGAACCGAACCAATACTAGTAACTCCAACAGGGTGGGCAAATGCAGCAACAATATATGTAGTATATGATTTGCTACATATGATGAGTCGTGAAGACATTATTATTGTTGGTTTAGAGGATTCATTTCGTTTAAACCTATCTTACCCAAATGATGCCAGCGTTGGCAACTGCAAGTACTTGAAGGCTATCCCACATGGTAGTGGTGGCTTTTTGGATTGAGACACTCTCTTCGGACTTGCCCGTGATCTACCGAGAAGCACAGGAAGGTACTTTTATTCTCATTTACTTGTTTTTCAACAAACTTTATATGTTTGTTTTCAAGAGGAATCAAGATGGGTTAAAACAGGTTCGGCTTCCTTCAAAACCTTTTTTGTCTATTTTTCTATAGTACTAGTAGGTTGTATGCACCCACTTTAACCCAAATTGACCCATCACAAGTGACTTTGTTGACATTATTCCCTCTAATTTTTACTGTCTTTAAGGATTTAGAAGTCATGTTTATTTGCAGATATACGGCAGAAAATTCCGTGGAGTTTGGAGCAGTGGCGTAGCCAGAAATTTACTTATGGGTAGGCCAAGATGTAGCACAAAACAATAATAGTCGTTATTTTTTGTTTTTCGATAGACTTAAAAGATAAATCTCACTAGTGGTTAATTTTTACATTTAATGGGTAAACTAATATACACTATTGCAATTTTTATTTGGTGGGCCATGGCCCACCAAGGCCTCCATGTAGCTACGCCTTTGGTTTGGAGCTCCTCGGACTACTGACTTCCCGCATCTTAGACAACCACTAGCACTAGAAGTTTGGAAGTCCATAGCGGAATGTATTGATCTTGTATGTAAAATAACCAGTTTGACTAATGGACCATTAACAACTTTAGCAAAGATCATACTTGCAGACACAAATGCTAGTTCTGTCCTTCAGGTTAGTGCTGATCCATGTGCCTTAGTAGTTCGGGAATAACAATACTATACTATCCTTAAAGAATCCTGCATAAATCATATATTGAATTGCAGGATGTATTCATAGTAGGCAGAAATGTCGACTGCAAGAAGAAGAAATACAAAGGAAACATCTTCAATGTTCCTGTAAACAAATATGCTGAACTAAACATGTTTCTAGACCCTTTAGCTGCAAAAGTGGTGTTTGATTCAATGTTCCTGAAAACAAATATAGTGGGGCCCACAACTAGCTTTCTCATCTGAACCTTCACAAATTTCAACCTCAATGTCTTCAAAGACTTGTGCAAGATTTTGGAAACGACTTTCAGTTGATACTTCACTTTCCTTCCAACAAACACCGACAAGAGTTATTAACTTTTCAAGAATATAGAAAAACATACCACAATCATCGTTTTGTTGGGAAACTGCAACAAGAATTTGGTTCAAGTTGTTGAGCAAAACAATGAACGTAATACGCTGATTGAGTTTCATTCTTGATCAATGTTTTGAGACCACTGACATCATAGTACATTTTCCTAACGCCATTATAACTCTGCCCACGAACATTACTGAAACTCAATGAATTCTTAAACAGCAAAGAACTTAGCGCATCCTTGAGAGATACGTCCTTATTATGATCCATAACATGTGAAATACCTAGAAACTTCTCAACAACATCTCCCTTTTTATCAACATACCGCAAACACACCACAATATGCTCGTCACCTACATCATCCTCATACTCATCCACCAATATAGCAAAGTGTCCATTAGGCGCACCGCATATATCGTTTACAATGGCTTTAGTTGTTTCTACCAAGCACGAGTTTATCAAATCATTCTGAATCAAAGGAGCCTTTTTCAACACATCTTTATCAAAATTCTCATCACCTTTTGTAACCAATTCTATCATCTCAACAAATTCATCATTGTTGGAAATTCTCAACGGATGATCTTCATTGATCTTGATTCCGAAAGATAAGTAAAACCTCAAACAAAGAACAGGAGCGAGCAATGGAGGCCGGTTCACTTGCTTATTATAGTAATCTATGATGTACATTAACAAATTGAGCTGTTGTGAGAAAATGCCATACCGGAACCATTCTTGGATTCTTGAGTTTCAGGGCAAGAGTCATTTTGTTGCGAGGAAGAACCTTCTTCCAACTTTGTTATCAATTGAGCTGGAAAAAAGCTATCCATTGTGTCTACAGTCTAGTAAAATAAAAATACAAACAAAAGTACTCATTTAGATATATGTTAAACTCTAGTTCAGAAAAACTAACACATACGACATTAGATATCACAACTAAAAAGTTTATCGCATCAAATTAAAGATACACATTATATGTAAAAGGTAAACGTACAAGGTTTCCCTTGTTACCTAAATATACGCATGCTAACCTTCCTGTGACCACTTCCGACCCTTTTCCCTCACACCTCTATATGTGCATAGTGAGGCTTTGAAGCCTGGAGCTCTTTTGAGGTCATCGGGTGCCTAACCACTAGGCCAATTTCCTGGTGGTAACGACATTATATGTAATAAACAATATTTTGGATTTTTTTTATTTTTTTTTATAAAATACTATCGAACTTCTTATTCTTTTCATTTTAGTCGAGTTGTTAAAAGATGGTTTTGTGTAATAAAAGTCTAAAACCAGATTTCAAATACACTCAAGTCTGTCTTTTTACATAAGTCTTTATGTAAAGAACTAAAAAAAATAGCGAAATTCACTATATGTTTCGAGTGTTGTAAAACAAGGATTACAAGTTGACGCACCCTAGTTCGATCCCTTGCTCGTTATAAATCAAAGCTTTTTTAACAAAATTAACACTACATGACAAAAATCCATGGATGTCTCGAGACACTTCACTTCGGGACCACCCTAGTTCGGTCCCTCGTTATAAATCAAGTTGTCGCACTTAATTAAAAAATAAAAAAGCCCCAGCAAAACAACTACAATAGTCTACTTTTTTCTTTGGACTTTTTGGATTGAGACACTCTCTTTGGACTTGCCCGTGATCTACTGAGAATCCCAGGAAGGTACTCTTATTCTCATTTACAAGTTTTTCAACAAACTTTATATGTTTGTTTTCAAGAGGAATCAAGATGGGTTAAAACAGGTTCGGCTTCCATCAAAAACTTTTTTGTCTATTTTTCTATAGATAATTGTCACATTAATATGGTTACAAGAACAGTATTATAAGGTTGTATGCACCCACTTTAACCCAAATTGACCCATCACAAGTGACTTTGTTGACATTACTCCCTCTAATTTTTACTGTCTTTAAGGAATTTAGAAGTCACGTTTATTTGCAGATATACGGCAGAAAATTCCGTGGAGTTTGGAGCTCCTCGGACTACTGACTTCCCGCATCTTAGACAACCACTAGCACTAGAAGTTTGGAAGTCCATAGCGGAATGTATTGATCTTGTAAGTAAAAATAACCAGTTTAACTAATGGACCATTAACCACTTTAGCAAAGATAATACTTGCAGACACAAATGCTAGTTCTGTCCTTCAGGTTAATGTTGATCCGCGTGCCTTAGTAGTTTGGGAATAACAATACTATACTATCCTTAAAGAATCCTGCATAAATCATATATTGAATTGCAGGATGTATTCATAGTAGGCGGAAATGTCGACTGCAAAAAGAAGAAAGACAAAGGAAACATCTTCAATGTTCCTGTAAACAAATATGCTGAACTAAAACTGTTTCTAGACCCTTTAGCTGCAAAAGTGGTGTTTGATTCAATGTTTGATATCACACTCATTCCACTTGGCATGCGACGAAAGGTGTGTGCCTTTTCACATATAATTAAGAAGTTGGATCTAAAGAACATGACACCTGAAGCTCGTTTCAGCCTACATTTGCTGAAAAGGATGTATCATTTGCAAGAAAGAAATAATAAATATCGGCATATGGTATTTCTATCTAACAACTTTACTTGCATGCTTTAATATATATTCTAAGGGTGACAATTTTGACCCATTTACTCAATTTGGGCTAAATTTTATCTCGACCCAGCCTTTACCAATGAGTGATGATTTGCACACTCTAACTATTGATTGGCACACTCAAAAATACAAGTACAGTGAGCATCCTGTCATATATGTACAAGTGTTTAAAGCATAAAATGGAGTGTGCCAATCAATAGTTGGAGTGTGCAAATCACTACTCTTTACCAATAAATGACCTTTTTTTACTGTTACCATACACCACCCATTCAATAATCTATACGGTTATTTACACATGTGTCTCAAGATATCTTATAACATATAGTAGGATACATTCTGCGGGGAGATCCTTATTGCAGTTACATTGGCTGGTGATCAACAAATTCTATCTCAGCCTTTAAAGTCAAGCATCTTAAGGTTCATGTAACATGTTAGTATCGATACAGAACAAAAGAAAGCATTCAAAGTATTGGAAAAGTTTGACCATGTATCATATTATGACATGCCGTTCTAAAAAAAAAAAAAAAAAAAAAAAAAAAAAAAAAAAAATGTATCATATTATGACAAGTTTGCAGACATCCTTGCTGATGACACACAGTCTGCAGTCATTGGAAGCTTTCGTAAGCAAAAAAGAGCTTGGAGCACACCACATACTAAAGGCACTGTTAAAGATTACATTTACTGAATTGTAAAGCCGTTGATAAAAAGACTTAGGGTGAAATTACATTTTTCTATCACATGTTTTGGCTGCATGCGTATGGTATAGATAATATACACAGATCAAAGATAGTGACAAATTTGGGATTTCATGCTCAGGTATGCACATTATCATGGGTCTACCATTAACTGATTGTTCAAAAGGACAGCTTAACATCCAGATACATATTCAAAAACAAGTACTTAAACTGTTCAAAAGGACAACATAACATCCAGTTACAGGTTCAAAACAAGTACTTAAACTGTTCCAAAGGACAACATAATATCCAGTTACAGGTTCAAAACAAGTACTAAAACCAAACTTACAATTACTCTTGACGAGTCTTACTTTCAAAGTTACTTATGATATCCTAGTTGCTAACCGTGATGAAGACATCACTCTCTATATAAGTAACCAGACGATCATTCAACAACTGATCACCTGTATTACTCTTTAATTCCTTTTCCACAAAAGCCATTCTCCAGAAACCTCTTTGAACACTAGCTGTCATAACCGGAAGGATCAACACCAACTTGATAAGCAAATAGACGAGATTAAACACTTCATGTTCTTTCACATCCACAAGCTTCTTCGAGAGCTCTCTAACATCCTTCAACGCCTTAAATCTTTTGTTGTCGAGTTGATCACTGAGATGAAGCAAATCACTGGCTGAGAACTCGTTAGGATAGAATTCCGCAAGTTTGAGCAACTTTTTCTTATCAAAGGACGAAAAAGACTTAGCAGGGCTCAAACATGCCATACACACAAGTAGCTCCATACTTTCTTCATCAAATCGTTCGTTAAGCTCTTGAAGTTGTTTATCAATGATGGAATAGAATACTTCAACTTGAAAATGATGAAGGGTTGTTGTAGCTGGTTCTGGTTCACGATTTCTTCTTGTTAGTTTCGAAGGATGCATATCTTCCATGTTAGGAACATTTATGTCGCTTTTTTCACAAAAGGAAACAACCGAAGCTAATAAAGATTCCCATCCTTCGTTTCTTATTATTTGCAATTGTTCCTTGACTAACTTCACAAGTGACATGGCGTTAACAATGTCTTGATCTTTCTTCAGTAACGCAATGTTTAGTTCACTTGAAACTCCCAAAAGTGTCTTCATTAAATGTAACATGAAAACAAACCTGAAAGAGAAAAATTCTCTATCAACCGTGCTGAGATATGAATGATGAATCGCCTGTCTTAAAATGGCATTTGCCATCATATCAAGCATATCAAGTATTGCATCATAAGAGTCAATCACTTTCAAAACAGACTTGTAGTGGGGCCCACAACCAGCTTTCTCATCTGAACCTTCACGAATTTCAACCTCAATGTCTTCAAAGACTTGTGCAAGTTTTTGGAAACGACTTTCAGTTGATACTTCACTTTCCTTCCAACAAACACTGACAAGAGTAATTAACTTTTCAAGAATATAGAAAAACATACCACAATCATTGTTTTGTTGGGAAACCGCAACAAGAATTTGTTCAAGTTGTTGAGCAAAACAATGAACGTAATACGCTGATTGAGTTTCATTCTTGATCAATGTTTTGAGACCACTGACATCATAGTACATTTTCCTAACGCCATTATAACTCTGCCCACGAACATTACTAAAACTCAGTGAATTCTTCAACAGCAAAGAACTTAGCGCATTCTTAAGAGATACGTCCTTCTTATGATCCATAACACGTGAAATACCAAGAAACTGTTAACGTCTCCCTTTTTATCAACATACCACAAACACACCACAATATGCTCGTCACCTACATCATCCTCATACTCATCCATCAATATAGCAAAGTATCCATTAGGCCCACCGCATATATCGTTCACAATGGCTTTAGTTGTTTCTACCGAGCACGAGTTGATCAAATCATTTTGAATCAAAGGAGCCTTTTTCAACACATCTTTATCAAAATTCTCATCGCCTTTAACCAATTCTATCATTTCAACAAATTCATCATTGTTGGAAATTCTCAACGGATGATCTTCATTGATCTTGATTCTGAAAGATAAGTAAAACCTCAAACAAAGAACAGGAGCGAGCAATGGAGACCGGTTCACTTGCTTATTATAGTAATCTATGATGTACATTAACAAATTGAGCTGTTTTGAGAAAATGCCCATACCGGAACCATTCTCGGATTCTTGAGTTTCAGGGCAAGTCATTTTGTTGCGAGGAAGAACCTTCTTCCAACTTTGTTTTCAATTGAGCTGGAAAAAAGCTATCCATTGTGTCTACAGTCTAGTAAAATAAAAATACAAACAAAAGTACTCATTTAGATATATATATGTTAAACTCTAGTTCAGAAAAACTAACACATACGACATTAGATATCACATGTAAAAAGTTTATCGCATCAAATTAAAGATACACATTATATGTAAACGGTAAACGTACGAGGTTTCCCTTGTTACCCAAATGTACGCATGCTAACCTTCTTGTGACCATTTCCGACCCTTTCCCTCACACCTCTATATGTGCATAGTGAGGCTTTGAAGCCTGGAGCTCTTGTGAGGTCATCGGGTGCCTAACCACTAGGCCAATTTCCTGGTGGTAACGACATTATATGTAATAAACAATATTTTGGATTTTTTTTTTTTTTTTTTTTTTTTAAATACTATCGAAGTTCTTATTCTTTTCATTTTAGTCGAGTTGTTAAAAGATGGTTTTGTGTAATAAAAGTCTAAAACCAGATTTCAAATACACTCAAGTCTGTCTTTTTACATAAGTCTTTATGTAAAGAACTAAAAAAAATAGCGAAATTCACTATACTTTTCGAGTGTTGTAAAACAAGGATTACAAGTTGACGCACCCTAGTTCGGTCCCTTGCTCGTTATAAATCAAAGCTTTTTTAACAAAATTAACACTACATGACAAAAATCCATGGATGTCTCGAAACACTTCGGGACCACCCTAGTTCGGTCCCTTGCTCGTTAAATCAAGTTGACGCACTTAATTAAAAAATAAAAAAGCCCCAACAAAACAACAACTACAATAGTCTACTTTTTTTTTTCTTGCACATGTGACAATTCATAACTCATTCACTGTATAACATTATTTATAAAAACTTTAACAAAAACTACTAAAAATAAAAGAAAAACAAAAGTTTTGAGTATTTACCGTTTGATTCTATGTAGAAAGTGGAAGAAGACGGCAAGCAGTTAAAAGTGAAAACCTATTTCTTTAAACTGGTTTTTTTATTATGGGCTCAAACAGTAAAAAAAAAAAAAAAAGGGTAGGTACGTTCTCATAATTATGGGCTTAAAATACTAAACTTGGGCTAAAACCACCCCATTATGATCAAAACCTTTCTTTAGTCCAACTAGAATACTAGTGCGACTCTAATTGTATCTTGTTTATCATGTTAATAATTCTTTATCTATATATAACAAAAAAATTCCATGTTTTTATTAAATTTTAACAACTCTTGAATCCATACGTAAGGTTAGTGCCTTTTACTTTTACCATTGGTATGTTCAAAATTGTTTCCTATTTCTAGTAAATCAGATGAATATAATATTGATGCTTTGATGTTTATATGTTCATGTTACATGTATTAGTAGGAGTTATTAACGTAATGCTTAAAATCTTAATTAAGCAAGAGTTTTTCTCGTTGATGAATACAGTGAAACAATAATCATGGATACACGTATTAACATTGCGAGTGCGCCACCATTGCCTACTCAACCAACAACAAGTAATGCCACACAGCCGCGCATATCTAGCCCTGCGATATTATTATCATGTATCACCGTGATTATGTTTTCTCTCGGGATGGTTTGCGCTTTTGCTCTCTTAGGTTCAACAAGTAAGGCCTTGTACTCTATAACAACACACGACGATTTTGAATTTCCAATGATGACAATGACGGAGCCCAAAATCAAGTATTATGTGAAGTCACCAGATGAGTTTGATAAGGAATATCCTAATGATACTCAGGCCAGAGAACATGTTGAAAACCAAATCGTGGGCGAATACTTAAAGTTTGCTAGGAAACGTTGCAATTACGAAGATAAGCAACACTTGTTACGCCCAGATTTTCCAACTCCGGTATGCAACATGCTTGAAAACATGACGATTCAAAGTTAGCTCACTATTTGTCTAAATGAATTTTAGACATTGATTCATAAGTTTAGGGCAATGGCCAATAATTATTTTTGATTGTTTTTTTAGGTAGTTGTTCAACAAGTTTCTTATTTAGTTTGTGATTTTGCTTCCATGTTTAAGAGTTTATATAATCCAAATTCATATGACAGTGATTTTTTATTTTTTATTTTTGGTCTTTTTTAATACTTGTAAGTTAGGAAGTGAAAATATATGGTGGTGTTAGTTTGTGATTTTGCTTCCATGTTTAAGAGTTTATATAATCCAAATTGATATGACAGTGATTTTTTATTTTTTATTTTTGGTCTTTTTTAATACTTGTAAGTTAGGAAGTGAAAATATATGGTGGTTTTCATCCGGCTGTTACTCCAGCGAGTATTCTTGTGTGGAGGCGGAACGGTTTCCGGGCGGAAGTCGTTGAATCTCCACTACGCCAGCGTGAGCCCGGTTAAGACAACATAGTCTGGGTATGTGGTGGATGAGGGTCTGCCTATGACAGGTGTGACTCTCTAAACCAAATAAATTGAAAGTCACCTTCCAAAAAAAATATAGTGGTGTTAGTTATGCTAAGCATGTGATTTGTGAAAATAAATAATATGACATCTGCCTTATCTTTTGTTTTACTTTGAAAAAAAAAAAAAAAAAAAAAAAAAAAAAAAAAAAAAGGTTTATTTTTATGTTTATTGATTTTGGTTAGTCGACTAAAAAATGAGGTTTAAACTTATCGACACATATACTCAAAACATTATACCTTTTAAAGGCTGACTTGAGACCTCTCGTATTCTGGTAATGAAACCTTTTGCTATTAAGTCACAGTTATACAAATACGGAGTACTTTTTAAATCACTGAATTTAATAAAAAAGACGTTTAGATTAATTTTTATTACTAAAAACCTTAAATATCTCATTTTAATAAAGTTTTAACAAAGTTATTGATATATTAGTACCCCTTATATGTTTGACCGTGCCTGCACGGGTTTTAAAACTATAGTATAAGTATAAACAATTAACCTGTCCAAAATTATTATATACAAACATTTTGCAAATTTTTTTTAATCAAAACTATGTTACCATTCATTCAATTAGTACCAATAAAATGAAAAATATTTATAAAAGTATACTACACAAATCCTTAAAATCATATTTTCCCAGGTTTTATCATGGGACATGCCACTTGTTCGACAAAATGTCTCAAAGAACACAACATTGCAACACTTTTGGTTTTTTTGATGTTCTTGATCTTGTGAACTACTGTAAACAAACACCCAATGTTACAAATGTTACTAAAGTTCATGCTTTAGCTTTAAAAGTTGGTGTTCTTGCTCATCTTCCGACTTGCACGTCACTTGTTATAGCTTACATGCGAGCAGGGCGTTATCTTTCGTCTGTCGCAGTTTTTCATGAGGTTTTTAACAGAGATGTGGTGGTTTGGAATGCAATGATGACTTGTGCAGTCGAAAATGGAGAGCTTTTAGACGCAACGCGAGTTTTTATGCAAATGCTGCAAGGACGAGTTGAGTTTGATTCTGTAACTCTTGTGATTGTTGTTTCAAACAGGTTAGCATGTTTACAGTGTGTACATAGTTTAGGATTAAAGTTTGGTTTGCTTTCGGATACTGATTTGTGTAATGCGCTTATTAACGCGATGCTAAATGTGGTGAGTTGTGTTTGTCGGAGAACATGTTTGCTGAAACAGAAGTGAAAGACATTGTTTCATGGAACTCGATGATTAGTGGTTGTTTAAGCAATGATTGTCCTGACAAGTCTTTATGGTATTTCAAGAAAATGGTTTTGTGTGGAGTACGACTTGATAATGTGGGATTGTCGTGTGCTATTGCAGCGTCGACTTGTTTACAAGATACGGATATTGGTAAGATTTTACATGGGTTCGGGTTAAAAAATGGTTACAATGAAAGTTCTCATGTTTCTGTACTAAACGCTCTTGTTTCATTGTACTCTAAATGTGGGGATATCCGTGATGCTGAACTTGTATTTAAATCAATGTATACCAAAGATTTGGTTTCTTGGAATACAATGATTAACGGGTTTGCTTCACACGGAATGATTCTTGAAGCGTTTAGCCTCTTAAGACAAATGCAAGTTAGATTTGTACAACCAGATACAGTGACAGTACTTGCTGTACTTTCATTATGTGCAGAATTCATGTTTTTACGAGATGGAAAAAGCATTCACGGGCTTGTTATAAGAAGATTCTTTGGATTAGACGTGTCGGTGATTAATAGTCTTATGAACATGTACTCTAAATGCAACCATATTGATAAATGCGGGAGCTTGTTTGTTTTTTTACAGGATAAAGATTTGGTTTCTTGGAATACCATGATATCGGGATATGCCCAAAATAGGAAACCAGGTTATGCTCAAAATTTGTTCAAGAAACTGATGTACGAGTGTTTGGAATGCAGTTTATCAACTGTTCTCACAATTCTTTCTTCTTGTGATTCACGCGAATCTCTAAAATTTGGTGAATCGTTACATAGTTGGGCAACGAAATTAGGCTTCTCAAATAGTATTCTTATGGTTATTTCATTAATTTTGATGTACACGAACTGTGGACACTTGAGAGCTTCTTTTGCATTGTTACAAAGTATTTCAAGAGATGCTGACACTGCTTGTTGGAATGCTATGATTACCGGATGCACACAAAATGGGTACTTTTTGGAAGCTTTAGAAACTTTTAAGCTCATGAGAAGAGAAGCATATGCAAAACATGATCTCGTTACCCTCGTAAATGTCGTATCAGCATGCGGAAATCTTGAATTAGTGTTTAACGGGAAACTGGTTCATGGATTTGGTGTAAAAACTCTGGTTGATGATGATGTTCGTGTAAGGAACGCCTTAATTACAATGTATGGAAGATTTGGGGATGTTGACCATGCAATGTTGGTGTTTGACTTGTGTCACAACCGTAACCTTTGTTCATGGAATTGCATCATTGCCGCTCTTGCTCAAAACAAAGAAGCTCAAGCTGCGTTACATTTGTTTCAAAATCTTGAATTTGAACCTGATGAAATCACAAATTCGACAATTTTATCTGCGTGCAGTCAAATTGGATCAATTAGAAATAGTAAACAGATTCATGGACATGTTCTAAGATCCAATTTTCATACAAATTGTTACATAGTAGCTGCCTTAATCGACATGTATAGCAACTGTGGAAGGTTAGATATGTCAAATCACATTTTCAATTCCTTACAAGAAAAGAATATCGCAAGTTGGAACTCAATGATTTCTGCATACGGGTTTCATAGCAGAGGTGAAAACGCCATCGAGATATTTAACAAAATGATAATGTTTGGTGAAAAACCGACAAAAACCACTTTTATAAACCTGTTATCAGCCTGTGCCCATTCAGGTTTAGTCAACGAAGGTTTAAGATTTTACAAATGTATGTTTGATGAATATAGTGTGGAACCGGTTATGGAACATCACGTTTGTGTAGTTGATATGTTGGGTCGATGTGGGAGGTTAAATGAGGCGTATGAGTTTATAAAGAGTATGGTAGTGAAACCAGATCATGGTGTTTGGGGTGCAATCTTAAGTTCATGTAATTATCATGGTGACGTTGAAACGGGGAAGAAAGTGGTGAGATTTTGTTTGGCTTGGAACCTAAGAATGCCGGGTACTATGTTTCTTTAGCGAATACATATGTTGGTGCCGGGAGTTGGAGTGATGCAGTGAAGTTGAGAGAGTTTGTGGATGATGTGAGATTAAAGAAGCCGGCACGCTGTAGTCTTGTTGATGTTGGTTAACAGTGACTTTATACTTTAAGTTGTCCAATATGGTTAATTGTAATGTAAATTGCTCGTGTAAATTACTTTAATTATGAAGAAAGTACAAAGTTTTGACTAAATCTAAAGATTTTGTTTGTTAATTACTTGTTACTGTGATAATTATTGTGGTTATACACACGTTTTTCATAATTCTAATTGTAAGAAAGTTAGGTGAATTTTGATTACAACAACATAATCTAATAAAGTTATGCCAAAAGAACCGAAAAAATAATGGTTGCAAACAGATAATATTACGTATATCAGTTTAAAGAAAAAAAAGATACCAATAACAATAACAGTCATGTTTATTCGACTTCTGTACCTCATGTTTTTTAATTGAACTTAGCTCACTCATCCCACTATAGGGTAAAAAAAAATGGTATTTCTCAACACATTACATACCAGTAAGAAAACGGCAGGAGGCAACAATTTCTTGTGAATAAACTAAAATAAGCCATTGGCAGATTCAAAATGAAAAAGATGCTTGTTTACTTTTTGTGCAATAAGTTGCTAACAATAGGAAAATCTGGTGCTATATCAACCGGGACCTGCAAGTTTAAACAAAATACATGTCAAATGAGCTTATAGAAAAATAAAGATAAATTCCTATTTGCCAGGGTGCAGGATTACTCCCCTTTACCAAAAAAAAAAAAAAAAAAAAAAAAAAAAAAAAAAGGATAAATTCCTGACATATATGCATCTTAAAAGCTGACAACTCGTAAAAATCAAAACTTTCCATTATGGACTTTTTTTTTTTTTTTTTTTTTTTTTTTTTTTTTTTTTTTTTTTCTTCTTCAGTTATGGACTTATGGGACTCACTAGAGTAGACCACTAAATTTTACGAGCGGAGAGCCCAGATGGAATCATCTAAAATATGCCTATGATATTCAATAAGGCAGAATAATGGGCGGGTCGGTTAACAAGTAAAAACGGGTACTTTTTGGTATCCCCGGTTGGGTTGGATTAACCCAAAACATCTTTTGATTATTGACTAAAATGACTTTGGAAATTTTATGCATTAGAAAATGCCTTTCCAACTTTCTGTCCATTCATTTCTTCAAAGCAATTTTTTTAGTTGACATAAACATAAACCAAATCAGCCTATTCAAAGGTAAACTGAGTAAAACGCTTCAACTATGAGAAATTACACCAAGTGAAATTTACCTGAACTTTGGTCAATTTTTCCAAAGCAATGGTCAAAGGTTGTGTCATTTGACCATATTTTTCAAGAAGCTTTTGTGCTGCATCTTTATCGCCTTTGGCTTGTATGGTAAGTATTTCCCTACTTAAGCTCTCGACCGCATCTTCAATCTATCACAACACATGAAACGATTCAAATCAAAATAAAAAATTCTTAATCTGAAATTTCCTTCATTGTCATTTTTAACATGGCTCAAAGAATATTAGAGGACGTGTTATCTATTCGACATCTGAACCTAATTTTAAATATAAAAAGTACTTGAGAAGACATACCTTATCAAAGTCAACAGAGAATGTTTGGTCAGGAAGCAAAACAAAGGCCCCTTTCTCGAATAACCAGTTAAACTGTAGTGCTTGTCCTTTGCTGATATACATAAATGAAGATCAATAATTATAAGACCAAAAATCAATATAAAAGGAAAAAAACAGGTGATTAGTGAGTTACCCATGAGCTTCCTCTAACCCAAAACGTACTGAGCGAAAGCATCCAGCAAGGAAAGAAACATACATGGACTTCTCAAGGCTCTTTGGAAGTAATTCCTGGCCAAGCCAAAAAAAAAGTCAATCAAAATTTATAAGAAAATCATAATTATTAACTTATCCCAATTCCAGCTAAAGATATGCAGGATGGCGAAAACACCATGAAAATTTAGAAAATACAAAAAATTTCATGTTGACGCATCATAAATATAATTGTCTTTTCCAAATTTATAAGGACGTGTTCGTCATTTGGCATGTTTTTTTGCCAGAACTAGTACAAATTATAGACTATATCTCACAATGCCCTAACTAACCTTTGCAATAAGGAAATTAAGGGCCCAAAGGCCAACAATGTCGGCTTTAGCTTCTTCAAGAGCAGAGTGAAGTTCTTGTAGCTCCTGTTTCATCAAATACACAAAGAAACAAATTAAATAATGTTTCCCGCGAATTTCAAAATAGTAGTTTTAAAACAGAACTGAGAAACTGACCAATCTCACGGTAGAACTCTGACCACTTGGAAGTGTAATTGTATGTGGCCCGATCCCGTGACAACACTCGTGACATATTGTGTGAGTGAAAAAAGAGTCAAAGTCAACAAGCTCTCGTTGTTCCTTTATAATACACAACTCAGCTATAGGCTGAAGAATTAGCTTGAACCTGTTTCGGATAATAAAATTGGTAATTATTAACACAAATTCATTCTAAAAGGTTTTAACTATAGTAAAAAAAAATGTCTTTAAAATTAAGAAATATGGAAGAACATAATCACAGGTTTGATGACTTTACTTTGCCTCAGAAACATTCTTCAGCATGACCATTGATGACCCACGATCTTTTACAATACGCTCATCATTCGGAAGATTAAAGGCCACAGTTTGAGGTCCTTTCACATCCTTCATCAACATTATAAAATAATATCATACTTTAATCATATATTATGGATCAAACAGGTAAAATGAGACGGGGAACATTCTAAATGGGTCGAAAGAGTCGCAAGTCACCCTAAGTGTATTTATAAAGCATAATAGCATCCCCAGAGATTGGCATAATCCAATGGACAAAAGGTTGAATTTTGACGGATGGAAAGCTCACCCCTGAATTGTAAACAAGCTGGATGACGCGAATAGGTGCAGATATCACATCTTTTGATTTGTACATGTCATCCAATGGAAGATTTTGTTCCAAAACCTACATAATGGAATTGGTTAGATAAACAAAAGCATCATTCATAGATTAAGCAAGTAAATTTGATCATGAATATTATCCAAATTTGAACCTGCAATTGATCGCCAAAGAGTTTGAGTTGAGTGGTTGCTTTATCATCCCGAACGCCAATAAATACCTCAAATGTGGCCTGAGTACACAACAACAAGAAATACTTGATATTTGAACTAGTAAAACCTCAAACTAAGCAAACAAATACTAGAGGACTATGTCTTTATGCCACTAAATACTCATAAGACTGGAACCAAATTATTATACGAGTAAACAAAATTGCAAGTTGATTTATCAAACATAAAGCAAATATACTACTAAATGAAGAAGAGACACGATTACCTTGTATCCGAATAGAACATCTTCATAAGTCTCGTATGGGCCAATAGTAACATCCAACTTAGAGTCCTTGAGAAGAAGGAAAATGCATGCAGTTAGAACTATATTGAAAATGGTGATGCAATAGAGTGTCGTATGTACTGACCAATTCCATCCAGGCTATATCTGAGTCATAATAGTCATTTGAGAGGAAAGCATCAGCCTTGCTATGTAACAGTCGCTTCAAACTACAAGATCGCAGATGATTTTATTAAAAGACCGTACTAATAAATACATATGAATCAACAAAAGTCTAATTAAGAATGTACCTAGGGGAACTAGTCAAATCCCCTGCTTTACGTAATAATTCAGTGGCTTTTGCGAGATAGGCAGAATATTCTTGAGAATAAGGGACGATACTAAGATCACTGGTGCTATTGGAATGAGTGTCATTATGCCTTTTAATAACATTAAAAAAACCCGTTGCTTCTCGTTTTTCATTCTCTGAAAGCCCTTTCATCCATAATTCGAATTCCTGTCACAACAATCAAAATGGTTAGTCCGGTGGAAAGATGGGTGTATTGGGGCGCGTTGGGTTGACGCAAAAACTATATTGGCCTGATTTTAAACTTAAGATACTTTAATCAAACGCGGTAACAGAAACATGTTATTACAATTATGATCTAAATCACCCAAGGCCTTTGGTCTAGTGGTATGTGAGTTGCCCACCAACCTAGAGGTTGTGGGTTCAAGCCTCGCTGGAGGCATTTGTGTATAGGGTGTGAAAAAACTTGCCGTTCAAACAACAAAAAAAAAACAAAAACAAAAACAATTATGATTTAAATCTTTAAACAATGCGCTTTAGGAGATTGTATGCATAAACTATACACTTATACATGACATTTTTAACCCATTTGACGTGTTTTTAGCTGAAATTTATATTTGACCCAATAGACCCGTTTGAGATAAAACTCGAGTCAAAATCTATTTGACCCAGTTTACCCCTCAACTTAATAACAGATAAACCACATTTTCCACAAACTCGCTTAAATTTATAAATGATATTTTGAAAGAATTAACAAGTTTGACAAATTTATAACCAGAAAAAAAAACGGATACCATTTTATCCATATCTGGAGGATAGAAGCTGGCACCAGGAGGTTTCAAGATGGGAAATGCAGCTTTATATTCAACACCTTTCCATCCAGCCACTTGTTTTGTTGCCTCTGGAAGCAATCTGACAGCAGAGTCTGCAGTTGTCAAAAACGCTTCATTTTCATCAAGACAAGACCTGCGAAATACAGACACAAAATTCAACTTTTTTGATATCACATATCAGAAAGAGTGACAAGTATATGAGAGATCGTATTGGAAAGATGCTATAGTACTTTTAGGGGCAGTATCTTACCATGGACTCTTGTTTATCGAATAATATTTCCATTTTAACATGTCCAACTCAGATATTTCACCACGTCTGTTTAACCATCCCCTTAATGTTGAGTTGCTGTACCAAACCTAATTCACGAAGAAAAAAAATTGAATATAAATAACTAAACATTTTATCAAAACGTTCATCTAAAATATATAACATAGAAAAACCATCATTCATCACATGTGTATTAAACTAGAAAACGACAATCATCCATGAGTTTTTAGAATTTCATTAAATATACCTGGTGGTAAAAAATATCATCCATTATTTTCGCGGCTTGTATGAGTAAAGCCAGAACTTCCTTGTCCTCATCTGTCAGACCGGTCAACTGTCACATAAATGTTTAGTTAAACTCCTTTATATACAGTTATAATCAATAGATATAAGTGGGGAAAAAACCTCTGCAGTAAGTGAGATAGGAGCATAACGAGCGAGCTTTTTTTGCAGAAGCAAACTCTGTGCTTCCGTGTTTTCTTGGTACCTAAAAAAAAAAAAAAAAAATCTAAATTATATGAATTTTAGGAAATTTTAAAGTGTAAGTTATGATTTGAAATGGTTCGTTATTCACTAAAATGGTATTATGAAGCACAATATACATCACAATATTCAGGTGTTAATGTATACATATAAATATGCTTATATGCTAAAAGATGTACCTTTTGATATTGATGTCAAATAGTTGACCATATGGTCCATCAACATTATAGGGAGCGTAATGAGGGTCTCCGTTAGCAAGTAAGTGCTTGTACTCTTCAACTGAGATATATTTAACGGCTGAAACTTCAGATTCCTACAAGGAAATATAACCATATTGTTTTTAATTGGTCAACCCTGTGGGATTGTTTCTCAAAAGTAAATCAATGATTTATAAAATCTATACCTGAAGAGTAAAAGCTTCCAAGGGGATCGGGTCCAGTGTTGTCACGAGATAAACATCATCAAATTCATTATCAATGAACTTGCCATCATTTGTAACACTGCAACCATATGCAAAAACCAAAATAGCACTTTGTGAATGCCAAAGAGGCGTGGCAAAAATGAACCAATTTAACATCTCACAGAAGAACATTCATTCATTGTTTAATTTCAAATAACTTTGACCTAAAAGGGTGTTTGGGTTTGCTTATTTGAGTGCTTATCTGCTTAGTTTTAAACCAGATAAGCAGTCTTCATTGTACGTCTGAAACTCGTTTATCTGCTTAATTTGAGCAGAATTATCAATACCTGCAAATCTTAAAGGCAGATCCAGTGGTTTAAAATAAGCAATCCCAAACACAACCTAAAATTCCATGAATAACAAAAGTTCCCTGTTTCGGGATATGGCGGGCTAATTATATACAAAAACTACATGCCAATCATATTAAAAGGTCTACCATTCTTGTATAAAAACAAACAGCAATTCAAAGGCATCGTTCGGGAGGGTAACACCGAGCTCCTCTTGAAGCTCTCTCCTGCAAGCATACATCACTTTAAAGTTATACATCATTAGATTATAATATATGATATGCTATATAACATATGTGTCGTATACAGGTTACAAAATCACCCAAAAGTTTAGCTTAAATGCTTATGAATTAAATAGCTTATACAATAGGTGTGACCATTTGGTCTGATTACCTTGCTGTTATAAGGGATGTATCGCCAGCAGATACATGACCTGCACTAGAAATATCCCACAATCCGGGCCATGAATCCTTGCAATCGGCACGTTTTTGGAGTAGAAGTTGTTGTGTACTTTCAGCAAAGATCCACACATGAACAGCTCGGTGGTAATCACCATCTCTGTGAACAGCACTTCTGTACAAAATAAGTATTAATATGTTAGTTAAAGACATTATGTATAATCATAAACACTAGCTCATCTATCCACATCATACATATTCCACGCTGATAATTATACTCAAACAGATAAGACCTACTCAAAACTTGTAGAAAATTTTGATAGTCACATTAATACTTTTGTTTTGAAAGTGATAATGTGATATGAGACATAATGTCGTAACACAAGAGGCTACAAATGATGAGTTGTTTGAGGGGCGTTTGGGATTGCTTACTAAAACAACTTATCTTCTATTGCTTTTTACTTGATCAGTTCAAAATACACAACTCCAAACTGCTTATAGGCTTATTGCTTTCGGTAATAAGCTGTTTAGCATCAGCAACTCTAAACTGCTTATTCAAAACAGCTTATTTCATTTACAAGTAATCAAATTAGCAATTTGGATAATCAGTGCAGTTAAGCGATCCTTAACACTCTGAAGGGGGTTATTTTATCGGCTAATGAGCTTATTTGAATCCGGAAAAGCTCACTCTTTTCCAAAAAAGGCTGATAATGATGACATGTTTGAAACCGCTTATCTGATATTGTTTCTAATAAGCAACTCCAAACTGCTAACCACTAATTGCTTTTTAAATTAAGCATTCTAACTTAAGAAACATCAAAATGCTTATTCAAAACAGCTTATTAGATTATCAATATGGATAACCAATCCATTCAATCATAAACACCTTAAAAACTGTTCATTTTCTGTATAGAAACGCAATAACCATATAAACAGATTGAATAAGAAATTCCAAACCATTCACTGACAAATACTCAGTTAAGTGGTCCCAAACACTCTAAAGGGAGAAATGATTGGAACGTGCCTGGGTTTAGAGAAACCGGTTTTGAGACCAGTTTTAGTCAATATGTCAAACTCTTCCTCCTCTTCTTCATGTAACTCATGATGATCATCATCTCCATCGCCCATGCTGCTAATTGTTTTGTTAATTACTTAATTTAATTATAATTTGTTTAACTTAATGATTCTGACTAATTAGAAGATGGGTTGATTAAATTCCAAACACTTTAGTGTCAAGTGTCGAATAATTTGTGTTTGGGTTTGGGTGTTGGGCATATATTCATTTTCTTTTTAAATTTATTGGTAATTGGTGGCCCACTTTTATCCCTCCTTTTAATAATACAAAATAATACTGTATGTTTTGTGTTTTTTTTATCGTATTTTATATTATGGACACCGGATCTCTTGCAAATTGAGTAAAATTAAAAAGTGTAGAAAGCCATTCATAGTGTGACAAGTGTCCCCACTCTAAATTATACATAAAATCCGCGTAGGGGTAATATGGTCATTTGACTCGTTTTTTCTTTTCCACCTCAATTTTCAAATGCATATATCTCTTAAACGACAAACTTTTAAAAAAAACCGATTTCACCAAAATTTTTAAAATTTGATTCTCTTTAATTTGGTATAAATCTTTTTAATTTTTTCGAAACTTTTTTTTTTGACATATTCATTGGGTCATTATTTTCTTGATGTTTTTGCTATTTTCGACCCTATTTTTTATCTTGAAAATTGCCGAATTATAAAATACTTAAAACACGAAAGTTGTAGATTTTGATTCACTCTTTACCCAAAAATTTGAATCACTCAAATCCGATATGATATGAGTGAGATATCGCACGTTAAAGATGATGTTTTAGTCATATTTGTTGCACACAAGATGTTTGATGAAATGTCTAGCTTATATTTTTAGTATTAAAATTGCGTTAAATGCTCTAATTTTTGTCCCACAACGCATTATTAATAATTTTATTAATGTAACATTCAAAAAGTGATGCTTTTTAATCATTATTATTTTTAAATATACATTTAGTTCATCAGTTACGTTATTAGGTTCGTCAGTTAGGTTATTAGGTTCATCAGTTAAATTATGTTTTGTTCATCAGTTAAATTATGCATTGTTCATCAGTTAGGTTATAGGTTATAGGTTCATTAGTTAGATTATGTTTTGTTCATCAATTAGATTATGTTTTGTTTATCAATTAAATTATTTATCGTTCATCGGTTACGTTATAGGTTCATCATTTATAGGTTCATCAGTTAGATTATGTTTTGTTTATCAATTAAATTATTTATCGTTCATCAGTTACGTTATAGGTTCATCAGTTAGGTTATAGGTTAATCAGTTAGATTATGTTTTGTTTATCAATTAAATTATTTATCGTTCATCATTTACGTTATAAGTTCATCATTTATAGGTTCATCAGTTAGGTTATAGGTTCATCAGTTAGGTTATGAACAATACATAATTTAACTGATGAACAAAACATAATCTAACCGATGAACCTATAACCTAACTGATGAACCTATAAATGATGAACCTATAACGTAACTGATGAACGATAAGTAATTTAATTGATAAACAAAACATAGTCTAACTGATGAACCTATAACCTAACTGATGAACCTATAACCTAACTGATGAACAATACATAATTTAACTGATGAACAAAACATAATCTAACTGATGAACCTGTAACCTAACTAATGAACCTATAACTGATGAACCTATAACCTATAACCTAACTGATGAACAATGCTAATTGTTTTATTAATTATAATTTGTTTAACTTAATGATTCACTGATTTGTGTTGAATAACAGAATAAATTGTGTTTCGGTTTGGGTTTAGGCATATATTCATTTTCTTTTTAAAGCTATTGGTAACTGATGGCCCACTTTTATCCCTCTTTTTAATAATACAAGATACTTTGTTTTTGTCCTTTTTTGTTTCGTATTTTATATTATGATTTGTATGTGCTCTTTTTAACATTTTTGTCTTGTTAAATTTTTTACATTATGTTTATTATGTTTGGTACATTGTAATTTTATAAATAAAACAAAATTCTGAAAATTAAAAAACATTAAAAAATTTAAAAAGATAAGAGCATTAGAATCATGTTAAAGGATATGTATATCGTGTCCCTTATTTAATAAAGTATATATTTTATTCTTATCAAAAGTAATTTTTTAACCTTTTTATATTTATCGAGAAATCATTTTCCCAATTAATTCTACCTATTATAACTTTTTATTTACTTATTTATTTTTTCCTTTAGTGCAAATATATCTTTTCAAAGCTCAAGTCATTACTCAACTGACTTAAAGATTCTCAAATCATCGAGTAAATAAAGCTTTTACTTTAATGACAAAAACTTACCCAAAAAAAAAAAAAAAAAAAAAAAAAAAAAAAAAAAAAAAAAAATTGCTTTACATCTAATTTGTAATGCCCTTATATCAGAAGAAACTAGATCCGGATTCAAGAAGGTTTTCACGTTCCGGTAAATTATATTTAATTTTGTCGCTTATTGTACGTTTTTGTTAAAAACCCAATTTCTTTTAAATAAATATGGTCATTTATGTTACATGTTCATATTTTATTAGAAAAATTACCCTTATTTTAACTTAAATAAATAGCAAAATTATTATTTAAATTGAAAATATTACTTATATTTTGTTATTTTATTTTGTAAGTAGTTTACAAATAATTTTGGAGCAAAAGATTCTATACATGAAGATTATTTGAAGATTAAGAAGGGATCAGATTATTTGAAGATTAGTGGTAGCCTAAACCAAACCAAGAGCTTAAAGCCCATAACTAATAAAGCAAGTGAAGAGAATTTCAGTCCAAAAGGTCCATTTCCAAAGCCCAAATTGAGCCGAAACATTGGTCGTATACATGTCAACCCAATCGAAATGGAAATTTAAGTAAATGCATACAATGACTTGAAAATAACATATATACAAAGACACAACGACATTAAATTGCAATACACTTGTTGGTATTAATGTTGAATCAACTACGATCCAACTTTTCTTGGTCTGCGCCCTCTCAAACGTTCAGGTGCTGGCTGATCACTCACTTTCGGTGTGTGGTTCAAAACTGAACCAGCTGATTAATGCCAACTCTCAGAAGAACTACAAAGTAACAATACCAAGTTAATACATGCTGAATATCTGTAAAAAAGTTGACGAAATTGCAGCACTGCTTGTTTATAGTCATGGTGTTGGACTGTTGGTTGCTGACTTGCTGGGCAACCGAGGTCTTACAAGTTATGAAAATAAGGCTATGTATACGACGAGTTATATTTGCACCAAACATGAAATGTCACATCTCTTCAACCATTATATGAGTTCAATAATCAATATAGCATAACTACATTACAGAAGTTACATACATATAAAGGATGATTAACATGTAATCAACGATATATGATTGACATTAACAATATGGTTCTGCTGACATGCGCAACAATATTTAACCACATGTCATCGATTAACATCAACATTGATGGAATAAGTCAATTCACATTTGACGAACATCACCTAAAAAAAGGCCATTTAACATCAGCATGATATATAGCCTCTCGGACCAAAACACAAGATTATAGAAACTAAAAGAGAGATTCAAAAACAACCATAACCGGTCTAAGGTTAGCATGTACAACCCTTGATCAGCTTGTAATCCAACTAATCATTTCATTCCCACTATTCCTGTAATTCCGCATTCTTTCAAAGTCCTATAAACTACTTTTGTATACGTCATGGAGAAATATTTATCAGTAGTCGGGTCGAATTCTATGAGGTTTAGGCCTAGCTATAAGACTGTCGGTTACCCAACCTGCAAGCTCCCTGTCACGTTTAGCATGATTAAATTCCCTGTCTACATAATCTAATGATATTTGCAGCATTCCCCCAGGCCAACAATCGGCAGATATACCTATGGAATTAAGCCCAATGTTTTTCACCAACCAGCAGAGGTAACTCACGTGGAACATCGACTTGAGCATGTCTTGTGGTGAGCATACATCTTTCAATATCACCTACTCAGTAACAGACTTCCAGAATTTCTCTTTCAGCCTTGAACTTATGCCTCTTTCCAGTTTAGCCTTCCAACTCTTGATCTTATTGACCATCAAAGTTTCTTTTAAAACTTAAACTGAAACAACATATATATAAACTCATAATCAATACAAAATATACCAACCAATATGTTCTAAACTGAGATTACATCTTAAACAGTGTAAAGATGGGCATTCTTTAGTGATTATTACCATAATGAATCTTAACAACCATTTTAGTGAATTTAAAACGAATATAGAAATGAACTTACACTAATATCAGGCAAACGAATCTTGATTTTTCGAAGCATTGTTTTCCAGCCACGTTCGTCTCTGTACATGTCAACCCGAAAAGGAAAATTGTGAAAATGCATACAAATAACTTGAAAAGAAAAACATTGCAAGTTCAATAGTTATAAAGTAGTCGAAATAGACGAGAATGTAATGGCACAAAGAAATTGCATTATACTAGCTATTCAGCACATCCACATACTGTATCCGGGGACCCTCGGATAAAGTGACCGGAACTCCAACGTTTGGAGTATCGTCCGCCATTAGCATCCTCCGGTCAAGTAAATCTGACTCTGCAGGAGACGAGCTGGATGCCGGTGGCTCATTAGAGACCTAACAAAAGGTGTCGTTAGTTATAAGTACAAGTACACAGATTGTTTTATGAGTTATTGTATTATGATAAAAGTAGTTTAACATGAATGAATTAACAGAAGAAAAAAGTCTTACTTGCGCTTTAAGTGCACTTTCAAGTACATTCACCACCATAGTCATTAGTGGACGTTGTTCTTGTTCTCTCATCAAACACTGATAAGCAATTGTTGTAAACGCCTTCAAAGAATGAGGATTTATCTCATCCTTAATATTACCAAAAATTATGTCATCTATGGTCTTTTGTTCGTAGCATTTACGGGCCAATATGGTTAAAGGTTGGCGCTTATCCTGGTTGTTGCGAATACACAACCTCCCACACAACACTTCAAACAACACTACTCCGAAGGAGTAGACATCCGACTCTTTAGTTAGCAAACCTGTCTCTGCATATAACGGATCACAATACCCAACTGTCCCTACAGCATTGGAGACAAGAAAAGTGTATAGCTGGTTTGCGGGACCAAACTTTGATAGACCAAAATCTGCGATCCTTGCATTCCAGTTTTCATCTAATAAAATATTGGAACTTTTAATATCACGATGCAAGACTCTTTGTTGGGTCTGACCAGGATTATGAAGATAAGCAAGCCCTCGAGCCGCCCCAATGCATATCTCAAGGCGTTGTACCCAGGTGAGATCTTTGTCATTAAGATACAAGTCGAGACTTTTTCTTGACGCGTACTCGTATACAAGGATCTTCTCACCGCAATCGTCACAAAACCCTAACAGAGAGACAATGTTGGCATGCCTGTAGGAAGAAAGCATCATGATCTCTTTCCAAAATTCTGGGTCTCCCTGCCCAAATACACGATCTAGACGCTTCAGAGCAACAACTGAGCAACAATTGACTGCCCCTTCGAATGGATGAGTTCTCCCTTGTAAACTTTTCCAAATCCTCCTTTTCCGATGAAATGGGAATCATCAAACTCGTTGGTTGCTGATTTTATAGCTTGTAGTTCAATTTTGAGGTGTTGGAACTGTTTTTTGACAGATATTATATTAATGTTTGATCAGAGAGACTGGAAACAAAACCTTATGACCTCCAAAAACACTAAAGTTAAAGAGCATGATAATAAATTAAGATGTATTTGAAAAGATATATAATAAAAGGCTAGAAGCTCCCAGTCAACCCTAAAATAAGAGTTGACCAAAGATATCATTATTTATGTATAATACTATCGTTTAAACCTTAATAAGGCTTGTTTGTAATTTATTATTGACAGGTTCTTGATTATTAAGTTATTGCTAAAGTTGTAAAAATTATAATAAATGTGAAATGATGCGGCTTAATTCGAGAATCGCGCCAAAAGATGACACCCTGATAAGATCCTCGACTAGTTCTGGGGTGGGTTTGGGGAAGCATCCCCCAACCCACCCACCCACCCCGCACCCCCCAATGGGGCGCCCCGATTAAATCCCCCTTGAGGCAAGACTTTGGTAATCCGGTTTGGGGACGGAGATGGCCGTCCTGCCCCAAACCTGCCTTGTTGCCATTCCTAGGTAAATGGGTGAAATACGCTCCATTGAAGCGTTTGGTTAATTGGCATAGGGTAAACAAAGTGTAATTAAAAAAATAATTAAGATAACAATTCTAAAAACCTAAGGGATTAGTTGAGGGATTGACAGGTGGCGGCTTTTCCTAAATCTGGTTTATTAAGGATAGATAAACCTATATATAATTATATTGCGAATTCAAATAATCTCATAAACCTACAAAGAAGATTAATCAAACACCCCTCAAAATTTAAAAACCCGGTTTGAAAATGTTTGCTCCAAACTCTACCCATGATGTTTGTGTTGTTTTTCTTATCTTTCCTCTTTTTAGTTGCCAACGATTTTATTACAATGGCTTAAATTTAAGAGAATTTATTTACCTTCTTGTGTATGGATGATGAAGATGTACCTTCAACTATTGAGTTATTAACCTGTAACATCAATTGCAATAAATACGCTAATTAGTAAATTATAACTAATAAATAAATACAGAGTATATATGGTACATATCATGAAGAGAAAAAAAGGCCTTACATTACTTTCTGGTTTCAATTGAAGTTCCAAAGCTTTCTTGAGTCTTGGGACAATGTCATCTATATTTGGGCGTCGCGATCGTTCATTGTCCAAACACTCATACGCTATGTCCGCGAACATGTTGAATGAATGCAAGTCCATTTGTTTCAGTAGTTCCGGATTAATTATACTATTGAGTTTTTTATCTCTATAAAGGGCAATGGCTAGCGGAGCCAAATGTTCATAATATTCCCTACCAGACAGTAGTTCAAACAAAACTACCCCAAACGAGTAGATATCTGACTTATGGCTTACACTGTTAGTCTCAATATATGTTGGGTCTCCATACCCTTTCACATGAAAAGCACGATTAGTATGAAATGAATGGTGCCTTTGAGAAGCTTTAATCTTCATGGAAAGTTCAAAAGCAGATAACTTGGGTTCCCAGTTATCGTTTAATAGAACTGCGTTACTGTGGATTTTCCGGTGTATTACGCTAAAGTCGCGTAGCTGATCATAATGAATGTAACTCAACGCATTCGCAAGACCGACACATATCTCCAATCTTCGCACCCATGTCAACCGCGTCGAGTCACTTAGATAGTTGCTAAGGCCTCCCCTGGTATTATACTTGGTAATGATGATCTTCTCATCATCGTCATCACAAAACCCAACTAATGAAACAAGATTTTTATGCTTGAGACTAGAAAGCATTGAAATCTCCATCCAAAACCTCTGTTCTCGATCCTTCAAGTCTTTATTTAACCTATCAGCACGGATATCAATCAACTCACCCGACCACAAAAGCTGCCCCTTGTAACTTTTTCCAATTAAACCTCCGCCGATGTGATTTTTTTCATCAAAGTTGTTGGTGGCGGAAAGTATGTTTTGAAGGGGGATTTTAAGGTGAGCAAAGTCATCGGGTGAAAACATCATGTTTGTGTATTCATGAAAACTCATTTTACTTAAAAAAAGGCGTTTAATTTGGGTTAATTACAAAATGATGTGAATTGAAGGAGTACTTCTTCTCACAAGATCTGGAAGAACAAAACAATAGGAGTGAGGTAGATGGTGCCTGTTGGTGACAATATTAAAAGGAGTACTTCTCACGCGTTTTGTATATGTGGTTGTGGATGACCCTCTGTCCCCACACGTTTTATTACTCCGTAATATTTAAAGACTATTGACTTTTGACTTTATGAGAATTACTCCGTAATGCATTGGAAAATTCCTTTGTTGTTACACTATTAGGTACTCTCTTGCTGCACAAATGGTAAAAAGAAATTTGTTAACCTGCATATGCATTCTTTTGAAAATATGGGCAATTTCATTTATATTCTTGCAAAATTCAAAAATTTCATATATATTCTTTGAATGCATTAAATGCATTGTACTTTATACATTAAAAACTAGTAAAAAGGATATATATGAAATTTTTATAATTTTTAAGGATATACATAGAAATTTTCCCTTGAAAATAAAGCATCACTTATAGCAAATATCAACATCTTTACAAAAATTTGTGAAAGATTCTTATAGTATTTGGTCCTTGTTTGATAATATTAAAACTGAAAGATGAAAGGAGAAAAAACTACTATATACCTTTAATTAAAGAATGCATATCAACAATCTCTTGAACACAACAAAAATATGCATAAATGATATATGTGGTATGAACTATGAGAAAAGAGCTTGACGAAGCGTCCTTAGTTGACCATAAAAGATAATGGCATGTTGTCTCTTCAACTTTCAAGTAAAGAGAGGAATAATTCATAATTATTGACTAGTTATAATGCCCGCGCTCTTACGGGTTTTTTTTTTTTTTAATTTTGAATCATATATTTTTATTAATTAAAAAATAAATAATTTAATATTTGTTTTGTTTGATTTATGATATTTAATTATAGTTTATTATTATTAAAGATAATTATTTAAAAATTTTAATCCTATTATTAATTGCATCTTATCTATACTTTTTGTATTTATCTTCAACTTGTGTTATGGATAAATATAAAATGTTACCTAATAAGAAAATAATATTTTTTTAAATAAAATTATTACTAAATAAGCTATGATTTGATTTTTTTTTAATGGAAAAGACCTCACTTGATTTGTAAGTGTTTCAAAACAAGTAAACCGTGAAACTCAAAATATCGTATAAAAAATCATCATAAAATCCCAATTATATAATCTCAATAAAGAATTTCAAATACCGCATTACTAAAACATTTATAAACAATTAAGCCATATAATTCCTCAAAACGTCATCATATCACTTAATCAATATATCCCATATTCTCAAATTATCTCATTTCAAATCATTATCTCATAATACCTCAAAATAATCGAAGATGCTTCGGCTTGGCGGGCTGGCGGGCATTGGTCGAGGATCGTTTTCTATAAAAATCGGTTATAGTTTAGGTGTTTATTTACCTAGTTCTCTATAACCTTGGCTCTGATACCAATCTGTAACACCCCCAAAATTTGGTACAGCGGAAGACTCAACAAGCTTTCGGAGTGTTACGGGGATTGGTATCCAACACAAGACATAAAAGAACGAGATAAGGTAAACATAAGAAAACACAACCAAAACGGGGTTTTAAAGTTTACATTTATCCCAAATTCATCCAAAGTCAGGCCCAAAAGAAATAAACGTAGGTCCACAACTAAATGTCTGAGTTTTAGAAAAATAGGTCCATAAACCAGGTGCCATTGCCAAGCCTTCCAATCCAAGCATCCAAATCGTCACTTAATTACCTGAGAAAACGTGCTAAAAGTCAGCTTTCGCTGGTGAGATCATAGGTTTAAATTCATAATTCAATATAGTGGACATATACGCAAAATGCTTGCTAGCTATACTAGAGATTCACTACAGCCTGCGGATACCCTCCGCTCCATTATAAATACACGGATACCCTCTGTAATAAACCTGCGGATACCCTCCGCTCCAACATAATCCTATAGGTGCACACTATAGTCAAATAATCAAATCCAATCAAATCAATACGTATGCGTAAGGATACGACATACCCAACATGCGTAAGGGTACGACATGTACAACTTACCTAGATCTAGTCTAGGCCTCGTTGTGTAGCTTACCTAACTCTAGGTTAGGCCTCGCTCTTCCTAGTTTTATACGCATAGCAAGTTTTGAAAAGAATATAAAAGCGATAATAGTCCACATAAATAATTTGCACGTTTCTCACCTCAAGTATTGAAAACATGGTTCAAGAGTAAAAAGTGGGGCTATGACTCACCTCAAGTCCAAAAATCAGCAAGAAGAAATCGGTAGAAGTAAGATGAATAATAACTCAAAAGACGGCAACTACGGACTCGACACGACCTAACAATATCAACTCGTTCAGAAATCATTTCCTCAAAATCAAATACTCCCAAACCCGAACGTATTCCATTTTACTTCCGAAAATCCATTTCTCGTATAAATCTCGAATTCGTTTGGAGTTTGACGTTTGGTATCCATACGGGTGGTGGGTCGACACAACTCAAACCAAGAAGTCACAACAAAAAGGATAATAAAACAATCTATAGGTCTAATATTAGTCCAATATATTATTTAAATCAATGATCGAAGTTTATCAAATCCGTTGATTTGGTAATCCCCCATATTTATTTACTTAATATACCATTCTAAGATTATACCCGAATCCTAGGTTACACATGCACATAAAGTACTATATGGTATATATCAAAGTTTAATAAATTCTCTAATTATGCCGTTAAGCTTACCAAATTCGTCAATTTGGCAACCTCACGAGATACTTAGTAATTTATTATTCTCGTACACATACCACAACCTATGGGCGTCGTGGGATACGATGCCCATTAATATACTCAATTTAAATAACTAAATAGCTCTTATTTAACCTGTCGATTAAATAAGTTACGTAGTTATCGAAAGTGAGTGTATTAATTGTCATATACCCGTGACAACACAAACGCCACAAATAATATAATCCACTTGGACTCAAGTGACCACGACCCCGTATAACTCGATAGTTTTCCTCGTTTATTAAAAGATATTATTTTATTTAATATTTATCCAACGTCAAGATCTCATCGTTATTTATAGTGTTTAATTATAATAACGCTCCCAATATTATTACGCTACTTTCATAGCATAATATTTATCGTCACATTATTGTTATAATATTACTCGTGATCGTTTTATTTTTAATATACGCATTTATATGTTTATATATACGTTATTCACGTCTATATACTTATATAAACGTTTATATTACCAATAATATTATTACGAGTTTTATTATTAGCTTTTGATTATAAATATTTATCGAGTCATACGAAATGGTCACATGTCCGAGTCATCACTCTCGGCTCATTGTCCAAGTCCAAATAGAAATAATAATCAAGTCAAACCAAGTAATCAATCTCCGTCCAACAATACCCATATCACGTGCTACAACAATAGGGCCTGACTACGGCACCCGACTAACCTATCTCCGTTGTTCTAGTTTGACCGTCTCACAATCGGTCCCCATATCATATCGTCAACACAACTCCACACAGTAAATCATTATACCATTTCATTTGCGGCTCCAAAGTAAAGACAATAATATCAAATGTATCAACAGCAATATACCACAACAACAATAGTTAGCAACCAAAAAGAATAACAACAAGAACATCAATCAACATATGACCAGGATCCATGTATTGAACCAAAACCAAACGGAGAGGCCCCACGTGGGTCTTGGCTTGGTTACACGAGTCACGCAAAACAATTGACCCCGAGACCACATGGGTCTCGGTTAAGCTCATCCGAGCACTAACCAAACCAAACGGACTGCCTGGTCCCGTCATCTCAATAACATCAACAACATAACAATATACTATCACAAGGTCAATCTACTCAAATCCCTGGTCCTTACCTCTCGTTATCCAAACCAAACGAGACCCGAAAAATCAAAATAACCACAAGGACTAACCAAGTATAACAAGGAAAATCACCAGAACTCAACAATATATAACAAGCCGTGAGCGTAGGCTCTTGGCTTCACTTCGACACCCACAAGAAAATGTAAACCCGTATACCAAACTTGTTATAAACACGTTTTATAGCAAAACCCATTTATATATTTCGTTATTCATCAAAAACTCGCCCAAGAATTTAACCCCGTGGCTCATTAACCACGTTTTTAATAAAAATACGAGTCACCACATTTGTGACTCGTCTTACCTTCAATATTACAAGAAAAGGTTATGAAAAATCTTCAAAAATAAAGAAAACTCGAGCTTAAATTAGTAGATCTAATAGATCTAGTGATGGAGGTTTGTTTGGAAGTGTTTTTAGGTGTCGGTGGAGGGTGGTTAGGCGGCGGCAGCCACTTAGTGGTGATGGTGGCTAGGGTTGAATGGGAGGTGAAGAAGATGAGATGGGAGAGAGAGATATAAAGTTGTGTTTGTGTTTTGTGTCAAAAACCAGGGAACCACAAGGACGGTTTTGTAGTTACTTTTTTTTTTTCTTTTAATCTAACAATAATAATAATAATACTAATAATAATATTAATAAAGGTATTATTAATATTTAGGGTAAGGTGGCTAGGTGTATTTACACGGACCAAAACCCGAAACTCGTTTCAAATCATTTAATATCTCCCATAAATAAATATATATTGTCGAATCCGTAAACTCAAGACATAAAATTTTTGTTAGGTTATCTAGTGCCGGAGTCAACGTAGTGCCAAATGGAAATTTCAAAATAAATCATCACATATATTTCCATATCGAATCATTAAAATAAATCTCAAATTCCATAAATATTTTAAAATATAATCAACCATAATATAGGTCTTTACAAGTTCGTTACGAATAAAACTTCAAATATAAATTTATAAACGAACTTTTATGTAATGCGGGTTTTCAAAATGACTCCCTAATTTACCAGTTGTCACAGTTGTGTTAAAGGGGAAAATTATATTGACATGGCGCTAAAAGCGTGTCTAAGATATGGTGGCAAAATATATTTTACCCTTTGCTCTAAAGACAATTCTACGAGTGCATCTAAGTTATGGTGGCAAAAAAATATTTTAACCCATTGACATTTTTTAAGTTAGTGAAACCATGGTTCTAAATAGCGCGCTATAGCGGCGCCATAGCGTCGCCATAGCGCGAGGCGTGGCCTCCACGCTACGAAACATGCCAAAGCGTCGTCTCAAGGCGTGGCTTGCAATAAAGCGTCATATAGCGTGGTATAGCGCGCTATAGCGCGTAGCGTGGCGCCTTTTTTTGGAAGATTTTGAGATTTTTTTAAAGATTTATTGGACTGTACTTATTTACAAGTATTTATTTGGGCTTAGCAGCTCCATAACTCAATTTTAAGCCTAGTAGCTAACTAATATTGACAACTCTAGAAATATGTTTTGCCGCTTTGAATCACGCCTTAAAAACGCTATAACGCAACGCCTCACGCTAAAGCTTGAGGCTTGGCTATGCCGCTACGCCACGCTTCACGCTATTTACAACCTTGAGTGAAACAAAATAAAATTGTTAGTAATTCATTGACGAAACAAACAAATAAATTCGAATAAACAAAGCAGAAGCTTTATTCAAATTACCAAACCAAATACAAAACTAAATTTTAACGGTACCAATACAAAATTCTAATTCAAACGATACCAACTTCTAATTCAAATGTATAGATATTCTAATAATAATGATCCCTATTTATAGGTAAAACTAACCATCATGTTTTAGTTTTCAAATTTCAAACAAACTTTCAGGACAAGTCACACAAATTATCAAATTTACTAAATAATCCCCGAAGTTTAAGTCACTTTCAAACAATCTACACCGTGACTTCATCTCCACTCGAAACTTCAAATCAAACGAATCTTTCGTCTTCAAATTCAAATTTCCAAAGATACTAGCCTAATTTAAAGCGAACGATCGATTCCCAAAAACGATCCAAAACAAACCGAACAAATACAAACGCCGATAATCTTCAAAATGAACAATCAAACGTTAACCGATAAATTCAAAACGGTCAACCAAACAAAGCCAAATCGGCTCAAACGATTTTCAACAAAGACAATTAAATTCGGGCAACCAACTTCAAAATCCCGACAAACGAAAATCCAAATTTTCAAACTAACAAATTCCAAACGACCTAATACTAATTAAGTCTCCAAACACCAAATCGATCTTCAAATTCTAAATATCAAATACAAATTCCAATGCCCCACTTATTTTATAAGCATTACGGTCCAACGTCAAATTTATTATCTGAGTATTAAACAAATTCAAGTTAATAAATAACTTGACAAACGGGCTCTTTTAAATCAAACGCCCCAAATATAATACGAATAATAATTCTAATGACCCACTTACAGAATAAGGATTACGGTCCAAATTCAAAATCCTAATGAATTTATCAAAAATTAAAAACGAACAGATGCCAACAGACCAATAGCAATCGTTATCTCAAATTGCTCCAACAAGGTGGGCGACGGCTCGCCGCGTTGCGGCGAGGCATCATTTCACGTCGTTGATCATTGCACAGTAGATGAATCTGAAACCTTGAATAGAGTATAAGTGATTACTAATTACATATGTTTGGTAACTAAAAAAGGAATACAGATTCTATAGCTAGAATTTATTAACTTTAGTTTGTGTGATGCAGCCTATTTTGAGTATATTGAGGTCTGATAAGTTTGGATCTTTTTTATGTTTGTGTTTTTGTTTTTATGTCTTTATGTTATTTCATGTCCTATTTGATTGGGTTATATCTGTTCGGGGCTTCATGTACTTTGCTTCTTTGCTATTGGCATACGATATAATAAAATGAAACGGGCTAACATTTGGCTGGAGTGGGCTCCCAAACACCGGCCCCTGTGACACAAATTAGAAGTCATCAAAATGGCAACCAATGAGCCCACCGATTTGACGCTCTATTAGTTATATAGTAATACTCTAATCAATAAATATCTTCAAACAAAAAATCAAATCCAAAAAAATTAACTACTAATCCAAAACGATTTCAAGTTTCTTGAAATCACCAAAATCCAAAGCTTAATACCAAAACAGAACAAACTTGCAAACCCAAACTCTAGAAATTCAATGCAAGCCCAACTTAAACAACAGCCCAAGTTCTAACAAAGACCAATAACGAAACAATTTGATGGAGCCAGGAAAAGCAAACAAACGAATAAATTCCAATTACAAAGGACGAATTGTTCAAACCTCTTCTTTTTCCTTTTCTTCTTCGTAGCTAAATCAACCTAGCTCGGATACCACTTGTTGGTACTTCAAAGATGAAACAAACAAATAAATTCGAACAAACGAAGCAGAAACTTTATTCAAATTACCAAAACAAATACAAAACCAAATTTCAAAGGTATCAATACAAAATTCTAATTTAAACGGTACCAACTTTTAATACAAAATTCTATCCTAGGTAAAACTAACCGTCATAATTTTATTTCCAAATTTCAAACAAACTTGTAGAACAAGTCACACAAATTACCAAATTTATCAAATAACTCTCGAATTTTAAGTCACTTTTTAATAAAAGTAAATTGGCATATGAAAAAATTTAAAATTTGTTGGAAGTACAATTGACTAGTTGCACATCTTGCATGTACTTCAAAAACTAACTATATACACACACAATATTTTTAAGTTGTTTCTAGTGAAAACTTTCCGAAGTTTTCTATCTTTTTCATACACGAGAGAAATTTCTTTTTAGTCATGTTTGATGATTTAGGTCAATTTTATGCCCCACAAATCATTATGTGGGACTTATTATGAAGCCTGATAAATCGTTATAGATCATGTGATTAGATGAATGATCCCAAAAGAATTTCATCGTTAGCTACTCACACAAAAGTTGATACACACGGATGTTACTGAACATTGTGTGTTTGTTAACTTAGATCACCCTATTATTAACTTTCTTTTTAGTTATGTCTTTAAATTTATAAAGAAATGATAGATTAAATCTCATTAACAAAAACAGTTGTTAAAAGTTAAAACAAGTAATTTGAACCAAATGATATGTGTTTCAATGGTATCACAAGTTGTGTGAGAAGCTCCTCAATCAAATGACTGTGAGTTCAAGTTTTGCTTAAAACGTGTGAAATAAATTTGTGATGCAAATATTGTGAAAGTAAACTACTAAAATTAGTATAAGTGTAGTAACCTAAGTATCATGTTTGATAATCTGAAAGTTTAATTTTTTAAGGTTAGTATCGTGTTTGATAATTTTTTATGCTTTATAAATTTGGCATAAATAAATACAAAAATCAATGGTTATGTTGGTGAATAAAAACAAATTTGCAAAATTACTTTGCGTGTAGTAGTAATCCATGCTAAATTCTAGGGGTTCTTTTAAAATGATTGAAACCATAAGGTTCATTTTAAAACATCATAAGTTAAAGGACCAAAAATCACCACTCCTAGTGAAACCGATTATGACATTTTGGTCCATTGCAGAGCTTTTTAAGCTTTTTTGGGTGATGAGCGGTGAGCAATAAATTTTTTGATTTTTATTATTCATTTGGCAAATGATCGGTGAGCTTTGTTATTTTTTAGGAATGCTCATTTTTTCAATACTTCTTTATGAAGCTGTGAGCGATGAGATATAGGCTGTGACTACTGCTCACAGCTACTGCTCTCACTGCTACTGTTACCAAATACACTCATGTCTCCACCCAATACGATCTGACTCTCGGTTCTAAAAAGTTCATTTTGAAATCTAATCGTGTCACTCGCTCTAAAAGGTTCAACTATTGTCTGTGAATGTGTGATTTTTTAATTTATTTATTTATATATATTTATTTTACTTTGACTTTGTTTTAAACAAACTTTCTAACTTTAGCAATTATTTTAATCTAGGACAAAGTAAAAAGTGATTTAAAAAAATACCCATTTCGTCCTTTTTTTTTTTTTTTTTTTTTTTTTTTTTTAATTATCTCAAATTAATTGTCTACTTTCAATTGATAAATAATATATATCAAGTTTTCATATTAACATCATTTAAGGTTATTATTACAAACTTTAAGAAAATTATAGAATAATTGGTTAAAGGTAAAACTATCTTTAAAAAAAAAAAAAAAAAAAAAAAAAAAAAAAAAAAAAACTGTAATGATGATGATTTATTAAATTGTGTATTTTTTATTTGTGAGCAAATTATTTAGAGACGGAGAGTTTTTTTTTTTTTTTTTTTTTTTTTTTTTTTTTTAATTGAAATGTTCGTATGTCACTTTATTAAAGAATGACTAAACAACTTGATAAACATTTTCAAATAAAACACGAATCGACTCTAGCTAGTAGGTTGTACATCTTTCTCTATCATTTCTCAGTTTGATTATGCAATTATGTAGGTTAACAATTATTAAGGTCGTGTCAAATTTTGGTAAAAGATATAGAAATTTTGTTGGAGTACATTTGACGAGTTGAGCATTTTGTAAGTCTCCCAATATCTATCTTGTGACACACAGTATTTTAAATCGTTTCTATTCTGCACCACGTAGTTTATGGTTATAATATTAGATTTCTATATTTCTGTAAACTAGACAAAATTCTATTCGATTTTATCTTTTGCGATTCAGGCAAACTTAAGGGGTGTTTACTAAATTAAGTGGTTATATATAAATGCCTATATTTAGGCGTGAGCAAAACCATCCGAGTCCCGACAACCGATCCGATCCCGACATAAACTGATAATCCCGAAACCGAATAATAGCTTCTTGGGTCGGGAGTCGGGATGGATTTTTAGCATTTTCGGGATTCGGGATGGGTCGGGACGGGCCAAAAACCGACAAAATACAAGCAAAAACCGACTACTTTCGGAACGGGTCGGATGGGCAAAAAAACCGACTACTTTTGGTTCGGTAATCGGTTTAAAATTTAAGTGACTTTCAGGATCGGGATTAATCGGGACGAGTCGGGTCGGAATCCGGCCCGATGCTCAGCCCTACCTATATTAGCATCTTATTGGAGAGAGACAAGCATTAATAAGTCTCCAACTTAATAGCCATTAAATGTTTTGGACCCACTTGATTCTCCATTCTAAAAATATGAAGCTTGACAAATCACTAGACTTTCACTATTTTTAGATAGGGATTAGGACATAATGATTGGGAAAGGATCCGGAGAGAATACTAATTAAAATGAGAAGTAATTCTAGTTAAACATTTCAAATGAGGAGGAAAATTTTGAAAAAGGATACACGCATTTTTCATTTTTGTAAGTAAATCTGTAATGTGTGAATTTGGTTATTTCTGATTTTAATTATTCTTTAGATCCTAACTCTCTAATGACTTTCAAAAATCAAAATTTTACATGCTTAACTATTTATAAAGAGTTTAACATATTTGGGTTACCAAATTTTGTGTTTCTGTTTGTTTATTCCTTTATTTTTTTTTTCACTTGATATTTCTATCTCTTTATAAAACAAAGCGTTAATGTAAGCAATTATATGTGTAAACATTAGCATCAAATATTCATGATGACCACATTAATCTATTATGCCACAAAGATTTTAGAATATGAGAATAACCACATAATTACATAAACGAGTAAAACATACCCGAAGCCGTAGCGGATGTCGACATGATGCAAAGAACACCTTAAGCATAAACTAGTTTTTCTCCCTTGACCCACTTGAGTGTAGAAAACTTGATGGATAGCTAAATGATTCTACTTGTGTGTGTTGTAGGGTAGAGAGAGGACTAGTTTATATAGGGCTTTTAGGTTGGCATGTCCATCAATGCCAATATATGTAACGGTTAAGATATAATGATCATTAGGAGCATTCATCATAATATTGAATAGATTGATTACATCATTAGTACACATTGAAGTATAGGTAACCTACAAATCAATATGGGATTATGAAACCAATGTAATCAATATGGGATAATGACATCAATATAATGTCACATTCTTACATTCTCCCACTTGACATGATATTCCCTAATGGTATAACATAAGGCTAGCAATTAAATCTTATCAACCGTTAACATCATAAGTATCTTGACACAACAAACTACATAATGAGGATTATGGCGGTTACACACAGTATACTCGTATACTCCCTTCCATATATCACAATATTATGAGCTCATCATGCTAGATTCATAAGTTATATAAACAACATACAGTCCACATACTTGTTATTGTTAGTGCAAATATTACAATATTTAATCTATACAGTCTTGTTTGTTTTGATTGATGACAAACGTATAACTTGATATATAACGTAAAATGTACAAGTTACTTGTAATCTTACTTTGTCTCAACAAACATTCAACACATCTCAACGTCTCGAGTCATCGTATGCTACAACACAGGTTCGTACATGTTTGTTATGTAGCATTATGATCAAACCCCTTGACCAACCATTTAGAATGACTAAAATACTTTTAGAGTCTTTAAGTATTTTAGGTGTCAAATAGAATAAGTGCCACTTTAGGTGTTAAAGTAATATTAGTAAGTTTTACAAATGATAAAAATGTGATGACATTAGAAATCAAAAATTTTTAGTAACTCAATAACTTACTATAACAACATTACTTAGGTAATATATACATTTTACAAGTTTACTTTCATATATATTTCTTAATCTTAAAATAGAAATATATATATATACATCACATCATGTGCATTTATGGAAAGGTTGAGTATTTGACTTTCCATAAGACCTCTTACATATTTTGGAAGGATTCCAACTTTATTTATTGTGTGTTTGACTAGAAGTAACTTGATGTGACATTGTTAGATATGAAAAGTTATTGTAAATAGTAGTTTGTCTCTTCCGGCGGAACCTTCGGGCATAACGGACGGAACCCTCAAAAGGGTTCCGCCTGATCCGTGGGTCTGCTAAAGCATTTGGCTATAAATAGCAGCCCATGGTCTTCTCATTAGGTTGATGACTTTGAACATACATTCTCTCTATCATAAAACACGTATCTAGATCAGTAGCAAACAATGTAGAAACACACATGAGTCACCCTTTCAATAATGATCATAATGCTTCTAACATTCATCTTTGTTGTAAGCATATCATACTTCATGATCCACCAAGAATGTTACAAGATATTGAAGTCATCATTCATTAAAGCATTCCAACATATGAAGATTCAAGGGCACTTGACATCCTCAATGATTGAAGACTTCTTATTCAAGAAGTTCATGTAGATTAGTCATTCATATCCATTAGACTTTTATGTCTTGGATCATCATTGTATCATCACAATATAATTTAGATGGTTTATGTGTTTGTGCCATAAAACACAAGGTTTTTATGTTGGGCCACAAAACAGAGCGGGAGTGGTTGTACCCTTGGTAAAGAACTTGACATCTAGCTTAGTGTCGGAAATATTGTGTAAGCGATGATAGGAGTGGTTGTACCTTGTAAAAGAACTCGGTATCTAGCTTTGTACCGGATAAAGTGTAAGCGACGATTGTAAGGTTTTCTCCGCCGAGAAGGGAGGTTGTTGATCTAGTGAAGTAACTCTCGAGTTGGGTACTCGGGGAGTGGAGTAGGGCGAAAAGGAGATCCGTGACCGAACCACTATAAATCCTCGTGTTCGGTTTGCACTTTCCTTTTACTTATTGCTTTACTTTAATGTTTGCATTATGTGATTGTTTGTGTTGTGACTTGTTGATTGTACTTGTGTGATAACATGTTTTAAGTCATAAACTACAAGTAACATCTTTCCTATTAGAACAAGCTAAAAATGGATATTTGATACAACAAGTTTAAAGTAGGATGTGTCTAAATTCTACCTCCTCATACCCGCTCCAACAGATTGGGTATAAGTTGCTGATGCTGCTGCTGTATTTAAAGTGACCAAGGGGGAGCCCTTAAATGATGTGTAACCATTTGGAATAATGCAAGAACAAACACAATTGATACAATTTCTCAAACGAAGTTAATGTTCGTGTTTTAATTATCTAAAATACATCACTTATACGCAAGCGAAACTATGTTTAATCAAATTGATACTCTACATTGGCCGAAAATCCAAGCCACATATAGTAAGACCTGACATGGTTCCCTCATAAGCTATCAGCTTCAAATTCATAGGAATAAGATTATTTGCAAGCTTATACTTTGAGTTGAACTTCCACACCATAACCTCCATCCATCCATCTGTCCTCTGATTTGGAACCGAGTTACCATCATGTTGATTGAATGCGGCTGGGGATCTAAAGTAAATAGTCTTCATGTCTTTATTTTTTCGATGGAGAAGATCCCGTACTTTCACAGGGCAATGCAGTTCACAACATTTATCTGAAAGCTTGAACACAAGGTAACACGCATATTCTGTAAACGGTGACAACTTTTCACTTTCAATCTTGTACTTGATTCTAAATACTTGCTGCGCTAGAAGCTCCATCACATTTTTAAATCTGCATGTACGACAGCATGTGATTTACATACTTTCTAAACACAAAGTAAAATCCTTTTAAGACATAACAACTCCAAACACATTTGACAACTGATGACACGGAGCTAGACAAAGTAAAATAATATCTTCCACCAAGACAACACCAACTACATAAAAACACAAGCCCTAGCCTAACAATAAAAATAAAAATAAAAATAAAAAAATAAAAAATCTTACTATTACAGTGTCACCAATAACAGTAAAGATTGAAGGCTTAATAAACCAACATAATTTTACTGCCATAATGGGGAATGGACTGATCAACAGTTATAAAGTGAGGAGTACTGATGAATTATGAAACTTGTTCTAATCAAAAGCCATAAAAAAACTAGAAATCATAAATAAAACAAACCTTGACTCAACTGAGGCTTTCAAATGAAAAGATGTCATCTTAGGAGAGTTGAACAAAACCTCCGTTGCAGAAATCATAAGATGTTTCTTTCCGTTCACTTCACTTTGCAAGAAAATCTGTTCATTAAAGGATTGAGAGAACTTGATACCATATATATTTCTATTCGTAAACATAAAATGTGATAGATATAAGAAACAAACCATGTTTCCACCGTAATTATGTTCAGATCCCTTAAAAGTATCTTCGATGTCTTTTGGCATTTGAGGCATTTGATGCATTTGATGCATCTGACCCTTGTTCGCATCTGATTCTGGAACTTGTTGAGTTCCCTTTAATATCTTGATTTCTTCATGTTTCATCTGTAATCAAATTTTAAGATGGTGTTAAATTAAACCTTGTAATGTAGAACGTGAAGAAAGGTGACCATGCAACCAACACTTTCTAAAATACAAACAAAAGAACCAGTGTATATTTTCAAACGTGCATTTTCAATGGCTTGAAACTCAATGCCTTGAATGTAGATGGCACCGCTTCCACAATAGTATCGTGAAAAGCTCTCTAGTGAAACCTCACAAACAGTAACTTCCTTCTGATTCAAGACCCGGAATAATTCGATCATCATCGACCCATCATCATCTCTATATTTTGCGAAATATGCGTGTGATGTTTTACTCCCCCTTTTGTACTTTAGGTTCACATATATCGGGTTATTAGAAACTTTTTTTGGATCACAAAACTTGAAGACCAAATGAACCCCATAAACTGTATCCATAGATAAAACATCAGTTTTTATCTTGATTTGGATCTTTAAATTTGTAGTGTCCATCATCTTTGCCACTCTGTAAAACCTGCACAAGAGGAGTTTGGTCTAGATTAAGAGTAATTTGTCATCCAAAACCACATCACTTACATTTACAAATGTATGTAAGATTAACTTTGCAACATAATTTCAGTGGGTATTAAATTTTTTTGAGAGAGATAGAGAGGAGGAACCTTGATCTTTTAATACATCTCCACTTATGTGACATCCGGTTTTCATATAAAAACTCTGTTGCGGATATCATTGCATTGCCTTTCCCAATCTTGCTTAGTGAATACCACTGTTAAGCATAACATAACAAATCAAGTTCAAACTATATTATATATCTGTAAATGCATGTAGGAAGTTTTTAAGTATGACTTTGGGGATTCTTTGTAGGTGAGTATGACCAACACGCTTTTTTGCAAGAGCATAGACTATGTTTTCATGGTGGGCCTCTAGTCTATTTTGTGTGACAGTCCATGAGTTTAGGGTTTAATTGAATACGTATGTTATACGCGAGATCAAGAGACTGTTCTTTGTTTTCAAATATATATAAAAATTAAGGTGCATCTGTGCAACAAACCAAGTGCTTGATCGAGTTCAAATTTCAATTCGGTTAAGGATTGTGAAGTGATCGTGAATGTGTGGGTTTGCAGCTAAAAAAATCAGTCACACGGGTAAGTGAGCGAAATGACATAAATTAAACAGCTTAAATGCTATTTGGATTTGATTCACCACGCAAAATGCACAAAGCAACTGATAAAGGCGAACTAGTTACATACCATTTTTTTTTCTTGAAGGAACATGCCATCAGAAAGCATCCTGTAGAGATCCTTTTTCTTTTTGGTAGAGTAGATGCCAGGGGTTTCTGACATATCTATTATTTCTCTGTAGTTTCTAGGCAGCTTGGTTTCCCAGATTTCTTTATCCTCCTATATATCAATCAAACATTTAAAACATAAGATCTAATAAAAATGTTACCATCAATGTAAAAGTATTCAGCAAAAACAGCTATTATTTAAAGAAATAGTTGAAGTAACTTAGAAACTATTGTGCTTTTTGTCTTTAGAAGAAACCATATTTCACCTAAATATATTTTTGATGAAAACAACTTGATGTTTTAACAAATTTTGTTTAATTTATTGTTTGTTAGATAATAGGTACATATTACTCGTGGTATACTGGTATATATGTATCGACTGTATGAAAAACACTTACTTGGTATTCTAATGCCTCCTTAAGTTGAATTACCACCCCACTTGCCTCTGGCCGCTGATTGCTATCATCACGTAAGCACTCATAGGTTATTTTTTCAAATGTGGAAAATGACTCTGGCACAATCTGTTGCTTTATACCCTCAAAGACCATTTCATCAAGGTTTCCTTCTTCAAAGTGTCTTTTAGCCAAAGGACCTAAAGATTGAGAATAATCCTCACATCCCTCTCCCCACGCCAGTCTCCCACACAAAATCTCCAGTAAAATAACACCAAATGAATATAGATCTGATTTATCAGTTAAGTAACCCGATATGGCGTACTCTGGATCAAGGTAGGCAAGTGTACCATAAGCATTATCTCTGACATGATCCATGTGCTGATGTAATGAATCTATGGACGAGAATTCAAAATTAGAAATTTTGGCCTTCCAGCCAGCAGTTAGTAGAATGTTGGCACTTTTGATATTCCCATGCACCAGCTTCTTTTGTGTTGCACCACCTCCATGAAGGAATTCTAATCCACTCGCAACATCGATGCATATCTGTAGCCGTTTAGTCCATGTCAGATTCACATTGTTCAGATGTTCATCAAGACTACCATTCCATTCATGCTTGTAAACAATAATTGTTTCACCCTGTTCATCACAATAGCCTGCAAGACTTATTATATCTTCATGCTTGCGATTATATAGAATATCAAGTTCTGTCAGAAATTGATTATTTTCTTGACCATACTTCCATATCCACTGCTTTGCAACAATGGTGGTACGTCCAGTAGCATTAGCATTAGCTTTAGCATGTGAGAGTTCTCCTTTGTATACCTTCCAATCTCTTCCACTTCCAACACAATTCTCTTGACTAAATTCTTGTGTTGCGATTTTGATATTTTCGAGCGAAATTTGGAGGTCTCTCATGACTCTTTCCTGTGACACACATGGGACTTCCAATCAAATTTCCATAAATCAAAATTAATATTTGAAAGTTTTATTTAACATTAAGCTATCTTTATATACCAACTTATAATTTTAACACTTACTATTTTAGAAAGAATTGTAAGCATTTATATGTTTGTACAAGCATGAAACTTGTTTACACATAAGTTTAGAGATCAATTAATTTGTTACACTTCATTTCTACGTGTAAGTGTACCACATTTAGTACTCTTTCATTGTCACATTTACTTATCTTCATATACAATGTGCAAGTTATTTTTCAATAATACAACACTTTATTAGTGATGGAAAAACTACCAGATGATATTGAAATTTGTATTAATTTGGTGACCAAATTGATGAAGGCCTTTTTGCTTATAAAATAAGCTCTTATAACCACTAACAACATTATGATATAGGCACACTCATAAATTAAAGACTCTGGGTGCAAAATAAAACGTATAGGCACACTCATAAATTAAAGTCATTTTTAAGTGGAATTAAAAGACACATATAAGAGGCTACCTACTATTGAAGAATCAAAGCTATGGCCTCAAAGAATGTTTGTGTACTACAAGGAACAATGGGAAGCAAAATGGAACAATGAGTGCCCCAGATGAGGAAGATGTATATGATATAATCACTGGAATTTCAAAATGTATGTCTAAGTTTGAATTGGAAGTATAGGCAGACAATTTAGCTTCTTAAGGGTGTTTGGGAATGCCCTTTTGAATGCTTTGTATTCTAAATCTTTGATTGATTAATATATCTTCACCCTTTGCACCAAAAAAAAGAGACATGTAAATTATTGAATATATCATATTAAGCTAACTTTGTCAGGTTAAAAGTAAAAGTACAAGGACTAGTTCTGCATTGTTGGAAACATCAAGTTAAAACAGGCATGTAGTTTTCCTTTATACTTTTGTTACATCTAACCTTTTTCCTGTCTTTTGCAAAGTTTTTATTTGTTCAGGTGATAAAAGTGTCAAGGGTAGCAAAGATAAAGAGGCCGGCTATATAATATCACTTTCTCTGTTTTTAGTTTAGTTTTTCGGGTTTGTGTGTATCTTCTTTCTAAAAACAGATCTTGTAATGCTGTTTCTGTGCATTCTTCCGACATACCTCTGGTTATGCAGAGTGTATCTGCAGTTACAAAAAATAAAGTGGGGAGGATGGTTGTATGATCTCGTTTGTGTTGTGTTTTGATTGTTTAAAACAGCTTTGTTATAAAATTCTTCATGAATTGAGAGCATATATAAATTCTTGATCTTTTAATGCATCTTGCTCACAAAATAATGCTTTCTACAATTCAAAGCAACATTAAGCATACTTAATCTGTTTGATTATTTCCCTAATATCCAAATATATTAGTTGAACTATGTCAATAATTAACTAATTTAAAAACTCAAGAGTTTAAGGTATGTTCTATCACTTAATATATTATTTTTTATACAACGAATAGTGTTCTAGGTAGTGCATAATGCATTCCAATATCACATGGACACAAATCAAGACTTTGAAAAATTAGAAAATTCAATGGATAATGTGAAAATATTGACTTACTTGAAAATTTAATGCTTTCTGAAGTTCTGTGATGACGCTTTCCATCGTTGGACGCTCGGTTTGAGTTTCTCCCAAACATTGGCACGCTACTTTCAGGAATGTGTCCAATGAATCTTGATTGGGTCCTTGGTTTGCAGTAGAACCATCTTCATCAGTTTCTACTAGTAGCTTACGATCTATCATTTCCTTTATCGTTCCATCATTGCAGCGTTGACGTGCAATGGGTGCAAGCCCTTTGTCACTTCCGTTGTAAATTAGATCATAGGCTAACTTCCCACAGAGAATCTCAAATAGAACTACTCCAAAAGAGTAAATATCTGATTTTGTTCCCAGCTTACCTGTTATTTCATATTCAGGATCCAAATACACTTTTGTGTTTGCCTCTTGAGCAGGGTGTAAATTGGATTGCCCAAAATAAGCAATCTTTGCCTCAAAATTCTTGCCAAAGTGAACATTTGCACTCCTTATGTCACCATGTATTATACTTTGTTTGCTGCCCATCTTGGTGTGAAGGTGATTGAGTCCACGTGCAATCTCAATGCACTTGCGTAGACGTTGCGCCCACGTAAGCACAGTCTTGTCATCATTGCTTCCCAAATAGTCATCAAGACTTCCGTTGCAAGCATGCTCGTATACAAAGATCATCTCACGACCTTCGTCACAAAATCCAAGGAGACAGGGTATATTGGGATGCTTATAACTAATACACATTTGAAGTTCTTCATAGAAGCCTTGTTCTCCTTGCTCATCTTCTCTACTGGAGATACGTTTTACTGCTACAGTTCTGCGTTTCTTGGCCTCTTCACATTTATTTTTCTCTTCTATTGAATATGAACTTTCGCTTTCAAACTGATCAAGTTCTGCTTTATACACCATACCATGTGCGTCAAACCCAATACGATATGTTTCTTTAAAATCCTCGGTAGCCTGAACGATATCATTGCGGAGAACTTTATAGAGTATCATTGTTTCCCCCTGCCAAAGTGTGTGTTATAAAAGCCAATATATGCTAGTAAGGACTATAACGAAACTGAAAAGAAATTGTTTCCTTTATACATGATAGTTCCCTTCTTAGATTCAAAGGAATTTTGTAGACTCGCCCAAACAATAGATATTTTGTTTGAGTTAAATAGTAGTATAATAGCTATAAGATATCTTTTAAAAAATATGAAACCGAAACTAAATCGAAACAAATATATATTAACAGTCACCAAGAACAAACATAGTTCATCAAGACATGTAGTACGGAAGTGAATGTCTTGAAATACTATTTTGAGTGCTATCGTACACATAGAAATAAAGTTTTTTGCTTTATTTATTCTGAGCTAACATGATTATAAATACTACATTTTGCAAATATGAAATCCTAAAGTTGAAGCATAAACAAATTTAAAATTGCATAATACATGGACTTACTTGAAAGTTTTGTGCGTTACGCAGTTCTTCGATAACGACTTCCATTGGTGGGCGCTTGGCTTGAGTTTCAGCCAAGCATTGATAAGCAATTTTTGTAAATGCGTTAAAAGAATCTTGACTAGGACCTCTGTTAAGAGTAAACCTATGTTCATTATCTTCCACCGTCATTGTAGGATCTATCAATTCCTTTAGCGTTCCTTCGCTGAAGCGTCGCCGGGCAATGGGTGCAAGTCCCTTGTTATTTTCAGCAAGGTAAACTGAATCATAGGCCAAAGTCCCAGATAGGATCTCAAACAGAACAACTCCGAAAGAGTAGATATCTGACTCTTTTTTATACTTGCCTTTGGAATAATATTCTGGATCCATGTATACCTCTGTCCCTACAAAACCCTTTGATTGGATTGTGCTCGCCGGCTGATTTGCAGGGTGGAATTTGGAGAGACCAAAATCGGCAATTTTTGCGTTCCATTTCTCATCCAACAAAACATTTGCACTTTTTATGTCTCTGTGTATTATCCTCGGTTTTCCCTCCATGCTGGTGTGAAGATACTTCAATCCTTCTGCAATATTAAGACAAATTTGCAATCGTTGATTCCATGTAAGATTGATCTTTTTTTCAGTGCTTCCCAAATAGTCATCAAGGCTTCCGTTAACAAGGAACTCATAAACCAGAATCATCTCACGGTCTTGGTTAGAGAATCCAAGAAGTGAGACTATGTTTTGATGCTTACAACTAGTAAGCAATTCGATTTCGGCCAAAAACCCTTCTTTACCTTGCTCATCTTGTCTGTTGAGGATTCGTTTAATAGCTGCTGTGCTGCGTCTTTTTGGAAGTTCACTCTTATTCTTCCCTTCCATTTCTGACGAAAACCTTTCTATATCTAAGTGTTCAAGATCTGCTTTGTACACCATACCGTATCCTCCTGACCCAACACAATAATCTTTGTTAAAATTAGCAGTCGCCGACTTTATATCACTGAGATGAATCCTCAAGCATTCCAAGTTTTCACTCTACATAAGATTAGATTAAATGAGAAGGCAGTCTTTGTAGCTTATACATGTTAGCATGGATGATAATAAAACTAAAATTTCCAAGTAGTATAATACTGAAGTAGTACATTTTATACTTTCAAATCGATCAGAGATTGTAACCAGTGGTGGATCTAGGAATTTAAAATAGGGTATGCACTATTGTAGTATGGTCGTTGATAAATTTGGTTTTCGGGCTGGAAAATTGGGGTTGGATTTTTCAGGTCAGGTTTTTTCCAGACTCGGATTATTTTTCACAAGTAAACCTCTTCTGGTTTTTTGTAATAAGGTATAAATGTTAAACTTGTAGGTTTTAATCACTGTTATCAAGTTAAACATATACAATTATAAAAAATGACGAGGATGAAAAACTATATTAGCGTCGACTTGGTACTAAAAGAACAGCATGTATTAAAAGCAATAAAGTTTGGAAACATATAAAGACTATCTCCATATAAATTCATTACACACTCTGCATTCTACAACACAAATGACAAAATATATATTGTAAACACTAACTGTATGTGTAAATTCATAATTTCTAGTGGGCTGGGCTTGGTAAGGGCACTGGACAGATTCAAAATTCAATGCCACAACTAATTAGCTTTAGGGCTGAAAATAAAATATATTGACCATTTGACCTCCTTCTCCTGTAACACACCGCCGATCTGTTCATTTTTTACCTGTCATGCTTTTAGATCCTTTTTTTCATTTCTTCCTTTCTTTTAAAATCTTTGGGTATGCACTGATCATTTTACAGTATTATAGAGGGTGTGCACATGTAAATTTGTAGTGCATTTTGTACCAAGTTTTGAAGCAATCAAAAAAAAAAAAAAATTTAGAGCACTAAAAGTTTACACAGGGTATGCAGGTGCATACCCTGCCTGCAAGCTAGATCCGCCCCTGATTGTAACTAACATTTATTTCAAAATTATATATTTACTGCCACTTTGTAATAATGTTGCAATAAACACCTGTAAGTATATTCATACAGTGTTAATTATTCTAGAGCGATATGTATCTAAATCAAATAGTTTTGAATATAGAACTTCTTTGGTACGTGAAACAATTTTGTAATTAGTAAATAGCATATACTTGTTTCAAATAAGTAGAGTAGTTCAATTTCATCCATCGTGTGTGAGAACCAAAGTAGCATATACGAACCACACATACTTGTGAGTGAGAAAAAGTTCAAATTCCACAAAGAATCAAATTACAACTAAAAGATAAAAAGTTTATGTCAAATGCCCTTGTTTAAAGATAAAGATCAATTTTATTTACTCATAATCACCTCAAACTAATAACTATTTACCTTCAAGGGGTTGAATGATAAATCCTTATCTGCAGCTGCTGACTCTTCCTTTAGCACAATTACCACAATGGAAAATGAAGTGATAAACCAAATAACTAATTTTTAGGAAAAAAAGCAGGGAAAAAGAATAATTAAGGTCTTACGATATTGTCACGCTTCCATTGGTGTTCCAATGCTTCTTCCAGGTCTCTAACAACTTGATCCATACTAGGACGCTGCACATGTTCCTTCAAGCAGTTATATGCTGTATTTGAAAAGATGGTCAATGATTCTAAGTCCATTTGTTTTCTTAGACCCTCAACAATGATCTCATCCAGTTTTCTCTCTTCGAAATGACGTTTGGCCATTTCAGCTAGAGATTGATCTACACCTCTGTCTCCAATCGTTGCTTTTCTACCACAAAGGACTTCAAACAAGACAACCCCGAATGAGTAAACATCATATTTGGGTGTCACAGTGGCATTTTTTAAATACACCGGATCTATGTTACCCGAATTGTCAAAATGGTGAGAAAAGAGAAGGCGATGCTTCCAGGTTTCAGGATATTTGGTGGAAAGTTCGAAACCAGATAACTTGGCATCCCAATCTTTGTCTAAAAATATTTTAGAGCTGTTGATGTCACAGTGTATGACATCATAATGGACGTGACTTAGTGCACGTGCAACACCTATACATATTTGCAGCCTTCGGAACCATGTTAAATTTGCATCAGTTAGATATCGGTCAAGACTCCCGTGGGCTACATGCTCGTAAATGATAATCTTCTCATCATTCTCGTTACAAAACCCAATAAAAGAGATGATATTTTTATGCTGGAGACTAGAATGTATGGAAATTGCTCCAAAGAATTTTACTTCTTGCCCATATACACAATCTAACCTCCGTGCAACAATATCAGTCATATGTCCGGATCGCAACATTTTTCCTTTGTAATCTTTTCCAAAGCTATCTTCCTTTATGAGATTTTCAGCAGCAAAGTTGCTAGTGGCGATTACTATCAGGGGAAGTGGGATTTGTAACTGGAGGATAAGAAGGCAGAAGGGCAAGTCATGTAAGGCTATGTATTACAATAAGAGTTATACAAAAATTACTCATCAACTATATTTGGCTCTCTTTGGCTTTCTTACAACTGATCATACAAATCTGAAGCGTTTGGCTTATTGGCGTAGGGTAAAACAAAGTGTAATTAACAAAATAATTAAGATAACAATTCTAAAAACCTAAGGGATTAGTTGAGGGATTGACAGGTGGCGGCTTTTCAACTGTGGTTTATTAAGGATAGATAAACCTATAATCTTAAGCTTTTAAAATATAAGCCCAATTAAAACAAGTATTATTACCCTGAACTTGACAAAGTGGATCATTCAGTACGCTGAACTTTTAAGGGTGCGATATAGTACATTGAACTTGGCAAATTTGAATTACTACTACCCTAGCTATACTAAATTATATCATTAATTTATGCTAAAAAACCAATTTACAAAGACCTAATGTAATATAAATGATTTGTAGTTAAATTTAGGATAATTAATTATATTTTATTAAAATTTAGTAAATTTCAATTTTCTTATAATTAATATAGTATTATATTGAGTTTTTGAGAATAAATATGTATTTTAAATAATACTTTATACAAAGTGAATTTACCGCACTATTTTTGATATATAGATATCCATATTATATACTTCAGTGTTTGTTTCAAATAATTTTGAGACCATAACATTTTAACTATTATTTCTTCATATGCATATGTTAAATTGAAAATTACAAAATTTTTTTTATAGTTAGTTACAAGTTGATCTAAAAGTAATTTGAAACAAATATTTAATAATATAGTATGAAGAAATATTAAGAATAGTGCATTAGATATATTTTAGAAATAGATGCTACATATATATTTTCTATATTTTAAATAATCAATTAAAATACTATATTAAGTTTAGAAAAATGAAAAATAATAAATAATTAAATTTTAGGAAAAACTATATTTATCTAGCGAAAGTTTTACTATATTTATTACAAAAGACTTTACTAAATTGATATTTAGAAAGAAAAAAACTATTAATTGTTGTGTATATTGGTATAGGGTAGTAGAAATTTTATTTTGTCAAGTTTAGGTTACTATTTTGCATCCTTAAAAGTTTAGGGTACTAGATGATCCAGTTTGTCAAGTTCAGGGTACAAATATGTGTTTTTGGCGATTCAAATAAGCTCATAAACCTACAAATAAGATTAATCAAACACCCCTCAAAATGTAAAAACCCACTTTGAAATGTTTGCTCCAAACTCTACCCATTACGTTAGTGTTGTTATTCTTATTTTCCTTTTCTTTAGTTGCCAACAATTTTATCACAATGGCCTAAATTTAAGAGAATTTATTTACCTCTTTACGTATAGATGATGATGAATCTTCAACTATATCCTGTAACATCAACTGCAATAAATACGCTTATTAGTAAACTATAACTAATAAATAAATACAGAGTATATATGGTACATATTATGAAGATAAAAAAAAAGCCTTACATAATTTTTTGGTTTCAATTGAAGTTCCAAAGCTTTCTCGAGTCTTGGGACAATGTCATCTATATTTGGGCGTCGCGATCGTTCATTGTCCAAACACTCATACACTATTTCCGCAAACATGTTGAATGAATACAAGTCCATTTGTTTCAATATTTCCCGATCGATTATATTGATGAGTTTTTTCTCTCTATAAAGGGTAATGGCTAGCGTAACCAACTGATTATAATCTTTGTTGTCAATTATTGATTCCCTGCCACACAGTAGTTCAAGCAACACTATCCCAAACGAGTACATATCTGATTTATGGTTCACACTTTTAGTCTCAATATATGTTGGGTCTCCATACCCAATCACATACGTAGCTCTATTATTAGTATGAAATGAATGGTGCCTTTGTGAAGCTTTAATCTTCATGGAATCTGCAAAATTAGATAACTTGGGTTCCCAGTCATCGTTTAGTAGAACTGCGCCACTTGCGATATTCCGGTGTATTACGCTAAAGTCGCGTACCACATCATAATGAATATAACGCAACGCATTCGCAAGATGAACAGATATCTCTAATCGTCGCACCCATGTCAACCGCGTCGAGTCACTTAGATAGTTATCAAGAGTTCCCCTCATCTCACGCCTGGTAATGATGATCTTCTCATCATTGTCATCACAAAACCCAAGTAATGAAACAAGATTTTTATGCTTGAGACTAGAAAGCATTGAAATCTCCATCCAAAACCTCTGTTCTCGATCCCGAAAAAACCTATCAGCAACGATATCAATCAACTCAGCCGACCACACAAGCTGCCCCTTGTAACTGTTACCCATCCCACCTCTGCCGATGATATTTTCTTCAGCAAAGTTGTTGGTGGCGGGTAATAGACATTCAAGGGGGATTTTAAGGTGAGCAAAGTCATCGGGTGAAAAAATCATGTTTGAGTAATCATGAAAACTCATTTTACTAAAACGGGCGTTTAATTTGGGTTACAAAATGATGCGAATTACTTCTCACAAGATCTGGAAGAACAAATACACAGAGAGAAGAGTGAGAGGTAGCTGGTGTTGTTTTTACTTTTTTATGGCCCCTTACAACAATATATGGCTCATATCTGTCCTCCAACGAAACTTTATTATAAAAGTAATACAACGTGCATCTCTAGACGACACTTGACCAGTGATGAAGGAGTCTTTGTGCATAAATACAAAATGTTGTTCTTCCCATAACCCACTTTTTGTAAAGGAAACATAAAAGAAAAGAAAAAACACACCGGCCATCACGTGACAATGTACTTACTCCAATGAATGTCAATAAACATGTTTATGAACAATGCATACTAATTTTATATTCCCATTTTTATGTGTATGAACAATACATACTATTTGACGTTCGAAAAAAGAACAATACATACTATTTCTATACGTAACTATAGTATAAGAGTTTTTCATTCACTTTTTAAGTTATAGTAGTTGTATACTAGTTATAATACCCGTGCACGCACGGGGTTTTGATATAAAACTTTTATCATGTATTTAATATCGAATATATTATCTTAAAATGTATTGAACTTTACATTTATTCATCTAGTATAACACATGGAACTTTTAGACGGATCATATTTACTTTAGATATTATTGTCCTTTTTTTTTTCTTTTTTTTAAATAATGTATATCAATGACGTATTTAAAGACTTGATACAAAATTATTACGATCCACTGCTTATGAATCTTCTATTTTCACCCTCGTATCTTCCTTTTTTTTACACGTTAGTTGTTTTTATTGATGTAAACAAATAGCATAACACGATTTGCATTTTGATGATACCATTACAAAATGTACATATTATTTGATTGTAACTTTTTTAAAGTCGTGCGGTCCATTTGATGATCTCTCTGTCAATTATTTTTTAGTCTGTTAAAGTTGCTATGTTTAGGTTCTTGTATAACTAATAGTTTTAGAAATAAGTTTTTTTACAGAAATGAATAGAAGGGGAGTGTTGATGACTCGTGACATAGAGTGATAAGGTCTTATTCGCCAATGGTAATTTGTATAAATTGCCTTGCTGCCATTTTGTTAATCACCACCCAAAAATTGAGTCTCTATTTTAATTTCTTAAACAAAAACAGATAGTGAAGCTTTTGGTAATACTATATTATGTTGTTAGTTATATTGTGGACTATTATATCACGCCTGTATAATATGTTGATCTATTGTAAGTTGAAAGTGTAGCAATAGCACTAATAAAGTTGACCATTATGAAATAGGTCGGGAAAGTTAAACTATCATTTACAAATATTACATAAAAAATTATGCTCGATTCAGTATTAACTTGTACAACTTTTTAGACCATATCAGAATAGACATAATACGTATGCTTACACTGTGGATGTTAAAATTTTGAAAATTGTAATTTCAATATACAGTATATGAAAAATATTAAGTATACTTTCAAAAACTCACTAATAACACCTCTTGAAATTAAATTTAGTTTTACAAACTATACTGAACTTCACACTTCACTTAAGATACATCGAGAATGCAACTTCAAGTAAAATGTAAGGCTTTATGTATTCTTTTGTAGAAGTACCTTTGGCGGAACATCTTTCGACTTACCCAACGTAACCATCATTTTGCAATGACAGCCTCTATCGATAAAAAAAAAACACAAAAAAATTAAATTCCAAGCCCTATTTGTTAGATATTGCAATATATGATTCTCGTTTTACACGTTTAGCATTATAACATAGATCATTTAAACTTATTTTGCCTGATGTTGAATGTCGTTTCACATGCTCTGGTGCCTTTCCCAAATGCCTCTCCATTAGGAAGAAGGATGTGACTGGTATAACCGTACAAAGATGTAGCTCCAGTCCCATAGCCCACACATTAGTATTCCAAGTTAAAACCTGCATTTAACTCATCGTTTACTACCGGTCTATATAAAATCCAAAATTAACGTAAGGAACATCAATAAAATATTAAAACCCACCCTTTTACAAATGACCTCAAAATAGATGAATTATCATAAAAAAAAAACCATTAAAACAATCCAATCTCCATAACCCGATCAAAATTAGAACTTAATAAATATTCAAGATTGAAACAAAGAATTAGATCAAATGTGATCAATAATTATGACTTTAGAAATTCAAACCATTTGTTTATAAATTCACAACTTACATCAACATTTAGTGTCTTATTCGATACCCATTAGTTCTGGCTTCACAAATATTATTAATGTGTCGAAATGATCAATAAAACACATTAATTAAAATCCAAAATTCAAAATTTACTCCAACAACAAATTAGGGTTTTCAAATTAATAATCAAACATCAATTCACACACACACACACACACACACACACACACACACACATATATATATATATATATATATATATATATATATATATATATATATATATATATATATATATATATATATATATATGATGCACCAAATTCAGTTAAGCTTAATTTAAATTCAAAATCTTAAATTTAAAAAAGATGTGTTCTGAAATCTAACAATAGTCTCATTAAGCTTATAGCTCCTTTAAGTCATTAATTAATATCAAATCTTAACCTATAAATTATCAGCCTAAGTTAGATTTTACCCACTTAATAATCTAATATTTCGTAAAGTTTTTTAAAAATGTTTTTCCAGATATCCGCATATAAATTTTAAATAATAATTACATGAGTCGTTGTTATAAGTACAATCGCGTATATTTGATATCATGTTATACAAAATGTGCGAGTTTAGTAGCACGAGCGTTGTTGTTGTTATAAGTTAAAATATATACGTATATAAACTTTTATTTAGCAGATATAGATGTTATGGTCGATGTTGTTGTTTAACTTTTAACAATTGGTATCATGTTGTACGAAATATGCGAGTTTAGTAGCACATAATGAGTTGATTAAGTTAAAATATACTCCGTAAAGTTTTTTAAAATGTTTTCAGTATATCCATATATAAACTTTAAATAATAATTACATGAGTCGTTGATATTTATTATTACCGTTAATAATAATTTAGTCGTATTTAATATTCAAATCTATGTACGCATAAATTAAACTTTTAAATAGGATAACTTGAGTCTTTATTTAACGACATAGTAAAAAAATATTTTAATAGACGAAAGTTTAAAACTAATATTTATTTTAAAAATATTTAACTTATATTAAACCTAATTCGTATATTTATAAAATTTTGTAAGTTTAATGGATGGAAGTCTCAAGCCAATACTAATACTCGTGTAATTGTAAACAAAGCTTATATTATAAAGTGTAGGGGTATAAAGTGTAAGGGGTTATTTGTTTATTATCTAAAGTTATTAAAAAACATGAAGATTTATAATTTTACACTTAACTCCATATAGTATATTTAAAATTCAACCACTAATGTTTTATTAATTACCTCCTCTTTTTTTAAGTTTTTATTTTCATAAATTTGACACCTATATTTTCATTTGTTTTTTTTCACAATCAAATTCTCCACCAAATATTTTTAAGTTTGACCAAAATCAATTCAATTTTGACTTTTTATTGGCCAATCATATTGTTTGATTTCGCCTATGTGTCAAAATCGAGCTTTCCTATTGGTCCAATTTTTTTTTTCTCATAAGATTGTTTTGTAAAAAAAACTTCGAAATGATGTTATTCTTTTATTATATAAAAGATGCAGGACTTAATAAATGGAAGAACCAAAGGAAGCAATATAAGACGCACAATTATTTGCCAATTTGAGGTATCAAATTGTTTTAGTTCAAAAAGGATTCACAAACGATCTCTATGGCGAAAAGAGAAATATCATATTTAACTTGTGTTCGCACACGCAAGTTTTTAAATGTTGTATATTTTTAAGAACTGATTTCTAATTTATTTATAATGTATATACTTTTGTAAAAGAATTTAACTCCTTATAATGATTAGAATTATCTTGAGCTCCAAATTTGTGTTAGTGTTTACATAATTAAACGATGCACAATCCGACAATAAATGACTTCAACGATGCCAATGACATTTTTTGTCGAAAGAGCATTATTATCAAAATCCATGTCATCAAACATCAAAGCCATCTAAGTTTTTGTGTTGCATCGTCTACTCAAAGTTATTGTTAATTTTAAACAATTGAGTAAAGTTCAAAGTTTTTTGTTTCAAGCAATCGAGTAAAGTTCGTCATACGCCATCCAGTTGCATATAATTTTTCTTCTAATTCTTAGATTTCCTACAAATGAAATGCATGGTTGTCATTCTAACACGTGAATTATAACAAGAACCTAAGGTTTTAATATAGTGCTTAATTGTAATAATCACATATAGCACCTCTAAGTTTAAAAATTAACCAATTAATACATGTCTTAATTATCAAAGAACGCAGTTAAAGATTCCTATCAAACAATGTTTATGTTTTAACTATGACGAGTATTTCTCCTTTGCCTCGGGGAAACATAAGATCTCACAAACTAAGCCCAAACAACCGCTATTAAGTAGCCACCTCGTTTGGCTCTCGTAATCGGTAACATAGATTAATAGAAACAACATATGCTAAGACACACAGTGTGAAGTTTACAGTCTAAAAATTTACCATACAATTATAGAGAAGTTTGTAAAAAAAACATATATGAGTATCATGTTTGTTCAAGAAAGTTGAACTTCTTAATTCTTCACAATAGGGAGTTCGGCACTTAATCTCATAGTGGCTTGAGTTCCTCCAACTGCCAAATTAGGTGAGACATGTGCTTAGTTTGACACTCCTAGATCAATTTAACATCATGTAGAATCATTGATTTGTTGCAATTTTTGAACTCGCCGCAACTAAATGTAACTTCTCCTATGCATCAGTAATTAGTAAATCCAGTAACTAATACTTTAAAAATACTATTAGGAAAAATGATTATAGATACTATCACACTATTGACAACATCACTATCCTCATCATGATGAAACTGTTCGATATTGTAAGCCTGACGCTAGCCCCTATTCGGTTAGGAGTTATAAGAAGCAATCCCATACACCCCCTTAGTAACATAGTTATCCGGGTTAATTATGAAATAGTCAAAGGGTTTAAAAACTTTTAAAAAATTGTTGATGTTTTGGATAATGAATTCAACAATTCTGACTTTCAACCCATTTTGACCCATCTGACCCGTTCCCATATTAGCTATAAACTTTATGGCTTGAAAATTGCCAACTATGTCTAGTAATCTAGTATTACCTGTTATAGAAGTTCAAGCTGTGGCAACGCTTCTAGCAGCTCTCTCTTATGCATCCTCTTAAGTTCCATTATTTCTTCTTAGTGAAGTTCCATTACTTCAAGCCTGTGTGTATCCGGGTATATAAACCACTATACTAAATAAAAGAGCAAGAGATATCCAATAATAAAGATAGTTACAACAAATAGCTCCTCCACCACCTTAAAATAACACATTACAATGACTTTGGTGCATCGTGGTATGGTGGAAAAGCGAGCCTTTTCTTCTTGCTCTTCAGTCATACATAGTAATTAGAATCATAAATATACGTACAGCTTGATTATATCTATGTTTGGCATGAACATGACATATATACACAAATTTAAGCACACTGGAGTTGAGATAGTTGACCTTTCTGCCATTCCAGCTAACGGAAATAGGTATTGATACTTGGAATTTTAATCTATGGAAGGGTGGTTCACAAGTCACAACAAAACAATGAGCCGACCATCTCACGGGCTATTTGATTTCTATAACTTCACTCCCACACAACGACCTTAATTTATTCAGCCACAATTCCTGAGGCTGCACACCAGCCGCCCTCATCTGATAAAGGAACTTAATGGCTTCAACAAGGCACCCGTTTTGTACCAAACTAGTCAGCATAGCATTCCAACACGCACGGTTCCTCCTACTTTCATTCATACCAAAAACCCTTTTCGCATCATTAATCAACCCAAATTTCTCATACATATTAACCGACCCACACTGCACATAACTCTTATATGCCAATCCTAACTTAATCGCATTAGCATGAACCTGCTAACCACAGTTCCCATCATCACTTATATTCGAACAAGCACTAAGCACACTAGACAACGTAAAACTATTCTTCCTAACACCCTCTTTCCCCATTTCATTAAAAACCTTAAAAACCTCACGAAACCGTTCCTCCTTACAGTTATTAATAATCATAGCAGTCCACACCACAACATTTCTCCACGAACCAATCTGATCAAAAACCATATCCCCATTGTCAAAACACCCAATCTTCCCATAGAAACTAATCAACGAACTCCCAACAAACAAATCACCTGCATACCCCGACTTCATCAACCACGCATGAACTTGCTCACCAAGCTCCACATTCATCGTCTCTCCACACGCCTTAAGCACACACACCATAATCCAACTAGCCGGAAAACTCCCACAACTATACATTATATATACCGAAACTTATCACTTACAAACAGCCTAATTACTTCTTCATACTCACCATTATCAGCATAGCCCGCAATCATAATCGCCCACGAATTAAAATCCCTTTTAGACATTTCATCAAACAATTTACGCGCATTATCCAAACACCCACAAGACACATACATTATCAAAACACGGTTAATTAAACTCAAAGGCAACTGCTTTTTACAGGTTTTTGTCATATGGGTGTGTACTAAAACTGATTGATTGGAAAGCTGGAACTGGGTGCATTCTTTTATAAGTGAAATGTAGACAGCATCGGGTACGGGGAAACTAAGCATGTCGAGTAGGCGTAAGATATCTGTAACACCTTCAAAATTTGGTACAGCGGAAGACTCAACAAGCTTTCGAGGTGCTACGGGGATTAGTATCCAAACACAAGACATAAAAGAATGAGATAAAGTAAACATAGTAAAGTACAACCACACGAGGTTTTAAAGTTTACATTATCCCAAAATCATTCAGAGTCAGGCCCAAAAGAAAATAAATATAGGTCCACAATAGTTATCAGAGTTTTAGAAAATATAGATCCGTAGCCAGTGCCAAATGCAAAGCCTCCAATTCCAAGCATCCGCAGAGCATCACTTAATTACCTGAGAAAACGTGCTAAAAGTCAGCTTTCGCTGGTGAGATCATAGGTTTAGATTCTTAATTCAATATAGTGGACATATACGCAAAACGCTTGCTAGCTAGACTAGGGCTCAATCATCCAACCAAAATAATCCAACCAAATCAAATCATCCCTATAGGTGCACGCTATAGCTCAAATCAATCCAATCAATAGCTTACCTAGCTCAAGTCTAGGCCTCGCTCTATAATCAATCCAATAGCTTACCTAGTTCGGGGACTAGGCCTCGCTCAGCAACCAAATCAATAGCTTACCTAGATCTAGTCTAGGCCTCGCTCTATAACCAAATCAAATAGCTTACCTAGTTCGGGGACTAGGCCTCGCTCAACAACCAAATCGATAGCTTACCTAGCTCAGGTCTAGGCCTCGCTTAATAACCGAATCAATAGCTTACCTAGATCTAGTCTAGGCCTCGCTCTACCTAGTTCTATAAGCATAGCAAGTTTTGAAATCAAAAAGCGATAATAGTCCACATAAAGCATTTGCACGTTTCTCACCCCAAGTATTGAAAACAAAGTTCAAGAGTAAAAAGTGGGGCTATGACTCACCTCAAGTCCAGAAATCCTCAAAAGAAATGATAGAAGAAAGACGTAAGTAATCTCAAGCAACTCACGTAACGGCAACTACTGACTCGGCACTTCCTAACAATATTAAACCCGTTCAGAAATCATTTCCTCAAAATCAAATATTCCCATTCCCGAACGTAATTCATTTTACTTTCCAAAATATCCATTTCTCGAATTAACTTCATTTTCATTTAAAATTCGACGTTTGGTATCCATACGGGTGGAGGGTCGACACAACACAAACCAAAAAGCCTCAACAAAGAACAATAATAAGACAACTACAGGTCTAACGTTAGCCCAATATATTATTTAAATAATTATCGAAGCTTATCAAATCCGTCGATTTGATAATCTCCCATACTTATTTACGTAATATATCGTTCCAAAATTATACCCAACTTAAAGCACATTGCACATAAGTTTCTATTTGGTATATGTCGTAGTCCAATGAATTCCCTATATATATCGTCGAATCGGCCAAATTCCACGAGACATATAGTAATTCATTACCCTAAAATATATACCACATCCTATGGGCGTCGTGGGATACGATGCCCATTAATATACCCATTTTATATCGTCAAATAACTCGATCTAGAATAAGTCATTCGATATATAAAATGTTTATATTAACCGTCATATATCCGTGACAACACAAAGTCACAATATAAAGCCCACTTGGACTTTAAAGACCCACAATTCGTATAACTCGATAAGTTTCTAATTTATAAATAAAATCACATTTTGAATTATTATTTACCCGACTTATGTTTCGCCGTTATTTTTATAATTATTATTTATAATAATATCCCGACATTTATTACACTACTTGCGTAGTATAATAACTATCGTTTTATTATTATACGTTTACTCGTGATCGTTTTATTATTAATATACGCATTTACATATATATATATGTACGTTTAACACGTCTATATACGTATATAAACGATTATATTCTTAATAATATTATAACGAGTATTATTTTTAATATCGACTTTTAAATATTTATCGAGTCATAGAATTTGGTCACATGTCCGAGTCATGACCCTCGGCTCATAGTCCAAGTCCAAAACAATATAATCAAGTCACAAAATAAATCAACTCCGTCCAAACAATCCCATATCACGTGCTACAACATGAGGGTCCGACTACGGCACCCGACTAACCTATCTCCGTCATCTAATGACCGTCTCACAATCGGTCCCCAATCCACTTTCGTCAACACATCTCCAAAAATACTCATAATCAAGAAATACCGCAACGCGTCCAAATAATAACCAAATGCCCATAACACATTCACAACAAAAATAAATAATAACAAGTAACATATATTGTCCGAAAACCAAATATGCAACGGGTTGAGTTACCAAGTCAACCCGGGTCAAAGTTATACTCAAAACAAAGGTCGTGGGTCCACCCGAGACCTCTAGGGTCTCGGCTTGCTCTAAACGAGCCAACCCAACCAAACGGACCATAGTGGTCGTCGGCCAAACCCAAACAACAACAACAACAAGGTCAACGAGGACCCCTTGGGTCTTGGTGTCTCGACAACAACAACAACATGAAACGGGGAGGACCCCTTTGGGTCTCGGCTCGACAAAACAAGCCACAAAACCGACCCCGAGACCTCGAGGGTCTCGGTTATGCTCAAACCGAGCATCAACCCACCAAGAATCATCAATCCTACCACACATTCGAACCCAAAACAATCCAACCCGGATACCAAACACGTTTTTATCAACCAAAATCCTTTTTCCCACAAAACCCATTTGATTCTTGCCTCACTCTCCATGAAACCCGAAAAAGAAATGAAAACCCGTGACTCTAGGTCACGAATCGAACACAACACGAGTCCAAAAAAACTCGGCCTACCTTCAAAAATCAAAGCCAAACGAATAGATCTTCAAGAAATAATGCAAAGTGATGATGAACTCGTGGGGATTTAATTCGAATTAGGTGTTATAGGGGGAGTTAGGGCGCGTGGTTGGTACCAATAGATAGATCTCGAAAAGATGGTGGTGTTGTTTTTATGGTGAGGGCGGCGGTGGCGGAGCTATGGTGGATTAAAGGGGCGGTGGTGGTGTTTGAAGGAAGAAGAGAGAGAGAGTAGGGGTGAGATGTTGGAGATGGTTGTGTGTTGTTTCCCAAAAACGCAGGCACAAGGACGATTTATGTTACTACTCTTAAAAAAAAAAAACTTTTTAAATAATAATAATAATAGTGGGTGTAGGGATTTAGTAGCCCGGTGTCAATACACGGACCAAACCCGAAACTTAAATAACCAAATATCTTTCTCAAACCAAATCCATTCCAAAATAATAATATCCGGTCCAATAATAAAATGAAATTAAAATTGTTAGGTCAACCTAGTGCCGGAGTCAAAGTAGTGCCAAAAATAACGATCTCAAAATAATCATCACGAACGAATCAGACCAAACCGTAAATAAATAATCAATCCTCATAATTAACATACGATCAAAATCAAGTACCAACGTTCGTAAAATATCTCGTCACAATAAATTTTCAAAAATTCTAAATTATAATTTCAATGTAATGCGGGTTTTATAAAACGGCTCCCTATTTTGCCAGTTGTCACATCCTCCCAGCCTCAGAAGGAACCCGTCCCGGGTTTCTCTCGAAATAACCCATCTACGAAGTGAAAAGCTTCGGATATCTTTTTCGAAACTCATCCTCACGTTCCCACATAAATTCCGGTCCGTGCCGCGAATTCCAACGAACTTTGATGAGCGGAATACGACTCCTCTTGAGTCGTTTGATCTCTCTATCCATTATCTCAATCGGCTCTTCCACAAAATTCAAACTTTCATCCACACGAATATCCTTGATCGGTATAACTGGTGTTTCCTCTGAAAGGCATTTCTTCAGATTACTAACATGAAACACATCATGAACTTTACTCAGTTCCATAGGTAATTCCAAACGATACGCTACGGGCCCAATTCTTTCCAAAATAAGAAATGATCCAATGTAGCGGGGATTAAGTTTCCCACGTTTCCCAAAACGTATCACACCCTTCCAAGGCGAGACCTTCAACATCACTTTGTCTCCAACCTGGAATTCTAGGGGTTTACGTCTCTGATCGGCGTAGCTTTTCTGCCTATCTCTAGCTGCTTGCAGCCGATCTCGAATTTGCGTTACTTTCTCCGTAGTTTCCAAGATAAGCTCAGGGCCTGTGAGTTGGCTATCTCCAACTTCTGCCCAACCAATAGGTGAACGGCATTTTCGACCATACAAAGCTTCAAATGGTGCAGCCTTAAGACTTGTGTGGTAGCTATTGTTGTAGGAGAACTCCGCAAGGGGTAGATATTTCTCCCAGCCTTTACCAAAGTCTATGATGCATGCACGAAGCATATCCTCCAAAGTCTGAATAGTTCTCTCACTTTGACCATCGGTTTGGGGATGATATGCAGTACTCATATCAAGTCTCGTCCCCAAAGCGGTTTGGAGTGATCGCCACAATGCTGACGTGAAACGACTGTCGCTATCCGAAATAATCGATATCGGAACTCCATGACGAGAAACAATCTCCTTCACATACAACCTCGCAAGTTTTTCCACACTATCATCTTCACTAATCGTCAGGAAATGAGCAGACTTAGTCAAACGATCCACAATTACCCATATAGCGTCGCAACCGCTAGCTGTCTTTGGTAATTTGGTAATAAAGTCCATCGTAATCCGCTCCCATTTCCAAACCGGGAGTTCTGGCTGCGTCAACAATCCTGACGGTCTTTGATGTTCGGCTTTAACCTTAGAGCAAGTCAAACATTTGCCAACATACAACGCTATATCTGTCTTCATATTTGACCACCAATAGAATTTCTTCAAATCCTGGTACATTTTGTCCGACCCAGGATGAATAGAGTATCTCGACTTATGCGACTCATGCATAATCAACTCTCGAATTCCTCCATACAATGGTACCCAACTTCGTTCTCCAAAACATAACACTCCATCAGAACGCTTAACAAATCCTTTCTCATTTTCTGCCATCCCAAATATATTCTCAGCAGGTCTATTTTCTGCTTTCAATGCTTCCGTTTGAGCTTCCAATATTTGAGACGGTAATGGCGATACGATAGTCATTCCTAATGACCTAACCCGTAATGGTGGAATTCTCTCTTTTCGACTAAGGGCATCAGCAACAACGTTTGCTTTACCCGGATGGTAGCGAATTTCACAATCGTAATCGCTTAGCAACTCAATCCAACGTCGTTGCCTCATGTTAAGCTCTTTTTGGTTCAGAATGTGTTGCAGACTTTTGTGATCAGTAAACACTACACACTTGGTTCCATACAAGTAATGTCTCCATATCCTCAAAGCAAAAACCACAGCACCTAACTCCAAATCATGGGTGGTGTAGTTCTTCTCATGCTTCTTGAGCTGTCGGGAAGCATAAGCTATCACTTTCTCTCGTTGCATTAACACAGCTCCTAAACCTTTATGAGAAGCGTCACAATAGACAACAAAATCCTCGTTACCTTCGGGTAACGCCAAGATAGGAGCACTACACAACATCTCCTTAAGTAACAGAAAGGCTTCCTCTTCCTTATCTCCCCATTCATACTTAACACTCTTTTGAGTCAATTTGGTCAACGGTTTTGCTATCTTCGAAAATCCCTCAATGAATCTTCGGTAATAACCGGCTAATCCCAAAAATTGACGAACTTCTGTTGGGGTCGTAGGTGCAGCCCAATCTTTAATCGCTTTAATCTTAGCAGGGTCCACATGAACTCCTTGTCTATCAATCACATGACCTAGAAATTGTACCGTCGGAATCCAAAATTCACATTTCGAAAACTTGGCATACAGTTTCTCCTTCCTGAGCAATTCTAAGATAAGTCTTAGATGCTCCTCATGCTCCTTCTCACTCTTCGAATATATCAGAATGTCATCGATAAACACAATCACGAACTTATCTAAGTAAGGTTTACACACTCGATTCATGAGATCCATGAATACTGCCGGTGCGTTCGTCAACCCAAACGGCATCACCTGAAACTCGTAATGCCCGTAACGGGTTCTGAAAGCCGTTTTTGGAATATCTTCCTCGCGCACTCGAAGCTGATGATATCCCGATCTCAGATCGATCTTCGAATACACACTCGATCCTTGAAGTTGATCGAACAAATCGTCGATCCTCGGTAACGGGTATCTATTCTTCACCGTTAACTTGTTTAACTCTCGATAGTCAATACACATACGAAACGATCCATCCTTCTTCTTCACAAATAAGACCGGGGCTCCCCAGGGTGAAGAACTTGGTCTTATGAATCCCTTTTCGGCTAACTCCGCTAATTGTTTCGACAACTCTTCCAATTCAGTAGGTGCAAGACGATAAGGCGCTCGTGCTACAGGTGCAGCACCAGGTATCAACTCAATCTGAAATTCCACTTGTCTATTAGGCGGAATTCCCGGCAAGTCATCGGGAAACACATCCGCAAAATCACGAACTATAGGTACATCTCCAATGCACCTTTCTTTCTTCTCCTTTTCTCCTTTCTCAGAAATTTGGGCTAAGAAAAGGTAACTTCCTTTCTCCATTAGCTTCGGCAACTTAGTGCAAGATATGACCGCTAATCTAGACGGGCCTCTCAAATCCTTTCTATCTCCTGGTATGTTCAGAATCTCCTTGCCGTAAGGCACACGCACGATCTTCTCATCGCAGATTATATGGGCACGATACTTCGACAACCAATCCATACCAATAATGACATCAAAACTTCCTAACGTGACGGGTAGAAGATCTATGTTGAAAGGACGGTTCAGAAAGTTTAACGTGCATCCGCGGATGATAGTCTTAATCCTTTCTATGTTTCCATTAGCTAACTCTACATCATAACCAATTCCTAAGGCCATCGGGGGTTTCTCAAGTAAGGGTGCAAACTTAGTGGACACAAAACTCTTATCGGCACCAGTATCAAATAGTATGGAAGCATAACGATTATTGAGAAGGAACGTACCAGTAACAACGTTCGGATCTTCTCCTCTCTCGTTCCCGAGTGCATACACTCTTCCATGAGCAACTCCAGCTTCCACACGTTGGTCCCCATTATCTTGTCGTCCACGGTTTCCTCCAGCTCCACGGTTTCCATTATTGTACCCATTACCACCCGATCCTTGATTTCCTCGGTTCCACGATTCCCTACATTCGTTCCGATAATGTCCTTTCTTTCCACATCCATAGCAAGTAACATTTGCTTTGCTCACAGTTTCAGGAGTAGCTTGAACCATAGCAAGTGGTCGAGCTCTACAATCCTTAGCTATATGTCCCATCTTAGAGCAATTCTTGCACACCACAGTACATCGACCAGAATGATGCTTGTAACATCGGTTACATTTGGGTGCATCTCCATTGTAGTTCTTCTTGTCTCCATCACCCATGGCATAAGCTCTAGTAGTTAGTTGTCGCTTGTTTCGACGATCATTACCCTTAGAGTGATCGTCCCTCTTTCTCTTTCCATTCTTATCTTTCTCAGCTTCTTCCAATGCCAAAGAATCCATCAATTGTTGAGCAATAGTAATAGCCTCATGAATGCTTGCGGGCTTAGCAGAAATCACATCGTTCCTGGTAGCTACCGGCAATCCATCGGTATACCTCTCGATCTTTTGGGTCTCAGTCCTAACCATATCGGGACAGAGTAAGGCCAACTCTCGATAACGGCGATTGTAAGTTGCCATATCGGTACCTTTCACTTTGTGATTCCAGAACTCAATTTCCAACTTCTTAATCTCATTTCTTGGGTAGTAAGTCTGAATCAGCAAAGACTTAAATTGCTCCCAAGTCATAGCATAAGCCACATCACTCCCAACCGAGTTACGGTAATTGTTCCACCAAGTTAAGGCTTCATCCTTGAAAGTAAAAGAAGCAAACTTTACCTTCGCATTCTCCGCACAACCACTGACATTAAACACTGACTCAGTCTTCTCAATCCACCTAACCAAGTAAACCACTCCTTCAGTTCCACCAAACTCAACCGGTCCACAAATCTTAAACTCCTTGTAGTGACATCCATTAGCACGAACAGGTGGAAAAGTTCCAGCAGAATTGTTGGAATGATTTGACTCAGCTAGTAGCTCAGCAACTCGTTGCTCCACAAGTTGATTGATCATTGCTTGATCCACAGTAGGTGCATTAAGTGGAACATGATCATTGTCTCCCTGAACATCAACATTTTGATTCCTGTTGTTGCGGTTAGTAGTGTCCAGGTTATCAGGAGTAGGGGTCTCAACATTTCGAGCTGGACGGCGTCCTCGACGACTAGGGGTAGCCGTTGCGGGTCCAGTTCTGGTAGCTCTAACAGGGTTTCTTCGTGGGGCCATTGATCTGAAACATCATACAAGTTCGTGAGTCTCCGATAGGACTTATCATATGCTCAACAAGAATTTAATCAACGAAGCCAAGTCATGGAAAGAAAATCAACAATACACCGTAAAGCCTCAATAAGGCGAATAGGAACTCAATTTCCATAATATCCAAAAACCACATAATACCATATCATAATAACCATCGACCATACAATAAAGATCCAACATCATTCCAACTACCGAAAACACAAAGATAATAATCGTTCCAACAAGACGAGTAATCAACGGAAAATACATCAAAAATAGGATAACCAGCTTTTCTAACCGAACACTCCTCGGTTAAGAAAGCAACAAGACAACATAAACCAATCAACTAGCCACGCTGCTGGCGGAGTCTACTCAACTCCTGCCTCAAGCCATCAAGATCCCTCCATAACGATCCTAGCTCAACGCTATGGGTGTCTCGGTCTCTCTTGAGGTCAGCCACCTCCTTCTCCAGCTCGGCATTCCTTTGCCATAGCTTGCGGTCGGCCTCTCGAGCTGTAACAAAACCTCGCTGTAAACTATCGATGTGCTCATGAACCTCCATCAAAACTCTCCTTATCTCAGTAGTCCTGCCCACAACCACAGTCATATCCACTCTCAGATCCGCTATGAACTCTCCAATAACCCTCTCAAGTCGATCAGATACACGTGCAACTCTCTCACTAAGCTCAGTAATCCGAGCCCACAACCTACCAATCTCACCTAACTCTGCATGCTCAGCAGAAATCTCAGAAGATGCATCCGACTCAACGGGACTACCAGGTGGCAACTCAAACAAAAACGGATGATCAGGTGAATCAGGCTCAATCAGATGTACAGGTGAATCAGGCTCCTCAGCCTGAGCTGGTGGTACTAACACATCATCATCATCAGGCATCTCATCCTCCTGAGGGTCATCCTCCCTCTCAGGGTCATCATCATCACCCTGTTCAGCCTCCTGAAGGTCATCCTACCGCTCAGGGTCACCAGCCTCATCCTCACCCTCGTACTCCTCCTCCTCCTCATCGGAAGAGTACATCATCAATCGTCGTCTCCTACTAGGTGAACCATGTGGTGAAGGAGTAGGTGATCTAGGACGAAGACGCAATGATGTGGGTGGCGCCTCAGACAGAAGAGAATGAGCATCAATCTGTAAAGGTGGTGAAGTAGGGCGTACCGACATACGTGCCGTAGCTCGGTGGGCAAAACGTGGAGCCACACGAGCCAAAGCCTGATGAAGAGTAAGCTGCCTCGATGTACCAGGGAGCCCTAGAGAAGATGAGGGTCCCTGCGTAGATGCAGCAGATGGTGCTGAAGTAGAACCTGTCGGTGTCATAGTAGCTGAATGCATGGCAACCTGGTAAGGGTCATCAGGGGCCATGGTGAACCGTGCTGGCAATACCGGTGTAGTAAGAATATCCTCAACGACATCAGGCGTATGGGAGGCCATAGTCTGTGACAACGGCGTAGGGTAGGTGTAAGTGTTTCAAAAATAACTAAACCGCGAACTCAAAATACCGTATCCAAAAATCATCATATAATTCCAAATTGTATAAAATCAAGAAAGATTTAAACACCGCATTACTAAAACCATTCTCAAAACAATTAAGCCATATAATTCCTCAAAACGCATATAATTCCTCAAAACGCATAATATCACTAAATCAATAATCCTCAAAACCTCAAATTATCTCAAGAAATCCCAAATCTCTAATCATCTCGAATATCTCATAATACCTCAATAACAACAATGATGCTTCGGCTTGGCGGGCTGGCGGGCAATGGTCGAGGATCATTTTCTATAAAAATCGGTTATAGTTTAGGTGTCTATTTACCTAGTTCTCTATAACCTTGGCTCTGATACCAATCTGTAACACCCCCAAAATTTGGTACAGCGGAAGACTCAACAAGCTTTCGGGGTGCTACGGGGATTGGTATCCAAACACAAGACATAAAAGAACGAGATAAAGTAAACATAGTAAAGTACAACCACACGAGGTTTTAAAGTTTACATTATCCCAAAATCATTCAGAGTCAGGCCCAAAAGAAAATAAATATAGGTCCACAATAGTTATCAGAGTTTTAGAAAATATAGATCCGTAGCCAGTGCCAAATGCCAAGCCTCCAATCCCAAGCATCCGCAGAGCATCACTTAATTACCTGAGAAAACGTGCTAAAAGTCAGCTTTCGCTGGTGAGATCATAGGTTTAGATTCTTAATTCAATATAGTGGACATATACGCAAAATGCTTGCTAGCTAGACTAGGGCTCAATCATCCAACCAAAATAATCCAACCAAATCAAATCATCCCTATAGGTGCACGCTATAGCTCAAATCAATCCAATCAATAGCTTACCTAGCTCAAGTCTAGGCCTCGCTCTATAATCAATCCAATAGCTTACCTAGTTCGGGGACTAGGCCTCGCTCAGCAACCAAATCAATAGCTTACCTAGATCTAGTCTAGGCCTCGCTCTATAACCAAATCAAATAGCTTACCTAGTTCGGGGACTAGGCCTCGCTCAACAACCAAATCGATAGCTTACCTAGCTCAGGTCTAGGCCTCGCTTAATAACCGAATCAATAGCTTACCTAGATCTAGTCTAGGCCTCGCTCTACCTAGTTCTATAAGCATAGCAAGTTTTGAAATCAAAAAGCGATAATAGTCCACATAAAGCATTTGCACGTTTCTCACCCCAAGTATTGAAAACAAAGTTCAAGAGTAAAAAGTGGGGCTATGACTCACCTCAAGTCCAGAAATCCTCAAAAGAAATGATAGAAGAAAGACGTAAGTAATCTCAAGCAACTCACGTAACGGCAACTACTGACTCGGCACTTCCTAACAATATTAAACCCGTTCAGAAATCATTTCCTCAAAATCAAATATTCCCATTCCCGAACGTAATTCATTTTACTTTCCAAAATATCCATTTCTCGAATTAACTTCATTTTCATTTAAAATTCGACGTTTGGTATCCATACGGGTGGAGGGTCGACACAACACAAACCAAAAAGCTTCAACAAAGAACAATAATAAGACAACTACAGGTCTAACGTTAGCCCAATATATTATTTAAATAATTATCGAAGCTTATCAAATCCATCGATTTGATAATCTCCCATACTTATTTACGTAATATATCGTTCCAAAATTATACCCAACTTAAAGCACATTGCACATAAGTTTCTATTTGGTATATGTCGTAGTCCAATGAATTCCCTATATATATCGTCGAATCGGCCAAATTCCACGAGACATATAGTAATTCATTACCCTAAAATATATACCACATCCTATGGGCGTCGTGGGATACGATGCCCATTAATATACCCATTTTATATCGTCAAATAACTCGATCTAGAATAAGTCATTCGATATATAAAATGTTTATATTAACCGTCATATATCCGTGACAACACAAAGTCACAATATAAAGCCCACTTGGACTTTAAAGACCCACAATTCGTATAACTCGATAAGTTTCTAATTTATAAATAAAATCACATTTTGAATTATTATTTACCCGACTTATGTTTCGCCGTTATTTTTATAATTATTATTTATAATAATATCCCGACATTTATTACACTACTTGCGTAGTATAATAACTATCGTTTTATTATTATACGTTTACTCGTGATCGTTTTATTATTAATATACGCATTTAAATATATATATGTACGTTTAACACGTCTATATACGTATATAAACGATTATATTCTTAATAATATTATAACGAGTATTATTTTTAATATCGACTTTTAAATATTTATCGAGTCATAGAATTTGGTCACATGTCCGAGTCATGACCCTCGGCTCATAGTCCAAGTCCAAAACAATATAATCAAGTCACAATATAAATCAACTCCGTCCAAACAATCCCATATCACGTGCTACAACATGAGGGTCCGACTACGGCACCCGACTAACCTATCTCAGTCATCTAATGACCGTCTCACAATCGGTCCCCAATCCACTTTCGTCAACACATCTCCAAAAATACTCATAATCAAGAAATACCGCAACGCGTCCAAATAATAACCAAATGCCCATAACACATTCACAACAAAAATAAATAATAACAAGTAACATATATTGTCCGAAAACCAAATATGCAACGGGTTGAGTTACCAAGTCAACCCGAGTCAAAGTTATACTCAAAACAAAGGTCGTGGGTCCACCCGAGACCTCTAGGGTCTCGGCTTGCTCTAAACGAGCCAACCCAACCAAACGGACCATAGTGGTCGTCGGCCAAACCCAAACAACAACAACAACAAGGTCAACGAGGACCCCTTGGGTCTTGGTGTCTCGACAACAACAACAACATGAAACGGGGAGGACCCCTTTGGGTCTCGGCTCAACAAAACAAGCCACAAAACCGACCCCGAGACCTCGAGGGTGCTCGGTTATCAACCCACCAAGAATCATCAATCCTACCACACATTCGAACCCAAAACAATCCAACCCGGATACCAAACACGTTTTTATCAACCAAAATCCTTTTTCCCACTTTATTCTCACAAAACCCATTTGATTCTTGCCTCACTCTCCATGAAACCCGAAAAAGAAATGAAAACCCGTGACTCTAGGTCACGAATCGAACACAACACGAGTCCAAAAAAACTCGGCCTACCTTCAAAAATCAAAGCCAAACGAATAGATCTTCAAGAAATAATGCAAAGTGATGATGAACTCGTGGGGATTTAATTCGAATTAGGTGTTATAGGGGGAGTTAGGGCGCGTGGTTGGTACCAATAGATAGATCTCGAAAAGATGGTGGTGTTGTTTTTATGGTGAGGGCGGCGGTGGCGGAGCTATGGTGGATTAAAGGGGCGGTGGTGGTGTTTGGAGGAAGAAGAGAGAGAGAGAGTAGGGGTGAGATGTTGGAGATGGTTGTGTGTTGTTTCCCTAAAACGCAGGCACAAGGACGATTTATGTTACTACTCTTAAAAAAAAAAAAAAAAAAAAAAAAAAACTTTTTAAATAATAATAATAATAGTGGGTGTAGGGATTTAGTAGCCCGGTGTCAATACACGGACCAAACCCGAAACTTAAATAACCAAATATCTTTCTCAAACCAAATCCGTTCCAAAATAATAATATCCGGTCCAATAATAAAATGAAATTAAAATTGTTAGGTCAACCTAGTGCCGGAGTCAAAGTAGTGCCAAAAATAACGATCTCAAAATAATCATCACGAACGAATCAGACCAAACCGTAAATAAATAATCAATCCTTATAATTAACATACGATCAAAATCAAGTACCAACGTTCGTAAAATATCTCGTCACAATAAATTTTCAAAAATTCTAAATTATAATTTCAATGTAATGCGGGTTTTATAAAACGGCTCCCTATTTTGCCAGTTGTCACAATATCGGATGGTGTGGTGGTTGTAATGGGTTTTGGTTGAAGGGTTTGTGAAGGGGTAAGTTGATGGTTGTGATTTTGGCGGGAAGGTGGTTGGTGGGTTTATGGGGTTTAGGGTTTAAGTAAGTTGAAATGGGGTGAAAGTGAAAGTGAAAGTGGGTGAATTTGGTTGGGTTTGTTTGAAGAAGAAGCATTGTGGGTTTATGGGGTTTAGGGTTTTGACTTTTGACTGTTGTTGAATTTATACATTTTTGTGTATTTCACTATTACCATTTTTGTGTCACAAGTTTTTGTTCAAACGGAACTTTCTTCATTGTGATGGTTTTGGTACGTGAAAAAGTTATGTTTTGCGCTTCTATCTATACATACATACTAGTATTAAAAAGCAGTTTTGCTGAGGTCATTTATATTGAATTTTTTTGACGTGTCACTCAACCAGGGCTCTGAATTGGAATATGTGATGTCATAATTCATTTATATTTTCTTTCAATTTATTTATATGTATTATATTATTTATAATATAACAGATACACATATGCATTCTCTTTTACTTACTTCTCTCCATTCAAGATTTCAAATTCAAAATTATGTTTCTTGATATCTGATCTTCCTCATATACCTCTAATTTGAAATGGAGCTCATGTCTCAAAACTCATAAGTCATATTATCAAAAGTCACATTGATCTCATAAGACAGCTTTCTTTTCTTTTTCCCTTTCTTATTTCTCTTTTTTTGTTGCAAATTATGGTTGCAGAAATTTGCTAATGAATTGGATATACAATAATGAATGAGCTAGCTGCTGTTGCTTGTACTTCTTAAGCTTCGCTCACATTCTTACAGGTATGTGTAACAGGTTAGTGAAAATTCCAATGTTAATGTTTTGTTGTTAAATTTTGTGTTTGATTTAAAGTCTATAATAAATCTCAGTAACTCCGCTTTCCTTTATCTGTTATATTATACAAAGGCTTGGATTGTCAACATTGGGAGTTGATTAACAGGTGTGAAAGCGTTATTCTTGCAGTTCGCAATGGTAAGAATTCAATACGCTTCCGCTTTGTACTTTGTCATGAATAATATATTTGGTGTTCACTGTACCATTGAAATGGGCTGATTTTTCATTTTGCGTCAAACATACAAAATCATTTGGTTAGGTTCTTGAACCAATATAATTTTCAAGTTTCTTAATATGTTAGATACTCTTGACTCAGAGTGCTAAACTTAGCACATTGATATTACACCAAACGTGAAGAATTTTTAAACCCGAGATTAAGCTTGTGTGAAGAATTCTAAGGAATGATCCATGTTAGATTTAAATACCCTTTTTGATTATTGCTCAAACACTTAGTGGTTACTGGTGCTATAGTCATTGACTCATTTCTATTGTATAGCGCGTAAGATTATACCTCTAAGTTTAAAAAATAACCACTTAATACATAACTACATTTGAACTATCAAGGTCGCAACTAAAGATTTCTATCAAACAATGTTTATATTTTAACTATGACGAGTATTTCTCCTTTGCCTAGGGGAAACATAAGATCTCACAAACTAAGCCCAAATAACCGCTAATTAAGTCACCACCTCGTTTGGCTCTCGTAATCTGTAACATAGACTAATATAAACAACATATGCTAAGACACACACAGTGTATGAAGTTTACAATCTCAAATTTTTACCATGCAATTATAGAGAAGTTTGTATTAAAAAAAAAAAAAAAAAAAAAAAAAAAAAAAAAAAAAAAACCCATATATATCAGTATTTTGTTTGTTCAAGAAAGTTAAACTTCTTAACTCTTCACAATAGGGAGTTGGGCACTTAATCTCATAGTGGCTTGAGTGCCTCCAACTGCCAAATTAGGTGAGAGATGTGCTCAGTTTGACACTTCTAGATCAATTTAACATCGTGTAGAATAGTTGATTTGTTGCAATTTTTGAACCCGCCGCAAATCTACATGTAACTCAGTAATTACTAAATCCAGTTAAACTAATACTTTAAAAAATACTATTAGGAAAAATGATATAATAGATACTATCACACTATTGACAACATCACTATCCTCATCATGATGAAACTGTTCGATATTGTAAGCCTGACGGTAGCCCCTATTAGGTTAGGAGTTATAAGAAGCAATCCCAGACACCCCCTTAGTAACTTAGTTATCCGGGTTAAATATGTAATAGTCAAAGGGTTTAAAATTTTTAAAAAATTTGTTGATGTTTTGGATAATGAATTCATCAATTCTGACTTTCAACCAGTTTTGACCCATCTGACCCGTTTATTAGCTATAAACTTTATGGCTTGAAAATTGCCAACTATGTCTAGTAATCTTGTATTATCTGTTATAGAAGTTCAAGCTGAGGCAACGCTTCGAGTAGCTCTCTCTTATGCGTCCTCTTAAGTTCCATTATTTCTTCTTAGTGAAGTTCCATTACTTCAAGCCTGTGTGTATCCGGGTATATAAACCACTATAATAAATAAAAGAGCAAGAGATATCTATTAATAAAGAAAGTTACAACAAATAGCTCCTCCACCACCTTAAAATAACACATTACAATGACTTGGGCGCATCATGGTATGGTGGAAAAAACGAGCCTTTTCTTCTTGCTCTTCAGTCATACATAGCAATTAGAGTCATAAATATACGTACAGCTTGATTATATCTATGTTTGGCATGAACATGACGTATATACACAAATTTAAGTACACTGGAGTTGAGATAGTTGACCTTTCTGCCACTCCAGCTAACGGAAATAGGTATTGATACTTCGAATTTTAAGCTATGGAAGGGTGGTTCACAAGTCACAACAAAACAATGAGCCTGACCATCTCACGGGCTATTTGATTTCTATAACTTCACTCCCGCACAACGACCTTAATTTATTCAGCCACAATTCCTGAGGCTGTACACCAGCCGCCCTCATCTGATAAAGGAACTTAATGGCTTCAACAAGGCACCCGTTTTGTACCAAACTAGTCAGCATAGCATTCCAGCACGCACGATTCCTCCTACTTTCATTCATATTAAAAACCCTTTTTGCATCATTCATCAACCCGAACTTCCAATACATATTAACCAACCCACACTGCACGTAACTCTTAGACACCAATCCTAACTTAATCGCATTAGCATGAACCTGCTCACCACAATTCCCATCATCACTTATCTTAGAACAAGCACTAAGCACACTAGACAAGGTAAAACTATTCTTCCTAACACCCTCTTTCCCCATCTCATTAAAAATCTCAAAAACCTCACGAAACCGTTCCTCCTTACAATTATTAATAATCCTAGCCGTCCACACCACAACATTTCTCCTTGAACCAATCTGATCAAAAACCATATCTCCATCTTCAAAACACCCAATCTTCCCATAAAAACTAATCAGCGAACTCCCAACAAACAAATCACCTCCATACCCCGACTTCATCAACCACCCGTGAACCTGCTCACCAAGCTCCACATTCATCGTCTCCCCACACGCCTTAAGCACACACACCATAATCCAACTAACTGGAAAACTCCCACAACTATACATTATATACCGAAACTTATCACTTACAAAAAGCTTAATCACTTCTCCATACTCACAGTTATCAGCATAGCCCACAATCATAAGGAATGATCAATGTTAGATTTAAATACCCTTTTTGATTATTGCTCAAACACTTAGTGGTTACTGGTGCTATAGTCATTGACTCATTTCTATTGTATAGCGCGTAAGATTATACCTTTTGACAATAATATGGTGACAATGGAATTAGCCCTTAAGTTTACGTTTACATTTACATTTACATGAACAGAATATGAATATTTATTCATGTTACAAACAGGTGTTTGCATTTGCCGACAAATACAGAGGTACTTATAGCAATGGACTCAATAGTTTAGCATCTTGAACAGAATATGAATATTTATTCATGTTACAAACAGGTGTTTTCTTTATATATAATGAGTTAAAGTTTGTTCGATTCTTCGATTGGTGCTGGTGAGAATATACCAAGCTTTGATTTTCAATGGTGGATTTGTTTTTTCAGGTTATGCCGAGCATACCAAGCTTTGATTTTCGGCCTTGCTCCTGGTGAGAATATACCAATCCAAGAGGTACAAAGTTATCACTTCACAGTTTTTGAGTTCGTTTATTGTACAAGTGGTTTGATAATAATTAGCTTTAACTATGTTTTTACTCAGGTTAGTTTTTTATGTTTAAGGTTCATGTAAACTTACACACAGCTCCATACATAAGAAAAATAAAACAAAAAAGAATTTTCATGGTGCTAAATTTTGTGAAACATGGACTGCCAAATGTATATTTAAGATAAATATGATGCATGTAGTATATTTGTTTTGTTGCTTTCGTTAGATAAAAATTGTCTAGGCTCTTTTTAGAATAGAAAGTTAGAAATGGTGCATATAAACTGTTTTGTTGAAATGCTCGAGTGCATTTGCTACTGAAACAATAATTTTTAAATGTTACTTATTACTCTGTAGCAATTGATGCCAAGATTCCCTTTGCTACAAAAACAATAATATTGTACTATATATATGTGAATGCGGCCCTTTATTTTGAGGGGCATTAGGTTCGGTTATTTGTTTAAAACACTGAGTTGTAAAGAGCCGCTTAAAGTTCGCATGTACTAAAATTAGTGGGGCTTGAATTTGACTATCATATGAAAGAATTAGTAACAACTAACAAGTTTGATAAGAGACATTGTAACTACATTGTGATAATGCTACAATTAGACAAGTCTAAATTAATTGATTAGCGTTGTTTTTATATCAGTTATTTTCATGTGTACCAGTGATTGACTATTCAAGGCCGAATTTATATGGCTGTTGCATAAAGCCCCTTTAAGCGTAGTGATTTGATATTTCTCATACGAAGTGTTTTAGTAAGTTTCACAAAATTGTGAAAAAGAGTTTAAATTCCATTACTTTGCACTGTGTGAAGTTTATGTATGGCCAAAAAGCTTTTAGCACAAGATATACATGAAATGATCAATATAAAATGTTTAAACCAACGCCTTTTTATAATTGTATGCATTTACTTAATTTTATTTGATGCATAGATTTTGCTTTTGGTTTAAGTGCAACGCCTTACACATAACCTATAATCTACGGTTTCTTAATACGGAATATTAACAAAGGGTATTATGTGCTTCAGGAAAACCATATGATAGTGTTACTTCCGAAGAAATGGACATTTATCAAGCAAACAAGATGAAGCTATTGTAACTACTTTATCATGAACCTGGAAAGGGCTCCTTCAAGTCACAATCTGGTCATGTTACATGGTATTTGGATTAGATGATGTGACCAGTGGTGTATTTTGTTTTGACTCATTTTGTTTAGAATTCCATATCTAACATTCTTTAGTGTAAAACTATTGATGTATATACAAATCTTTCAAGTGTTTGATGACTAACATATGCTCTTTTGCAGGTTCTATGAGAAAATGTTGTGTGGTTCGAAGCTGCAAATTAGAATTGGTGTAGGAAGATGTTTTGTTAGCTTCATTTCTAGATCATGTGTATAATTAATGAAATCACTTTGTGTATGTGTTTATGTAACATTGGTTTTGTTGGTAGCAATATATATCATCATTCATTATCTATAAAACCTAAATAGGTATGAACGAAATTATGCGTGATGATGGTAAAAATTGTGGAAAACATAGCCACGAGAGATGCTCTTCATACATTATTTTCCTATATTTTTGGTTTGCCATTTCAAAATATTTTTGGTTTGTCGATTTCACCAAATCTGCTTTGATCCAATACATTTTATAAGCTGAATTTAGTATTATATTTTTATTTTACTAACTTTTTATTTTTACTGCCCGTGTTAAACACGGGTTATGAGCTAGTTTTTTTAATATAGAAGACAATGCAAAAGAAATTGATTATAACTCCCATAGCTGTGAAATTTTTTGTTGACGTGTTCAAAAGTAATTATACAAGGATCGATACCCAGAGATAGTTTGCGCCTTTTTTTTTTTTTTTTTTTTTTTTTTCTCTCCTTAAGTCATAGAGCAATATCGAAATCTATGATCAGTTCTTTTTATCAAAAAATAAGTTTTTCAAATGAGTGAACTGAAAGTAACAATTTCAAAAGTTAACTAGTCTAAATATTGTGTTTACAAAATTCAATAAGTAGAACGTATTGTTTGTTGAGTTGGTACACCAAAATGATGTCTATTGTGAGCTTTAAAAAAAAAATAGTAACATGCAATATCTTTTCTTTTAAACTCCAACCGTCCGAACCGCAAATACGGTCCACAGTCCACACACGAAACCATACTGTGCATTGGGGTATGCAAAATCATTCAGCAGTTGCATTTTTACCCCCACAAGTCCACAACCTTTCTCCACGTGTGCATGTACTCACTTTTTTTTTTCTTTTCATTTTTTTTTGAACAACACTATTCTTTCTACACCTATTACGTTTCTATTGGGTAAATTGCAAAAACGGGACCGAGACAAAAAGTAGCGAAAAAAGACACCAACGTTCCACATTTTTGCAAAATCACCACCGAGAGGCCTTTTCCGTTAATTTTCCCGTTAAGTGCCATGTCATTGAGGGCATTATCGTTATTTCATTGCTACTGTTGATTAAAGGACTAAATTTTCAATTTGAGTTTGATATTTTATTTCACTTCACCACCACCACCACTCTCTACCACCGCCGCCACCCTCTACCGCCACCACCACCACCATCCTCTACCACCACACAACCAACACCACCATCACCCTCTACCGCCGCCACCACTTTTTCTTACATAAGGTGGCATGAATTTAGAGAATGGTTAAACACGTGTACCATATTAATAAGGAAAGACAAAGGTAGCCGGAGGGCGCAAGGGAGCCGGATCACGAAAGAAGTCGGTTACGAAATCAGTGAAAGCAGGGCTTCAGTTTCCAGTTGGAAGGATTGGGAGGTTTTTGAAGAAAGGAAGATACGCTCAGAGGACCGGCTCTGGTGCTCCCATTTATCTCGCTGCTGTCCTAGAATACCTTGCTGCTGAGGTTTTGGAACTGGCGGGAAATGCTGCTAGAGACAACAAGAAGACAAGGATCAACCCAAGGCATTTGCTATTAGCAGTGAGGAATGACGAAGAGTTGGGGAAATTGCTTTCTGGTGTTACGATTGCAAGTGGTGGTGTGTTGCCCAACATTAACCCTGTGCTTTTGCCTAAGAAATCTGTTGTCAATGCCGGCGACAAGACTAAGCCGTCGCCAAAGAAGGCCTAATTTAGCTGGGATGTAATCGGGTTTTTGGGTGGTATGGAAATAGGTTAGGTTTATGTTTTAGCAAATTGGTGTAACTATGATCTGATTATGAATAGAATGGTAATGTTTATGTTTCTTTATAAATGGTGTTTATTGTATTATTCATTTCATGTTATGTATTCTGGATTTCTGGTGATTTTAGACTTTAGACTATAGGTCATCAATGGTTTGTTTATGTGGAATTAGTGGTCAATTGTTTAGTTTTATGTTGTGATGGAACCCTTCAATTTTGTGTTTGAAATTATGTAATGTTAAGTTTTGATAATTTGTGAAGTTGGTTTATGGTTAGGTATGTTGATGTTGCAAAATGTCACTTGAATGTTTGTTAATTACTTTCCAGAATGATAACGGGTATATGATTTGTTCCTGGAAATGTAAGTCATTGAAATGACCCTTCATTACTTTCACACTTATATGTAGGCCTTTTCATGATAACGGGTATATGATTTGCAACCTTTTCATGTTGTCGTACTGCATCTGAGACATTCACATTGCTTTTAGGCCATAGTTGATGCTTTACCTAAACTCTTCAAGTTATTTAGTGTTCATGTGTAGCCATTTATTAACTCTATCTCATAAAAATGCAGCATAGGCTGTTTGTTGTTACTTTTATGCTTTATATTGCGGCTCTATAACTACTTTACATTATCTTGTTTACCTTCCGTTGGACTTATTGTAGGTTGGTCAATACAAGTTCCCATTCTAGAACTATTGTGCCATAAAATAACCTCACCATGGGGTATGACAGACATCATACAAGTTGCCAATATATAGCCTTGTTGTGGATGTTTGGGGTGGGGCACAGTTGCCAGTGAGGCTGCTATATGTTCTGAGAATAGAAATGCAACAGATTTGACATGCTGCACAGCAATCATGGGTTTGTTCACGACTAAAGTCTGTGACGAGGTAAGTAGAAACAGAAAACATATATGGGAACTAATTTAAATTGCATCCAACATAAATATTAAACCTACTATATTTAACAATTTTAATGCAACATAATCAATTATTAAATGCTTCTTAACATGTGCTCTCAAGGCAAATCTTCGCAAGACCCTTAAGAGAAATAGTATCAGACATTATTTCTATACCCGTTAACTGCTTCCATATTATGTCTGCAGTCATTCTCCCCTGTTTCAAAAGGACTAGAACACATGACATGAATTTAGAGAATGGTAATCCTTAACAAAAGAATCAAGTCATGTGGTATGTCAATTATATCCCGTGTACCATATTAATATCAATTCACTTGACATAAACCATTAACAGTTAAACACCCTGCTTCGTTAAAATTTTCTTGACCTTTTCTATGGGGAAGATGATGAATAGTGTTTAATTAGGAAGTGTGGTGGCTGTGAAATAAAAGTAAAAACTTCGATTGCAAATTTAGTCCTTAAATCTACAGTGAAATGACGATACTGCCCTCGGTGACGTGGCACTTAACGGGCAAATTAACGGAAAAGGCCTCTCGGTGGCGATTTTGCAAAAATTCGGAACGTTGGTGTCTTTTTTGCGCTACTTTTTGTCTCGGTCCCATTTTTGCTAATTCGTGGAACGTGAAGGACCATTTTTGCAATTTACCCGTTTCTATTTAATCTTATGGTAATCATTATTTTGTTTAAAGGCAAAACATTAATTAATGCTTTTATTTCACAACTTTCTTTTCTTATTGCATTTCTATCAAATCAAGAGGTTGTGTTTGGATTTTTATACAATTGTTATTTTTCGGTGTTCGTTGAGCGCCCCATAACTATGCTAGAAATTTTACTCATTCATTGATGCCGTTATATACAATCTCTATTTGTTTTGGTTCAATCTTTAAAATGAAATAAAACATTTTCATTGCCTTTATAATAGTTAGAAGCTCAGTTATAACCACCACCACGCTAGAAATTATACTCATTCGTTTAATGTAGTTATCTAAAATGTTTCGACAATTGTATTGTTTTATCACAAAATTTCAAAAAACAACGTATTCTACTCTTTAATAACTATTGGAATAATTATTTAAAATGTATAATGCAATAAAGGTTAAAATGGTAATTTTCATGATTCAGATTGATCATTCAGCACAACTATCAAACACTAAGAATCTAATTTATACAGAGTCATTGAATCATTCAGCTCTTTGAAGAATTCAGCGCTAAATCATTCTGTTTTATCACTTCCCACTATCTCATGTGCAATCAAACATTCATTCTCATCCTTGTTGTTATCAAGAATATCCTCCTCGTCATCACTAAGTCCAATACCTTTATTCACAATTTGCCATCTATACTTGAAGTACTGCACCATCTCTTGTGACCATTTTTGAAATTCTTCAGCTGATGGTTTCTTTGTGTTTAGGATAAAACAATCAACTACCAGCTTTGAATCATGATCCACTTTTTCTGCATATTTCTCCATATCATCTTCATCAGCTAAAACAACAAACTTATTAGCACTTTTTTGTATTTCTTTCATGGTTTCTGGACCGACTCTCCATACTTTTTCCAATGATGGTGGAGATGTATTACCACTAGTCTCTTCTATACCAGAATTCTGCACAATTTCGTTTTCTTTACCTTTTCCATTCTCCACATTAGACTGCCAAATATTCTTCCCATTATCCTTCCCTTTATTCTGAGTTTCTTTAGGCCTAAATATCTTTTTCTTTGGTTGAAAGTAATTTCCCCTTCCATGATTCTTCCTATTTCTTACTTCAACAAAATCTTCTTCATGAACTCCTTTAGCATTTCCCCTGCGTTCAACTTTCTCCTCCCTATTCACTTTCTCCACATCAGTATCTTTCCTAGCCTTTTTCATGCTCATCCTCATTAGTTCTAGGCCCAATTTTACAATTATGCAGGCTATGAAGTAATACAAAGTTTTATATACCTTGTATATTGTGTCTCTTCAACCTTTATGTTACCTTTAACCATGATAACTAATTTAATCATGCAAGTAATAATACAAAACTCGGAAAATCAGTAAGTAACATGTACGGTTCTTAGGAACCGATTTAACACCTCTTGCATATATGGTGACAAACGTACCGTTCTAGGCCATTAAACTAATTTTCAACCATGAGCCCATACCCTTCTTCACATCTCACATACATCATCTAGATAAACCATTTATTGCTTTATACATTCAAAACAACCAATATTAGAAGAAACAACTAATAAGAAAAACTGAAACATAAAACTTTAGTACTACAATATTTAGTTGGCACAAAGAGTAGATAAAGTTGATATAAGGACACAAATTGTTGACTTGTTGCCTGTTGGACCCATATAAAAAAGTTACCCTTTTTGACCCATTAACCAACACCCGACACCAAGTTATTTTTGAGACAAATTTGATTGACTGAGATAAAATAATATTCATGTCGACCCATTTTGAGACAAACGGGTCAAATTACCAACCCTACTTCAAGGGATGAAGGTCAGGACACACGAAAATCAGGAGTTAAGAGAAATGTCTGAACAAAATCTATGTATTTCGTCTAAGCAAATTAAAATACAGAGATCGATTTCAATTTATCAAGTTTTAAAAGCAATATGTGGCTCTAAAGTATGATGCATGTGCAAACCAGTTTCTTGATTCTTAATAACTCTTACAAATATTACTTCTATTTTGTTATTTTATTTTGTAGGTATTTTATATAATTATGGAGCAAAAGATTCTATATATGAAGATTTTGAAGATTAAGAAGGGATTATTTGAAGATTAGTGGTAGACTAAACCAAGAGCTTAAATAACTAATAAAGCAAGTGAAGAGAATTTCATGTCCAAAAGGTCCATTTCCAAACCCCAAACTGAGCCGAAACATTGTTTTTTCAACGATTGGCTGTTTACATGTCAACCCAATCAAAAAGGAAATTTAAGTAAATGCATACAATGTCTTGAAAATAACCATATGAATCACTATGGAATAGAGGATACAAAGACACAACGACATTAAATTGCAATACACTTGTTGGTATTAATGTTGAATCAACTACGATCCAACTTTTCTTGGTCTGCGCCCTCTTAGACGTTCAGGTGCTGCCGTGCTGGCTGATCATTCACTTTCGGTGTGTGGTTTGAAACTGAACTAGCTGAATGCTAACTCTCGTAAGGAGAACTACAAAGTAACAATACCAAGTTAATACATAATGATAAACCTACACCAAAATATAATCATGTTAGTACTTGCGGTTCAACTAATCCAGATACCTTTGTTGCATTAATGTCGAAGGATTAAAGAATTGAACTTTCATTTGGAGAAGCTAACGATTCTGCAGGAGATAGGCTAGGTGGTGGTGGCACATTAGAGACCTAATAAGAAGGTGTAGATCATGTTATAAGTATGTATGGTTATATTGTATAAGAGACCTCTAAAATGTGAAATATACTGATTACAAACTATTCATGTAATCAACAAAGTCGAAGGACGAAATCCTTAATATCTTAGAAAACCACATAGACCATCTTACTCTAGAAATCATATTACCGTTAAGCAGAATCATATTATAGTTCAAACACAATCTCCTTTATTTTATCCTTGGGTTATAATATAGATAAGTAGATTAAAATCATTACCGCTAAACATGAAGGATTATAACAAAATGTACACAAAAAAACAACTTACTTGCAATTGTAGTGCACTTTCAAGTACTTTCACTACCTTGGTCATTAATGGACGTTGTTCTCGTTCTCTTTCCAGACATTGATAAGCAATTGTTGTAAACGCCTTCAAAGAATGAGGATTTATTTCATCCTTAATATTTCCATAAATGATTTCATCTATGGTGTTTTGTTTGTAGCATTTGCGGACCAATCCTATTAAAGGTTGGTGCTTGTCGTGGTTGCCGTCACAACACAATCTCCTACACAACATCTCAAACAGCACTACCCCGAAGGAGTAGACATCTGACTCTTTCTCTGCATACAACGGATCAATATACCCAAATGTCCCTACAGCATTGGAGACAAGAAAAGTGTATCGCTGGTTTGCGGGACCAAACTTGGATAGACCCAAATCTGCGATCCTTGCATTCCAGTTTTCATCTAATAAAATATTGGAACTTTTAATATCACGATGCAAGACTCTTTGTTGGGTCTGACCAGGATCATGAAGATAAGCAAGCCCTCGAGCCGCCCCAATGCATATCTCAAGGCATTGTACCCACGTGAGATCTTTGTTATTAAGATACAAGTCGAGGCTTTTTCTTGATGCATACTCGTATACAAGGATCTTTTCACCACAATCGTTACAAAACCCTAAGAGAGAGACAATGTTGTTATGCCTGTAGGAAGAAAGCATGATGATCTCTTTCCAAAATTCAATGTCTCCCTGCCCAAATCTACGATTTAGACGCTTCAAAGCAACAACTGACTGCCCCTTCGAATGGATGAGTTCTCCCTTGTAAACTTCTCCAAATCCTCCTTTTCCGATGCAATGGGAATCATCAAACTCGTTGGTTGCTGATTTTATAGCTTTTAGTTCTATTTTGAGGTGTTGGAACTGTTTTTTGCCAGATATTATATTAATGTTTGATCAGAGATTGGAAACAAAACCTATGACCTCCAAAAACACTGAAGTTGAAGAGCATGACAATAAAATAAGATGTATTTGAAAAGATATAAAATAAAAGGCTAGAAGCTCCCGGTCAACTCTAAAATAAGAGTTGACCAAAGATATCCTATTCAGGGGCGGAGCCAGGATTTGTAGTTAAGGGGGGCAGAAGTTCATTATATAAACCAATAAAAGTTTAAAAATGGTTTTCAACTTTAGTTTATACAAATAAACCATCATAAAAACTTACGAATGCATTACTTGATGACGTATAGCCTATATCTGGGCCACAAGCCCAAATGATAGACATTACTCACACCTAAGCCCACCATGAGTGGGCTACCATGACAATGGTACGGGCCGCAGTATTAATGCTTTGGGCTCACGAAGCCCAATGCCCAATCCAACCCACCGGGTACACGATAAGGATTATCTATTCATGGAATAGATATCCTTACCTTGGATAAGCACCACGCGTGCGAAGAGTAAGGAGCAAGAAACACGGTTTCTTAGCCCCTATATATAGAATCACACGATTCTCATTCAAGGTACGACATACAAACCCTAACTCTTTACGAGAACCCTAAATCGATTACTTACTCTCACGCCGGAGTCTAATCGGGGGAGACAATCCCTCGATAAGCCTAACGGTGTTGTTTTATTTTCTTAGTACGCAGGTAACAAGTGCTAAGAAGAGAATTGGTATGAGAGCAAGAGCCCAATAACCAGGTACGCTCAACTTTTGTATCAACAAGTGGCGCCATCCGTGGGACCCTACTAAGAACCAAGCACTAGAATGACAAAACATAAGAATTCAAGTCAGCGGACTCCGCAGTCAGAAAAACATGACCATCAGAGGAAGAATCGACAAGATTCAACCTCTAGACAGGTTGCTGGGACAACCAACGCACCTGATCACCAAGAGGCAGGGACAACCCAACCTCCTCCAGCGTTAGAACTACCCATGATTACTTCAGTGGTCCCAAGCGTTGAGGAACTCCAACGCACCCTCTTCACCACTCCTCACCAAGCTATACCCGCAGTGAATAACACTGCGCCGCCAGGCGCACCTGACCGAAACAGGGTGCCTAATACTGAGGCAGAAACTCTTGCAACAACTGAGGACGTACCCGATCTAACTTTGGGAAACTTTGTATCCCAAAATTATGAAACCCTAACCGCCCTCATGCAAGAAGAAGCAGCAAGAAGAGCAAGCGCGAATCTGCAAGCCCGACTCAATTTTGGTTCTGAACGTGAACCATCACCATTACGTCACCCACGAGGAAGACGCACAGAACGTACCACTATCCATGATAGGTTGGGTACGATATCTGATTCACAATATTCAGGAGACAGCGAGAGGCGCACCAATGTCCACTCCAGACTTGGCAGTCGGGGAATACAAGATCGATTAGGGCCTCAATATTCGTCAAGCCAAGGATCTTCCAAACCTGGGAGTAGGAGGATTCAAGATAGATTGGGGAGAAGAAGATCCCCAAGCAGAGATTCCTCAAGCTCCTCTTCTGAAAGAAGCCGGCGCAAGCGCCGAAAAAGAGACTACCCTTCTTCCAGTGACTCCTCGGACAACGAGGATAAAGAAACAGGACACTGGAAGTCAAGAGGAAGACGTCGCGAGGAAGAGAATGAAGATATGTCTCTCCCATGGCGACGCCAGAAAATTGATGCGTTTACACGGCGCATCAGCGATTACTCAGACCACAAACGTAGGCGCATGCCTGGTAACGTGAAAACATATGATGGAACAGGTGATCCTGACGATCACCTAAAAATTTTCGAATCAGCCGCAACTATCGAAAATTGGCCACAACCTGTGTGGTGCCACATGTTTAATTCCACGTTAGTAGGAAACGCGCGCACATGGTTTAGCAAACTTCTACGTAGGAGCATCGGTGGATTTGAGGAGTTACGGAAAGCATTCCGCCTCAACTTCACCCAGCGAAAGAAGTGCGCTAAAAACCCTGTGGAGCTAGCAAGAGTGAAACAGCGTCAAGGGGAATCAACCAGCGCTTTTATGGAACGTTTCAAGGATGAGTGCATACAAGTCAAAGCATGTCCTGAAATCTTAAAAATTTCAGGGCTCATGAATGGGATCAATAACCCAGAACTCATCCGGAAGCTTAATGACAGAGTTCCACAGACCTTTGACGAGTTAACAAAGCGCACTAGATCCTTTATACAAGGAGAAGCAGCTGCTGCGGATAGCAAAAAAGGTTATTCAAACTATAGGCAACAAGAACAGCTGCGGAGACAATCCAATGATCAGAATAACAACCGCAGCAGGAATTATCGCAGTGGAAGAGACAACGACAAATATACTCCTCTCACTAAAACTCCGAGAGAAATATTTGTAACAGAAGGTGCGAACTTCCCAAAACCACCACCAATGCGCACTGCAGAGGAAAAGCGCCTAGGTAGTGGATACTGCGAGTACCACGGCCAAAAAGGCCATAAAACTAACGAGTGTGTCCAACTAAAACAACTAATTGAAAAACTAGTTAGAGAAGGCAGGATGGACCACCTCGTAAAGAACATCAAGGAGGGAAAAGATAAACAGAGAAACGGGGGAAAGAAAGAACCCCCAAAGGAAAAAGCTGATACTATATACATGATACAATCATGGCAACGCAAGATAAAGCAAAAAGTCAGCCAAAAATTCTCTCCAGAAAAAGAGATATCCTTCCCTACTATAGCTGCGGACAACGCAGTCGTGGAGCCTCTAACCATTGAAATACATACAGGGGGACATGACATCCACCGCATGTACATTGATGGAGGAGCATCCGCGAACATCCTGTACGATCACTGTTTCAAAAGACTGCGACCTGAACTCCAAAGTCAGCTGATACCAGCTACAACATCATTAACAGGATTCACAGGAGAAAAGATTTGGCCCATGGGGCAGTTACGCTTGTTGGTGGTCGTAGGAGATGAACAACACTCAACCAAAACATGGATAAACTTTATGGTAATAAAGTCTCCTTCACCATACAATGGTATCATTGGAAGACCGGGAATATCATCCATGCGCGCGGTACCATCCACAGCGCACGGAATGCTTAAATTCCCAGTGGAAGGGGGAATTGTCACTCTCTATAACACAACAGTACCACCAAGAGAATGCATCGCAGTAACAACCGAAGCAGAGACTACTCCAGAACAGCGCACGGACAAAACGCCAAATTTAAAAGTCGCTATTCACCCAGATTATCCGGAACAACAAGTTTCGATTGGAGGATCTTTATCTGACAAAGGTAAAGCAGCTGTATGCGCACTCTTGCAGAAGAACCTATACATCTTTGCATGGGAACCAAAGCATATGACGGGAGTACCGCGCTCTATCACAGAACATAAGCTACAAATCCGACAAGGATACCCTCCAATACGACAAAAGAAACGCGGCCAGGGCCCAGATCGTGCAAAAGCTATTCTGGAAGAAGTACATAAGCTAGTGGATGCAGGCATCATGCGCGAAGTATACTATCACGACTGGCTTTCTAACCCAGTTATGGTAAAGAAGAGCGATGGCAGTTGGAGGATGTGCATGGACTTCACGGACCTCAACAAAGCATGCCCGCAGGACTGCTATCCACTGCCAGAGATAGACTGGAGGGTCGAATCCTTGTGCGGATACCCTTTCAAATGCTTCCTAGATGCATATAAAGGGTATCATCAGATCCAGATGGCAGTGGAAGACGAAGAAAAAACAGCTTTCCACACCAGTCAAGGAGTATACTGCTACACAAAAATGCCTTTTGGCCTGAAGAACGCAGGCGCGACATACCAACGACTGGTGGACACAGCCTTCGAAAAACAAGTAGGCCGCAACTTGGAAGTCTATGTTGACGACCTTGTCATCAAAAGCCATACAGAGGACGAATTGGTGCGCGACATCGAGGAAACATTCCGAACGTTGGGGCGGATAAACATGAAGTTGAATCCCAAGAAGTGCACCTTTGGCGCAACTGAAGGCATGTTCCTCGGATATTTAATAGAACCCGATGGAATCAAACCTTGCCCAGAGAAGACAAAGGCTGTTATTGATCTCCCCTCCCCGCGCACACTCAAAGAAGTCCAGTCACTGAATGGAAAGTTAGCAGGGCTAAATCGCTTCTTATCTAAGTCAGCAGACAAATCCCTTCCCCTCTTTAAAACACTCACGAAGTGCACAAAAAAGGGAGACTTTCGCTGGACTAACGAAGCAGAAGAAGCTTTCCAACAACTTAAAAACCATCTGGCATCTCTTCCCAAACTCGTCACACCGCGACCAGGGGAAGAACTAATCATGTACTTATCGGCAACCCATGGAGCAGTCAGCGCAGTACTATTGACAGACAGAGACTCCGTCCAGACACCCATATATTTTGTAAGCAAAGCCCTAAAGAAAACAGAGGTTAACTACAATGCTATGGAAAAGCTGGTCTTGGCTCTAGTGTTTGCAGCCAAAAGGCTGCGCAGATACTTTCAAGCGCATCCAATAGTTGTAATCACTGATCAGCCAATTAAACAAGTTATCTCTAAGCCTGACGCATCAGGACGCTTACAAAAATGGAGTGTACTACTAAGTGAGTATAACATCTCATACAGGCCGCGCACTGCAATCAAAGGACAAGTCTTAGCCGATTTTATCGTGGAGAAGCCAGACAGCGACAGCCCGACATCTGCAGCTAAAACAGATTTACAGGAACCCTGGATTCTGTTCACAAATGGGTCTTCATGTGTAGATGGATCAGGCGCAGGCCTCATTCTTACAAATCCAGAAGGTATGGAATTCACCTACGCGCTACGCTTTGAGTTCACAGCCACAAACAATGAGGCAGAATACGAAGCCCTACTAGCCAGACTACGCATCGCAATCCAAATGGGTGTTCGCAACCTAGAAGCAAATGTAGATTCACGTCTAGTTGCTAACCACGTGCTAGGTGAATATGAAGCCAAGGATGAACACATGATCCAATACCTGAAAAAGACAAAATCTTTGATCAAAAACTTTGATAGGTTCACAATAAAACAGGTGCCTAAAGGAGATAACAGGAAGGCGGACGCACTCAGCAAGATCGCATCCACAAGCTTCGCACACCTCTCAAAACAGGTATTGGTAGAAACCCTAAAAAACAAGTCAATCTTGGAAATGGAGATATCAACGGTGATAGAAGAACAAGACCCTACATGGATGACACCTATCATCGAATTTATTAGCAAGGGAATCCTACCCCAAGATCACAAAGACGCTCGAAGAATACGGCGCACAGCGCAACGATTTGAATTACGCGACAACGTACTCTATTGGCCAACAATTCATCGCGATGCACGCGATCTGATAAGAAAATGCAGCAACTGCCAAGTACATAGGCCTATCCCGCGCCGACCACAACAAGAGCTAACACCAATCACCTCACCATGGCCATTTTACAAATGGGGTATTGACATCGCAGGACCTTTCCCTGTCGTAGCTGGAGGAGTAAAATTCCTCATCGTAGCCATAGATTACTTTACGAAGTGGATCGAAGCAAAAGCGGTGGTGAACATCACGGGCAACCAAGTCAAACACTTTGTCTGGGACAACATTGTCTGTCGCTTCGGACTACCGGGTGCGATCATATCAGACAACGGAAAACAATTCTGTGATAACCCATTCAAAGATTGGTGCACACAATTGAACATCACACAACACTTTGCTTCAGTCAAACACCCACAAACCAATGGCTTAGTTGAGCGCGCAAACCGCAGTCTAGGCGAAGGAATAAAAGCGCGCCTTGACAGACACAAAGGAAGGTGGGTAGATGAGCTCTCGCATGTCTTGTGGGTACATCGCACAACAATCAAAACCAGTACTGGCGACACGCCATTTTCCCTAGTCTATGGAACAGAAGCCGTCATACCAGCTGAGATAGGAATGCCAACTATACGCACAGCAGAGGTCAATGTCACGACAAACGACGAGGAACGACGCATAGACTTAGACATACTGGAAGAAAGACGCGAACGCGCAGCTATACGCGAAGCAAAGGCTAAGGCAAAAATGAAGAAGTATTATGATGCAAAGGTCAAACACACTTCATTCAGACCAGGAGACTTTGTTTACCGCGCCAACGACGCGAGCCACACAGAAGACACAGGCAAGCTCGGACCTAAATGGGAAGGACCTTACGAGGTCACAGACGCGCTCGGCAATGGCGCATACAGACTGCGCGATATGGAAGGTCACGACCTAGCGCGCACTTGGAACATCTGCAATCTCAAAAGATGTTACTTTTAGGCTACGGCCCTTACACAAACACCCTTGCATCCTACGTGGTGCCCAATAAGTGTTTGTCTTTCTTTTCTTTTCTAGGAATTGTATTTTCTATTTTTTCAAATAACTTGCAAGTATCAATAAAATGTTACGGTTTCTAGCTAACTCCATAGCGCATTTTACTTTATTGCATATATGTCAATATTGTTTATCTTATATTTCTGCCTACATGGCGTGCATGCACCACTTAAAGACCCACGAAGGCATAAAGGATGAGTTAACCTACTAATTTACTCGTTGAATAAGAGGGTTGCAAACCCATCAACATTGGATCACGCATCTTTGCTAAGCACCTTACTCTCGAGACGTCGAGGTAAGTCTCGCGTGCGCACCCCACGACGGATGCGCATATACCAAGTACACCGTACGAGCTTAGCAATATAACGAGCCAAGACACTTGGTCAAATAATAAAACTTCGCAAACAATGCAAGTATAATTCTTCAAAGTCATGCACTTAAAAGACTTAGTTAAAAAATTAAGCTTAGCAAACAATGCAAGTATATTTAAGTCACGAACTTAGAACAAAAATGTATCTTATTCCACATTTATTAATAAAAATTACAAGGAAAGATACATAAATATACAAAAAGACTATATACTATGGCGATGCTCAGGAACCTCCTCCGGGGCGGCGGAACTCCCCGCTTCCTGCAGCTTCCTCAAAGTTATAGCATCCTGCATAGATACGGTCGGAACGCTTACAGGCACACCATCTGATCTGGGAAGGTGTGCAGCACCGAGGCCACACAACACGGCCTTACCCTTAATACCTTTCTTCACAGCAACCCTCTGCTCATGACGCTCCAGCACCTCTTTCAAGGGAACCTCCCTCTCAAGAGCAAAAGGTTTGAGGATGTCGCGAGGCCGCGCGAACACTGGAACTTGAAGCTGCGAAACATCAGGTTTCAGATAGTAATCTGATTCCTCTTCCGCATTATCCCCAAGATGGCGCTGCAAAGTCAAACCCGCCATCAGTACGTCTATAGGGTCATCTTGATCGTGCTCCAGCCTCCCAGTATGCGGCAACTCAAGAACCTTCAACCCCGCCATTGCTTGCAGCAACTCATCATAAGCTGTAGGGCTGTACCCAAGGACTTCCGCCAAGTCCTTCTCCAGCAGCTTGGCCTCATGGAGATCCTCCATGGCCTGCGATCGACCACGCGCCATCGCGCAATGCACCACCTTCTCAAAAGCGTCCACTACCTCTGCGGACTCTAGTGTGCTCAGGGCTGCCAGGCGCAGCCCATGGCTAATCAACCACCTGCATTCACAAAGAAAATTTATGTAAGTAAACAGCACGGCGATAAAGCTATTATGACGATGAGTAAATAAAAATACCTGCGCTCAGCAATCATAGACATCAAGTGAGGATACAGCTCCTTGTCATACTCTATACTGAGGGCGCGCAGCTTCTCCTCTTGCAGCGTAATCGCTTTCTCTATGCGCCCCTGGAACTCCTGGACACTGGCAAGATGCTCGGCCCTCTTCCCATCAAGGTATGCCACCGACCAGGTCGCTTTAGCCTTTATCTGATTAAGCTTAGCCCTCGCATACCTAAGGTCGGCTAGCATACTCACCTTATCCCCAGCGATCTTTTCCGCATACGCCCGCGAAGTCTCCAACTCCGCTTGCGCATTCGCCAACTGCGCACGAAGTCCCGCCAACTCCTCATCCTTCTGGGCAAGAGCACTGCTCTCCCCGACATACTTCTCTTTTAGCTGAGCCACCAGCTCAGCTTGGCGTGCAGCGGTCGCAGCCAGCTCATCAATAAGCTCCTGCGCCCCGCCACCATCAGCAACCTTGGGTTTCCCCTCCCTGTTTTCATTCTGTGGAGAGGAAACCTCATCAACGAAGACCCCATCATCCTTCGCAGCATCATCCCTACACAACACAATACAAAAATTAATAAATATTACAACAAGTAATATACAAAAAAGAGAGATGATAGAGGCGCAGACACTTACAAAAACGGAGAAGCCTCAGCAGCCTTCAACCGTGCACCAGAAGTAGATGTCTCTTCCGCATTAGACTCCGCGTCCCTAATGACGTGTCGACGCCTCTTCCTGGTGCCACTACCTCCAGCCTCTCCCTTGTGCTTAATATTTTGCGCAACCTCCTCCCTCAGCACTTCCTCAGGTTTAAGGATCTTTATGCTGTCAGACGACCCCGATCGCGCCTCCTCATGCACCACTCCCACATTAGGCACCACCTCCACAGTGGGCGCCACCTCCGCATTAGGCGCCACACTCTGGACAGGCGTCACCTGAAGTGGTGGCGTGTTCTCAGGGACCGCCTCCGGCAGGACGGTCAAGTGCCCCTCCGTCGCCTCCAGCAGGGGCTGCTCTCCTTCCCTCAGAGGACGCACCCCTATGGTTACCAACTTCGGCTTGTCCAGCTTAACCACAGCGAACAGATCCATCTCTGCGCGCATCAATAAAGCAAGAAAGAAAAAAGGGATTAGTTATTAAAAGCGCGAAGACAAGAATAAAAGACTTACAAAGCATGAAGTATAAGGGATGAACACCCACCCCGGCCATCCTCACTTAAGAAAGTGGGAACCTCATCTGCAGCGCCAAAATAAGCGCGGCTCAACCCCACATGTTCCAAAAACTCCTCCGGATAGGGGTTAATGGCCAGTCGATTGGCATCTAGAGTCTGCGCGTCAGCAAGCCTGTAGGAACCGGGTGCGGGGCGCCCATCCCTTGGTAAGGAATCCTGAGTATAAAACTCATAGGGAAAGGGAAAGACCACATCATCAACCCAAAAGAAGTACTCCCTCCAATTCTTTAGGGCATCAACTTTCTCCGTATAACACTGAAGCGCCCCCTGGCGCTTCGCAAAAGAAACCCAACCATTTGACCACGTCGTGTGGTAAAAGGAGCGGAACAAGGCCACGGTCGGTTCTATCGCAAGTAAACGGCAGTTTACTTCAAAATTCGACACCTTCGCCGCACCTATACAGTGCAGCTGAGAGATGTGAAGGCGATAGTGATTGAGCAAATCGCTCAGAAAAATAGATATGGGTACGCGGTAATTCGCGTACTCAAAGAATTTCGTGTATAGCCCTATTTTCCCTTCAGGGAAGTCAGCTATACACGCGTCCACATCTGGAGCCTCTGGACGTACATCCAAAGGCACGAAATAGTCGGACGAAAATTGAGTAACATCCTCAATGGACATCACAGAGCGGAAATCCTCCAATTGAGCAACCATCTTCATCAAGAATACTAAGTGGGACGCACACAAATTACCTATGAAAATGAAGTAGTTTCTTTGCAAAAAAGCTCTCAAGGAAGGTGAATAGTGATTAGTGTGTGTTTTACTGCGTGATTGTAAAAAGTGGGGCGGTGACTCTTATATAGGGAGTGGTAAAAACCCTAATTTCTCTCCACGTGGAACCCACTCACAGCAAACGTATGGCTAGAAGTTGAACGGGTACATGCACTTTTTCCCGAATTACGAGGGCTACGTGGACACCACCCCCGATTTTCGAGGCATCCATTTTGACATTCTTATTAGTTAGGTGCATTGCACCGACAAATGGGCGGTAATATTTACTCGATTCCCCGCCACGCTTACCGCTGATGGTATTAAGTCTAGTATCCACGGCCACGAGCCGCGCACACTAGACTGGGGGGACATGATGACGTATAGCCTATATCTGGGCCACAAGCCCAAATGATAGACATTACTCACACCTAAGCCCACCATAAGTGGGCTACCATGACAATGGTACGGGCCGCAGTATTAATGCTTTGGGCTCACGAAGCCCAATGCCCAATCCAACCCACCGGGTACACGATAAGGATTATCTATTCATGGAATAGATATCCTTACCTTGGATAAGCACCACGCGTGCAAAGAGTAAGGAGCAAGAAACACGGTTTCTTAGCCCCTATATATAGAATCACACGATTCTCATTCAAGGTACGAATTACAAACCCTAACTCTTTACGAGAACCCTAAATCGATTACTTACTCTCACGCCGGAGTCTAATCGGGGGAGACAATCCCTCGATAAGCCTAACGGTGTTGTTTTATTTTCTTAGTACGCAGTTAACAAGTGCTAAGAAGAGAATTGGTACGAGAGCAAGAGCCCAATAACCAGGTACGCCCAACTTTTGTATCAACATTACTAAACCTAATTTTTTCTAACATATTTAGTGGATAAAAAGTATAGTAAACTCAAAATAAGTTTGCTTTTTTTTTTTTCCTTTTTTTTTTTTTTTTTTTTTTTTTTTTTTTATCTATTTTGATGCTTTTGAGTATATAACTAGGAGAGAGCAACAAAGCTGAAACTTTCAAAGATTTCTTGATTTAGGTTTCGGGTGTTCAAAAAATATACGTATTCGGATATCCGAAAACTTGATCATAATTAACTAAAAAGTTTTTATGAAATGACAGTTTTGGAAGTCATATAAAAATTTTCCAAAAATTATAGATATCTGGATATTCAGATACATAAAAGTGTAATCTGAAATTTCGAATATCCGAATTACAAAAACTTAAATAAAATATAATGTCTAACAAAAAACAATCATTGAAAATTTCGGATATCCAAAATTTGCGATATAACTAATTGTTGACAAGTCCATTAAAATTTTTAGATTAACAAGAAAAAATATTGTCAAAAATTGCTCATTTCATATTTTCGCTTCAGTGGCCACTTAGATAGGAGATATTTCATGTCGGTTGTTTTCTTTTTCTTTCATGATAGAAAAGTCGCTAGTTGAGAGATGCTAGTGGTATATTAAACATTAAATTATGGGCTAAACAATGGTATATTAATACAATTATTGGGCTTATTAATACTATGTTAGAGTCAGCTAACATAGTTCTTTGCATACAACGGATCAATATACCCAAATGTCCCTACAACATTGGAGACAAGAAAAGTGTATCGCTGGTTTGCGGGACCAAACTTGGATAGACCCAAATCTGCGATCCTTGCATTCCAGTTTTCATCTAATAAAATATTGGAACTTTTAATATCACGATGCAAGACTCTTTGTTGGGTCTGACCAGGATCATGAAGATAAGCAAGCCCTCGAGCCGCCCCAATGCATATCTCAAGGCGTTTTACCCACGTGAGATCTTTGTTATTAAGATACAAGTCGAGGCTTTTTCTTGATGCATACTCGTATACAAGGATCTTTTCACCACAATCGTCACAAAACCCTAAGAGATAGACAATGTTGTTATGCCTGTAGGAAGAAAGCATGATGATCTCTTTCTAAAATTCAATGTCTCCCTGCCCAAATCTACGATTTAGACGCTTCAAAGCAACAACTGACTACCCCTTCGAATGGATGAGTTCTCCCTTGTAAACTTCTCCAAATCCTCCTTTTCCGATGCAATGGGAATCATCAAACTCGTTGGTTGCTGAGTTTATAGCTTGTAGTTCTATTTTGAGGTGTTGGAACTGTTTTTTGCCAGATATTATTTTAATGTTTGATCAGAGATTGGAAACAAAACCTATGACATCCAAAAACACTGAAGTTGAAGAGCATGACAATAAAATAAGATGTATTTGAAAAGATATAAAATAAAAGGCTAGAAGCCCCTGGTCAACTCTAAAATAAGAGTTGACCAAAGATATCATATTCAGGGGCGGAGCCAGGATTTGTAGTTAAGGGGGGCTGAAGTTCATTATATAAACCAATAAAAGTTTAAAAATGGTTTTCAACTTTAGTTTATACAAATAAACCATCATAAAAACTTACGAATGCATTACTAAACCTAATTTTTTCTAACATATTTAGTGGATAAAAAGTATAGTAAACACAAAATAAGTTTTTTTTTTTTTTTTTTTTTTTTTTTTTTTTTTTTTTTTTATCTATTTTGATGCTTTTGAGTATATAACTAGGAGAGAGCAAAAAGCTAAAACTTTCTAAGATTTCTTGATTTAGGTTTTGGGTGTTCAAAAAATATACGTATTCGGATATCCGAAAACTTGATCATAATTTACTAAAAAGTTTTTATGAAATGACAGTTTTGGAAGTCATATAAAAGTTTTCCAAAAATTACAGAGATCTGGATATTCAGATACATAAAAGTGTAATCTGAAATTTCGAATATCCGAATTACAAAAACTTAAATAAAATATAATGTCTAACAAAAAACAATCATCGAAAATTTCGGATATCCAAAATTTGCGATATAACTAGTTGTTGACAAGTCCATTAAAATTTTTAGATTAACAACAAAAAAATATTGTCAAAAATGTCTCATTTCATATTTTCACTTCAGTGGCCACTTAGATAGGAGATATTTCATGTCGGTTGTTTTCTTTTTCTTTCATGATAGAAAAGTCGCTAGTTGAGAGATGCTAGTGGTATATTAAACATTAAATTATGGGCTAAACAATGGTATATTAATACAATTATTGGGCTTATTAATACTATGTTAGAGTCAGCTAACATAGTTCTCTGCATGCAACGGATCAATATACCCAAATGTCCCTACAGCATTGGAGACAAGAAAAGTGTATCGCTAGTTTGCGGGACCAAACTTGGATAGACCCAAATCTGCGATCCTTGCATTCCAGTTTTCATCTAATAAAATATTGGAACTTTTAATATCACGATGCAAGACTCTTTGTTGGGTCTGACCAGGATCATGAAGATAAGCAAGCCCTTGAGCCGCCCCAATGCATATCTCAAGGCGTTGTACCCACGTGAGATCTTTGTTATTAAGATACAAGTCGAGGCTTTTTCTTGATGAATACTCGTATACAAGGATCTTTTCACCACAATCGTCACAAAACCCTAAGAGAGAGACAATGTTGTTATGCCTGTAGGAAGAAAGCATGATGATCTCTTTCCAAAATTCAATGTCTCCCTGCCCAAATCTACGATTTAGACGCTTCAAAGCAACAACTGACTGCCCCTTCGAATGGATGAGTTCTCCCTTGTAAACTTCTCCAAATCCTCCTTTTCCGATGCAATGGGAATCATCAAACTCCTTGGTTGCTGATTTTATAGCTTGTAGTTCTATTTTGAGGTGCTGGAACTATTTTTTGCCAGATATTATATTAGTGTTTAATCAGAGATTGTAAACAAAACCTATGACCTCCAAAAACACTGAAGTTGAAGAGCATGACAATAAAATAAGATGTATTTGAAAAGATATAAAATAAAAGGCTAGAAGCTCCCGGTCAACTCTAAAATAAGAGTTGACCAAAGATATCCTATTCAGGGGCGGAGCCACGATTTGTAGTTAAGGGGGGCTGAAGTTCATTATATAAACCAATAAAAGTTTAAAAATGGTTTTCAACTTTAGTTTATACAAATAAACCATCATAAAAACTTACGAATGCATTATTAAACCTAATTTTTTCTAACATATTTAGTGGATAAAAAGTATAGTAAACTCAATATAAGGTTTTTTTGTTTTTTTTTTTTTTTTTTTTTTTTTTTTTTTTTTTTTTTTTATCTATTTTGATGCTTTTGAGTATATAACTAGGAGAGAGCAACAAAGCCGAAACTTTCCAAGAATTCTTGATTTAGGTTTCGGGTGTACAAAAAATATACGTATTCGGATATCCGAAAACTTGATCATAATTTACTAGAAAGTTTTAATGAAATGACAGTTTTGGAATTCATATAAAAGTTTTCCAAAAATTATAGATATCTGGATATTCAGATACATAAAAGTGTAATCTGAAATTTCGAATATCCGAATTACAAAAACTTAAATAAAATATAATGTCTAACAAAAAACAATCATCGAAAATTTCGGATATCCAAAATTTGCGATATAACTAGTTGTTGACAAGTCCATTAAAATTTTTAGATTAACAACAAAAAAATATTGTCAAAAATGTCTCATTTCATATTTTTTCTTTAGTGGCCACTTAGATAGGAGATATTTCATGTCGGTTGTTTTCTTCTTCTTTCATGATAGAAAAGTCGCTAGTTGAGAGATGCTAGTGGTATATTAAACATTAAATTATGGGCTAAACAATGGTATATTAATACAATTATTGGGCTTATTAATACTATGTTAGAGTCAGCTAACATAGTTCTCTGCATACAACGGATCAATATACACAAATGTCCCTACAGCATTGGAGACAAGAAAAGTGTATCGCTTGTTTGCGGGACCAAACTTGGATAGACCCAAATCTGCGATCCTTGCATTCCAGTTTTCATCTAATAAAATATTGGAACTTTTAATATCACGATGCAAGACTCTTTGTTGGGTCTGACCAGGATCATGAAGATAAGCAAGCCCTCGAGCCGCCCCAATGCATATCTCAAGGCGTTGTACCCACGTGAGATCTTTGTTATTAAGATACAAGTCGAGGCTTTTTCTTGATGCATACTCATATACAAGGATCTTTTCACCACAATCGTCACAAAACCCTAAGAGAGAGACAATGTTGTTATGCCTGTAGGAAGAAAGCATGATGATCTCTTTCCAAAATTCAATGTCTCCCTACCCAAATCTATGATTTAGACGCTTCAAAGCAACAACTAACTACCCCTTCGAATGGATGAGTTCTCCCTTGTAAACTTCTCCAAATCCTCCTTTTCCGATGCAATGGGAATCATCAAACTCGTTGGTTGCTGATTTTATAGCTTGAAGTTCTATTTTGAGGTGTTGGAACTGTTTTTTGCCAGATATTATATCAATGTTTGATCAGAGATTGGAAACAAAACTTATGACCTCCAAAAACACTGAAGTTGAAGAGCATGACAATAAAATAAGATGTATTTGAAAAGATATAAAATAAAAGGCTAGAAGCTCCCGGTCAACTCTAAAATAAGAGTTGACCAAAGATATCCTATTGAGGGGCGGAGCCACGATTTGTAGTTAAGGGGGGCTGAAGTTCATTATATAAACCAATAAAAGTTTAAAAATGGTTTTTAACTTTAGTTTATACAAATAAACCATCATAAAAACTTACGAATGCATTACTAAACCTAATTTTTTCTAACATATTTAGTGGATAAAAAGTATAGTAAACTCAATATAAGTTTTTTTTTTTTTTTTTTTTTTTTTTTTTTTTTTTTTTTTTTATCTATTTTGATGCTTTTGAGTATATAACTAGGAGAGAGCAACAAAGCCGAAACTTTCTAAGAATTTTTGATTTAGGTTTCGGGTGTACAAAAAATATACGTATTCGGATATCCGAAAACTTGATCATAATTTACTAAAAAGTTTTAATGAAATGACAGTTTTTGAATTCATATAAAAGTTTTCCAAAAATTATAGATATCTGGATATTCAGATACATAAAAGTGTAATCTGAAATTTCGAATATCCGAATTACAAAAACTTAAATAAAATATAATGTCTAACAAAAAACAATCATCGAAAATTTCGGATATCCAAAAATTGCGATATAACTAGTTGTTGACAAGTCCATTAAAATTTTTAGATTAACAACAAAAAAATATTGTCAAAAATGTCTCATTTCATATTTTTTCTTTAGTGGCCACTTAGATAGGAGATATTTCATGTCGGTTGTTTTCTTTTTCTTTCATGATAGAAAAGTCGCTAGTTGAGAGATGTTAGTGGTATATTAAACATTAAATTATGGGCTAAACAATGGTATATTAATACAATTATTGGGCTTATTAATACTATGTTAGAGTCAGCTAACATAGTTCTCTGCATACAACGGATCAATATACCCAAATGTCCCTACAGCATTGGAGACAAGAAAAGTGTATCGCTGGTTTGCGGGACCAAACTTGGATAGACCCAAATCTGCGATCCTTGCATTCCAGTTTTCATCTAATAAAATATTGGAACTTTTAATATCACGATGCAAGACTCTTTGTTGGGTCTGACCAGGATCATGAAGATAAGCAAGCCCTTGAGCCGCCCCAATGCATATCTCAAGGCGTTGTACCCACGTGAGATCTTTGTTATTAAGATACAAGTCGAGGCTTTTTCTTGATGCATACTCGTATACAAGGATCTTTTCACCACAATCCTAAGAGAGAGACAATGTTGTTATGCCTGTAGGAAGAAAGCATGATGATCTCTTTCCAAAATTCAATGTCTCCCTGCCCAAATCTATGATTTAGACGCTTCAAAGCAACAACTAACTACCCCTTCGAATGGATGAGTTCTCCCTTGTAAACTTCTCCAAATCCTCCTTTTCCGATGCAATGGGAATCATCAAACTCGTTGGTTGCTGATTTTATAGCTTGTAGTTCTATTTTGAGGTGTTGGAACTGTTTTTTGCCAGATATTATATTAATGTTTGATCAGAGATTGGAAACAAAACTTATGACCTCCAAAAACACTGAAGTTGAAGAGCATGACAATAAAATAAGATGTATTTGAAAAGATATAAAATAAAAGGCTAGAAGCTCCCGGTCAACTCTAAAATAAGAGTTGACCAAGGATATCCTATTCAGGGCGGAGCCAGGATTTGTAGTTAAGGGGGGCTGAAGTTCATTATATAAACCAATAAAAGTTTTAAAAATGGTTTTCAACTTTAGTTTATACAAATAAACCATCATAAAAACTTACGAATGCATTACTAAACCTAATTTTTTTCTAACATATTTAGTGGATAAAAAGTATAGTAAACTCAAAATAAGTTTTTTTTTTTTTTTTTTTTTTTTTTTTTTTTTTTTTTTTTTTTTTAAATCTATTTTGATGCTTTTGAGTATATAACTAGGAGAGAGCTACAAAGCCGAAACTTTCTAAGATTTCTTGATTTAGGTTTCGGGTGTTCAAAAAATATACGTATTCGGATATCCGAAAACTTGATCATAATTTACTAAAAAGTTTTTATGAAATGACAGTTTTGGAAATCATATAAAAGTTTTCCAAAAATTATAGATATCTGGATATTCAGATACATAAAAGTGTAATCTGAAATTTCGAATATCTGAATTACAAAAACTTAAATAAAATATAATGTCTAACAAAAAACAATCATCGAAAATTTCGGATATCCAAAAATTGCGATATAACTAGTTGTTGACAAGTCCATTAAAATTTTTAGATTAACAACAAAAAAATATTGTCAAAAATGTCTCATTTCATATTTTTTCTTTAGTGGCCACTTAGATAGGAGATATTTCATGTCGGTTGTTTTCTTTTTCTTTCATGATAGAAAAGTCGCTAGTTGAGAGATGTTAGTGGTATATTAAACATTAAATTATGGGCTAAACAATGGTATATTAATACAATTATTGGGCTTATTAATACTATGTTAGAGTCAGCTAACATAGTTCTCTGCATACAACGGATCAATATACCCAAATGTACCTACAGCATTGGAGACAAGAAAAGTGTATCGCTGGTTTGCGGGACCAAACTTGGATAGACCCAAATCTGCGATCCTTGCATTCCAGTTTTCATCTAATAAAATATTGGAACTTTTAATATCACGATGCAAGACTCTTTGTTGGGTCTGACCAGGATCATGAAGATAAGCAAGCCCTTGAGCCGCCCCAATGCATATCTCAAGGCGTTGTACCCACGTGAGATCTTTGTTATTAAGATACAAGTCGAGGCTTTTTCTTGATGCATACTCGTATACAAGGATCTTTTCACCACAATCGTCACAAAACCCTAAGAGAGAGACAATGTTGTTATGCCTGTAGGAAGAAAGCATGATGATCTCTTTCCAAAATTCAATGTCTCCCTGCCCAAATCTATGATTTAGACGCTTCAAAGTAACAACTGACTGCCCCTTCGAATGGATGAGTTCTCCCTTGTAAACTTCTCCAAATCCTCCTTTTCCGATGCAATGGGAATCATCAAACTCGTTGGTTGCTGATTTTATAGCTTGTAGTTCTATTTTGAGGTGTTGGAACTGTTTTTTGCCAGATATTATATTAATGTTTGATCAGAGATTGGAAACAAAACCTATGACATCCAAAAACACTGAAGTTGAAGAGCATGACACTAAAATAAGATGTATTTGAAAAGATATAAAATAAAAGGCTAGAAGCTCCCGGTCAACTCTAAAATAAGAGTTGACCAAAGATATCATATTCAGGGGCGGAGCCAGGATTTGTAGTTAAGGGGGGCTGAAGTTCATTATATAAACCAATAAAAGTTTAAAAATGGTTTTTAACTTTAGTTTATACAAATAAACCATCATAAAAACTTACGAATGCATTTACTAAACCTAATTTTTTCTAACATATTTAGTGGATAAAAAGTATAGTAAACTCAAAATAAGGTATTTTTTTTTTATCTATTTTGATGCTTTTGAGTATATAACTAGGAGAGAGCAACAAAGCTGAAACTTTCTAAGATTTCTTGATTTAGGTTTCGGGTGTTCAAAAAATATACGTATTCGGATATCCGAAAACTTGATCATAATTTACTAAAAAGTTTTTATGAAATGACAGTTTTGGAAGTCATATAAAAGTTTTCCAAAAATTATAGAGATCTGGATATTCAGATACATAAAAGTGTAATCTGAAATTTCGAATATCCGAATTACAAAAACTTAAATAAAATATAATGTCTAACAAAAAAACAATCATCGAAAATTTCGGATATCCAAAATTTGCGATATAACTAGTTGTTGACAAGTCCATTAAAATTTTTAGATTAAAAACAAAAAAATATTGTCAAAAATGTCTCATTTCATATTTTCGCTTCAGTGGCCACTTAGATAGGAGATATTTCATGTCGGTTGTTTTCTTTTTCTTTCATGATAGAAAAGTCGCTAGTTGAGAGATGCTAGTGGTATATTAAACATTAAATTATGGGCTAAACAATGATTTATTAATACAATTATTGGGCTTATTAATACTATGTTAGAGTCAGCTAACATAGTTCTCTGCATACAACGGATCAATATACCCAAATGTCCCTACAGCATTGGAGACAAGAAAAGTGTATCGCTAGTTTGCGGGACCAAACTTGGATAGACCCAAATCTGCGATCCTTGCATTCCAGTTTTCATCTAATAAAATATTGGAACTTTTAATATCATGATGCAAGACTCTTTGTTGGGTCTGACCAGGATCATGAAGATAAGCAAGCCCTCGAGCCGCCCCAATGCATATCTCAAGGCGTTGTACCCACGTGAGATCTTTGTTATTAAGATACAAGTCGAGGCTTTTTCTTGATGAATACTCGTATACAAGGATCTTTTCACCACAATCGTCACAAAACCCTAAGAGAGAGACAATGTTGTTATGCCTGTAGGAAGAAAGCATGATGATCTCTTTCCAAAATTCAATGTCTCCCTGCCCAAATCTACGATTTAGACGCTTCAAAGCAACAACTGACTGCCCCTTCGAATGGATGAGTTCTCCCTTGTAAACTTCTCCAAATCCTCCTTTTCCAATGCAATGGGAATCATCAAACTCATTGGTTGCTGATTTTATAGCTTGTAGTTCTATTTTGAGGTGCTGGAACTATTTTTTGCCAGATATTATATTAGTGTTTAATCAGAGATTGTAAACAAAACCTATGACCTCCAAAAACACTGAAGTTGAAGAGCATGACAATAAAATAAGATGTATTTGAAAAGATATAAAATAAAAGGCAAGAAGCTCCCGGTCAACTCTAAAATAAGAATTGACCAAAGATATCCTATTCAGGGGCGGAGCCACGATTTGTAGTTAAGGGGGGCTGAAGTTCATTATATAAACCAATAAAAGTTTAAAAATGGTTTTCAACTTTAGTTTATACAAATAAACCATCATAAAAACTTACGAATGCATTATTAAACCTAATTTTTTTCTAACATATTTAGTGGATAAAAAGTATAGTAAACTCAAAATAAGTTTTTTTTTTTTTTTTTTTTTTTTTTTTTTTTTTTTTTTTTTTTTATCTATTTTGATGCTTTTGAGTATATAACTAGGAGAGAGCAACAAAGCCGAAACTTTCTAAGAATTCTTGATTTAGGTTTCGTGTGTACAAAAAATATACGTATTCGGATATCCGAAAACTTGATCATAATTTACTAAAAAGTTTTTATGAAATGACAGTTTTGGAATTCATATAAAAGTTTTCCAAAAATTATAGATATCTGGATATTCAGATACATAATAGTGTAATCTGAAATTTCGAATATCCGAATTACAAAAACTTAAATAAAATATAATGTCTAACAAAAAACAATCATCGAAAATTTTGGATATCCAAAATTTGCGATATAACTAGTTGTTGACAAGTCCATTAAAATTTTTAGATTAACAACAAAAAAATATTGTCAAAAATGTCTCATTTCATATTTTTTCTTTAGTGGCCACTTAGATAGGAGATATTTCATGTCGGTTGTTTTCTTTTTCTTTCATGATAGAAAAGTCGCTAGTTGAGAGATGCTAGTGGTATATTAAACATTAAATTATGGGCTAAACAATGGTATATTAATACAATTATTGGGCTTATTAATACTATGTTAGAGTCAGCTAACATAGTTCTCTGCATACAACGGATCAATATACCCAAATGTACCTACAGCATTGGAGACAAGAAAAGTGTATCGCTGGTTTGCGGGACCAAACTTGGATAGACCCAAATCTGCGATCCTTGCATTCCAGTTTTCATCTAATAAAATATTGGAACTTTTAATATCACGATGCAAGACTCTTTGTTGGGTCTGACCAGGATCATGAAGATAAGCAAGCCCTTGAGCCGCCCCAATGCATATCTCAAGGCGTTGTACCCACGTGAGATCTTTGTTATTAAGATACAAGTCGAGGCTTTTTCTTGATGCATACTCGTATACAAGGATCTTTTCACCACAATCGTCACAAAACCCTAAGAGAGAGGCAATGTTGTTATGCCTGTAGGAAGAAAGCATGATGATCTCTTTCCAAAATTCAATGTCTCCCTGCCCAAATCTATGATTTAGACGCTTCAAAGCAACAACTAACTACCCCTTCGAATGGATGAGTTCTCCCTTGTAAACTTCTCCAAATCCTCCTTTTCCGATGCAATGGGAATCATCAAACTCGTTGGTTGCTGATTTTATTGCTTGTAGTTCTATTTTGAGGTGTTGGAACTGTTTTTTGCCAGATATTATATTAATGTTTGATCAGAGATTGGAAACAAAACTTATGACCTCCAAAAACACTGAAGTTGAAGAGCATGACAATAAAATAAGATGTATTTGAAAAGATAAAAAATAAAAGGCTAGAAGCTCCCGGTCAACTCTAAAATAAGAGTTGACCAAAGATATCCTATTCAGGGCGGAGCCAGGATTTGTAGTTAAGGGGGGCTGAAGTTCATTATATAAACCAATAAAAGTTTAAAAATGGTTTTCAACTTTAGTTTATACAAATAAACCATCATAAAAACTTACGAATGCATTACTAAACTTAATTTTTTTCTAACATATTTAGTGGATAAAAAGTATAGTAAACTCAAAATAAGTTTTTTTCATTTTTTTTTTTTTTTTTTTTTAATAAATCTATTTTGATGCTTTTGAGTATATAACTAGGAGAGAGCAACAAAGCCGAAACTTTCTAAGATTTCTTGATTTAGGTTTCGGGTGTTCAAAAAATATACGTATTCGGATATTCGAAAACTTGATCATAATTTACTAAAAAGTTTTTATGAAATGACAGTTTTGGAAATCATATAAAAGTTTTCCAAAAATTATAGATATCTGGATATTCAGATACATAAAAGTGTAATCTGAAATTTCGAATATCTGAATTACAAAAACTTAAATAAAATATAATGTCTAACAAAAAACAATCATCGAAAATTTCGGATATCCAAAATTTGCGATATAACTAGTTGTTGACAAGTCCATTAAAATTTTTAGATTAACAACAAAAAAGTATTGTCAAAAATGTCTCATTTCATATTTTCGCTTCAGTGGCCACTTAGATAGGAGATATTTCATGTCGGTTGCTTTCTTTTTCTTTCATGATAGAAAAGTCGCTAGTTGAGAGATGCTAGTGGTATATTAAACATTAAATTATGGGCTAAACAATGGTATATTAATACAATTATTGGGCTTATTAATACTATGTTAGAGTCAGCTAACATAGTTCTCTGCATAGAACGGATCAATATACCCAAATGTCCCTACAGCATTGGAGACAAGAAAAGTGTATCGCTGGTTTGCGGGACCAAACTTGGATAGACCCAAATCTGCGATCCTTGCATTCCAGTTTTCATCTAATAAAATATTGGAACTTTTAATATCACGATGCAAGACTCTTTGTTGGGTCTGACCAGGATCATGAAGATAAGCAAGCCCTCGAGCCGCCCCAATGCATATCTCAAGGCGTTGTACCCACGTGAGATCTTTGTTATTAAGATACAAGTCGAGGCTTTTTCTTGATGCATACTCGTATACAAGGATCTTTTCACCACAATCGTCACAAAACCCTAAGAGAGAGACAATGTTGTTATGCCTGTAGGAAGAAAGCATGATGATCTCTTTCCAAAATTCAATGTCTCCCTGCCCAAATCTATGATTTAGACGCTTCAAAGTAACAACTGACTGCCCCTTCGAATGGATGAGTTCTCCCTTGTAAACTTCTCCAAATCCTCCTTTTCCGATGCAATGGGAATCATCAAACTCGTTGGTTGCTGATTTTATAGCTTGTAGTTCTATTTTGAGGTGTTGGAACTGTTTTTTGCCAGATATTATATTAATGTTTGATCAGAGATTGGAAACAAAACCTATGACATCCAAAAACACTGAAGTTGAAGAGCATGACACTAAAATAAGATGTATTTGAAAAGATATAAAATAAAAGGCTAGAAGCTCCCGGTCAACTCTAAAATAAGAGTTGACCAAAGATATCATATCCAGGGGCGGAGCCAGGATTTGTAGTTAAGGGGGGCTGAAGTTCATTATATAAACCAATAAAAGTTTAAAAATGGTTTTCAACTTTAGTTTATACAAATAAACTATCATAAAAACTTACGAATGCATTTACTAAACCTAATTTTTTCTAACATATTTAGTGGATAAAAAGTATAGTAAACTCAAAATAAGGTATTTTTTTTTTTTTTTTTTTTTATCTATTTTGATGCTTTTGAGTATATAACTAGGAGAGAGCAACAAAGCTGAAACTTTCTAAGATTTCTTGATTTAGGTTTCGGGTGTTCAAAAAATATACGTATTCGGATATCCGAAAACTTGATCATAATTTACTAAAAAGTTTTTATGAAATGACAGTTTTGGAAGTCATATAAAAGTTTTCCAAAAATTATAGATATCTGGATATTCAGATACATAAAAGTGTAATCTGAAATTTCGAATATCCGAATTACAAAAACTTAAATAAAATATAATGTCTAACAAAAAACAATCATCGAAAATTTCGGATATCCAAAATTTGCGATATAACTAGTTGTTGACAAGTCCATTAAAATTTTTAGATTAACAGCAAAAAAATATTGTCAAAAATGTCTCATTTCATATTTTCGCTTCAGTGGCCACTTAGATAGGAGATATTTCATGTCGGTTGTTTTCTTTTTCTTTCATGATAGAAAAGTCGCTAGTTGAGAGATGCTAGTGGTATATTAAACATTAAAGTATGGGCTAAACAATGGTATATTAATACAATTATTTGGCTTATTGGAGGGGGCCTAGCACCCGCTAGCCACCCCCCTCCCTCCGCCCCTGATCCTATTACATGAAGAAAAATGACATCGGTAAATCGCTATGTTACTATTTGGCCCACTCATGTATCAAATTTGGCTTCGTCACTGCTATTACGGTGTACATTTATATTACGGATTTGGTCGCCCCGTCCCAAACCCGCCCCGTTGTCGTTCCTAGGTAAATAGGTGAAATAGGCTCAATTGAAGCGTTTGGCTAATTGGCGTAGGGTAAACAAAGTAATTAAAAAAAATATTTAGGATAACAATTCTAAAAACCTAAGGATTAGTTGAGAGATTGACAGGTGGTGGCTTTTCCTAACGTAAAAACCTACAACTGTTGAGTTATAAAATATAAGCTGAATTTAAATAAGATCATAAACCTACAAATAAGATTTAATCAAACACCCCTCAAAACGTAAAAACCCCCTTTGAAAATGTTTGCTCCAAACTCTAACCCTGATATTTGTGTTGTTATTCTTCTTTTTCCTTTTCTTAGTTGCCAACGATTTTATCACAATGGCCTAAATTTAAGAAAATTTATTTACCTCCTTCAACTGTTGAGTTATTATCCTGTAACATCAACTGCAATAGATACACTAATTAGTAAACTATAACTAATAAATAAATACAGAGAGTATATACGGTACATAATGTGAAAAGAAAAAAAGGCCTTACATAATTTTGTGGTTTCAATTGAAGTTCCAAAGCTTTCTCGAGTCTTGGGACAATGTCATCTATATTTGGGCGTCGTGATCGTTGATTGTCCAAACACTCATACGCTATTTCCGCAAACATGTTGAATGAATGCAAGTCCATTTGTTTCAACAGTTGCGGATCAATCATATTAATGAGTTTTTTCTCTCTATAAAGGGTAATGGCTAGCGGAGCCAAACGATCATTTTTATAACCACACAGTAGTTCAAACAAAACTACCCCAAACGAGTAGATATCTGACTTATGGTTTACACTCTTAGTCTCAATATATGTTGGGTCTCCATACCCTTTCACATACAGAGCACGATTAGTATGAAATGAATGGTGCCTTTCAGAAGCTTTAATCTTCATGGAATCTTCAAAACCAAATAACTTGGGTTCCCAGTTATCGTTTAACAGAACATTGCCACTTGTGATGCTCCGGTGTATAACGCTAAAGTCGCGTGGCTGATCATAATGAATGTAACTCAACCGCGTTGAGTCACTTAGATTGACATCAAGACTTCCCATGGTCTCACGCCTGGTAATGATGATCTTCTCATCATTCTCATCACAAAACCCAACAAATGAAACAAGATTTTTATGCTTGAGAGTAGAAAGCATTGAAATCTCCATCCAAAACCTCTCTTCTCGATCCTCCAAGTCTTTATTTAACCTATCAGCTTCGATATCAATCAACTCGCCCGACCACAAAATCTGCCCCTCGTAAACGCTATTAATACTACCTCTGCCTCTGAGATTTTCCTCAGCAAAGTTGTTGGTGGCGGAAAGTAAATTTTGAAGGGGGATTTTTAAGTGAGCAAAGTCATCGGGTGAAAAAATCATGTTTGTGTAATCAAGAAAAGCCATTACTAAAAAGGGCGTTTAATAGAGATAGTTACATCAAGCCTGTGTGTATCCGGGTATATAAACAACTATAATAAATAAAAGAGCAAGAGATATCCATTAATAAAGATAGTTACAACAAATAGCTCCTCCACCACCTTAAAATAACACATTACAATGACTTTGGCGCATCATGGTATGGTGGAAAAGCGAGCCTTTTCTTCTTGCTCTTCAGTCATACATAGCAATTAGAGTCATAAATATACGTACAGCTTGATTATGTCTATGTTTGGCATGAACATGACGTATATACACAAATTTAAGTACACTGGAGTTGAGATAGTTGACCTTTCTGCCATTCCAGCTAACGGAAATAGGTATTGATACTTCGAATTTTAAGCTATGGAAGGGTGGTTCACAAGTCACAACAAAACAATGAGCCTGACCATCTCACGGGCTATTTGATTTCTATAACTTCACTCCCGCACAACGACCTTAATTTATTCAGCCACAATTCCTGAGGCTGTACACCAGCCGCCCTCATTTGATAAAGGAACTTAATGGCTTCAACAAGGCACCCGTTTTGTACCAAACTAGTCAGCATAGCATTCCAACACGCACGATTCCTCCTACTTTCATTCATATTACAAACCCTTTTCGCATCATTCATCAACCCGAACTTCCCATACATATTAACCAACCCACACTGCACATAATTCTTAGACGCCAATCCTAACTTAATAGAATTAGCATGAACCTGCTCACCACAGTTCCCATCATCACTTATCTTCGAAAAAGCACTAAGCACACTAGACAATGTAAAGCTATTCTTCCTAACACCCTCTTTCCCCATTTCATTAAAAACCTCAAAAACCTCATGAAACCGTTCCTCCTTACAATTATTAATAATCCTAGCAGTCCACACCACAACAGTTCTCCTTGAACCAATCTGATCAAAAACCAAATCCCCGTCCTCAAAACACCCAACCTTCCCATAAAAACTAATCAACGAACTCCCCACAAACAAATCACCTCCATATCCCGACTTCATCAACCACCCATGAACCTGCTCACCAAGCTCCACATTCATCGTCTCTCCACACGCCTTAAGCACACACACCATAATCCAACTAACCAGAAAACTTCCACAACTATACATTATATACCATTGTCAGCATAGCCCGCAATCATAATCGCCCACGAATTAAAATCCTTTTTAGACATTTCATCAAACACCTTACGCGCATTGTCCAAGACACATACATCATCAAAACACGGTTGATTAACGCTAAGGAAAGTCGCTTTTGACGGGTTTTTGTCATATGGGTGTGTACTGAAACTGATTCATTGGAAAGTTGGAACTGGGTGCATTCTTTTATAAGTGAAATGTAGATGGCATCGGGTACGGGAAAACGGAGCGTAAGATGTCGGACGGTGTGGTGGTTATAATGGTAGGATTTGGTTTGTGGGTTTTGATGGGGTTTAAGGGTTTAAGGTGGGGTTTGTGAAGAGGTAAGTTAATGGTTATGATTTTGGCGGGAAGGCGGTTGTTGGGTTTTGGGTTTTGGGTTTTGAGGGTTTGAGGAAGTTGAAATGGGGTGAAAGTAGTTAAGTTTGTTGGTTTTGTTTGGAGAATCAGTGTGTGTGTGTGTGTGTGTTGGGTTGTTTCTGTAGACAAGACACAAGACTTGTGGTTTGTTCACTTTACACATTTTGGTGGCAATTAGGGCCAATCATGATAGACCGCGAACCAGATTGAATCGAGAAACAAAATCGACTAGAGTTGATAGAACATATTTTGGTCAGGTCTTCGGTTCACTATTTTCCTCGTATCCGGTCTTCGATCTGGTTCGGGCTTAAGAAAAACCGGCCACTATCCTTTATTGGACCACCAGACCGGACCGACCCGGACCTGGACCGAACATATTTCTGTCCGGTCCTTGGTCTCGTGTTTTAAGCCAAATCGGTTTTCAGCCTGGTTTGGCCTCTACTTATGGATGTAACCACAATTAACATCACTACGGTCGGGCTATCGAACACGGGGTCAGAAGTGAATTACGAGTCGGACCAATCTGCGAATCGAGCGAGCTCCCCTTGCATGCAATGATGTGGTGGTCCGGTGCGGTTTTTAGACCATGATTAGCCCTACTGGAAATGCAACACTGCTTGTGTATGGTCATGGTGTTGGTTACTGACATACTGGTAGGGCTTTGGAAAAACTGAGGTAGTTCAAATTCGAAGCAAACTGTAGTCGAGTAGATCCTCTATATTGCACCAAATGTCACATTACTCGCATCTCTTGAACCATTCTTTGAGTTAAACATCATAAATACATTACAAAATTTAATCAACATTTAATCAACGTACTCGATTGACATGAACAATAATTAACCATATGTGATCAATTAACATTAACATTGATGGAATAAGTAGTTGCATATTTGACGAATATCAACTAAAGAATCCGTCATTTAACATCAGCATGATATATAGCCTCTCAGACCAACAACAGTCAATGAGCGACAACTGGAAATGTCGACTTCGGCCAATGTCCATACTCATATGACTGACTCGATTTTTGGGTATTTTAACTATTGTTAGCCAAACACGAAAGATTGTAAATTGAAAAAGAAACATCCAAATAAACAACAATCATTCTAAGGTTAGCATGTACAATTCTTGATCAGCTTGTAATCCAACTTATCATTCCAAAATCCACTATTCCTGTAACCCACATTCATTCCAAATTCTCTGCACCTAACTTTTGTATACGCTATGGGAAATTTTTATCAGTAGTCGGGTCGAATTCTATGAGGTTTAGGCCTAGCTATAAGACTGTCGGTTACCCAACCTGCGAGCTCCCCGTCACGTTTAGCATGATTAAATTCCCTTTCTACATATTCTAATGATATTTGCAGCATCCCACCAGGCCCACAATCGTCAGATATGCCTATGGAATTAAGCCCAACGTTTTTCTCCAACCAGTAGAGGTAACTCACGTGGAAAATCGACTTGAGCATGTCTTGTGGTGTACATACATCTTTCAATATCACCTGTTTAATTAATTTATTTTTTAAATTATTATTCAAAGATGAAGGCTTATAGTAGAGAAAAAGAAACTGTACATTTTCACCAAAAACACGTTTAAGTCCATAAAGACTTTTGGTGGAAGATCCAAGTTTTATATTATGAGTCGTTAACTCCTCAAAGTTTCTTACTGGTTTATGAATTACGTCGCTAAAATTATTTTTGTTACAGAACTGACCACAAAAGTTTAAGGACTAAAACCTAATTTTTTGTAAAAGTATATAGGTTTCTTTTCATGAAAACCCAAAAATGAAATAAAAAGTAAAGATGATGAAAATAGAGGTTGGAGTTTGCTTACACAAACTTTGCCATTATGCGGAGTCAGGATGTAGCCTTGGTTTTTGTACAAGTCAAGTAGTGCATGTGCATCCGTTTTGGTTTTGACTATGTCGGAGAGCTTTGACCCAAGCTCTAGACGTTGTTCGATGGTAGCAGCGGCTTCTTTAGCTTCGGGTGAAAGTACTCTATTCTCTGCCTGGACAGACAAAAAGAATGATGTAATTCAGTAGAGTTGACAAAATGGGTAGGTTCAGTAACAGGTCAGACGGGTTTGGTTGTAGAGGGTCAATATAGTACGAGTCAAAACGGTTGAGATCAGGTTTGTAAGCAAATTTTTACTTCAAAGCTATCTATCCTATAGATATAAAGAAAAAGGGTCTGCATCCGATGACTTACTTTGCTTGCTGGCTTTAGACTAAGGAGTGGTAGAGCAGGGAAAAAGGGCTCTTCATCATTGACCTCTTTAACCGAAGGAACAAGACCGCTTAGCAGATATTCACCAAAAACCAAGCCTGCATATTGGGCATAGAATAGTTCAGTATCACAAAATATCAAAATTGTGTAATTTTCTCGAAAATAGTAACAGACATAACTTTAAAAAGTGCCAAGTTTTATAAATCAATGCTTCATTCTACTGTGTGTTATACGTAAGGAACTTAGATGATATTAAGAATGGAAGTGAAAAGGAAGTACTTGCACGATAAGGATTTAAAGTCCTTAGTTGAATGGATTGATAAGATTTGAGATTGCAGAACATGTGGATCCAAGTCACTGCACCAAACGAAGCAAGAGCCAAAGGTGTTGAAGCTTGTATGCAATTAGCTAATGCTATCCCGAGCAGTATACCAACAGATTTGCTCACCATTCCCTGAGCTTCTCCCTTTGCTATTACCTGTCATTATAAAACTTCAGTTAATCATCACACAAAACAGTCATACCTATATGGAGAAGCATAAAAAATTATACTTCTTTTTTCTTTTCTTTTTTTTAATTTATGGCATCTGAAAACAAGCGTAACGAATAGGGAATTACCTCAGCAAAGTTCCTTTGAGCAGCGAAACCCGCATAAAAACAGCTTCTGGTAGCAGCCTGTCAAGTAAATAGTTCAGCTTTATGAACATGCATAAACTGATATAAACTCCAATTAAATGCCCCGGTTTTGAAACAAAACATATATATGTCATATACTGCTAAAGGTATGAACAAGGCACAACAAGGGCAAACAGACATCAAAAGGCTTTTTTCGCTATAATAACTAAAGACTCTATCATCAGCTTTATTACTAATCATGATGAAGCATCATTTTTAAAAATTTTAGGTTCAATTCATATGTATGGAAACCGATCACTCTGGATTTTATAAATAAAGCAGCATATGGTTGTAATCATCAGATATCATTAGTTATGGAAGGCATGCATTAATGATAAACAAGTCCACTCCTTTGAGATAAATAGAATAATTTCTAATCATATCTTGTGGAAATACAATTACTATGTTACTATGTTAAAACCCTGAAGTGGCCACGTCAACCTCCTGAAAAAGGAGGGGGCTTTACCCGGTTTGAGTCTGTGTGGCGGTGGGTTCAAACCCCGTGGATTATTCAGCCAAAAGGTCGGAAACCATGGTTAACAAAAAAATAAATAAATAAATAAATAAATACAATTACAATTACAATTACTATGTTAAAATGAGCAAGATACCTGAATAAGTGCAGCTGCAGAACGCCCTGCTCCAGCAGCAGCACCAATTGGGACGAACAGATGGGGAAAAGCAGGTGTCAAGATTTCCATACCAAAAGCAGCGTTTTCCAGAAAATCAGCAAACAACCTCCAACCTTTTGGGTTCACATCAAAATGCCGCCCAAATTTTGACAAAAAGATTTTGCTCAAATACCCAATCCCATCCTTGAGTACCCAATTCACGGCTGCAGCAGTTGGAATTGCCCCTTTTCCCAACCCAACCGCATATAGCAATGACTACATGAAAAAAACAATAACTTAAAAATCAAACATAATGTAATCAAGCACCTATAACACAATCCTATGAAATAATCTATGAGCTTCTACAATGTGAATAAGCATAATAATGCAAGCCGTTAACTTTATCAACTGTTTGATCTTAAATTCCTTCGAAGACTGAAACCTACACCATGAACTTTATATTTTGTTTAAATTTTTAGGTAGTTAAAGCAATCGAATAAAATCTAGAGCAGAAAATTAGTCTTTTAAACTAAAATTTCAAGAGCTGATTCCCATTCTAATTCTCTATGTTTTAGGGCCGAAATTTGACAAGATTTAGAGAAAACTGATAGAAATTTAGCAAGCAGACTGGACTTTTTGAGAGTACATGAAAAATTATCTGAATGATCTTTCCCTTTAATCTAATGAGGATCCAATTTTTGTTCGTAAAGTCCCAATAATCAATTTTAAAAAGTATCCAAGCAACCCCCTTACATTTCTCTAAGGAAGTGCTTGGCATTTCATTTTGAGGCAGTATGCCAATAGCCCAATATGCAATAGCAATAATCAAACTCATATGATTTGAAGGGGGTGTTTAGCATTTCATTCAGCTCATAGTGCTTGGATGTGCTTCTGGTATTTGAGGTTCGAATAGTCGATAACCAACCGTTTGAGTGTTAGACAAATTATAACTATCTAACGGTTTACATGTATAATGACACCATCATAACAGATAATCAAAATCCTTTTCTAGCACCTATTCATAAACTAAGGGGGTGTTTGGGATTGCTTATTATAAGTACTTTTTGCAATAAGCAATTTGAATTCAGCCTCCTTAATCCTTATTTAAGAAACCTCATTTCACGCACAAATAATCTAATACCTGGTTAAAATTGTCCACTACTTAAAAAACGCAATAATCTAGTTAATAATCCAAAACCAAACTCACTTGGGTAGCAAGAACACTACTAACCTAAGTAACGAAATACATCAAACCCCTACTCCAATATAAGTACATCCATACTTAAACATTCCCTAAAACACAAAACTAACAATCAATAACCAAAACCTGAAAACCCCAAAATTCACTCACTTGAGTAGCGAGAACACTACTAACTTGAGCAGCAACACCTTGCACACTCCTCCAAACCGAATACTCCAAATAATCACTCGTAACACTTTCCGGATACCCTTCGGGCAACATCAATCTCATAAAAACCTCCCTACATTCCCCCCACACATTTGCCATTTTCAACCCTTTCAAACCCAAAAAAAGCGACAAGCCGCCTTCCGCCACAACAAACTGATCACTCGACTGATCAACAAAAAGCTTAGTTTTTCTACCACCCTTTACCTCAAAAACAAGACCCTTATCATTTTCTTGAACATTAGCATAGGCTTTGTAACAGTGTTGGAGCACTAAGGTTAGTAGCACACATAGTAAAAAACCTTTTATGTGTGAGTTTTGGTTTTCATTGTCATCATTGTTGTTGAACCATCTGTCCCACCAGTTGTTTGGACCTGACCCACCATTGCCACCGGAGCTGCCACCGCCGGAGATGCCACCGCCGCTGCTGGAGAAGGTGATGGTTGTGGGGGAGTGTAGAGAGGGAAGTGGGGTCCACTGGTGGCGGAGAGTGGAGAAGGTGGTGGTGGTTGGGAGGAGGAGGGAGGGTGGTGTGATGGTGGTGAATGATGGTGAGAGTGAGAAGAGCATGGTGGTTGGTGGTGGTGGTGGCGGAGGTTGAAATGTTTGGAGTTAATAAGTCAAGAAAGGTGGAGGCTGAATTTTACATTGACATGGGATACTTATTTATAGTTACACTTTCTTATCAAGAAGTATTAGGGTGCTTTTAGTATGCTGTCATGAATGACAATGAGAATGAGTTTGATATCGTCCCTCGCCTATAAAAGAAAGATCCATACTTAGCTCTCTTGATGTATATAGAATATAGATTATATCTATCATTCATTATCATAGTGGTGAGCTCTTATCTTAAACAAACATCTTTAATCATTTACATAGTCATAGTTTAATTCTCATAATGAGATACCAAACGCACCATGTTAAGTAAGGGGGGAAAATTGAGTGAAATTGAAAAAAGTTGTGTTCTCGAGTATTACTTAAGAAAGAATAGAGAAGAAAAATGACTGAAAAAGGCTAATTTTTATTGATTTTAAAGTAAAAAGTTTCGTTTCAAAATTGGGCTGATTATAGTTACTACCGATTTCTTTACTTTTCCTTGCTCAAAGAACGCGAGAACTCACCTTCCTTTCATCTTCACCTCAGCGGCACATTGGCTTTTCATCACACCACATAACCTATCACCTCACCACATAATCCATCACCTAATAGACGTGGTAACTACTGAAACAAACACATAAAAATACATCACTTTATACAAACATATCTAACAATATATCCCACACACACTCACAAACCAATAAAAAGAATAAAAACATCATATTTTCCTTGGTTTTTGTTACTCACAAACCAATAAAAATAGTACTGTAATAAAAACACCATATTTTCTTTGGCTTTCGTTAGGTGATCTGCACCACCTAACCAACACAAAAAAAACTGATATTTGATTGTGAAGCTAGAAAGGGGTGTCATGAGATTGGCGTGTGAAGAGCACATTCACCTTACCTTCACACGAGACCATAACACATAGTCTTATTAAGCCCGAAAACGGTAACGGTATTATCGGTTAAACTGAGTATATGAGAGCGAAAAATATGTCTAGGTAGCTTTAGGAATGATCCTTTTCTGTTTACCTGTTACCTTTTTATAGTTAGTTTTACAAAAATATAACTTGTAACTATTTAGTACAACATAATTGATTACAGGTTATTAACACGCATTGATCTAGTTGACTTGGCGAGCTTTTTTAAGATTTGAAAGAAAATGTTAAAATGTAACGGTTTTGTCAATGAACTTGTGGATATGGCATGCTTAGATAAAAGGGTTATACGTGTTATATCCCACGTTCAGATTCATAATTTTGGGTTGATGATTCGGATTCGCTAAACAAACACAAGCCAACTACAACTTCAACCACAATGTTACATCATAGCAAGACTAAAATATTGACGATTAGTCTATGGATCTAAACTTGCATATCGATTTCAGAAGGGTATTGGTTTTAATTGCGTCATGAATCATGGCTGAAATTTGGTTGTGTTATTGCATGAAGAGAGGAGGATTGTGCCGTAGTGGTTGGATTTACTAGCTTGACGGTGTCTGTCTGTTGCTTTATGAGTATAATCCGTGTTTGGTGGGGTTTGACATAAAGGGAAAAATGGTCCACACGATAAAGTTAACGGATGAATGTTAACTTTAACTATAACAAGGACCACTTTTGTGCATTTTTTACCAAGTCGAGTATTAACAATGCAATTTTTAAACCACCAAAGTGGCATAATGGTAAGGCACCAAATATCTCACAAGAGATTTAGGGTTCAACTTCAAACCGCATTGAATATACATTTTAGGGTAACTAGGGAAAGGGTCAGAACCAGATGCCCTAGTTAGGCCGCATACATCTGAGTCAATGACTCATCCAGACCGGGTCGTTAACCTTTGTCTAAAACTTGAACAAAGTATGTAAAACTAAAGACAAAACATAGGGACCAAATATGTAATTTACTCTTGACGAAAATATCATAAGTCCAACACACCCATAAACAAAGATACACACAAATTATCCGTTTGTACATATGAGCAGCTAGCAGACACGTGGGGTGAGTAGAAGTGTAGAACAATGGCGTCATCATCGTATCTAGTATCCCCTTCTGTTGTTCCTTATAAATATACCTCATCATCTTATAATAATAAGCAGTGTCATCATGTATCTGCTTGTTACAACACCTCCCGCAGACTTGCTCTCATCCAGCTTGGAACTGGTACATCTCCACTCCAAATCTTTGTTGAAACAAGTAAATTAATTGTAGCATAGTGCATTTTGTGTTAGAATAATTATCTTTAGTTAGAAATGCAATGTATATATGTTTATTATTCATTTTTTACGAATTGATTCATGTGATTGCCTTAAGAAATGCCCCAACTCTTGCAAAATTTATCTTAACAAATTTTGCCAGTTTTTTTTTTTTTTTTTTTTTTTTCTTTTACTTTTACTTATAGAACGGCGCCACGCTTGAAATCCGACCCCAAAGTTAAACCATCCAAACGGGCAGGCCTCCGGACCCGAACCACTAGGAGAGACCCGCGAAAGGAAACCCCTAGAACCAGGGGCGGAGCCAGAACTTTATTGCCGAGGGGGCAAAATATGATAATTTTTAGAAACTACACTAAAAATTGGTCCGTTGGGGGGGGGGGGGGGGGGGGGGGGGATGGGGGGGGGGGGGGGGGGGGGAGAATTACAAAAATAGCCGAAAATTTACACTACAATTTTTTTCGCCGAGGGTCACGTGACCCCCGGACCCCCCTTTATCTCCGCCCATGCCTAGAACTCACGGCTGCGCACTAAGAGGAAAATATGTTTCATTCCTAAAAGGACTAATGTCCTAGAATAGCTAGTTAGAGAGTCTAAGGGTGTTTGGGCATGCTTATTTTTTACTCAATAACTTGTCTAAATCTGGGAACTAATATAGTTGTGACGGGCGGAGCCAGAAAGTTATGGTCAAGGGGGCAAACTTTGATATTTTTTAGATACTACATTACAAATTGGTTCATTAGGGGGGCAAATAACAAAAATAGCCAGATATTTTGAAAATTTTACACTGCAATTTTTTTCGCTAGGGGGTGCGTGCCCACCCTGCCCCCCTCCTGTCTGCACCAGTGGCTGTGAGGAGAATTTGTCAGCAATGTATTTTCAAATAGCACGGGGGACAGTTTCATTAGTAGGAACCATTTGTGATAAACTATGAATGTCCTCTGGTAAAATATTGTGCGACTTGAGATATAAGCTTCTGGTTTCTGAAATCATATTCCCTATTGGCGCTTAAACGCCTTTTGGAAAGTTTTCATATCGCTACTCCTATATTTAATATTGTCTTTCTGTATTTGCTGCATACTTTTTACGCCAAGTGAAAATGTGTCAATGTGATGATAGCTAATCTGATTCATATGATAAACTTCTACAGCTATACCCCAGACACAGTTATTTGGTGCGAATGCATCCACGTTGCTGAAATTTGATGAAACCGTAACTGATATTAGCACAGTTGCAAATACTACACAGCCTATACTCGAGGAAAATGCATTAGATTGGCCAAAAAAAGATATGAGAAGAATGTTACACGTCGTTTATCGTGTTGGGGATTTGGAGAAAACGATAAAGTACATTCCCATATCTATCGTTTTATTTCTGCTTTTTTATATAAGGTGCACTGATGCTAGCTTGCATAAATCTTAAGTTAAAGTTAAGAATTTTTATATTCTTTCAGGTTTTATACCGAGTGCTTGGGTATGCAAGTGTTGAGGCAAAGGAACATTCCTGAAGAAAGATACGCTAACGCCTTTGTGGGATATGGACCTGAGGTGTCAAATTTTGTTATTGAACTAACTTACAGTATGTCACATACTTAAACCATTAGGTTTTTATAGCTTTAAATTATCTGTTATATACTTTTACGTGCTATATCGTTAATGACTTTTGTTGATCGTTTTCTATAGTGACCTTGTTCTCCGCATTTTAACAATGTTGATGCAGATTACGGAGTTGACAAGTATGACATTGGATCTGGTTTTGGACATTTTGGTATTGCAGTTGAGGATGTAAGTTCAGCTTTGCAGGGATGCGGAATTATCTTTAAGAAAATTTTTAGTTGTGTATTTGGTTTATGACCATGTGTGTCCCTCGCTATTTAGGTGGCTAAAACAGTGGATCTTGTAAAAGCAAAGGGGGGAAAAGTTAGTGGTACACTTATTGAAGATCCAGATGGCTACAAATTTGAGCTAATTGAGAAGAAGGGCCGTATATCTGACCCCTTCCGTCATGTGATGTTAAGAGTAGGAGATATTGACCGCTCCATTAATTTCTATCAAAAGGTGAATGGGTGACCCCCATACTTGAAAATTTTAAAGCGATTTCTTTGTTGTTGCATGTTACTGTGTACAACTAACGTTTTACCCTCTCTTATATTTGAAGGCATATGGCATGGAACTCCTGCTGAAAAGAGAGGACCCTGAGAACAAGGTGATTTTGTAGATTGTAATTTCTTACAGTATGAAAAAAGCACGTTCTTTTCATTATGAAGTCACGCATTTGGTGCAATGCTTTTCAGTACACAACAGCCGTGATGGGTTATGGCTCTGAAGACGAAACCGCAGTGTTGGAGTTGACATACAACTATGGCATCACAGAATACGACAAAGGAAATGGTTATGGACAGGTAACTATCGAACTTTCTTTGCACTAAAATCTGTAAACAAAGCAAACTCGTATAAATAAACAACTCCTTTATTCTGGTCTTTAACTATCCCAAGTCTTAACCAATTATATCAACCAACCAGATTGCAATAGGGACCGATGACGTATACAAGACTGCAGAAGTTGTTAAAGCATTTGGTGGAGACATAGTACTTGCGCCTGGGCCCTTGCCGGTTCTAAATACTAAAATAACAGCCTGTTTGGATCCAGATGGTTGGAAATCGGTTTTTGTTGATAACATTGACTTCATGAAAGAACTAGCGTGAGGAGCCTCATTGATGTAGTAAGATCTGGGCAGTCATCAAGTATCGAGCAAATCCGTGTAGAGAGATTATTTTGAAAATCAAGGTTCTTTTAAGCTAATGAATCATTGTCACTCCAATTTGTAAACACAGTCACACAGCGTAGATATTTCACTCAATGTACAATTACAACGATTCATGTTATGTAATCTTTCGCAAGTTTCTATCCTGAAATATCAACTCTGTTCATTGCCATTATCTGTAGAACGGTAGAACCCCAAACTGAAAATTCCATCCCAACATCCGAAAGCTAACAGCTTTTTGGTTTACTATTTAAATTGCCATAAACTGGAGCAACACAATTCTGGGATTTAAAGTTAACATCTATATATTAAATTTCAGAATTTTGTCATACTTCGACTACTTATAGAGAAATCAGCTTTGTTTATGGCAGAATTTAAAAAAGAAAACGAACTTTCCTAAATCATTGAAATAAAATTACATACAACTCTAATACCATATTTTACCGTTGAACATTACTTGTGAAAATCAGACAATGCAATGATCAATGATGATGGTTCAAGGTTATATAAACCTATAGCTACACGACCAACTATGTCAAATGCTACGCCTTCATTTATTGTACAGTAGAACGAGGCTTTTTCAAGGGACCGCCAAACGACCTTTATGTCCCAATGATTTCCAAGATGATTCAAGTTTCATAAAATGCAACTTTTCCACAAATGGTTCCAAGATTTCAGCCTCTTCTTCAGGTGCAAATGCCATGCAAATACTTAGTTCCTGAACGGCCTCTCCATAGTCCCTGCCATTTACACAAATAAATTTATCAATTTATGCGGGACCCTGAGGCTCGGGGGATAACTGAAGAACACAAACTGAAATTTGTACCTGCTGAAATACAACATCATGCCATGATCTCGCCTCAAAGCCCAATTATGTGGCTGTAATAACAGCAGTTTCTCGGACGCCATTATAGCCAACCTATGCCAAAAACAAGAAAATACTCAACGAATGCAGAAACCATGTACTGGTGTATCATTTAAAGAAGTCAACATACACAAGTGGGTGGTCTAAATAATAGACAATGTCTAAGAACGGCAAATTAGTAATTTCAAATATGCACCTAAGATCTTGAGGACGCAACAATGGTATGCTTGAACCATCAGTCTTGTCATCATCAACAGGCCTAAGTGGTGAAGTCAACATTAACCCATGATTCATTCTTGAAGCACGTTTCCAATGAAGTCTCTATAGAACAAAAAAAGAAAAGAAACAAGAGAGTTAAAATCGATGCTTTATGATAGGTACAATTTTTAAGAATAAATAAATCTTACAATCAAATTAGCCAGATAAATCCCAATAATGTCCCGGTTTGAAGCAATGTCAAGACCCAGAAGTGAATGGCTGTTCAAATCTGATGCCTTTGACTTCGGGTTGTCAACACACCGTCCGTTGACTATCCCGAATAAGCTGTGTCCTGAACTCACCTTAAAAAGCTCCTGTTGAATATTATGTTAGCAAGATTTATTATTTAGTCTAAATTATGTTCAAAATATAATAGTCAACTTACCTCAGGATTTCCTGTTTGGGGCCAGATCAAAAAGTCTTCACCCACTCGGGATCCAAGAATGGTCAAATTAAGTCTTCGACAAACCTCAATGTAGATAATACTAAGCAAAATTGCTGCCAAAATATCTCTTAATGTTAGTTTATAAATAAGATAACTAGTTGAATTAAAAAGTGTAGGAGATGGTGTTCTGATGTGCTTTTGATATTTGAAGTCTGAGTGGTTGACAACGTGAGATTACTTAGAGAAATAAGATAGTCAAATAACTAGTTTTATAACGCTCATCCAAACACCACCCCTTAAGCAAGTGTTTCGGAACTTTCCAAAGAAGGAACAGGTGAATGGTAAATAAGAAGAGCAAGAGGATTTACCGCTGCCACATCTGGAGCTTAAAACAGAATGCAAATAAGAACATTTAGAATCCACAACAGCCGATCTTTTAAAACCTCTTGACTCAAAAAGAACTTTGTTCACCGCCTCCAAAACTTCAATATAATGGCAACCTATATCTCTCGAAACGAGTTCAACTTCAACTTCTTTAGCAATGGCATCCAGTTCTGACAACCACTCTTCAATTCGCTTTCCTGCCAAAAGCATAGAATCCATTTGCTTTGAATCTTGGACATCGGATGACACTTTGCTACCTTTTTGTTCATTTTGGAATGAATTAGCATCCATCTCGCGGTTGAAAGCAATAAACGCCTCATCTTCAGCAGAAATATGTAACAAAGTCTGCAGAATACATATGTAACACAGTCAAGCTTAATTTCTTGAATGTAGAATATGTTTCATATATATCAGATTGAATTAAAGGTAAAAAGATGAACGGGTTGGGTAATGGGTCAAACGAGGTGTTTTGGTAGGGAGAAGTGCATTCTGTCCAAAATCATGATAATAAATAAAGCGATACGGGAGGTTAGTTATGATAATAAATACATTTGAGCAATTTCTTTTATCGTTTTGACTTGTTTCATATTTTAGTATATATTTTGATTTTACCCATTTGACTTCTTACATATATAAAATGATGCAAGTTGACCCGCTCACAAGTAAATGAGTCAAAATAACACCTATTAATAATCCAGGAAATGCAAGGTGTGAAGTTAGAAGAATGGTACTTCTATCATCAAATACTAAGTTTCATCTTTATAAAAAAAGGTTGACTTTATTAAAAATCGTATGTGGCTTTTCAGTAAACCAACCACCATTTTTGCAAAAAGCCCCCAAAAAAAGAGCTATGGTTTGACTGAATTTGCTCATTCTTGCAAAATGTAATGTTCTATTTAGTTTTTGCTAGATTGGTCGTTTGTTTGCAATGAAAGAGCAAAAGTTTAAAACCTAAAGCCAATTAGTATCCTAAAAGGGCATGAAATGGAATTTGTCACTGTGGCTCCCGTTCACTAGTTTCTGCATAATATATGGGCGCCTCCATTTGCCTTATGGCCCCCTTAGGCCCTTCATATCTTTACAAAAATGGAAGTTTTAAGAATATGAAAAGGTATCGTTGAGTTAGGGAAAAAAAAAAAGACTCTGAAGAGGCCCAAGAGGAGTCACAAACACTTCATAGAGTATTAAGATCCATGAAAAAGATAGGCCACTAACTACTAAAAAGTTTGGTATTTTGAGAATAGTTAGGTAAATGGAGTGTGTGGGTACCAGAAACGATAAGAAATAACATGAATGATTGAGACTAATTCACTAATACAATCATCAATTGTCAACAAAAGTTGGTAACCATGAGTAAAACCAAACAAAATTGACCAACCAAACTCAAAGTATCCACACAATAAGGCAAATGGTCAAGAAATTTGGAAATCATGACGCCGCATCACACAGTTTGTTATCCTATTTCCACAAATATGTCTTCAACTACTTGCACTAAGGAAAGAAAAAATATGGGACCGCAAAAAAGATAAATCTTTTTCAAGGAAATATGTCTTTCTCCTGGCCAATAATATTTAAGATTAAGTGGAGTACTTGAAAAGAAAGTTACCTTAGCAAGTGATATGTCTTTGTCTTTAGATTGGAAAGATATTTCCTGTGTGAAATTTGTTCTTGCTGCAGTCAGAACCTGAAGTTTTTCATGAAAACAAGGTCAGATTCTGTTATAGACAAAACACAGAGAATAGTGAAGAAAGAACAATCACATAGCACAAGTTCATGTGGTTAAGCCAGTCAATGTGAGTGGCTATCTTCTTATTTACATGACTTAAAGGAAACTGATTCGTATACTACATAATTATAAATTTCAAAGTGTGCGCTCCTTAGAAACCATAAATTCTAGCTATAACTTGGCCGGGCCTAAGCAAATAATATTTCAACTTATAACAATCCAGAGGGATTCAAAGAGATCACAAGTCACAACCAACTACATTTACTATTTCTTCTAAATTTGAACTTATCCATAAGGCCGGGTCAAACAATTGGGTTCGCCAACAATTCCAAGTCAAACTTTCTCCTATTCTAAATAACAATACATAATTCAGACCTCTTGGTAGAATTTTAGAGGTGAGGAACCACCCGTCTTCACCGGAGCAGCTGCCGCCATGAGTGGTGATAAGCTCAACCTCGTCTTCTTTTGCTTGATCTCGGCTGCCGGAGTACCGAAATCCATCAAGTTCTTAAACTTCTTATCAATTTTACCAGCAACTCCAAACCTGATTACAAGGATTGACAATAACCCATGTTAAAAATGTAAACTTTATACAAAGCTACTAAAACCCTCTTCATAATTATGCAAAACAAAAATAAAGAAGCCCGGTTGCTAAATTGTTAATAAAAGAATATAAATATGACAATTGAGAACAAACCATGATAAATATGCAAACTTTATTAAAATTTACAAACATCCTCATCAAAATTTTGCATAATGAGAAAGTAACCCCTTTGCTAAAATCTTGAAATTATAACACCCAATAAACCAAAAATTCCAAAAATAGATAAAATAATGACATTCCGAACATACTAAAAATAGATAAAATCTTGAAATTATACCCATGTTAAAAAGGATTTTTCTAACTTTTGCGGGTATAAGTTAAGCACACCATCTTAAAAATGCAAACTTTATGTACAAAATTACAAACACCCTCGTCATAATCTTCCAAAAACAAACAAAAAGAAAGTAAACCATTTGCTAACTTCTTGATATAACAACACCCAATTAAAAAAAAAATATATATATATATATATATATATATATATATATATATAAAAAAAAAATCATGAAAACTCATAACAAACCCATGTTAAAAAATGCAAACTTTATCCAAAAGTTACCAACACCCTCATCATAATTTTCAAAAATTTAACAAAACAAAAGATACCCATTAGCTAAATTCATAAAATAAGAATACCCAATGAACCAAAAATTACAAATTATGGAGAGAGAGAGAGAGAGAGAGAGAGAAAAAAAAAAAAAAAAAAAAAAAAAAAAAAAAACTACCCATGTAAAAAATGCCAACTTTATCCAAATGTTACCAACACCCTCATCCAAATTTTGCAAAATTTAACAAAAAGAAAGCAACCCATTAGCTAAATTCATAAAATAAGAATACCCAATGAACCAAAAACTATAAAAATTATGAAACTTCAGAAGAAAAAAAAAAAAAAAAAAAAAAAAAAAAAAAAAAAAAAAAAAAAAAAACATTATCCAAAATCACCAACACTCTCATCCAAATTTTGCATAATTTAACAAAACGAAAGCAACCCATTAGCTAAATTCTATAACTAACAACACCCAAATAACCAAAAACTAACAAAAAGTACCTGAAAATAGGCCCAGGAAATGAAGCACTCAACATCATACCTCCAAAAATGGTGAAAATATCAAACTCCAAAAAAATACAACAAAATTTAAAAAACTCAATTATGCTTCTTGAGCATGAATACTAATACTGTCACAAGAAGGATTAGATGAAGAAGAAGATGAAGCAGTCATCAAACTAGTCTTAAAAAAACAAGTATGATTGTCAAAACTGAATTTTTGAAATATTATAAAAATGTTTTTTCTTGAAATTTTATCCATTGATTGATGGCACTACTTGAATTGACTGTTTTTTTTTTCTTTCACTTTTCTCACTCTATATAGATATATAAATAGTAGTAATTCATGTAGAGAGAGAAGTGTGAAAACTGAAAAAGTATTGTGTTTTGTCTAGTGTGTGTGACATAAATGTTGTTGCAACTGCCCTTTATAGTATGTGTGTGTGTGTGTATGTGTATGTGTATGTGTATGTGTATGTGTTATAGATGGTGAGCAAATACATGGTTAAAGGTGTGTGTGAGTGTGGATCAATGTAGGTGGATGGATAAAAAGGTGTGTTTGTAGTTTGTACTTTGTATGTGTTTGTGTGTTAAAGTAGTACACATGTTGTTAGTGCACATCAAAGTTATCATTTAAGTTGTATGTTGTACGTGTTGTATTGGCCACGGTAAATAAACCGGACCGGACCGACAAAAAATTGGACCGGACCTTAAATCGATTTGGCCTAAAACACTGGACCGATAACTGCATTGAAATGTGTGTGGTCCGGCTCGGTCAGTTCCAGTCAGTTCAGTTCATCGGTACAATCCAACAAAGTATATTGACAGGTTTTATGTAAAACCAGACTAGATCGAACCGGACCGAAATACGTTTGGTCCGGTTCGGGCTGGTTCGACAGTTCGATCCGATCTACAATCTATTATGCTTAGCCCTAGTCTTGGGTACGTTTGTTGAAAATAACATTAGCAGTAAGTGTTCTATTTTATATGATGCCGGTATTAAGTTAGTTGTAACTAAGGTGTAAAATGAAGTAAAAGTAGCACTAAAATTTTAATACTTGTTTTAGTAGCGTTAGAACTTTAATGCTCGTTTTAATTGAAACAAACTTTTGTCAAAACGCTGAATGCTCCTAAATGTTCCTGGTCAAACATATATCATTAAAGTTGTGTGTTGTATTGTTCGTTTCGCATGTTAAAGGGAAATCGATTATTTAGTAGCTTTAGCTAATACAACAGTCAATATGTGAGAGATAAATCATGTAACATATGAGCACATGGTGTAGTAACTCGAGAGGTGAGTTATGCCTTAACGCAGGTTGCGTTATGGGTGAGTTACCATACCGTGTATATGAGTTAATGGGAGAGTTATGGTGGTAACGCTGAGTTATGCCTTAACTTGGAGGATACCACACCGTGGCTGAGGAATGTTATAACTCGAGTTTTTATTATTATTATTATTATTATTATTATTATTATTATTATTATTATTATTATTATTATTATTATTATTATTATTATGATAAAAGTGAAGTGGTGTTTTTTTTAGTGTTACGGCTAAAATGTTAAATCTGATGTGGCGCTGACGTGACGCAGAGTTAAGGCTTAACTCAAAGTGATTGCACCTGGTGCTAAAAAAGGTGTGACTTTGGATCAATGTAGGTAGAGGGATAAAAGGGTGTGTGTGGTGAATGGTAGGAAAACTGAATTGAAAGTACTTGTATGTTTGGTGTACTTCATTAAAGTGGTTTTATTGTATGCTTGTATTGTGTGTTTTGTACGTGTTGTTTTGTGTATATCATTGAATTTGTGATGTGTCGTTCGGTTTGAACGTGTTGTTCTGTGTACATCATTAAAGGTGTCTGTTGAATTGTAGGTTTCTCATGTTAAAGGTTAACCAATTGCGTTTTGCTGATGCAACCGTCAATATGTAACCGATCAATTCCGTAACATAGTATATGAAGGCAATATTTAGTTTGACTAGGTAATGATATGTGAGTATTACATGTTTTCAGATTTAACCTGGTGGTATGTTCAAAGTCTTACTGTCAATATTTAGTATTACATGCTTTCGGATTTAACAGTCAATATGTAACAGATCAATTTTGTAATCTCTATATGTTGTGTTGTATATAGTATGTTTTTCATGTCATCTAAGTGTTTGAAAAATATAAATTATTTCATCCTGATAACTAGGGGTGAGCAAAAAAACCGAAAGAACTGAAACTGAAAAAACCGAACCGAAACAACCGACCAAAACTAAAAACCGATAGTTCAATTTTTACTTTTTCAAAAACTAAAAACTTTGGTTCGGTTCGGTTCGGTTCAGTTCAGTTCGGTTCAATATTTGTCCAAAAACCGAACCGTAAAACCAAACCATTTTATTATATAATAATATATAACTAATATAATATAAATAAATAACTAAATAAATCAAACTTATTAATTCATATTCATTTTGTAAAACTATGAGATAAAAATTATCAAGCTTCAAAAAAATTAAAATTATAATAACAAATTTTCTAAAAAAAATCTTGTTGGTATAAATTGGCGACGCCCCAATATTAATAGTTAAAAACTGGAAAAACTGAAACCGATAATAAACCGAAATAATCGAACTGTCAAAAACCGAACGGTTTCAGTTTTGGGTTTTATATAAACCGAATATTTCGGTTCGGTTTTGGTTTTAGCCAAAAACAGACCCAAACCGAACCGTGCACACCCTAGCTAATAACTTTAAGGGTTCTACTATTTGTACTCCCTTCTTCACATAAAGTACAAATGTTTTATACTTTTTATCCTTCTTTGTCTCTCTGTTTACGGTATATTATCAGTTTCTATTCCGTACTTTTTGCTAGTTTAATACTTTTGACTTGTTAAATTTTATATTTTTATTCCGCACTTTCATTTCATAGTTTTATAATATAAATACAATTATAAAAATAAAAAATAAAAAATAATAAACAAAAAAATAAAAGAGGTGGGGAAGATAACTTATAGACTTTGAGGTCTTTATAACCTATCCCTAACTCTAACTAAACTTAACTATATTTGTTGGAGGTTTAGTACAACTAACTGTGTTTAAACAATGACTTGTATCCTAAGTCATGACTCATGAGGTTTTGTTTCACTCGTCAATTTCATATTTACTTATCATTTAATTTTCTCTTAATAATTAAGTTATACAGAGTATTAAAGTCTACAAACTCATTAAGTTGACCAAACATGTATCTTAGTATGACTAGTCATGCCAAATCGTTGGTATTACAGTCTATAAACTTAAAACTTGCGCTGTGTTTGGTAAAAGTAGCAGTAGCAGTAGCAGTAGCAGTAGCAGTAGCAGTAGCAGTAGCAGGTGCAGGTGTAGTAGCAATATTTGTTTTTCTACTTAAAAACTTTGGTAACATAATTGTAGGTGTAATCATAATTTGTAAAACAACTATTAAATGTTCAACACTCTGAAATACTACTTCATAGAACGTGTTGGAAAAATAGCATTTCGAAAAAAAATAAATAAAGCTACTTGTTGTTCGCCAAACGAGTATTAAAAACTATAACGCTTAACGCTCACCGCTTTTAAATGCTCCTAAACGCTCTGCGACAAACACACTCAATCTGACAAGAGCTAACTTTGGTTTAAAATTGTCTTGAGTAGACATTAGCATTCATACAAGAAGTTGTTTGATGCTTGTTATAAAAACGACTACATCTCAACAGAATAATCAGAATTGTACAAGTATTGTAACAAATTGATTACAGTTAAAAATGGCCAACTTTATACTAAGATTGTAATACATAAACGATATAGATATAGAAAAGTGGAAACAATAAGTTTTTAATAGGGAGTAACTATTTTCTATTATTTTCTAAAATGTTTGTTATACAAACCCACTTGTGGTCTAGTGGGTGGGGCTTAACTTGTTAAGCGAGCCACAAGTGGGAGTAGTACCGGGTGGGTGACCACCCGGGAAGTCCTCACTTGTGGTCCACTTGTAGACCATATTGTTCCGGAGATATATTGCAATGATGGATTTGAACCCTCAAGCCACTCGTTGCGGGGGTTCGAATCTTGAGCATGGCCCGGTTTTCATCCGGCTGTTTCTCCAGCAAGGTAAACTTGTGTGGAGGCAGTACGGTTTCCGGGGGAAACCCGTTACCACCTGAGATCAGCGTGGACCCGGTTAAGACAACATAGTCTGGCGGGGTGGCGATGGGGCCTTCGCTGTCCGCGAAGGTGGTCGTTTCTAAGTTGAAATTCACCTTTCAAAAAAAAAAAAAAAAATACAAACCCACTTGTGGTTGTTGTGTTATATGCGTGTCTGCACATGGCTGAGCATGATGTGAGTGTGCAAGCAACTTACCTGTGTATGTTACATAGTCGAGCAAGTGCACATCCCTTGGAGCAATAGGGCTCGTGTTATAGAAAAATGTTTCGGCAATACTTTTTTATAAAACGAGCCTTGTAACTTAAACCAAGAACGCGATCTCTTCAAAATTTGTGTTATAAGACACCTAATGGCTCAGACATAACTTAACCAAATACAATAATAATAATAATAATAATAATAATAATAATAAATACCTATCGCTTGGCTGGTGAGTATAGCGCCACACCCTATGACACAAAATCTAGTGTAAGGCTCGCGTTATACGCTGGCTAGTGGGATGACGCCAAGGCTAACAGCTAACTGTACTAAGGCCTTTTTTTTTTTTTTACTTTTTTTTTTTAGAAATAAGTGGATTGAAGAGCATGTGGGTCCTTTCTCTTATTGCATCTGAGTGGAGATATGTGGGTCATTTTTGGCCTGTGGATATAAATCATTTAACAGAAATTAGTGGACCACAACCAAAAATACAACATTACTATATTATTTGGGCACACACTTTTAGCACACAGACAATTTAACCCAAAAAAAAAAATAATAAATAAAGGCGGCCCCTAAGTCCTCTAAGGGTGCGTTTCTTTTTTATGCTATATCCACTTAATGGGGATGATGTGGGCCCATTGATATATATAAATGTTTTTCTATTGTTGAGGCCCACACAAATGTGTTAGAACGACTATATCCAAAGGCATAAAAAAGTTTGTTCCTCCCCATCTAAAGCCTCTAAGAGAAGGGGACCCACTTACTTTATAAGGCACTTAATTCATTGAAAAAATAAATGAATAAATAAAAATAAAATAAAAAACACGGGCCTAAGGACACTGGCAGTCATGATTCTGAAATTATCAATACCTCCCAAATTCACCAATAATATCATTCCACTTCATTTCACATCATTCATACTTTTTCCATACCTCCCAACCCCATTTTAGTGGCAACCATGCCTTTTTCATACCTCCCAACTTTTTTTCTCATTTATTTAAATAAACAAATTATTAGGACACAATTACTTGAATAAAATGTAAACCAAAAGGAAAAGTTAACAAAAACTAGGTACTAACTTAGGATATAGGATATATTGTGATAAAAAAAAAAAAAAAAAAAAAAAAAAAAAAAAAACCTTAGCATATCCAAATGCAAACCCAACTCGTACAGACTAATCCATAAATCTGGCCCAAACACAAAATCAATAAACCTGGCCCAAATTCGAAATCAAATAAAAGTGAGTAAAACCTAATCACCTTGTAGCCAAAACTACTCACTTCGTCTTCTTCCTTCAAACCTGCAAACAAAAAAAACAAAAAAAAAAAAAAAAAAAAAAAAAAAATGCATCACTTCGGTTTTTTTTTTACCCATTGCACCGCTCCTCCATGCTCCAACGTTCCAAATATTTAATGCCAACGGTTATATTTTTGCTTTGAAAGTCCCATACCTCCGAGGCAATCTTTGCCGTTCACCCCTTGCCGTTGGGCTTGCCGGCTAGGTGGCGGCGGTGTTCACCGCCGGCATCCCCTTGCCGATGGTGATACCGCTTGCCACTGCCACCCTTCTAAGAGTTATTCAAAATTGTGTTGCGTAAGTTACATATCATAAAATATGTCATAAATTAAATGGAGAATAGCACAAAAAGATACACAAGTTAAGTGTTATTTTCAATTAAGTTATCAAGCTATCTAAAAGGTATTTAACTTATTTTTTAAATTAATTTGAAATTTTTTACTAAATATATAGCAACCATTATTCGTTAAGTTTCACATTCCAAGTTCAGCTGCCGCCACCACCACTATCATTGTCGTTACCACCATCAATCATTGTCGCTACCACCAACCTACCCACCAGTACCACTACCAACCACTCGCCGCCACCACCAATCCCACCCACCTACCTACCAATACCACCATTAACCACTGCCGCCACCACCAGCCCCGCCCACCACCTCCACTATGGTGGTGATGGCGGCTTTTTCATGCAAAAAATGATAAGCCTGATACCTTGATTTGAAATCACATCTAACTTGAATACTTTTTTGTATCATTGACTTAAATAGTTATCAGTAAGTTTCAAATGATGGAAAACATAACCTCTCTTATTATACAAGTACTCGGTTTTTTATTATTGACTTAAATAGTTATCAGTAAGTTCCAAAAAATGTGATCATTTGCATGCAAAGTTTTTATTTATTTTTTATTATTTTTTTAACCCCAACTAACAAGGCTGCCTTTGAAACGCTTGAGTTTTTATACTAAGAAAGTTTAATTTGTTCGCATTGATTTATAATTAGATTTTCTATATCTAATAGAAGAATATTAAGATATTATGAATTAAAAAAATAAAGTCAATTAACCAAGTCAATCAAAAAAAATAAAAAATGTTAGAAAAAGTCAACTAATTTCGACTAAAAAGAGTCATCATTTATGCAATACATAGGCATTCTTACTTTTTACGTTTTCCATTATAGGCTCAATAATTTTGTTGTTGCGTTGTTAACTCACTAAAAGTAGTAACATGTATAACACTACGTATTACTAGTATTTCACAAATGTATAACTATGTTGTAGAAAATAGTTTCATCAAAAATTATAATTGATTGATGGTCAATTTTTTAATAATTTTTAATAATTTTGATTGAAATAACTAAATGTATGTCTAAACTTGTGTATAGAACCGCATTTCACAAGTTGATTAGTCAATGAGAAAGTTATTCATTTGTTTAACACTAACCAGGGCCGGCTTTGAGGGTGTGCAAGGTGAGCGACCGCTCAGGGCCCCAAAATTTGTCTCGTTAATAATTATATGTGTGTGTACACATATTTTTTACGAAGAAAAAGATATTTAGAAGAGAAAATATCTTAAATGAGTAATATGTTAGAACGTTTAGATAATTAATTGCGTTATATCTTATAAATGCTAACACTTTATTTATAAACATTTTTCTCGAAAGGCCTCATTATGTAATTTCGCACAAGGCCCTCAAAAATTTTGTCAAATCATGGGACGGCCATGACACTAACATATGATTACATGCACTTTTAGGCATAATCTTAGGTACAAATTTATAAAGTTAACCATTTCTCCTTTTTATATACACATGAGCTTACATATAATCATCCGAAGTTACTAGTAGCTATAGTTATAAGAACTATGGTTACCAATATAATTTCTAGTATCAATATGTCATTAACCTAGTTGTCATTTTCTCGTTAAAGTTTTTGCTTTTAACAATGGTTTCCAATCTTTTTGCTAATCACAAATTCTTTTGCCACTAAGCCAACTTTAAGGGAGTATTTTCTCGTTAATTTATTATCTATGATCTATGGGTAATGGGTTATCCACTTATCCGCAGTCACTAATTTGAGCAAATAATAACAAGAACCTTATACCTGTGTCATCAAAACAATGTCCATTCGAATATACTCTTTGTGCAACTACACCATTTAAATCCTCATTATTTGTAACATGCATATGACCTAACCATATCAATGACGACTTTAACTTTATATAGAAAGTTAGTAGAAACTTGTAGAATCTTTAATAATGTTATGACATGGATAAGAAAAAGACATGCAAATAATTGAAGGATAATTAAGCTATGAATGATGACGATTAATGATTCCCAACCCTAATGCACCAAAAGAAGATGCATCCAAGATCTAACTCTATGGGTATGGGCCACAATGACTTTTGAATGTGTCTAAAACAATATTTGCATGGTGGTATAATAAATTTCGATGTTGGCCACCAACTACTGCAAAAGCGTGCAGTTGACCAAGTCAAAGCTTAAAGGCAGGGGTTCGAATCCGAACTCCAACTTGGTCAGCCAGTGTTGCCTAGGTAATTTACCGGGATATGCCTTCCTTGTTGGGTGGGGGGCTCGGTACCAAAAAGGTACACGGACTTGAGATGGTTCTGCCAAATACCATTTTTTTTATAATAAATTTCGATGGTTTCGTGCAATCATCACAGAAAAGCCCTTAAACATACATAATACATATTGTTAGTAATTGATAAACGAATTAAACTCAAGTCTCATATTGTGTATATGTAAAATAGAAGTGCATTAAATTTTGTGACTCTCGTTAAGCATGACTTTATACAATGGCATCGATTGCACTCTCTTAAAAATTGCGCTGAATATTTGTTTGATTCGTGCTTTATCTTCTTTTATCTACAAGAGTAACTTTTGTAAATGATATTTTAATTTCTTTTATTGATGATGACTAAACATTCACTGACTTATGTGAATGGCGTATAAGGTGACTTATTATTGTGTTGAAACAAGATGATCATAGTTCTATATGTTCCATGGTGCTCGAAAGTAGAGAACAAGTACTTATTCTTGCTTTCGGCTAAGATGGTCCTAATACAGATATTCGGTGTCGAGCATTGACATTATTCATTTTAAGTTAAGGAATTTTTATCGACATGAAAATTACTAAGTTTACCATTTATACACAACCAACAATACTTAGTTTTGTCAGAGTCAGAACAAAGTATAAAATGGTTTTAAGGTAAATAGTCATACTTATACTCAAACTTAAGAAGACTACACGACTACGTACGCATGCTTGCTAGCACAGTCGACATCAATAGATTCTCGTTAAGTCGGAAATAATTTTACTTTCAGCTGATTATATAAACTTATATTTTCTTACTTTGTTATGTAATGTAATTATTTTTATTTTTTCTTATTATTTTTTAATTTGTCTATTGTGTGTATTTTATAATATAATCATTTAACCTTCCGTTTATCAACACCCCTATTAACGGTTAGGGGTAAAATAGTTATAAGATAACCACACAATAAAGCAAAAAATGACAAGTTAGTTACATTTTTTTTTTCTTTTGTCTATTATATTTTGTCAAGGTTTAATAGTGATTGCACCTTCATCTAACTTAGAGATTATTACCAATCAAATAACTAAACAAACTTACATTACAAAATCATGTTTACGAAAACACATTTTTATTGAAATAGATGGAAAAGAAAACAGTCCAAGATCTAATTATTTTAAGCTTTATTCTTGTTGTCCCAAGAAAGAGAAACAAGTGGATGAGAGTATTTGGATGTACCTCTTTTCATAGTTTTAGTTCTATGACTCTATCCTCTTTTTAAATCATATAACCTTTGAAAATCATTGGTTTGGTGTCCCACCTAATTTGTTTTTAACCTTTTGAAAATTGTATCATTTTCAGTGTTGCATGCTGCCTCACTGAAACTTTGTGTATACAGCTAAAAGTTTTTAAAACTATAAAAATCATTGCATTGTTTTACAGCTAAAATTGTGATAAGATAATGATATTTATGTGCTTAACAAACTAAATGGGGGATAAAAGGCATGATTCATCCAGTCTCATGAGATAAAAAGTGTCGTAACTCTGGTTTATATAAATGAAGTTAAATGGGTAAATGGATAAGGTTTTCTTTGTTCAAGATACACGGGACAGGAGCGAGTCATTGGCTCATACGTATACGTATGTGGTTTAACTAGGGTATTCCTTTGACCATTTTCCGGACCATCCCAAATATGTATATCTAATAATATTTGAACTATATGTAGTCTAACTATAGCGAGAACAACTTAGACCTTATCGATGATGCCTTGGATGGTGTGGTTCATATAATCAAATTGTGTGAAACGTGTCATTGGTTCAGCAAAGAAAAAACAATTGTGGTGTTTTTATTTCACAAGACAATTAAGTGAATAGCATACATATCCAATAGACAACTTGGCACTATAAATTTTGCATTAGTTGCCATTTGTACTACACTAGAAAGGGTACCGCGCAATGGAGCTGCGGGTACCCGTTGATTAAATGGTGACGATACTGTTGATGATGGCGGCAGAGGGCAGCGGGGATGGAGTAAGGTGGAGATTGGTATGTTTTGAGGGTAGAGAAATATAAGTGAAATATCAAATATATTGTTTGTGTTTTTATGTGTTTGGTCATTTGTGTATAATAGGTTTATATATGCAGTAGGTTGCTTAAAAGTTAAGGCTTGATTTTAATGAGATGTTAGAAGCTTTTAATGGATTATTACAAGTATGTAAATTTAAGACACTTATGGGCTGTTACAATTTTTTTTAATGGGTTGGATTAATATTTGGTTATTATAATTTAAAATATTTAATTTTTCATAATGTAATAGAGATTTCCTCTTAAAGAAATGTTTTTGTTCATAAAAATTTTAAAACTTTTTTATTTAAAAACTCCTAAACCTTTTATAAAATAGTATGGATATAATAATCTGGGATCTTCATCCATGAGAGCATGGCAAGATTGTGTTTGTATTGCAATCGGAAAGTGGGTTTGCGGCATCACCAAGTTTAACTTGTAGGTTTCATTCCACGATTTAAAATTCGTGTCTATTAACCAAACACCCTTACAAGAGTTGGTATAAACTTTTATTTTTTGCACCAAAAGTTATGCTGCAACTTGCAAGGAATCATACAAAGATCTCAGTCACCTGGCCTTCAAACACTCTATAGCTTATCTTGTTCATAACAAATCCATAAAATATCTTCAAATATCAAAACTTGCTAAATTGACATGTATAAGATTAGTATATTTTATCAAGATCATCATCAGTTCAAACCAATACTACCAAATCATTCTTGTTTCTTCTTTTCTTGTACATGTAAACTCGCCCAATCTCATACCGGATGTCCTTTAACATGGGTGTCATTTCACATCTACGTTACCATAAACTTATCGTATAAACATGCATTACAGGTGCTCTTAGGCATCTCTCGAAACCCAAATAAGTTGCCAATAAGCAGGTATAATATGCCGAAAAAAAACCTCAACAACTAAAAATTCTTATCTGTTGCAAGTAAAAATATCAACTTGCATCATTGTGTTACCTTATTCCATTCCGTAAAGTAACATACAGTTAAAATCAAACAGTTTAAATGCAATCACAAGAACTAGCTCCCGCGTAAGTACTTAAACTTGTTGAATCACATAAACAAACGGATACGTGACATAAACTTATATAACTTCTTATATCATTCCAAAATTTCATACTACTACAAAAAACAAAGTCTTAAATTTGTCACGAGAACAGTCATAACTGTTCACTTGTATTCAAATGAAGGCGGGCTTGGAGCATCAAAGCTCTCCAAAACCTGTGTCTTGCCACTGTTACTTGGTCCTGCTTCTGTCTGCTTCCCGCCACCAAACAACCCTCCAAACCATGACGGTGAATCTGATGTTGATGAGGATGAGGATGGCAAACCATCCAAGTTCACTTGATGTCCCATTGGAATTGGTGCCATGTTCGGGGGAGCTTCTTCCATTGGAGGAAGATTTTGTGGAGCACTCATGAGCTTGTTCAACATGATTCCTGCACCTTCTATCATAGCAAGTAAAACCCCACCAAAGATTGCGGACCGAGAAGCTGGACCAAGTCCCTGACGCATCGAGAGAAACCCACCAGTGGCAGCACCAGCTATGATCGAGTTCCAAGGGTCTTCTTTCTGGCGGACGTAAACCATTGTGCAATCAAAAGTAGAGAAAAGACCACCCCAGACGGCAAAACTGCCTCCCACACGAGGTGCGTTCATTCGTACTGCTTGGGTGCCACCGATGAAACGCTCACCTTTGGGTGAGTTGTAGGTTCCTTTAAGAAAGTGGAAAGCTGCACCACCGACTGCACCCATGCCAAAGGCTCCACCAATGTCGTCTAGTATACGGTCTGGACATGGTTCACGAGAAGTTTCTGGGGTTCCCATCTGTCAACAAGAGTGAATAGATTGTGAAATATTGAAACGACAACTAATAAAAATGCAATACTCCAAAATGATTATCATTTGTTCTAGTGATTTTCTTGTACTTATCAAATTCCAACTACCGTAGGCCAAAGGTGCCCCCACAAACATGCGGTTGCTGTTCAAGTCCCATAAGGAACAAATGTATGTCATATTTTCCGCTTAAACAAATAGTGTTATTCCTATCAGGAAGATGTATTGATAAAATTTGGGGTACTATATAAACCAAAGTCCAGTTTGAACCCTTGTAAGAACTATTTCTAGATTCACTTTTAGACTCAAATTCGTCTATGATATTTAGAGAATACAAAGCAAAATTATTCAACAAACAGACTGATCTAATCTTGAGGGTCGACCCTTCGCACCAAAGAATTTGACACTCTCACTCTATCAACTTTAGCCAGCACTAAGTTACCTGAGTATACAAATCACCAACATATTCACTAAACAAAGGCTAATAGCACAATAAGGGAGCCACCTTATATACAGGCTTTTATAACACAGAATCGCCAACATATTCTTAACAGCGGTGCTAGAGTTTGAAAAAATTTCCATAATGCAGAATAACAGATCACGGAAGCATATAAAATTTTGTAATTTAGCTTGGTTCTTAGTATCGTACAAGAATCATGTCATGTTACATGACAGCTGAAAGTTAACCTTAAACCACTCTTAGTAAAATATGTAGGAAGGATCTTAGAAAGTTTTCTTATGACAAAGGTTTTAGTCAATGAATTTCCTTTCCTATCATAAAAGTTCATAAACTCGCCTCCTCTATTTTCAGCCTCAATTAAGTAGCAACCAAAACTTACTCGAAAAAAGTGTGTTATTATTAACATAAGAGTTAAAATACATCATGTGCAAGTAATCTCAAATAATTCAGTATAGTGAAGAGTATAACATAAGTAGTTCCACTATCCAACTATAGCCAGCACTTCAATAGTCGAACTCAATATAGAGTGACACTTGGATACTCAAATTTAATATAGATAATAGTAGAGTATTCAAAGACTAAAGTTTGGTAAGTCAAGTTATAAGCAGGCCATACAACAATTTGGGTTTCAAAGCTATTTCATATAGCATAACTCTGAATTCCCGAGTACATATACATCTCCAACCCATCCTTTCAGTTGGATATCTAAAGCGAGATGCCATAAATTACTTCAACATCTTAATATTCATCTTAAAAAGTATAATATTACTCGATTTGAGCTCAAACCATCACGTGAACACTTGTTTCCCCTCTTTCATCGCATTGGGATGAAGGACTATCTCCAAAAGGCCAAGAAAATGCTTGTATTTCAAAAATTGATAAGTATTAACGAGCAAGTTACCACCACGACAATGCCCTAGATGTGTGGTAATGTTAACCAATTGTTACATCAAATACACTAAAACTTTTGTAAACTTCAACTGGGAAGCCTCGATCCGATTGGCGATTACCTTGTATCATGCTTTTCCACCATCCACACCTTTTAAGACCATTGACATGTGTGAGTAATTTTCTCCGGAATTGCACTGCCACTTTAGTTTGTAAACTAAACAAGCACTGCAATTTCAAATAGTTTTCCTCGCACAAACAATCACTACTGCCCATGCCAATGCCTACGAAAGACGTGGAAAAACAAATGCAAGATAATGGGATTGGGAAACCCAAATAAAGTTTGCATCTGGTTTGGTGTGTGTGACGTAGCCATAGTCAAATATCACCCCACATTGAGGCATTCTCGTGGTGTAATATAATTTACTCGTTGATTCCGTTCAATTGATACAAAAAATGATTTCTTATGAATGGTCCTCCACCTTAACGCGACGAAATACGAATATCAATCTCTCAAGCTACAGTTTAAGCTTCAAAATTACAAAAACCATTGATTCTGTAATTCTAAATTACTTTGGGACTGTAAAGTGATTTTGTGTCTTATCTTTCTTAATATCTTATTTGAAGATCTCCAACTAAGTAGCATGTTTGATAATCTATATTCTCAAACAAAGTAAGTTATTTTTCAAACTTAGCCATAATAAACCGTAGCACTAAAAATCATACATGTACACGTTTCCGTGAACATGTTACCAGGGGAGACCGACACTTTTGATATTTGTTGCTCGAATATTTGCGAATCTGTGTTTGGCGCGGAGCTTATCGGGGTTTATATGGGCTTGAGTTATTAAAAATAAGTAGAGGTGGCAAATAGGTTGGGTTGGGTCGGTTTGGGTCATGGGTCAAATGGGTTATGGGTCAAATGGATCATGGGTCAAATGGGTCATGCTTTAAGAATGAGTTGAATGGGTCAAACGGGTTAGGTCGGATTGGATCGGGTCGACTCGTTACATTTCCACTGTAATCATGCTACTATACTACTATAGTATGTTTTGTCCCTTTTTTTACGTTTTAGTATGTTTTTTACGTTTTCGCCCGTTTTCTATGTTTTTGTCCGATTTTTTACATTTTCGTCAATTTTTTTTCGTTTCGTCCGTTTTTTTACGTTTTCGTCTGGCTTTTTACGTTTTCGTCCGTATATTTAATTTTTCGTCAGTTTTTTTACGTTTTCGTCTGTTTTTACGTTTTCATCAGTTTTTTTTACGTTTTCGTCAATTTTTTTACGTTTTCGTCCGATTTTTTACGTTTTCGTCAGTTTTTTTACGTTTTCGTCCGATTTTCTACGTTTTTGTCCGATTTTTTACGTTTTCGTCAGTTTTTACACGTTTTCGTCCGTTTTTTTTACGTTTTCGTCCGTTTTTTTACATTTTCGTCTGTTTTTTACGTTTTCGTCAGTTTTTTCACGTTTTCGTCCGTTTTTTTTTACGTTTTAGTCCGTTTTTTTTTTTACGTTTTCGTCAGTTTTTTTACGTTTTCGTCCGATTTTTTACGTTTTCGTCCGTTTTTTTACGTTTTCGTCAGTTTTTTCACGTTTTCGTCTGTTTTTTTACGTTTTCGTCCGGATTTTTATGTTTTCGCCAGTTTTTTTTATGTTTTCGTCAGTTTTTTTTACATTTTCGTCAAGTTTTTTACGTTTTCGTCACTTTATTTACGTTTTCGACCGGTTTTTCCCGTTTTCGCCCGGTTTTTTCGCGTTTTCGTCCAATTTTTTCCGTTTTCGTTTGATTTTTTTCGTTTTCGTTCGGGGTTTTACGTTTTCGTAAGTTTTTTTACGTTTTCGTCAGATTTTTTACATTTGCATAAGTTTTTTAATGTTTTCGTCTACTTTTTTACGTTTTCGCCTGATTTTTCACGTTTTCTTCCGATTTTTCAAGTTTTCGTCTGTTTTTAAGTTTTCGTTGGTTTTTTTACTTTTTCGTCATTTTTAACGTTTTCTATCAATTTTGAAAACGTTAAAAAAACCGTCAAAAACGTGAAAAAACTGGCGAAAACGTAAAAAAAAACTGACGAAAACGTAAAAAAAACGGACGAAAACGTAAAAAATCGGACGAAAACGTAAAAAAACTGACGAAAACGTAAAAAAACCGGGCGAAAACGTAAAAAATCGAACGAAAACATAAAAAATCTGACGAAAACGTAAAAAAACTGACGAAAACGTGAAAAAACTGACGAAAACATAAAAAATCGGACGAAAACGTAAAAAAACTGACGAAAACGTAAAAAATCAGACGAAAACGTAAAAAAACTGACGAAAACGTAAAAAAATCTGGCGAAAATGTAAAAAATTGGACGAAAACATAAAAAAACTGACGAAAACGTAAAAAATCGGACGAAAACATAAAAAATCGGACGAAAACGTAAAAAAACTGACGAAAACGTAAAAAAACTGACGAAAACGTAAAAAATCGGACGAAAACGTAAAAAAACTGACGAAAACGTAAAAAATCGGAAAATCAGACGAAAACGTAAAAAACTGACAAAAACGTAAAAAAACTAGCGAAAACGTAAAAAAACTGGCGAAAACGTAAAGAAACTGACGAAAACGTAAAAAAAACGGACGAAAACGTGAAAAAACGGACGAAAACGTAAAAAAACTGACGAAAACGTATAAAATCAGACGAAAACGTAAAAAATAGACGAAAACGTAAAAAAACTGACGAAAACGTAAAAAATCAGACGAAAACGTAAAAAATCATAAACTTTCATAAGCCCATATCAGCTAAAATGGACTTATGCGGTCTTATAGTTAATAGAATTACTTAAATACCCTTCCAAATATATTGATTTATCACGCAAAAGATGGAGATTTATTGCAATTTAACTTCATAGTTTTTATGTGATCTTACATAATAAGTTTCAACTCTAACTAATTCATCAAACAACTTTATAAAAATGTAACCTCTAATTTACAACTTATAATATAAGCTTCAGCTTCAGCTCCAGCCCCAATCCAGCTCAGCTCATTAATTCAGAAGTTTTGACAAAAGTTATTTTTGTTAAGATAATGTCTTAGCTTGTTACAGTTTTACAAGATAATGATTCATTTGAAAATAACAAATCATCAAAAGGAATTTATAAGACATAAATATAAATCTTTTTTATGAAAAATCATTTTAACTTTAGTAACTCTAACCCATCATTTTAACTTTGGGATACCAAGTGCTTCAGATGTGGAACACTACTTGTCATTAAGTATCATATGTTTTTAAAATTTGTTTTAAACGCTATAGTAAAATTAATCCCTTGACCTCAAGTGCCTTACCACTAGACCATTAAGGGGGTGTTTGTTTCGGCTTATATAGCCAGCTTATGGCTTATTTGGTTCTGGGCTTATGTTACATAAGCTCAATTTTTGTGGCTTATTTTGAAACTTTTCGGCTTAAATATATATAAGCTTATTATGTCATAATAAGCTTATATAAGCCGAAAGGTTTCAAAATAAGCCACAAAAAGTGAGTTTACGAAACATAAGCCCAGAACCAAATAAGGCGTAAGCCGGCTATATAAGCCGAAACAAACACCCCCTAAAAATCATACATAGACCTAAAAGTAACAACAAAAACTATACACATATTATACCAAACAATAACAAAACTGAAATCAAACCAAAAATTTTAATTATTATTTCAGATCATAGCCTAAAATCATCTACCGTTTCACAAGATCCCCAAAATTATATATATATATATATATATATATATATATATATATATATATATATATATATATATATATATATATATATATATATATATATATATATATATATATAAACAAATCAATAACTTCAAATACACTTATAATCACCCTATTAAATAAGTTTAAGAAACAAATAAATTAAAACAGTGAAATAAATTGATGAAATATAAAGGATGATTGGATTTAATAAGGTTTATACCTCGTTGGTCGGCTTTGTTGTTGTACGGATGGGTTGAGGTTGTTTGTTGAAATGGTTTCGGGAGAAGAAGAACGTGGAACCTGAGTAAACCCTTTATTTGTTTGCTTTTTTTATGTATTTGGTCCCTTAAGTTTTATTGCTTTTTCACTTTTGATATTTGTTGCCTGAATATTTGCGAATCTGTGTTTGGCGCGGGGCTTATCAGATAGGGGTTTGAGTTATTAAAAATAAGTTAGCTTATAAAATAAGTTTTGTTTGTTGCATAAGATTATAGAAGCTTTTATGATCCATAAGCCTTCCAACGTCCAAGCCAGCTGAAATGGGCTCATGGAGGTTTATAGTTAGTCCAATTACTTAAATATCTTTTAAAATATTGTGATTTATCACGCAAAAGCTGAAGATATATTTGAATTTAATTCCATGTACTTTTATGTGATTTTACATTAATGACTTTTAGTTTTAACTAATTCATCAAACAACTTTATAAAAATGTAACCTCTAATTTACAACTTTTTTTTTTTTTTTTTTTTTTTGAACAAAGTTTCATTTCATTTCAAACCTCATAAATGGAGGAAGATACAACATAACAAGTTACATCGAAACATAACAAGTTAAGCCAAACAAGACATACACCAAATAGTTGAGACAGCCTACAGCAACACCATTCAAAGGTGGGGGGAATCACCCAAGTGAGCTTTGACTATTACAACCATATAAAGTGTAGCTTGACAAAAGTACACTAAGTACATAATACATACATAGAAGATAAACTAGGCATCCTTAAAGGAGCCAAACAAAAGCCTAACAGATCTAAAGTCGAACCCTACGCAGCAGCAGCCTTCGATGACGGACCAGAGAGGCAGCATCAGCAAACGGCGAGGAGGCAGTGGGCAGCGACAGATCTATAGGAAAGGATTATTATTGAAAAAAGGGAAAGTAAAAAAGGAGATCCGGACGGCCGGTCAAGACCGACCGCCGGAAATTATTTTGTAGGCGAAGCTTTGCTGGAATGGAAAACTAGTGAGAGGTTGGAGAAATTTCTAGAGAGAGAAGTAGTGGGAGATAGAGGACCTCTAATTTAATTTACAACTTATTATATAAGTTTCAGCTCCAGCTCCAGCTCCAGCTCCAATCCAGCTCAGCTCATTAATTCAGAAGTTTTGACCAAAGTTATTTTTGTTAAGATAATGTCTTAGCTTGTTTACAGTTTTACAAGACAATGATTCATTTCAAAATAACAAATCATCAAAAGGAATTTATAAAACAGAAATATAAATTTTTTGATGAAAAATCATTTTAACTTTAGTAAGTCTAACCCATCATTTTAACTTTGGGATACCAAGTGTTTGGAACACTACTTGTCATTAAGTATCATATGTTTTTAAAATTTGCCTGTGTTTGAATGTATTCTAGACTGAGCCACACTATTTGGTATCGTATAGTTAAGCCAGTTTTAATCTCAATGTAACATAGAAGACTTAATGATTATGATAGAAGACTTAATGATTATGATACTTTTGTTAATACTTGACTTTGTTTTCTTGGAAAGAAACATCTGTGTGTTGTTTGCATGTGACAATGGGCCAATCCAATAACACCACTTAGGCCCATGGGGTTGGAACTAAGTGTTAAAAACCAATGAAAGGGGTTTAGGCTTAGGAATAGATTGGTTATTTTTCAATCCTAAACGTAATTAATCTTGAACAAAATTGTAACATATTTACTCCGTAAATCTTAAAAAATAGTTTGAACCATATACATAAACTTGACAACGGAAGTGGTGCATGCAGGGAAGGTAAACCCCGTGCGTGGTGGGCATAAGGGGTCGTGATTCGTAAGGGAACCATTGAGGTGATGTTTTTGAGTTGTGCATTCCAAAAAAAAAAAGTGTAGATTGACGGGAACACCCTGACCCCATGTTATATTTTAACCTTTCAGGCTCTAAATTTCAAGAAGACTTGAATTTTGGGAGAAAACGAGCTATATACGAATGATAATTACCGATGATCAACGTCATATTAGCATCATATTTATTTCCACCAATACCCATCCGTTTTTCCGGGCAGTTAACAATCATTTTTTTTTATATATATAAAAATCGCAAATAAAAACCTCGTATGTGATTGGAACCATGAACTCCTCCATGAATGATGTCCGATGTATTGACGAATGACGAACCCCACAAGACACCACATGCTCTAACGATTTTCTTTTTCCAACAACTTATAGTTTTGTAATCAAGTTAATTCGACACTTTTCAATCTTTTATGTTTTAGTGACGTTCTTATATATGTATTTTTTAATGAACAATAATTTAAGAAAATAAAATAATGGTCTTGCTGCTAAAGTATAAAAAGGCTGCCCAATTGACGCTCTTTTTTGGAATTTGGAGTCACATGAAACCAACAAAAACACGGGTTTCTATGAAAATGCGGAATGAACTTACCGTACTCGCCAACCAACCACAGCAAAGACACGGACGGCTAAATAGCCATATGCATTTTTCTTTTATAAAGAAAATTCCGGTGCGTTTAGTTAGAGAAAAATTCTTTATTTTTTCTAAAAAAATTTATAAGAAAATAAAAAAACTAAAAACGCATTTAGTCATATTTTTTTCAACAATTTTCAAAAAAAAAAAAAAAAAATTCTTATTTTCTAAATTCTAACTAAGAAATTGAAAAACCCATTTTACAATTCTCACTTTTTTTCTTTCTTATTTTTTTTTCTCTAAAAAAAAAAAAAAAAAAAAAAAAAAAAACATACACCATTCTACCCCTAATCTCTCGTGTCATCCTCCACCGCCGATCGTCGCTGCCACCGCCCGCCATTGCCGTCACCGTCGTAATCTGAGGTATTCTTCTTATCATTTAAAAAAAAGATAAATACAACTCCAACTAAACGGGTTTTTCAAAATTCTCAACTATTCTCTAGAGAAGAAAAATCATTCCCTTCTCAATTAATTTAAAAACTGAAAAAGAGGAAAAATTTTCTACAACTAAACGGCACCTTAACTATCTTAAAGAATAAGGTGTGATGATGTTCATTTTTTGTTCATTTGCGTCTCCTTTGATGTCACATCATCTTAACATTCTCATAAGAAAACTGAGCCTTTATTATAAACCACAACAAACCTCTTCATTTAGGCATCACCACTCCTAATTTTATTTTCTTTTCATTTTCCAACTAAATTAAGACTTCTTCATTCTACAAAAGTTGTTTGTCTCCATTTGGTTCACTGCAACGAACCAACTCCAAACAAACCTAAACGGCTAAGGGTAGTAGTGTGGTGAACTTAAATGGCGAGCGACACATCATCTTCCACGTCACAACGGCTAAAACAAAAGTTTACCATACCCCATGCTCTTATAATATATACATCACAATCACAAATTTATCTCACGTGTGTTAAGCAAAACATGAACCCATAACTATTTTAGTAAATGAGTTTCTCATACAACGTGAGGTACCACTGAGACACAAGTCATTTGATACAAATCCCGCAAGTTAGTCATTCAAAAAGTTAAAAACATTGATTATAAAGAAAACATGATTGGTATAGTTGGACATGTTAAAATTTTAGACTTAAGCTAAATATGTTTAACTTACATAACTTACACGTGCGATTTAATTACATGTTTGTCTATACGAGTAAATATGTTAGAAGCCGATGTAGCAGAACAAGGATATTGTCAATGGGTTTAGGATTTACGGAGTATTTGTCAGCAACTCGAAAATGACCTATCTAGTTAAATGTATTTGACCTATCATGAACCACACTAAGGGAGGTTTTTTTTTTTTTTTTTTTTTTTTTTTTTTTTTTTTTTTTTTTTTTTTCCTTTGGATATAGAGGTTCATAAAAAGTATGGGTCACCCTTCTCTTAGTATCACTTACTGGGGAGGAATGCAATTTTCCCACTCTAGTGACACAATGTAATAGAAATTTGTGAGCCCAAAAAAAAAAAACAATATTATGCATGAAAGTGGTCATTAAGATGTTTTAAGATAAAAAAAAAAAAAAAAAAAAAAAAAAAAAAAAAAAAAAAAAAAAAGGCCTAAATAAGTCCAACTTTGTAGATTTGTTTTCGAAGTATGTTGTTAATTGCCTACATATCAAATAACTTACAATATTACAAGAATCATCACTAGAGATAAAGGATTTGCAATTATTATCACAAAATATGTGATGTTCAATGTTTAATTCACAAACAACTCTGATTTGGTCACATCAATTTTATCAAAGAAAAGAAAACTTTATCCGGTTTGTATCTGTATATCTAAGAACTCAATCCTCGTAAATTAGCCGGTCAAAAACTCGGAATATCTCGTCTGTCACATCATACATCAACCTCGTGCTTGTCAAGTTGTCTCCTACAATCCAAAACAAGAGAATTCATGTGTACCTGCATGTATGTAAAGTCTTGTATTTTAATGACTAAAATCACAAATGACAAATACCTTTTACCCCGTGACCTCTTGTTTATCACTTGGTTCTATTTTCTTTTTGTAGCTTTCTCTAATCAAATTGTTTTATCTAATCATGACCCGCTAACAAACATTTGTAAATACATAATATAGAATATTCTTCATGTTTAAATGCAATGTCTGATTAGGTTAAGTGTATGTGGAAAGCTCAAATATTTTTACAAACCTAAGTTGCAAATCTGAAATCATATACTACTACTTTTTAACGGCGAATAAATTTTGTAAAAAACCAAACTCTAGCGAGAAGCTAATGGTAACAATTACAAAGTTCGAGTACAAGCTTTAGTGGGATCAAACCATGTTAACACCACATGCGCGCCAAGCATAACTCGTTGGTTTGTCCGACTAGAAAAATTATATTTTCTTTTACTTTTTTACACTTGCATACCATGTTTCTCTTTATATGATTATGAAAAGCGGAAAAATAAATGAGACAAATTAAGAAAAAGAGTTAGTGCATGACACATATTGTACAATGATGTGAGAACATATATAGGTCAATAGAAACATTTAGTAGTAGGACATAATGATGTAAGTCTAACTAATATCGATATTTAACAAGCGTCTATATAGTCTTTAGGTTATGAGGTTGATCAGCTTTTATCTTGAGAACACACATTTAGGGCTGAACATCGGTTTAAAACCGAATCAAACCGACGGAAATCGAATATTACTGAAACTGAAAACCATTAGTATAGAGAACCGAAACCGAACCGAATATGGTCGGTTTGGTTCGGTTTTATGTCGCTTCTGTTCGGTTTATATAGTTTAAGTGTGTTTTTCTCGGTTTTGGGTTGAACCGAAACCAAAAACTGTTCGTATATAAAACCGAAACCGAACTTAATATGCTATTAGAGTTATTGAATTATTCAAACTTTGACTAGTTCATAGTCACTTAGAGCAGAATAAGTCTATAGATATTCTACACGTTATGGGTCATGTTTTCTAGTTTGAGTATGTCAAATTATTTGTGTCTTTTGAGCCTAAGTTTACTTATTTCCGTTGTAAGTCTTGCGGTGTTGCCCTGTTTAAAAGCTACTAGTCAACTGGTCAAGTCAATAAAGTATGAAAAGCAAGCAAACTAGTATCTTATCAATTTATCCAACATATGCAACAGACAAGATGACGATGCCATTTAGACAAATTTATTTCGACAGCATGCATTAAGGAAAATGTATTGTTACGTATTGTCGCCTTTATTAGTTTGACAACAATAAACACATTTGTCAAAAAATATGATGAAAATGTTGACGAGAAACCATGAAATGGTGATACAATACTAAATTGCATGTTAACTGTAAAAGTTTGAGTTTTTGAACATATAACGCATAGAAAAAGTAACAAATAGTGATGAAAAATAACAAATTTGTGATAGTACTTGCATAAAACACAAAAATAGTCATATAAAAACAATTGCTTATTATTTCTTTGAGTGAGTACAATTTATTACATCTTATACATGGTTATAGGCTTTTGTGTCATAGCATCCATATACATACGTACATTTATTTGAGAAGATAAATATAAACAAGAAAATACACAATAACACCCTATAGAGAGGTTATGTCATCTTGTATCTTCGTATACAATCTTTAGTGATGTATGATCGACCTAACAATAGTGTGGTAACACATGCTCGGTATCAACCTTTTTGACCTCGCTGTTGTCGTAAAACCATTCACCAACTCCATCCGCCATGGTCTGCAAACAACGATATGATATTAGTTTCTTGCGACAAATTATATATCATTAGCCAACGTGAAAGATGTAACATAGTAACATTTTACCTTATCATCCAACTTCGATGCAGGATTTCCATACCATGCTGATTGAGTTTCGGATTGGCAATGAGTCCAGCAAGTGTTGATAAACATTCCTCTGGATGTACTATTGGAAACGGGTGAAAGCGTTCCTAGAAAGTCTGACCGAAATTCTGTATGTAGCACAAACGATAAAAACAAAGCTTTAGTGACATTCAAATTGAGAGAACCTAGCAAGCTAAGGTTTGCTTGATCAAATATAGTGAAACAATTTTAAGTTCAGATGCTTAATTGGTACCTTCCAATCTTTTGAGTTGGGTTGTCGAGCATTGACTCAAATCATTCTTGCACGCGGTATATTCACCATTGGGGTCAGCTTCATATGATGCCAAAATGTTGGATACCTTAATAGAAGTTTCATTATGTCCAATAAGTTTGATGTGAAACGATATATTATGATAGCATCTTATGAAATATGGATATAGTACTAACCTGCCATGTATCGTAGGCCGAGTTCATAATGAATACGGGAGTCTTAATATATTGTATAGCGTACTGAGGGAAGAAACACTGCATTTCAAATCAAAATTTTGACTAATTAGTATGTCTCTACGCCAATTATGCTATCACGAATGTGAAAAATGACCGAATTAATGGTAGGTGCTCTTACCAAACTTGGTTTCATACTAGATGTACACCCGGAAGGTAAATGGTTTGCAGATCCCTACAACAAATAGCAAATCAGTTTTTTTGTTCATATACAATACTTGCACTCATTGTATCACAAGGGAAAGAGTAGAGCGTACATGTAATGTAACGACTTTGTCGTAGTATTGTTCAAAATGATATTCCCCGGACACATCTTTCCTGTTGACATTTAGCATGAGATGAATTTCCAACATTTGCATTACACTCTTGTTCATGTGTTACAATGAAACAATTATATGTGTTGTGAAACTAGCTCTTTTCTTTTTAGTCTGTTAAAACATGTGTGTGTGTGAGATTTAGAAATAAAACACAATAGCTTACGCATGAGCAAAATAACCGCCATCCGGAACACATTTTACTCTAGTACTTGATGGAAAGTATCCCCGAAACCTGTCACAATTTAGTATCGCAGCCAATCCACCAGCCGAGCACCCAGAGAGAACAGCCTATATATTGATATATGTTATGTTAGATTCATTAATTAACAAGACATTATAACATTTATTTAACACACTTGATCGATTTTGGCAACTATTGATTGTGAACAGAAAGATGGAGAGGGATATGGTACATTTTTTGCATTGTCCATTCCAAGCCCCATGAGCTCGTCAAGGATAGCATTGAAGACCCGTGCGCCTCTAAAGTAAAGGTTATTTGTCTGCATACAAATAGTAACAAATCAAAATTTAGATATGCTATCTATGTTTATTTAAAATGAATAATTAAGATGTTGTAATTAACTTACGGAATCAACTTCTTCCACATCTCCGGTAAATGATGACCCGTCACAGTATCTCATGATAACCCTATTCCAATTATGGAAATCTGAAAATAAAAAGTTGTTATTGACATTAAAAATACAATTTAGCTTTAAAACGGAGTACTAAATTTGATTTTCAGGTTCCGTAGTGCATTTTTTCTTTAAAATTTGGCAAAAAACGAGCTACCATATAAATAAAGTGATGAAGTAAATAGTATGTTCTTACAAGGATTTTGATCTTCTTGATTGCTCAAAATCCCGGAAAAGTACAATTCTGGCATCAATTTAGATGATCCTAATCCGTTAGCCATAGTTTTCCTGTAAACGCAATCTTCTACCGAGTGGCACCATCCTCCTCCCTGAATTAATCAATATATCACATGTAAAACTTGTATGGTCTATAGTAGATATGAATATACTAATATATATCTAATGTGTAAAACATGTGTAACTTAATTCATTTAGGCATTATTGACACTCCATATGTCAATGTGTATAACATATTTTCTAAAAATAGAAAGTTGCGACAACTTAAACAAACCTGTATATGAACCAGCCAATTGTTGGCACCATCTCCTGACCCTTTATCGAACTGGTACGCAGGTGGGCTTCCATCCAAACAAACTGCGCCAACAACAAAAATCATCACTTTAATTTCTTATACTAAACATATACAAGTATACAACTTGCTTCATACCAAAAACAAATGTACGTAAGCTCAATGAAAAGACGCGTACCTGCTCCTTTGTCCACAGCACTCTCAATAACAGATATCCCTCCTTCTGAACTTTCTATTAATAGAAACATCATTATGCATACTATTACTATCCATTTAAGCCACTCTTTAGGTCTTGATATAACCATTTTTTTGTGTATTGAGAAAGATTTGAGCTAAAATATACTACAATATCTTAGGATACGTGTGTGTGTTTTCTGAAACTCAACAAAGTTGTCAAATGTTTTTGAGACAACAAAGGATGATGGGTCAAGTAATATGGTATATGGAGGTATTATAGAGAACTAGAAATGTGTAACTTTTGTTTATGGTCCCTATATTATGAACTAGTGAATATGTGACCCTTGAGTTTTGATATATAAAACCAACAAACACGGGTTTCTATGAAAATGCGGAATGAACTTACCGTACTCGCCAACCAACCACAACATAGACACGGACGGCTAAATATCCATTTGCATTTTACTTTTATAAAGAAAATTATGGGGCGTGTAGTGTAGTTGGTGAAAAGTATCTCATTTTTTAATAAATTTTTCATGTGAAGATGCAAAAATTAAAAATCCGTTTAGTTACACTTAAAAAAAAAAAAAAAAAAAAAAAAAAAAAAAAAAAAAAATTAAATGAAATTCTTATTTTTTAAATTATCATTTTCACTTTTTTCTTTCTCAACTTAATAAAAAAAAAAAAAAAAAAAAAAAAAAAAAAACGTACACCATTCTATCCCAAATCTCTCGTGTCATCCTCTACCGTCGACTGTCGCCGCCACCGCCCGCCGTTGCCGCAACCGTTGCAATTTGAGGTAATCTTCTTATCATTTTTTAATAAAGGAAAATATAACTCCAACTCAACGAGTTTTCAAAATTCTCAACTCTTCTCCAGAGAAGAAAAACCATTCTCATCTCAAGGAATTTAGAAACGGTAAAAAAGGAAAAAATTTCTACAACTAAACGGCACCTTAACTATCTTAGAGAATAAGGTGTGATAAAGTTCATTTTTTGTTAATTTGATTCTCATTTGGTGTCACATCATCTTAACACTCCCATATTAAAACCGCCCATCTATCATAAACCACAACAAAAAATTTAATTTACGCCCCACACTCACAATTTTATTTTCTTTTTCATTTTCCAACTAAATTAAAACCTCTTCATTCCGCAAAAGTTGTTTGTCTTCATTTGGTTCACTGCAACGAACCAACTCCAAACGAACCTAAACGGCTAAGGGTTGTGGTGTGGTGAACTTAAACGGCGAGCGACACATCATTTTCCACGTCACAACCGCCTAAAACAAAAGTTTACCATACCACATGCTCTTATAATATATACATCACAATCACAAATTTATCTCGTGTGTCTTAAGCAAAACATGAACCCATAACTATTTTAGTAAATGAGCTTCTCATACAATGGAGGTACCACTGAGACACAAGTCATTTGATATAAATCCCGCAAGTTAGTCATTCAAAAAGTTAAAAACAGTGATTATAAAGAAAACATGATTGGTATAGTTGGACATGTTTAAAATTTTAGACTTAAGCTAAATATGTTTAGCTTACTTAACTTACACGTGCGATTTAATTACATGTTTGTCTATACGAGTAAATATGTTGGAAGCCGATGTAGCAGAACAAGGATATTGTCAACTAGCTTATAGACCCGTGAAATTCACGGGATTTTAGAGTATTTTTGAATAAGAAAACGTAAGTACGTGAATAAAGTAAGAAATAATAAAGAACGCAAACGATGTGAAATTTTCTTTTAACACAACAATAAAGTTATAAGTGACTGAAAGCATAAAATACAATGGTTATAAATATCTGTATAATAAACGTTGATTGCTCTTGATCTACAATATGTTTGTCTTGAGAAGCAAAATGGATGTAGTGACCATTCTAAAACTTGAAGAAAAGTTCCTTTCCGTCAACACCTAATAAGTATACAAAAAAATGTAAGTGATAGAATTTTTTGGATTTATAATAATTGTAAATAAGAAAAATAAAAAAACATTTACTATGTATAATGTACATACCTATTGATCGTTTGATCATAGACCTTGAAAAGCTTCTTCATATACAACATTTATAGTAGTATTTGATAGGTTACCATCGGCATCTGAAACAACAACCTTCTAACTTTTTTTGCTTTTGACACTTGAAAGAGCCACATACAGCTGTCCATGTGTGAATACAGGACGTGGAAGATACAATCCGACTTTTGAAAGCGATTGCCCTTGTCTCTTGTTTATTGTCATGGCGAATGACACAGAAATGGGATATTGTTTCCTAACGATCTTTAGAGGTAAACGTTTATCAGATAGAGTAATTCTCAATCGTGGTATGATAATCATAAAACCTGAAGTACATGTTAGAATATTATGACCTCCAAGTAAAAATACAGAATATGATGAACCTTTGATTCTAATTCCAATCAACACCAACCTGGAATAGTGAGAGGTCATATGACCTGTTTAAATTAAGTCGTTAGGTCGTTATACTTAAACCGAACACATATAATTACGTGAAGGCTAGAATAACATTGAAGAACATATTGCTAAAGTAATAATTTCAGCCCATTTTGTGATGAATACATTGATATAGCTTAGTAAATCTGTGGAATCATGGGAATTTTTGAAAAAATTATTCATTAAGTAGATAAATAATTTGGTTTGTAACTATTACTGTAAGAAAATAAACGTACACATGTCATCTGTATCAATTGGTAGATAGTCTTAAAATGGAAAGCTATGTGACCGACGTTAAACACTTAAGTAGTCCATGTGTATTTCGTGAACAGCTAACATGTTGATAACGTGAGTTGATTTGATTGTGTCAACACTAAGATCTGTGAATACTAAAATCATCATCATCCAAAACCACATAATGAATCAAATATTATATTGGAGAAAAAGGTAAGTGGCCATTTGCATCGGATAAAGAATCCATGGGAACATCACGGACGGATACACTTAAGAGTGGGATCTGGAGCATCATCTTGCTTCCACATGATCCATATGACACCCGTTTTTAGACCTACAACATGTTTGCCGCCCATTTAAAATATGCTCGAGCCGGGTCTCCAAGTTCATACTCCATTGATCGATATTCATTATCAATCTGTCAGAATCAAGATTAACTACATTAGTCGTTAGAAGCGTATACAAATGCTTACATCCTCATAAATTTTGTTTTGCACGAAGTATTTGAATAAAAGGTTTCAGAAGATTTGAATGCATTAGAATAGCCTATGGATGACTTTCAACCCATAGACTCATCATCTTTTAGGCTAACATTTTTATTTATGTTGACCTGGTTGAGATCAAACACAACTTGAATCTACAAAGTCATAATTGAATGGGTTTAAAACAACACCTCTTGCATCAAGCAATAAGATATAAAATGCACACCTGTGTGTAAGTAGCTGAATTTTAAGGCGGTTCATACACATTTTCGTTGCAACATTCTTGAAAATAATCAATAAAAAAAGTTTATTTAATTGAACCACTATGCAAGATGATAAAAAGTAATCACCGAGAAATAATTACATACCCATTATATGGTTACTTACATTGTCCTAACCAAATCTTAACGCACACATCTTTGAGGAACACGCAACTCGACTCTTGAAATTCTGCTTTTAATATTATTACTAAACACTTGTTTCAATGCATCATGAAATGAAGTCAAAAACACATGTACGCCTTCTCCATCACCTTCACTATCAGATGTTTAACCTTTTCTTCTATGAGGTGACCCGTGCAATAGCAAATCCAGTGAATCTATAATATTTCATATTCCACATAGCTTCATTGGCAGAGGTATGACTGAGCGGGCTAAGGAATGGATAATAACAGGTTACATTGAGTATGGGTCAAAAGGAGTTGAGTCAAGCTGTTGGTAAGAACACTTTTTTTTGTCATGAATTTTAAGCTATTAAAAAGAATAAGATTGCGACTTTGTCCCATATGAGTTTTTTTTTCTTTTCTCTCTCTCTCTCTCTCTCTCTCTCTCTCTCTCTCTCTCTCCATTTAACCCATTAAGGATTTGTACCCTATATTTACCCAGTTAAAAAAATGTTTTCAATGTGCAACCCTTAATAGCAAAAAATGAAGGTTCAAAGTAAGAAAATTTTCATTTAAAACAAATGATCTATTTATTGAAATAATGTGATTAATTACCAAAAGGAGTCCGAAATTAATTGCATTTAAATCATAACTTACAGTTTGACCCAAGTTAAGCAACCTCGTTGACCCAAATTCGTTTCCATCTCTCATGGTTTTCTTTATCTGTCTTATTTCTTTGTTTCTGAAAAAAAAAAAAAAAAAAAAAAAAAAAAAAAAAAAAAAAAAAATCCTAAAATGTTACCAGATCATCTAACCTCTATATCTGGCTAATGGCGAATAATACACGTGAGTCATCAGTTATGAGACACATGAGTCAGGAGTTTTTTATTGCAATAATGGTTTGGGCTCGTAACCACAGTAAGCACATGATAGTGCTAACACACTCTAAATGTTCCTTCTTTTTAGTTGTGAATGTGGAAAAGAAATGCATACTTTTATGTTGGACCTATATAATAGTTATATATATGGGTACAGTTCGAAAAAATTTAACACGTTTGTGTGTCGGCTGGAAAAGATTGTGTGACCCATTTTAGACAGAAGATAGGTTTAAAGAGGCCCATTCATATAATCACCCTTGTCCACCACTGACCAGCCTTAAACAACTCTTGATCCTAGTAACTGAGATCACTAACTTCACCAACCAATTCACCATTAAAGCTTGTAGAAAGCAGTTTCATGATTAAGGTCACCTAAAATGAACAAACATATTGAATGTACACATTGAACTTAATACTACTGAACACGCTGACCTTAATAATACTGAACCAACGTAATAGTACTTGTTCTTAATATTTATATCATATAAAAAAGCACAAACACAATATTTGTTCTTCACAAAGAAAAGAAAAAACTGTGCATTTTTAGTTTAGAACAGATGATATATCTCTTGAAATAATGTGATTAATTACCATCTAATTAGCTCCTTATCGGAAAATGGATTCATTTTACCATAAAATGTTTCACCAATGATGAATGAAGCGTTACCTCCTGAGTGAAGATATGATATCTATAGGTGCTCCCAACTTGGTACTTTGTTCAAGCCTTATCTAGTTCGAGTGCTAGTTGATAGCTATCCTGTAAAAACAGAGCCAAAATTTGTTCAATTGTATTCAAAAGGAGTCCTAATTTACTTTCATTTAAATCATAACTTACATTTTGACCTCAATAGGCATGTAACCTCGTTGACCCAAGTTAGGTAACCTCGTTGACCCAAAGTCATTTCCATCTTTCAAATGTGCATAGCATGTGGGTCCTATAACACATCATAAGCTTGCGTTTCTCCATGGCTTTTCTCCTTTTTACATTTCTTGTCATTCCACTGCAGCCTTGATGTTGGTGAAGCCATTGAAGCCTTGCTGCTGCTAACGCCATTGCAGTCTAAACTAAACCTCACAAATTAGTAGATAATAGTTAAAAAAAAAGAAACTGTAAATACTAATAGTCTAAGCCACAATCACTTGTTCAACGGTCTAACATACAATAGCCCCTACTTTAATAACGCGGAACTTACAATTTCAGAACCCATGAGGCTCGATAATAAACAATTTTTTACATGTAATCCTATACAGGATACTGTTCCTTTTCAGTTCCAAACAACAGCTAATCTAATAATAAGCAGTTTTTTGTGCAATCCTAAACACAACCTAATATAATACTCGTAATAAGCAATTTACTAAGTCAAAAAATTGTCAACCACTAACAGAATATATACCTCCAAAACTTCTATTTTAAATTAGAGAGATTTGTTGCAGATGCTTTAAATTTGTTTGACTGCTATGCATTCTGATACATTATTCCTGCAATACAAAACCAAACATATTGTATTATCATGAACAAAGTTAACATACAAACTAAAAGAAAACAATCAAATATATATATATATATATATATATATATATATATATATATATATATATATATATATATATATATATATATATATATATATGATGAGCTTCGGTCCTTCAGTCTCAACATTCACATCGGAAAATTACCAATGCATCTTGCCGGTCATCATGGCCCCCACTGCAAACACACATGTATCAGATACACAGTTTGAATAAGCCATTTTGAACACCCTCAGAACACGCAAAAAACATATACAAATAACCAATCCCAAACACCCCACTTTCATAAACTTTTTTACTATCTCATAACAACAACAACAACGGATGCTAAAAACAAATCCCAAACACTCCTTTCTCAAAAAAAATCTCTTACTTTCTCATAACAATAGCATACTTATATATACAGATGAAAACTTTAACCCAAAACTAATCATGAAAAATCAAAAAATAAAAAACTAACAAACGAAAAATAAATGTAATCATATTAGATAATCAACTACAGTTGATAAATACTTACCAAAAGATAATTGTAGAGAAAGAATCGCCCGAGATCATATTTGTGGCATGGCAGTATGAATATGTGATAGACTCTTATGAGACATCAATACTATTTTGTATCCCTGCGATACACAACACCAACTTCAAGTTATAAGTTTATCTAAAGAATCTGTGAAAAACTAGAAGGGGGGTTGAATAGTTTTACGTCTTTTTAATTTGTTATAAAAGATAGTTTTAGCGTTTTCTTAGTTTTTAAAACTTAGATTCGATAATATGTGATCTTAAGTCTTGCACAATATAAACAACTATCAATAAATAAGATCTAACAATGATAAGTAATGAAATAAATAAGAGATGGAAAGATCGAACCACGAGACAAGAGATTTATAGTGGTTCGGCTACAAGGACACCTTCCTTGCCCTACTCCACTCCCCGAGCACCTAACTCGAGAGTTTTCTTCACTATATCAACAAGCTCCCTTATGGCGGAGAAAACCTTACACACCAATATACACACCACAACTTCTTCACAACTTCTACACAACTTCTTCAAATCAATCTACTTCTCAACTAACTACTCCACGCCTATCTTCTTCACACCAATTCACTTCACAACTAACTACTCCACACCTAGCTTCTTCACTACAATCTAATCCCTAATTTTTCTTCTTCACACCAAACAACTAACTAATCACACAATCTATATATCTAGCACAACTATCTACAATCAAATATTCACAACAATCTTCACAAAGAATAATGTAAATAATCTTGATGATGCACCAACAACTTGGATGTGGAGGTCACAACAAGTTGTAATACTTCTTGTCTTGGGGGATAGAAGTATTCTTCTCTTGCACTTGAGAGGTTGAAGTTTGAATCACTTTGAAACAAAGAATTATGCACTTATGATCAAAGGATTAAGAGAATAGAAATGTGGATCTAGAACAGAAAGTTTAGGAGTGCAAAAGGTGAGAAAATTCTGAGGAATGAACCAGTATTTATAGGGGAGAAAAATAATGTTCTGGAGCGTGGCCGGTCCCCTTAATGATTAAGGGGGCCGCCTAAGGAATTAAGGGGGCCGCCCCTTCAGAACGTTGGTTTTTCTTGTCTTTTAGTGGGGAATATTTTTCTGGATAAAATTTGCCATTTTTGGTTGAAAATTTGAAATCATATATTTATAATGAATTAAACATATTCTTTTAATTCCAAAAGTAATTTTGTAAAAGATATAAGATGTTTAATACATTTTATAAAAATTCTAGTGATTAGAAAAATTTCCTTTGATCATGAAATGCAATAAACCCTTTGTTTATTCATACCTTAAGTGATATGGAAGCAAAGACAAATATTAAGCACTAAAAACTTGTTTACGTCATAAGTTTTAGATTAATGAGTTTATGCTTTGTAATTATCAAAACATAGAGACATTGTTAATATGCTAACAATGTTTTAAGACATTATTTATGTCAACAATCTCTCCCTTCTTGATGATTACAAAACCTTAAACTCATTACGTCTAAAATTTAATTTTTAGACAAGTATTATTAGAGTTTAACATTCTCTGCTCCCCCTTTTTGTAAAATCAAAAAGGTTAGTACTCCCCTTTGATGTATGCTCCCCCTCATTTGAGAGCACCAAGGAAATGAGCTATGGAAATCTTGGCTACACAAAATATTAGAAGAGAACAAGGCACATATACATGCAAAGCAATAATTATGCAAATAAAAATAGATTCATTCAAGCATCATAGAAAGCATTACAACATTTAATATGCTTAAGGCATATTGAACAAAATAAAACAAAAGAAAAGACATAGTCCTATATTGCCTAAAAGAGCACTTGGACTTACTTGCAACCCATGGTTGATTATTTTATTTGCTTGAAGGATAACATAAGCCTAAAGCTTAGTTGTTAGATGGAGAAGGATATTGATGAGACGAAAAATGATCCGCTTTTAGGGGGTCATTTAAGCCCGAATTCGAATTTATTTGATCAAATATTGCCCTAAATCGTTCCTTTTGTGATTTTAGGTACTTTGGGAGTGAAATCTGGAAAAGGAAGCAATTCGGACGTTTTTGGAGCATAAAAGTGAAAAAAACGCCAAAGTCTTAATTTTCCATGCTGGGAACAGTAGGTGACGGCGTCAAGAGCAACTCCTTGACGGCGTCAGGAGCAAAATTCCATGACGGTCCAGTAGAGATTTGACGGCGTCATGAAGGTAGGGCGTCAAGAGTAAAAAGTCATGACGGCCTGAAAATGATTAATACTTGACGGCGTCAAATGTAGATCAAGGCAGTCCGAGAAGAGTTTTGGCGGCGAGGTGACGGCGTCACCTAATTGGTCTTGACGCCGTCAGACCCATTTTTCTATATATAGTTTTCTAATTTTTCACATTTAAAGAGAGAAGTTTTGGGAGAAACCCTAAGTACGATTTTGGTATAACTTTACAGGTTTTTCAAGGGTTCCAACCCCTTGATACCTTGCATGTTTAATCAAGATAAGTGTTCTTTTAATTCAATCAATATGTCTATGTGTTGGTTGTCTATATCTTGTTCTTATCTTAATTCCATCAGGCTAGGCTAGATCTATCTTGTGTTTGCTTAGATCTAATGAAACCTAGATGTTGATTATGTGTTGATTACTTGTTTATTCTTGTCTTGGATGAATGATTTATATGTTAGGCTTAAGAAAACTGGCAGATCTCCAATTGGTAACATGCTTGAACGTCTTAAGAAACATGAACCGACGCGCACTAGGTCTTTATTGGTTGTATTTAATGCATGAGCCACTGTTTACAATCCCTATAGTTGTGCTGGGCATGGTGTAGGAGGAGATAAGAGCTCATAGAATTGGGGAGTTAAGTGTGCCACCCCATGAATGGTATTAAGGAATACGATCCGTCATCCATACAATTATAACAAGTAATTAACGTGTAAAAGATGTCTAGGGAGTAGTGAAATCTAAGTAAACACATTTTCTCCAATTACTGCTCACAACTTTAGTATAATTAGTTTATTTTCATTTTTAGTATTTTATTTTGATTGCATCTTAGTATTGGGTTAGTTGATTAGCAACTAATTCCGCCTAAATCCTTCAAACCCGAGAATTTAACTTGCTTTTCATAAAACATAAAAATACAAAAAGAATCTTCCCTCATCTTTAGAACTAGTATTTAGGTTTTCTAATCCTAGCGACACTATTCCTAGCTGAACGATCAATCCCCCGGTACTTGTCACTATACTATACTACAACGATCAGGTACACTGCCTGGTGGGGGTTGTAAGCTTCTCAAGATCTCTTGAGAGGTAAAGCCTGGTGCGATTCTCACGTATCAAGTTTTTGGCGCCATTGCCGGGGAATAGTTATTGTCTAGGTTAGAATTTCTTTTTATTAGGTCTACTTGCTAGATTCCTTTCTAGTAAGATTTTATTTTTATTTTTAGGTTTTCTTTAGTCTATCTTATTTCTTTGTGCCTTTGTTCGTAACCACCCAACATCATGGACAACGGGAACATCTTTAAACCCGTCATCCCACCACAACAAAACCCACCATTAGAACCCCTTAGGCCCCGAACCTTAGGAGAGTATTCCCGACCTAGCCACCAAGGCTACCGAAACACCATTGAGCTCACCAGAGCCAATGTGACCCCCTTGCGATCCGACGCCATCCGGTTGGTGCAAAGCGGATGTGCATTCCATGGACTTCGTTCCGAAGATCCAAACCAACATCTTAAGGACTTCCTCAAAATCGTAGATTCCATAGACCTAGATGTTGCAACTAGAGAGACTACCCGTTTATGCCTATTCCAATTCTCTCTACGGGATCAAGCTAGTCAATGGCTTGAGCGTTTACCCGCGGGATCCATCACCACATGGGATGATCTCACCACTCGTTTCCTTGCTCAATTTTTCCCACCGGGGAGAACTACTAAGCTTAGGAATGACATCTTGATGTTCCAACAACGTCAAAATGAATCTCTTTATGAAGCATGGACTCGTTTCAAGGACTTACTCCAAAAAGTCCCTCATCATGGCATAGATCTTTGGCTCCAAGTCCAAATCTTTTATGACCATATCGATCTCTCCACGAGGCGAGCCATTGACCAATCGGCCGGTGGTAAGCTATGTGATCTAAGTGCGGAACAATCATGGGAACACATAGAAGATCTTGCTCTCTATGACAACGAAAGTTGGAATGATCCCCGTGACTTGAACAAAACGGTCAAGGCAGTATCTTTGCCTTCGAACAATTCTAGCACTCCCGACCGTAGGATCATGGAACTTGAGGACCAAGTCAAGTTTCTCATGAAATCTTACGAAGCTCCTAAGCCTTCAAGCCAAGTGAACAAAATCACTTCTTCATGCGAATTATGTAGTGGTCCCCATGACACTCGTGATTGTGTGGAACTCCCCGGAACAGCTTTTGCGGACTACGCATCCACGCGTACCGACGAAGCGGGAGATAAGTGGTACACTTTCAAGCCCGAGCCAAACACTTACGGTGATTCATACAAACCCTCTTGGAAAAATCACCCAAACCTTAGGTGGAAACAAAATCAACCCAATTCTTCCAATCCGCCTAATCGTTACCATCCAAACGGTCCACCATCCAACCGTACTTTCAACAACAATCCTTCTAACAACTATGGTAGTACCAACAATCTTGAAGGGTTGATGTCAAAGTTCATGGCATCTCAAGAAGCTCGCATATCTAAGTTTGAAGCCGATTTCAAACAAAAGCAAAGCGAGATGACCACTCGAATTGACGCATTGTTGAAAGTTCTCAATGACCGAGAAATGGGAGCACTCCCAAGCGACACGGTCAAGAATCCGAAACTAACCGTTAATTCCATATCCTCAGTTTCGTCACCCACTTCGTGTCCACAATACTACTCGGTTAAATCCACGAGCACGTGTTTCAAACAAAACCAAGTTCTCCAAAAAGACCAATCAAATAAAACGCCCACTATAGAGCCGGTCAAAAGCATAGTTGAAACACCTCTTACGCAAGACCTTGACGATGAATTCAAAGAACTTCATCTTGAACGCCCCGTCATTGATGTCTTAGCGCGTGCTCCTTACTATAGTGCCCTCCTAGAAAAATATGAGAAGTTTAAACTAGGTAAAAATGGGACCGCCTTCGTTCAAAACAAGTTACCTAAAAAGCTTGATGATCCGGGTATATTTGTTTTGCCTTGTAAGATAGGAAGATCCGAAGCTTTCGACACACTAGCCGATTTAGGGTCAAGCCTCAACCTGATTCCCTTATCCTTATTCACCACTCTTAAGCTAGGAAAGTTAGAGGAAACGGAGGTATTGATAGGGCTAGCGGATGGGAGTATTGCCCACCCGGTCGGAATGATTAAGGATGTAGTTGTTCACGTAGGAAAGTTAACTATATTAGCGGATTTTCACGTCCTAGACATGGTTAGTGACACTACATGCCCATTATTGGTAGGAAGAGGATTTTTAGCAACCGCTAGTGCCATGATAGATTGCAAGGAATCCAAGATAACGGTAGGTGAAGGCGATACTTGGTCGGTGTATGATGTTAAGAAGCATAGTTATGATTGTGATGATGAACCAACACCGCATTGGGTAGAGATGAATAGGAGACCATCTAGATATGGACCTTGGATAGAAAGGAACTTTATAGGACCTCAATGCCCATTTTATCTAGAAAAAGATTTCATCGAAAAGACACATTCGGTAGAACAACTCATAGCTAGAGACGAAGAGCTAGACCCCTTTGAGGACCCCTTAGTCTTTAGGAAGATGATTGAGTTCTTAAGCGTAATGCCCATCAACATAGAAAGGAATAAATGGAAAAGAGAGGGAGACAAGTGTAAATGGAGGTGGGACAAGCCACCCAAAGAAGGTGACAGATCATGGCATATGAGAATGACTTTGTATGATCCGGATGGAGAAAAGTTTGAAAGGTCATACCATACTAAGGAAACCGATAGGAAGTTGAAACCTAAGTTTGATCCCAAAGATGTCCTCAATGAGGAACTCACCCGTATAACGTAGTAGCCCATGACCTTGAGTCTAGCTACAAGACTCGTAAATAAAGAAAAGCGCTTCTTGGGAGGCAACCAATGTTTTGTGTGATTTTATTTGTTTGTTTGTTATTTGCTTCCGTATGCGTGCTTTATTTTTATTGTTGGTAGATCATGTTTCTCAATTAAAAAAGTGGAAATACTTTTACTTTGTTGTTTTGGCCTAGTCTTAACTCCACCTAAAAGTATTTTTGCAAAAGATAAGTGTAAGGGGAAACCCCAAATATGTTTTTAAGAAACAAACCGATCATGATTCTCCACAATATTAAATGAACATGTATATTCGTACTTGTTAGAGTCAAATGCTTGTATTGAGTCATAATGAAGTTTTGCAGGATTTTCCAGGAAGTAGGACCAAGTTTTTTCAGAAATTTTCCGGAAACTTAACATAAGAATTTCTGCAGGTCAATTCTGACGGCGTCAGGAGTTTACTCTTGATGGCGTCAGGTGTAAAAATCTGGAAATTTTACCGGTTTTGTTTTTCTAACGGAGTCTTATGGTTTTTGTGAATTATTAAGTTTTATAATCTCCAGGAGATCTGCAAACTTCATTCCACAAGCATTATATCTTATCTTGTTTTCTAGGATTTAGTAACTTATATAGGATGCCGCCGATTTTACGCGAGGTTGTCTTGTCCATTTTGTCAGGTTTTACAGGTTATGTATGACAATAAGATGATTTATATTCTGGAAGGGAAGCTTTGATTGTTCATTTTCTTGGAGGAAGATTTAACCTGGCCACCTATTATCCATACCAAGCGAATCAGGGGAGTATTTGATTTCATTCTCTTTACTTTTTCACTTTTACATTCTTTACTTGAACATTGGGGACAATGTTCATCTTAAGTGTAAGGGGAGGGTAAAAAGATGATACCTTACATATGCACTTTCGCTTGAGTTTGTTTTGTTTAATGGTAGATGTGTAATAAAACTATGAGAAATACTTGTTAGTGTAATTTTAGCGCCAAATTTAAAATTTTTTACAACATTTAGGAATGAAACTTTAGCCATAGCAAGCGTCTCATGGATAGGAGATTGTATGACTAGCACATAACCGTATATTCAGAAAAATTTTCCACCCAAATATGTGAGGTTCGCCTTTAGATTTGATAGGAAAAGCATTCATTATTAGTGCTTATGAGTGTACCGGTAGCATTTAGATTCTAGAACTTGCGTTAGTGATGCATCCCGAGACCGCTAGTGAGACTACATTCGTGTAGTAGGATTTACTACATGATAAGAGGCATTAGGATCACCCTTGTGTTAAACTCGTATCATAATTACTTGACCATTTAAGTCATATTACTTGGCTAGTTAAGTCAACTAATTTTTCCCACACCCTTAGCGTTGTACTCATTTTTAGTACACGAAACCCCTAGTACACCCCTCCGAGCCTATCTTTTCGTTTCTAACTTTAAGCATTTTACTTAAAGGAAGAATTTGTTACACCCCACTTAAATGTACAACCAAATCGCCTTAGCCTTCCGTGTATGCGCTCATTTTTAGTGCATTATTGTTATTTGTTAAACCCTAAGTTAACTTTCTAATTGATTACATGGTTGCTAAGTCGAGTCATATCCTTGTACATATTGTTTTGGGACGATTGGGACTCATGGGTAAGTACTTATTTTATGGAGTAATGGGGAAGAACATCATTTATTACCCCCATATGTACGTTAATCTTAAAAGTGCTCCAAGTGTTTTGATTTTCTTAATTCGAGTCATTAGATTAGTTTATTGTAAAGTATGTAAAGATTCAAGTGTAAGGGGAATATTCATTCCCTATGATGTATTATTTTGGATGATAGGGTAAGAGTGTATGCAAAAAAAAAAAAAAAAAAAAAAAAAAAAAAAAAAATAGAAAAGAAAAAAAGAAGAGAAAAAAACATACGGACTACCATCCCGTTTCATTCTATGTTCATTTTATGTTTTTGTTATTTTTCATTTATTAGCTTAAGTCGAGTCTAGTCTTGGCTTAGCAACGCCATATTGTACATGTAATTAACCAAGATTGTTAACTCGCCACCAGTAAAACTTCCTTTATCCAACAAAACCGTGTATTTCATATCCCTACACCTAACGTTACAACCCTTTAAAAGACCTCTTTGATAGTTTATCCTAGGTACTTACGCCATGTGGTGGAGGTTTGATCCTTTCCCAAGCCTATGGTAATCTATTTTGCTATGACAGGTAGTGAGAGATGTTTTTCATTTCCATATTGTAATTTACGCTTTATTACACCCGAGAGATGTGAGTATCTAAACACAATTTGTGAGGTGCTTGTGTATAACCTCCGTGCTTGTCTATTGGTCTTTAGTGGAACGATTATTTGTTGTAATTACTTTTATATTAGTGTTAAATGACCCCTAACTTGTCTTTTGAGTAGAATAAAAGCGCATTTGCTTGAGGACAAGCAAATCTCAAGTGTAAGGGTATATGATGAGGCGAAAAATGATCCGTTTTTAGGGGGTCATTTAAGCCCGAATTCGAATTTATTTGATCAAATATTGCCCTAAATCGTTCCTTTTGTGATTTTAGGTACTTTGGGAGTGAAATCTGGAAAAGGAAGCAATTCGGACGTTTTTGGAGCATAAAAGTGAAGAAAACGCCAAAGTCTTAATTTTCCATGCTGGAAACAGTAGGTGACGGCGTCAAGAGCAACTCCTTGACGGCGTCAGGAGCAAAATTCCATGACGGTCCAGTAGAGATTTGACGGCGTCATGAAGGTAGGGCGTCAAGAGTAAAAAGTCATGACGGCCTGAAAATGATTAATACTTGACGGCGTCAAATGTAGATCAAGGCAGTCCGAGAAGAGTTTTGGCGGCGAGGTGACGGCGTCACCTAATTGGTCTTGACGCCGTCAGACCCATTTTTCTATATATAGTTTTCTAATTTTTCACATTTAAAGAGAGAAGTTTTGGGAGAAACCCTAAGTACGATTTTGGTATAACTTTACAGGTTTTTCAAGGGTTCCAACCCCTTGATACCTTGCATGTTTAATCAAGATAAGTGTTCTTTTAATTCAATCAATATGTCTATGTGTTGGTTGTCTATATCTTGTTCTTATCTTAATTCCATCAGGCTAGGCTAGATCTATCTTGTGTTTGCTTAGATCTAATGAAACCTAGATGTTGATTATGTGTTGATTACTTGTTTATTCTTGTCTTGGATGAATGATTTATATGTTAGGCTTAAGAAAACTGGCAGATCTCCAATTGGTAACATGCTTGAACGTCTTAAGAAACATGAACCGACGCGCACTAGGTCTTTATTGGTTGTATTTAATGCATGAGCCACTGTTTACAATCCCTATAGTTGTGCTGGGCATGGTGTAGGAGGAGATAAGAGCTCATAGAATTGGGGAGTTAAGTGTGCCACCCCATGAATGGTATTAAGGAATACGATCCGTCATCCATACAATTATAACAAGTAATTAACGTGTAAAAGATGTCTAGGGAGTAGTGAAATCTAAGTAAACACATTTTCTCCAATTACTGCTCACAACTTTAGTATAATTAGTTTATTTTCATTTTTAGTATTTTATTTTGATTGCATCTTAGTATTGGGTTAGTTGATTAGCAACTAATTCCGCCCAAATCCTTCAAACCCGAAAATTTAACTTGCTTTTCATAAAACATAAAAATACAAAAAGAATCTTCCCTCATCTTTAGAACTAGTATTTAGGTTTTCTAATCCTAGCGACACTATTCCTAGCTGAACGATCAATCCCCCGGTACTTGTCACTATACTATACTACAACGATCAGGTACACTGCCTGGTGGGGGTTGTAAGCTTCTCAAGATCCCTTGAGAGGTAAAGCCTGGTGCGATTCCCACATATCAGATATGGAGTGGGGTATGGAGCGGAAGAGGTGGACCTTACGATATTGTATCGTGTTAAGAGTGGTATGGGATGAGGTCAAGTGAGGAGATATTCAATCCAAGAAATATCTTCACTCAAGTATAGGATTTGTTTTTGAAGGAAGATGCAACAAGGGCAATAGTGAGTGTGGTTTGTAACTTGATCTAAGTTAAGAGAGTGAGGAAGGTAATTGGTGTAGGGTGATGATGGAGGTTGCCCTTTGTTGCGTTGTTCAAGATGCATGGCATTGAGATCACAAAGATCATGGATTTGTGATATTTCATCACGGAACTTTTGCTTTTCCGTGGCAATGCGGAGAAAGTCATTGTGTTGATATGGATGAATTGGGTTTGTGTAGTTGGAATTGTAGTGGGATGGTTGATCAAACTTGTATGGATCATTACAAATGGTTGGAGGATGAGATGAGTGGTTTGGCTTGAAGGAAGATGTTTGGCCAATGTTGTATGGTTTGTAGAGAGGATCAAATGAATGTCCTTGTGAATTTGGTGTAAAGTTTGGGAAGTAAGTGGTTGGAGGTGTTGAGTGATTTCCAACTTCATTGGTTATGATGGATTTGTTTCTAGGGCTTTTTCTTCGCCAAACGGGTTAAAAAGCAGAAGGTGTTTGGCCAATTTGGTGAAAAATGGGAAATGTAGGTTGAAATGGGCTAAAAAGCAGAAAAGATTCTGTAAACCCGACCATCAGATGGCCGGTCCCCTTAATTAGGGGGCGGTCCCCTTAATGATTAAGGGGGCCGCATTACAAAATTAAGGGGGCCGCCCATCTGGTGATTTCTAGGTTGCCAGAATTGGGTTTTTGGCAGAAAATTTGCAGAAATGTTTTGTGTTTGGATTGGAATTCAAGCAAGTTCAATTCCTTTAGGCAATATAGCATCTAATCTAATTAAGATATAGCATGCATGCAAAAACACATAAGCAAAAGAGCAAATAAACAACACATAATAAGCAAGAGGAGATAAGTAAAGGCAAGAGCACTTAAACTTCCTAAGGCACATATCTTAGATCAAAGGCAAAGGCAACTAATGAGTGGAAAACTAGTGATGGAGCAAGATGACAATATTATTAGTGAATTTGTCCTAGTGTATGTCTATATGCAACAAATGTGGAGTTGTGATTGTTTCGACTCCTAAATGCAAAGAGAAATAACGATCCTAAGAAGCAATCCAAAAGATCTCCTTGATTCAATTTTTGCTCGATCATGAATGTCAAAGATATATGTTAGATTATATACCTTGACAATTTAGATGAGAGTTTATGCATGATTTTGGAAAATAATGTTTTTTAGCATTAGTCAACAATGCAAGGAAAATGATGTTCATGTGATTCCTAGATGTGAGAATAATTTTTAAAGAAAATTGATTGGGTTTTACAAAAGAGTTTATGCAAAGAAAATGAACTTTCCCAATCTTTAATTTTGTGCGAAATAGATTCCTAGACTCAGAAATGAAGAAGTGGACGAAAAGTAAATTTTATGCAAGTATAAATTTGTATTAATTCAATATAATTTAGTCAACTTGTTCCATCATTCCTAATCCTAAACGCAAGTGGTTGAATAATTCACGCTTAAGGGGTTTTGTGAATATATCCGCAATGTTGTCTTCCGATGCAACCTTTTCCATAGATATATTTCCTTTTTGTACATTATCCCTAAGAAAATGATAGCGTATTTCTATATGTTTAGTCCTAGAGTGTTGCACCGGATTTTTACTTAAATATATCGCACCTTTGTTATCGCACATAATGGGGACATTTTCTAACCTAATGTCATAGTCTACGAGAGCTTGTTTCATCCATAGTGCTTGTTGACATGCCTTTCCAGCGCTTACATATTCGGCTTCGGTGGTAGAAATAGCAAGAGCGGTTTGCTTCTTCGAAAACTAAGATGTTAGACAACATCCCATAAACGTGCAAATACCGCTAGTGCTTTTTCTATCTACGTAGTCTCCCGCATGATCCGAATCCGCATAGACGATGGTTTCTATGCTGGATCCCTTAGGATACCATAATCCTAAGTGTATAGTGCCTTTAATGTATCAGAAGATACGCTTAACCGCTTCTAGGTGTGAGGTTTTGGGATCCTCTTGAAAACGGGCACAAAGGCAGACACTAAACATGATATCGGGTCTACTTGCCGTCAAGTATAGTAAACTACCTATCATTCCTCTATACTTGGTGTTATCTATGGACTCACCTTCATCGTCCTTTGTGAGCTTCACTTCCGTAGACATGGGAGTTTTCATGGGTTTTGATTCTTCTAGGCCAAATTTCTTAAGCATTTCCTTAATGTACTTAGATTGGTTAAAAAATATTCCATCTTCTAATTGTTTTATTTGTAATCCTAGGAAGAAGTTAAGTTCACTCATCATACTCATCTCAAACTCATCATGCATGATTTTGGCAAATTCATCACACATGTCTTGACAAGTCAATCCAAATATAATGTCATTAACATATATTTGGACAATGATGAGATTTGGGTCTTTCCTTTTAGTGAAAAGAGTGTTATCTACCATTCCCATGGAATAATCATGTTTAATAAGAAAAGCATTTAATCGATCATACCAAGCTTTGGGAGCCTGTTTGAGTCCATACAAAGCTTTCTTTAACTTATAAACATAATCAGGTTTTGCGAAGTCAATGAATCCTGGAGGTTGTGCCACATATACCTCCTCATTGATAAAACCGTTAAGGAATGCACTTTTTACGTCCATTTGAAATAACTTAAAATCTAGGGCGCAAGCATAGGCAAGTAATATCCTAATTGATTCTAGTCTAGCTACGGGGGCATAAGTTTCGTCATAATCAATTCCTTCTTGTTGAATATAACCTTGGGCAACTAACCTAGCTTTGTTCCTAGTCACTATTCCATTCTCATCTAACTTATTCCTATATACCCATTTAGTTCCTATGATGGTCATATTCTTTGGATTTGGGACTAATTCCCAAACATCATTTGCCTTAAATTGATTTAATTCTTCTTGCATAGCTATAACCCAACTTTCATCTTTTAAAGTCTCGTTAATATTCTTAGGTTCTATTGCTGAGAGGAAACAAAAGAAATTGTTTTTATCTTGGGCTTGTGACCTAAGGGTTCTTTGGTTAAGATGTCCTATTATATTATCTAATGGATGTGATCTAGATTCTTTAATATTAACAGTTTCGTTATTTTCTAAGTGAATGTCTTCATTATCATTTCCTATGGGTTTTGTTTTACTAACCTCAATATCTTCATCTTCTAAAGGTAATGTTTTAGGAGGTGGTGGTGTTTCATCAAATGTTACATTTAGTGATTCCTCTACTTTCATGGAGTGTTTGTTAAGTATTATATATGCTTTGCTATTTTGTGAGTATCCTAAAAATATTCCTTCATATCATTTTGGATCAAACTTAGTGAGGTAATCCTTAGTGTTTAGAATATAACATTTACTTCCAAATACCCTAAAGTAGCTTAAGTTTGGTTTTCTACCTCTTAATAACTCATAAGGAGTTTTTCCTAGAATTCTCCTAATTGATACCCTATTTAAAATATAAGTCGATGTATCTACGGCGTGACACCAAAATTTTTGTGGGATGGATTGTTCATTTAACATAGTTCTACTCATTTCTTGTAATGACCTATTTTTTCTTTCTACTACGCCATTTGATTGAGGAGTACGAGGAGCGGAGAAATTGTGAGATATTCCATTCAACTCACAATATTTTCCGAATTGTACTTTGTTATCAAATTCCCTACCATGGTCCATCCTAATGGCAACTATTGAGCATCCTAATTTATTTTGAATCATTTTACTAAATATTTTGAATTTTTCAAAGGCTTGGGTTTTGTCACTTAAAAACCTAGTCCACGTGTATCGTGAGTAGTCATCTACTATTACTAAGGTATATTTGTTTCCTCCATAGCTCCGCACAGAGGATGGACCGAAAAGATCCATATGTAATAATTCTAGGCACCTAGTAGTGGATACTATATTCTTAGCTTTGTGACTAGCATGAGCTTGTTTTCCAATTTTACATGTATCACAAAAATGTTTGTCATATTTTAGATTAGGCAAATTTCTAACTAATTCCTTAGAGGCTAAAGATTGTATTTGTTGCATGTTAGCATGTCCTAATCTCCTATGCCACAATGTAGAGTTTTCATCTAGAGTCGTTAGGCATATCCTATCCTCAGGCTTGTTTCCTAGTTTTATAACATATATGCCACCTTTCCTAATTCTTCTACCTATAAATTTTCCATTCTTAACTATTTCGCTATCCTCTTCGGTAAATGTGACTCTACATTTATTATCACATATTTGTCCTACACTAAGCAAGTTATGTGTTAAATTATCTACATGCTCTACATTTTCAATGGTAAGTGAGTCTTGAGAAATCGTACCTTTGCCAATGATTTTTCCACGTAAGTCACTACCAAAAATAACGTTACCTCCATTGTATGCCTTGTATGTAGAGAATAGCTTGCGGTTCCCCGTCATGTGCCTCGAACATCCGCTATCTTTGATCCATTCATCAGGTTCCAAGTCTATTCCTAAACATATTTCGTCGGTTTCTTTTGCCATAAAACACTTTTCGTCTCTTGGCTTTTCAACTTCTTCTTTGTCACTATCACTCCATGTTCCACTAACAAAAGCGCCTTGATTTTCATAACCCGGTGGCTTTAGACATTCGCCAATGAGATGATTTGGACTTCCACATCTAAAGCACTTTCTTTTCCCGTAGTTTTCACTTCTATTTCTTTGGAATGCTTTTCTTTTGTCTCGTGATGATCTAGTGAATCTTCCTCGTCTCTTGAAGAATTTCTTGAATTCTCTTACGGCCATTGCATATTCTTCGTCTTCACTTTCGTCACTTGAATCATCATCATCACTAGGTTCCTTTTTGGCTTTTAGAGCAATAGATTTGGTTTGTTCTTTCTTGACTTTGACCATTTCCGAATCTCTTCTTATGATTTCTTCATGAACCTTCAAGTTGCCAATTAGTTCATCTAGTGATAACGTCATCAAGTTTTTTGATTCTTCAATTGCCGTGACCTTAGCTCGCCATTTTGGTTGCAATGCCCTAAGAAATTTCCTAACACAATTTTTACTAGAAAATGTCTCATCAAGTGCTTTTAAACTTGCGATAATAGTGTTAAACTTAGCAAAAGCATTATCAATTGATTCATCTTCCGGAATCGTAAATTGTTCATATTGTTGTACAAGAAGATCTATTTTATTATCTTTGACTTGGCTATTACCTTAGTGAGTAATTAGTAAAGAATCCCAAATTTCTTTGGCGGTTTTACACATAAAAATTCTTTCATATTCTTTGCGTGGTAACGCATTATAAATAACCATTTTAGCCTCATTATTTTTTGCTAATTTCTTTTTCAAATCATCATTTTGTTCTTCGAATGATACAATTTCATCCATTTTAGTTTCAACATTATATTGAATAGGAGGAAAATCACCAAAGGTAATAATATGCCAAAGATCAAGATCTTTTGATTTCACATACGTTTCGAATCAATTTTTCCAATATAAAAATCCATCACTTTCAAATAGTGGTGGTCTTTGCATAGATTGCCCTTCTAAATATTTTTCAGATTCCATAGATCGTTACAAGTTTTAAAATACAATATATTTTAAAAGTCTTGCTAGACGTGGCTCTTGATACCAATTGTGGAAAACTAGAAGGGGGGTTGAATAGTTTTACGTCTTTTTAATTTGTTATAAAAGATAGTTTTAGTGTTTTCTTAGTTTTTAAAACTTAGATTCGATAATATGTGATCTCAAGTCTTGCACAATATAAACAACTATCAATAAATAAGATCTAACAATGATAAGTAATGAAATAAATAAGAGGTGGAAAGATCGAACCGCGAGACAAGAGATTTATAGTGATTCGGCTACAAGGACACCTTCCTTGCCCTACTCCACTCCCCGAGCACCTAACTCGAGAGTTTTCTTCACTATATCAACAAGCTCCCTTATGGCGGAGAAAACCTTACACACCAATTTACACACCAATATACACACCACAACTTCTTCACAACTAAGTCACAACTTCTTCAAATCAATCTACTTCTCAACTAACTACTCCACGCCTATCTTCTTCACACCAATTCACTTCACAACTAACTACTCCACACCTAGATTCTTCACTACAATCTAATCCCTAACTTTTCTTCTTCACACCAAGCAACTAACTAATCACACAATCTATATATCTAGCACAACTATCTACAATCAAATATTCACAACAATCTTCACAAAGAATAATGTAAATAATCTTGATGATGCACCAACAACTTGGATGTGGAGGTCACAACAAGTTGTAATACTTCTTGTCTTGGGGGATAGAAGTATTCTTCTCTTGCACTTGAGAGGATGAAGTTTGAATCACTTTGAAACAAAGAATTATGCACTTATGATCAAAGGATTAAGAGAATAGAAATGTGGATCTAGAACAGAAAGTTTAGGAGTGCAAAAGGTGAGAAAATTCTGAGGAATGAACCAGTATTTATAGGGGAGAAAAATACTGTTCTGGAGCGTGGCCGGTCCCCTTAATGATTAAGGGGGCCGCCTAAGGAATTAAGGGGGCCGCCCCTTCAGAACGTTGGTTTTTCTTGTCTTTTAGTGGGGAATATTTTTCTGGATAAAATTTGCCATTTTTGGTTGGAAATTTGAAATCATATATTTATAATGAATTAAACATATTCTTTTAATTCCAAAAGTAATTTTGTAAAAGATATAAGATGTTTAATACATTTTATAAAAATTCTAGTGATTAGAAAAATTTCTTTTGATCATGAAATGCAATAAACCCTTTGTTTATTCGTACCTTAAGTGATATGGAAGCAAAGACAAATATTAAGCACTAAAAACTTGTTTACGTCATAAGTTTTAGATTAATGAGTTTATGCTTTGTAATTATCAAAACATAGAGACATTGTTAATATGCTAACAATGTTTTAAGACATTATTTATGTCAACAGAATCAAAAGTGCAACACCAACTTCAATATGTAATTGTAACATTGTGCAGGAAGATACATTTCTTGTATAAAATTAGAAAAAGTATCACATAGACTAACATGTAAACGGGACAATTGCTCTATGCTATTTTTCCTCGAAATATCTAAATGTTAAGCTGATTCATTAAATTCAACATCATTTGTTGATCCAATCACTGAACAACAACATTATATAGATAGGCAAGTTAACTGCAGCAACAACTGAAAGCACATGGAAAACCCATACCAACCTCTGAATCACCAGTCTAACATCTGACTTATTGGTTTTGAATGGTCCCAATTTTGCAGAAGCATCGGGCACCAGCACTTACATCTTGTGGCATTGTAACACTAATCTCCGCATCATCTGTTTTTTTAGTGTTGATCGCATTGTAGCATTTCCACTTAACCATTAAAAATCAACTTATTACTACAGTCACCTTACATTTTTTAAGTAAAAACAATAAGTTACATGTGTAGACGTACATGTAATTCGCCAAAATGGCTATAGGGACATAAACCACCTTGTGTAACGACATAAAAATGAGCTTTACAACATAAAAGTGACCCTAAATGACCCATGTTTTCAACTTGTAAGAAAAAATGTAAACAACTTTATCTTAATTGTACACCCCAGAGGGTGTTGTTTTAAGAGAACATCCAACATCGAGAAGTACGAATATAAACATACATCCATTCTAACAACCACATTTCATGAACTCTCTACTAAAGTGAACTAAAAAAAATAGAAGAATAAGACATATTGAGGAATCTTATAGTGGCGACAATCTCAATAGCAATTTAGGTTATATTATGTTTTTAATAGTTCACATTAGCAGAAAATCACTGAAAGTGTATTAAAAAAAGGACAAAACTCCTTAATTGAGTTATAGATAAATTTTAGATTGTCATTGTCATGAATGGATTTTAAATCATAATTTATCTTTGCTTTTGAAGAATCTGAGAGAGTATAGACTATCTAGTATGTCGAATCTCCGAAGCAAGTGCTTGAATGACCAAGTAATCTTAAAGGAAACATGGCAGTAAAAGAGAAATAGTAGTGATAATTCTTAACTCATTAAGCAACTCCAATGAGGTTCACAGGTAGGCGACTTGTAATAAAAACTAAAGGAAAAACTTACTTTTGATGCATTGTCGACAATTTGCTAACACATGCTTCCAAGTCTAGACCTTCATCGTAAATTCCATTCCTCACGCACCTACAGACGTTAGGATTTCAAAAGGCAACATTAGAGGTTCTAAATGCATTTGTGTTGTTGAACAACATAATGATTATTTTTATCATTAAATAAAGAACATGTAACATAAAATTATTTTGATAATGAATTCATGACTGTTAAAAATACCTGTTGATCCTGCAACACCATATCCAAACTATAAGGATCTTGTTGCTTTCCAGCACTATGGCTATGACATAGTGAAATGCACATTGCCTTGATTTTAGTGTCATCAAGCATTAAGTCCACTTGATCTAACGAAGATTCATCAAATAGTTTATCAAACAGTTGGTGTGCATAAAAAACACGCATTTAACATAAACTACATTTAATCAGTTGCATCAATCTATATCATCTATAACAATTAAATTGAAGAATGAAAAGAGATAAAACTTGTCAAACCTGGTTATTCTTCCTCAATCACATTCTACCTACAAAAATAAATTATAACATAATCAATCAATAAATCAAGGTGATTTCTCCCAAAAAAAAATTTAGGGTTCTCAAAATATTGCAACATAATTCGTCAAGGTAATTTTCTCCAATTTTTTAGGGTTCTGATTAAACACAAATATAAAAATTAAGTCATCAAGTAATTATTCGCAGAAATATATCATATGTTTGAATTGAAACAAAATAGTTGTAATATGCAACACATAATTCAAAACCTTAAATATTAAAATTAAATAACTACTTACCGATTCATCCATATTGCACAAATATTTTTTATACTGATTTTGACCGGGCATAGTCAAAGATCATAGAACAAATTGAATTGAAAACTGGTGTTTGTTGATAACTGACATGCACTAATCTTGTAGAGGAAGAATGAAGAGATTAATAGCTTAACAAAAAAAGAGAAAGCAGAGAACTAAATGTCGATAATTTTAGTCAATGGTTTTGATGTAGTGTATAGAAGAAGTTTTAGCATAATACTGGTTTGAAGAATGAGCTTTGGTGAGTTGTACGCATTAAATCTTCAGCCAATCAAATTCAAGACACATCATCGCATTAATTAATTGGTATAAAAAGTTAAAAACAGTGATTATAAAGAAAACATGATTGGTATAGTTGGACATGTTAAAAATTTTAGACTTAAGCTAAATATGTTTAGCTTACTTAACTTACACGTGCGATTTAATTACATGTTTGTCTATACGAGTAAACATGTTGGAAGCCGATGTAGCAGAACAATGATATTGTCAATGGGTTTAGGATTTACGGAGTATTTGTCAACAGCTCGAAAATGACCTATCTAGTTAAATGTGTTTGACCTATCATGAACCACACTAAGGGAGTGTTTATTTATTTTTCTTTGGATATAGAGGTTCATAAAAAGTGTGGGTCACCCTTCTCTTAGTATCACTTATTGGGGAGGAATGCAATTTTCCCACTCTAGTGACACAATGTAATAGAAATTTGTGGGCCCAAATAAAAAAAAAACAATATTATACATGAATGTGGTTATCAAGATGTTATAAGATAAAAAAGAAACAAGACCTAATTAAGTCCAACTTGGTAGATTTGTTTTTGAAGTATGTTGTTAATTGCCTACATATCAAATAACTTACAATATCACAAAAATCATCACTAGAGAAAGGATTTGCAATTATTATCACCAAAATATGAGATGTTCCATGTTTAATTCACAAACAACTCTGATTTGGTCACATCAATTTTATCAAAGAAAAGAAAACTTTATCCTGTTTGTATCTGTATATCTAAGAACTCAATCCTAGCCAGTAAAAAGTTCGGAATATCTCGTCTGTCACATCATACTTGATCTATCTCGTGCTTGTCAAGTTGTCTCCTACAATCCAAAACAAGAGAATTCATGTGTACCGGCATTTATGTAAAGTCTTGTATTTTAATGACTAAAATCACAAATGACAAATACCTTTTACACCGTGACCTCTTGTTTATCACTTGGTTCTATTTTCTTTTTGTAGCTTTCTCTAATCAAATTGTTTTATCTAATCATGACCCGCTAACAAACATTTGTAAATACATAATATACAACTAGTTATAATACCCGCGCACGCGCGGGTTTTTTAAAATTTTTTGAATCATATATTTTTATTTATTAAAAAACAAATAATTTAATCTTTGTTTTGTTTTATTTATGATGTTTAATTATAGTTTTTTATTATTAAAGATAATTATTTAAAAATTTTAATCCTATTATTAATTGAATCTTATCTATATTTTTTGTATTTATCTTCTACTTGTGTTATTGATAAATATAAAATGTTACCTAATAAGAAAATAATCTTTTTTTTTTAAATAAAATTATTACTAAATAAGGTATGAATCCATTTTTTTAAAATGGAAAATTCCCAATTAGAGTTTTGTTTTATTATATAAAAGATATTCTTCATGTTCTAATGCAATGTCTGATTAGGTTAAGTGTATGTGGAAAGCTCAAATATTTTTACAAACCTAAGTTGCAAATCTGAAATCATATACTACTACTTTTTAACGGCGGAATTTTCCATTTTAAAAACTCTAGCGAGAAGCTAATGGTAACAATTACACAGTTCGAGTACAAGCTTTAGTGGGATCAAACCATGTTAACACCACATGCGCGCCAAGCATAACTCGTTGGTTTGTCCGACTAGAAAAATTATATTTTCTCTTACTTTTTTACACTTGCATACCATGTTTCTCTTTATATTATTATGAAAAGTGGAAAAATAAATGAGACAAATCAAGAAAGAGAATTAGTGCATGACACATATTGTACGATGATGTGAGAACATATATAGGTCAATAGAAACATTTAGTATTAGGACATAATGATGTAAGTCTAACTAATATCTTTAGGTTATGAGGTTGATCAGCTTTTATCTTGAGAACACACATTTAGGGCTGAACATCAGTTCAAAACCGAATCAAACCAACAGAAATCGAATATTACTGAAACTGGAAACCATTAGTATAGAGAACTGAAACCAAACCGAATATGGTCGGTTCGGTTCAGTTTTGTGTTGGTTCGGTTCGGTTTATATGGTTTAGGTGTGTTTTTCTCGATTTTTGATCGAACCGAACTGAACTGAAACCGTTAGTATATAGAACCGAAACCGAACCGAATATGGTTAGTTCGGTTCGATTCGGTCCGGTTTGGCTCTATTTTCTGGTTCGATTTGGTTTTTGTTCCAATATGCTCGGCCCTACACACATTTATGAGATTATGACTACATTGTAAACTTAAGAGATCCTAACTCTATATGTATATGCTATTAGAGTTATTGAATTATTCAAACTTCGACTAGTTCATTTAGAGCAGAATAAGTCTAGAGATATTCTACACGTTATGGGTCATGTTTTCTAGTTTGAGTATGTCAAATTAGTTGAGCCTTTTTATCCTAAGTTTACTTATTTCCGTTGTAAGTCTTGCGGTCTTGCCCTATTTAAAAGCTACTAGTCAACTAGTCAAGTCAATGAAGTATGAAAGCAGCAACTTCTGTGTAAAAGCAAACTAGTATCTTATCAATTTATCCAACATATGCAACAGACAATATGACGATGCCATTTAGACAAATTTTTCCACAGCATGCATCAAGGAAAAGGTATGGTAACTGTAAAAGTATACATTCATGAATATCTTTATTAAAACTACCAAAATGGTGATGAAAAGTTACAAATTTGTGATAGTACTTGCATAAAACACAAAAATAGTCATATAAAAACAATTGCTTATTATTTCTTTGAGTGATTACAATTTATTACATCTTATACATGGTTATAGACTTTTGTGTGTCATAACATCCATATACATACATTTATTTGAGAAGGTAAATATAAACAAGAAAATACACAATAACACCCTATAGAGAGGTTATGTCACTTGTATCTTCGTATACAATCTTTAGTGATATATGATCGACCTAGCAATAGTGTGGCAACACATGCTCGGTATCAACCTTTTTGACCTCGCTGTCATCGTAAAACCATTCACCAACTCCATCCGCCATGGTCTGCAAACAACGATATGATATTAGTTTCTTGCGATAAATGTATCATTAGCCAAAGTGAAAGATGTAACATAGTAACATTTTACCTTATCATCCAACTTCGATGCAGGATTTCCATACCATGCTGATTGAGTTTCGGATTGGCAATGAGTCCAGCAAGTGTTGATAAACATTCCTCTGGATGTACTATTGGAAACGGGTGAAAGCGTTCCTAGAAAGTCTGACCGAAATTCTGTATGTAGCACAAACGGTAAAAACAAAGCTTTATTTAGTGACATTCAAATCGAGAGAACCTAGCAGGCTAAGGTTTGCTTGATCAAATATAGTGAAACAATTTTAAGTTCAGATGCTTAATTGGTACCTTCCAATCTTTTGAGTTGGGTTGTCGAGCATTGACTCAAATCATTCTTGCACGCGGTATATTCACCATTGGGGTCAGCTTCATATGATGCCAAAATGTTGGACACCTTAATAGAAGTTTCATTATGTCCAATAAGTTTGATGTGAAACAATATATTATGATAGCATCTTATGAAATATGGATTTAGTACTAACCTGCCATGTATCGTAGGCCGAGTTCAGAATGAATACGGGAGTCTTAATATATTGTATAGCGTACTGAGGGAAGAAACACTGCATTTCAAATCAAAATTTTGGTTAATTAGTATGTCTCTACGCCAATTATACTATCACGAATGTGAAAAATGACCGAATTAACGGTAGGTGCTCTTACCAAACTAGGTTTCATACTCGATGTACACCCGGAAGGTAAATAGTTTGCAGATCCCTACAACAAATAGCAAATCAATTTTTTTGTTCATAATACAATAATTGCACTCATTGTATCACAAGAGTAGAGCGTACATGTAATGTAACGACTTTGTCGTAGTATTGTTCAAAATGATATTCCCCGGACACATCTTTCCTGTTGACATTTAGCATGATGAATTACCAACATTTGCATTAAAATCTTGTTCATGTGTTAAAATGAAACAAAACACAATAGCTTACGCATGAGCAAAATAACCGCCATCCGGAACACATTTTACTCTAGTGCTTGATGGAAAGTATCCCCGAAACCTGTCACAATTTAGTATCGCAGCCAATCCACCAGCCGAGCACCCAGAGAGAACAGCCTATATATTGATATATGTTATGTTAGATTCATTAACAAGACATTATAACATGTTACATGTATTTAATACACTTGATCGATTTTGGCAACTATTGATTGTGAACAGAAAGATCGAGAGGGATATGGTACATTTTTTGCATTGTCCATTCCAAGCCCCATGAGCTCGTCAAGGATAGCATTGAAGACCCGTGCGCCTCTAAAGTAAAGGTTATTTGTCTGCATACAAATAGTAAAAATCAAAATTTATACTTCTGAGTTTGATCGATATGCTATATATGTTTATTTAAAATGAATAATTAAGATGTTGTAACTTACGGAATCAACTTCTTCCACATCTCCGGTAAATGATGACCCGTCACAGTATCTCATGATAACCCTATTCCAATTATGGAAATCTGAAAATAAAAAGTTGTTATTGACATTAAAATACAATTTAGCTTTAAAACGGAGTACTAAATTTGATTTTCAGGTTCCGTCGTGCATTTTTTCTTTAAAATTTGGCAAAAAATGAGCTACCATATAAATAAAGTGATGAAGTAAATAGTATGTTCTTACAAGGATTTTGATCTTCTTGATTGCTCAAAATCCCGGAAAAGTACAATTCTGGCATCAATTTAGATGATCCTAATCCGGTAGTTTTCCTGTTAACACAATCTTCTACCGAGTGGCACCATCCTCCTCCCTGAATCCATATATCACATGTAAAACTTATATGGTCTAGTAGATAGGAATATACTAATATATATGTCAATGCATAAAATATTTTCCTATGTTTAGCACCTTATATTTACTAAAAATAGAAAGTCGCGACAACTTAAACAAACCTGTATATGAACCAGCCAATTGTTGGCACCATCTCCTGACCCTTTATCGAACTGGTACGCAGGTGGGCTTCCATCCAAACAAACTGCGCCAACAACAAAAATCATCACTTTAATTTCTTATGCTAAACATATACAAGTATACAACTTGCTTCATACCAAAAACAAATGTACGTAAGCTCAATGAAAAGACGCGTACCTGCTCCTTTGTCCACAGCACTCTCAATGACAGATATCCCTCCTTCTGAACTTTCTATTAATAGAAACATCATTATGCATACTATTGCTATGCATTTAAGCCACTCTTTTGGTCTTGATATAACCATATTTTCTGTTTGGTAACAAAAACAAGATTTGAACCGAAATATAGTACAATATATTTGGATACGTGTGTGTGTTTTCTGAAACTAAACAAAGTTGTCAAATGTTTTTGAGACAACAAAGGTTGATGGGTCAAGTAATATGGTATATGGAGGTATTTATAGAGAACTAGAAATGTAAAACTTTTGTTTATGGTCCTTATAGTATGAACTAGTGAATATGTGACCCTTGAGTTTTGATATATATCATGACAATATCTTGTGGCTATTATGTTATGTGCTAGGTCATGGAATTTAAGATAACGTCTTTGAAGATAAAGATATGAAGTAGATATGGACAAAATTCTAAGTCGATCTAAAGGAGAAAATCCGAGGCTGGCGTAGGTCTATGTCGTGTTTGATAGATTCTAACCGAATCCCTTCTAGATCACTAAAGCCGATTATCCTCAAACGGATAGATGTAGTTTCAGATATATGGTATTTCGTAATTGGTTAGTTTACAACTTCTTTGTCTTGCTAGCTTTGTAACTGTCTGATAGCTATATTGTACTTATATATGTCGCAAACTAGCTGGTAACTCAGTTGGTCTCGACACAGAAAACTTTGCTAGCTACTTGTGCCTCGTTTGTTTACATCTTTTGGTATTTTGAATATGATCAAAATTATGATCATTGATTGAAAAAAATATCCAAAACCATTTTGCAAAGCTGTAATAGTATAAGAAACCCAACATCATGGTGGAATTATATTCATCAATCCACTCTAACCAAGTGTTTTATGTGGCTGAATAGGTTTTAAAATGTCACTATTACAAGATAAGGCATAGTCATCACATTTTACTCTAAATGCTTTCTGCAATAACATCAATAACATTCTTTAGCTTCAAAATGTACACACTATTCATACTTTAACAGGAAAATGGCTCAAGGGCTTTTGTTGCATCAACCATTATGTAAATGGACTATGAGTCAAAATGGCTCAAGGGCATATCAAGTTAGTTTTCTGTCTATTCAATATGCAATAAAAAAAGAATTCACGTAAATTAAAAGAGTCAACAACTTTCACTGAAAAAATAACATATTTTTAGTCTTTTATATACTAATGCACTTGCATACAAATCTAAGTTCAGTTTCCTAAATTTATAGTCCATATGCTAGTTTAGTCTATGAACAACTTTGTTTGCAATTTTGTCAAGATTGATCATAACATTAATTCCATCTATCTGCAATATGACAATTATAGTATTACACATATCCAAACACCTCCTCTAATGGATAGAAAGTTCATCATCACTTCACCGGTACATTATGAGAAATCCGTATGCCAGCTAGTATATATCGCTTCTTGCTAAGTTTAGGATTCAAAATTATAAATAGACAGTCCCGACGATTTGAACAAGCTAGCATACAGCAATGAACAAGCATACAATGATGAGTAAAGCAAGTATGGACACGAGACATCGAATTGTTGACGTCTTGTCTAAATCTTGTTCAAGCTTAAACGTTGGCGTGCTTCCATCCTTATAAATTGTAGTTTGAACATAAGACATCTTCCTTTCTAAAATAAGAAAATTCTACGTATTTCACAAGTTCAATAAATCAACATATGAGTCTTTGCATTTCCAGCTTGGCTATGACCAATTCAAATTAAGTGTTAGACTCTTGCTTAAGTAGTAAAACGTGTATTGTGGTTCAAGTTTCTTTTTAGACAAATGTGCTCATTATACATGCACTCCGTAGTTTAATTAGATGAGTGCGTGATAATTTAGGGTTCAAAAAGAAAATTCTAATGACGATAAGTTTTAATTTGATATTGACTGATTTCTCATCGATTACAAATATTGTATGCATGTTAGGCACTTTGATATCATCGTAGGAGGTTCAAATTAAACTTCACTAGTTACATATCTTAAGGTAGTCAAATAAAGTGTCAGCAACGGTCACACTAACTTAGTTAGACCTTATACATCTGAGTTTTAAGGCTAAGTGTAATAAGCAAGGTTGCAAAAATCGCGAATCGGTAATCAGGCGGTCGACCACCTTGTAGCTTGTAATCGGTCTAGGCGGGATTAATCGGTGATTAATCGGATTGGCATTAATGATAAATTTTAGTTATTTCCAGCAACTTTTGTGTATTTTCGGTGAGTTTTAGGTATTCCCGGCACGATATTTTCTAAAAAACAACTTGTAATAGACTTAAACAGTTACTATAAGTGATCAAAATAAGTTTACAATGAGTTTTATGGGTTTCCGGCAAGTTTGACAACCATTGACCGCCGTTGATTGCCGTTAACCACGGTTGACCTATTTGTTTGACCGAGTTACATAAATCGGCAAGGTCAGTAGCCTTGTAGCACCTAATCGGCAATTAATCGGCCTTGTAGACTTTTTTTGCAACACTGGTAATAAGGAAGCCTTATGACTGAGGCTACCAGTGCTACATTAACGTCAACTCAACTTTTTCTCTCTACAACTAACTTCACTACCAACTTATTGCAATAAAGCGACCAACTTCACAACTAAAACATGCCACAATTAAACACAAATAATATACCCTAACTCGGTCTTTCAAAGTGACCTCAATAATGTAGGACAAAACTCCTAACTCGGTCGTCTACACGACCGAATTATCCCTTGTTTCACCAAAGACTCGGTCTTTCGGAGTGACGTAAATAATGTGGGACGCGTCTTGCACGTTAAGGTGGCAACAAAGACTCGATGGTGGGACATCTATTACACATTTACACATGGTCTTAACATCAAGCCCTTAAATTCTTAAAGTAACCTGAAAATAAGATTCCTTGTTCGTGTACTCGTTTACAAATGTATAGTTACAATATAAAAAAAGTACTAACGTAATTACTTTCAAAGTGTTCTATCATTATATAGCAATATTTTGAGCACATTTGTTGGTCAAGTGTATGCTATATTTGTCTTTCTCATTGTAATAAAAACTTTTTGTCATTTGTTTATTTAAGCCAACCTGTATATGAACAAACCAATTGTTGACGCCATCTTTAGACTTCTATTATTGGAGATACGTATACGAATTGAAAACAAAGCCAAGTTTAATGAATTGGTAAGCACCTAAAAACCATTTTCATACGGATATACTTTGAAAAAATAAATATAAAATCAGTTGATAAGAGGTTTGTTATATATAGAAACTGAAATAGTCAGGGTCGTCTTAGAGTGTGTGCAAGGTGAACGACCGCTCGGGGCTTTAAAATTTGCAAGGGCCTCAAAATTTGTCCCGTTAATAATTATATGCATGCGTACACATATTTTTTCACGAAGAAAAAATTGTTTAGATGAGAAAATATCTTAAATGAGTAATATGTTACAATATTTAAATAACTAATTGCATTATATCTTATAAAATGTGACACTTTATATATAACATTCCTTATCAAAATGCCTCATTATTTAATTTCGTTCAAAGCACTCAAAATTTTCATAAATTCATGGGACGGCTCTCAAAATAATTCTTCAACATTACGATTCAAAAAAAGTTGTGATGATTTGTTGATGTATCTCAACTTCTCAAGCGCCACACACACGAACGTATGTGTGCATTTAATAGCATGGTACCTGCGAGTTACGGCAATAAATATTATGCAATTAAAATTTCGGCGAGCAAAGTTTCTTCTATTATGTGGTTTTCGGATAACAACTTAGCAAGAGAAAACATTCACCACACCCTCGACACTAATTTCATTTATTGAAAAATGTTTGAAATTTACAAGTACGTAATTTTGTAAATGATTCAAGTTTGTTTTCCTTTTGAAAATGAAAAAAAAAAAAAAAAAAAAAAAAAAAAAAAAAAAAAAAAAGTGAAATTCACTAAAAAAAGGGAGGTGTGAAACCACAGACAATTAAAAATATAAATAAGGAAAAAATGTCGACAATTATAGATGGATAATCAAATAGGCTATCTCAATTGGCGACCAAGGGTGTCTTTGAGGAGATTGTTACCACATGCGAGAGGTCTAAAGTTTGAGTCTCTCCATATTATTCGAAGTTGCCAGAGACTACCTTCTGGTTAAGTATTGTAAAATCGAATAACTAACTTATTATTATATTAACAAAAATGATAGATGAGCCTAATAAATAGGCATAAAAATGGACTTAATGCATTAATGACATGTACATTTAATCAAATGTACATGTCATTAATGCATTATGTCTATTTTTAAGCCTATTTATTAGGTCCATATATCGCATCTCTTATATATATATATATTTTTTTTAAGGATAAATTTCATTAAACCACAAAACCACAGACATTACATCAGACGGTCCTCAAAGCAAGGACCTCTGGTACAAACGACATTACATCAAGTCTAAAGGATATTTACACCATCTATTCCAATCAATACCTCTTAGTCTTGATCTGTGACGAATCCAAAAAAACGACGACAACTTAATATTTTCCACCACTTCAATCGCTCTCCGGGACTTGTTGTTGAAGACTCTAGCATTCCTTTCATTCCATATAGACCACATAGCTGTATAAATGATACCTCGAAGGACCTGGATCTCTTTTTTATTCTTTGTCTGATTATCGGCCAACATCAAAAGGTCACTAATGTCAAACGCGAACACCGGACTTAGACTACACCATGCTCCCACTCTAGACCAGATTTCGGATGTAAACAGGCATCCTGTGAACAAATGCATTGACGTTTCCTGATCATCATCACAAAGAGGACACAAATCATTTTCTAGCTGAATCCCACGTTTAACCAATTCCACCCTTGTAGGTAACCTATTTAGATTCGCCCGCCAAACCATAATTTTGCATTTAAGAGGCGTCCATCCGGCCCATTTCAGCTTCGAAACATTGGCTGGCATCTGTCTATCAGCTATCATCTTCTTTGCTTTATGCACCGTGAATTTACCGTCTTTGTCGCCTTCCCACTTCCAGCAATCATCTCCATTCTCCCACTTATGATCATAAATGGCCGATAACAAGACAAAAAGTTCACTAACTTCCTCATAAGTAGACGGGTTCCTGCGCCACTCCCAAGCTAAAGTTTTTACACCATCAATGAACTGAACTCGACTAGCAACCTTGGCCCATTTATGTTTTTCCAATCTGAATAAATTTGGATATTGTTTACGTAACGGTCCATTTCCGATCCAATTATCTCCCCAAAAATTAATAGATGACCCGTTTCCAACCACGCCCACAAAATAGCTATTAAGATCTCTCCCGTTTTGTAGCCTTTTTTCGCCTACTTTCACAATTTGTTTCCAACAACCACTAGCCGAGGGGTTACATGGTAACATAGTCCAAGCTCTACACGAACCGTGACACCCCACAACTACCTTTTTCCACATGCTACTGCTTGCGTTTTTAAAACGCCACGCCCACTTGAGGAGGAGAGCTTCATTAATACATTGCAGCCTACTAACACCTAAACCACCCTCATCTTTAGGCGTAGTAACAACATCCCAAGCCACCCACGAAATCTTTCTCTCAACCGAAGACCCCGCCCACAAAAAACGTCTCATAATCGTTTCAATACTATCAATCACTGCCATAGGAGCCTTATATAAAGAAAAATAATAAATCGGTAAGTTTTCAAGAACCGATTTAATAAGAATCAACCTTCCTCCTATCGATAAGGTTTTCGCCTTCCACGACACAAGTCTAGCCTTTATGACGTCGATCACCGAATTCCAATTGTTGATCCGGTTCATGTTAGCTCCCACTTTAATCCCTAAATAATCAAAAGGGAAAGCGCCTCTCTTACATCCCAGAATTTCCATCATATTATCGACTTCTATATCAGCAGTCCCAACTCCAAACAAATTAGATTTGTGAAGATTTATACGAAGACCCGAACATAAATAGAAAACCCGAAGTATACGAGCCGTTTTTTCCAAATTTACACGAGACCATTCACCCAAAATGAGTGCATCATCTGCGTAGAACAAATGTGTAATATCAGCTTCATTATCTGTAAAATTAATACCCGTAAATTCACCAATCGTTTTGGCTTTATTCAATATCCATGAGAGAGCCTCCATGACAATCAAGAACAAAAAAGGTGAAAGGGGATCGCCTTGACGAAGACCCTTCTCACAGTTAAATTCAAACGTGGGTGAGCCGTTAACTAAAACCGCCGAACGTGCCGACACAAGAATTCCTCGAACCCATCTACACCACATAGGGGGGAAACCCATTTGTGACATAATCGACATCAAGAAGTTCTAGTTGACGTTGTCGTACGCCTTCTCAAAATCAATTTTTAACAAAAACGCCTTCCTCTTCCTTTTTTTTAACCATTCCATTAACTCATTAACAACTAGGGGACCATCAAGAATAAAGCGGTCTTTCAAGAAAGCTGATTGATGTTTGGATATGACACTTCCCAATACCTTCTTAAGACGGTTAGCAAGTATTTTGGAAATAACTTTACTAATCATCCCTACAAGTGTAATTGGTCTATAATCTTTCAGACCCGATGGTGTTGTTACCTTCGGTATCAATGTAATAAATGACGAGCCACAACCAGCAGTAACGGAACCTGTTTCATAAAATTCTGCCATAATCCGATAAAAGTCTTCCTCCATGAAATTCCAGAAATGTTTCACGAAACGAAAGTTAAAACCGTCCGGACCCGGCGCCTTATTTGAACCGCATTCAAAGACCGCTTCTTTGATTTCCTGTTTAGAAAATAATGCAGTCAAAAAGTTACCGTCCTCGTTGTTAATCGTTCTCATTCCCGAAAAGTCCATAAACGGCCTCTGAACATAATGTTCTCTGAAATGATTTTTAAAAAACCGCAAGACTTCCTTCTTGACCAATGTTGGCTTTGAAACCCATTCCCCGTTAACCTCAAGACCCGGGATAGCATTTCTTGCTTTTCTACCATTTACCACATTATGAAAAAAGGTCGTATTCTCATCCCCGAAAGACGTCCATTTCACCCGTGACTTTTGTTTGATATCACGAGATCTATGGAGTTCTATCTCTTCAAGATTCTTTTTACATTCGGCCCAAACCCACAGATCCGGCTCATCTAAATCTTTCTTTTCCATCATAGTTTCAATCTCTTCCTTCTCTGCTCGAAGCCTCATCTCATCTTCACCTTCTTTTTGTTTATGCTTTTTAAACCATATCTTCAACCTGCTACGAAGTCTTCTCAGTTTCATGGTTAAAGCAAAGTCCGCAGGCCCCTGAACATTACTATCCTCTAGAATCGATTTAACCAAGTCTTGACATCCGGGCCTATCCAGCCAAGAGTCAAACCATCGGAAGGGTTTGGGTCCAAAATTCGGATCAACCACTGACAAAACCAAAGGTGAATGATCTGAGTGATCTCTATGTAAAGCTCTAACACAAGCGTTGGGCCATTTATTGAAGACATTAGAACAAACGAGCATCCTGTCAATTCTGCTCATTTTACACTCGCCTCCTATGTTAACTAGATAGGTATATTTCAATCCTTTCAAGTTATATTCCCGTAAACCAGCTTCATCGATAAAATCGTTAAAGTCCCTAGCACAACTCGGGTCAAAAACTGAATTCTTTCGTTCTTCCGGACTTCTAACTGCATTAAAATCCCCAAATACAATCCACCAACCCTGCCACAATTGCATAACTTGATGAATTCTCGACCAAAGGTTTCTTTTTTCTACATTTTGTTGGGGAGCATACACATTGATAATATTTAATCGATCCAATCTCTCCGTCAACAGACCAGAAACCACCAGAAAATTATCATCTTTAACCACCTTATCCCTCGTGAAAACCTTTGGATCCCACATACTTACAATTCCCCCCGAGTGACCGTTGGCATTAACAAAGTCATAATCAAAACCCAACCCTCCCCAAAAATTGGCCAACAACCCCTCTTGAATATTACTACTACACATTGTCTCTTGCATACCCATAAAAGAAATACCAAACTCCTCTTTCAAACCCTTAATCCATCTAGACTTCCCACACACCCCAATCCCACGAATATTTATGGATAGACAATTCATAACTTACCGTTTTGTAACCCTTCTTGATCGATAGTATCCCGAATCAACTTATCTAATCTGTCAAGTTGAACCCCAAGCTTTTCCCCCATCTCCTTTGTTGCTTCAATTTCAGCCGTAGGATGTAGCTCTTCCCCACTGCTATTAACTTCTTGTGTATGGCGTTCATTATTCTCAACCTCTATATCAGCTCTTCTATCGTCTAATGGATTGTTATTCTCCGATGGGAGTGAGTTTGGATGACAATTCAGATCAAAATCCTCCTGCTCCTTATCAGAAACAACCACCTCTTCGTCCACAGTGTTCGACTTATCCTCATCATTCAGGCCCAACAAATTGTTAAGCCTAAAAGGGTCAGATATTTTAGGCCTTTTAACCACTTTCAGACTTTCCTGGCTGCTGGAATACGATTTACTGGGCCGGCCCAGTCCACACCCCTTTTTAAACTTTTTACGTTTATTAACATTACTCCCACCCATTAGACCTTCATTATTATCCCTGAAAAATTGCTCAAACGGAAAGTTAATAGCTGGAACAAAAACTTCTTCCCTGTCATCAATTTTAGAAACTGAATCATTAAATTGGACTGATTGCTCGGCATTAATTGGGAATGGTTGATTGACCAAATCATAATCATTGTCATTAATGCTATTATTAGTTTCCATGTTTTGCACGTCGCCGGTCATTCCAATGTCACCATTCTTCTCCGGCGTTTCGTATGGCTCCTCTTCATCAGACTCATCTGTGTTTACAGCATCCGGGGTTGTCTTCTCGTCGATGAAATCCGGTAGCCATTCGCCCAATTCCTCCATGACCCAAACACGGAACTTCCGATCCTTCCATTGCAAGATTACTTCTTCGGACACCCTTTTGCCATCTCCTAACAAAACCCCAACATATTCATATGATAAATCATGGTCCGAATTCGACCTGTTAGCCTTATGCACAACCTTCCCAAAAACACCACCCACCACATCAATAACTTCATTAGTTAATAAATGTAGAGGGATTCCTTGAACTTTAAGCCATGCCAAGCGTTCGAAACCAAACGTCTGCCCTTCCCAAATACTAATCCTCGAGAATCTACCCACAATCGATCTTGCGGCTTCCCGAACTGCTAGAGTTGTTTCTGCATCCTCAAATGTAACCAGGACATCTAAACCACCCAAATATTGCACTTTACCTAAAGCGGGACAAATCTCATTCAAAATCACCTTAATATTCTTCAAAGCATCCAGATCAATCATTCTCGCAACCAGAGCCCTTCCATACAACTCATTGAAAGCATTGACACCACTATCAATGGTTACAGACTTACCGACAAGCATCTCTTTAAACGACCTTTCACCCTTCTCAAAGACCGATGCTTTCTCAAAAACCGATGCCTTCTTTTCCCTATGAACTTCATGTCCTTGTTGTTTTTTATTGTTTATATTCGACTGAGCATTTTTGTTGTTTATCTCCCCATCCTCTAGAACAAACCTGGCCACACTGAACCATAGCCGATATTCCCCCATGTGTATGCTGCGAAGATTCTTGAGTATCTCCTCTTTGTCTTTCACATCGAGCATTGAGACAAAACCGAACCTGTTTCCGCCTTTATCTCTTTTTCTTGCAATGTATAAACCGAAAATCTTGCCAAACTGACGAACATGACCAGCCAATTCAGACCCACTACAACTTTCGGGTAAATTGGTAACAAAAAATTTTGTAATACGCCGTTGAATATTTTCTGGGATAATTTTCCGGTGACGATCCATAACCCGTGCCTCTCTATATTAACAACGGCTTTCTCGTGCATCTCTTATATTAACTCATCGTTCAAAAAAAATTATGGATGAAGTATAGAACTATAGATAAACAATAGCTAAAGTCTGTCATTGCTTACAAATGTTAGTAACTTTAAATTTAAATGGACCACAGGCCCATAGTTACTTTTTGTATTCTTTGTCTATGGACTTTTTTATAAATGCTGTGGATCAAAAGGTCCAAAATTAATAACCAGGTTAAAAAGCTGTACATAAATATTGTTTCAGACTTTCTTCCATCAGTTTTAGATATTTCATTTCCAGTATTCGAAATGTTGTTGTTTCTATTTTTATGAACTTATTATAATGTATGAACATGCAGAATTTTACACTTACGTCTACAATGAACTTAAGATCAGCTATTTTTTTAGAGTTTTCGACTAATTTGTAAACTAATTAGAATATTACGTTATTTTATATTGTTTTTGTTATTATAAAACTCAGATTAAATTTTGACTAAATTTTGGCTTAATCTTGACTTTAGTTGCTAACTAAAATGCTTTACTTTGCCGATATGGTAAAACTCAGCAATATAATTAGTCAATTATAAAAGTTCATTTTTCAATTGTAGCATGTACTTTAAAAGTGTAATTCATTTACTAATAGATAATTATTTGTGCATGCATAACAACGATGGTGTCCAGTGGTCCAGGAGAAGAGAAGTACTCGAAACCAATGTTGGTTTCTAGTAAGAGAAAATAGAGAGAGGGTGGAGAAAAGAAAACTACTGTATATTATATGAAACTAAATGATAAACACAAATTCTTTCAGAGTCATGATGGATATTTATACGCTTTACATATCAATAGTTTGCCCTTGTACATTAATAGTCCCTGCGAGCGCAACTATCTACATATCTAATCCAATTCACGTGTAAGACGTCATTTTCATAAAATAGCAGAGCTAACAGGTGTGCGCTAGCATTAGTTTATGCGTGTTTCCTTGAGTAGAAATGCATCCGATGTAATAAACATTGTACGCACAAAATGACGACCATAAAAATAAATTAAAAAAAACCAAAATAATTTCATATGTAGGGCCTGTTTGGTAGGGGCTTTTTGGAGGAGCTGTTAACTTTTTGTTGTAAAAATAATCTCTTCTAAAATAATAGATCCATTTGGATACATTACCTTCGAGCTTTTATTTCAAACACATAGCTCCTAAATGAAAAGCTGATCCATGAAGCTTTTTAAACATCATAGAGCTCTTAAAATTTTAAATTACTGATATACCCTCCAAACATTTATTTATAATTATAGATATGTCCTTTTATGTCATTTTACATCTTATAATTACATTTAACAGCTAACTTACAAAATACTTTTATTGAAAAAAAGATACAGTTTGTAGCTCATGTTTACAGCTTACAGTTAACAGCTTACAGCTTACAGCATACAGCTAGTTTTGCCAAACATACCCGTAGATTATAAAATGAGTCAATCTTTACATAACTTATATGTGGGCTAACAAACTTTATCCATTTGGTTTTCGGCCCATATTAATGTTTAAGTTGCAATGTTGCATGGTGTCAAATCAAAGGTTTTAATATTGGGATCTTATTCGATATCGTTTTTGTTTTTGCAATATCAAAATTAAAAGATCGGATCAGCATCATAAGATTCTATTATAATGTCATTTTCTTAATAGTCTTTGTAATATTATTCAAATCTACAAATTATTATATATAATAAATATCATGCAGATTTTGTCCTAATTATGAATATGAAAAGTTTAAGGATATCAACATATTGTCTTTTTAAATTCTATAAAATATAATCCATAATTTTGTGGTTTTTTAATTTGCGCTTCGAGAAAAGTAAGATCGAATAAATATTAAAATCATATGGTCAAGATTGGGATCTTATAAGATCCTACTCTTGCTAAGATCCTAATGGTATACATACCAAAGTCAACATTGCAGTCAATGAAACAGTACAAGTTGATGTTGTAGGTCAAAGTGAAGATCATCAAAGTGAAGACAGTTATGTTTCACCTCACTGCATCAAGCATCAAGCTTACTTGGACACATGTGATGTAATTAGATAGTCTGTTAGTTAAGTAGCATGTGGTTTAGCAGCTTGTATTCCTTTATCAATGTAACAGCATAAGTAGCAAACTTGGTTGTACATTTTACTTAATTGAATGAAATACAATTTTACAAATTCTCTCTATTTTCTCAGTTTGTAATATCGTATCAAAGCTGACCTTAAAGGTCCTCTACCATCACCATTAACTGTCATAACAGACAGTGACCACCATAACAAACTTTGACCACCACCTCTAACTGCTTTTTCCCTCCACAATTCCGCCATTAACAAACCTTCAAAATTCATCAAATCACCATCAAAATTCATCAAATCTATCATCAAAATCCACTAAATCACATCACAGATTCAAGAATCATCATCAAATCACTCAAAAACACATTCGATCATGTCAAACACACAACCTGAAACCAGTAACATCACAGTAGACACCAGTTCAATGAATCATCCACTCTTTCTTCATAAGAATGATCATCCAGGTCTCATCTTGATCTCTAAGAAACTAATAGGTTCTGAGAATTATAGTACATGGAGAAGATCTATCATGATATCTCTCAATGCAAAGAATAAACTAAAAATCATCACCAATGAATATCAAGAACCTCTTGTTGATTCACCACTGAGAGCTCTATGGGAAAGGAACAATGACATGATCATATCTTGGATTTTAGACACTGTCACAGATGAGATAAGCAACAATCTTAGCTTTGTTCATTCAGCAGCAACATTGTGGAAAGAACTCCAGGAACATTACTCACAACTTGATGGTCACATAATTTACCAACTCACCAATGAAGTTACTCAGTTAAAACAAGCAAATTGCACAGTTGAGGTATACTATCAAAAGTGGAAAGGACTGTAGGATGATATAGATGCTCTTGAGGCCCCATATATGCGTACATGTAACTGTATTTGTGCCAATGGAAGACTCAATGGGGCAAGGGAATCCAGAAAGAGACTATTGCAGTTCCTAATGGGATTAAATGAATGCTTCTCCAACATTAGGGGTCAAATACTTCTGATGCCTAATGCAAAAAAAGCATACACTATGCTAAGACAAGAAGAAAAACAAAGGGAAGCAGTTACACCCAAACATCTCACACCTACAGTCATGAACACCTTTACTAACTCAACCCAAACTCACAACATAAACACTTTTCTAAACACCAGGCAAACCAAAACCAATTCTACTTAAAACACTAGGAGAAGTACTTTCAAACCAGGTGTTATTTGTGGTAATTGTCAGAATGAAGGACATTATAAGAATGAATGTTATCAGTTGGTGTGGTATCCTGTTGGCCATCCCTTACATGGAAAATTCAAACAAGGAACAAGTGGTCAAAGTTGGAAAAACAGGGGAAACAGAGCAAATGGGCAAAGAACAGTCAATTTGGTGGCATGTCAGAGTGGTCAAGACAACAATGGAGCTGAGGCAAGCACAAGTGGATCACAGGCTGATGATGCAGTTTATGCAAAGATGGATTCACTTCAGAATCAACTCAATCAAGTTATGATGATGTTTCAAAACACCCAAGGTAAGTGTGATTCTAAACTCTTAGCTGCAGGGAGATATTTGTTCATAGCTTCATGTGTTTCAATGTTTAAAGATGCTTGGGTAGCAGATAGTGGTGCAACAGATCACATTTGCAAAGCTTTACATCTCATGTTTAATATCATGCAATGCACCATCCCAATCATTGTTTCACTACCTAATGGCCACACTGTCACAGTCACAACCATTGGATCAGTGCAAGTTAAACCTAACCTCATCCTACACAATGTGTTGTATATACCATCCTTTGCCTATAATCTACTCTCAGTAAGTCAAATCACCAAAACAACCAATGTTTCCCTCATATTTAACCATACCATTTGTATATTTCAGGGCAACAACAAGAGGATTTCCCATGGAATCCTATCTGATGGACTCTATATCATCAAGTCAGAGGACAGTCAAAAACCTTCTTCTACACCATTGTTTAAACCATTTCCAACAGTTATGTCTCATAGTAGCAATTTACATTTGTGGCATGCTAGACTAGGTCACCCTTCAACTTATGTAATCAAACAAATAAAGCAATTGCCTAGTTTTACAACTGATGTAACAAAACTCTAATGTACTATATGTCCTATTGCAAAACAAACATCATTGTCATTTCCAATTAGCCATTCTCATGCTCATGAATTATTTGAATTAGTTCATGCTGATACTTGGGGACCTTATAAGCACAATACAATTAATAATTGCAAATACTTTCTCACTATTGTGGATGATTGCTCAAGAACAACATGGACATTTCTGTTACCTTCCAAACAACATGTCACCTCCACAATTAAGAACTTCTGTTACTATGTGAATACATAATTCAAAACCACAATCAAAACATTAAGAAGTGACAATGGTACAGAGTTCACAAACACCTCACTCACAACATTCTTACAAGAAAGAGGCATCATCCATCAAACTTCATGTCCCTATACTCCCCAACAAAATGGCAGAACAGAGAGGAAGCACAAACACTTGCTAGAAGTTGCCAGATCACTACATCACCAAGCCAAATTTCCAATACATCTCTGGGGCTACAGTCTTATGGCAGCTACTTACCTCATCAACAGGCTTCCAACACCTATCTTAAACCAAAAATCACCTTATGAAATCTTACATAACACCTCACCAGATCTCATCAACCTCAAAGTAATTGGTTGTCAAGTATATGCAAGTGTACATACCCCTGACAAGTTCAACACCAGAGCCATCCCTTCTATCTTCCTTGGTTATCCTCAACATCAAAAAGGCTACCTCCTTTTAGCTTAGGACACTAAGAAAATATTTGTGAGCAGGCATGTGACATTCCATGAACACATGTTTCACACATCCACACCTTATTTTTTCCCACAACCTGATAACTTCATCTCCAACAATATCTTCTATCCATCACCAACCACCCCTGCACCCTCTGAACCAAACACCCCCATTGCTACATCTTCTTCTACACCCTCTGATAACTCAACATCCATTACCACACCTTCTGAACTAAAAACCTCCAATACTACACCTCTATCATCCTCATCTAAACAAGCATCACCAACACCACATCCATCTTCACCAACACCACCTCCACCTATACCACCACCAAGAAAATCACATAGAAACAAGACCATTCCAACCAAACTGAAAGACTTTCATCACTATAAACCATCTGCAGTAAACTCATTCAGAACTAAACACCACACCTCCAACTTCATTAATTATAACAACATTCATAACAAACAACTTCTTCACTTCATTAATTCTATACATCATGAAACTGAACCTACATCATATACTCAAGCATCTAGGAATTCTAAGTGGGTAGAAGCTATGAACAATGAAATATCTGCACTAGAGTCTAATCACATTTGGGAGCTCACCACACTCCCACCACACAAACAAGCAATAGGCTATAAATGGGTTTTTAGAATCAAATATAATGTTAATGGTTCTGTTCAGAAATACAAAGCTAGGTTGGTGGCTAAAGGATTCAATCAGAAAGAAGGAGTTGATTACACTGAGACATTTGCACCAGTGGCAAAGATGGGTACAGTGAGAACCTTGCTAGCTGTTTCTTCTATCAACAACTGGTTTGTACATCAACTAGATATCAAAAATGCATTTCTTCATGGTGATCTTAATGAAGAAGTCTATATGAAAGTTCCTAGTGGTTATAGCAAGACTCTTCCTCCCAACACTGTATGCAAACTCAATAAATCACTCTATGGGTTGAAACAAGCTAATAGGCAGTGGTTCATTAAACTCACCTCATTCCTACTTTCTAATGGATTTACTCAAAGTCACGCAGATTCTTCTCTTTTCACACACTACAAAGGTCAAGACACTCTCATTCTACTAATCTACGTTGATGATATACTCTTAGCTGGAAACAATTCTGCTCTTCTCAAAGACATCAAGCATCAACTAGATAAGGCTTTCATCATCAAAGATCTTGGTCCTCTTCATTATTATCATGGCATTGAGGTATTGAGAAACACTAAAGGCATCATCATGACTTAGAGGGAATATGCATTTGACTTAATTGAGTTTGCAGAGCTACAAAATGAAAAACCAGCCAAGACTCCACTTGATTTAAGAAAGAAGCTGACCTACACTGATGGAGATCCTTTACCAGATCCTTCTCACTACAGAACACTTGTAGGGAAACTCATCTACCTCACTATTAGTAGACCTGACATTGCCTTTGCTACACAACTCCTAAGCCAATTCTCCCAGAATCCTCTAACAACTCATTTGCAGGCTTTACAAAGGGTCATCAGATATATCAAACTATGTCCAGGTCAAGGTCTAATCTTCCCCAAAGACAATCATTTCACCTTACATGCTTATTGTGATAGTGATTGGGCTAATTGTCCATCCTCAAGAAGGTCCATTTCAAGTTTTAGCATCTATCTAGGCTCAAGCTTAATTTCATGGCACTCAAAGAAACAACCAGTAGTCTCAAGATCTTCAACAGAAGTTGAGTATAGAGCACTAGCAGATTGTTCATATGAAATCACTTGGCTAAGTTCTCTCCTCAAAGATTTGAAAGTCTCAGTTCCACAACCAGTAAGAATCCTCTGTGACAACATCTCCACTATAGCCCTTGCCTCTAATCCAATCCAACATGCAAGAACTAAACATATTGAGCTAGATTGCCACTTTGTGAGAGACAAGATTAAGGTTGGTCAAATTATCATCTCCTACATTCCTACTACTAAACAAGCTACAGACATATTCACCAAACCACTTCCTACATATCCATTTCATCAATGCCTATCCAAGTTAGGCATGTGTGAGCCTTACGCACTGATAACTTGGGGGGGGGGGGGGGGTAATGGTATACATACCAAAGTCAACATTGCAGTCAATGAAACAATACAAGTTGATGTTGTAGCTCAGAGTGAAGATCATCAAAGTGAAGACAGTTATATCAAGCATACTTGGACACGTTTGATGTAATTAGATAGTCTGTTAGTTAAGTAGCATGTTGGTTTAGCATCTTGTATGTAGCAAACTTGGTTGTACATTTTACTTAATTGAATGAAATACAATTTTACAAATTCTCTCTACTTTCTCACTTTGTAATAGATCCTACGTAAAATTTGAATTATTTTGCTTTATATAATAACGTAAAATCGTAATATCTTAAGATCAGTATCAAAATCTTAACTGATCAATTCCCAAAAAATTAAACACGGATAATTTTGATGGTCATTGACTAATTCTAACCTTTCCTTTTTTGATCTTGCCATGTCACTTACTTTAATTGTTTAAAAAAATCTTTAGAAAGTTATGGATAAATAGTCATGGGAACTTGGAGGGCACTTATTTAACATACATATGCTGGAAACTTCTTTAGAAAGTTGAAGAAAGAAGAATACACTACACCACAAAAAAATTTTAGAGACGGATCGATTTGGAGACAGCAGACGGTTGTCACTAAAAGTTAAGGGGGCCCACAATATTCAACACTTTTGCAATGCTTTGACCAAACTTTTTTGCGACAAACCCATGTTGTCGCCAAAAGTGAAAATACAATTTTTTATTTTTTTGGCCAAAAATAAATTGCGGAAAAAAATAAAATAAAAATCTGCCACACTTTTTGCGACAACCCAAGTTGTCTCCAAAAGTGAAAATATATTTTAATTTTTTTTTACCTGAAAATAAAATTGGCCTGAATATTTAAAAAAATCTTGCCTTACTTTTGGCGACAACATGAGTTGTCTCTAAAAGTTAGTTTACAAAAATTTAATAATTTTACCGAAAATAAAATAACCGCGAAATAAAATAAAAAAAATCCGGCAACACTTTTAGCGACAACATCGTCGTTGCTAAAAGTTGAATTCAATTTTTTTGAATAAAATTATTTATAGTTGTTATTAATTATTTTTTTAAAAATATGTAAATTAGTTTATTCAAAAAATTACTATTTAATTAAGTTATGAAAATTAGATTTGTAGTTGAAGTGTGTTTAAAATTATTTATACTTGTTAAAATTAATTTTATAAGATATATAAATTTGTTTATTCGCAAAAATAATATTTTATTAACGTATTAAGTGGATTTCTGTTTAAAATTGTTTTTAAAATTATTCATAATTATTAAAAAAAAATAGAAGATATATAAATTAGTTGAGATGATATTGATATACAATGTATGTTAAACGGGTGAGTTAAAATGATATTGATATACATTAAAGGTTAAACCGATGACTCGAGATGAAATTGATATACAAGTTATGTTAATGGATTGGTCGAGATGATACTAAGGCAGTTGTAGGAGAATTCGGATTAGACTGGGGAGTTGGTTCAGACATCGAACATACAAAAACTATCTAGTAGTAGTAAGCTTGGGAGTCTAATCGAAAAGGTTGGCGTAACTGTGACGACTGTGACAGAAACCAAGAGTTATGCACATTTGGACTTCCTAATGTTTTACGATATGCAACTTAAACCCGATTGAATATAAGAAGAATATTGCTTGGTGGTTGATGTTAATGTTGTAGGTTAGTACAACTTTTTGGAAATAATAGGTCAACTCACATTAACATTAACACATTAAACAACTACTACTACAACATAAATAACCAGTGTTCTAAAAGGCGCGAGGCTTAACCTCGCCATCATGAAATAGACCTTGGTGTCGGCTTAAGGCGCGGCAAGGGTTAAGGCGTAAAAAGGCGCGCAAAGGCACGCATATGGTAAGGCGTGACGCCATTTTTAGGAGCATTTAAAGGATTTGGGGATTTGGGCTTGAATTTGTAGTATTTGGACTATTTCTTTTGGGCCTAGTAATTTTAAAACTTAATTCATATTTATGTTTTCAATCAATGTAATAGTCTAATAGTATCTACCACTCATTGGCCTTGTCATTATAAACTAATAAAGTGATAAGGTTCATTTTTTACTTTTTACTTTTTTAGATCTAGGTTTTTACTCTGAACCCTCAAGTCTCACCTACAACTTGGAAAGCCTCTCCCCATCATCCCGCTGTCCACAGTCCAACCACCACCACTCATCGGTAAGTTGCCAAGTTCAAGTTGTATATGATTTGGTTGAACTTTCATTGTAGTTATCATTTGTGTTGAATATTAATTTCCCACACTATCATTTGTGTTGCCAACATACACGTAAGAGTATACATTGTGTAGGGTAGATTTTCAAGCGATATGATGAGAATAACCCCATAAAGTATGTGTAGTACAACAATCATGTTTCGTATATGTAAAAGCTACACGCGTTTACACCATCATAGATATATATTATGTGCATAAACTTTATGATTAACTAAATGACTTCTCAAGAAACAAGAAGAAAAGTAGGCACAAAATGGTTGTTCAGTTATGACAGATGGGTGGACAGATTGAAAGCGAAGAAGCATAATGAATTTTGGTGTGAACTCTAGGGAAGGTACAACTTTCCTTTCTTCAGTCGAATGTTCCCTAACATCTCATACAGGGGAGTTTATATTTGATTATGTTGACAAAGGCATTAGGATGTTGGGCCACAAAATGTTGCACAAGTTGTAACCAATGTTTTAAAACACGGGTTTTTAATTGACCTGGTCGACTCATCGGTTCACCGGGTCAACCGCCAGGTCAAACTGGTTTTACGCCAAAAGATAAAGATACTAGTATTTAGTGTGTTAATAATAAAGGTGTAATACACTTTATGTTTCCAAGATAAGACCAAAACAATATTATACAAAATATGCGAAGTATCCAAAGTTTTTATACATTCAAAGATAATTATGCAAATACTTGTAGTAAAATAATTCATTTTAATAAGCAGTATCAAAAAGAATATGTATATGTTATGAAAAATCAAATAACTAGACCACATGTTGGGTGGCTCTATTCAAATCCACATAAAGCTTTTGAGAGTTTCATTTTCACTCATTACACACGTTACTATAACAAATTAAAACTCACAAGACACACACTACTCCATTACTCCTCACAAACATAGTCATCGCCATTTTCAGTCGCTACCACCATCCACCGCATCCTATTACTATAAGCCAACTTACAAGTAATCGAAGCAACCACCGGTCGATCTATAACAAGACGAGAAGGTGTAATGAATTACATTAATTGCATAATCAACATCTCTGTTTACATCCTCTATTAATTACACCAAAGTTTTTTTTTTTTTTTTCTTTTTTTTTCCTATCATGAGGTTGAACCGGCTGGTTTCCGGTTTGGTGGTTCAACCCGAGTCGACCAAAACCCGACGGTTCAATCCAGTTTGAATTTGAACAAAAACCCGGCATACAACGGACCGGCCATCACTCCGGTTCTCGGTTCAATCGGTTGAACCGGCACCGGATTTATAATTAAGTAAAATTATTTTTAACATATCTTAATTTATTTAAAAAATGGCAAATAAATTTTAAAATTATTTTTAATTAAAGATAATTAAATGAAACTATTTATAAAGTTAATAAATTTTTAGTGAAAATTTCATTTCCCTCCAACTTTATGCGCCAAAACTGATCCCACCTAAAATTCGGATCTGGGATTTTGCAAGTGTATATCATTTACTCATCTCCCCACTCACACAACTCATTCACCTAAAATGTAAAAACCGCCTTCACGCCTTCACCCCTTCACCTCCACACCGCCACTGCCACCCCACCACACTAGCACCCAATTAGAGGTAAATGGTTTTTGTTGGTTTTGTTTTTATTTGATTTGAATTTTATTTTTAATTAGGTTAGGTTTATGATTTTGGTTTGGTTTATGATTTTATTTACTTTCTCACAGCCACCGCTGCCGTCGCTGATCTACCGCCATTCGCTGTTGCCGTCTGACACCGCCAAACACTACAGCCACCCCATCTATTTTGTTTATGTGTTTTGTGTTTTGTTTTATTAATGTTTGATGGGTTTTTATGTTTTTGTGTTTCATTTGTTAATTTATGTTTGTGTTTGATTTTGGTGGTATCTCACATAAACATGTCTTTGGTAAAAGTTAGTGGGTCGGACAAGCAGCTAGGGGTGTTATCGGGTCGGGTTGAGTCGGGTTTTGAGTTTTTTGAAAATGACCCGCAACCTGACCCGATAGGAAATCGGGTTATCGGGTTCGGGTGTTTCGGGTTGTCGGGTTATAAGATAAATCCAACTATACGTAAATAAACCACTAGATGGACAACTTATATAATTTTTGAGCATGATATCAGTGTATGATTATAGGCAAGTTAAGTGATATTGGCTATATAAGTAGTCTAAAATTCCTTGATAGTTGAGTACTAAACTAGTAGCAGTAGTACTCGCTGTGTTCTTTTCGCATTATATGATTTTTACCATTATTAGTGTACATTATATTGAGCGAAAGTCACTAATAAAAAAAAAAAAACCACTGTCAATTAGTATATTAGTTTCAAAAGGATGAAATGACAGCAACGTATTACAGTAGTATCAAAAAAGGATGAAACACAACTTTCAATTACGTAGTATTTTAGTATCAAAAGGATGTCAACTAACTGTCTCATGTAAAGCTTTTAAAAGTGAAATAAGAAATGACAGTAACATATCAAAATGGTATGTCAATTACTCGTAGGAAATGACGACACACCAAGGATCGATGTCTTTCGCGCGAGGAAGACACAAATTCGTATGGTTCTTTATTATTTTTATTTTTTATATTATTTTAAAGGTGTTTATATTGTTTATATATAGTTTGTTATTAATTGGTTTTATATTGTTTATTTATAGTTCTCAACAGAAAAGAAACACGAGGACTTGGTCGAGACTTGGAGGAAAAATCATATGGACAAAAAGGACCAGTTCAAGAGCAAGGAAAACGAAAGGATATACGTAAGCCCACTATTTGTTTATTTATTTATGTTATTATTATTATTTTTGTCTTTGTGATCCATTGAACTGGTATATATAATTTCTCATTCATTTCAATATATATGCTGCTTGTCCTGCTCACTCATCCTGGCCGCCCATTAGGTGCAATTCATCGTCTTCTTTTCAATTGTATCTGAAATTGACTATTGCATTTGGGTACATCTTGGTTAGGATATGGGATGAGGGATAGTTCTCTATGACCCATATAAGAGACATGGTAGTTTCTGGAACCAATGAAAGTAGAATTTGAAATAGACATGATTTATGCGTGAAATGTGGGTCAACCAGCCAACCAGGAAAGGGCTTGTGCTTGTAGACTTAGAAAAGCATGATGTGATTCTTAAGACACCTCACTATTATCATGGTGATACTTGTTTGCTACATTTGTCAGTTTTTGATGCTCTCCTGGCAATTAAGTCTCTTAACTGAATATGATGACCCATTGTTCATTTGTTTATTATGGGTCAATTATCAAAAGCACGCATGTATCATACTCCCTAATTGCCCAGGCCTTAGATCCCTCCCTGCCGCAAATTGGCCAGACTTTATTGGTTCAGTTTTGGGTCTAAAAAATGTATGTCTTGGTTTTGGGTTAAAGTCAAAAGAGGTGTTTGGCATTTGGTTTGTTTCAATCGCAGAATCCGTATTTGGCTGTTTGTGTTTTGTAGAATCAGTATTTGGTTTAGTACCGTCAAGTTGGCCGTTGTACTGATGTGTGATAGACTACTGCTGCACTAGGAGTGTTTGGTAATGAGTTTAGTGGTGCAGCAGCCTGTAATGGAACTTATTCAAGTTGGCTGCTGTAATGTTGTAATCGACGTTGTTCCAGTCAATATTTTTAGTGCTAACTATTGGTAAATTGAGAAATAATCAAGTGGTGATATTTAGTGCTAACTGTTAGTAAAAGTGGTTGATGTTGTAGTACTATAAGTATCTGTCAGAATATATAAGAAGAACCAGATATCCTCCCAAACCCATCTTCATCTTTCTTCTTTTCATTTCATTTTCTAAAAGTTGTCCATACAACAATAAGCTGCGTGTAATAATAGTAATATTGTTTTTGGCTCATCAACTGTAACTACAAGACACTATTTAGTGGTGGTTCATCTTTGCTAGAAACCATCATAGCTAGGTAAGTACAGATAGCATCCAAGATTATCTGGATAGTGTTTAAGTTCTCAATATATATTGGAATATCTTGTTACTAACTTACTAGTATAAATGAAAGTGACCACTATGGTATATATGCAATTACATGCATTTACAGTATATGATGTGGCACTTGTATTGCTTTCTGGGATAGCTTTAAAAATGATTGTTAGTTTGCAAAAATATTGGGATCCATGATTCGTTGGTATTTATGAGATTATGTCATTCTTTTTGTACTTTTTGTCGGTTTGATGATTGTTTGGTAGAATCTGTATTTGGATGTTCATGTTTTGTAGAATCAGTATTTGGTTTAGTACCGTCAAGTTGGCCATTGTACAGTGATGTTTGCTTATTTGGTATTATTTGTTATTAGTTATTTGTTAATTGACACGAATAACTTATTCGCATATCTGACCGTATTCGTCATTTGTTATATTAACTTTCTTGTTATTTTTGAACTACACAGGGAGAAATGAAGGCCATTCAAGATGCAATTAAAGAAAAAAAGATGGATCCCAAGACAGATCGCCAAAATCATCGATGAAGTCCTGGTTTCTCAAAATCGAGGACATATTGCGGGTGTAGGCAGGGTGGTACCGGGCACGGGCTCAAGTTCTAGGAGCTCACAAGTGGACCAAGGTTTCTGTATCCGAGAGGAGATTGAAGAGATGAAGAAGCGGCATGCTATGGAGCTACAAGAGCAAAAAAACTTAAAGCAATTTCTGGATTTCTATAACCGTCAACAAGGTACACCCGCTTCACAATTTCAAATGCCCGACTCATGCACTCCTTTGTTTCCTGGGTCTACATATACTCGTGGTGGTCCTAGTACTACTCAATCCGACCCTAGTTCTAATCTCGACCTCGATAACTGTTATAAACCGATAAATGTTGATGGAGATGATGATGGTGGTGATGGTAATAGTGGGAATGATGTTGGTTATGATAGTAGTAGCGGGTTTGATGACGAGTACTGAATTAGTGAGTAAGATGTATGGATCCTCTTTTGTTATTTGAATTACGTAAGCATATTGGGAAATTATTAGTATTTATATGAATCTTTTTTTGTAACTCGTCGGTTTTGAATGAATAAATGAATGGATGGTAGCATTTTGTATTATTGATTTGGGTGATTTAAAGCATTGATTTTGGTAGATTTTTCTGGAAAAAAATCCCGGAAAAATCTGGAATTGTAGCAATGCTGCTGCTGTTTTTTTCCAGCAGTCACTATTAGCGACAAAATTATTGTCCCTAAAAGTGATACTTGTCGTTGCAAAAGGTCACCCCTAGAAAATGACCCACAATGTAAGGACACTTTCGGCAACAAATGGCGTTGTCACAAAAGGTTTCCCACCTTTTTTAAAAATTTTATTTTATTTATTAATATTTATTTAATTAATAATTAATGATAAAAAAATAAATTATGAAAAATGTTTTTGCGACAAATGATGTTGTCTCTAAATGATAGGGCCCACTCTGGTCAAAGGATTTTGGCTGAAAATTTGTGGGTCCCACTGTTTGACACCAAAAGTAGAAACATGCTGTCACAAATACTTTCTGTGACGGACTATAGGTGACAACCTATTGGGCGACAACCTTCTGTCGCTAAAAGCATTAGCGACAAAAATTTCCCTCTTTTGGCGACAACCCTTTCTGTTGCTAAAAGTGGTTTATGTTGTAGTGATACGACGATGTACACATGTGAATGGCAACCTACCCCAGGAAAAAGAGAAGTGCGACACGATTGTACACATGTGAATGGCAACCTACCCCAGGAAAAAGAGAAGTGCGACACGATATTTTTTTTAAGATATTATGTTATGTGATTAATTACATAATCGGGTTCTTTTTTTAAGAAAACATTATTAATTCTTATGACTATTATTTCTAAATTGTTTTACCCTTTTATGTTTAAAATTATTACTCGTACTCAATATCATATTTCTAATAGTTGGCCAAACAGCATGCATGTTACAACTTAACATGATCGATCACGTTGTATCACAAACGAAGCAATATAACCTAGAAAAACGAGAACTCATTGCTTATATGTGTGAGAAAACATGACAAGTTATGCTACCAGAACTCATACCCGATTTATAGTTTTATTATTATTATTATTATTTTTAACATGGGTTTCCGGCTCGACATTACGAGACGACTAATCTCACGGCCACTACCCTTTTTGGATAACCTGGAGTTAGTGCAGGTGAACTTTCGTTGCCACAATGAGATTAATTTTTTCCCTGCTAAATTCGAACCCTTTAACTTCCTCTTTGGTTACCGCTGAGTCAGGCTGTTATATAATTCTAACTTGATGATATGCAAATTATCCGTAAAAAAATACTCGTAACACCCTTTGTTTAGCAATTAAATAAGTATATGACAGTTTCGTAAAAATAAATTCGAAAAAATTGGAAATTAAAGTATAGCATGTTTTCACTTATAAGTTTTTAATTTTAGCTTTAGGAATTGCTTCTAGCATATCCTTACCATTTAAATCTAATTACTCCAATCAGATGCCACTTGGAGTACTTGTCAACCACTCAAATTAGCAACTTATTTAGAACTTGACTAACGGCTTTTCATAGTTGACCAATATACTTCTTGACATTTCTTTCCTCTTTCATGGAAAATGTACATCCTCAAAGATCATATAAAATCACAAATACCATAATCAGCTTCTTCACCAACAAATCATCAAACTTCAAAAATACACTAGCTACTTTACTCTCTTCACATTTCGAAATGAACCGAAATAGTACTCTTGTAGCAACAAAGGCGTCCCAGATGCTATTAAAGCAACTAGGACCCCGTTTGTTCTCTACAACAAGTTTAGCACGTTCAACCATCATTGAACCCGCCAAAATTCCCATGAGTACAACTATGGGAAACACTAGGGTTTTTAACGTGCATGCTCGTAACTGGAGCACACAAGCGTCGTCTTCTGACTCTGGATCAGAGAAAAAAGACGACACTGAAAAGAAATTAACAGTTCCAAGCTATTGGGGCGTAACCCCTCCCTCAATCACAAAGGCCGATGGTTCCGCTTGGAAATGGAATTGTTTTAGGGTATGTACGAACTCAATCGATCTTAAACATATATATGTTTACATAGAACATTAAATTAACAATTGTTTTTTATTTTTTTTTTCGATGAAATAGCCATGGGAAGCATACCAAGCAGACACATCTATTGATGTCAAGAAGCACCACACGCCAGTCACTTGGAACGATAAATTTGCATATTGGATTGTTCAAGCATGCAAATATCCTGCACATTTATACTTTCAGGTATGCTTTATGCGTATACAAATAGTATATACATGTCGGTTTTTGCTAACGTGTGCCCACTGAGCTGACAACGTGCTAAAGCGCTAGTTAACTAATCCCATTAACTTTTTTATTTCGCAATTGTAACAGAGAAAACACATACACCACGCAGTACTACTAGAAACTGTAGCCGCAGTACCTGGCATGGTAGGAGGCATGTTGTTACACACCAAATCACTGCGCCGATTCGAGCAAAGTGGTGGTTGGATCAAAGCCCTATTAGAAGAAGCCGAAAATGAGAGAATGCATCTCATGACCTTCATTGACATTTACAAACCTAAATGGCACGAACGAGCCTTGGTTTTCGCGGTCCAAGGAGTATTCTTCAATGCATATTTCCTAGCCTATTTAGCGTCGCCAAAGCTAGCTCATAGGATCACTGGCTACCTTGAGGAAGAGGCAGTGAGCTCGTATACCGAGTTTCTGAATGATTTAGAGAAGGGAGAAATGGAAGATATTCCAGCACCAGCTATTGCTATTGATTATTGGTGCTTACCGCAAAACTCGACATTAAAAGACGTGGTCAGGGTTATTCGCGCGGATGAAGCACATCATCGCGATATTAACCATTTTGCTTCGGTAAGTTGTCGCTAAATGTGAGAAACTTGTTGCTAAATACAACTTTGATCGCTATTTGATTACTGACTATATATTGTTTTTGGTTTTTCAGGATATTCATTGTCAAGGACATGAGCTAAAGGAGCATCCTGCACCAATTGGCTACCACTAAACAAAAATTGCGTTATGTAAATAAGTATTTTGATTTAATAGTCGCGGTGCGGGTTTTAAATTAAGTTTAAAATGATATTCGGATTGTGTGTTAGTAACCATTATTTTATTGTATCATATGTAAATCTTTTGGAATATATTATAATGAAATTGATTGAAACAAATGGTCAAGTTTTGGGCAATGGGACAAGAGCAAGAATAATAATGTGCACCAATTGCAATGAAATATATGGCCGTTTTCAGAGAAGTGCAAGCGGTGCTACTGCACAGGGTATCGATTTGATCAAGGCCACAAACTTTCAAACACTATTATTATATATATGCATAATATGATACATGAGTTCAATTAGTTCATGCACTAACGATACATGTCAATTTTGTAGATGTGTTTAAGGGTCTCTTTGTTGTGAAGACATGGAGCTACCGAAATACATGAGACGACTCTGACTGGTTTTGTTTCTACTCAAAAGGCCTAATGATGTAAAGGATACATTATGATGAAATATAAACTCTTTCGAAATCTAGGATCTTTCATAAGAGCAACAAGTTTAATTGGATGACACATAAATCCAGCTTGTAACAACTCATTGGACCCTCCTATATCGACTCAGCTAGTTACTAGAACTTTTCTTAGGAAATCATAGCCGTTCTAGTGTTGATGAGACGACTCAACTGTTTTAACAATGGCATGTTGAAACTTATTTATGTGTCCAATAAGTGTACACGAGCACAACGTGTTTCAAACACCTGTGAATTACTTCACAAACTATTGGTTCGATTTATAGAAAACCATTCTTAACTCTCTAGTGGACATGGTACGCCAGCTTCAAGACTACGCGAAACTTATTTTTATACAGTTGTATTATCAAAATATCCTCGGCAGACTCACTTGATCTGAATTTTACCTCTAAGACCAGTCCCGCAAATCACGTTGGATTGCAAAAAAACTACAAAAAAGAAAATCAAAGAGAAAGCTATGGAAGAGAACCATTTTCTTGTAGAAGATTTACGTTTTTCTCTTTTTGGTTAGGAATTTGTTCGGATCTCGATCCAAAAATCGCAAACACTTTAAATCCTAAAACACTTTTTTATTCAACCAAAAAGTCATTATTTCTGGAAAATACTTACTTTCTCACAAGTAGTTAGATGGTTGACAACTTGACATGTCTAACAGAAAGGATAAATATGAGGACAAGTAAAAACAACATATATCATTTCTCAATCATTTTAACTTTTTATCAAACATATTAGACTATGACTATGTTTGGTGCAGAGCTTTTTGGTGCGATAAGCGGTGAGCAATGAACTTTTTGATTTTTAATGTTCGTTTGGCAAAAGAGCGATGAGCTTTGTTATTTTTTAAGAAAGCTCAATTGTCCAATGCTTCTTTATGAAGCTGTGAGCGGTGAGCAGTGAGCTGTGGCAACTGTTCACTGCTACTGCTCACAACTACTTTTGCCAAACATAACTTATTAGAGGTGTCAGTATCTGGCCATATGCAAAAAGTTGGGTTGTTATGGACAACTTTTCAAAAGTTGGGTGTTTCTGTGCAACATGGACATTCTCAATGAGTCAAATTGAGCAAAAATAATAGTGAGCTTTATTATAGCTAGTTGATTTGTGCGATAAAATATATATATATATATATATATATATATATATATATATATATATAAAGAGTAAATGGTCAAAAAGTCAAGAAGTAAAAAGTGAAAAACTTAAATTAATATTTTGCCTAAATTACCCTTAATTAATGCATTTAACACTCCTTAATACCTCTCATTTAAAACTTAATCAAAACTTAAATGAAAACATGGAAACTTACATTACACATTCATTTTTTTTGTCAACTTAAAAACATGAAAAGTTAAATGAATAATTAATAAATGAAAACATAAAAATGTAAAATTGTTTTGTGAACTTAAGAATGAATACACACGTATATAAAAATAAACTTTTAAATACTAGATGAGTAGCCGTACATAGAAACAGAATTTTATAGCGGCAGATAGTTATAGTGATATTTTGGTTACACAAAACGTCACACAAACCACTTAACCAAAATATAATTATAATTAAATACCACTATAAAATCCCGTTGCTATGCACGGGTACTCGTCTAGTATATATATATATATATATATATATATATATATATATATATATATATATATATATATATATATATATATATATATATATATATATATATATACTACCTATAATGGAAAAATGGTCAAAAGTGAAATGTTGAGTTTTCAACATTGGTCAAATGAGAGAGAAAGTGAAATGTAATTAATACTCTTATTAAAACACCAAAATACTTAAAAGTACAATTATTTATTCACATTGTACAACCAAATTAAAGCATATCTACCAATTAAATACAACCAATTTAAACACAATCGGGTTGACCCGGGACGCTTCAAACCCGGCAGGTTGACCCGGTTTAATTTGACCCGTTTTCGACCCAACCTAGCAAGTTGACCCGGTTTAAATCGACCCATTTTTCGACCGGAACGGTTCAACCGGTTGAACCATCTGGGTCGAACTGGGTTTCAAAACATTATCCATTATTTAAAAGTACAATGATTTATTCACATTATACAACCAATTAAAAAACATATCTACCAAATTAAATACAACCAATTAAAACACAAACCGGGTTGACCCGGGACGCTTCAAACCCGTTTTTCGACTGGAACGGTTCAACCAGTTATTATTTTTCGCTTATAACCTATACACTTTTTTTATCAATAAACTATCTGTCGCTATAAAATCTCGTTGCTATGCACGGGTACTCGTCTAGTATGTGTGTGTGTGTGTGTATATATATATATATATATATATATATATATATATATATATAGGGTGAGGATCAGGTACGTTTTTGTCTTTTAGTGCGGATGGTACGGACGAATCTCAGCCCTCCATCTAGTCAACCATCTGAAAAAGGCGGAGTGGCAATATCGTAAATATTCCGTCTTTTTTAAGATCGTTACTATCGTATTAGCTTTTTTTCTGAAAAAAATTCAAAAAAATCTGAAAAAATTAAAAAAATAAAGAGGACAACAAATAATTAAGAATCGCTGAAAAAATTTTCAAAAAAAAAAATCGTTTTCATCGTTAAAGGTATTGTGATATCAGAATCTGATTTTGACTTTTTTACAAAAGTCAAGATCTGAAGATCAGATCTTGATCAGATCTTGACTTTTGTAAAAAAGTCAAAATCAGATTCTGAAAACTTTTTTTTTTAATAAAAAATTTAATATCACAATAACTTTTTTAATATCGTAAAAACTTTTTCTTAATAAAAATTGTTAATATCGCCGTAACTATCATGCTTTCACATAAACTTTTTTACTATCATAATAAAAAAAGTCAAGATCAGGATCAGATTCTGATATCACATAAACTTTTTTACTTTCGTAATAAAAAAAGTCAATATCAGATTCTGATATCACATAAACTTTTTTACTATCGTAATAAAAAAAGTCAAGATTAAGATCAGATTCTGATATCACATAAACTTTTTTACTATCGTAATAAAAAAAAGTCAAAATCAGATTCATAATATTGTTAATATCACGGTAGAACTCATAATATGGTTAATATCACGGTAGCACTCATAATCAAAAAACAAAAAGTCTCTTAGAAAAATCTGAAAAAATAAAAAAATGAAAGAAGATAACAATATTAAGGATCGCTCAAAAGGAAAAAAATTAAAAAAATCGTTTGAATGGTGATTTGGTACCGTGATAGTTGCGTAGATCTTGACTTTTTTACAAAAAGTCAATATCAGATCTGGATTGGACGGCCTAGATCTATCCGCACGTCCGCACTAAAACAAAACATCCGCACGTGATCCTCACTCTCTCTCTATATATATATATAGATTTGCGTTCATGTGATGACCACCTTTAAAATAAAAACAATAGGAACCAATTAAATTGTGACAAGTGTCATTAACCATTTTTCTCATAAGGAAATTATTAATTAAATTATAAGGTTATTTTGGGTATTTGATCTATCTCCCTTATAACCCTGATATCATTTACCTAATCCCTTGTCATTTTAACCGCCCCATTTCCCATCTCCCTTTAACAAATCTGCTTCTACCAAATCACCCAAATATATTTTATATTCTTTTTGCTCATCTCGTACGAACCGATTGTAAAATTTGTGATGGGGGACCCATTTATTTATGTAAGATTCCATCTTTTTATTTAAAGTTTCAATTTGCTCTTCAATCAGTTCTAAAGCATTGCTATCAATAGAAAACCAGACGGTACAATTTTTGGCACGTTTCAAAATAAAATGTTTAAAATTTTTCTAGTTTGGAATCCTCCTCCTTGTCGAACCAGTATGGATTTAGTTTGTCAGATCTTCGCCGGAACCATGGTCGGATTTTAGATTATAGTAGATCTCGACACGCCATCATGGACCTTTTCTGATGGCGACGATGACTACCGACACTCACATGGCGATAAAGTACCATGCCTCTTTCAACCACGGTCGATGAACCCGTAAGTGTCAGATCTATCTCCGTCGATGAACCCCTAAGTGGCATCTAAACCCGAACTGTTAACCTTGGTTGTTAATGGAACCATTACCGGAACAACATTGTTGTCTTTCATGGTTTTCACAGAATTCGATTCACTTGATATATTGATCCGGTATTAAATGATTTTTTAATCAATGTTATTTTATAGATCAATCATTGAATCAATATTGTAAGTTTATGTTCAAAAAAAAAATATTGTAAGTTTTGTCGTTGTGTATCAATAATTTTGTAATTTTATTATATGTATCAGTAGATACTTACGATGTACTCCCTCCGTCCCAAATTTATTGTCCACTTTGAATTTTCAAAGTCAAACTAGTTCAACTTTGACCATAAATATATATATTTTTGTTATATAATACTTCATGAAAAATTATACAATTGAAAAGTACACTTAAAACCCAATCGATTTATATATTTTGCATCAAATATTATATAACACTCACAAAAATATTTAAGGTCAAAGTGGAAGAAGAAAGACTAAAAAAGTCAATAGTGGACAATAAATTTGGGACGGAGGGAGTATCAGTTTATTTTTTTTATGGATTTTTAATATATATCGATTGATATGCATCAATTGTTTTGACATGCATCAGTTGTTTTGATATAATGAATTATTAAATTTTTAATAATGTGTACCGATACTGTCAAATTGACGTATAAGTTGAGTAGTACTGTAGTAAATTTTGACATATATTATTTCATTGAATGAAAGCTAAATGGATTTGTATATTTGTAAAAAAAAAAAAAAAAAAAAAAAAAAAAAAGTGACATGCATCACACTTGACAATTAAAAAGTCTGCTTTCTCAAAACCAAATGAGTAACTACGAGGCCATGGCAATTACTTCAATAAATGTTACAAAAAATGCCACTCAAATTTCATGTATTTACAAGTTTGCCATTAGCAATTAATTATTTTATTAAAAGCCATCTTCATCTACAATAATTGATCCAATGGTTCACAATGGTTCCTATAGTTTTTATTTTAAGAGTGGTAACCACAATAACGCCACCCTATATATATATATATATATATATATATATATATATATATATATATATATATATATGGAGATGGAACTTTTTTGCTCCTTTTTATTTTTTTTAGCTTGGTTTATGTGATAGTAGTTTATTAGTTCCTGTTAATAAATGTACATGAGATCATTCTTTTTTTTAAAAGACACCCAATTTTTAAAGACACTTGTTTTATCTTGTGCCCGTTTAACTCGTGTCTATGTGACCTATATTTCAACTTTGTCCGTTTGACTTATGCCTGTTAGGAAACCGAGCCTGTTTAGCTCGTTGCCCAAGCCGGTCCGACCGCCATTTAGACATCTCTAAAACATAAGAGAATATTCGCATACAAAAAGTCAAACTTTGCCACTCGTAATGTGTTTGACCCAAAGTCTTCGTTCATGGTTCTTGACTTTTTTGAATTTTTTCCATATAAAATACGGAGTAGCCTACTATTATTATGTAAGCAAATTCGTATGCTGGATTGGCGGTTGTTGCCTACTTGGCACTTTTTAAATCACAAAAAGCTTCACCTAATTCGTGGGGGTTACTCAAGACGCTTGGAGCCCAAGAAAAGAGTCCGTATAGCATATTTCTTCATGCTATATTTACTTATATACCCTCCTCAAGGTGTTGTTCAATGCACTTGGTTGTGCCGTCTTCAATTTCATTTAAAATTTGACCAATTAAGGATAATGACTTTTCTAAACATGCATCACCCCACTCCTCAATCATGAAGAGTAACCCTAGATTCATAAAAATATATACCACAAAAAAATGTAGATTGGCGGGAACACTCGGCCGCCTTTTGGTATCAGCCATTATCCACCCACAAGGAATAGCTCCGACAACTCTCTTGGTCTAGTGGGGCACCAACCGGAGTAAGCACGAGCCAAGACTCGGACCCCTGAGCTCTTATTCCACAAAGTCTCTCCAATATGCCCACAGATTTTGCGAATGTGGGTACCTATATGAAGCAAATGCCAAGGATGAGACTAACCTGGGTCTATTAACTTAAGAACAAGTGCACCAACCATTGGACTAATATTCCGGTGATAATATAATTATATTACAATGATTTAGTTATTAAATATGAAAGGTAATAAAAGATAAAAAATAATAATAAAGATTTTAGATTATTACAATTGCCAAATTTTTGTGTAAATATACATTTATAAACTGTTTGTGAATGTAGCACTATTCAATTATGATTCCTTGATAGTTAAATAAAATAAGATTATTAGCTAGATTAATCGATCAAATGCTTAAGGTTAGATGTAATGGTCACTCCTCACAACATCTATCTCAACGTCATATCAGCTTTGCATCACATCACTTAATCCATCACCTAACAGCCTTAGTGGTGATCATCTAACTAAACATATAACAATACTCTACATAATATAAACATACTTTGAAATATAACTCCACACACATAAAGAAAAAAAAATGTACATTTCATTAGGTGGTGCACACCACTAAATAAAAAATAAAATAAAATAATAATAAGCCTTACACCGCGTGAGCGGGAGGCACCGTTAAAGATGATGACACACGAAGGAAGCTCACTGCAGGTGGTGAAAGCAATCATAACTCCCGTTTAATATCACTTAATAAGTTAAATTTATAATAAAAATGAGGTACAAGTCAACGAAAATCTTAAAAATTAATCTTACAAAAACGTTGATAAAAATTCTAAAATACTCATGACACGAATGGCATATGAAAAGTTATACAATAATAAAGAAATGATAACATTGGCTTCATAAAAGGTTAAAACCAAAGTTGTGATAACAAAATCCAATTATGATCATTTTCATCTTTACATGATTGGAGTTGTAAAATTATACAACATTGAAATAAATAGTTCTTTCTTATGTGTTATAGTTTATACCAAGTATTTATGCTATGACACTCGATTCATCTCATTTTATGAGATCAAAATCGAATCGTAAAATCATAAAACTGAAAGAGTAAAGTCATATTTTCATAAAAATGTTTGGTTCAACGGGTAATCTTAACCCAATGTTCAACTGTTTTATGCAAATGATTGAGAAAATATTTTAACCCATGACATATTTTATAGAAGAGCCTTTCATTTCTCATCCCCGTAAAAAACATTTGCGTTGAAAAAAGTAAGAACCCGATAAGTGGCCCCAAGGTTGTTGCATACAAAGTTTAATATAGAGTAAACTGCAAAAAATGTCCATGAACTTTTCGAAAAATGTAAAAAATGTTCTCAAAAAAAAAAAAAGAAAAAAAAAAAACCTGCAAGAAATGTTCTCGACGTTTGATTTTTCTGCAAGTTATCCCTTTGAAGGGTTACTGTAGCTGCAAAAAATGTATTTTAGCTAACGCTCATTAGTTTTAGCCGTGTGAAATGACTATTTTACCCTCGCCTACTACATGGGTCATTTTCTTTTTGACTTCCCATCACATAGTTTCGCGGAAGAATTTAACAGAAATTAGCGATAAAAATCAATGATGTTACATAGTTTCAAGATAAAAAGAGTAATGATTTGTTCCAAACCACATGGACGAACAGTGTAATTTACTTTTCTCCTTTTTTACAAACACAAAAAAAATTGCAAAAATATTTGATTAAACTATTAAAGGGCACATAAGTCATTTCCCACTATTCAATAATTTTCTTGGTCTCCAAGAATTCAACCAGAAAATAAATGCTACCAGTAAAATAATCAAAACACGTATCCGCTTGCGTTTCAAATTCATTTCACACAAAACGACACCGTATCATCCCAACCGCCAATCACCCCACACTTTTCGTATGGTATAAAATCACCCTAATTAAACCCTTCCCCAAGCCAAAAATATAAAAAATATCTCCCACACAAATAACAACAACTAACTAATTCACACACACTAAAAACACACATTTTACACACACTTAACTAATTTCAGTTACAATGATGCGCCGTGGATCAACTACTGTAATCCGATCAATCCTAACAACAACAACAACAACAGCCAGTCCACGTGGATTCTCTACTGGTGCTGACAAGGCAGTGGTGACATGGTGGATGAGGTCATCAGGTAGTGGTGGTGCTCGTAATGCGAGTACGGTTGCGTTAGGTGCGGATAAGGAGGAGGAGCGGAAAGAAGAGAGTAGTAAGGTGGTTAACGGTGGCGGAGAAGAAGGGAAAGGTGGTGGTGGTAATGGTAAAGAGATTACGAGTTATTGGGGAGTGCCGCCGTCTAGGGTTATGAAGGAGGATGGGACTGAGTGGAAGTGGAATTGCTTTAGGGTACGGTTTTCGTTATTTTACGTATACTGTATTAGCGTTATTTTGTTATCAGTTATAGCAATATAACTGATAACTAAATGACGCTAATACTGTATATTAATTGTTAATGTATATTAATTAGCGTTATTTTGTTATCAATTATAGAAATATATATTACTGTATATTGTATTAGCGTTATTTTGTTATCAGTTATAGTAACTGATAACAAAATGACGCTAATACTGAATATTAATTGTTAATGTATATTAATTAGCCTTATTTTGTTATAAGCTATAGCAATATATAATACTGTATATTAATTAGCGTTAATTTGTTAGGCAACTATATTAATTTGTTATGAAGATTATTATTGATGATAGTAACGTAATTTAGTTATGTTATGCATGTTAATTAGAAACTCTATAGTCATAAAATCACACCTATCAGTTATAGGAATATACTGTGTTATCGTATGCTGTATTAATATGCGTTATCGTAGTAGAAATTTGTTATGAAGATTGTTGATAATATATGTTACGGATGTTGATTAGAAACTCTATAGTCATAAAATTACACGCGTAATTGTTACGAAGTATTTTGTTATCAGTTATAGCAATATAATGAGATATCGTGTTCTTTAGGTTATACTGTAGTAATTATTACGGACTTGTGTATTTTAGCGCTATTTTGTTATCAATTATAGCGATTAATTAGCGTAGTTTTTAGGTTATAGTAATGTATTATGAAGATTGTTAGCGGATAACTAATTTGTTAGTGAGTATTTTCGTTATCAATTATAGTAATATACTTATTTTTTTGTGTTTTTTAAGGTTGTAGTAAGGCAAAATGAAAACGATTACTAGTAATGATAGCTTCTTTGTTATTTTGTTATCAGTTATATCAAATATATTGAGTTTTCGTATTTTTTAGGTTATAGTGACAGTAATATGAAAACTACTGGTAATGATAAGGTACTTGTGTATATTATTGAACAATGATGTTAGTAACTAGTCACAAATTGCTGTTAAAATGAGTTTCTAAGAGAATCGTGTTGCTATTTGTTCATTAGTATACGATATTTTGTTGTAGTATGTTGTGATTATTAGTAGAAGTGTGAGACTGTGTTGCATGCGATTGTAACTTGTAAGTAATAGTAATACTGAATGTTTTGCGATTAATAGTACTACTGTGGAAGGTAGTTGTATTAGAATTTTTTTGCGATCAGTAGTAAAGTAAAAATATATGTTGAGATATTCAATATAATTGTGAAAATAATTTGATGTTATCACTGTTTATGTGCAAAAAAAATTGATTGTTATAGGTAAGTATATTGTGAAATAGTTGTTTTGATTATTATTAGTATTACTAAAATATTTGAAAATACTTTGCTATTATTAGTTATTGACCTGAAATAGTCATTTTTTTGTTATTTGTAACTCTGTGAAATTGTGGAACTGCATTGGTATTGTTAGTAAATATGTCAAAATATGTTGATGTTGTTAGTAAAAATGTAGAAATACGTTGAGGTTGAAAATACGCTCTGTTATCAGTATGCATATGAAAATATAAGTCACTGTAAAAGTTTGTTGTTATGGGTAAATATGTGAAAGCATGTTGCTATTAATAGTTATCAACTTGTAATAGTAAACATTTTCTGTTATTGTAAATCTGTTAAGGCATGTTGATGTTATTAGTAAAACTACGAAATACGTTGCGATTATTAGTCGAGCTGTGACTTTGTGAGAGTGTGTTGTGATTATTACTGGAATTCTGACTCGGTGAGAGCGTGTTGAGAGCCTGTTGAGATTAGTAGTAAAGAGTGAGCTGAGGTTGTTACGTAGATTAGTAAAAGTTTTTAGCGATAAGGAGTAGAAGCATGAAAATATTTTTTCATAAATTCAATAAAATTTTGAAATTACGTTGATGTAATCTATGATTTTGTGAAAATATGCTGAATGTTATTTGTAAATATGTGAAAATAGTTGTGTTATTGGTAAAAATATGAAAATATATGTAACTATTTTCTGAGAAACTGTGGACGTCAATAAATCTGTGAAACCGTGTTGCAGTCATTACTAAAATATGTGGCCTATTAGTTACGTAGTATTAATTAACTTGTGTATGTTTCTGTTAACATCACGATGTTGCTGGTAAATGTGTGAAAGTATCTTGGTATTTTGTGTAATTAAGTTGTTCATGTTTGACTTGTTTTGGCAGCCATGGGAGACATACCAAGCAGATCTCTCAATTGATCTTAAGAAACACCACAAGCCCACCACCTGGTTGGACAAATTTGCATACTATGCTGTGAAATCACTCCGATTGCCTACTGATCTTTTCTTTCAGGTGAATAAATTAGTACCATTGAAAGAATTTTGTTACATAAAATGCAATTGTATTGGAAATTAATTGATTTATGAATAATAATAGAGGCGTTATGGTTGTCGTGCAATGATGCTTGAAACCGTGGCTGCTGTTCCTGGAATGGTGGGAGGAATGCTTCTTCACTGTAAATCCTTAAGGCGGTTTGAGCACAGTGGTGGTTGGATAAAAGCTTTGCTAGAAGAAGCTGAAAATGAGCGGATGCATCTAATGACATTCATGGAAGTTGCTAAGCCGAAATGGTATGAGCGTGCTCTTGTGTTCACTGTTCAAGGTGTTTTCTTCAACGCCTACTTTCTTGCATACCTTGCTTCACCTAAACTGGCTCACCGAATCACGGGGTACCTTGAGGAAGAAGCGGTTCACTCGTATACTGAGTTCTTGAAGGAGCTTGATAAAGGAAACATTGAAAATGTGAAGGCACCTGCTATTGCTATTGACTATTGGCGTCTTCCTGCTGATGCAACACTTCGTGATGTTGTGATGGTTGTAAGAGCAGATGAGGCTCATCATCGTGATGTTAATCACTTTGCTTCGGTTAGTATTCATTCATTATCTGGCTTTAATTTGTATCTTGATTGTTTTTTGATGAAGGTTGTGACATTTGGGATTTTGAATATGTTGCAGGACATTCATTATCAAGGTCGTGAGCTTAAAGACAATCCTGCTCCCATTGGATATCACTAAGGAAGATGGAAAAGATAATTGATGAAACCTAATGAATCTTTTTTACCCAAGTCAGCAATAAAAATGGAGTTTATACTTGGGTAAACGTGATTGTTTTTTCTGAATTTCTTGTACAAAATCTATGGTGGTTTTCTGTTAGTTTGATTGCTACATATGAAACCTTTATAGTTCGTGTAAGAAACATGAAGCAATATATGTGGTATTAATGGCGTTTTTCGATGTGTTTTCCATTGGCAGGGTGTTGTACCTGCTTTTCACTTTCATGAGATTCATCTTTCAAGACTGGTTTTGGTTTTGAAGGATACTGGAATCTCAAATGCAGGTGTGTAGTGATTGTTTAATTTATGTGTAGATTATAGCTAGTCTCCTCTGCTTCTGAACAAGGTAAAGAACGACCCATTAGTTGGTTTAGCATCAGCAAATTCGTAACTTAGGAAGATGGAATGTCCCAAAGTTTTGAACAGGATAGGTATTTGAGTTACAGGATTGACATTGCGGTTGTTTCATGGTTAGAGCCTAGAGGACCTAGTTTTTAAATGCATGAAAAGAATTGTAACGACTAATGAGCTTCTTCTAATAGGCTTAGACAATGCAAGTTTCTTCTAATTGGCTTAGACAATGCAAGTTAGAGAATTCAACTGCTTGAGATAAGGAAGTCGATGAGGTAACCATTTGGATGTCAATATTTAAGTCAAGAGGAATGATTAGTGGACGAAATATATGAATCATGATAATCAAGGATCTTAATATTTGGGGATAGAATTGTTTCGTCACGAGGATAGAAAGTTTTGATGGTATATCCCTGTGATTGTCACAGCAACTTTGTTGAATGGACGGTGATGCTATTAGGGGAAACTTGGGATCAAGAACAGGTTGTATGTAATGGAGAACACGAAGAATCTGAATTTTATTACTTGAAATGTGATGGTTAATCGCTTCTATAACTAAATTATTAAGGATTTAGAACTATTATGAACAGTAATTTGGAGTAGATATGAATGTTGTACGAAATGAAAGAATGTAAATCAGAGTCAGGAAAACGGCAATGCAACAATGGAAGCTGATACTTGTAGTTGTTTTTCCTAGACATGGAAACATGAGAGAAAGGTTTGTTTGAGTCATATGTGCTCTGCGACGAGTAAACATATTGGCAAAGGATGTCTATAGGAGGAGGATAATACAACTATACAAGCAATGTCATAGTGATTACATATCGTTCTTTTGGAATTTTGTTTGGGTTTATATACCAGTTTTTTTGAAATGTAAAAATGGTTATACTTGTTACAGTGATAGCCACCCCAAACTTATGGATTCACATGGGTATGATTTTCCTTACCCTCAAAGGATTAGTATATGGACGTGGTTTTCAATTTTTATAACTTGATCCTGGGGTTATAGGTGAAATTGGTTTCAGTACTAGATGTTGCAATGGCCAGCTTACTAAATGGTCTATGACTTACTGTAACAATTTAGCATGTTTGAGCCAAAGACCAGGCTCTTAAACAGGGCATTATTTAGATTGGGCTCATTAGCAGACTATGAATCAAGTTCACAACTATTGCATATTCCCTGGGGCTTACTTGAAGCGAGCCCACAAAAGTTCAAGATAGGTTTTTTCCTTGTCTGGCCCAAACTACTATTTCAAGTTTTCAACCTTCAATTCGAAAATTTAACTTTCTACACTAGAACCTCTAACCAATATAATATGTGATATTTTGTTACATTCATACACTTAAGCTATTTGAAGGTTATAACATGACCTAAGGATAGAGAGTGATGTTTGCTTTGACCTTCTAGTGGGCTTTATATATCGTTGTTGCGTGCTTGGAGTGTTTCTATAAATAGTTGTATGTCGTCACTTTGTTGATTGGTCCTACCTTTTTTGCACTATTAATATACCAAAATAGCTAGATTCTCAAAGGGAAGAACACATTCTTTAATCGAGATACTCAATGGATAACACGAATGGGGGATCTTTGATGAATATTTGTTTTTCTAATATAAATTATCAACCATCAATTAGAAGTGTGATGAGTGATTTGCAAAACATGGATCTAAGTCGCTTCATCAGGAATACAGTAGTAGAGTTACACCAAACAAAGGTGATATAAGTTTTTTTTTTTTAATCCGAGTTACTCTCATTAGCAACCAAAATTGGTGGAGAAACTTTGATCCCGTGCGTCTGTGCTGTGAGTAACCGAGTACCAAATGACCTTCCCAATAACCACCATTATGCACCATAAAAATCATCATGTTAACATCATATGTTTCGTAATATTTGGTTTGTTAGTGACATAGTAGTTCATAGATGATAAAGTAAAGTAAAGTAGCTTCTAATACCGTCTTTCACGTGTTATGGGTCAAAATACCGTCTTTCACGTGTTATGAGTCCCAATATCGTCTTCCACGGTGTATGGGGGAAGTTGAGACGTAGACAGCTTTACCCATATCTAAGGTAGAGAGGCTGTTTCCGGTTTTACCAAAGGTAGAAAAAGACCTCCGGCCTTAAAAGGGTGATGACCGAACCCTTTACCTCTATCTCTAGAGACAAGGGTGTAACCTCTTGATCACTTGATCGTTGTTTTTAGTAGTTCATAGATGATAGATTCACAATATACCAACAAACAAACATATTAGAAAAGGGATGAATAAACTACTAGTGAAAGATGTCCTTTGGGAAGTCAAAAATATACGGAGTAGAAATTAAAGTCAAATGATTTGATTGCGTATTGCTTAAAAATCTCGGGACCACTTATCATAACTCATCCACTGACAAACAATTCAACTAACAAGTTGTTACTCCATATAAAACTGTCAATTGGACCAACTTGTTCAAGACACGACATTATGTATGAATGTAATAATAACTCAAGTCTCAAGGTTAACCTTCATTTTGGTTACTGTTCAGATGGATGAAGAATTGAGATTTTTCCATGTAGTTCAAAATTGAAATTTCGAATATTAAACAACTTAAGAATATAAAACAAATATGTCTATAATAATTTTAGACATATAAATGTAGGGGTGAGCATCGGGCCAAAACCGACCCGTCCAGACCCGAGTCCGACCCATCCTGACGACAACCTGGAAATCCCTAACCGAATCCCGACCCGAGTATATCTCGAGTCCCGACTTGTATGGTTTTCTTTGTGTTTTGTCGGTTTATCCTGAGTCCTGACTTCCTAAAAATCCTAACCCGAGTTTTGGTCGTCGGTCGGTTTTGCTCACCCTTAACTAAATGTATTAAGGTATTCATTTTGATATAATAAACTATAGATTATTAAAAATGGATCAATTGCTAACATTCAATAGGGCCCATTATGGAATCACCAAGTCGTTTAAATAGATTCCTATTGTACCAATTATTAGATACTACACCTACACTTTGCTTCCTTCATTTCTATTGTTTGACTTCCTATAGTTCCTATCATCACATAATATCTCAACCTCATAAACTTCAAGTGACTATAGTTTAGATTCACACACACAAACATAAACATGGCTACATGTCCTCCCTTCGACTTTTCGGGCAAGTATTACCATACGTCCGGCAACGATTGTGTGAGGCAAACAAGTTTCTTTGGTGGCAAAGCCGTGCTTAATCAAAGTGCTGGCTATTCCGTTATCCTTGGATTCGGTGCTTTCTTCGCCTTCTTCACCTCTTTCTTGGTACGTACTACTTTCTTTATATCAGCGGCAGAACTTGAACATTTTTTTTTATAGTATACAGTTATTCGGTTTTTTCTATTGGAGGTGAATCTTTATTTTATACGTGAGAACCAACGATTTTATGGTCATTGCTAATATCATTAGTGAAATTACGTTTGTTCATGAAACAGCTACATTAGCTAAAAAAAAAATAACTATATGGTACGTACGATGAGTTGTTCTTGTTTTTGGCATAGGTTTGGCTAGAGAAACGTTACGTTGGGGCTCGTCACACGTCCGAGTGGTTCAACACGGCAGGACGAAATGTGAAAACCGGACTCATAGCGAGTGTTATAGTATCTCAGGTACCATTTCTTAGCTTGGTTCCGTTATTTCTGGTTTAGTGAGTTGACTTTTCCGAATTTATATATAGGAAATGCCTTTAACCCGGACAAAAATATAACAGTCTATATAGTTTGTTACATTTACACTCATGGTAAAAAATGAATTATATTATAAGTAACATTTTAATTTTTAATAAAAGGACCTAAAATAATTGATAAAGTTTATTTTTGTAAGTTTTGGTTTGGCTAGATTGGCCGTTTGTGGCAATTTTGTTATGAGATGTGACAAAAATATAAGTACAAGTCGACCCTTTATTTAATAAAAGTAGACGATAGAAACTAACCATAAAACCATGGAAATATCATCCATTTAGCAAGCTGCATATAACTTATAAATATAGGAAAAAATATTTTTCTAAATGTTTATAAAAACAACTTATTTGCTATTTGTTGCACCTATGTTGAGTTTATCTTGTAACATGATGATTTCCCCTTAAACTATAGTGTAGTTATTAGTATTTGTATTGTTAAATGTTACTAATATTTACGGTTTAAACTTGTATTCATGACTCGACTTTAGTTTCAAAATGACCGGTTCTTTATGTATGTAAAAACAAGCCAAAACACATGAGTTATATGATCCTAAATGGCTAAACCCCTTAAACCGGACCAAGAGCATATTAAACCAACGTGCTTAAGCACGTGACATGAGTGGTCCAGGCCAAATCCTGGGCGGGTCGATCCTAAGTCCTAAGTACTCTTCGAGGGTCCAGTGCATGGTCTTTTGTTCATCTGTATATAACGAGCTGGGCTTACTACTTTATTACTATATGATCTAACACTAAGAATGTGTTGAAACTTGAAAGTGGACGTGGGCTGCAACAATATTACAAAGTTCAAATGTTGCTTGGGAGTATGGAGTCAGTGGTCCGTTTTGGTACGCTAGTGGTGCAACCATTCAGGTTCTAGTCTCACCGCACCTTTCTACTTCCATTCATCATGCTTTATAACTTGTAATCGATGTGTAAAAATCTGTGCCGTTACTTCACTAGGTGCTATTGTTTGGTGTCATGGCTATTGAGATCAAAAGAAAGGCTCCTCATGCTCATACTGTTTGTGAAATCGTTAAAGCTCGGTATGTTTACATCTACTTGAACTCATGTTAGATGTTATCAATACGAAAAAATAGAGGGAAACACCTAATATGACCCATTTGAACATGTCTTGATCAGATGGGGGACGGCTGCACATGTTGTGTTTTTGGTGTTCTGTTTCATGACAAATATCATAGTAACCGCCATGTTGCTTCTTGGTGGCTCCGCAGTGGTGAATGCACTTACGGGAGTCAATATTTACGCAGCTAGTTTCCTGATACCACTTGGTGTTATTGTATATACGCTTGCCGGAGGTTTAAAGGCCACTTTCTTGGCTAGCTATATACATTCTGTGATAGGTACTCTTACACTATCTTGTATCAGGTTACTTCTGAGGTCAACCCCGATGACATTTTATTACAAGACTAACATGAAATTAGCTATATTTGTAACCACAAACCCTTTTCCATATGTTTTATTAGTTAAATGTTAAATATAGTTATCAAATTCTCTTGTTGTTGTGATTCAGATACTAGAACTTTAATGTTGGATATTGGCCCTGTTGACCCTAAAAGTCAAAACTATACATTATTTTTGGAGTAGAAGCATGTCTGTATTAGTATTTACTTTTGACAAAAATAGTCTATTCGAGAATTCATTTTTGCTGATACGTCTTGAATTCTATTGGTGTATCAGTGCACGTGGTACTAGTCATATTCGTGTTCTTAGTCTACACGGCTAGTAGCGAGCTTGGTAGCCCTAGTGTTGTTTACAAACATCTATTGGAAGTGTCAAGCCGATCTAGGATATGCCAAGAACCTCTCACCCACAACGGACAAGCTTGTGGGCCCGTTTCAGGAAACTATAAAGGATCTTACCTAACAATGCTGAGCTCTGGTGGACTCGTGTTTGGTATAATCAACATTGTTGGTAACTTTGGGACTGTTTTCGTCGACAATGTAAGTTTTTCTGTTTTTTTGTAAGTAATAACCAAATATAAGCAGAGATGAACAAATTTTGACTCTAGGGATTTTCTTTTATGTATTTTTAGGGATATTGGGTGAGTGCTATAGCGGCTAGACCATCGTCAACTCATAAAGGGTATCTGTTAGGTGGGCTCGTATGGTTCGCTGTGCCATTCTCGTTAGCCACGGCACTTGGTTTAGGGGCTCTAGCCCTTGACCTTCCATTGAGCGCCAGTGAAGCGAGCAAAGGGCTCGTTCCTGCTGCTACAGCCATTGCGTTGATGGGAAAAGGAGGATCTGTTCTCCTTCTCACCATGCTTTTCATGTGAGTTACAAATCTTGATCACTACGGGCTATGTTTTATCGCTCAAAGGTGAAACGAGCGAAATTAGCTTATTTGGGAGGCCTGTCAAACTGGTTGAAAGTCTTATAAAGGTGTATCTTTTTAGTACAAAAAACCACTTAAATTGATTTATTTTATAACATAGATTTTATTGAAATTATATAAGTCTTATAATCATACTTTAAAATAAAACCAAAGACCCCCTAACTATTAAAAAAAATTGGATAAAAAGTCTTTTTGGCAAATCTGACCCATATCACCATTTACTGTTTTGACCCAAAGCCACACAGCCAACCCACCCATTTATCCACCAATAACAATCACAGTAAAAAATGACAGTTCTAACTTGTTCTTCATGTCTTTGAATCAGGGCCGTAACATCTGCTGGGTCTTCCGAACTAATAGCAGTTTCCTCACTTTGTACATATGACATTTACAGAACATACATTAACCCCAATGCAACCGGGAAACAAATATTAAAAGTTTCAAGAACAGTTGTGTTCTCATTCGGATGTTTCATGGGAATTCTAGCAGTCTTACTAAACAAAGCCGGGGTTTCCCTTGGTTGGATGTACTTAGCCATGGGTGTGTTCATCGGCTCAGCTGTCCTCCCAATCGCCTTTATGCTTTTATGGCGAAAAGCCAATGCATTTGGGGCCATTTTAGGCACAATTGTTGGGTGTGTCCTTGGGATAACTACGTGGTTAACAGTTACACGAATTGAATATGGTCGAGTCAATCTAGACACAACAGGAAGAAACGCACCTATGCTTGCAGGAAATCTAGTCTCGATCCTAACTGGTGGTGCAGTGCATGCTATATGTAGTATTGTGAACCCGCAGAACTATGATTGGGAAGGTACTAAGAAGATAACGACTGTTGAAAAGGAAAAAAGTGAACTTGCAGTCGACGAGTTTAAGGAGGAAAAGCTAATTAGTGCTAAGAAATGGATTATCAAATGGGGTGTCGGTTTTACCTTCGTGATCGTTTTACTATGGCCTCTTTTATCACTTCCTGCAAGTAAGTTTACAGATTTCAATACTTATTTTACTTCGGAGTTTACTACAGTCTATCTGTGTTTTGTTTGAGTCATTTCATAGCCATGTTATAATGACTCATTTTCTTTAACTTGTGAATACAGGGGAATTCAGCAAAGGATACTTCACATTTTGGGCGATTGTGGCAATAGCATGGGGGACAATCGGGTCAGCTGTGATCATCGTTTTACCACTGGCTGAAAGCTGGAAGACGCTGCAAAGTGTTATGCTTGGGATGTTCACTAATGATAAGCTCGTTGAAAAGATTGATGAACTAAATCTGAAGATGGAAACCATCATCAAAGCTGTACCCGATGCTGAGAGGATTTACTTGCTCGAAAAGGGAAAGATGAAGAAGAATGAAACCTCACAAATAGTTTAGATAAATCAATCGACTACATTTTAACACGAATAAAAATGGTATCTTGTGTGTCGGTTTTTAATGTACATTCGTTTTTCTTATGCTGTTTTATTTCGGTTTCATTTGTATTTATCATATCAAGCAAATAAGAGCATCAAAGAGAATGGAAATGTAAATATTGATTCAGTAACAATAACAGTGAACATACTAAAGATTACTTACTTGAATAATATAAAAACGGAACTAAACAATCTTTTTTGCGTGTGCATAACTAGTTAAGTACTATTCGCGGGAAAATTTGAGGACCCAAAAGTAGTAACTGATATCACGCTTTTCTTCAGAATTCTAACCATTTCGTGAAGTAATCGCAAGTACTTGGAGATATAAGTCCATCGGGTGTGCACCTTTTAAAATGAGGACACATACCACAAGGAAGAGAAGCCATTGCCCCTATTTTCGGACCCTGATCATGAGCAGCCCTATAACACACATTTCCAATAGGGATCGAATGGTATTCCTTGAGCCCAGTACTCTTCACTTCAATAATTACATTATCGAGAACCATAGACGCCAGAATTTCACTAATATGCCCACTTGTGCACTGATCGTTATTTATCAACCCATTATTTTTTATAAAGTCATAAACGCCTGCTGATGTTGCTACTGTCAGTTTTTTAAGAATCTTCAAGCAAATTTCTTTTAGTTGATTTATGAATGCTGCATCAAGTTTACCATCGACATACCATGATCCACCAGTAACGTCATCTGTAGGCATGTAATCTGCCGCAATGTAATGTAATCCTCTTTTTGCTTGGACATGCCTGATTTCTTTTATTAGTTTCAAAGTTAGGAGGGTCTTGATGCATTTGTTGACTATCGGTCGTGGTTGTCTTGTTTCAGTCATTATGTTTAGTACCGAAATCGCTTGATCACGTTTGCTTTTGATGAGACCAAGTACCTTATGATCAAGAGACGTCATAAGAGCCGGTTGTTTTGGACCATTCCGTGACTGGCTCATCCTATATATAGCAAACAATTGTTACAAATGTTAATACTCAAACAAGTTGCATAATGTAATGGCTTATTCTGTTTTACCAAACACCAAAACAACTTACTAACCTATCTAACACAATATCCAATATCGCAAGCGCCTCTAAACACCTAAAACCCTAAATGTCACAAAATAACAATACAATTTAGTCCGCGCCCGTTCAGGTATAAAAAAGTTTTACGCACTTTGCTAACTTTACTAGACGTTTTACTTTTTTAAACGGGTAACAAGACGAGGTTAGTACTAACCGAAAAGTTATTCATAATTCCGTAAAATATACTACAGTATATATTATCATGTTGTGATCTTTTTGTAACGATAAAAGAACTAATATACAGTAATGTTTAACAAAGTTTGTAGTTCGAACCTTACTTGTACGAAGTCACAGAAACAATCTGAAAGTCGTCGAAAAAGAGAGCAGCAACGATTTTGATGATCGGTTTAATTTGTTCCAAATAAACAAATTTATAAGAAACTAATGCCTATAAAACCGGTTGGGTTGGGCCCAATATATTTATATTATGGAATGTTTGGATTTAATTTATTTTAAAGAATATATTTTTGTTACAAAAATATTGTTTTAGTAAATGGAGATATAAGTAACTTGGTGATCAAGTTTAAAGTTTATTTGAGTACTTTAATTTGCAAGCAAAACCAAAGGCATCTTACGTTTGTAATCATGGGTTCGTGTCTAGCATCAAATTTTTTTTTTTTTTTTTTTTTTTTTTTTTTTTTTTTTTTTATTATTATTATTATTATTATTTTTTTGAGTGAACATTAAACTTATTTAAAGTCATGATTTCTAACTCATTAGAAACTACCGTAAGATTGATGGATCACGTGTTTTAATCCTTAAATCTCTATTAGAATAAGGGTCCACTTGGTTCAAAGTGGGGAAAGAAAAAGAGAATGCAAAAGAATGAGTGAGATATGTAATCGATACCTTACTTCACAATTTACTATGGTTGATTACCCACTACGGGGTAATCAATACCTTTGCATTCCCTAAGCAAACACCTTATATTGAGTGATGTGGGTCTTTTTAATTATCTTATCTATTCCTCACCCCTCTTAACCCCTCCACCAAGCACCCCTAAAAATTTGATACTGTAAAGAATCAAGATCTTTATATCACAACAACTTGATGGATCACGTGAGGATAAAAAAAAGAAAAACTGTAAATGACACATGTCAATTAATGATATGATTAGACATGTTTTTAGATACATTTTTTTAGACATATACTCAGTATATCACAACAACTTGATGATATATCTATAGTATTTTACTTTTCTTTTACCAATAATTGCACAATATAATATTAGTATAAACTTAATATTATCATTTGTATTTTTCTTTTACCAATAGTTAGCACAATGTTACATAAAAATTATTACGTAGTAAACTACAATACTCACAATTTATGATAGAAATTCAAGATGTTCTTGTATACTTTGTTGGATGATTAATTTGTTAACGGCATAAGTTATCTAGTTGCAATTTTTTATTGTTATATGTTGTGGCTTCAATAAACTAATGGACTAGAGATGGCAATTTGTGCACAAAATAAAAAAAATATGTTAAATGGTCTAATTTTTAAATGATTTGGGCATATTAGGGCCTCCTATTTTTTTTGAAATAGGCAATATATTGACCATTTAGAAGTTGGCATAATAAGCACATGTTTTTCTCTCAATTGGAGAACATAAATTGTTTTTAATAAAAAAACTTATTGATATAGTATATTTAGTTATTTAAATATAAATGAGGTGTTACGTTTGAGAATTTTTTTTTTGTTGTATTAGGCCTTTTCTAAAGTGATTCATATAACATGCGCCCGTTTGGCCCGTGCCCGTTTAACCCGTGTCCGTTTAACCCATAGCCCGTAGCCCGTGCCCGCCCGTTTTACCACCTCTATAATGGACCATTGAATGCAAGTGCCATGCTAAGGGGGGTGGCATCGTACTCGGCATGGTGTTCGGTGTCTTCGGCATTACTCGGCATCCCCATTGCCAGGGGTTCGGCATGGCCTGCGGGCTTATTTACCGAATCGGTAAAATGAAATGCAATAAATTTTTTGACCGTTGCCACCATAAATGTTGTTACCGTCTGTTGTTTTTTCAAAAAAAATAAAAAATAAATAATAAAAAAATAAAATAAAAAAATCCCCTTTAAATATTTACAATCACATATTTTCTTCAAATCACCAATTCACTTTACCATTTTAAAAATCAATCACATGGATCCAAGTAAATCCCAACAAGGTTCAACATCAAAAGGTTGAAGTCGTGGTCGTGGTCGAGGTTCTCGATCACATCCCGTCCGGCTGAAGGTTCAATCACAACCACGTGGTCAAGAAGCCTACTATCCCCGACCTCAACCAAACGCCTACTTTCCTCAACCTCCACCACAAGCCTACTATCCCCCACCTCCACCGTTGAATCCAAGTCACTATAATATAGCAATGACAAGTGAATTCAACCCGTTTAATGACTTTCGAGACGGTCCACCAAGACGGGAACAAAGTTTCGAATGAGAATTACCGTTATACAATTATGGGGATGATGAAGATGAAGTTGTTCTCGAAACCCAATTCCCAAATCCAATCGGTATTTTTTTTTTTGAATCGCTAATTTAAATCGTTAATATTTATTCCTTTTTTATTTTAAATTGTTAATGTTTTTTTTTTTAATCGTTATAACTTTTTTTTTTTTTTTTTTTTTTTTTTTTTTTTTTTTTTTTTATGCTTTGTTTTAGGTGAAGACAAAAATGATGATGACGTTCAAGAAATTAAAAATCCGGGTAAAGCGGGAAAAAAGAATTGGACGACCGACGAAGAGGTATTTTTGGCAAAAGCTTGGGTTCATGTCTCAACATGCCCAAAGGTCAGGGATCAACAAAAGTCCGATAGCTTTTGGGGAAGAATTCTAGAGCACTTCAAGCAAAATGTGCCCGATACTTTGCGCACATTCCATGGGTTGAACACAAAATGGAAAAATATGCATACCGAAATGAATACTTTTAACGGCTTATACATCCAACAAGTAAATTTTAAATTATATACCTTTTATACTTTTTTTTTGGTTATTTTAATTATTTGTTTAAATTTATACTTGTTTATTTTAATTAGTTGTGTAAATTTAAATTATATTTCTTATTATTGTAGAACCGAGTTCGTGAGAGTGGGTGTGACGAGCTTAACTTGCTGAGAAATGCATTGGCCGATTATAAAAGAAAACCAAAGGCAGGAATTTTACTCATATTGAGGCGTGGGAGATAGTTAGGAAATCGGACAAATGGTTGCAACAACTAACCGTTAGTCAAACATCTTCATCTAATACGGAGAAACGAAGAAAGTCGTAAGAATCTAGCAATGACAATGTTGAGACTATTATTCCGGATCTAAATGACGACACAACTCCTACATGGAAGAAAAAAGGGAGAAAGGCCGAAATCGAGTCGACAAAGAACAGTATTGAATCGTTAGCAGATTATGTGGCAAAGAAGTCACAAATAATGGATGAAAATGTTGAGAAGAAACGTGCGAAGGAAGAGTTGGCAGAAAAGTTAATGTCGGCACAACTAGAAAGGGTTCAAGAAAAGAATTATTTTCGAGCTATGAAGTTCTTCAACGAACCCCATGATAACATACCTGATCCAACAATGCGCGATATTATGATTGCAAAAAAACGTGAAGTCGCGACGAAATATGGATGGCCTTGCAATTTTTATAAATTGTTTTGTTTTTATTTTCCTAAGTATCATGTAACTTTTGTTTTAATTATTAATGAAATTTGAAGTTTTTAATTTAATTGTTAAATATAATTATGAGTTTAGGCATGATTAGGCATGATATTGCCACAAAAAATGAAACTTTAGGCATGTTTAGGCATGAAATGTGTTTCCTTCTCTTTATTGATCAATTTAAATAAAACTTGATAAACCCTTAGGCAACAATGCCACCCCTAATACGACATGCTGATGATAAGCCGATAATTCAGCATAGGGGTGATCACGGTCCAAAAACCGGACCGGACCGGACCGAAGACCGACTTAAGGAAAAACCATAGACCGAGACCGGACCGAATGTGGTCGGTCCGGTCTCGGTCCGGTCCAAATAGGCAAAATTTGGCACGTTTTTTTGGTTTTTTGATCGGTCCGGACCGGACCGAAGACCGAATTAACCAAAAAGCTTGGACCGAGGACCGGACCGAATGTGATCGGTCCGGTTCGGTCCAGTCCGGTCCGGTCGGTTTTGTCGGTCGGTCCAGTCCATCCGATCCGTTTGCTCACCCCTAATTCAGCATACCACGTGTTTATTAACAAAGATATCATTTTCTTACTGTTAGGGGGGTGGCAACCTTGCCTAAGGTTGCCTCAAGTTTTTATACAAATAACCAATCAAAATGTTCCAACACATTTTTTGCCTAACAATGCCTCAACATGGATTTTAAGTGGCAATCTTAGTCCTTTCAAGCATTAAATTTTAATTAATTATATAATTTAATAAAAAAAACTCTTGCTTTACTGTATTTAGAAAGTAGATATGAAGACAAGCCAAATTGCATGTGAACCGCATATTTCTTGTGAAAATATGCTGGTCCTTATCTTGGTCCTTGTTTTAATATAAGCAACAAACAAAAAACCATCTTCATTGTTTCTTCCCCATCTCACAACACCATCCCTCCTATCTTCAAAACCCTAGCCGCCACCCTTGGTCGGCCACCACAGCCTCCACCGCCGGTCACCACACCTCACGACCACCACCATCATAACCCAACGTTCCAACCATGAACCCAACGTAAAGACCTTTACCGTCCAAGTGCAGACCTTTACCGTCCAACCATGAACCCAACGTTCCCTTTTCATTGAAGGGAAGTTTTTTTTTTTTGAAAGAAGCCCAACGTCTCCCATTTTTATTTAATGCCAACGTCTATATTTGCCTTGGAAACATTCACACCGAATCGGTGAGACATGCCGTTTGGGGCACCGAACGGGGCTTGCCGAGTGGCTGGCAGCCATGCTTGCCGATCGGCACTCTTTGCCGAGGTCCTTTCCCCGCAAGGTTGCCAGTGCCCTTATGTTTGGTTGGTGGATCATTACTCCGTATTTATTATGGGATCCCATTTCTTAGAGAGTAGCAATCAGTCATGATTTCGGTTACGTCACCCAACAATCACTCATGTTTTTTTTGAGTTGAGCTATTTTAGAATTGTTGAGGCCGGACACAATAAGGGACGAGATTGACCCTCAATTTACCAGTCATGTCAGTTTTATTTCTTTAACGACTTACAGACGATTTTTTATCACAATAATATAACTTACACTATAAACAACATACCCCACAAATATTTTTTTAGTTAAATATAACTCACACAAAATGGGACGATCGACGGTCGCAGGGACGACAATTTCAACCAAACTGACGACCGACGTTTGACAATGATTTTTGTGCACAATAAGAACGATCGATTGTTTTGTAGGTCGAGGAGTCGATCTCCATGCTTGTTGCGAGTAGTCTTAAGGAGGGTGGCATCGTAGTTGGTATGGGGCTCGGCAAGGATCGGCGTGAATCGGCAAAACAAAACCACAACCTCGGCATGAGCTAATCGGCAATTCATACGGTATCAATTACCGATTCGGTGTGACAATGGGCATTAAATTTTTTGTACCGTTGCAAAATGTTAGGGAGTTACTGTTTGAAGTTTTGTTACATTTTCAAAAAAAAATAATAATAAAAAAAAAATAAAAATAAAAATAAAATTACCCCCTTTAAATCAACAATTCATTTTACCATCTTTTCTTCAAATCACATATTCACAATCACCAATTCACTTTAAAATTCAAGAACATGGATCCAAGTAAATCCCAACAAGGTTCAACATCAAAAGGTCGAAGTCGTGGTCGTGGTCGAGGTTCTCGACAACCTCCCGTCCGGCCTCCACCACATGGTCAAGAAGCATACTATCCCCGACCTCCACCACAACCTTACTATCCTCAACCTCCACCACAAGTCTACTATCCGGCACCTCCACCGTTGAATCCAAGTCACTATAATATAGCAATGACAAGCGAGTTCAACCCTTTTAATGACTTTCGAGACGGTCCACCAAGACGTGAACAAAGTGTCGAAAGAGAATTACCGTTAAACGATTTTGAAGATGATGAAGATGAAGTTATTCCCGAAACCCAATTCCCAAATCCAATCGGCATACTTTTATTTTATATCGTTATATATATATATATATATATATATATATATATATATATATATATATATATATATATATATATATATATATATATATATATATATATATATATTTTAAATAGTTATACTTTTTTATAAATCGTTATTTACAAATTATTTAAATCGTTATATTTTTTTTAAATTCGTTATAGTTTTTTTTTAAATCGTTATGTATAAATTTTTTAAATCGTGATATATATTTTTTTAAATCGTTATATATTTTTTTTCAAATCGTTCTAGTATTTTTTTTCAAATCGTTATATATATATATTTTTTGTTTTAGGTGAAGAACAAAATGATGATGACGTTCAAGAAATAAAAAATCCGGGTAAAGTGGGAAAAAAGAATTGGACGACCGACGAAGAAGTATTTTTGGCAAAAGCTTGGGTTCATGTTTCAACATGCCCAAAGGTCGGGAATCAACAAAAGTCCGATAGCTTTTGGGGAAGAATTTTACAGCACTTCAAGCAAAATGTGCCGGATACTTTACGAACATTCCATGGGTTGAACACAAAATGGAAAAATATGAATACCGAATTGAATACTTTTAACGGCCTATACATCCAACAAGTAAGTTTGAAATTATATACTTTGTATAATTTTTTTATTTATATTTATTATTTGTTTAGATTTATACTTGTTTATTTTAATTATTAGTGTAAATTTAAATTATATTTCTTATTATTGTAGAACCGATGTCGTGATAGTGGGTGTGACGATCTTAACGTGATGAGAAATGCATTGACCGATTATAAAAAGAAAACCAAATGCAAGAATTTTAGTCATATTGAGGCGTGAGAGGTAGTTAGGAAATCGGACAAATGGTTGGAACAACCAACCGTTAGTCAAACATCTTCGTCTAATACGGAGAAACGAAGAAAGTCGTCGGAATCTAGCAATGACAATGTTGAGACTATTATTCCGGATCTAAATGACGACACAACTCCTTCACGGAAGAAAAAATGGAAAAAGGACGAAAACGAGTCGACAAAGAAGAGTATTGAATCGTTAGCAGATTATGGAGAGGTACAATGCACAGGTCCAGAGATGGTTAGGGAAACAACAGAAAAGATAATACAGATTCGAGATAGGCTTGAAACAGCTAGAAGTCGACAGAAGAGTTACGCAGATGTTAGACGCAAACCATTGGAATTCCAGGTTGGAGACAAGGTCATGTTAAAGGTCTCACCCTGGAAAGGCGTGATACGATTTGGAAAGCGTGGGAAGTTGAACCCGAGATACATTGGTCCATTTAAGATACTGGAAAGGATTGGTCCAGTAGCTTACAAGCTTGAACTACCATCAGAACTCAGCAACGTACATAACACATTTCATGTCTCAAACCTCAAGAAATGCCTTTCAGATGAGTCTTCAGTTATACCATTAGAAGAGATTCAGCTAGATGACAAGCTTAACTTTGTGGAGGAACCAGTTGAAATCATGGACCGAGAGGTCAAGCAGTTGAAGCAGAGTAGAATTCCGATCGTTAAGGTTCGCTGGAATTCTCGAAGAGGTCCTGAGTTTACTTGGGAACGAGAGGACCAAATGCAACGCAAGTATCCACACCTTTTCACCAAACCTATTACCGAGACCAACACTAGCTGAATTCAGGGACTGAATTCTTATTTGGGTGGGCGGATGTCACAACTCACCATGACAGGTCATTTACCATTTCAGGTCATTTTCCCAAACTTCGACTTTTTACTATTCGTAAATCACTATTCATCAAAATACTATTCATCATTTTCGAGGTCAATTTGATATTCTAAGAAACATTTGGGAAATTTACTATTCACTAAACACTATTCATTGCGGGAAAAGATTTCATCATTCACGTGCATTACTCATTTCATCGTAAATTTAGTTTACGGGTATTCAAATTCGCGTAACTGGATTGGTTTAGGTGCGAATTCATTTCATTGGTGCTAAGGACACTGCATACGGACTGGAGATAGTCTGCATATCATCATAACAGCATTTTCATGTTATACCACTCTCAGGATTTTCAAATTTATATATTTGATACATTTAACGTTTTTACGTATAAGTATTTATAGTAAACGTTAACACCCGGTTTATACACGAAGAATATATCTAAATATTCCCACAATGGTCCAGACATATTTTTATATCCATTTTAACATCATAAAAGTTATAACATTCAGTTACCCAGTATTTTGGAAATTTATTTTATTTATAACGTAAGCTTATGAATATTACGACGGTTTTTCGTGAAAACTAAACAATAATCACCCGATCACTCAGTAATTGTACCCAACATATTTTTAACATTTTTACAACTTTATTTAGACCCGAATAACTTCGTGAACATTTATTTCTATTAAACCCGTTACCCGATTTTAACAAATAACACAAACTAACACCTAAACTTCATAAGATTTCTAATTAAATCACAAGTACCCCCCCCCCCCCCCCCCCCCCCCCTTTGCTCTTTGAAATCAGCCCCATAAGTCCTCTCCTAGGCAATTTTATACAAAGTTCATTAACCTTGTGCATTGATGTATGATTATTATACATTAAAAGTTGCTAGTTATTTACAAAAACCACAAATACCTAAACACTTAACATTTTTAGAATCAAAAAGTTCATTTCCTCTCATCCATCACCAAAACCCACGACCATAATCCAAATCCATGATCAAGTGAAGGTTTTCAAAAGTTTAAAGCACCAAAGTTGTTCATTTTGTGGTTCTAATCAAGAATATTGCATCAAACACACAAGAAATCCAAGGTTTCTAATCATCTCACCACCTTTTACTTCAAAGTGAGTATTCAAAATTTTTCTCATGTTTTCATCTAATTAACATAAGTATCTTATAGTATTCATGCTTAATTTCATGCTCATACTAGTTATACCACTTTATTTTTGTATACTTTTTGAACATACAAACCCTAGATTGTGATTTAGGTGTTCCCTTGTTAAATTAACTTGATTACTAGTCATTAGGAACCCATGGCACCCTAAGAAGGTGTATGGTAGGATTAGATTAGTTTTGTGAAGTTTGCAAGAGTTTTGATTGAGGTTGGAACTAGTTTTGAACCTTGGAAATGGATTTCTAACAAGTTTATAAACATGCTGTCCCATTTTGTTAATTTCTGGAAAATCAGTAAACACCAAGGAAACTTTGGCAAAATTTTTAGAAAATACTTTCAAAAACGAATCCGTAGGCGAAAGAACGGATTAAAAAGAGTTTATAACGAAGAAGTTATGATTTTTGCAAGTTTGTTGACGAAAAGTATTTTTCTGAAAAATAGTTGCTGTTGGACGTTTTTTGTCGGACAAAACAAGACTTTAGACGTAACCCGGAGGAGCCGAGCTTTTCAAAATATATTACTACATACTAAGACGTAACCGTGGATATAAAAAACAAGTAAAACGGACTTATAACGACAAAGATATTCACGTTTGAATATCGGCAAAACTTATTTCATTTTGACAGCTTTTATTAATATTGACGCCAAAACTACGTAGTAACTCTAGATTTATAAAAATAATACCAAGTACCTAATTCTATAACTAATGAAGTATTAGTTATTACAAGTATATTTTCATCATTTCAAGGCGTTATTTCAAGGATTACAACCCGAGGATTTCAACACTAACATGGAAACATACGATATATATATATAAGTATATATATTGCAACTAGCTTATTTTTCTAATAGCAACATTTTTCCTAAGTCTTGGAATATATATTTTTGATAACACAAGTGTTTTCCAAGGAGTAGAGTGGTATAGGAACATGAGCATGGATATTCATAACATCATTTGGTGATCTAAATGAGATCGTTCATCATTCACAATAGGTTGCGGCAGCTAACCATTCATTGTTGTTCATTTCATATCATCACAGTATCATCAGTTGAGGTGAGTTTTCATAGCCCCGTATACATTTTATCATTGTTTTCAAATCCCACGGGGGAGAATACATTGCACCATTTTAGTACGAGCCCAAGTATCAAAACCTATGTACATTGCTTAAGTAGCTTGTCTGCCATGTGATAAGTCCCCTGTATCATCATGAACCGTTAATTTGCCGATAAGCGAGAGTGAGTGGATAGATCTATTGAGGGTGACGCCTCCATCCGTGGTAATATTTACCAACAGGAAGCGGATGCATTTCATTTCTGTCACAGTTGAGTGTTTTGGCAGAACATTCAGGAGGGGCATAGAATTTCATCAGTCTAGCTTCGGTGTCATGAGCTTAAGGTCTATTGTACTATTTTACGTGACTTTTGTCATGCACTTATACTTGTGGTGGCCGTACAAACATTACATTTCATAAACCTATGATTATTCACCAACATTCGTGTTGACCGTTTTCGCAATGTATTTTCAGGTAACTAAGGCATCATCATATTACATGCATGGAGTCACATTAGGGTGTGCCAGGGATGACGCACTACATTTTGGATTTTTCATGCACTTGTGTAAATTATCGTTTGACATTTCCTGAACTTGTTTTCTGTAAACGTTTCAACCTTTAGGGACCTATGTTTTGTAGCACTGGATGCTTTTAAATAAATCAAACGATATGTATTTTCCAAACGACACTTTAGGTCGTTCAATATTTCCTTGTTATGGTGCTATGACAGTTACACCCCCAGGCATTCCATTCCGCTGCAAGTCAGGTAAATTGGGGGTGTGACAGATTGGTACCAGAGCCAAGGTTATAGCGAACTAGGATGCATCATGATAGGGTTTATGATGTATACGATCCCTAGACTATAACCACATTATCATAGCATCTCATCATTTCATCATAAGTGCATGTTCATTGTTTTAGGTGATTTCATTATACGAGTTATTTATTTTATTTCACCTTGATTATCACAGAACCATGTCTGCAAACCCAAATGTTGTCATACTGTATTCTATCACAGACTCCGATGTTGAAGGCTCTATGTCTTCCACTGCCCGTTCACCACCTATTCCTCTTGTACCTGTGTTGCCACTCTCGGCATCAGGTGAGGAAACAGAGCCTTTTGAGGAGGATGAGACGGCTCCTACTCCTCATGTTTCCCCTATTGCACCACCCGAGATTACCCGTGCACCCACTGATACATCATCCTCTGCTACCACTATTCCATCAGAACCTAGACTTATGTTTCCTAGTAGTAAGATCATTCGAGTTGCTAGGAAGAGTGTTCACCCTGCTACATCTACCTTTAAGGTACCTACTATTCCTATGTTACCTACACCACCACCAGCCATACCCGCTACTACATGCATATCTACTTCACTATTGCCACCTAGGAAGCGTGCTAGGTTTACTACACCAGATTCACCTACTACAGAGTCAGAATCAGCAGAACCACCACCAGTATACCATGTAGGGGAGTGTTCGAGAGCAGCAGCTGCTAGGGAGCCTACTGTTGCTAGGGAGCCTACTGTTGCTAGGGAGTCTACAGTTGCTAGTGAGCCTACTGTTGTTAGGGAGCCTACAGATGTTACATTAGAGGGTCAGCTAGGGGCTCATCAGGATCAGATTGATAGTTTGGACTATAGGGTTGATGAGGATATCACTCCTCGACTAGAGGCGGCTGAGGAGCAGGTCGAGGGTTTGCTTTTAGGTAGAGTTAGTATCGATGTGTCATATCATGGGCTTGAGGCACGACAGTTGGGACATCAGGAGCTGATTGACCAGCTTAGAGGTGAGCTACCAGGGATTCGGGATAGAGCTCAGACTACACAGGAGGCTCAGGGAGAGCTGACACACCAGTTGGCTGTAGCACATGAGAGGTTGACAGTGATGGAGCGCAGGGATGCTTCTTTTCAGTTACGAGTTCAGCATCTAGAGGAGATCGTGGTTGCGATGGATCGTGAGATTCGCCGCCTGAGGGGAGAGCCTGGACCATCTAGAGCACCTGGCGGAGCATAGACATAGACTAGTATTGTATTAGCTTTTACTATTTCCTAGTCCCGAGGTGTGGGACGTAGTTCAAGAACTTGTAGTCTTTTTGTTGTTGTACAAACAAATATATCAAGTGCGAATCTACTATGTTGGAAATGTTGTGCTATATATATATATCGGTCCATGTAGGCCGAAATTTTCATGTATTATATTCATGTGTTGTGATTATATTTATGATGTTTCATGGTTGCTCTTTATGGTTAACGTATTTATTACAGGTTGTGGTTGTACTCGTACATGTCGTGGTTGTATTTATACTTGTTGTGGTTGTATATATACATGTTGTGGGCGTATATTTTTGTACGATGACTATTTCTATTATAGTTTTCTCATGGTTGTTGTCGATTTTTATTTATCAGAAGTATGGCGCCAAAGAAAGCAAAGGCTACATCAGAAACACCCGCTATGACACAAGCAGCTATCCGCAAGTTGGTCAGGGATAGTATAGCAGAAGCTCTGGAGACTGAGAGAGCTGAAGTTGCTGCTAGGGCTGCTGTGGTTCCACCTACTACTGAAGTGGTTCAACCCACTACTAGGCGTGAATGTACTTGGAAGGATTTCAAGATTAGTGATCCTGTCAAGTATAAGGGCACTGAGGGAGCGGTTGCTTTGATCCGCTGGTTTGAGAAGACTGAGAATGTTTTTCTCATGTGTGGTTGTCAGGAGGTTAACAAGGTAAAGTTTGCTACAGGTATGCTGCTTGATGAAGCTATGTCTTGGTGGAATTCGTATGCTCAGCCTATTGGTATGGAGAATGCCTACAAACTCACTTGGGCTGAATTCAAGAAGCTGATGACTAAGAAGTTTTGCCCTCGTACTGAGGTGCAAAAGTTGGAAACCGAATTCTATGAGCTAGTAACAAAAGGTGATGACATTGAGACTTATATCAGGAAGTTTCAGGAGTTGGCTACACTATGTCCAACTATGGTTCCGGACGCTGAGAAAAAGATGGAGAACTTTACTGGGGGATTACCCGAAAGCATCCGAGGGGATGTGATGTCTTTCGACCCACAATCAATGGAAGAGGCCATTCGTATAACTCAGAAACTTATGGTCCAAGTGTTAAAAGGAAAGTCTGCTGCAAATAACAACAATAACCGTTCCAACAATACCAACTACAACAACACTCGAAACAACAACAACCATAACAATAACCGAAACCGCAACTACCCCAATAACCAAAACAACAATAACAACAAGAGGAGGTTTGATAATAACCAAGGTGGAAATGCTATCCAACCAGCACCTAAGAGGCAAGGGCATATGCTGCAGGACCAACAGAAAGAAAAGGATATACTGGAAAACTACCCAAGTGTAACAAATGTCGAACTCATCATAACCCTGGACATTGTCCTAGAGCTTGTGAAAACTGTGGAAAAGGAGGTCATTCGACTAGGGAATGCAGAGCTCCACGAGGGGTAATTAATCAGAACCAACAAGGAGCATGTTTTGGTTGTGGAGAGTTGGGTCATTACAATATCAATTGCCCAAAGAGGAATGATCAAAGAGCTGGAAATCAGGGCGGAGTAGCTCGAGGAAGGGCTTATGTTATGGGAGGAGAAGATGCCCGTGAGGACCCGAATGTTGTTGCGGGTACGTTCCTCGTTAATAATCGTTATGCATCCATTTTATTTGATTCAGGAGCGGATAGAAGTTTTGTTTCTATTACATTTGCACCTTTACTTAACATAGAACCAACTACCTTAGACATTCCCTATATTGTTGAATTAGCCGATGGGTCTTTAGTTAACACAAACACCGTTATCCGTGGTTGCACCATCAATTTCCTAAATCACCCATTCAATATAGACCTTATACCCGTAGAACTTGGAAGTTTTGACGTTGTTATCGGTATGGATTGGTTGTCTCGACATCGTGCAAGGATCATTTGTGATGAGAAAGTTGTTCATCTTTCTTATGGAGGTGAAACTTTGGTTGTTCGCGGGGAGCGAAGTGGAACTAGACTCTGTATCATATCATGCATTAAAACCGAGAAGTACATAAAGAAGGGTTGTTATGCATTCTTGGCTCACATCACGGAGAAGAAGTCGGATGAGAAACGACTTGAAGATGTGCCTATTGTTAAGGAATTTCCAGAAGTTTTTCCGGAAGAATTACCAGGACTGCCACCTACACGTCAGGTTGAGTTTCAGATTGAGTTGGTGCCAGGAGCTGCACCAATTGCACGAGCACCATATAGACTTGCACCTTCTGAGATGCAAGAATTGTCTAACCAGTTACAAGAGCTTTTAGACAATGGATTCATTAGACCGAGTTCCTCGCCTTGGTGAGCACCAGTTTTGTTTGTGAAGAAGAAGGATGGATCTTTCAGAATGTGCATAGACTATCGTGAGCTGAACAAGTTAACGGTGAAGAATCGTTATCCACTACCTAGGATTGATGACTTGTTTGATCAGCTACAAGGTTCCTGTTTTTATTCCAAGATTGATTTAAGATCAGGCTACCACCAACTCAGAGTTCGGGAAGAAGATATCCCGAAGACGGCATTCAGAACACGTTATGGTCATTATGAGTTTCAAGTGATGCCTTTTGGATTAACGAATGCACCTGCGGTATTCATGGATCTCATGAACAGAGTATGCAAACCATATCTTGATAAGTATGTGATTGTATTCATTGACAATATCCTGATTTATTCCAAGAGTAAGAAAGAGCATGAAACACACCTCAGAACAATATTGGAACTACTCAAGAAGGAGCAATTGTATGTCAAATTTTCAAAGTGTGACTTTTGGATACAAAGAGTTCAATTTCTTGGCCATGTCATTGATAGCCAAGGATTACAACTCGACCCAGCAAAGGTTGAGGCAGTAAAGGATTGGGCTACGCCCAAGTCTCCTACAGAAATTCGTCAATTCTTAGGACTTGCAGGATATTACAGAAGGTTTATTGAAGGGTTTTCTAAGATAGCGAAGTCGCTAACTAAGCTGACACAAAAGAATCAGAAGTACGAGTGGGGAGAGAAACAAGAATCTGCATTTCAGTTATTGAAGCAGAAGCTTTGTAGTGCACCGATTTTGTCACTACCAGAAGGTATTGAGAACTTTGTGGTATATTGCGATGCTTCGCATAAAGGGCTTGGAGCTGTGCTAATGCAAAACGAGAAGGTGATAGCTTATGCATCTAGACAGCTTAAGACACAAGAGAAGAATTACACTACACACGACTTGGAGTTGGGTGCTGTTGTTTTTGCACTCAAGATTTGGAGACACTACCTTTATGGTACTAAATGTGTAATTTTTACCGACCACAAGAGCTTACAGCATATACTTGATCAGAAGGAACTTAACATGAGACAACGTCGTTGGCTAGAATTGTTGAGTGATTACGATTGTGAAATCCAATATCACCCAGGAAAAGCAAGTGTCGTAGCAGATGCACTTAGCAGAAAAGAACGACTCAAACCTTTGAGGGTCAGGTCATTAGGAATGACTATTATTTCACCATTGCCATCAAAAATTCTAGAAGCTCAGATTGAGGCTCTCAAGGAGAAAAATCGGCCACAGGAGAAACTTTATGGTATGCCAGAAAACAAGAATGGTTTTGTTAAGAGAGCAGATGGAGTGTTATGCTTCAAGGACCGAAGTTGGATACCACTCTATGGTGGAGTATGAGATTTGATTACGCATGAATCACATAAGTCAAAGTATTCTATTCACCTAGGTTCTGATAAGATGTATCAGGATCTCAAAAAGCTGTATTGGTGGCCGAACATGAAAGCAAAAATAGCTACGTACGTCAGCAAATGTCTTACTTGTGCTAAAGTGAAAGCCGAGTACCAGAAACCGTCAGGATTACTTCAACAACCAGAAATTCCACAATGGAAGTGGGAACGTATTACAATGGACTTTGTTACTAAACTACCCAAGACGTCAGGAGGTTACGATGCTATTTGGGTAATTGTTGATCGTCTTACTAAATCAGCACATTTCATACCCATTAGAGAGACTTATTCCATGGAACAGCTTGCCAGAATTTATGTCAAGGAAATAGTCTCGAGGCATGGAGCACCAGTTTCTATCATTTCGGACAGGGATAGTCGCTTTACTTCAAACTTTTGGAGGTCATTACAAGATTCCTTTGGATCCAAGTTAGACATGAGCACTGCTTACCATCCACAGACCGATGGTCAGAGTGAGAGAACTATTCAGACACTGGAAGACATGCTGAGGGCGTGTGTGATTGACTTTGGGAATGGTTGGGCTAACCATTTGCCATTAATCGAGTTCTCTTATAACAACAGTTACCATTCAAGTATTAAAGCAGCACCATTTGAGGCACTTTATGGTCGTAAGTGTCATTCACCAGTTTGTTGGGCAGAAGTTGGAGAGGTACAATGCACAGGTCCAGAGATGGTTAGGGAAACAACAGAAAAGATAATACAGATTCGAGATAGGCTTGAAACAGCTAGAAGTCGACAGAAGAGTTACGCAGATGTTAGACGCAAACCATTGGAATTCCAGGTTGGAGACAAGGTCATGTTAAAGGTCTCACCCTGGAAAGGCGTGATACGATTTGGAAAGCGTGGGAAGTTGAACCCGAGATACATTGGTCCATTTAAGATACTGGAAAGGATTGGTCCAGTAGCTTACAAGCTTGAACTACCATCAGAACTCAGCAACGTACATAACACATTTCATGTCTCAAACCTCAAGAAATGCCTTTCAGATGAGTCTTCAGTTATACCATTAGAAGAGATTCAGCTAGATGACAAGCTTAACTTTGTGGAGGAACCAGTTGAAATCATGGACCGAGAGGTCAAGCAGTTGAAGCAGAGTAGAATTCCGATCGTTAAGGTTCGCTGGAATTCTCGAAGAGGTCCTGAGTTTACTTGGGAACGAGAGGACCAAATGCAACGCAAGTATCCACACCTTTTCACCAAACCTATTACCGAGACCAACACTAGCTGAATTCAGGGACTGAATTCTTATTTGGGTGGGCGGATGTCACAACTCACCATGACAGGTCATTTACCATTTCAGGTCATTTTCCCAAACTTCGACTTTTTACTATTCGTAAATCACTATTCATCAAAATACTATTCATCATTTTCGAGGTCAATTTGATATTCTAAGAAACATTTGGGAAATTTACTATTCACTAAACACTATTCATTGCGGGAAAAGATTTCATCATTCACGTGCATTACTCATTTCATCGTAAATTTAGTTTACGGGTATTCAAATTCGCGTAACTGGATTGGTTTAGGTGCGAATTCATTTCATTGGTGCTAAGGACACTGCATACGGACTGGAGATAGTCTGCATATCATCATAACAGCATTTTCATGTTATACCACTCTCAGGATTTTCAAATTTATATATTTGATACATTTAACGTTTTTACGTATAAGTATTTATAGTAAACGTTAACACCCGGTTTATACACGAAGAATATATCTAAATATTCCCACAATGGTCCAGACATATTTTTATATCCATTTTAACATCATAAAAGTTATAACATTCAGTTACCCAGTATTTTGGAAATTTATTTTATTTATAACGTAAGCTTATGAATATTACGACGGTTTTTCGTGAAAACTAAACAATAATCACCCGATCACTCAGTAATTGTACCCAACATATTTTTAACATTTTTACAACTTTATTTAGACCCGAATAACTTCGTGAACATTTATTTCTATTAAACCCGTTACCCGATTTTAACAAATAACACAAACTAACACCTAAACTTCATAAGATTTCTAATTAAATCACAAGTACCCCCCCCCCCCCCCCCCCCCCTTGCTCTTTGAAATCAGCCCCATAAGTCCTCTCCTAGGCAATTTTATACAAAGTTCATTAACCTTGTGCATTGATGTATGATTATTATACATTATAAGTTGCTAGTTATTTACAAAAACCACAAATACCTAAACACTTAACATTTTTAGAATCAAAAAGTTCATTTCCTCTCATCCATCACCAAAACCCACGACCATAATCCAAATCCATGATCAAGTGAACGTTTTCAAAAGTTTAAAGCACCAAAGTTGTTCATTTTGTGGTTCTAATCAAGAATATTGCATCAAACACACAAGAAATCCAAGGTTTCTAATCATCTCACCACCTTTTACTTCAAAGTGAGTATTCAAAATTTTTCTCATGTTTTCATCTAATTAACATAAGTATCTTATAGTATTCATGCTTAATTTCATGCTCATACTAGTTATACCACTTTATTTTTGTATACTTTTTGAACATACAAACCCTAGATTGTGATTTAGGTGTTCCCTTGTTAAATTAACTTGATTACTAGTCATTAGGAACCCATGGCACCCTAAGAAGGTGTATGGTAGGATTAGATTAGTTTTGTGAAGTTTGAAAGAGTTTTGATTGAGGTTGGAACTAGTTTTGAACCTTGGAAATGGATTTCTAACAAGTTTATAAACATGCTGTCCCATTTTGTTAATTTCTGGAAAATCAGTAAACACCAAGGAAACTTTGGCAAAATTTTTAGAAAATACTTTCAAAAACGAATCCGTAGGCGAAAGAACGGATTAAAAAGAGTTTATAACGAAGAAGTTATGATTTTTGCAAGTTTGTTGACGAAAAGTATTTTTCTGAAAAATAGTTGCTGTTGGACGTTTTTTGTCGGACAAAACAAGACTTTAGACGTAACCCGGAGGAGCCGAGCTTTCCAAAATATATTACTACATACTAAGACGTAACCGTGGATATAAAGAACAAGTAAAACGGACTTATAACGACAAAGATATTCACGTTTGAATATCGGCAAAACTTATTTCATTTTGACAGCTTTTATTAATATTGACGCCAAAACTACGTAGTAACTCTAGATTTATAAAAATAATACCAAGTACCTAATTCTATAACTAATGAAGTATTAGTTATTACAAGCATATTTTCATCATTTCAAGGCGTTATTTCAAGGATTACAACCCGAGGATTTCAACACTAACATGGAAACATACGATATATATATAAGTATATATATTGCAACTAGCTTATTTTTCTAATAGCAACATTTTTCCTAAGTCTTGGAATATATATTTTTGATAACACAAGTGTTTTCCAAGGAGTAGAGTGGTATAGGAACATGAGCATGGACATTCATAACATCATTTGGTGATCTAAATGAGATCGTTCATCATTCACAATAGGTTGCGGCAGCTAACCATTCATTGTTGTTCATTTCATATCATCACAGTATCATCAGTTGAGGTGAGTTTTCATAGCCCCGTATACATTTTATCATTGTTTTCAAATCCCACGGGGGAGAATACATTGCACCATTTTAGTACGAGCCCAAGTATCAAAACCTATGTACATTGCTTAAGTAGCTTGTCTGCCATGTGATAAGTCCCCTGTATCATCATGAACCGTTAATTTGCCGGTAAGCGAGAGTGAGTGGATAGATCTATTGAGGGTGACGCCTCCATCCGTGGTAATATTTACCAACAGGAAGCGGATGCATTTAATTTCTGTCACAGTTGAGTGTTTTGGCAGAACATTCAGGAGGGGCATAGAATTTCATCAGTCTAGCTTCGGTGTCATGAGCTTAAGGTCTATTGTACTATTTTACGTGACTTTTGTCATGCACTTATACTTGTGGTGGCCGTACAAACATTACATTTCATAAACCTATGATTATTCACCAACATTCGTGTTGACCGTTTTCGCAATGTATTTTCAGGTAACTAAGACATCATCATATTACATGCATGGAGTCACATTAGGGTGTGCCAGGGATGACGCACTACATTTTGGATTTTTCATGCACTTGTGTAAATTATCGTTTGACATTTTCTGAACTTGTTTTCTGTAAACGTTTCAACCTTTAGGGACCTATGTTTTGTAGCACTGGATGCTTTTAAATAAATCAAACGATATGTATTTTCCAAACAACACTTTAGGTCGTTCAATATTTCCTTGTTATGGTGCTATGACAGTTACACCCCCAGACATTCCATTCCGCTGCAAGTCAGGTAAATTGTGGGTGTGACATTATGCGGCAAAGAAGTCACAAATAATGGATGAGAATGTTGAGAAGAAACGTGTGAAGGAAGAGTTGACAGAAAAGTTAATGGAGGCACAACTAGAAGGGGTTCAAGAAAAGAATTTTTTTTCGAGCAATGAAGTTCTTCAACGACCCCAATGATACAATACTAGACCCAACAATGCGCGACATTATGATTGCAAAAAAACGTGAAGTCGCGGCCAAATATGGATGGCCTTGCAATTTTTAGAAATTGTTTTGTTTTTTTATCCCTATATATCATGTAACTTTTTTTTTTTTTAATTATTAATGAAATTTGAATGTTTTAATATAATTGTTAAATATAATTATAAGTAAAAAAAAATAAATAAAAAAATAATAATGTTTAGGCATCGATCGGCATAACATTGCCACTAAACATATGGAATTAGGCATCCAAAGGCATGAAATTAGTTGGTTGTAGATGATTGACTAATTACAATTATTTTCTAGGCATCATTAGACATGGTTGCCACCCCCCTTAAGAAACAGAGTCGTTGAGCTATTTTGTATTGAGAAGTGATTTGCATACTTCTATATTTAATTGAGACACATTAAAATATACATTAAATAGTTGTATTGTAAATAAAAATTGATTTCCCAATCAAGTTTATCAATGTGTCAGTCACTTTCCTTTCAAAATTGTTTAAGAATATTTGATTTAAGTGATAAGATCAAACATTAAAAAACATTAAGTTACATCCATATCTGTTTTAGTTAAAACACATTTTCACCATCTCTTTTAAAACTTACATATCTTTAAGACCCGTAAGCCGTTGATTTACAAAAATTACACAATGCAACCATTTAATTACTTAATAGAGACACATTCATATACTTTCAATATTTTTATTTTTATGTATTTATTTTGGTATTTTTAGTTTTTTATCGATCTAGTATCACTTGTGATACAACACTAATCTGTAAGTTTAAATATTTAACATGTTGTTTTAAAATTAGCATAAGTATTTGTGTAGAACTTAAAATGATTAATCATTTTTTCCACTTAAAATTTCAAATTCTTAGTTTTTAAACCATATATCACACGTAATATTTGAACATTCAAATCATTACAATTTATTTATGGAAGTTGAAAATATATATGATTTTTTTTAATATTCAAACACACTTGATATATCACATGTGATATAACACTAATTTTTAGTTTTAGACTGACATAGATGCAAAAAATGATGAATCTTTTGGAGTGGTATACAAATATTTATGCCTATTTTATGATGACATGTTTAGAGTTCGAACTTACATATTAGTGTTATATCACAATTGATATCAAATGAGTTTGAATATCATTTTTTTTCTTTTTTCTTTTTTTTTTCCAACAATTTTTATAAATTAAGTATATTGATTTAGAGGTTCAAATATTATGTGTGATATATGGTTGGAAAACTTACAATGTGTATTTTCAGTACAAAAAATGGTGAATCTTTTGGAGTTCTATACTAATATTTATGCTCATTATACAACAGCATATTAAGCGTTCGAACTTACAGATTGGTGTTGTAACACATATGATACGTCAAACATTCAAACTTACAGATTGTTGTTAAATCACATGTGATACGTCAAACGAGTTTGACTTTAAAAAAAATCTTCTATTTTCTCCAACTTTTATAAATAAACTGTATTAATTTAGGTGTTCACAAATTATGTTTGTTATATGGTTGGAAAGCTAAGAAAGATTAATTTTTTAAGTTTTATACAGATACTTATGCTTTTTTTACTGCATCATGTTGAGTGTTCAAACTTACAGATAAATGTTATATTATATATGATAAATCAAGCAGATTTGAGTATGAAAAAATTATTCTATTCGTAACACTTAATTTTTGAACCTTCAAATATTTTGCTTGATATATCACTTGTGATATAACATTAATCTGTAAGCTTAAATACCCAACTTCTATGAATAAACTGTATTGATCGAGAGATTCAAAAACTATGTGTGATACATGATTGTAAAACTAAGGATGTGTATTTTTCAATACCAAAAACAATGAGTCATTTGAAGTTCCACAAAAATATTTATACCCATTTTATAAAAGCATGTTGAGTGGTTGAACTTAAATATTAATGTTATATCATAAGTGATATATCAAGCAAAATACTGCATCGAGAAAAAACAAAAGAAACCAAAAAAGCCAAAAAAAATGTTTGTTGAAAGTATTTGAAAGTGCACCTCTATTTAATGATAATTAAATGATTATCACGATAGTGTAATTTTTGTAGGTTAATTGTTTATAGTTTTTGAGATATGAAATTTTTTAAAAAATATGAGTGAAAGTGAGTTTTATTCAAAAAAGATGGGGTGGAAGACCGGAAAGAGTATAAGTTAATGTTTTTTAATATTTGATCTTGTCTGTTAGATCAAATGATTTAGATTATGAGATTAGTCTCTCATAATGTAAAATATAAGGGTGCGTATGGTATGCTATCTGAAATCACAATCGGTATGACATTGATTAAAGGGTAGTATAGGATTAAGGATACCGATTCCATTTTTATTGTTTGGTGTGAATTTTAGGGTATGGTTTTTCACATGTTAGTGGTGGGTCCCAAAATAACAAATTGTTAAAATGAACAAAGAAAAAAGAGTGATTTTTGCATTCTAAAAATAATTTCAGGGGCCGTTTGGTTTGTAAAAGGATTTGGATTCGGTTTATAATGAAAGAAAATGAAGTAAAAGAAAAAAATTAATAGTTTATTAAAAAGTTTATTTTAGTAATTGATAAATAATTTATTGAAGAGAAAAGGGGATGATTTTATTTTTTAATAATTAATTTATGTGTAGATTGTGAGAGAGGATATAGATGTGGGGTCTAATTATTTTCTAAAGTTACCATACATGCCATGAATCAATCTTTGATTCCCGGGCCCACTTCAATTATCAAAAGCTTGAACCAGACAATCATGAATCAATCCATTCCTTGATTGCCACACCCTCGTACCAAACGCACCCTGAATATGTTAGTGGTGGGTCCCACATGAATCAATTAGAAAAGGTGTGTACTCCCCTACTATGAGTCTATGGGTATGAAGTGATTGTTTGATTCCCCGACTTAGTAACCAAACACTTGCAATGATAATCATTGTCATTGATTGATTCTCATAGTCGTGTACCAAACACACCTAAGTGTCTTTTCTCCATATCAAAAATAGAATAAAGCAAATAATTATGATAAAAATAGAATTAGATTATTAATGAGTTTTAAATACGAAGTAGCAGTTTTCTAATATAAGGGAGCAAGTTGTCCTTATCTATACTACCTTTTAATGCATTTGGTACTATTCTATAATTAGAAAAACTTAAAATTCATACTTTTTTCTTCCTTATTATGAAAAGATTTCAAAATTAATTTGTTAGGAAGCAAGTTGGTTAGAAAGTTCGTTAGGAAGCGGTTGATTGTTCAAAGTAAAGTTATTTGTCTTAACCATCTCTAATATCTCTACTTATAAATTATGAAGACAACAAAACATGTAACGCAAAATATAATCACACGGTACCCGCCGCGGCATTGCGTGGGTACCGTTCTAGTATATAAGAACAAATGGGTCATTTTGCAAAAAACATAAAAACCAACTTCAAGATCATTTAAACCGTGTCAAATAATTGCCACCATACACCGACAAGAAGCACAAACACAAAACTAGCTACACTGTGTTAACCATATGGCAGGAATGCTTCAAAAGGTGGTAAACGCTACTCCTCATGCGATTCGATCAAGGAACCATATTTTTCCGTCATATTCATACATTTTATCCGGAAATCATAGTTTTAGCTCCATGACCAGCAAGCCATTGCATTCACTAAGACTACATTCTGTTACAAGAACACTAATCGTCAGAAATAGCACCAATTCGTATCAGGTACTTCAGCTTTCATATCGATATTTGATTCATTTAAATGGATTATTCTAATAAAACATAAGTACATAATTTATTAGTAATTTAGTTGCTGTTTAATTAATTACAAGATGTAGAATAGAAAACCAACTGGCTAGTGCAGTTGGCGACCAGCTACCTTAGAAGCCTGGGCCCAACCATGTGATGTCTTAATCCAACAAAAGGACGCGTGTTCGATTCCGTTCCGCAGCATGGTTGGGTATTGGGTAGAGGTATTTCACAGGCATCAAACCTTTGCTGAGTATGGTTGATGGGTACTATTATGGTACACAGTGTTGGGATGTCCCTGCCGATCTACACTTTTTTTTATCCAAGATGTAGAATTGAATGTGTAGTAATGTTTCAGGGAGACGATAGTCAGGATCAGGATCGTAGTATTCAAGAGCTCGCTCTATCAAATGTATCTCTATCGGTAGAATCTGTGTTGAAATTTGCTTCTTCCAATCTTCTTGCATTAGGTAATATTAGAGTAAATTATTTAAATCTACTTTTTATAGAAATAGTTTACGAATCTAAACATCGCACAGAAAATTATTAAAAATGAACGTTTACATATTATCCGTTAGATCTATAATTTGTAGCCATACACGTGTCTAAGAAAGAATACGGGCGAAAGATGGACGTGGCTATGTGAGTCGTGAAAAAATATTTTAGAAATGATATAGAAGTTTTTTTAGGACCTACCTTAGATACTAGTCAAGAACCACCTTAAATTTGAAATTTTAATGAAGAAAGAAAGAAAACAGATAAGGAAAAGAAATCTTGCATTTTCGTCATAGTTAGAGAAGAAGATGAAGGTGGTTAGTTAGTCTCTGGATATAGCAATTATATTTGTTTTGGTCATAGCAATTTGAACATTGAGATTACTTTATTTTGGAAGTAGTAGTTATAAGTTGGGATATAGTCTTTTTCATTTATTGTTGTATGATACGGTAGGTAGGTGACTTTATGTTTGGAAAATATTAGTAGTAGGACACTAGATATAGCATATGTAATGTTCCTCATTCCTCACATTAAATAGTCACTTTTAAACTTTCTCTCAGTTCATTCCTCACAACAACATATGCATCCATTTCAGTGCGTCTTCTTAAAAAAGCAAAGTTGGATCAAGTGGTTAATACCCTTGCCTTTAGAGACAGAGGTCAAATGTTCGATCCTCACCCTTTGCAAGGCCGGAGGTCCTTTTCTACCTTTGGTAAAACCAAAAGCAGCCTCTCTACCTTAGGTAAGGGTAAAGCTGTCTACAAGTTGTTTACATCTCAACCTCCCCATACACCGTGGAAGACGGTATTGGGACCATAACTCGTCGAAGACTGTAGTGGGAGTTATATTTCCGAATGTCAGTTTTAATTAAAAGATGCAACATAACGTGTAGTAACAAAAAGAAAAAAGATGCATGGTTATGTCAGTTCTAATTAAAAGATGCAATTAATGTTGATGTATATTTGATCCGTAATAATGGTGGGCAAACTTACGTAGTTCTCTATTATGCATCAATTTCAGCATGCATCTTCTAAACATATCCATCTTCAGGAATAATAATATACGGAGTAACATATTTAACTACTACGTATTTATGAACCAAAAGAAAAAAGATGCATGTTAATGTCGATTCTGATTAAATGATGCAATTAATGTTGATGCATATTTAATACTCCGTATCAATAATGGTGGGTATATAAACTTACGTATTTCTTCTAAATTTTTTTTATTTGAACCAGATATATGACTCTTCTTTTGATTAATTAAAACGTGTACTGATTTATAAGGAGATATGCTTATTTTACTATTCTACCCGACAGTCCGACACATCTTGTTAAGTAAACATAAAGTAGGGTCTTATCTTTTATATAATAAAAGAATTACATCATTTCGTAGTGTTTTTGCAAATCCCTTCTCATTGAAAAAAAAATTGGACCAATAGCAGAGCTCGATTTTGCCACGTAGGCGAAATCGAGCAACGTGATTGGTCAATAGAAAGTCAAAATTAAATTGATTTTGGTCAAACTTAATAAATTTGGTGGAGAAATTTGATTAAGAAAAAAAAATGCATAAAAATATATGTGTCAAATTTATGAAACTAAAAACTTAACAAAAGAGGAAGTAATTAATAAAACTTTAGTGATTGAATTTTAAATAATTTATATAGAGTAAAGTGTAAAATTACAAGTTTTCATGTTTTTTAATAACTTTATAAAAAACACAAATAACCCCTTACACTTTATAACCCCTATACTTTATAATATTAACTTTATTTAAAATTACATGAGTATTAGTATTAGTTTTTAGACTTTCATAGTTTCATCCATTAAAATTAAAAAATTTGATAAATATGCGAATTAGTTTTAATATACGTTAAATTTTTTTAAACTAATGTTAGTTTTAAAATTTCATCCATTATAATATTTTTTTAAATAAGGAATCATGTTAGTATTTAAAAGTTTAATTTATGCGTACACGGGTTCGAAATACGGCTAAATTATTAGTAACGGGAATATAAATATCAAATGGTAAGCACGGTACTGTGATATGAAAATAAATATACGCGATTCTACCATGAAATTGTTATTTAAAATTTGTATATGGATATCCATAAAAACATTTTTAAAACTTTACGGAGCATATTTTAACTTCATCAACGCTCATTATGTGCTACTAAATTCACACATTTTGTACAACATGATATCAATAGTTAAAGTTAAACAACAAAATCAACCTCAGCCTCAATATGTCTGTCAGTTAAAAACATTATACAAAACTAATTATTAAAAAAAACAAACACATGGGTTAGATAGTCATTGTTTAATATAGAAGGTGTTTTCGTTAATTTTTTTTAAAAAAAAATGCACGTATCACAATCCTTATTTGATAACAATCACCTTCTAAAAAAAAACACTACGTAGGTGATAACTTAACTTTATTCATTGACGTGATGTTTTATCAAAAAAAATCGTAATAGTTGGCCGTTGCAAACAAATTAAAAGTATGTATATGAGAATTATTCAGCAGGAATATATTGTTTTAATCAGGTTATTATGTTACTATACTGCGATAATGTTATTGAGTTTGTAATCACGGATGTGAGATACAGACATTATTCTATACTTATGATTTATGTGTAAACCTCTTTTTGCTTCTGAATAGAATCCGAAAGAGACCTCAACAGAACTTTGGCTTATGTCTTATCTAGCTGATAGTATTTAGTAAAATTTTTTATAGTTTATCTTTTTTGTTATACACACTAACTTTTAGTAACTCTTTTTTATGTTTTATTGAAAATTTCTACACTTAATATTTGTGTTTTTACTATAAACACACTAAGTTATAATAGAATTAGTTGTGAGTTCAGGGGTTTTTTCAATAAATTTCTAAAAAAGCTTATAGCTTTATCATACACTTATTGTGTTATGGTAATTGAATAAGCTAATAAGCACCTTTAATGAGTATAACCAAATACCCCTTTAGTTCTAATATGAAGTTTTCTTATTTGATGTTATGACTAACTTTGTTGTTATCCTCACTATAATGCAACATGTTAGTGGTTTTTGCAGTTTTATCATCTTATCGCGCATACTAAAGTGTAATGCAATTTGTTGTGTGCGTTTTTTTAGAGGAGGATAAGTATCAACACATGATTGTCGTAGAAGAATTTTTTACGCCTGCTCACGGTATGAATGTATAATTTAGTTAAGTTGCTGATTTAGATAATACATGAATGTATTCTAATGTACCAAAGATGTGTTTTAGTGCCTATATGGGGAATTTTATGGTAGAAATTCTTTTCGGAGTGTAATTTGTCTTTGAATGAGTTAATAAAACTTAGCAGGTTTGCTGTCATTTATAACACTATGGATGTCAACCAACGGTCTAAAATATGGGTGTCTTTTACCTTGATAATTTAGGCCAATTGTGAAGAAAGTTGCATTAAAGTGAAAAGTCGGTAAGGATTGAAACAATCCTAAAAGACTTGCGAATGTACTCTTTGTCAATTTTTTCATGCATTTATAATTTACTTATAGAAGTAATAATAATTTCCTTATATAGTTTGGGCTTAGAGAAAAGGTATAATTTTATTATCAAACATGAAAAGTAAATAGCACAAACTTATGAAAATACAACTTTCCAAACAAAAAGGTACATTAGTAAAATGATATGATGGTTATTCATAATCAAGGAAATGAATCAATTTTCAAAGCTATCTAAATATGCTACATATTTTAACGAAAATATAAGTAAAAGAAATACTACAATTACAAAACACATCGTAAATTGATAGCACGGGTTTGCAAAACTAAAAGCATATATCACTAACATCTCATGCATGTCAAGTATCATCATTTGATTTTGCTTGAATAATAAAATATAGTTTTTAATCCAAAATCATTCTCCTAAAATAATAGGTATGTTATAACATATACATATGATTTTTTATTTTTAGTCTACCAAGTAAAACTATTTGAAACATGTTAAGTGGTTCATTTCTTAATTGATAATAACACATAATAAAAACAAAATTTTAAAAACCCTGTGCGTGCACAGGTATTATAACTAGTTTATAGTATTACCACTACCACATTTTTAGCCCTTGATCTTTGATCTAATTGTAACAATTACTTCTTATTCTTTTTATTATAACTAATATTCTCACCGAATCCTTACTTATAGCTTTGGATCAAGTAAAAAGTGTTTTAGGATGAAAAGGATAGAAAGTGTAAAAAGTGACAATAAACTAGCAAAGATATTTTAGTCTTTAGTTAATTAAATGCTCAAAATTTTTAGTTTCATATTTTAAAAAACGTAAACTACCGTTCTTTACTTCCCCTCTCTCTAATACATGATTCTTTAAATTAAATGATAACACAAATGCTTGACTTTGGTGACGTTGATGGTTAAAATCATACTCCTTTCGTCCCTAAATAAATGTTCATTGGTGACGTTGATGGTTAAAATCATACTCCTTTTGTCCCTAAATAAATGTCCGATTCATATGGACTTTTTGCGGTCTTTATTATTCAATTTTAAACTTAAATATTTTTGTTTGTGTTATATATAATATTTTATGCAAAATATATGAATAAATTGCGTTTTAAATATATTTTCATTGGTATAATTTTTATCAAAAATATTATATAACACAAACAAAATTATTTAAGCTTAAAGTTGAACAATAAATACTGTAAAAAGTCAAAGTGGATATTTTTTTGAGAACAGAGAGAATAGTAAATAAAATGTTTGACTTTGTTAACCAATTATGTCAATGCATGCTAACAATAAGTAATAAAGGTGCAAGTGTGTTAATATAAATTTTCCTTTAGGGGTGGCAACCTTGCCACACCATAATTCAACATCAAGCAAAATTAACTAATAACATATTGCCAACACATTTCATAATTCTCTATACCTCACTTTCATTTTTTAGTGGCATTCATAATTCACCACTACTACAAAAAACGTCATAAACACTGGTTAGAATGGCTCATGGAAACCGGTTTTAGAACCACTCTCTGTGAGGGGGTATCTCTATAACCCACACTCATTGAAACCGGTTTTATAACCGGTCTCTAATAGGAGCATTGAGACTTGCTTATATATTAGAACCAATTTCTATTATAAAGCAAACAAACTCGTTTGTGAATCTAACAACCGGTCTTGGTGAGAACAATTTTAAGATTTTTTTTTTTTTTTTTTCAACAAAATATTAACTTTTTCAATATGCAAATCAACATCTAAATTACTAGTAAAACATAAAGTCACATTTTCTTTTTGGAGGTAATGCAATATAACTTTAGTATTATTGATATCAAATTGTGTGTTACAACAAACATCACTAAAAACTTTAAGCTAAAATCCTTACAGGAGGATCTATGCCACAAAAATCACTCATTTACAGCTTATGGCGCACAACAATCCAATCAAACAATTGCATCTTACGCTTGCAAGATCTACATCTCTCCTTTCGTCAGCTTTCCGTGTGTTTTCTTCTTTTTCTTCTAATAGATGAGCTACACAAATCAATACAGAAAGGTTAAGTTTTTACACAAAACAAAATTTCAAACAAGATGATTTAGGATACTTATTCATAAAAGTACTTTTGATATGTTTCCTATTAAGCATATTTTTCTAGCTTGGCCTGTTGAAGATATAACATAACCGTCTATGAAATGGATCAAAACGTCCACTCGACAACATACCATAAGGTTCATTGTTAAGTCACAATGCTAAGTTCCACAGAATCTAAAAGAAATGTATAATGTATTGTAACGTACCTCTACCGCTTTGCCAGCAGCAGCCTTTGCATGAGGCGGTTTCTATGCAGCAGGTTTCTTCTGAACGTTAGTAGGATTAATAGGTTCCAACAACGGCCCAAGAAGACTTTAACCCTTGTCCTAAATCTCAACAATAATACTTAAGTTCTACAACTAAAATACCAAAAAGCTGGTCCGGAACAAATATATAAATATGATCCATACAGAACCTTGTAGTTTGCTGTTCACTTTTAACGAGCCAATATACTTGGCAATTTCTTTAATGTCACCAAAGTTAGTAAGCCTGCATAGGACCAGAAAGATACAATTATGTATCATATGTTTATTAAATTAAGGTCTCTATAAAGGATAGAGCCATAAACAGCTGCAAATTATTAACAACCATTGAGCATCATCTACAGAGACTTTGCCTGTAGTAATTATGATCAGCTATCAAGCAATTATAAAAGTATGCTATCTGCTTAATAAACCATGTAACTTCTGGAGTGGTGCTTTTCACAACAATAACTTTGTCACATTCACAAAATGCTTAACTTCCATCTTAACATGTCCCAACACATGTATCTATCCCTCCTTTCATTCGCTCTACACCTTGAAAGTGTCAAATATACTTTTAAACAAATCAAGCTATTAGTCACAAAAAAAACTATCAAATAAGATGCAAAGCTGTTAATTGCCAACTAGAACAACAACACCACCATTGCATAACTAAGAAGAAATTTAGTCATCTCTTTTTAATTTTTCTTCATTGTCTGAAAATAGAGTCTGAAGTTTGCCTAATTTTGTGGCTCTTAAGAGTCACGAGTCAACTCAACAGGACTCGTACAAGTCGGTGAATGACTTGTAAGAGTCAAAGTCATTTGAGAGTCAAGGCCTTAGTCGATATTTTAGGGGTAAACTGACCGACTCATAAAAGTTTTAACTATGAGTGTTACAATGCTGAATCATTAAAATATATATCAATTGACTATGTATCTTTATAATGCACTAATGAATCTCAAGTATAAATACTTCACACATGTGGAATATTAACCACAATATATTATTAAACATGTTCAGGAAAAACTAAAATAAATTTATACTAATTGACTTCTTGATAATGCATTACTGGTTAATATATTAATAGATATCAAAGGATGATGATAACGCATTACTGGTTAATAAAGGGATGAAAATATATAATTACCCCATATTCTAATGTAAAACAAGAATGAAAGTTCGGCCAAAAGAGATACAGTTCTTGTTCGCTCACTTTGTTATGAACCTGTGAATTCACAAAGTAAGTGATAAAAAGTAAGCAATTAACAATCATTGTCGGCAAAAATTAGTAATTAACAAGTAAATGAAATTTAAAGGTTTACATGACAGCCGATGAAAAAACTAAAAGGAAACAGATAAACCTGTAGTGGATCGTTTGTGCACAAATACGAGATTGTGGATCGTTTGGTAGGGTTTTGATTAGGGTGAAATCGATATGCTATAGAGGGAGGGCGATCAGCGATGTCAAATTGGAAGTAATGGGCTTTCATTTGTGGAATGGCTGGATGTGAAAAACTTGAAATATCATTTGGGCTAATAGGGCGGTAGACTTTTATTTTTTGGAAAATAGAGGGAGGCTATATTATACGATGGGTGAGCATCGGTCTAGGACCGGACCGGACCGACAGGATCGAGGACCGAATTAGCCAAAAAGCTAAGACCGAGGACTGGACCGAATGTGGTCGGTCCGGTCCGGTCTCGGTCGGTTCGTCGGTCGGTCAGGTCCAACAAGGCCAAATAAACAGTTTGTGGTCCGGACCGACCGGACCGAAGACTGAATTAGCCAAAAAGCCAAGATCGAGGACCAGACCAAATGTGGTCGGTCCGGTCCGGTCCGGTCTCGGTCGGTTCTTCGGTTGGTCCGGTCCATTCGGGTCGTTTGCTGAGCACTAGTTACACTAGTAGACTTTTTAATGAAATATTAAGAAAAATGTTTGATAAATGAATGTAGTTGTGCGTGAGTTGGAATAGATATTTGCGTAATTTGTTTAGCAAAAATGAAATAGAACCATCATTTACTCTAATTTTACATATTAGATACTAGTTTTCTAATTCGTACACACACGCAAGAACTTTTACATAATTTTTTCAAGAAAAATAACACACTCACACAATTAAATTCACATACACATGTCACCTAATCATATGAATTTTGGAAACAAGAAATAGAAACTTTAGTTCAATTTTATTTGTAGAAGTCAGTTGTCACAATTGTGTGATTTTCATTTTTTGAAAATTGTGTAACTGTATCATGTGTATTAATTTTGATTAATATTTTCTATACATTTTTGTTACATAAAGGCTTTGACTTTGTTTAATTGACATGGTTTTAGGTTAATGAGTTGAGTTAGAGGAAATGTGTGGCGCCAATATTTTGGGAGCCACATATTATGTTGGAATCACACAATTACTAGTATGATATAACAATAGGAAAAGAAAATATGAAATGGCTAGCTAGACAGGTTTTTCACAAAGACCTGGTATCTATATGTTTTTTTAAGAGACCGGTTAATGCCTCCCATTCCCGCTAGTTTCTTACCATAAGAACCAGGTCTTATAAAACCAGTCTTCATTAACAGGTTTCTATGAGCTTTTCTGTAGTAGTGCACCATACCAACACATTACATTTAATTTGCAACGTTCTAAAATTATGGGGAACATGACCATGTCGATTCGGTATGGATCACCGAATTAGATGCCGAATTTGGCATGCCGAAGAGGTGGTTTTCCATGATGCTGAGCGGCATTTGTTGCCGAAGGTCCATACCGAAAAGATTGCCACCCCTTTATATCAAGTGTGTCGTCACTATTAATAAATGTATGTCAATATTAATAAATATGTGTCAAGGGTTTTGATGTGTTTCGTAAAAGCATGTGTCAATATGTTTAAAGATGTGTATTAAGTGTGTCAATATGTGTCAATATTAATAAATATGTATAATTATAGATGTATTACTCTCGTATAAAAGTTGTATCGAATGATAACACAAAGCTTGACTTTGGTGACGTTTAGGGTTAAAAAATCATTGTAAATCGAATGTTTCAACCCATACAACCGGAGCCAACAGTATGACACAAGAGCTAGTTTGAATATTATATTATAGGCAATGCTTTTACTAACATTGATACCTTAGTTCTCTGTATGACACAAGATGCAAATTCATCTAGCTTTAATGAAGCTAGCTAATCATGATTAAGTTGTAGATGCGTTGCTTATACAATAATTACAGGCGGATGTTATATTTTGACGAATGTAAATTATTAGTTACTAACTTGTTGCTGTATTCGCATTTGTACACAACATGGCACAGCTTTATTTGGAGCGTTAGTATTCGCCCTCGCAAATCCTGGTCCTGGTTGTTTTGCTCATAGGTATAAAATATCCACTTTTAGCACCATCGGGATATTCTTCATTACAGGTAATTAAGATGCTAATGACTTTTTTTTAATTGTTTTATAAGATCTTTTCATTAAGTGGTACAAAGTGAAAATATGTTGCATTTTGCTGCAATGATTCTACATACCATTGCACAAAAATGTAGATACGAGAAATTACTTCAATTGTCAAAATAAAGCAAGTTGCATACCATAAAAGAAGGGAAGTGATTGGCACACTCATAAAAGTTATTGGCACACTCAACTGTACAAGCTGTTAAAGCAGGATATACGTAAAGTACAACTGTCTAATGCATTGAATGGAGTGTGCCAATAAATTATAGGAGTGTGCAAATCATTTCCCATAAAAGAAGGTAAAAAGTGTATTACATTTGGTGGTATTAACCATTTAAGAAACATAAAAAAATCCATTTATGTAACACCCCCAAAATTTGATACAGCGGAAGACTCAACAAGCTTTCGGGGTGCTACGGGGATTGGTATCCAACACAAGACATAATAGAACGAGATAAAGTAAACATAATAAAAACGCAACCAAAATGGGGTTTTAAAGTTTACATTTATCCCAACATCATTCAGAGTCAGGCTCAAAATAAAATAACAGTAGGTCCATAATTCAATATCAGAGTTTAGAAAAATAGATCCATAAACCAGGAGCCTTAGCCGAGCCTTCCAATCCATGCATCCAAATCATCACTTAATTACCTGAGAAAACGTGCTAAAAGTCAGCTTTCGCTGGTGAGATCATAGGTTTAAATTCATCTAACAATATAGTGGACATATACGCAAAACGCTTGCTAGCTAGACTAAGGATTCGCTAAAAGCCTGCGGATACCCTCCGCTCCAATATAGATATTCGGGTAACCCCCGCAATATCATAAATACTCGGATAACCTCCGAAGTATTAATAACCTATAGGTGCACACTATAGTATCTAAATAAGTCAACCTTGAATAGTACACACGAAACTAAGTGACTAAAGCTGACAGTCCATCAATAACTAAATAAGTCAACCTTGAATAGTACACACAAAACTATGTGACTAAAGCTGACAATCCACCAATAACCAAATATGCCAACCTTGAATAGTACACACAAAACTATGTGACTAAAGCTGACAATCCACCAATAACCAAATAAGCCGACCTAAACTATGTGACTAAAGCTGACAATCCACCAATAACCAAATAAGCCAACCTTGAATAGTACACACAAAAATGTGTGACTAAAGCTGATAATACATCCTAGTCCATATGCATAGCAAGTTTTAGAAAGAATATAAAAGCGATAATAGTCCACATAAAATAATTTGCACGTTTCTCACCCCAAGTATTGAAAACATAGTTCAAGCGTAAAAAGTGGGGCTATGACTCACCTCAAGTCCAGAAAACAGCAAGAAGAAGTCGGTAGAAATAAGATGTATAGTAACTCACAAAACAGCAACTACGGACTCGGCACGACCTAACAATATCAACTCGTTCAGAAATCATTTCCTCAAATTCAAAATATTCCCAAACCCGGACGTAATCCGTTTTATTTTCCGAAAATCCATTTCGTAAGAGTTTGGTGTATTTACGTTTGGTATCCATACGGGTGGTGGGTCGACACAAAACAAACAAAAAGGTCACACAAATAATAATAAAATAAACTATAGATCTAATATTAGCCCAATATATTATTTAAATAAATCGCCGAAATTTATCAAATCCGTCGATTTGATAATCCTCATATTTATTTACGTAACATACCGTTCCAAGATTACACTCAATCCTAAAGCACATAGCACATAAATACTATATGGTATATATCGTAGTTTAATAAATTCCTTATATACATCGTCAAATTGGCCAGATTTCCCGATATATATACACGCAATTTATTACCCTTTACATATACCACAACCTATGGGCGTCGTAGGATACGATGCCCATTAATATATTCATTTCATATAGCCAAATAACCCGGTTCAACCATGCGGTTAAGTGGTTATTTAGTTATAGAAAACGTTTATATTAATCGTCATATATCCGTGACAACACGATAGCCACAAATAAAACTTACCTGAACTCGAGTGACTACGACTCCGCATAACTCGATAAGTTTACTCGTTATATATATAAAATGACATTTTATTTAATGTTTAATAATTGTCGAGAGTTTCTCATTTTATAACACATTTTTATAATAATACTTCCAATAATATTACGCTACTCTCGTAGCCTAATATATATTTAGTCGTATTATTTATAATATGACTCGTGATTATTATTATTATTAATATACGCGCTTATATAATTATATATCCGTTATTCACGTCTATATATTCATATAAACGTTTATATTACAAATAATTATTATTACGGGTTTTATTATTTATGTTTTAATTGTAAATAGTTATCGAGTTACACAAAATGGTCACATGTCCGAGTCATGACTCTCGGCTTATTGTCCAAGTCCAAAGTAATAAGCAAATGTCATAAATATCAATACATCTCCGTCCAACACAATCCCAATCCACGTGCTACAACAATAGGGTCCGACTACGGCACCCGACTAACCTATCTCCTTCAAACTAAGTGACCGTCTCACAATCGGTCCCCAAAAACCACAATTCGTCAACACTTCTCAATACCAAAATTCAATATCCAAGGTCGAGACCCAAACATGGTCTCGACTCACATGTATTCGGCCAAGGAACAAGTAAACAACCAACTAATAATAACTAATACCAAACCAAGTTATATTCAAGCAACAAAATAATCAAAGTCATACTCGGGTGGGTTTACCAAGCCACACCCAAGCCCACACGACTCGACCGAGTCGCGGTAAATACCACGAGCCAAAAGGGCTCGAACCAAGTATCAAGGGTCACAAAAAAAAAGGCTCCAAAGAGCACTCCAAAATATACCCATTCGACCCAAAGGTCTCGGCAACAACAACAAAAATACGGCTACGAGCCGACTCACAAGAGTCGAACCAAGGTATTAACGAGATCAAGGCTACCAAGAGCCAAACCACGGCTCCAAAATAACAAGAAAACGAGCCCACGGCTCGAGTCACAACCAAACGAGAGCCCCTTTTGGGTCTCGGCCTGATTATACGAGCAACAAAATGCGACCCCGAGACCTCAAGGGTCTCGGTTATGCTCAATCCAAAAAAAAAAACCAAACCCTCGAAGTATCATAAAACAACCAAATCCTTCCACAAATCGGAACCCAAATCGACCCAAACCGGATACCAAACTATATCTTTATCAAAAATCTTTAAAAGAACTTGTAGTTTTAAACCCCAATACAAGATAATCCGAGTTTGACTCGGTTTAGTAAAACCCACGCGTAAAAACGTGTTTTCTCACCTTCCAATACACGGATCTATATCAAAACATCGAAAATAATAGTGGTGGTGTGGTGTACGCGCGGCGGTGGAACAAACAAGAGGTGGTGGTTTCTTGTTCTCGGCGCGTGGAGTGGGTCAAAGGTGGAGAAGGACGTTTGGATTACGGTGGTGGTGTTTGTGTGTGGTGATAACCGGCGGTGTGGCTGTGGTGATAAGGGTGCGGTGGTGGTTGTGTTAAAATGAAGAGAGAGAGAGAGAGTTGGTGAGATGTTGGTGATGGTTGTGTGTTGCTTATGAAAAAAAACGCAGGCACAAGGACGATTTTTGTGTAGTTTACTCTTTTTTTTTTTTTTTTTTTTTTTTTTAAAAAAAAAACTTTTTAATATTAATAATAATAATAATAGTGGGTGTAGGGGATTTAGTAGCCCGATGCCAATACACGGACCAAACCCGAAACTTCAATAACCAATTGTCTTTCAAACCGAACCCGTTCCAAAAATAATAATATCCGATCCAATAATAAAATATAATTAAATATAGACGGACTCGTAGAACGAATCATAAAATTTCCCGTTAGGTAAACCTAGTGCCGGAGTCAACGTAGTACCAGTGAGAATTTTAAAAAACATACATCATCACGTAATTTCCATAATGAATTATTAAAATAATTCACGAATCCCATAACGTCATCAATTATAATTATCCATAAAATAGGTCTTACAAGTTCGTTGTGAATAAAAATTTCAAATAAAAATTATAAACGAACTTTAACGTAATGCGGGTTTTCAAAATAACTCACTAAATTGCCGGTTGTCACAATTTACCAATCAAACATTTCGATCACCAAAAATGATATCGATCTGGTAAAATTTGACGTATGCAATATATGAATGAATGCTAATTGAACCATTTCAACCAGCTTATTCTTTTCTTCACCATAATACAGGATTGACACTGCCTAATGAAGAGATTGGTGAAGCAGCTAAAGCATGGCCCGTCGGACTATTTGGGCTAGTATGAACTTGAACCTCATTAGTCTATGACCGGTGGAGACCGTGGAGCCATAAATATACTGTTGACGAGGAAAACTATAATTATTTAAAAATTGCACAAAATAAAAAAAAAAAAAAATAATAAAAAATAAAAAAAGAAGCTTGGCCAGGGGCAAATTATATATGTTTTTTTTTTTAATAACGGGATTTAGAGTCATCTATTAGCAATTATTTTGGATTTAAATAGAGTTAGAAGACAAACAAGCAACAAGCTGCGCCACTAGTCCTTTTTGGATTGCAAAACTAATTCTTTTAAAAATAACATTTATAGATCTACGTATTATATCATTATTATGCATAACACGTTGAACTCTATTGAGAAGCTCTACTGGCTCAAGTGCAAGAAAACCAAATGTATCATACGTGAAAAGAATAAAAACATGTTAGATTTTCAATGCACGGTTTTTGCCACCTCTTTAGTTTTGCTACTACTTGTATAAAATCGTGCATACTTCCATTGCCGTTTTGTCTCCAATATATATGAAGATCAAGCTCTTAGACACTCTAATATGATTGTGAGTGCAGGTTTCAATATTATTACTTACCCCCTTTTGTCCCGAATTATGGTGAATATACACTTACAACCTCAAGAATTTGTAACTGGTATGCAACTACAATAATATGAATATCGGATAGTTTCATTTATCAACTTGATGTATATAAGTTTATCTTGTTCATAATATATTTTATACGAATTCTTTGTTTCTTACAGGCCTAGCTTTATATAATTGTATGCCTACATCAATATCATCTGGTGTTGCTCTTACCAAGGTTCGTTGACAGTTCTAATAACTTTTAATTATTAATTTTCCGTAGATCATTATAGATATAAGAAAACTTTGAATTATGGCAAGAGATTAATATTTGCGATGCAGCTTGCTAGAGGAAATTCTGCCTTGGCTCTTGCAATGACTGTATTATCTAATCTGTTGGGAATTCTAATAGTAAATTCAATAACAATACCCTTAATGTTCCTTCCTAAAACAATTTATAAATCTATACAAAATCTACAACCTAGCACGCACCTAGTTCTGCATGTTTTAGATAAATAAGTAATGTTTTTGAATTTGTTCACACTTGTAAGTGTGCAGGGGAAGATGCACTTGTATAGTATTGGGGGCGGTGCCCTCCATGGCTATCCCAAAAATATAAGATTTTGTGTTAATTTTGAGCTATTTTCGAAAGTGCTCTTCATTCAAAACTCAAATTGCCCTACCCACATACTAAAATTCCTCATTAAACACTCTAAAACAGTAAAACCTTGTAAATCCTTTATCTTTAAGTAATAATGCTCGATTTTTTTGATCATAGTTTTTTCTTCCGCATTTTGTTGCTATTATCTTTAAAAAAAAAAAAAAAAATTGCCCTCCACAACCTATTCTCCTTGTTCCGCCACTGTGCGCTTATTAGCGTGCAAAAACGTAAAACGTGTTTACAGTTGATGAGGCATTTTCAATCAATCATGTAAGATAATTTATGTGAATAAGTATCTATGAACAAACACTACCCTAATGTTACCAAAGGTTAGAAGCTTATGGATAAAAAGTGCATATACCTTTTCTATATAATTTAGTAATTGAGCATGTTCTAATGCATTTTTCTACCTCTCTTATATGAATAGTATTTGCTACAATGAATTTTAACATTTAAATCATGTGTTATACTTTGGTATTTGCCTTTTCTACATCACAATTACCAAATATGCAGGTTCCTTTTTCTGTATCAAAACTAGTTGCTGGTGGAGTAGGTGCATCTATTCCTGCTGATAAACTGTTCAAAAGCTTAATTGTCAGTATTTTGTTACCTCTGATAATGGGAAAGGTAACGCTCATTCATATCACAGTAACCATTTCATTAGCCATGATGAAATATATATTCATACTACAAAAGGAGCAACATAATATCTAAAATTTATGGAAAAAAGATTTGCAAGAAACTTGAGTTATAATTATTGTTAATTACTTTCTCAATGGAAGTAAAGGAATCACATCTCTTACCTATTGTTACATACATGATACATGTTACTATTTTTAATTTTTTTTTAATAAAAGTTTCTCGATATTTTTACAGGTCTTCCGAGATTATGTTAAAGGTGATTCTTTCTACGTGTATTCTGAGTTAGAGGGCCTAGCATGCATCAAAACATAATTCTGATGGTTTTTCTTCTTACCTAAATTAGTTAATAAACTTTACCTACAGTTTGGAATTTTGGATAATTATTCCCAATATTTGAAGGTCCTAATATGTCATAACTCACGTGTAAGATGTGATACTGAACAAACTGAAATCTAAAACTATATATATACAATATAGTTGGTACTGTTTTTCTCGATATGCTAAGTTCAAATAATTTGCAGGCGTGGCATATATTGTTGATAGTAATCGTAAGCTCTTCGCTGCACTCGGTTCAATTTTGTTAAGTCTGGTAAGAGTCAACTTTGGTTAAAATCTTGATTATCATGGTATTCCATTGGTAAATGATCAATTAATTAGGAACACAGTTTAGATCTTTCGTTGATGTTAACGTTTTTTCTAACACTCATATATGTCCAATTTTGTATTTTGTGTCTATAATCATATTCAGATTCCTTGGGTACAAGTGAGCAGATCAAGGCCATTGCTTTTAATAGTTAATCCCGAAGTTGTTCTTGTAGCCGTCATAATGGGAGCGTATGTTCTTATGAACTCCATCCAATTCTGTGAATTATTTTTGTTTCATTTATATTTATAGACCTTTTCTTATGATTCCATATATCTTTATTTCCAATGATAAAATTAAGATCTATGGTAGTGAGTTCACACGTGATTTTATCTCTGCTTTTTTACAATGAGGGTGCTAATCCAACTCAAAACAGTTTAGGATTACACTATTATCCTTCCAAGTTAGGAGTATGTCATTGCTTAAAGTAGCAATATTCTTCTTCTAATGATTTGATTAATTCTGTAGTATATTAGGACCAAACTTAACAAAGCTTAGGGACTTAAGTAAGAGTTGTAACTTTAAATTAGGACTAGACTATAACCAAGTAGTTTAAGATTCCTTTCTAAGCATGGGAAGGCCTTTAGGCTGGGTTGTGTATGCCTGTTATATGGAGTATTCTTAGTCAACATAAGAGATGATTCTTACCCCCACATCTGTATAGATTGAGGTAAGCGGGATGCTACACATTCATCTAGTTAATACTGTCGAAGTTCATATAAACGTCATTTTCTTTGGAGGTGGTGTCGATCGCTTAAGGTTCTTCATGAATTTCATGTCTTGTTTGGGAGTTTCAAATGGTCGTGTAATCCACTCTAGACAATCAGTTTGTTAGGAATCTGTCCAACAAATGGTATCAAAGCTCGGGTTCACCTGTTGAAGGTTACTATGACGATCAAGAAACTTAGGCAGCTAGGTGGTGCGATTTCAAGAAGATTTTTCTGGAAGGTTCTTGGTTTTAAAGAGAAATTTAACGCAAGGGGTTTGAAGCTTCAGAGGTTTTTCGGCTATGTTGAATTTGAACGTTTGATTTGAAAAAATTTGGAGGGAAAGTCGATTCCTTGAAGTTTTTAAGGTTTAGTAATTTTGTGTTCTTGAAATCAATCTTCAAAATTTATAATTTAGATGGTTTCTTAAAGATTAAGTCTTGGTGATAGCTTGAAAAACAAGCAAGTTTATCCGTTTCTTGGATTCAAGGAAAGTGATTTTTTGGAGTAAAACTTTTGTAGACCTGATGTAGAAAGATCTAATCTTTAAGGATTTTCTAAGGGTTAGTAGATCTTGGATTACAAGAAGCAGGATTTATAGTTCATGGCTTGGCTTGTGAGGCTTATTAGTAAGTTGGTTACGACCAACTTGACAAGGTTTTTAGCAATTTTAAAGAAGAATGATTAGTATAACTGCTAGGGCACACCGGAGATTGGGGGCACACTAGAGAGTCTTTGTAGGATAAGAGATTGGGGGTCGAGTCTTGGCTCGTCTCACTCCAAGTGGTGCTCCTATGGGTCAGGAGAGTTGTCAGAGCTATTCCTTGTGGGGTGGACAATGGCTGGTGCCAAAAACACCCGAGATCAGGGTGTTTCCGCTAATCTACACCTTTTTGTAGAATAACTGCTAGGTTTGACATTGAGAAACTAAATGGAACTAATGACTTCGGGCTATGAAAAAACAGATGTGTGCTTTAATAGTACATTAGGGACGTGTTGTTGTATTAGATACATTACCCGCGAATATGTAACTATGCACACCTACTTATTTCTAGAATAAGACATACAGTTCCTTAATTCTATGCTTGGGAGACCGGGTTTTACTGGAAGTTACTAAGGAAACTGCTACACTGGAGAAGGAATTTAGACGAAGTTGTCGAGTCTGTATATGATTAAGTCCTTAGCAAACAAAAGAAGAAGATGTCTATGTTTTTTATGTGTCTAGATATGAAATTTGCTGATCAAGCAGATGAGTTTACTAAATTGATACTTGATTTGGAAAATACTAATAGCAAGATTTAGGCCAAGGATTAGACACTTATGTTACTTATGCCATTGTCATCATCTTATGGAAACTTTGTGGATACATTGTTATTTGCAAAGGAATCCTTGGAAATAGAGGATATTCTAGAGACTTGGTGTTCAAACGATTCTAAGAAAAGAATTGAAAGAAACTTGTGATAGATAATACGTAAAGGATGTTAGTGGAAGTTTATGATCTAGGTAAAGGAGTGGAACCGAATATATATATATATATATATATATATATATATATATATATATATATATATATATATATATATATATATATATATAACCCTAATAAAATCTCTCCTTTGGCGATGTTTTTAACCCTTAGCAGCCTTAATCGTTCTTCATCATCTTCCACTAAATCTTGGGTTATTTGCAACGATTTGTTACGTTGTATGATTAACATTCTAGTTATTCATTATCCATATCATAATTGTTGATTAATTCTCATTGTTTTCTGGATTTGGTGTTAGTTTAAGGGTTTATTAAATCGACTTTCTGGTTTCATACCCTAACGATTCTCACTTGTTTCACATCATATTTGTTCTTTAATTCTTCATTGGATTAGGACAGATCTGGTGCATCATTTTTTTAGGGATTAAACCGACTTTTGCTACTACTTGCTTGGATATCATGGACGCTGGTTAGTTGATTTGGGTTTAACGATTAAAAACCCTAATCGCTAAGATTAGGGTTTATCTTTTTATTCTTTGTCTTGCATGCTACTGCTGGTTGATTTTAGTGTTCTTGGATTTGGTTGTACTGGTATTGCGAGATGAATAAGGGTTTCTTGACTTCTAAAAGTGGGAATAAGGGTACGACTGATGCACCTCATGTTGATGTTGCTGCTTGTGCTGCTCGTATGACACGTTTGAAGAAACATGATGCGGGTGTGTATGGGGATGGCAATTCTGGTGCGCCTCTGGTTCATAAAGCTGCTAATCCTAGGTCTGATATTGGAAGCAAACATGACCTTAATCAAGTGAAGCCGGTTTCACTTGATAAGGATGCTACAGCCACTATTAGCATTGGTGAGTTGAGTTCAACCTCAATGATGAACCCTAATAGTGTCACTCTGAACGTGGATGATAAGGATGATAAGGACAATGATAAGGCTGAGGTGGAGCAGCTTCATGTTACGCCTGATTCTGATTCATCTTCTAATGGCTCTAAACAGCCTAATGTGGTACAATTGCTATCTAATGCGCATAAGAATTTTGATGAAGCCATGAATAAATTCAACGTGAGATTGTTGCTAATAAGGCTTCCTCTTCTGATTTGCACAATTCGATTGGTATAGGGCAACATTCTAATTCGAAAGGTAATGAAGTTAATGCAACAAATAATCCTCCTTCGAGTTCTAGTGTTGCTTTGCAAACCCAGTAGTTTGGAACTAATGTGAATATGATTAAGAGTGCAACTTCTGGTCCTAATGCATCTAAGGTTGATACAACTAGTGGTTCTGGAGTGAAGTTGGTTTCTTACGCGGGTGCTACTTCTAATGAACCTCAGAAATACGTGTCTAATTTTCAGAGGTTGGAATGTAGCAAAAAGATGTTGACCTTTCAGTTCCAATGAAAGTAGTGGAAGAGGTGAACACAAGGTTTGAGAATACTCTCTACGGTTACTTCCTTGGCCAACGCCTTGCTTTTCCTGTTGTTGATTACTATGTACGCAATGCATGGGCTAAGTTTGGTGTGCAAAAGGTAATGATGAATGCAAAGGGGGTTCTTCTTCTTTAAGTTCAATTCGAAGAAAGGTGTTGATGATGTGCTTGAAAACGGTCCTTGGTTGATCAGAAATGTTCCTATTATTCTTAAACCATGGACTTTGAACACTAATCTACTTAAAGAGGATTTGACTAACATCCCGGTGTGGGTTAAATTCCATGATGTCCCCCTTGCAATGTTTTCTGATGATGGCCTCAGTCTTCTTGCCACACTGATTGGCACGCCCAAAAGGTTAGATGCTTTTACAAGCCAAATGTGCAAGGAATCGTGGGGCCGTAGTAGTTTTGCTAGATGCATGATAGAAGTGAAGTCGGATGAGGTGCTTGGGGACAGCCTCACTGTTGAGATACCATTACTTGATGGTTCGGGTTCGACTACTGAGAAGATATGGGTTGAATACGAGTGGCAACCACCTCGTTGCGACAAGTGTAAGATATTTGGTCATACTCTGATTGACTGTCCTAAAGTTGTTATACCTCCTGTTCAGCCTACTAATCTGTTAATGATAGTTTCAAGACTGTCAATAACAGGAAGAAAGGAAAGCAAGGTGGTCCTACAATTCCGGGTCAAGGGGGTTTATTAAACCTGTTGTGGGTAAGCAGTTTCAGTATCAACAAAAAAAAACTCCTCCTGAACCTAAGAAAGTTGGTGGCACTAAGAAGAAGACTTCTGATGTGGCTAGTTCTAATGGAACAAAGATTTCTACATCTAACCAATTTGATGCTCTTAATATGGATGATACGGATGCGTTTGGTATTCCTACTTATGACACCAACAAGGATGTGGATGCTGGCCGTACAATGAAAGTTAATGAGGATGAGTCGGTTAAGACTGGTACTACATCACAAGAACCGCTTGTGAGTGATTCAATGAGAACTAAGGAAGTTGGTTCTACTCCTATAGTTGAGAAAATTAGTAAGCTTGAAAAGCTACTTATCGATGTGAAAGCTACTCTTGTGGATGATGAAGGTCATCCTATTCCGTCTACCTCTGTCACTAAGAGGGCTAACCCATTTTCTAAGGTGGGTGAGGTTGTGGTTTCTGATAGTGATGAGGATGAGGTTCTTAACACGTTCGACGAATTAGCAAATCTTTTTGGTGGTGGTCATGAGCGTGAAGATGAGTTTGATGACTATGATGATTACTCGAAGCAAATTTATGATCTTTCAGGGAATTTGGATGCTCTTAATGCCATTTATGGCTTTAATCTCTAAGGTCGTAGGAAGTAGTTTATATTTTTGTCAGAGTCTTTCAATATCATGTGGTAGTGGTTTTGTTTTATTGTCTAGAAAATAGGAATGTAAGCTTTTCGCCTTTGTAACGGGCTGAGATATGGGATTCACCCATATCCGTTGTACTTAAATGCTTTTTGGAGTAATATATTTACCGGATCGTTGACCTTTTACCAAAAAAAAAAAAAAGGAATGGAACCGATACACTCAAGTACTTCATATGTCATTCACATGGTCATTTGAAGAGAAATCGTTGAATAAAGAAGTTAAGTGGGTCTGTCCGGAACGCAGTGGTTTCCACTCAAGTTGCACATGAATAGAATGTAACGTCACACCTTTGCCATCTAACCTCAGAACAGCCACGACCATATGGTCTTTCATCTCGAAATCAGCCCAAAGATCTATCATAGCTCTAGCAAAGCTAGACCTACCCCACTATTTGGTACACATAGTAGCAGTATAAGCATCCAACATAAGTGGGTACCAAGCTTTGTAGCTATCGCCTTAAACCATCATCCGTGAAGGCGCATATTGGAATATCATGAAATTTCACCCATGCCGGAATGGTAGACAAATCTTCCTTCGATAGGTTCGAGTTAGTAGTCCATTTTTGAAGAATGATAGGAGCATTTCGAATCAACCACGGACCATTTTCTAACATCTTTTCCAAACCACTAGTCGGCTAGAACTTGAAGAGAGAGAAAAAAAAAAAAAAAAAAAAAAAAAAAAAAAAACCTTTTGAATTCATCATGATTTTTATAAGGCCATAAATTCTCCAAGAATTCTTTACATAGTTTTCCACAACCGCGCTATTCTTTTACCAAGAAAATACCCATAAACAGTGTTACCAAGTCTCTCATTCACCTTAATGACGGATGCTCGATCTGGTAGCAACGACATCATCCCCATTTATAGATCCCCCATCAAACGTAAGAAAATTCACCTTACTAGAACTTGGTCCAGCATTTAAATGGCTAGCATAGGATTTATTTTAAGACCCATTGCCCATGGAAGCACCATTGTTCACATTAGCATCATTAACAGGACTATATTTAAATCCTTGGTACCACCAATAGGCACCTCAGATTGTCTCCCAACCAAAGTTACCAGCGAAGGAAAGTCCATATTTACATCTGTAGGAATGTCCACAGAAGGCTCAACTCTTTGTTCCAAGTTAATGGCACTAGAAGTAGTACCATCTGCATTAGCACTCATGTTTGGTACTAGAAGTAGTACCAACTTCGTTAGCAGCCATGTTCAAAGCTGTGTTTACAGCAGTCTTACCCTTCTTTTTCTTGACACCCCTCTTTCCAAGACTCAAGAAAATCCTCTCCATAATATTACATACGCCTTGTAAACACAAGCAACACAGCAACACCAAAGACTACCAAGTAAAACCCTAACAGATCGAACAATTTCACAAACAAGCAGCACGGTAACACACCAAAAGGTATAAAGATTAGACACACAAATCAAGTAATAATAACCAAAAGAATTAATCGTCCAAGAAAAGAGAAACCCTGACCGCGAAGCAAACCCTAATTGCCAACTTCAACCACGAATGATTAAAAACTGGTGAGACAGAATTACCTATGAATAGGGAAGCCTTTAAATGATGATAACACAGTAAAGATCAGTGGTTGAATACGCTCAAAAAGAAGAAAACGATCAGCTATAGGAAACTGATTAGGGTTTAGTTTTTTTCTTTTTGGTCACCAAAGAGACAGAGAGTCCTAAGAGGGTAATAAACTGAGCTTTAACATCTTTCATGAAATTGCTTATTTGCTTATTCTAGAACAAATAAGTACACATATAAGCAAGTTGACATATCAGAGTACAAAACTGAGCATGTTAATATATGTACAATCGCGTGTTCACTTGCGTAGCAGAGTAACATGTGTCTTCATATTCATATTTATAATCCTATGCATATACAGAATTTGGGTATTACGATTAATTGTATCTAATAATGATGATGATAATATTACGAGTAATAAATAACAACTACAATTACAAATATTGTTCTTTATAAAACTTATCAATTCTATGAGGTATTTCTTAAACTTATAAATTTATTAAAAGCTCTGTAAACCCATAATTTAACATTTAATTCCTAAAATTAAATTGAAAATTAGTAAACATTTAGTTATTGTTGTGTGTCTAGGAGGCTCAGTAGGATGACATTATAGGAGACTTTAGCAATGCTCTTTTTTTAATTTTTGGTTTTCAATTACTTTTTAACTTGCTTATTTCGATCAGTGGTGTAAATATGTAAGCTAAAACTCATGCAAGCATATTATGAACTACAGGGTTCTTCACATTGTGCTCTTATGTTTGAATTCCATCACGATACAAATCCTATGTGGTATATCTGGTGGCAACGGATCAATTTTTGCAAAGAAGGAAAATTATAGATTTATAGATCACTCTTGATTGTCGCGAGTCAGGTGAAACTAATATACTAATACATTTGTTCTTCTTTATTGTATGCACACTTGATACCTGTACAATTTTAAGTTTCTCGGGTTTTAATATGTACATAAAGTTTGATCGGTTGTATGCTATCTGTAGAAAACTATATCAATGATAGTTGCAGTTGTGGAACAACTCGGTGGTACATTTGGTGAAGCAGGTTTACTTGTCCTTCCCTGTATTGCAGCACACATTAGCCAGGTTTGTCTTAATCTCGATCTCCATCTATATTGTTTAAGGCTTATATATTGTGTTAATAGTTAAAACTGTAACAAGTCATCACACACATTAATCGAGGAATGAAACTCAGTTAAGTGTGTTTGTAACAACTCGTCATACATTGATAAAAAGAATGATAAGTTGTGTAATTTGTAACAATGTGTTCCACATGAGAAGAACTCAATAAAAATGTTAAGTTGTAGTTTGCTATTTTTTCATTTCCTGGTGTATATGGGTAGTCTGATCGAGTGCTATATGCAAGCCTCAGCCACATGCATATCTATAACATTTTAAACTTTACATGTAGGTTATAATCGACTCGTTGATAGTAGGATATTGGAACAAGGAGAAACAATCACTTGGGAAAACCAACTGAGATTTCAATCTTTGTCTATTTTATAGATTTATTGGAGATTAGAACACACATTCGATCAGTGTCAATAATCTTTCTTCAGGGGTGTTTCGATGTGCAATTTGTAGTAATCATTTGATATTAAATAAGTTAATCTGTTGTACTTGATGTTCAAAGGTGTAATAATAGATAATCATTGTACTGTTTGAACATTTGGCTAATTACGATGTTTAAAAAATTGGTAAGAAAAATGTTTGAATTACGAACTTTAGAAAAGACGGTGAGACATTTTGTAAATAGAAAAGAATGAGATCAACTTATGTTAATCTTTATAACACTATATTGTTGATGTTCATGTTCCATTGCCAAAACATGAACTTCCGCAAACTAAAGAGTTCAAAAGTTTGGGGCAAAAGCTCGTTTACCCTATGCGCGTGCAATCGGAAACTTATACATAACATAAGCACAAAAATGTTGTTTCCTAGTTTATGTGACTTGGTATAATAATCTAAAGATAGATTAATAAACTCGACAACAAATATGATTTACTCCCTCCGTCCCATATTAAATGCGCAGTTAAACTTTTTGAAGTTTTTCTTTCTCAACTTTGACCTTAAATAGTTTTGTTTGTGTTATATAATACTTGATGCAAAATACAAGATGGATTGATTTTTAAATGTATTTTCACTGCGTATAATTTTTATCAAATACTATATAACACAAGCAAAAATATTTAAGGTCAAAGTTGAAAAATAAAGATTTGAAAAGTTAAAACTGGACATTTAATATGAGACGAAATGAGTACTTTATATCGATTTTAAAGAATAAGCAAAGCAAAGTATATAAACACATTTTGTAATTTTCAATATACAGTTCTTTATTGAAATTAATCAAAACAATTACAAGTATAGCGCGAAAGTTAATATTTTAGTGTGAACTTCAAACTCGTGCTCATAGGTCAACAAGGAAAAGTTCAACTTCAAAAATTAATTCTCTTCACTAAATGATGCCTTATTGAATATGAAGAGATTGAGGGGTGTTTGATAGGCACTATTTGAATGATTAAGTATGAATTAAAGAATCGGTCAGCGCAAGTGACGTTTGGTAAAAATTATAAAAGCACTGAACGACAATTATTCACACTGGATGGGCCATAGCATGGAGGTAGCCTTTTCATTCAGAAGGCATTAATGTCCAAATGTTTTTCTGTTATGTATTGTTTTAGTGGATTTTATTAGTTTATTGTATGTGAATTCGTTTATGTCAGTTTAAAACTAATTGCATGATGACACGTAAAAATTAGATAGTACGCTCCATTACAAAAACTCACAATCTTGACACTTGAGAAAATGTTTAGTTATTTAATATTTAATGTCACTAACCCTTTTATTTGCACTATAAGTAAAATCAATTCTTAACAAATATCAAAATGTATATTCCCTTACTAAATTATATGAAAGGTTAAAATTGCAAGAAATTATTCAGAACATATATCAAACACTCATTTTCATCCAGAATCACACTCATTCAGCACAAATAAATCATTCAGTGTCTTTGATTCATTCAGTGCTAAATCACTTCAAGTTCTTTTGATGTGTCAAAAATTTAATACAGATGTACATCTTTTAATTTATGGATCTGATAACAAAAATTCACTTAGTGTTGTTTAAGCATTTTATATTCAACATCAAATAACATATTTAATTATATAATACATGCATCATTCAATGTGTTTATATATATATATATATATATATATATATATATATATATATATATATATATATATATATATATATATATATATATATAGAGTTAGGATCAAATAAGAAGATTACTTAAAATAAGAAGGAATAAGAAGAACTATAACTACAAATTCGAGATGCACCGACTTAAATTAGATACATCTCTATAATCTTAGATGCATTATAACGCACCATAGTGTGTTTTCTAGCTTTTAATCAGATGCATATACGTATACTAGATGCATTTCATGATTTCTGTTATTTTTTGTTCCTCTGCACGTGCCAAAATCATGAAAATCAATTTGCACCATCTATACATCAAATTAACTTTCGAAACTCAGGATGTTGCATCTATATGAATAGAAATGCATCTAATGCAAGTCGTTGCATCTCAAATACATGGTTTTGGTCACTTCTTACCACTTCTTATTTTAATTTACTTCTTATTGGATCCCTACTATATATATATATATATATATATATATATATATATATATATATATATATATGAAATGCTTAAACAACACCTTGTGGGTTGTTGTTAGAAAATCTTTTTTATTAAAGGTTTCTATTATTTTGGAAAAATCAATCCAAATTTAGTTAACCGTGTCAACAACCGTTCGCTGCTACATCCTTAAATTGTACATCCTCTTTACTAACTTGTACAATACTTTATTCCACTCTTTTGCCTTTGAAAGTCACTCCTAAAGGTCAAATATAGTTTGATAAAAAAAAAATCCATATCCGAATGCCTAGGAAGAGAAACATTTGGATTAGCGACACTTTATCAATTTTTACTCATCTAATTTGATTATAAAATGTTCTAAGTATATTGCTGATTAGGTGCAAAATCATATGACTTTAATTGGTTATTAACTCTTAATTTAATACACATTGTATCATTTATTGCCTTAAATATATATTTTTTTAAAGTTTTAGGTGTTCAAGGATGCTTTTGTTGGAAACATTCGAAACTCGGGCTCATTTGGATGAAGAACGGAAGAAAAAGACCAATTTCAACTTCATGACCGGCATCCCTGGCGTCGTCACCGGAAGTGCCCAGAAAGTGAAATTTTGAAGAATTTAGTGTCCGGTCAGTGTGTGGAGACGGCCATTGTGACGCTGTCACAACCCTTCATGACGTCGTCACACCACATAACCTGACGCCGTCACACTATAGGGGTTCAAATGAAATCATAAAGCAATCAACGACATGATGACATCATAGGTACAACCTGAAGGCGTCATCACCCGGTTTTCTATATATACCTTACGTTGATTTCATATTTACGTTTAGAATTATTGGTAGATAAACCCTAGACGATAAGTATTTTGTGTAATCATTCAAGTTATGTTTACCATTAATTGTTTGATTATGTCTTGTGCTTGTTTCTCTATTGCTATGCAAGGCTAAATCATTTTGTATTTAATAAGGTTTTTTCATAAAACTTTTTAGTTTATAATTTTTGCTTCCTATTGATTCTTTTGTTTGATTGTCTGTTTGTGCTTCCGACAATTAAGTAGGAAACCTCATTAATATTCGTCCCTCTTCTTAATTGCTTTAAATAGATTGTCAAAGATACCTATGTAACACCACCAAAAATGGTTCAGCGGAAGACATTACTAATGTTGGGGTGCTACTAAATTGGTACACAACACAAGCATAAGAAAATGGAATAACATCATCCGTTTTATAAAAACATTGCATAAGCCCAAACTTCAAGTTCACATTTATTCAAAAGTACTGAAATAAGTCCTAAAAATAAAGATAAGATCAGTCCCAAATAAAATTATCAAAGTCAAATTGATCCAGAAACCATGCTAATTGCCAAGCCTCCGACAAATACTCATCCAATATTCAACATCAATTACTTGAGAAAAACATGCTAAAAAGTTAGCTAAACGTTGGTGAGTTCATGCGTTTAATCATAAAACAAAAGCATGGACCATATCAGTTTGTTTATTTATTACGCTGGCTAAGTCATGTAATCGAAGCTCGACAGTGTGCATAAGCACCAAAACAATCACAAAGCCCCTAGCGCAATGTCTATCCCTAAACACTCGTCCCTCCGACATGATATACGTCCTTCAGGTTGGAGCTACCAACACTGGACAAGGGATGCCGTTCATGATAGATCTATCTATAACATTCGCGCTTCCTCACAGGAATTAACGGTTCATGAATGGGCAAAATTTAGGATGCTAAACCTTAGCCTCGTCCTCGTAATAATCATAACATAATCACAAATCAGCATTTCAGTCAATTCAAAATGGTCTTGCATGTTTTCTTACCCCAAGATTTCAATAAAACAGTAATACGAATAAAAGTGAGGTTATGAAACTCACCTCAATCATATCAAGACAATAACACAACACTATCAGGGATTATACAGCACTTGGTCTTTTTTGAGTAGGAACTGACGGTGTTGAGGATTCATTAGGGACTGAGTCCTTTTTGTTTAGGTCTGTGGTGGGTCTTTTCAAGATTTTTCTACCCAGTCCTGACTTCTCTTTTGGAGAGTGTTTAGAGTAGACTAAGGGTGTGAGGTCTAAACTGGGTGCAGCTCCCTGAAGAACTTTCAAGGGAGGCTGATAAGTCCTAAATTGTTGAATACTTATCATATGTTTATTTATCATATTATGCATGTTTACGTCTGAATTTATACTTAATTAGCTTAATTTTCCTATTTCAGTAATTATGGAACAATACTGTCAAAGTTACAGATTTAATGCATGATTTGGAGCTATTTTGAATTCAAGCTGTAAAAGAGCATACGGCGTAAGAAACTCTAGCCTTACGCCGTATTGAAGAATACATCGTATTTAACTAAGTCTTGGTAAATATTGAAGAATGTGTCGTATTTAACTCTGGCAGTACGCCGTATTGGATGCTCTACAGTAGAAGCCTAAGTCAACCATTAAAGGATTATGGCATATGAAGCTCTTGCCATACAGCATAATGAAGATCTTATCCCCTATCCAAGTATATCGAAGATTTGAAGGTTACGGTGTATCTCATAGCAAGATTATGCCGTATTTAGAAGATACACAGAATATGCTTGGAATATGCTTTGTTCATCAGCAGTTAAGATATCTAGATTACGCTGTATTCCCTTATGAATATGCCGTAATCTCGCCCTAACAGAATGCTATAAATACAAGCCCTAACCGGGAGTTTTTAATATCTTTCACTCACTACACTCACCCATAGCCTAATTTCACCATTGCAAGGCCCCAAGATCATTCCCATGAGCTTGAATAACAAGAAGAGAAGTCTCGTATCATCACATTAGGTTTAATCATTTGGTTTTTCATATAGATTTCATTATGATTTGTTTATCGTTTGAATTATCCATTTGTGCTTTTACATACATTATGGGCTAACACCCATGTTTATGAATATTCTATGATAGTTATTTCTGTTTGTTTAGATCTAATGTCTTGTATTGCTTAGTTTATGTATTTATTGTTTCAATGCTCGTTTATTTGTTTGAGTAGTTAAAGTATAGTATCACATAAACCATATGGGTATTGGATGTATATTATGAAAACATTTAACTAGGAACTTACTCTTCTTGCATGGACCAAATGGGAATGGGTAAGGTATCGCATGGACAAAGTGAGTACCACCTGATGAATCATATAGATTAGATGACATGACTTAATGCATACTTGTAGTCCGATAGGTACATCGACCAAATGACCTAGGAGATTACATGTATAGTTACTAGAATCACAGATCAAGTGGACTAGTCTAGGTTAGATAGGAGTGTGGGGATGTTGTCCTAATCTAGTGGACTTGTTCCTGCTGCCTCTTTAATTTCTTCCACCACCTCGTGGCTCTCGATTGTGGAAGAAATTAAGGGGGAAGAAGAACTAGAAGAAGAATTTGAAAATAGAGGGATTGAGGAATGAATTAAACATGAGAAGAGGATAGGGAAAAGTGCACAGTGGTGGTCGTGTAGTGGTAGAGCTGTGGTGGTATAGTGGTTGGGCTGTGGTAATGCAGTTGTGGAGCTGTGGTAGTGCAATGGGGTGTGGTGGAGCTGTGATGATATTGGAGCTATGGTGGTGTAGACGGTGGTGTGGTGCTCATCTTCTTTATCGCCGGCAGAAGAGAGTAATTGTATAATTTTTTTTACTAAGTGTTTAACCAGATCTGATTTAGTGCACATTTATTATTACTACCAATTATCCCGACGACATGTCGTCGGGACCAGTATAAGTTGTTTGTCGTTTTGTGATTTAGAGGGATAAACGAAAATTGGGGGGGGGGGGGGTTCCTAAATAAATAACGACGACATGTCGTCGCTTTTTATTACTCCCTCCGTCCAAAAAAAAGAGTCCATTACTATTTATATTTGGCCCAAAATAAATGTTCAGTTTTTATATATGAACATTAATTATAACAAGTTTTCCTACTTTACCTTTTAAATTAAAAACTGCATTAATTACTCATTTTTTATTTTTATATTAACTATAGGGGTAAAAATGACTTTTTATTAATTAAAACTAGTATTAATTACACATATCATAATTTTATCATTTTTTGTTTGTGGACTCTCTTTTTGGGACGGAGGGAGTATACAATTAAAAATTTATATTTCTTATAAATACTTTTTATTTAATATATAATTAAATTAAATATTTTACATTAAAATTAAATACTTTAATTTAAAATTAAATACTTTTATAAAATTAAAAATTTTATTTATTATATATATTTTTATTTAATCTATAATTAAAATTAAATAAATAGCTAGTCAAAATTTTAATTGTTGCGGTAAATTTTCTAACATAAAGATAAAAAAATCCCGCCAAAATTCTCAACGTAACATGTTAAATAGATTTAAAAAGCGTCTCATGGAGTAACTTATAGTCACGTCTATCAATATTTTTAAATTGAGGCGGTAACAAAAAAAATCGTTTTTATATTAGTGTACGATGTGGCTTCTCCGATGGTTTACGCTGAGGAGGTACGCGGTTTATGCTAGTCGGATGCAATACTCCGTGAGTTGTTAGATGACATGAAAAATCTTCGTATGTTGTTGTTGTTGTTGTTAACTTTCTCATTCTCTATTTGTGTTTTTAACTCTCTAGTCTTAACCAATGGTCGTGAACAACTACAAAAATAGCAAAAATTGCACTAAAACAGAAACAAGCAACATCAACAAAGCCACCAATTTTAGTCAGGTGGTGGTAGAGTCTTAGCAATCTTACCATTCTCAAAACATTCACAATTAACAAACACAAAAGCAAACCTTTTATTCAAAACACGCAAGAGTTCTCAACCACATACATTTCATAAAGACTCAAACGAAACAACTCAACAAGCAAACAAAACAACTCAAACGAAACAACTTGACAAGCAAATGAATTAACTCGACAAGCAAACGAAACACACGACATTGACCATAACAAACATCACCAATTCAATTTTTTTTTGCTGCTACTTCCCACTTTGCTAGAACCTGCACCACCTTTTCCCTTCCTTGCATTCTTTTGCTTGATGAAATGTTCAAACATAGCTTCAAGATTTGTTATCCTATTTCCCAGATCATCAAGTTTGGGGGGATAACGTGCTTTTAGCTTCACCGTCCAACATTCAGCTTCACCGTCCAACATCTCTCTATAGTATGGCTTTTTCCTCAACCATTCCAGAATCTGGTCTCTCATCCACGGGCTAATGTTTTTATGAGAACCATATTCATCATAAATTTCGATGCCATATGTATTAAGAACTTCATTAAAGAGATGCAGCACGATAAAACCTTTGACCACTCCTATTCCGGCGTGTAACTAACAATTGTTATGTGTGTTTTGTGAGAATTGATGATTGGGTTATGTGCGTTTTGCGAGTTGAGGATTATTGGTTATATATAAGTAAAAATTGGCGGGATAAAGCTGCAATGAGGTGGGAAAAAATCCCTAAGACATGTTGTCGGTACCAAACTGGCGAGAAAAACCCCGCCCAATTATTCGCTATTATTTACATGCTGGGAAGACCAAATTTGGTCTAAATACCTCCCTCCCGAGGACATGTTAAATGCTAATCAAACGCTAATTACTTTAATTGTTTTAGTTTATATGTTTCCGACGACATGTCGTCGGCAACATCTTGGCAGGGCAAATTCCCACCCAATTATTCGCTATTATTGAGAGGCGGGGGAGAAGTCAAATTTGACCAATATGGTCCCGACGACATGTCGTCGGGATTTTAACAACCAAAAAATTCAACGCAGGCTGGCCACGGTCAAGCTTTTTTTTTTTTGTCTTTTAGTGTTTAATACCGACGACATTGTGTCGTCGGGATTTGCTTAGTCGCCAGTTCTAGTTATTCTTGTAGTGATATGATAATGATAACATGATAATTCTCATTTTAGTTCCACTTAGCATCATGCTTTGAACTTGTTTTAACCCTCAAAAAGCTAAATGTAAACCGAAATTTAAAGAAAAGATGCTATGCCATAAAGTACAAACCAAGAGTTTACATGGATCCTTTGACGGACTAGAGTACACAAGCAATGAAGCATAAATACGAATCGGATACTTCTTACGAGTATGAATTGTGGGTTCATTCATGATTAGAATGCTCCCAACTAGTAGTGATTTGACGTCAAAAACGGTTTGAAGGTCATGAGAATTCCAATTCCCTCGATTACATTCAATATGAAAAATATCATATGGTCTCCTGTGAGAAATAAACAAATTTATAAATCTTAGAAAATATGTCTTTTAAATTACGCAACATTCTCATTGCAAGTAGTAAAGAAGCTTTGATTATACATCGACTTTTGAATAACTAAAAGTGACCTTACCAGCTTGCGAAAGAGATCACTCAATGTATCAAATTGAATAATGACTCATAAAACAAGATTAAAAGAAGAATATCTGGCTTGCTTTTAATATGTATGTGTTTCTTTGCATGCATGCAAAAAAGTTAAGTACGTGCTTCGCTTGACTTTGAGGGAATTCTTTCTTGGATTTACAGTATAAGAAACTAAGCATTCAATGTGAAGAATTCGCTTAATCAAGCGAAAAAAAGAAGAAGAAATGAACTGAGGATAATCGTACCTGGAAGAATTGCTGCATTTAGTCTCTTTTGGGACCAGGATAAACTACAAAATGGAAGGACAAAAATGAGATTACAATTATGTGAATCACGTCTTATTTATTTATAGATGTTGAATCGTAAACTGAAACAATTGGTATACACAAATGAATACTCACAGTGCTCCGCCACATGCGGGGCCAATTGCTTTGCAAATTGACTGCAATGTCATCGATATACCATTGGCTGCACCTCTTTGATGTTGATCCTGAAATTGATATATGTGTGTACAGATTATTACTATTTATTTATATTCCAAAAAAATATAGAAAAGTAAAAAGGTCGTTGACTAATCTCACCACGGCTGAATTTTGCAGCATGAACGTCCCAGTTATAATGGACACCTAGAAAATATGAGAAACAAAATTATAGAGGAGATAATATTAAGACCGGCCGCAAAACAGATTATCATTTGAAAACTAGGATCTTAGTTTTGTAAATCATTTACTTTTTGGTAAAACAAAAATTTATTGTTTCAAATATTAGATATGTGCTCATACAGCCATTTCTCAAATCTCATAGAGAGCATTTATTGATTACAATCAGCAGAAATCGGCTAGTACTATAACATGTGTAGGTAAAACGAAGTAGCAACACAAAATGGTTTGCCGTTGACCAGCGAGGCAGCGAACACTTCTTTTTGGCTAATTTCTAAACATCATATATTTGATTAATAAAAACCATTTTTAATTATATGATCCATTTACTTTTAACAATTTTTTTTAGTTTTAAAAACTTTAACCAATTTAAAATAGGGTTAATTCTTTCAAAACGTATTATACTTGTCAAAAAAATCACTTTTACGCAGCGAACAAAAAAAAATACTTACCTGAGCAATAATGTTGACATTTTTGTCTTTATTTGAGTAGTAAAGACAAAGAATTTTTTTTGTAAAGACCAATTTACCCTTAAGTTTTTGTAATTTGTATCTAACGTCCCTATTTTTTTCCAATTTTTTTTTGAATTTTTTTTTCAAAAATATTTTTTTATTTTTAGAAAATATTTTTTTTTTGAAAATATTTTTTTTCAAAAATATTTTTTTCAAAAATATTTTTATTTCGAATTTTTTTTTCAAAAATATTTTTTTTCGAAAATAGTTTTTTTTTTTCAAATTTTTCGAAAATATTTTTTTTCCAAAAATATTTCATTTTTCAAAAATATTTTTTTTTCCAATTTTATGTTTTTAGAAAATATTTTTTTTTTCGAAAATATTTTTTGTTCGAAAATACTTTTTATTTTTAGAAAACATTTTTTTTTCAAAAATATTTTTTTTTTCAAATTTTTCGAAAATATTTTTTTTTCAAATTTTTGAAAAATATTTTTTTTCCAATTTTTTTTTTCGAAAATATTTCATTTTTCAAAAATAATTTTTTTTCCAATTTTTTGTTTTTAGAAAAAATTTTTTTTTTCGAATTTTTTTTTCGGAAAAAAGAATTGGAAGAGAATAAGGATGGTGGACGCAATTTTCGCAAACCAACAGGGACCATTTATGTAATTTATGCTAAGGACGGTGGATGCAATTTTCGCAAACCAACAGGGACCATTTGTGTAATTTGGAAGGGTAAAACTGTCATAATACTTAAAGAAAGACAAAAGTGTCAACAATAGTGCTTAGATAAGATTTTTTTTTTGTTCACTACTCAAAACTAATATTTTGGGCAAGTATGGTACGTTTTGCCATAATTAACCCTTTAAAATATAAATATAGCTCATTGACTAATATTCACATAAATGCAGTAAAATTACCATACTTACTTGTTACTTTAGAACAAAAAGAGCACCTTTCCACAAGTAAATTTGATATGTATTCTTCTAAATCAAGTAATAATATACGGAGTATATGAAAAGATAGCATTTAGTCCCTGAAAACTCACCGACAAAACATTCTTCACGATCGATGCAACATTTAATGTAAAGGCGAGCATGAAGCCTGATAACAGTGCTATGTACGGATAACTTGAGAGTATAGGTATAGACAAAACCTACACAAGAAATAGTTGCGTTAACCCGAGTAGAATGGACTTATCTAATACTTGGTTCCTCTTCTTTAGTTGGTTATTTTGATTTAGGAAGTCAAATAAACTACTAATTGTCAAAATTGATTTGAAGATATTGTTCTTTCATGCAAAAGTCTACAACTACACTATAAAGTACAATAACTATCATATGCAATTAAGAATATATGCTAATATAGTAGAAGAATAACTGCATGACAATTACAATTTGTTATTTAAAAGTTTAATATCAGAGCAAAAGGAAGACAATTATTAGAGACCGGAGGAAATGGTAGAATTGCTTACACCGCAGATACGTGCTACAACGATAGGACCAAATATCCTCTCCATGATTGGATATAATGAGGTCTGGAAAAGGAGAAGGCCAATCCCTGCACAAAGACTCACGTGATCAGCATCAAACTTTGTTTGAAGGTGTGGACGCCAATCCAACAAATTCCAAAAGGTGAAATTGATTGATCGTTAATATATTTATCAAAACAAGTTAAAAGAAAATGAAAATGAAATAATGGATCAAGTAAGCACTATTATTTATAAAAGAATATTCCCCCGACCCAAAATCGTTATAAAATGTTGACAATGCATATAATTACTGACAATGCATATTAAAGAAAAAGATATATTTTGTGCAACTTTTAAGAGTTGGTACTAAGTTCTCACCTGTAATAGAAAGGACGGTGCCAACATCCCCGGTAGAATAACTGAGGCCTCCCAAACTCCTAGGGCTCACAGCCCACAATGAGAAAATCTGTGATTCATAAAAGCAAATAATATGTTAAAATTAAGATGGATGTTTGGACGATCCTATGTGAATGTATTTTAGAATCATAGTTTAAAAAGCATGAAAATATGTATGAATATTAGGCCTCCTAAATTTGCGATGAGTTTTGGCTTGTGGAGTGCTTTACTTCCAAACTGTCTTAAAACTTTTCACTGCAAAATAATTAACCATCATTCTTCCACAAATAACACCAAATCTTAAAGGCTGAGCATCCTTGAACGAATTACTTATATGCAGTTGTTGGTGAATAACTAATCTTCCGACAGAGTAATGGCTATTTATTTTTCATTCTTGTGAAAGGTTGATATGTTGCAACTAAAATTGAAGCACATTGATTTCTTGAAAGAGTGGGTTTAAGAAAACAAGATGCATGCTGTGTAATCTGTAGTAATTTTCCCAGTTACCTCTGAGTAAGCCGTGTCATGGAGCGAAAAAACACAATAGACAATGATGGAAGACATTAAAGGCCAGTTCTTGAAGAGGCTTATTAAATTGGAAGCTTTTTCATTATCCGTGTTTTTCTCAACATTAGGGATACAGGAAGTCGATTCCAACTCATCTTTCTTATGGAAGTGCAACGTTTCCTGTAGTTTGAAAATGAGTTAAATAAGATTTATTTAATGAACTTGAAATCTTAAGTGCATGAGAAACTGTACCGGAAGCCAAAATGCACCAATGGTCACAAAAAGTGCGAAAATGGAGATAACAAGGCAAGGCAATAAGTATGGAAATCTGCATCGCAAGTCACAGTTGGTACATAAAATCAACATCCATAATAACTACAATAAGGTAAATAAATAAACAAACAGTAACATTACCTCCCAAATAAAGAATCTGAAGATACTAAACCTGGAAACTTCTCTGCGGGCTTAATTTAAAATAAAACAGAAAAAGGTTAGACACTAAAAATGAATATGCGCGAATCATCCATCTAAGATCATCACTATCTCGTTGGTGATGCTGGCATTGGTACAAGTATATTGAGCATATAAGATCGTGTCCGATGAAACTAAACCTATGGTCTTCTAGAAATTAAGGCATCCTTTGTTGCTATCCACACTAATCAAACTTGATCATTTTTCTTAGCAATTATCCTATTCGTGAAACTAATCCCCTATAAGATAGTGATTTGTATGTAATCAGTAATCAATAAGACATCAACCAAACTAATCCCCTTAAACCATATATAGTCATGTACACCCACAAACAATACAACCTTATAATAGTTTGCATGTGTACAGTGTACATGTAGATTTTTGGTATTACGCACATCCACAAAATCTTAAATCGATTTATAATATCTGTTATAATCAAGATACATGTAGAGATAAAAACCTGTGCAAGGTAACCACCCAAAGCCGGGCCAACGATCAGTCCGATGCCCCATGATGTACTAATCTGAAATAGATCACAAATTGATTTAAAAAAAGGAAAAAAAATTATGAATTAAAAAAAAAGAAAAAAAGAAAAAGAAAAAGAAAAAAAAAAGGCTTCTTACTTACACCCGACAATCCTAAGGCTTGATGTTCCTCACGGAAAAGTTCGCATGCATATGCCTGTTTATAGCAAAAAGAATAAAAAATCACTGAATAAAAACACTAGACCCATCTTATAGCTATTGAACACTAGACCCATCTTATAGCAAGGTTATATAAGGAATACCTTTATCGGTCCCAGTAGCCCGTTTAAAAAGCCAAGAAGAAACCTTGTAGCTATAGCCATCCAATAGTTTACGCTAAAACCAAAAAGTGTGTTGAAAATAACCCTGAAGAAGGCAACATAAACATTTTAGGAGAAGATAAGTTTTACGAAGTGGTAGCCAAACCGTCTATATCATATAGTTACTAACACTGTTGAAGTGCCCAACAGAATAACTGGTTTTCGACCATATCGATCAGCCACTACTCCCCAAAAGATGGATGTGAATGCCCTTCCAACAAAATATGCACACCCTTCATATGATAAACGAACGCATGGTTATACAATTTTAGTAGAGGTATTACATATGCAAAAAAATGAATTGCTTACCGACAAAGCCTGAATAGTAACTAATATCCTCTTCTTTTTCTGCAATGTTAAAATCCCTCACCTACAATAGAAATCAAGATAATAAAAATACAACGACCGCAACAAAAAAAAATTGAAATCAATAAGTGACAGAAGTTAACACACTTACCATGAAATAAAGAAACGGAAACAGTGACGATATCGGCAATGCTGAAATGTAATATGGACATAGATGTTAGATATCAACATCGAGATACATATATTATGATCTAACATAAACAAGTTGATCGACGTATTTGTAGTTTTTATAACGACATGTTTATAAGGTTCTTGATCGGATTATACACAACGTATGAATCCTTGATTTAATGATAGCTTTTGTCATGAAGTTCTTTACTTTTATAATTGGGTTTTGGAAATTAATAGCAATGAAAATTTTCAGATGTATCGATTTTCAAATGAAATTTTCTAAAAGTTGTGTAATGTAACGAACTTTAATAAAGTGTTCTAATCTGTAGTTTTAGATAACATTCCATACCTGAAAGTTTGACACATGGCACCATTTATAACGTGACATTTCATCAAAATGTGCAGATTGGAACACCTTATGAAAGTTCGTTACATTTACACAACTTTTTTAGCCCCGTACCAAATTTTGCGGTTGACTTAGCACCAGATTTTTTGTTTTTCAAAACTTTTACCAACTAAAGTTGGGTTAATTACACAGATAGGTTACGAACTTTCACAAATTTCTAATGTTACCAACTTGTTGAAACCTACAATGTTAGGCTATATGACCGTTTAAGCTTATGTGACCCACATGTGACGTCAGATAAACACTTATATCCCCCTCCTTTCCCTCTTTCTTCACCTCTTTATTCCTAAACCCTAATTATAATGGTCATAACCTAACTCACTTAATTCTTTCAAAAATCAAAACTAATCCCAAATCAAAATCAAATCAAATCATGTCTTTTTATCTTTGCAATGGAGATGCAAAGGGGGGGGGGGGGGGGGGGGGTTGAAAGCGAATGGGGTTACTGTTGTAGAGTTGCTTAAGGCGTGTGGGGAGTTGATGGAGTGGAAGTGTGGGAGGGAGATACAGGGAAGGTACATAAAGGTTTAAACCTTTTTCATTCAATGGTTTGAGATTATGGCATAACCCCTAAACTTGTACATTATGCTTGTTTGGTTGATCTTCTTGCTCGTGGTGGGTTGTTAGATGAACCCAAGGATGTTATCGACACAATGCCTATGGAACCAGATGCGTCCATTTGGCGGGGATCTGATTGGTGCTTGTCGGATCTATTCTAACACCTAAAGTCCAAAAATATTTACAAAAAGTTGACTTTTTTGTTGACTTCTGCTAAAGAAATGGGGTATGTTCCTGATTTGAGGTGGGTTCTTCATGATGAAGAAGATGAGAGAAAAATGGCGAGGCTTTCAAGTATGTATAACTCAAAAGATTATAGTTTCGGATTGATTTAAGGTGGGTTCTTCATGACTATTAGTGAGAAACTAGCTATCACTTTCGGATTGATTTGAGTTAGTAGTGGTTCACCAATCTTGATTACTAAGAATTAAAGGATTTGTGGTGATTGCCATGAGTTCAGTATGTATAATCCAAAAGATTATAGTTCAAATGCTAGTATTTTTTTAAGGATTTATTTTTGCTCTTTTACGACCAACATATTGTTTTCCATCAGCTCTTTATACCGACATGAACTTTGTACACCAATGAAATAACTATAGCTAGATTTGAAACCACAAAGAAGTGATTTTGACACTTGAAATTCAAAGGTCAAACCATTTTCTTTTGGGCAAATACCATATTAAAGCACTATACTTGCGAAGATAGTCACTTTTGGGTATCGAACAAAATTTTTTCCTCATATGGGTACTCAACTTTCATTTTTTGGCCTCTTTGAGGCACTTTGTGACATTTTTGCCCCTGAATTTTTAATAATTTGAGGGGCAAAAATGTCACAAAGTGCCTCAAAGAGGCCAAAAAATGAAAGTTCACTACTCATATGAGGAAAAAAATTTGTTCGATACCCAAAAGTGTATTTTAGGACAAGTATGATGCTTTTTTATGGTATTACCCCTTTCCTTTCACAGTTTTGCTAGATAAGTGAAAGTCAAAGGTCAAATCACTTTCTTTTGCTAGATAACTGGTGCTTCTAAGGGCTAATAAATGGTGGTGGATATGGTATGGCCGTGGATATGGAATGGCTGCTGGTGGTGACGACGTGGGTGGTGGTAATGGTGGGATGGTGGTTGCCGGCAATGGGTGGTGGTGAGAGTGGTTGTTTGGATGAGGCAATGGTGGTTTATAGAGGTGGTTGAATTATTGTGTATGTGAGAGAGAGTGAATTGTGCGAGAGAGGGTGAATTAGGTGACAGTGAGAGGAATTTGTGTGAGAGAGAGTGAATTATGTTAATGATGTGTATACAATGGTAACTAGTTGCACCGGTTACCAATTGCAAAAATACCACATATTACCTTAACATTAACGGTTTCAATAAGTTTTGTCGGTTATATTAGTATTTTTGAGTGTTCATTACCTAACATTAGAAATTTGTGAAAGTTCGTTACTTATCCGTGTAATTAACCCACTAAAGTTTTACAAATCTTGGTGGACTTTGGAAAAGTAACCAAAGACCACTAGTACTTTTAAGGTAGAGGCCACTGCGTGTGGGTTTACTGGTTGACACCAGAATTGAAATTGGGTTGATTTTAGCCCAGATGTAATGCCTCATGCCTATGTTGGCTGGAATGACAATGTCAATTTTGACAATCCTTCCACACTCCCTCCTATCCCACGTAGTCCTCCCAAGCAACTATTCAACAGGTTGCAAAATGTGACTGTTTACCAAAGACCTTTATATGGTGGTGATTTGGTTCGAGCTCGGTGAGCACTAGGAAGAGGGCCATATGCTTGTACTCCGCTGGGATGGTGAGGTCAAGGTTTTACTTTACATTTGTTTGGTCTAATCACTTCTTGTTTTTTATTTGTGATAATGACTTTTCTTTTTCTTTTAGGATTTGGATATGGTCAATCTCATCCTGAAGCAAAATGAAGCTTTGATGACTTTGACCAGTGAGCATGAGGCTTAGTCTGAGACCGTGGATGTAGAAGTGGGAGTTGGGTATAATGTCCCCCCTGAGAATGTTGAATGGGTTGTTGGTGCCTATCCTTAGGAGGTTGTTGACTGTTGAGAAGGATGAGAGCACAAGGCTTAAAACCGAACTGGATGAAGCGTTAAATAGAGTGCCTTAGTCGAGGTCCTTATCGAACGTGAGAAGCCAAACGTGAGAAGGCGTATGTAAGTGTTACCCCGAGTACTCAAGAACACATTCTTATCACGAGGTCCTTATCGAACGTGAGAAACCGAAAATTCGATCATCACCTCATTTCACACCATTAATTTACCCAAATTAAATTTGTTAGCTTATTATCTAATTATCCTATCATTGTATCCAAACTTTCCCATATGCCAAAATGAATAACAAAGTTGTGATAGAACTCTTGCACAAAATATTCTGTCTTCGTGATACGTTTAATTGTAACCCATGAAAGGTTTTCTGTTTTTATAGTATGCGTTACAATGTGAAAAAGTTAAGGGTGCTGTAATAATTCACTAATTTCAATCGGATTTTAATCTTTACAGCTAATTAACTTCTTAAAAAAAGTAAATATTTATTTTTGTTTAAGTTAAATAAAAATGACACGTAAATTTTGTGTTGCCATGCACAAGTAACTAAAACTGAAAGTATTTTGAATTTTTGATTACATATTTATGCTATTTCTAAAAAGTCCTGTAAGTAATATTATACCATTTTAGTTTTAGTTAATTAAAGATGATGGTTGTGATTTCGTTATTATTAGTTTAGAGAAAAAGTTCATTTATGGACTAGTTTTTTGTTACATACTAAGGGACAAATCCTCACCATCCATTTAGTTTGATCTAATGGTGGGGATTAACCTAAGATTAAACATGGAAACCCAAGTCACTGTGTTTTTTTTTTTTTTTTTTTTTTTTCTTTGTCTTTTTTATTATTCACTTTCTTTCTTTCTTTCTTTCTTTTTTTCTTTTTTTTTTTTTGCTTTTTTTTTCCAATTAACGTTAGATATTTTTTCCTTTTTTTTTTGTTTTTTTGTTTTTTTTTGTTTTTTTTTCTAATTAACGTTTTTTTTTTTAAGTCAAGCTTTTCTTTTTCAAATAAATTCACGATTTTTTCTCACTTTATTACGTTTTCGTCCGTTTTTGTCTGTTTTCACATGATTATATACGTTTTCAGACGTTTTTGTCTGTTTTCAGATGTTTTTTACCGTTTTATACGTTTTCGTCCGTTTTTTTACGTTTTCGTCTGTTTTCAGACGCTTTTATCCGTTTTCGACAGTTTTTATATGTTTTCAGACGTTTTTGTCCATTTTCATATGTTTTCATCCGTTTTTATACGTTTTCGTCCGTTTTTATACGTTTTCGTCCGTTTTTGTCCGTTTTTGTCCGTTTTCATACGTTTATATACGTTTTCGTCCGTTTTCATACGTTTTCATCCGTTTTTACACGATTTCATCCGTTTTTATACGTTTTCGTCTGGTTTCATATGTTTACATTTGTTTTCGTCTGATTTCATACGTTTTCTTCCATTTTTTATGTTTTCGTCCGTTTTTAGACGTTTTCGTCCTTTTTCCTACATATTTGTCTGTTTTCTTACATTTTCGTTCATTTTCATAGGTTTTCGTCCGTTTTTAAATTGTTTTGCCCAATTTTAGACGTTTTCATACGTTTCTGAATATCACAAGTAATATTCGGTGATACTCAGACGTTTTTGTCCATTTTCGTCCATTTTTGTACATTTTTGTCTGTTTTCAAACATTTTCGTCTATTTTCATACGTTTCGGCAGTATTTATACATTTTCAGACGTTTTTATCCGCTTTCAAACGTTTTCATCAATTTTTTACATTATCGTCTGTTTTCAGACATTTTCGTCTGTTTTTATACGTTTTCGTCCATTTTAAGACGTTTTCGTCTGTTTTTATATGCTTTCATCCATTTTATCTGTTTTCATACGTTTATAAACACTTTCGTCCGTTTTTATGTATTTTTTTTCTGTTTTCAGATCTTTCGTCTGTTTTCATACTTTTCACCAGTTTTTATATGTTTTCGTCCGTTTTCATCAATTTTTCATACGTTTTTGTCCCTTTTCAGGCGTGTTTTTACGCTTTCATACGTATTCGTTCGTTTTCATATGTTTTCGTCCGTTTTCATACATTTCTGAATATCACAATTGATATTCTTAATATCACAAGTGATTTTCTTTGATATTCAAAATATCACTTGTGATATTAATAATATCAATTGTGATATTTAAAAACGTATGAAAACAAAAGAAAACGTATGAAAACGAACAAAAACAAAAGAAAACATAAGAAAGTGAAAAAAGTATGAATTAAAAAAATATGAAAATCACTTATAATATTCTGAATAACACTTGTAATTTTCTGAATATCACTTTTGATATTCAGAATATCACTTGTGATTTTCATGTTACAAAACATTAGTTGAACATAACTTGTGATATTCGGAACATCACTTGTGATTTTCTGAATATCACTTGTGATTTTCTGAATATCACAAGTGATTTTCAACTAATGTTTTGTAACATGAAAATCACAAGTGATAATCTGAATATCACAAGTGATATTCAGAAAATTACAAGTGATATTCATGTTACAAAACGTTAGTTGAAAATCACGTGTAATATTTAGAATATTACTTGTGATTTTCATGTTACAAAATATTAGTTGAAAATCACTTGTGATATTTGGAATATCACTTGTAATATTTAGAATATCACTTGTGATTTTCTGAATATCACTTGTGAATTTCATGTTACAGAACAATTGTTGAAAATCACTTGTGATATTCAGAATATCACTTGTAATATTTAGAATATCACTTGTGATTTTCTGAATATCACTTGTGAATTTCATGTTACAGAACAATTGTTGAAAATCACTTGTGATATTCAGAGTGATATTCAAAATATCACTTTTGAAAACACGTGAATTAAAAAAAAGCGTGAAATCACTTGTAATATTCTGAATATCACTTGTGATTTATATTCAGAATATCACTTTTGATATTCAGAATATCACTTGCGATATTCTGAATATCACTTGTGATTTTCATGTCACAGAACATTTGTTGAAAATCACTTGTGATATTCAGAATATCACTTGCGATATTCAGATATCACTTGCAATATTTTGAATATAACTCGCGATATTCTGAATATCACTTGTGATTTTCATGTTACAGAATGTTAAAAATCACTTGTGATATTCAGAATATCGCGAGTGATATTCAATATCACTCGCGAGTCGCGATATTCTGAATATCACAAGTGATATTCTGATAATCACAGTATATCACTTGTGATATTCAGAAAGGTATGAAAACGTTTGAAAACTTTTAAAAATGAACGAAAATGAATGAAAACGGACGAAAACGGACGAAAATGTATGAAAACGAACGAAAACGTAAGAAAACGGACAAAAATGAATGAAAACAGATGAAACCATATGAAAACGTATAAAAATGGACGAAAACGTATAAAAACGGACGAAAACAAATGAAAACGGACGAAAACGTATGAAAATGGACAAAAACGTAAGAAAACGGACGAATATATATGAAAACGGATGAAAACGTATGAAAACGGGCGAAAACGTATGAAAAAAATTCAAAAACAGATGAAAACGTAAGAAAACGGACGAATATATATATATATATATATATATATATATATATATATATATATATATATATATATATATATATATATATGAAAACAGACGAAAACGTATGCAAAGAATTCGAAAATAGATGAAAACGTAAGAAAACAGACGAAAACGTATAAAAACGGACAAAAACATATTAAAATGGACGAAACGGGTGAAAACTTAAGAAAACAGACGAAAACAAGCGAAAACGTAATAAAACAGATGAAAACGTATGAAAACGGACGAAAATGTATGAAAACGAATGAAAACGTAAGAAAACTGACGAAAACGTAAAAAACCGACGAATATGTATGAAAAACGAAAAAAACGTAAGAAAAACGAAAAAAAAAAATGAATAAATAAGATAGACAAAAAAGACAAGAAAAAAACGTGGACTTAGGTTGTCTTATTAAATCTTAGATTAATCCCAACAATTAGATCAAACTAGATAAATGGTGAGGATTTGTCCCTCAGTTTGTAACAAAAACTTAGTTTATAAAATAACTCACCTCTATTAGTTTAATATTTATTGTTTCGTGGGACACGGCATTATGAATTATTGTTTACAGTAGAATATTTTATTTAATCGGATAAAGCTAAAAATGGACAAATGCATGTTTGATTTACGAGGGTTCAATTTAAAAATGAGTCTTCTGATTAATTGATACTATGTAATATTCAACACTGAACGTAATTTGTTCAACGCTGTATAGGAAGAAAAAATGAGTTAAAGCTTAACTCATTACATGGTTTGGAAGTTAAAGCTTAACTCATAAAAAAAACATCACTTTTAACGCATGTTAAAGCTTTAACGTGGCTTTAACGCAGGAGACGGTGTGGTTAACGTGGGTTTAACGCGAAAAAGTGAAAGTTTCACTCACTTAATAAAATGTGAACATAGTGTGCATTATTATGTATAGTCGCAATCAGTCATGATTTTGATTACGTACGTCACCCGGCAGTTGTTCTGTTAGATTTGTACATTAACTTTTTCTTTCAACCATACACAATAAATGTAAATTAAATACTACATGTTCCTATCTGTGCTAATAATTGAAGAAATGAAGGACGAAGATTATGAGTGATATATATTGGATTCTAAATAGTAAAAATAGTATGGTATTATGGTTTGGAGGATGAATATGAATAAAAATTCAGAGATAATAGCTATGCTTTAAAATAATGTAACTTGAGTAATTTGCCTTTCATATATATTTAATTATCTTTTTAGCTATTCTTTTAGTTCCCTAATCATATCACTTTAGTAACTAACAATAGTTTTTTAGAATTTCACAAAATCTTTTGAAAAGAGTTTTTTGCATTACATTTCATTAATAAACTTCAAGTCTTTCTTCAAAGTCTTATTCATTAAATATGATTTGCATTACATGAAAAAAGTCATTAAAAACTTTTTGCATTGTGTATGCTATAAGCTCATGACACCTTTTCTTATTTTTTGCGTTCCTTCAAGTCATTATAACCTTTTCTTATAAATATAAGATAGTAACAAATAAAAATCTGAGTTACCGTAGCAACTAGTACATAGAAAAAGGAACAAACGAAAGTCGAAAACGACAAAAAGAAATGGGTTCTTTATAGATGATAAATAGATACAAATCATAGGAAAGGTCTGGAATTTGTATTGTTAAGTTTTCTCTAAAATTTATAAAATCGCAAAAATAAAATTCCGCGTTTAAAAACAATTCAATAAAAAATGCTGATCTTGTAAAAACCTATTCTCGGCTGTCGACATAAACCTATTTTTATTATTTTTTTCTAACTTTAAAGCTATAGAAATACTGAAAACAGTAATGAACTTACCAACACATAAGACAACGACCCAGATAAAAATGAGTTCCTTGAGAGGGAAACCAGTTTGCATGCGTTTATCACGATCTACTTTGCAACCTGGGCAGTTTTCGTGGTATACTTGCTCCAAAAGCTCCTCTTTTAGTTCACTCTTACTTGTCATTTTGGATTCCAAACTCAAGAACAAATATCACCTTTACTTATTGAAGAGCACTGTATCTACTTCTTATCCCACTGCCAAATACTTATGGATGGTTTGATTGGATGAAAGATATATTGATTTAAACAGTTTGAGTTTTTGGTGGAGAAGAATTTAAGTGTGGCAAGTAAATAGGAAAGCTACAAAATTGAGTCAATGATATCATATAAAAGAAAGTAACATGAATGGTCCATGACCTATTGCAAAACTTCAACTTATATACAAACATGTTACTAACTTTTTATAAAAAATGTGCTTTTCTGTTTTTTTTATTTGGGTTAATAAACTTATGAAACATGATATTTTGGAGTCATTAAACTTATAAAAAATATACGTAAATATCATTAAACTTGTAAAAACATTTAAAATACTTTATCACAGTTTACTTTATTACACTTTCTAAGTATAAAACATGGTTCTATCATATATTAATCACATATTCTACTAGGCAACAACTTAATTATTCATTCGAAACAAATTGCTTTAAATTAAGCATTTAATCCTTATTAGTTATTACATCTTAATCTTGCATTCTAGTAAATCATTGTTTTATTGACTTTGTGTCTCTATATTTTAATCATTCCTTCCGTTGCAATAAACGCAATCAAGTTCAATCATGACTTTCTACACATCATGCTATAAAGATACTTTACTAAAATCACATACTTTATTTTAAGCATTTTAACCATCTTTGTTTTATGAAACACTGATCATACATTTATACACCATCATAACTTATGCACATAAGCATTCATACTGAAATCATTCTTTCTAACACCACATTTTATATCTACCAAGTTCACTTAATGCATATCCAAATATAATAATTAGCAAGATATCATAGACTTAACGTCACATATACTCATTTAATCTTATACTTAACACTTATCCAACAAATGTTAAAACATCATTTTTTTTTTGAAGGTGAATTTCAACTTAGAATCGACCACCTTCGCGGACAGCGAAGGCCCCATCGCCACCCCGCCAGACTATGTTGTCTGAACCGGGTCCACGCTGATCTCAGGTGGTAACGGGTTTCCCCCGGAAACCGTACTGCCTCCACACAAGTTTACCTTGCTGGAGAAACAGCCGGATGAAAACCGGGCCATGCTCAAGATTTGAACCTCCGCAACGAGTGGCTTCAATGGTTCAAATCCATCATTGCAATATATCTCCGGAACAATATGGTCTACAAGTGGACCACAAGTGAGGACTTCCCGGGTGGTCACCCACCCGGTACTACTCCCACTTATGGCTCGCTTAACAAGTTAAGCCCCACCCACTGGACCACAAGTCCTTTGATACAATGTTAAAACATCATTAATCACATATATTCATTTAGTCTATGCCTTATATAACACATTGCAATAATAAAACTATGTCTAAAAAATATCATACTATCATCATTTCCGTAAGCTCTTAAGCTACCTGATGCGTGCGTATATCGTTGTAGGTATAGATTATTCTTATCAAGTTTTAAATTTATATTTAGCCGATTTAACCTATAACACACATTAACGAGCAGTGTACCCTATCAATGTAGCTAGTTGGTAAGTAGAGTGTCGATCACTAAGAGTGGAACGTTAACACCTAGAATGTATATCCGTATTTTAATTCATAAGTTAGTTCTAAAACCTAATCTAACACAAAGGGGGTTTTCAGCCTGAGAGACTGGCACGATTGAGTTGATTATAAAAGCAAATTAAACTAATGAGACAGAATACACAAATGGCGAACACGTACACAGATAGATAACATATACAGATAAGAGGCCTGACCGATGATTAAGTAGCTTGTCACTTGTTTTATTGCTAGTTTATATGATGAGTGCTAAAATCTATTCTCTCTCATTGGTATCTTAGTTAATGGCGAGTAAAATCTTAATGATTACTTATGTCTATATTATTTAACCTTTTTTAAGGGGTTACACTAACTTATAATGCTAGTGAAGTAATTGTGGGAGGGGTATGGCAGCCCAAACAAGCCACATCTAGACACAGAGGTTATCAAAGCACATGCATAAAGAACCAAATAAACATCATATAAACTTTAATCGATGGGAAAACAATATAAATGGGAGTTCTATGGCGTAGACAAGCCCAACAATCATGATGGATTAAAGCGTACTAATACAATAAAACAAAACTACTTAATGAATTAAACACTAGCATGACCTTTTTACTTCTCTGAGATCTTCGTTTAGGTGGTGTCTTGTGTTGCCTATTAGTCTGTATTCTTCTCCTTAGGGTTTTTTTGTACTTGTACTTGAACATCCGAATTTGGCTGTCGAACGGGGTATTTATAGTTTCTGTTTGAGGGCACGATACGGTTGATGTGGCGTATCTCAATAGCTTCACGTGGGGTCCAAGATTATTATATTTTAGAATATTCGTACACCGCCTTGAGTTGTGGCGTATCTTCATTCTTATGCAGCGCATGTCCTTCAATGTCTTGGATATCTTTGGTGAAGTCTTGAGATTGATGCGCCGTATGCAAGGGAAGTAATACGGTGTATCTATATTAGATAAGTCAGATCTTCTTTGTTGACCAAAGTTTCATATGCGGCGCATGAGATAGATACATGCGGCGCATTCTTCAAAGTCAGGCAATGGTCTTCGAATTCGTCTAAGTATGGTCGTACGGTGTATCTGTCTAGAATGATACGGCGTATCTTCCTTTAGTTTAGTAGACTTTTCCAACTTGATCAATTTTGCTCCATTTTACGTTCAAAATAGCTAACTTTCGCCAAACGCTTGTTTATAACTGAGAATTACAAAGTAAAAGATTAAGTATCAATTCTCATACATAATATTATAAAACAAGTCAAATACATAGGATAAATGATGGCAATAATATGTACATATTCGATGTCATCACTACCTTATAACTAAGGCATCATAATACTTTCGCATAACTCAATCATTAGGCACACGCAACTAATTGTTGTCTAAGTTTAGGCAACCCTACAGTGGCAACTTAAATTCACTTAAATCAATGCTTTGATACCAAGCTGAAACGCCCCAAATGAAACTCGCTTTTTTTTATTTGAAATGCCCTTAACCGGCGGTCAGGGACCACGAACCCCATTTAGCCGCCGGTTACATGGGCCTGACTGGCTGTTAAACCTGTATGACCTGCACATTTTTATTACTCGAAAAACGTACTTCCAATACTTGACAGTGCACAAAACCTTGTTGTCACAACTCGTAATTTCCGGTCATTTTCCAAACCTCGACAATTTACTATTCACATGTTACTATTCATCATTTACTATTCATCGATCACTATTCATCGTTTTTGAGGTCCATTTGATATTCTGAGAAGCGTTCAAAAATTTTACTATTCACTTAACACTATTCATTTCCGGAAGAAATTTCACTATTCACGTGCATTACTCATGTCATCGTAAATTTAGTTTACGAGTATTCAAATTCGCGTAACCGTATTGGTTGAGGAGCGAATTCATGTATTATCATTTGGGACATCTCATACAGACTAGAAATAGTCTGCGTATTATCATTATGGCACTTGCATACTATTCCACTCGTAGGATAATTAAATTAGTACTTTTCGTATAATTAACTTTTACGTTTAACTATTTCTAAATAAACGTTAACAAACGACCATTAATGTAACTAACACGTCCGACACTCCCGACTATGATCCCAATATATTTTTATACTCATTATAATAATATAAAAATTATATTATTAATTTACCCGGTATTTTGGGAATTTAATTAATTAATATCGTACGTCTAATTTAATTACGACGGTTTTCATAGAAACTAAACAATAATCACCCAAACTCTCCGTACTTGCACCCGACATATTTTTGGCAATTTTTACGACTTTATTATGTCCCGAATAACCTCAATAAAATTTATTTCTAGCAAACCCGGTACCCGATTACACCTAAAACTAACCAAATACTACACAATATTTCCACTAACCTCCTAAATAAATCCCCAACATACCTCCTCTTTTTCCTCCTTTCATAACCGGCCCCCCCCCCCCTCCTAGCCTTCTCATGTGCTAATCACCAACTCACATTAATAACTTACCAAACTATTGTCTCCTAACTAGATATTATCCCATTTTCACTTCATTCTCACCATATTTCTCTATGAGCTAGTAAGCTTTTCTTTCTCTTTTTTCTCTTGGTATGCTCGGCCTAAGCAAGAAGAAGAAGCAAGAACCATTAATTTTCAAAGATCAAGACATAATATAGTTCACTTAGTTATCCTTGTTTGAGTTTTGAAATAGAAACTCAAGGATTAGTAGGTTTTTCATCATCTAAACTTCCTAAATCTTCAAGTAAGTTATCAAGACCTATTTTTATAAATTATTCAAGTTGTTTCATTGATCATTCAAGTTTATTCAAGATATATATGCATATGTTGATTTATACCACTCTATATATACTTTTTATAACTTACAAGCCTTAGATATGTTATATAGGTGAATCCTTGGTAGATTGTTGTGATGGATGATATTTAGGAACCCATGACACCCTAAGAAGGTGTATGGTAGGATTAGACTAGTTTTGTGGTGATTGAAAGTGGTTTGGATGAAGTTTGAAACTAGGAAAATGATTTTGGAAAATATACATATACCTACTGTTACTATTTTGAAAACGTGGGAAACTCAGGAACTCAAGGTTAATTTTTGACACAAGATTTAGAAAATACTTTCCGATACGGAACTATGGCCGAAAACGGGGATAAAAACGAGTTAATAACGAAGGAGATACGCTAAAAACGAGTTTAACGACGAAAACTATATTTTCTGGAAATGCTTGCTGATGAACAGTACTCACGGGCAAATTCGAGGCGTAAAACTAAATCTAGCCATCCTAACTTATAAAAAATATGTTAGTATTTTATCCCACGATTCCGTGGATATAAAGAACGAGGAAAATGAGCTTAAAACGACAAAGTTATACATGTTTTAAAATCGTCAAAACTATATATATATATAGTCACTACTAGAAAATAATAACTTACGCACTAAATGGTATATTTTCTAGAAATGTTACTAAAGACTATGTTCTTAACAAATGGAATACGTATGACCCAAAAGAATATTTATACGACTTAACGACGTTATTTTAAGGTTTTCGATACGAGGAAATATAACGCTAACATTTTTATACGATATATGTTACGACAAGTTTTTATAACTCCAATTGGACTTATTTTTCCTAAGTATGGAAACTATTTTACTTTGACAATAACTAGTATTTCCAAGTTACGAGTGGTATAGGCATCATGTGCACGTGCATTCATTTCATCACGTCATGATCTAAGGTAGATCGTTATTACTCATATTAGGTTGCGGTTAGAGATCGTGCCTCATTTCAGTGTATCCATTCTTGTCATCATAGCTATCGCTCCAGGTGAGTCATAGCCCCTACTTTTTCAATTGTTTTGGTAAACTCTTTGGGGGAGAATACATGCTCGTTTTACTTAAACGCACTACTTGTTTTACCTGGTTGATTACTCAAATATTTCCAGCTTTATCTATATATATATTTGATCACCTGCCTTCATTGGTATGTTTGATTATCTGTATTTCATGGGATTGATCATCCTTGTTTATATGACCTCATAGTCACCAATTGTTCCTATATGTTCCTTGTAATATTGTGGTATTCCCCACTTGGCTGTGATGTCAAACGTAATATTGTGGTATTCCCCACTTGGCTGTGATGTCAAACGTATTGTGGTTTTCCCCACTTGGCTGTGATGTCAAACGTAATATTGTGGTATTCCCCACTTGACTGAATGTCAAACGTAATATTAATGTTTCCCTACTTGACTGAATTAAGATGCCTTTGCATCAACTTTATTACGGGTTTTCCCGCTTGACTGATTTATCATATGGCCTCATTGACGGAATTATTATATAGCCGTTTTGCTATATTTATCTGGGAATTTGGATACCATTATTACTTTTGTTCACGTAGACTTTAACATATTACTTTTGGCAGTGGGTCGTAAACACACAGGTTACAAGTCTCTTATGGCGGGACTTGGAACTGAGTGGATTTACGATGCCTTTGCTGGGCGATCTTCTCTATAGACATTACTTGTCAAACAAACTCTATGAACTCACCAACCTCGTGTTGACACTTTAGCATGTATTTTCAGGTATTAAGCAATGGCACGCTACAGGAGGTTTTGGCAGGGCATGGCATGGTCATAGAAGACTCTGATTATTCATATGGGGACCGTTTTAAACCATTTTAAGGGCCTACTTCCGCACTACTTTTAAAATGTAAATTCAACATTTATGACTTAACTATTTTATTCTATATAATTGAAGTGAAAACCATTTTGTACTTATGTTGTGATACCGATTGAGTTACACCCCAGCTACATGTATGCTTCCGCTGGACCCGATTTTGGGGGTGTGACAGATTGGTACCAGAGCTTTGGCTATAGCGAACTAAGTGTTTTTTTTTAAAAACCTAGACTATAGCTACTTTTACGAAAACTTAACCCTATGACCGTCACGTGCCTGCCTGCCAAGATGATGCCTCACTTGTAGTTTGTTGCCGACATATGCGATGAGATTTGTATCTCATTATCTGGTATATTATATTCACTTATTAAGGTTGATTACTATCATTGTCTTTCATATGAGCATGTTCACGTATCGTATATGTCACGGCATTATGTTTTCCATGCATAGTTTCATCATTCAACCTTGAGTTTGGTCACTTGCTTTTGTCTTTCAGAACGCCTTGGTATTTGTGAAGGACATAGTCTTAGTATAATGAGCTTGGTATTTCAAAATTCATGGAACCTCGGTGGGATATAGACTGGTCATCTATATTCAACCCGGGATAGTGAGATATAGGCTGACCACCTATGTCTGACTCAGAAATGAATTTTGCAACACTAAGAATGGTTATAATAAAATTTTGTCTGGATTAAATTCTCTACCCAATTTCCAAATGTTTCATTCATGTGTGCGTACTTACTTTCATCACAATCTCATTATGTCGCAGCTGTCACAGTCTTTTCCCTTCTCACCATCACTATCATTTCCTTTCCTCTTCCCCATATATATAAGGAATTAGCTTACACTCTATAGATTCCGATGTCACTCATCACTCATTACTCCCAATATTGATAAGTGGATATTATCAATGACCTCCCTAGGAAAGACTTCCCATACCATATATAAGGAGGATCCCTAGGTACATTATGACCATTTAAAACTCAACAGAAATCCCAGGATATCACAAAACCACTCGAACAACGTCAACTCGTCATATCGCAACATCAACCTTTCATTCTATAATAACCCACTCTCGAACATCTACTACTAGGAAACGTCTTAATTATGTCTCACCCTTCTTTTCTCGTTTTGAAGAGCTATGCCGCCAAGGAAAGTTAAAGCTACTCCAACTATGACACCTGTTGCTATTCGGAAATTGGTTAAGGATAGTATCGCCGAAGCTCTAGAGATCGAGAGAGCTGAGGTAGCTGCAAGGGCTGCTGAGGCCGCTTTACAGACAAGGACAGATGGACAATCCGATAATAAGCGCGAATGTACTTGGAAGAATTTTAAGGTTAGTGATCCCGTCAAGTTTAAGGGCACTGAAGGAGCGGTTGCTTTGATTCGCTGGTTCGAAAAGACTGAGAATGTGTTCCTCATGTGCAACTGTCCTGATGGCAGCAAGGTAAAATTCGCTACTGGTATGCTTTTGAATGAAGCTATGTCATGGTGGAATTCTCATGCTCAACCGATTGGTATGGAAAATGCCTACAAGCTCACCTGGGAGCAATTCAAGAAATTGATGACTGAGAAGTTTTGCCCTCGTACTGAGGTGCAGAAGTTGGAAACAGAATTCTATGAGCTGGTGACTAAAGGTGATGACATCGAGACCTACTTCAGGAAGTTTCAAGAGTTGGCTGCACTATGCCCAACTATGGTTCCAGATAATGAAAAGCTGCTAGAAAAATTCATCGGTGGACTACCGCGCAACATCAGTGGGAACGTAATTGCTTCTAAATCAGACACGCTGGAGGAAGCTATCAGAATGTCTCAAAAGCTTATGGCTTAAGTGATGAAGCAAGAAACTACTGTCAACAACAATAACGAAAACAAGAGGAAAAGGAATGACAACCAAGGAGACGATCAAGTATGGCAGCCAAACAAAGGGCAACAAGTGTTTAGAGCTTATGCTGCAGGACCACGCACAAAGAAAAGATATACTGGAAATTTACCTTACTACAACATGTGTAATCTGCATCACTTATATCATTGCAGTGGACTATGTGGAATATGCAAGAAGCGGGGTCATCTGACTAAGGACTGTAGGAAACCCACAAATCAGAGGATTCCAGGAAGTTGCTTCAAATGTGGAAACTTAGGGCATCTCAGAAAGGACTGCCCGGAGCTAAGGAACAAGAAGACCAAAGCCTTAACTCTCTAGTGTTGTATTTCTTTTGTGTTTATTTCTACGTTCTATCGTATAAGTTTCATGTACTATTAACAAATTCCGATCTAATGAATATTCTATCTTGTATCGCCGTACACTCCTAGCGATTTCATTAAGATTCCTTTAAAACTACACCACCTATCATCTACAGACCAATGGTCAGAGAACGATTCAAACATAGGGAGATATGCTCAGAGCATGAGTGATTGACTTTAGAAATTGTTGGACTAACCAGTTACCATAAATCAAATTCAGTTGCAACCATAGTTATCGCGCGAGCGTAGAGACTATACCATTTGATGCACTCTATGGTCGAAGTGCCAACATCTATTGACGGATCAAAATTTGGAAAAGCCTAACTCACTAGTCCAGTAGGCATTCATGAAATAACCAGAAATTTCTTACGAGTCAAGAATCAGTTACAAGTTCAATAAGTTGTAAACCCTTAGAATTTCAAGTTAATGGCAGGATTATGTTGAAAGTTCTGCCTAGGAAAGGTATGATACGCGCTTATATAATTATATATCCGTTAATATTTAGTCGTATTATTTATAATATGACTCGTGATTATTATTATTATTAATATACGCGCTTATATAATTATATATCCGTTATTCACGTCTATATATTCATATAAACGTTTATATTACAAATAATTATTATTACGGGTTTTATTATTTATGTTTTAATTGTAAATAGTTATCGAGTTACACAAAATGGTCACATGTCCGAGTCATGACTCTCGGCTTATTGTCCAAGTCCAAAGTAATAAGCAAATGTCATAAATATCAATACATCTCCGTCCAACACAATCCCAATCCACGTGCTACAACAATAGGGTCCGACTACGGCACCCGACTAACCTATCTCCTTCAAACTAAGTGACCGTCTCACAATCGGTCCCCAAAAACCACAATTCGTCAACACTTCTCAATACCAAAATTCAATATCCAAGGTCGAGACCCAAACATGGTCTCGACTCACATGTATTCGGCCAAGGAACAAGTAAACAACCAACTAATAATAACTAATACCAAACCAAGTTATATTCAAGCAACAAAATAATCAAAGTCATACTCGGGTGGGTTTACCAAGCCACACCCAAGCCCACACGACTCGACCGAGTCGCGGTAAATACCACGAGCCAAAAGGGCTCGAACCAAGTATCAAGGGTCACAAAAAAAAAGGCTCCAAAGAGCACTCCAAAATATACCCATTCGACCCAAAGGTCTCGGCAACAACAACAAAAATACGGCTACGAGCCGACTCACAAGAGTCGAACCAAGGTATTAACGAGATCAAGGCTACCAAGAGCCAAACCACGGCTCCAAAATAACAAGAAAACGAGCCCACGGCTCGAGTCACAACCAAACGAGAGCCCCTTTTGGGTCTCGGCCTGATTATACGAGCAACAAAATGCGACCCCGAGACCTCAAGGGTCTCGGTTATGCTCAATCCAAAAAAAAAAACCAAACCCTCGAAGTATCATAAAACAACCAAATCCTTCCACAAATCGGAACCCAAATCGACCCAAACCGGATACCAAACTATATCTTTATCAAAAATCTTTAAAAGAACTTGTAGTTTTAAACCCCAATACAAGATAATCCGAGTTTGACTCGGTTTAGTAAAACCCACGCGTAAAAACGTGTTTTCTCACCTTCCAATACACGGATCTATATCAAAACATCGAAAATAATAGTGGTGGTGTGGTGTACGCGCGGCGGTGGAACAAACAAGAGGTGGTGGTTTCTTGTTCTCGGCGCGTGGAGTGGGTCAAAGGTGGAGAAGGACGTTTGGATTACGGTGGTGGTGTTTGTGTGTGGTGATAACCGGCGGTGTGGCTGTGGTGATAAGGGTGCGGTGGTGGTTGTGTTAAAATGAAGAGAGAGAGAGAGTTGGTGAGATGTTGGTGATGGTTGTGTGTTGCTTATGAAAAAAAACGCAGGCACAAGGACGATTTTTGTGTAGTTTACTCTTTTTTTTTTTTTTTTTTTTTAAAAAAAAAAACTTTTTAATATTAATAATAATAATAATAGTGGGTGTAGGGGATTTAGTAGCCCGATGCCAATACACGGACCAAACCCGAAACTTCAATAACCAATTGTCTTTCAAACCGAACCCGTTCCAAAAATAATAATATCCGATCCAATAATAAAATATAATTAAATATAGACGGACTCGTAGAACGAATCATAAAATTTCCCGTTAGGTAAACCTAGTGCCGGAGTCAACGTAGTACCAGTGAGAATTTTAAAAAACATACATCATCACGTAATTTCCATAATGAATTATTAAAATAATTCACGAATCCCATAACGTCATCAATTATAATTATCCATAAAATAGGTCTTACAAGTTCGTTGTGAATAAAAATTTCAAATAAAAATTATAAACGAACTTTAACGTAATGCGGGTTTTCAAAATAACTCACTAAATTGCCGGTTGTCACAATTTACCAATCAAACATTTCGATCACCAAAAATGATATCGATCTGGTAAAATTTGACGTATGCAATATATGAATGAATGCTAATTGAACCATTTCAACCAGCTTATTCTTTTCTTCACCATAATACAGGATTGACACTGCCTAATGAAGAGATTGGTGAAGCAGCTAAAGCATGGCCCGTCGGACTATTTGGGCTAGTATGAACTTGAACCTCATTAGTCTATGACCGGTGGAGACCGTGGAGCCATAAATATACTGTTGACGAGGAAAACTATAATTATTTAAAAATTGCACAAAATAAAAAAAAAAAAAAATAATAAAAAATAAAAAAAGAAGCTTGGCCAGGGGCAAATTATATATGTTTTTTTTTTTAATAACGGGATTTAGAGTCATCTATTAGCAATTATTTTGGATTTAAATAGAGTTAGAAGACAAACAAGCAACAAGCTGCGCCACTAGTCCTTTTTGGATTGCAAAACTAATTCTTTTAAAAATAACATTTATAGATCTACGTATTATATCATTATTATGCATAACACGTTGAACTCTATTGAGAAGCTCTACTGGCTCAAGTGCAAGAAAACCAAATGTATCATACGTGAAAAGAATAAAAACATGTTAGATTTTCAATGCACGGTTTTTGCCACCTCTTTAGTTTTGCTACTACTTGTATAAAATCGTGCATACTTCCATTGCCGTTTTGTCTCCAATATATATGAAGATCAAGCTCTTAGACACTCTAATATGATTGTGAGTGCAGGTTTCAATATTATTACTTACCCCCTTTTGTCCCGAATTATGGTGAATATACACTTACAACCTCAAGAATTTGTAACTGGTATGCAACTACAATAATATGAATATCGGATAGTTTCATTTATCAACTTGATGTATATAAGTTTATCTTGTTCATAATATATTTTATACGAATTCTTTGTTTCTTACAGGCCTAGCTTTATATAATTGTATGCCTACATCAATATCATCTGGTGTTGCTCTTACCAAGGTTCGTTGACAGTTCTAATAACTTTTAATTATTAATTTTCCGTAGATCATTATAGATATAAGAAAACTTTGAATTATGGCAAGAGATTAATATTTGCGATGCAGCTTGCTAGAGGAAATTCTGCCTTGGCTCTTGCAATGACTGTATTATCTAATCTGTTGGGAATTCTAATAGTAAATTCAATAACAATACCCTTAATGTTCCTTCCTAAAACAATTTATAAATCTATACAAAATCTACAACCTAGCACGCACCTAGTTCTGCATGTTTTAGATAAATAAGTAATGTTTTTGAATTTGTTCACACTTGTAAGTGTGCAGGGGAAGATGCACTTGTATAGTATTGGGGGCGGTGCCCTCCATGGCTATCCCAAAAATATAAGATTTTGTGTTAATTTTGAGCTATTTTCGAAAGTGCTCTTCATTCAAAACTCAAATTGCCCTACCCACATACTAAAATTCCTCATTAAACACTCTAAAACAGTAAAACCTTGTAAATCCTTTATCTTTAAGTAATAATGCTCGATTTTTTTGATCATAGTTTTTTCTTCCGCATTTTGTTGCTATTATCTTTAAAAAAAAAAAAAAAAAATTGCCCTCCACAACCTATTCTCCTTGTTCCGCCACTGTGCGCTTATTAGCGTGCAAAAACGTAAAACGTGGTTACAGTTGATGAGGCATTTTCAATCAATCATGTAAGATAATTTATGTGAATAAGTATCTATGAACAAACACTACCCTAATGTTACCAAAGGTTAGAAGCTTATGGATAAAAAGTGCATATACCTTTTCTATATAATTTAGTAATTGAGCATGTTCTAATGCATTTTTCTACCTCTCTTATATGAATAGTATTTGCTACAATGAATTTTAACATTTAAATCATGTGTTATACTTTGGTATTTGCCTTTTCTACATCACAATTACCAAATATGCAGGTTCCTTTTTCTGTATCAAAACTAGTTGCTGGTGGAGTAGGTGCATCTATTCCTGCTGATAAACTGTTCAAAAGCTTAATTGTCAGTATTTTGTTACCTCTGATAATGGGAAAGGTAACGCTCATTCATATCACAGTAACCATTTCATTAGCCATGATGAAATATATATTCATACTACAAAAGGAGCAACATAATATCTAAAATTTATGGAAAAAAGATTTGCAAGAAACTTGAGTTATAATTATTGTTAATTACTTTCTCAATGGAAGTAAAGGAATCACATCTCTTACCTATTGTTACATACATGATACATGTTACTATTTTTAATTTTTTTTTAATAAAAGTTTCTCGATATTTTTACAGGTCTTCCGAGATTATGTTAAAGGTGATTCTTTCTACGTGTATTCTGAGTTAGAGGGCCTAGCATGCATCAAAACATAATTCTGATGGTTTTTCTTCTTACCTAAATTAGTTAATAAACTTTACCTACAGTTTGGAATTTTGGATAATTATTCCCAATATTTGAAGGTCCTAATATGTCATAACTCACGTGTAAGATGTGATACTGAACAAACTGAAATCTAAAACTATATATATACAATATAGTTGGTACTGTTTTTCTCGATATGCTAAGTTCAAATAATTTGCAGGCGTGGCATATATTGTTGATAGTAATCGTAAGCTCTTCGCTGCACTCGGTTCAATTTTGTTAAGTCTGGTAAGAGTCAACTTTGGTTAAAATCTTGATTATCATGGTATTCCATTGGTAAATGATCAATTAATTAGGAACACAGTTTAGATCTTTCGTTGATGTTAACGTTTTTTCTAACACTCATATATGTCCAATTTTGTATTTTGTGTCTATAATCATATTCAGATTCCTTGGGTACAAGTGAGCAGATCAAGGCCATTGCTTTTAATAGTTAATCCCGAAGTTGTTCTTGTAGCCGTCATAATGGGAGCGTATGTTCTTATGAACTCCATCCAATTCTGTGAATTATTTTTGTTTCATTTATATTTATAGACCTTTTCTTATGATTCCATATATCTTTATTTCCAATGATAAAATTAAGATCTATGGTAGTGAGTTCACACGTGATTTTATCTCTGCTTTTTTACAATGAGGGTGCTAATCCAACTCAAAACAGTTTAGGATTACACTATTATCCTTCCAAGTTAGGAGTATGTCATTGCTTAAAGTAGCAATATTCTTCTTCTAATGATTTGATTAATTCTGTAGTATATTAGGACCAAACTTAACAAAGCTTAGGGACTTAAGTAAGAGTTGTAACTTTAAATTAGGACTAGACTATAACCAAGTAGTTTAAGATTCCTTTCTAAGCATGGGAAGGCCTTTAGGCTGGGTTGTGTATGCCTGTTATATGGAGTATTCTTAGTCAACATAAGAGATGATTCTTACCCCCACATCTGTATAGATTGAGGTAAGCGGGATGCTACACATTCATCTAGTTAATACTGTCGAAGTTCATATAAACGTCATTTTCTTTGGAGGTGGTGTCGATCGCTTAAGGTTCTTCATGAATTTCATGTCTTGTTTGGGAGTTTCAAATGGTCGTGTAATCCACTCTAGACAATCAGTTTGTTAGGAATCTGTCCAACAAATGGTATCAAAGCTCGGGTTCACCTGTTGAAGGTTACTATGACGATCAAGAAACTTAGGCAGCTAGGTGGTGCGATTTCAAGAAGATTTTTCTGGAAGGTTCTTGGTTTTAAAGAGAAATTTAACGCAAGGGGTTTGAAGCTTCAGAGGTTTTTCGGCTATGTTGAATTTGAACGTTTGATTTGAAAAAATTTGGAGGGAAAGTCGATTCCTTGAAGTTTTTAAGGTTTAGTAATTTTGTGTTCTTGAAATCAATCTTCAAAATTTATAATTTAGATGGTTTCTTAAAGATTAAGTCTTGGTGATAGCTTGAAAAACAAGCAAGTTTATCCGTTTCTTGGATTCAAGGAAAGTGATTTTTTGGAGTAAAACTTTTGTAGACCTGATGTAGAAAGATCTAATCTTTAAGGATTTTCTAAGGGTTAGTAGATCTTGGATTACAAGAAGCAGGATTTATAGTTCATGGCTTGGCTTGTGAGGCTTATTAGTAAGTTGGTTACGACCAACTTGACAAGGTTTTTAGCAATTTTAAAGAAGAATGATTAGTATAACTGCTAGGGCACACCGGAGATTGGGGGCACACTAGAGAGTCTTTGTAGGATAAGAGATTGGGGGTCGAGTCTTGGCTCGTCTCACTCCAAGTGGTGCTCCTATGGGTCAGGAGAGTTGTCAGAGCTATTCCTTGTGGGGTGGACAATGGCTGGTGCCAAAAACACCCGAGATCAGGGTGTTTCCGCTAATCTACACTGCTAGGTTTGACATTGAGAAACTAAATGGAACTAATGACTTCGGGCTATGAAAAAACAGATGTGTGCTTTAATAGTACATTAGGGACGTGTTGTTGTATTAGATACATTACCCGCGAATATGTAACTATGCACACCTACTTATTTCTAGAATAAGACATACAGTTCCTTAATTCTATGCTTGGGAGACCGGGTTTTACTGGAAGTTACTAAGGAAACTGCTACACTGGAGAAGGAATTTAGACAAAGTTGTCGAGTCTGTATATGATTAAGTCCTTAGCAAACAAAAGAAGAAGATGTCTATGTTTTTTATGTGTCTAGATATGAAATTTGCTGATCAAGCAGATGAGTTTACTAAATTGATACTTGATTTGGAAAATACTAATAGCAAGATTTAGGCCAAGGATTAGACACTTATGTTACTTATGCCATTGTCATCATCTTATGGAAACTTTGTGGATACATTGTTATTTGCAAAGGAATCCTTGGAAATAGAGGATATTCTAGAGACTTGGTGTTCAAACGATTCTAAGAAAAGAATTGAAAGAAACTTGTGATAGATAATACGTAAAGGATGTTAGTGGAAGTTTATGATCTAGGTAAAGGAGTGGAACCGAATATATATATATATATATATATATATATATATATATATATATATATATATATATATATATATATATATATATATATATATAACCCTAATAAAATCTCTCCTTTGGCGATGTTTTTAACCCTTAGCAGCCTTAATCGTTCTTCATCATCTTCCACTAAATCTTGGGTTATTTGCAACGATTTGTTACGTTGTATGATTAACATTCTAGTTATTCATTATCCATATCATAATTGTTGATTAATTCTCATTGTTTTCTGGATTTGGTGTTAGTTTAAGGGTTTATTAAATCGACTTTCTGGTTTCATACCCTAACGATTCTCACTTGTTTCACATCATATTCGTTCTTTAATTCTTCATTGGATTAGGACAGATCTGGTGCATCATTTTTTTAGGGATTAAACCGACTTTTGCTACTACTTGCTTGGATATCATGGACGCTGGTTAGTTGATTTGGGTTTAACGATTAAAAACCCTAATCGCTAAGATTAGGGTTTATCTTTTTATTCTTTGTCTTGCATGCTACTGCTGGTTGATTTTAGTGTTCTTGGATTTGGTTGTACTGGTATTGCGAGATGAATAAGGGTTTCTTGACTTCTAAAAGTGGGAATAAGGGTACGACTGATGCACCTCATGTTGATGTTGCTGCTTGTGCTGCTCGTATGACACGTTTGAAGAAACATGATGCGGGTGTGTATGGGGATGGCAATTCTGGTGCGCCTCTGGTTCATAAAGCTGCTAATCCTAGGTCTGATATTGGAAGCAAACATGACCTTAATCAAGTGAAGCCGGTTTCACTTGATAAGGATGCTACAGCCACTATTAGCATTGGTGAGTTGAGTTCAACCTCAATGATGAACCCTAATAGTGTCACTCTGAACGTGGATGATAAGGATGATAAGGACAATGATAAGGCTGAGGTGGAGCAGCTTCATGTTACGCCTGATTCTGATTCATCTTCTAATGGCTCTAAACAGCCTAATGTGGTACAATTGCTATCTAATGCGCATAAGAATTTTGATGAAGCCATGAATAAAATTCAATGTGAGATTGTTGCTAATAAGGCTTCCTCTTCTGATTTGCACAATTCGATTGGTATAGGGCAACATTCTAATTCGAAAGGTAATGAAGTTAATGCAACAAATAATCCTCCTTCGAGTTCTAGTGTTGCTTTGCAAACCCAGCAGTTTGGAACTAATGTGAATATGATTAAGAGTGCAACTTCTGGTCCTAATGCATCTAAGGTTGATACAACTAGTGGTTCTGGAGTGAAGTTGGTTTCTTACGCGGGTGCTACTTCTAATGAACCTCAGAAATACGTGTCTAATTTTCAGAGGTTGGAATGTAGCAAAAAGATGTTGACCTTTCAGTTCCAATGAAAGTAGTGGAAGAGGTGAACACAAGGTTTGAGAATACTCTCTACGGTTACTTCCTTGGCCAACGCCTTGCTTTTCCTGTTGTTGATTACTATGTACGCAATGCATGGGCTAAGTTTGGTGTGCAAAAGGTAATGATGAATGCAAAGGGGGTTCTTCTTCTTTAAGTTCAATTCGAAGAAAGGTGTTGATGATGTGCTTGAAAACGGTCCTTGGTTGATCAGAAATGTTCCTATTATTCTTAAACCATGGACTTTGAACACTAATCTACTTAAAGAGGATTTGACTAACATCCCGGTGTGGGTTAAATTCCATGATGTCCCCCTTGCAATGTTTTCTGATGATGGCCTCAGTCTTCTTGCCACACTGATTGGCACGCCCAAAAGGTTAGATGCTTTTACAAGCCAAATGTGCAAGGAATCGTGGGGCCGTAGTAGTTTTGCTAGATGCATGATAGAAGTGAAGTCGGATGAGGTGCTTGGGGACAGCCTCACTGTTGAGATACCATTACTTGATGGTTCGGGTTCGACTACTGAGAAGATATGGGTTGAATACGAGTGGCAACCACCTCGTTGCGACAAGTGTAAGATATTTGGTCATACTCTGATTGACTGTCCTAAAGTTGTTATACCTCCTGTTCAGCCTACTAATCTGTTAATGATAGTTTCAAGACTGTCAATAACAGGAAGAAAGGAAAGCAAGGTGGTCCTACAATTCCGGGTCAAAGGGGTTTATTAAACCTGTTGTGGGTAAGCAGTTTCAGTATCAACCAAAAAAAACTCCTCCTGAACCTAAGAAAGTTGGTGGCACTAAGAAGAAGACTTCTGATGTGGCTAGTTCTAATGGAACAAAGATTTCTACATCTAACCAATTTGATGCTCTTAATATGGATGATACGGATGCGTTTGGTATTCCTACTTATGACACCAACAAGGATGTGGATGCTGGCCGTACAATGAAAGTTAATGAGGATGAGTCGGTTAAGACTGGTACTACATCACAAGAACCGCTTGTGAGTGATTCAATGAGAACTAAGGAAGTTGGTTCTACTCCTATAGTTGAGAAAATTAGTAAGCTTGAAAAGCTACTTATCGATGTGAAAGCTACTCTTGTGGATGATGAAGGTCATCCTATTCCGTCTACCTCTGTCACTAAGAGGGCTAACCCATTTTCTAAGGTGGGTGAGGTTGTGGTTTCTGATAGTGATGAGGATGAGGTTCTTAACACGTTCGACGAATTAGCAAATCTTTTTGGTGGTGGTCATGAGCGTGAAGATGAGTTTGATGACTATGATGATTACTCGAAGCAAATTTATGATCTTTCAGGGAATTTGGATGCTCTTAATGCCATTTATGGCTTTAATCTCTAAGGTCGTAGGAAGTAGTTTATATTTTTGTCAGAGTCTTTCAATATCATGTGGTAGTGGTTTTGTTTTATTGTCTAGAAAATAGGAATGTAAGCTTTTCGCCTTTGTAACGGGCTGAGATATGGGATTCACCCATATCCGTTGTACTTAAATGCTTTTTGGAGTAATATATTTACCGGATCGTTGACCTTTTACCAAAAAAAAAAAAAGGAATGGAACCGATACACTCAAGTACTTCATATGTCATTCACATGGTCATTTGAAGAGAAATCGTTGAATAAAGAAGTTAAGTGGGTCTGTCCGGAACGCAGTGGTTTCCACTCAAGTTGCACATGAATAGAATGTAACGTTACACCTTTGCCATCTAACCTCAGAACAGCCACGACCATATGGTCTTTCATCTCGAAATCAGCCCAAAGATCTATCATAGCTCTAGCAAAGCTAGACCTACCCCACTATTTGGTACACATAGTAGCAGTATAAGCATCCAACATAAGTGGGTACCAAGCTTTGTAGCTATCGCCTTAAACCATCATCCGTGAAGGCGCATATTGGAATATCATGAAATTTCACCCATGCCGGAATGGTAGACAAATCTTCCTTCGATAGGTTCGAGTTAGTAGTCCATTTTTGAAGAATGATAGGAGCATTTCGAATCAACCACGGACCATTTTCTAACATCTTTTCCAAACCACTAGTCGGCTAGAACTTGAAGAGAGAGAGAGAAAAAAAAAAAAAAAAAAAAAAAAAAAAAAAAAAAAAAAAACCTTTTGAATTCATCATGATTTTTATAAGGCCATAAATTCTCCAAGAATTCTTTACATAGTTTTCCACAACCGGATACGCTATTCTTTTACCAAGAAAATACCCATAAACAGTGTTACCAAGTCTCTCATTCACCTTAATGACGGATGCTCGATCTGGTAGCAACGACATCATCCCCATTTATAGATCCCCCATCAAACGTAAGAAAATTCACCTTACTAGAACTTGGTCCAGCATTTAAATGGCTAGCATAGGATTTATTTTAAGACCCATTGCCCATGGAAGCACCATTGTTCACATTAGCATCATTAACAGGACTATATTTAAATCCTTGGTACCACCAATAGGCACCTCAGATTGTCTCCCAACCAAAGTTACCAGCGAAGGAAAGTCCATATTTACATCTGTAGGAATGTCCACAGAAGGCTCAACTCTTTGTTCCAAGTTAATGGCACTAGAAGTAGTACCATCTGCATTAGCACTCATGTTTGGTACTAGAAGTAGTACCAACTTCGTTAGCAGCCATGTTCAAAGCTGTGTTTACAGCAGTCTTACCCTTCTTTTTCTTGACACCCCTCTTTCCAAGACTCAAGAAAATCCTCTCCATAATATTACATACGCCTTGTAAACACAAGCAACACAGCAACACCAAAGACTACCAAGTAAAACCCTAACAGATCGAACAATTTCACAAACAAGCAGCACGGTAACACACCAAAAGGTATAAAGATTAGACACACAAATCAAGTAATAATAACCAAAAGAATTAATCGTCCAAGAAAAGAGAAACCCTGACCGCGAAGCAAACCCTAATTGCCAACTTCAACCACGAATGATTAAAAACTGGTGAGACAGAATTACCTATGAATAGGGAAGCCTTTAAATGATGATAACACAGTAAAGATCAGTGGTTGAATACGCTCAAAAAGAAGAAAACGATCAGCTATAGGAAACTGATTAGGGTTTAGTTTTTTTCTTTTTGGTCACCAAAGAGACAGAGAGTCCTAAGAGGGTAATAAACTGAGCTTTAACATCTTTCATGAAATTGCTTATTTGCTTATTCTAGAACAAATAAGTACACATATAAGCAAGTTGACATATCAGAGTACAAAACTGAGCATGTTAATATATGTACAATCGCGTGTTCACTTGCGTAGCAGAGTAACATGTGTCTTCATATTCATATTTATAATCCTATGCATATACAGAATTTGGGTATTACGATTAATTGTATCTAATAATGATGATGATAATATTACGAGTAATAAATAACAACTACAATTACAAATATTGTTCTTTATAAAACTTATCAATTCTATGAGGTATTTCTTAAACTTATAAATTTATTAAAAGCTCTGTAAACCCATAATTTAACATTTAATTCCTAAAATTAAATTGAAAATTAGTAAACATTTAGTTATTGTTGTGTGTCTAGGAGGCTCAGTAGGATGACATTATAGGAGACTTTAGCAATGCTCTTTTTTTAATTTTTGGTTTTCAATTACTTTTTAACTTGCTTATTTCGATCAGTGGTGTAAATATGTAAGCTAAAACTCATGCAAGCATATTATGAACTACAGGGTTCTTCACATTGTGCTCTTATGTTTGAATTCCATCACGATACAAATCCTATGTGGTATATCTGGTGGCAACGGATCAATTTTTGCAAAGAAGGAAAATTATAGATTTATAGATCACTCTTGATTGTCGCGAGTCAGGTGAAACTAATATACTAATACATTTGTTCTTCTTTATTGTATGCACACTTGATACCTGTACAATTTTAAGTTTCTCGGGTTTTAATATGTACATAAAGTTTGATCGGTTGTATGCTATCTGTAGAAAACTATATCAATGATAGTTGCAGTTGTGGAACAACTCGGTGGTACATTTGGTGAAGCAGGTTTACTTGTCCTTCCCTGTATTGCAGCACACATTAGCCAGGTTTGTCTTAATCTCGATCTCCATCTATATTGTTTAAGGCTTATATATTGTGTTAATAGTTAAAACTGTAACAAGTCATCACACACATTAATCGAGGAATGAAACTCAGTTAAGTGTGTTTGTAACAACTCGTCATACATTGATAAAAAGAATGATAAGTTGTGTAATTTGTAACAATGTGTTCCACATGAGAAGAACTCAATAAAAATGTTAAGTTGTAGTTTGCTATTTTTTCATTTCCTGGTGTATATGGGTAGTCTGATCGAGTGCTATATGCAAGCCTCAGCCACATGCATATCTATAACATTTTAAACTTTACATGTAGGTTATAATCGACTCGTTGATAGTAGGATATTGGAACAAGGAGAAACAATCACTTGGGAAAACCAACTGAGATTTCAATCTTTGTCTATTTTATAGATTTATTGGAGATTAGAACACACATTCGATCAGTGTCAATAATCTTTCTTCAGGGGTGTTTCGATGTGCAATTTGTAGTAATCATTTGATATTAAATAAGTTAATCTGTTGTACTTGATGTTCAAAGGTGTAATAATAGATAATCATTGTACTGTTTGAACATTTGGCTAATTACGATGTTTAAAAAATTGGTAAGAAAAATGTTTGAATTACGAACTTTAGAAAAGACGGTGAGACATTTTGTAAATAGAAAAGAATGAGATCAACTTATGTTAATCTTTATAACACTATATTGTTGATGTTCATGTTCCATTGCCAAAACATGAACTTCCGCAAACTAAAGAGTTCAAAAGTTTGGGGCAAAAGCTCGTTTACCCTATGCGCGTGCAATCGGAAACTTATACATAACATAAGCACAAAAATGTTGTTTCCTAGTTTATGTGACTTGGTATAATAATCTAAAGATAGATTAATAAACTCGACAACAAATATGATTTACTCCCTCCGTCCCATATTAAATGCGCAGTTAAACTTTTTAAAGTTTTTCTTTCTCAACTTTGACCTTAAATAGTTTTGTTTGTGTTATATAATACTTGATGCAAAATACAAGATGGATTGATTTTTAAATGTATTTTCACTGCGTATAATTTTTATCAAATACTATATAACACAAGCAAAAATATTTAAGGTCAAAGTTGAAAAATAAAGATTTGAAAAGTTAAAACTGGACATTTAATATGAGACGAAATGAGTACTTTATATCGATTTTAAAGAATAAGCAAAGCAAAGTATATAAACACATTTTGTAATTTTCAATATACAGTTCTTTATTGAAATTAATCAAAACAATTACAAGTATAGCGCGAAAGTTAATATTTTAGTGTGAACTTCAAACTCGTGCTCATAGGTCAACAAGGAAAAGTTCAACTTCAAAAATTAATTCTCTTCACTAAATGATGCCTTATTGAATATGAAGAGATTGAGGGGTGTTTGATAGGCACTATTTGAATGATTAAGTATGAATTAAAGAATCGGTCAGCGCAAGTGACGTTTGGTAAAAATTATAAAAGCACTGAACGACAATTATTCACACTGGATGGGCCATAGCATGGAGGTAGCCTTTTCATTCAGAAGGCATTAATGTCCAAATGTTTTTCTGTTATGTATTGTTTTAGTGGATTTTATTAGTTTATTGTATGTGAATTCGTTTATGTCAGTTTAAAACTAATTGCATGATGACACGTAAAAATTAGATAGTACGCTCCATTACAAAAACTCACAATCTTGACACTTGAGAAAATGTTTAGTTATTTAATATTTAATGTCACTAACCCTTTTATTTGCACTATAAGTAAAATCAATTCTTAACAAATATCAAAATGTATATTCCCTTACTAAATTATATGAAAGGTTAAAATTGCAAGAAATTATTCAGAACATATATCAAACACTCATTTTCATCCAGAATCACACTCATTCAGCACAAATAAATCATTCAGTGTCTTTGATTCATTCAGTGCTAAATCACTTCAAGTTCTTTTGATGTGTCAAAAATTTAATACAGATGTACATCTTTTAATTTATGGATCTGATAACAAAAATTCACTTAGTGTTGTTTAAGCATTTTATATTCAACATCAAATAACATATTTAATTATATAATACATGCATCATTCAATGTGTTTATATATATATATATATATATATATATATATATATATATATATATATATATATATATATATATATATATATATATATATATATATATATATAGAGTTAGGATCAAATAAGAAGATTACTTAAAATAAGAAGGAATAAGAAGAACTATAACTACAAATTCGAGATGCACCGACTTAAATTAGATACATCTCTATAATCTTAGATGCATTATAACGCACCATAGTGTGTTTTCTAGCTTTTAATCAGATGCATATACGTATACTAGATGCATTTCATGATTTCTGTTATTTTTTGTTCCTCTGCACGTGCCAAAATCATGAAAATCAATTTGCACCATCTATACATCAAATTAACTTTCGAAACTCAGGATGTTGCATCTATATGAATAGAAATGCATCTAATGCAAGTCGTTGCATCTCAAATACATGGTTTTGGTCACTTCTTACCACTTCTTATTTTAATTTACTTCTTACTGGATCCCTACTATATATATATATATATATATATATATATATGAAATGCTTAAACAACACCTTGTGGGTTGTTGTTAGAAAATCTTTTTTATTAAAGGTTTCTATTATTTTGGAAAAATCAATCCAAATTTAGTTAACCGTGTCAACAACCGTTCGCTGCTACATCCTTAAATTGTACATCCTCTTTACTAACTTGTACAATACTTTATTCCACTCTTTTGCCTTTGAAAGTCACTCCTAAAGGTCAAATATAGTTTGATAAAAAAAAAATCCATATCCGAATGCCTAGGAAGAGAAACATTTGGATTAGCGACACTTTATCAATTTTTACTCATCTAATTTGATTATAAAATGTTCTAAGTATATTGCTGATTAGGTGCAAAATCATATGACTTTAATTGGTTATTAACTCTTAATTTAATACACATTGTATCATTTATTGCCTTAAATATATATTTTTTTAAAGTTTTAGGTGTTCAAGGATGCTTTTGTTGGAAACATTCGAAACTCGGGCTCATTTAGATGAAGAACGGAAGAAAAAGACCAATTTCAACTTCATGACCGGCATCCCTGGCGTCGTCACCGGAAGTGCCCAGAAAGTGAAATTTTGAAGAATTTAGTGTCCGGTCAGTGTGTGGAGACGGCCATTGTGACGCTGTCACAACCCTTCATGACGTCGTCACACCACATAACCTGACGCCGTCACACTATAGGGGTTCAAATGAAATCATAAAGCAATCAACGACATGATGACATCATAGGTACAACCTGAAGGCGTCATCACCCGGTTTTCTATATATACCTTACGTTGATTTCATATTTACGTTTAGAATTATTGGTAGATAAACCCTAGACGATAAGTATTTTGTGTAATCATTCAAGTTATGTTTACCATTAATTGTTTGATTATGTCTTGTGCTTGTTTCTCCATTGCTATGCAAGGCTAAATCATTTTGTATTTAATAAGGTTTTTTCATAAAACTTTTTAGTTTATAATTTTTGCTTCCTATTGATTCTTTTGTTTGATTGTCTGTTTGTGCTTTCGACAATTAAGTAGGAAACCTCATTAATATTCGTCCCTCTTCTTAATTGCTTTAAATAGATTGTCAAAGATACCTATGTAACACCACCAAAAATGGTTCAGCGGAAGACATTACTAATGTTGGGGTGCTACTAAATTGGTACACAACACAAGCATAAGAAAATGGAATAACATCATCCGTTTTATAAAAACATTGCATAAGCCCAAACTTCAAGTTCACATTTATTCAAAAGTACTGAAATAAGTCCTAAAAATAAAGATAAGATCAGTCCCAAATAAAATTATCAAAGTCAAATTGATCCAGAAACCATGCTAATTGCCAAGCCTCCGACAAATACTCATCCAATATTCAACATCAATTACTTGAGAAAAACATGCTAAAAAGTTAGCTAAACGTTGGTGAGTTCATGCGTTTAATCATAAAACAAAAGCATGGACCATATCAGTTTGTTTATTTATTACGCTGGCTAAGTCATGTAATCGAAGCTCGACAGTGTGCATAAGCACCAAAACAATCACAAAGCCCCTAGCGCAATGTCTATCCCTAAACACTCGTCCCTCCGACATGATATACGTCCTTCAGGTTGGAGCTACCAACACTGGACAAGGGATGCCGTTCATGATAGATCTATCTATAACATTCGCGCTTCCTCACAGGAATTAACGGTTCATGAATGGGCAAAATTTAGGATGCTAAACCTTAGCCTCGTCCTCGTAATAATCATAACATAATCACAAATCAGCATTTCAGTCAATTCAAAATGGTCTTGCATGTTTTCTTACCCCAAGATTTCAATAAAACAGTAATACGAATAAAAGTGAGGTTATGAAACTCACCTCAATCATATCAAGACAATAACACAACACTATCAGGGATTATACAGCACTTGGTCTTTTTTGAGTAGGAACTGACGGTGTTGAGGATTCATTAGGGACCGAGTCCTTTTTGTTTAGGTCTGTGGTGGGTCTTTTCAAGATTTTTCTACCCAGTCCTGACTTCTCTTTTGGAGAGTGTTCAGAGTAGACTAAAGGTGTGAGGTCTAAACTGGGTGCAGCTCCCTGAAGAACTTTCAAGGGAGGCTGATAAGTCCTAAATTGTTGAATACTTATCATATGTTTATTTATCATATTATGCATGTTTACGTCTGAATTTATACTTAATTAGCTTAATTTTCCTATTTCAGTAATTATGGAACAATACTGTCAAAGTTACAGATTTAATGCATGATTTGGAGCTATTTTGAATTCAAGCTGTAAAAGAGCATACGGCGTAAGAAACTCTAGCCTTACGCCGTATTGAAGAATACATCGTATTTAACTAAGTCTTGGTAAATATTGAAGAATGTGTCGTATTTAACTCTGGCAGTACGCCGTATTGGATGCTCTACAGTAGAAGCCTAAGTCAACCATTAAAGGATTATGGCATATGAAGCTCTTGCCATACAGCGTAATGAAGATCTTATCCCCTATCCAAGTATATCGAAGATTTGAAGGTTACGGTGTATCTCATAGCAAGATTATGCCGTATTTAGAAGATACACAGAATATGCTTGGAATATGCTTTGTTCATCAGCAGTTAAGATATCTAGATTACGCTGTATTCCCTTATGAATATGCCGTAATCTCGCCCTAACAGAATGCTATAAATACAAGCCCTAACCGGGAGTTTTTAATATCTTTCACTCACTACACTCACCCATAGCCTAATTTCACCATTGCAAGGCCCCAAGATCATTCCCATGAGCTTGAATAACAAGAAGAGAAGTCTCGTATCATCACATTAGGTTTAATCATTTGGTTTTTCATATAGATTTCATTATGATTTGTTTATCGTTTGAATTATCCATTTGTGCTTTTACATACATTATGGGCTAACACCCATGTTTATGAATATTCTATGATAGTTATTTCTGTTTGTTTAGATCTAATGTCTTGTATTGCTTAGTTTATGTATTTATTGTTTCAATGCTCGTTTATTTGTTTGAGTAGTTAAAGTATAGTATCACATAAACCATATGGGTATTGGATGTATATTATGAAAACATTTAACTAGGAACTTACTCTTCTTGCATGGACCAAATGGGAATGGGTAAGGTATCGCATGGACAAAGTGAGTACCACCTGATGAATCATATAGATTAGATGACATGACTTAATGCATACTTGTAGTCCGATAGGTACATCGACCAAATGACCTAGGAGATTACATGTATAGTTACTAGAATCACAGATCAAGTGGACTAGTCTAGGTTAGATAGGAGTGTGGGGATGTTGTCCTAATCTAGTGGACTTGTTCCTGCTGCCTCTTTAATTTCTTCCACCACCTCGTGGCTCTCGATTGTGGAAGAAATTAAGGGGGAAGAAGAACTAGAAGAAGAATTTGAAAATAGAGGGATTGAGGAATGAATTAAACATGAGAAGAGGATAGGGAAAAGTGCACAGTGGTGGTCGTGTAGTGGTAGAGCTGTGGTGGTATAGTGGTTGGGCTGTGGTAATGCAGTTGTGGAGCTGTGGTAGTGCAATGGGGTGTGGTGGAGCTGTGATGATATTGGAGCTATGGTGGTGTAGACGGTGGTGTGGTGCTCATCTTCTTTATCGCCGGCAGAAGAGAGTAATTGTATAATTTTTTTTACTAAGTGTTTAACCAGATCTGATTTAGTGCACATTTATTATTACTACCAATTATCCCGACGACATGTCGTCGGGACCAGTATAAGTTGTTTGTCGTTTTGTGATTTAGAGGGATAAACGAAAATTGGGGGGGGGGGGGGGGGGTTCCTAAATAAATAACGACGACATGTCGTCGCTTTTTATTACTCCCTCCGTCCAAAAAAAAGAGTCCATTACTATTTATATTTGGCCCAAAATAAATGTTCAGTTTTTATATATGAACATTAATTATAACAAGTTTTCCTACTTTACCTTTTAAATTAAAAACTGCATTAATTACTCATTTTTTATTTTTATATTAACTATAGGGGTAAAAATGACTTTTTATTAATTAAAACTAGTACTAATTACACATATCATAATTTTATCATTTTTTGTTTGTGGACTCTCTTTTTGGGACGGAGGGAGTATACAATTAAAAATTTATATTTCTTATAAATACTTTTTATTTAATATATAATTAAATTAAATATTTTACATTAAAATTAAATACTTTAATTTAAAATTAAATACTTTTATAAAATTAAAAATTTTATTTATTATATATATTTTTATTTAATCTATAATTAAAATTAAATAAATAACTAGTCAAAATTTTAATTGTTGCGGTAAATTTTCTAACATAAAGATAAAAAAATCCCGCCAAAATTCTCAACGTAACATGTTAAATAGATTTAAAAAGCATCTCATGGAGTAACTTATAGTCACGTCTATCAATATTTTTAAATTGAGGCGGGTAACAAAAAAAATCGTTTTTATATTAGTGTACGATGTGGCTTCTCCGATGGTTTACGCTGAGGAGGTACGCGGTTTATGCTAGTCGGATGCAATACTCCGTGAGTTGTTAGATGACATGAAAAATCTTCGTATGTTGTTGTTGTTGTTGTTAACTTTCTCATTCTCTATTTGTGTTTTTAACTCTCTAGTCTTAACCAATGGTCGTGAACAACTACAAAAATAGCAAAAATTGCACTAAAACAGAAACAAGCAACATCAACAAAGCCACCAATTTTAGTCAGGTGGTGGTAGAGTCTTAGCAATCTTACCATTCTCAAAACATTCACAATTAACAAACACAAAAGCAAACCTTTTATTCAAAACACGCAAGAGTTCTCAACCACATACATTTCATAAAGACTCAAACGAAACAACTCAACAAGCAAACAAAACAACTCAAACGAAACAACTTGACAAGCAAATGAATTAACTCAACAAGCAAACGAAACACACGACATTGACCATAACAAACATCACCAATTCAATTTTTTTTGCTGCTACTTCCCACTTTGCTAGAACCTGCACCACCTTTTCCCTTCCTTGCATTCTTTTGCTTGATGAAATGTTCAAACATAGCTTCAAGATTTGTTATCCTATTTCCCAGATCATCAAGTTTGGGGGGATAATGTGCTTTTAGCTTCACCGTCCAACATTCAGCTTCACCGTCCAACATCTCTCTATAGTATGGCTTTTTCCTCAACCATTCCAGAATCTGGTCTCTCATCCACGGGCTAATGTTTTTATGAGAACCATATTCATCATAAATTTCGATGCCATATGTATTAAGAACTTCATTAAAGAGATGCAGCACGATAAAACCTTTGACCACTCCTATTCCGGCGTGTAACTAACAATTGTTATGTGTGTTTTGTGAGAATTGATGATTGGGTTATGTGCGTTTTGCGAGTTGAGGATTATTGGTTATATATAAGTAAAAATTGGCGGGATAAAGCTGCAATGAGGTGGGAAAAAATCCCTAAGACATGTTGTCGGTACCAAACTGGCGAGAAAAACCCCGCCCAATTATTCGCTATTATTTACATGCTGGGAAGACCAAATTTGGTCTAAATACCTCCCTCCCGAGGACATGTTAAATGCTAATCAAACGCTAATTACTTTAATTGTTTTAGTTTATATGTTTCCGACGACATGTCGTCGGCAACATCTTGGCAGGGCAAATTCCCACCCAATTATTCGCTATTATTGAGAGGCGGGGGAGAAGTCAAATTTGACCAATATGGTCCCGACGACATGTCGTCGGGATTTTAACAACCAAAAAATTCAACGCAGGCTGGCCACGGTCAAACTTTTTTTTTTTGTCTTTTAGTGTTTAATACCGACGACATTGTGTCGTCGGGATTTGCTTAGTCGCCGGTTCTAGTTATTCTTGTAGTGATATGATAATGATAACATGATAATTCTCATTTTAGTTCCACTTAGCATCATGCTTTGAACTTGTTTTAACCCTCAAAAAGCTAAATGTAAACCGAAATTTAAAGAAAAGATGCTATGCCATAAAGTACAAACCAAGAGTTTACACGGATCCTTTGACGGACTAGAGTACACAAGCAATGAAGCATAAATACGAATCGGATACTTCTTACGAGTATGAATTGTGGGTTCATTCATGATTAGAATGCTCCCAACTAGTAGTGATTTGACGTCAAAAACGGTTTGAAGGTCATGAGAATTCCAATTCCCTCGATTACATTCAATATGAAAAATATCATATGGTCTCCTGTGAGAAATAAACAAATTTATAAATCTTAGAAAATATGTCTTTTAAATTACGCAACATTCTCATTGCAAGTAGTAAAGAAGCTTTGATTATACATCGACTTTTGAATAACTAAAAGTGACCTTACCAGCTTGCGAAAGAGATCACTCAATGTATCAAATTGAATAATGACTCATAAAACAAGATTAAAAGAAGAATATCTGGCTTGCTTTTAATATGTATGTGTTTCTTTGCATGCATGCAAAAAAGTTAAGTACGTGCTTCGCTTGACTTTGAGGGAATTCTTTCTTGGATTTACAGTATAAGAAACTAAGCATTCAATGTGAAGAATTCGCTTAATCAAGCGAAAAAAAGAAGAAGAAATGAACTGAGGATAATCGTACCTGGAAGAATTGCTGCATTTAGTCTCTTTTGGGACCAGGATAAACTACAAAATGGAAGGACAAAAATGAGATTACAATTATGTGAATCACGTCTTATTTATTTATAGATGTTGAATCGTAAACTGAAACAATTGGTATACACAAATGAATACTCACAGTGCTCCGCCACATGCGGGGCCAATTGCTTTGCAAATTGACTGCAATGTCATCGATATACCATTGGCTGCACCTCTTTGATGTTGATCCTGAAATTGATATATGTGTGTACAGATTATTACTATTTATTTATATTCCAAAAAAATATAGAAAAGTAAAAAGGTCGTTGACTAATCTCACCACGGCTGAATTTTGCAGCATGAACGTCCCAGTTATAATGGACACCTAGAAAATATGAGAAACAAAATTATAGTGGAGATAATATTAAGACCGGCCGCAAAACAGATTATCATTTGAAAACTAGGATCTTAGTTTTGTAAATCATTTACTTTTTGGTAAAACAAAAATTTATTGTTTCAAATATTAGATATGTGCTCATACAGCCATTTCTCAAATCTCATAGAGAGCATTTATTGATTACAATCAGCAGAAATCGGCTAGTACTATAACATGTGTAGGTAAAACGAAGTAGCAACACAAAATGGTTTGCCGTTGACCAGCGAGGCAGCGAACACTTCTTTTTGGCTAATTTCTAAACATCATATATTTGATTAATAAAAACCATTTTTAATTATATGATCCATTTACTTTTAACAATTTTTTTTAGTTTTAAAAACTTTAACCAATTTAAAATAGGGTTAATTCTTTCAAAACGTATTATACTTGTCAAAAAAATCACTTTTACGCAGCGAACAAAAAAAAATACTTATCTGAGCAATAATGTTGACATTTTTGTCTTTATTTGAGTAGTAAAGACAAAGAATTTTTTTGTAAAGACCAATTTACCCTTAAGTTTTTGTAATTTGTATCTAACGTCCCTATTTTTTTCCAATTTTTTTTTGAATTTTTTTTTCAAAAATATTTTTTTATTTTTAGAAAATATTTTTTTTTTTGAAAATATTTTTTTTCAAAAATATTTTTTTCAAAAATATTTTTATTTCGAATTTTTTTTTCAAAAATATTTTTTTTCGAAAATAGTTTTTTTTTTCAAATTTTTCGAAAATATTTTTTTTCCAAAAATATTTCATTTTTCAAAAATATTTTTTTTTCCAATTTTATGTTTTTAGAAAATATTTTTTTTTCGAAAATATTTTTTGTTCGAAAATACTTTTTATTTTTAGAAAACATTTTTTTTTCAAAAATATTTTTTTTTTCAAATTTTTCGAAAATATTTTTTTTTCAAATTTTTGAAAAATATTTTTTTTCCAAATTTTTTTTTCGAAAATATTTCATTTTTCAAAAATAATTTTTTTTCCAATTTTTTGTTTTTAGAAATTTTTTTTTTTTTCGAATTTTTTTTTCGGAAAAAAGAATTGGAAGAGAATAAGGATGGTGGACGCAATTTTCGCAAACCAACAGGGACCATTTATGTAATTTATGCTAAGGACGGTGGATGCAATTTTCGCAAACCAACAGGGACCATTTGTGTAATTTGGAAGGGTAAAACTGTCATAATACTTAAAGAAAGACAAAAGTGTCAACAATAGTGCTTAGATAAGATTTTTTTTTTGTTCACTACTCAAAACTAATATTTTGGGCAAGTATGGTACGTTTTGCCATAATTAACCCTTTAAAATATAAATATAGCTCATTGACTAATATTCACATAAATGCAGTAAAATTACCATACTTACTTGTTACTTTAGAACAAAAAGAGCACCTTTCCACAAGTAAATTTGATATGTATTCTTCTAAATCAAGTAATAATATACGGAGTATATGAAAAGATAGCATTTAGTCCCTGAAAACTCACCGACAAAACATTCTTCACGATCGATGCAACATTTAATGTAAAGGCGAGCATGAAGCCTGATAACAGTGCTATGTACGGATAACTTGAGAGTATAGGTATAGACAAAACCTACACAAGAAATAGTTGCGTTAACCCGAGTAGAATGGACTTATCTAATACTTGGTTCCTCTTCTTTAGTTGGTTATTTTGATTTAGGAAGTCAAATAAACTACTAATTGTCAAAATTGATTTGAAGATATTGTTCTTTCATGCAAAAGTCTACAACTACACTATAAAGTACAATAACTATCATATGCAATTAAGAATATATGCTAATATAGTAGAAGAATAACTGCATGACAATTACAATTTGTTATTTAAAAGTTTAATATCAGAGCAAAAGGAAGACAATTATTAGAGACCGGAGGAAATGGTAGAATTGCTTACACCGCAGATACGTGCTACAACGATAGGACCAAATATCCTCTCCATGATTGGATATAATGAGGTCTGGAAAAGGAGAAGGCCAATCCCTGCACAAAGACTCACGTGATCAGCATCAAACTTTGTTTGAAGGTGTGGACGCCAATCCAACAAATTCCAAAAGGTGAAATTGATTGATCGTTAATATATTTATCAAAACAAGTTAAAAGAAAATGAAAATGAAATAATGGATCAAGTAAGCACTATTATTTATAAAAGAATATTCCCCCGACCCAAAATCGTTATAAAATGTTGACAATGCATATAATTACTGACAATGCATATTAAAGAAAAAGATATATTTTGTGCAACTTTTAAGAGTTGGTACTAAGTTCTCACCTGTAATAGAAAGGACGGTGCCAACATCCCCGGTAGAATAACTGAGGCCTCCCAAACTCCTAGGGCTCACAGCCCACAATGAGAAAATCTGTGATTCATAAAAGCAAATAATATGTTAAAATTAAGATGGATGTTTGGACGATCCTATGTGAATGTATTTTAGAATCATAGTTTAAAAAGCATGAAAATATGTATGAATATTAGGCCTCCTAAATTTGCGATGAGTTTTGGCTTGTGGAGTGCTTTACTTCCAAACTGTCTTAAAACTTTTCACTGCAAAATAATTAACCATCATTCTTCCACAAATAACACCAAATCTTAAAGGCTGAGCATCCTTGAACGAATTACTTATATGCAGTTGTTGGTGAATAACTAATCTTCCGACAGAGTAATGGCTATTTATTTTTCATTCTTGTGAAAGGTTGATATGTTGCAACTAAAATTGAAGCACATTGATTTCTTGAAAGAGTGGGTTTAAGAAAACAAGACGCATGCTGTGTAATCTGTAGTAATTTTCCCAGTTACCTCTGAGTAAGCCGTGTCATGGAGCGAAAAAACACAATAGACAATGATGGAAGACATTAAAGGCCAGTTCTTGAAGAGGCTTATTAAATTGGAAGCTTTTTCATTATCCGTGTTTTTCTCAACATTAGGGATACAGGAAGTCGATTCCAACTCATCTTTCTTATGGAAGTGCAACGTTTCCTGTAGTTTGAAAATGAGTTAAATAAGATTTATTTAATGAACTTGAAATCTTAAGTGCATGAGAAACTGTACCGGAAGCCAAAATGCACCAATGGTCACAAAAAGTGCGAAAATGGAGATAACAAGGCAAGGCAATAAGTATGGAAATCTGCATCGCAAGTCACAGTTGGTACATAAAATCAACATCCATAATAACTACAATAAAGTAAATAAATAAACAAACAGTAACATTACCTCCCAAATAAAGAATCTGAAGATACTAAACCTGGAAACTTCTCTGCGGGCTTAATTTAAAATAAAACAGAAAAAGGTTAGACACTAAAAATGAATATGCGCGAATCATCCATCTAAGATCATCACTATCTCGTTGGTGATGCTGGCATTGGTACAAGTATATTGAGCATATAAGATCGTGTCCGATGAAACTAAACCTATGGTCTTCTAGAAATTAAGGCATCCTTTGTTGCTATCCACACTAATCAAACTTGATCATTTTTCTTAGCAATTATCCTATTCGTGAAACTAATCCCCTATAAGATAGTGATTTGTATGTAATCAGTAATCAATAAGACATCAACCAAACTAATCCCCTTAAACCATATATAGTCATGTACACCCACAAACAATACAACCTTATAATAGTTTGCATGTGTACAGTGTACATGTAGATTTTTGGTATTACGCACATCCACAAAATCTTAAATCGATTTATAATATCTGTTATAATCAAGATACATGTAGAGATAAAAACCTGTGCAAGGTAACCACCCAAAGCCGGGCCAACGATCAGTCCGATGCCCTATGATGTACTAATCTGAAATAGATCACAAATTGATTTAAAAAAAGGAAAAAAAATTATGAATTAAAAAAAAAGAAAAAAAGAAAAAGAAAAAGAAAAAAAAAAGGCTTCTTACTTACACCCGACAATCCTAAGGCTTGATGTTCCTCACGGAAAAGTTCGCATGCATATGCCTGTTTATAGCAAAAAGAATAAAAAATCACTGAATAAAAACACTAGACCCATCTTATAGCTATTGAACACTAGACCCATCTTATAGCAAGGTTATATAAGGAATACCTTTATCGGTCCCAGTAGCCCGTTTAAAAAGCCAAGAAGAAACCTTGTAGCTATAGCCATCCAATAGTTTACGCTAAAACCAAAAAGTGTGTTGAAAATAACCCTGAAGAAGGCAACATAAACATTTTAGGAGAAGATAAGTTTTACGAAGTGGTAGCCAAACCGTCTATATCATATAGTTACTAACACTGTTGAAGTGCCCAACAGAATAACTGGTTTTCGACCATATCGATCAGCCACTACTCCCCAAAAGATGGATGTGAATGCCCTTCCAACAAAATATGCACACCCTTCATATGATAAACGAACGCATGGTTATACAATTTTAGTAGAGGTATTACATATGCAAAAAAATGAATTGCTTACCGACAAAGCCTGAATAGTAACTAATATCCTCTTCTTTTTCTGCAATGTTAAAATCCCTCACCTACAATAGAAATCAAGATAATAAAAATACAACGACCGCAACAAAAAAAAATTGAAATCAATAAGTGACAGAAGTTAACACACTTACCATGAAATAAAGAAACGGAAACAGTGACGATATCGGCAATGCTGAAATGTAATATGGACATAGATGTTAGATATCAACATCGAGATACATATATTATGATCTAACATAAACAAGTTGATCGACGTATTTGTAGTTTTTATAACGACATGTTTATAAGGTTCTTGATCGGATTATACACAACGTATGAATCCTTGATTTAATGATAGCTTTTGTCATGAAGTTCTTTACTTTTATAATTGGGTTTTGGAAATTAATAGCAATGAAAATTTTCAGATGTATCGATTTTCAAATGAAATTTTCTAAAAGTTGTGTAATGTAACGAACTTTAATAAAGTGTTCTAATCTGTAGTTTTAGATAACATTCCATACCTGAAAGTTTGACACATGGCACCATTTATAACGTGACATTTCATCAAAATGTGCAGATTGGAACACCTTATGAAAGTTCGTTACATTTACACAACTTTTTTAGCCCCGTACCAAATTTTGCGGTTGACTTAGCACCAGATTTTTTGTTTTTCAAAACTTTTACCAACTAAAGTTGGGTTAATTACACAGATAGGTTACGAACTTTCACAAATTTCTAATGTTACCAACTTGTTGAAACCTACAATGTTAGGCTATATGACCGTTTAAGCTTATGTGACCCACATGTGACGTCAGATAAACACTTATATCCCCCTCCTTTCCCTCTTTCTTCACCTCTTTATTCCTAAACCCTAATTATAATGGTCATAACCTAACTCACTTAATTCTTTCAAAAATCAAAACTAATCCCAAATCAAAATCAAATCAAATCATGTCTTTTTATCTTTGCAATGGAGATGCAAAGGGGGGGGGGGGGGGGTTGAAAGCGAATGGGGTTACTGTTGTAGAGTTGCTTAAGGCGTGTGGGGAGTTGATGGAGTGGAAGTGTGGGAGGGAGATACAGGGAAGGTACATAAAGGTTTAAACCTTTTTCATTCAATGGTTTGAGATTATGGCATAACCCCTAAACTTGTACATTATGCTTGTTTGGTTGATCTTCTTGCTCGTGGTGGGTTGTTAGATGAACCCAAGGATGTTATCGACACAATGCCTATGGAACCAGATGCGTCCATTTGGCGGGGATCTGATTGGTGCTTGTCGGATCTATTCTAACACCTAAAGTCCAAAAATATTTACAAAAAGTTGACTTTTTTGTTGACTTCTGCTAAAGAAATGGGGTATGTTCCTGATTTGAGGTGGGTTCTTCATGATGAAGAAGATGAGAGAAAAATGGCGAGGCTTTCAAGTATGTATAACTCAAAAGATTATAGTTTCGGATTGATTTAAGGTGGGTTCTTCATGACTATTAGTGAGAAACTAGCTATCACTTTCGGATTGATTTGAGTTAGTAGTGGTTCACCAATCTTGATTACTAAGAATTAAAGGATTTGTGGTGATTGCCATGAGTTCAGTATGTATAATCCAAAAGATTATAGTTCAAATGCTAGTATTTTTTTAAGGATTTATTTTTGCTCTTTTACGACCAACATATTGTTTTCCATCAGCTCTTTATACCGACATGAACTTTGTACACCAATGAAATAACTATAGCTAGATTTGAAACCACAAAGAAGTGATTTTGACACTTGAAATTCAAAGGTCAAACCATTTTCTTTTGGGCAAATACCATATTAAAGCACTATACTTGCGAAGATAGTCACTTTTGGGTATCGAACAAAATTTTTTCCTCATATGGGTACTCAACTTTCATTTTTTGGCCTCTTTGAGGCACTTTGTGACATTTTTGCCCCTGAATTTTTAATAATTTGAGGGGCAAAAATGTCACAAAGTGCCTCAAAGAGGCCAAAAAATGAAAGTTCACTACTCATATGAGGAAAAAAATTTGTTCGATACCCAAAAGTGTATTTTAGGACAAGTATGATGCTTTTTTATGGTATTACCCCTTTCCTTTCACAGTTTTGCTAGATAAGTGAAAGTCAAAGGTCAAATCACTTTCTTTTGCTAGATAACTGGTGCTTCTAAGGGCTAATAAATGGTGGTGGATATGGTATGGCCGTGGATATGGAATGGCTGCTGGTGGTGACGACGTGGGTGGTGGTAATGGTGGGATGGTGGTTGCCGGCAATGGGTGGTGGTGAGAGTGGTTGTTTGGATGAGGCAATGGTGGTTTATAGAGGTGGTTGAATTATTGTGTATGTGAGAGAGAGTGAATTGTGCGAGAGAGAGTGAATTAGGTGACAGTGAGAGGAATTTGTGTGAGAGAGAGTGAATTATGTTAATGATGTGTATACAATGGTAACTAGTTGCACCGGTTACCAATTGCAAAAATACCACATATTACCTTAACATTAACGGTTTCAATAAGTTTTGTCGGTTATATTAGTATTTTTGAGTGTTCATTACCTAACATTAGAAATTTGTGAAAGTTCGTTACTTATCCGTGTAATTAACCCACTAAAGTTTTACAAATCTTGGTGGACTTTGGAAAAGTAACCAAAGACCACTAGTACTTTTAAGGTAGAGGCCACTGCGTGTGGGTTTACTGGTTGACACCAGAATTGAAATTGGGTTGATTTTAGCCCAGATGTAATGCCTCATGCCTATGTTGGCTGGAATGACAATGTCAATTTTGACAATCCTTCCACACTCCCTCCTATCCCACGTAGTCCTCCCAAGCAACTATTCAACAGGTTGCAAAATGTGACTGTTTACCAAAGACCTTTATATGGTGGTGATTTGGTTCGAGCTCGGTGAGCACTAGGAAGAGGGCCATATGCTTGTACTCCGCTGGGATGGTGAGGTCAAGGTTTTACTTTACATTTGTTTGGTCTAATCACTTCTTGTTTTTTATTTGTGATAATGACTTTTCTTTTTCTTTTAGGATTTGGATATGGTCAATCTCATCCTGAAGCAAAATGAAGCTTTGATGACTTTGACCAGTGAGCATGAGGCTTAGTCTGAGACCGTGGATGTAGAAGTGGGAGTTGGGTATAATGTCCCCCCTGAGAATGTTGAATGGGTTGTTGGTGCCTATCCTTAGGAGGTTGTTGACTGTTGAGAAGGATGAGAGCACAAGGCTTAAAACCGAACTGGATGAAGCGTTAAATAGAGTGCCTTAGTCGAGGTCCTTATCGAACGTGAGAAGCCAAACGTGAGAAGGCGTATGTAAGTGTTACCCCGAGTACTCAAGAACACATTCTTATCACGAGGTCCTTATCGAACGTGAGAAACCGAAAATTCGATCATCACCTCATTTCACACCATTAATTTACCCAAATTAAATTTGTTAGCTTATTATCTAATTATCCTATCATTGTATCCAAACTTTCCCATATGCCAAAATGAATAACAAAGTTGTGATAGAACTCTTGCACAAAATATTCTGTCTTCGTGATACGTTTAATTGTAACCCATGAAAGGTTTTCTGTTTTTATAGTATGCGTTACAATGTGAAAAAGTTAAGGGTGCTGTAATAATTCACTAATTTCAATCGGATTTTAATCTTTACAGCTAATTAACTTCTTAAAAAAAGTAAATATTTATTTTTGTTTAAGTTAAATAAAAATGACACGTAAATTTTGTGTTGCCATGCACAAGTAACTAAAACTGAAAGTATTTTGAATTTTTGATTACATATTTATGCTATTTCTAAAAAGTCCTGTAAGTAATATTATACCATTTTAGTTTTAGTTAATTAAAGATGATGGTTGTGATTTCGTTATTATTAGTTTAGAGAAAAAGTTCATTTATGGACTAGTTTTTTGTTACATACTAAGGGACAAATCCTCACCATCCATTTAGTTTGATCTAATGGTGGGGATTAACCTAAGATTAAACATGGAAACCCAAGTCAATGTTGTTTTTTTTTTTTTTTTTTTTTTTTTTTTTTTTTTTTTTTTTTTCTTTGTCTTTTTTATTATTCACTTTCTTTCTTTCTTTCTTTCTTTTTTTCTTTTTTTTTTTTGCTTTTTTTTTCCAATTAACGTTAGATATTTTTTCCTTTTTTTTTTGTTTTTTTGTTTTTTTTGTTTTTTTTTCTAATTAACGTTTTTTTTTTAAGTCAAGCTTTTCTTTTTCAAATAAATTCACGATTTTTTCTCACTTTATTACGTTTTCGTCCGTTTTTGTCTGTTTTCACATGATTATATACGTTTTCAGACGTTTTTGTCTGTTTTCAGATGTTTTTTACCGTTTTATACGTTTTCGTCCGTTTTTTTACGTTTTCGTCTGTTTTCAGACGCTTTTATCCGTTTTCGACAGTTTTTATATGTTTTCAGACGTTTTTGTCCATTTTCATATGTTTTCATCCGTTTTTATACGTTTTCGTCCGTTTTTATACGTTTTCGTCCGTTTTTGTCCGTTTTTGTCCGTTTTCATACGTTTATATACGTTTTCGTCCGTTTTCATACGTTTTCATCCGTTTTTACACGATTTCATCCGTTTTTATACGTTTTCGTCTGGTTTCATATGTTTACATTTGTTTTCGTCTGATTTCATACGTTTTCTTCCATTTTTTATGTTTTCGTCCGTTTTTAGACGTTTTCGTCCTTTTTCCTACATATTTGTCTGTTTTCTTACATTTTCGTTCATTTTCATAGGTTTTCGTCCGTTTTTAAATTGTTTTGCCCAATTTTAGACGTTTTCATACGTTTCTGAATATCACAAGTAATATTCGGTGATACTCAGACGTTTTTGTCCATTTTCGTCCATTTTTGTACATTTTTGTCTGTTTTCAAACATTTTCGTCTATTTTCATACGTTTCGGCAGTATTTATACATTTATACGTTTCGGCAGTATTTATACATTTTCAGACGTTTTTATCCGCTTTCAAACGTTTTCATCAATTTTTTACATTATCGTCTGTTTTCAGACATTTTCGTCTGTTTTTATACGTTTTCGTCCATTTTAAGACGTTTTCGTCTGTTTTTATATGCTTTCATCCATTTTATCTGTTTTCATACGTTTATAAACACTTTCGTCCGTTTTTATGTATTTTTTTTCTGTTTTCAGACCTTTCGTCTGTTTTCATACTTTTCACCAGTTTTTATATGTTTTCGTCCGTTTTCATCAATTTTTCATACGTTTTTGTCCCTTTTCAGGCGTGTTTTTACGCTTTCATACGTATTCGTTCGTTTTCATATGTTTTCGTCCGTTTTCATACATTTCTGAATATCACAATTGATATTCTTAATATCACAAGTGATTTTCTTTGATATTTAAAATATCACTTGTAATATTAATAATATCAATTGTGATATTTAAAAACGTATGAAAACAAAAGAAAACGTATGAAAACGAACAAAAACAAAAGAAAACATAAGAAAGTGAAAAAAGTATGAATTAAAAAAATATGAAAATCACTTATAATATTCTGAATAACACTTGTAATTTTCTGAATATCACTTTTGATATTCAGAATATCACTTGTGATTTTCATGTTACAAAACATTAGTTGAACATAACTTGTGATATTCGGAACATCACTTGTGATTTTCTGAATATCACTTGTGATTTTCTGAATATCACAAGTGATTTTCAACTAATGTTTTGTAACATGAAAATCACAAGTGATAATCTGAATATCACAAGTGATATTCAGAAAATTACAAGTGATATTCATGTTACAAAACGTTAGTTGAAAATCACGTGTAATATTTAGAATATTACTTGTGATTTTCATGTTACAAAATATTAGTTGAAAATCACTTGTGATATTTGGAATATCACTTGTAATATTTAGAATATCACTTGTGATTTTTTGAATATCACTTGTGAATTTCATGTTACAGAACAATTGTTGAAAATCACTTGTGATATTCAGAATATCACTTGTAATATTTAGAATATCACTTGTGATTTTCTGAATATCACTTGTGAATTTCATGTTACAGAACAATTGTTGAAAATCACTTGTGATATTCAGAATATCACTTGTGATATTCAGAGTGATATTCAAAATATCACTTTTGAAAACACGTGAATTAAAAAAAAGCGTGAAATCACTTGTAATATTCTGAATATCACTTGTGATTTATATTCAGAATATCACTTTTGATATTCAGAATATCACTTGCGATATTCTGAATATCACTTGTGATTTTCATGTCACAGAACATTTGTTGAAAATCACTTGTGATATTCAGAATATCACTTGCGATATTCAGATATCACTTGCAATATTTTGAATATAACTCGCGATATTCTGAATATCACTTGTGATTTTCATGTTACAGAATGTTAAAAATCACTTGTGATATTCAGAATATCGCGAGTGATATTCAATATCACTCGCGAGTCGCGATATTCTGAATATCACAAGTGATATTCTGATAATCACAGTATATCACTTGTGATATTCAGAAAGGTATGAAAACGTTTGAAAACTTTTAAAAATGAACGAAAATGAATGAAAACGGACGAAAACGGACGAAAATGTATGAAAACGAACGAAAACGTAAGAAAACGGACAAAAATGAATGAAAACAGATGAAACCATATGAAAACGTATAAAAATGAACGAAAACGTATAAAAACGGACGAAAACAAATGAAAACGGACGAAAACGTATGAAAATGGACAAAAACGTAAGAAAACGGACGAATATATATGAAAACGGATGAAAACGTATGAAAACGGGCGAAAACGTATGAAAAAAATTCAAAAACAGATGAAAACGTAAGAAAACGGACGAATATATATATATATATATATATATATATATATATATATATATATATATATATATATATATATATATATATATATATATATATATATATATATATATATATATGAAAACAGACGAAAACGTATGCAAAGAATTCGAAAATAGATGAAAACGTAAGAAAACAGACGAAAACGTATAAAAACGGACAAAAACATATTAAAATGGACGAAACGGGTGAAAACTTAAGAAAACAGACGAAAACAAGCGAAAACGTAATAAAACAGATGAAAACGTATGAAAACGGACGAAAATGTATGAAAACGAATGAAAACTTAAGAAAACTGACGAAAACGTAAAAAACCGACGAATATGTATGAAAAACGAAAAAAACGTAAAAAAAACGAAAAAAAAAAATGAATAAATAAGATAGACAAAAAAGACAAGAAAAAAACGTGGACTTAGGTTGTCTTATTAAATCTTAGATTAATCCCAACAATTAGATCAAACTAGATAAATGGTGAGGATTTGTCCCTCAGTTTGTAACAAAAACTTAGTTTATAAAATAACTCACCTCTATTAGTTTAATATTTATTGTTTCGTGGGACACGGCATTATGAATTATTGTTTACAGTAGAATATTTTATTTAATCGGATAAAGCTAAAAATGGACAAATGCATGTTTGATTTACGAGGGTTCAATTTAAAAATGAGTCTTCTGATTAATTGATACTATGTAATATTCAACACTGAACGTAATTTGTTCAACGCTGTATAGGAAGAAAAAATGAGTTAAAGCTTAACTCATTACATGGTTTGGAAGTTAAAGCTTAACTCATAAAAAAAACATCACTTTTAACGCATGTTAAAGCTTTAACGTGGCTTTAACGCAGGAGACGGTGTGGTTAACGTGGGTTTAACGCGAAAAAGTGAAAGTTTCACTCACTTAATAAAATGTGAACATAGTGTGCATTATTATGTATAGTCGCAATCAGTCATGATTTTGATTACGTACGTCACCCGGCAGTTGTTCTGTTAGATTTGTACATTAACTTTTTCTTTCAACCATACACAATAAATGTAAATTAAATACTACATGTTCCTATCTGTGCTAATAATTGAAGAAATGAAGGACGAAGATTATGAGTGATATATATTGGATTCTAAATAGTAAAAATAGTATGGTATTATGGTTTGGAGGATGAATATGAATAAAAATCCAGAGATAATAGCTATGCTTTAAAATAATGTAACTTGAGTAATTTGCCTTTCATATATATTTAATTATCTTTTTAGCTATTCTTTTAGTTCCCTAATCATATCACTTTAGTAACTAACAATAGTTTTTTAGAATTTCACAAAATCTTTTGAAAAGAGTTTTTTGCATTACATTTCATTAATAAACTTCAAGTCTTTCTTCAAAGTCTTATTCATTAAATATGATTTGCATTACATGAAAAAAGTCATTAAAAACTTTTTGCATTGTGTATGCTATAAGCTCATGACACCTTTTCTTATTTTTTGCGTTCCTTCAAGTCATTATAACCTTTTCTTATAAATATAAGATAGTAACAAATAAAAATCTGAGTTACCGTAGCAACTAGTACATAGAAAAAGGAACAAACGAAAGTCGAAAACGACAAAAAGAAATGGGTTCTTTATAGATGATAAATAGATACAAATCATAGGAAAGGTCTGGAATTTGTATTGTTAAGTTTTCTCTAAAATTTATAAAATCGCAAAAATAAAATTCCGCGTTTAAAAACAATTCAATAAAAAATGCTGATCTTGTAAAAACCTATTCTCGGCTGTCGACATAAACCTATTTTTATTATTTTTTTCTAACTTTAAAGCTATAGAAATACTGAAAACAGTAATGAACTTACCAACACATAAGACAACGACCCAGATAAAAATGAGTTCCTTGAGAGGGAAACCAGTTTGCATGCGTTTATCACGATCTACTTTGCAACCTGGGCAGTTTTCGTGGTATACTTGCTCCAAAAGCTCCTCTTTTAGTTCACTCTTACTTGTCATTTTGGATTCCAAACTCAAGAACAAATATCACCTTTACTTATTGAAGAGCACTGTATCTACTTCTTATCCCACTGCCAAATACTTATGGATGGTTTGATTGGATGAAAGATATATTGATTTAAACAGTTTGAGTTTTTGGTGGAGAAGAATTTAAGTGTGGCAAGTAAATAGGAAAGCTACAAAATTGAGTCAATGATATCATATAAAAGAAAGTAACATGAATGGTCCATGACCTATTGCAAAACTTCAACTTATATACAAACATGTTACTAACTTTTTATAAAAAATGTGCTTTTCTGTTTTTTTTATTTGGGTTAATAAACTTATGAAACATGATATTTTGGAGTCATTAAACTTATAAAAAATATACGTAAATATCACTAAACTTGTAAAAACATTTAAAATACTTTATCACAGTTTACTTTATTACACTTTCTAAGTATAAAACATGGTTCTATCATATATTAATCACATATTCTACTAGGCAACAACTTAATTATTCATTCGAAACAAATTGCTTTAAATTAAGCATTTAATCCTTATTAGTTATTACATCTTAATCTTGCATTCTAGTAAATCATTGTTTTATTGACTTTGTGTCTCTATATTTTAATCATTCCTTCCGTTGCAATAAACGCAATCAAGTTCAATCATGACTTTCTACACATCATGCTATAAAGATACTTTACTAAAATCACATACTTTATTTTAAGCATTTTAACCATCTTTGTTTTATGAAACACTGATCATACATTTATACACCATCATAACTTATGCACATAAGCATTCATACTGAAATCATTCTTTCTAACACCACATTTTATATCTACCAAGTTCACTTAATGCATATCCAAATATAATAATTAGCAAGATATCATAGACTTAACGTCACATATACTCATTTAATCTTATACTTAACACTTATCCAACAAATGTTAAAACATCATTTTTTTTTTTGAAGGTGAATTTCAACTTAGAATCGACCACCTTCGCGGACAGCGAAGGTCCCATCGCCACCCCGCCAGACTATGTTGTCTGAACCGGGTCCACGCTGATCTCAGGTGGTAACGGGTTTCCCCCGGAAACCGTATTGCCTCCACACAAGTTTACCTTGCTGGAGAAACAGCCGGATGAAAACCGGGCCATGCTCAAGATTTGAACCTCCGCAACGAGTGGCTTCAATGGTTCAAATCCATCATTGCAATATATCTCCGGAACAATATGGTCTACAAGTGGACCACAAGTGAGGACTTCCCGGGTGGTCACCCACCCGGTACTACTCCCACTTGTGGCTCGCTTAACAAGTTAAGCCCCACCCACTGGACCACAAGTCCTTTGATACAATGTTAAAACATCATTAATCACATATATTCATTTAGTCTATGCCTTATATAACACATTGCAATAATAAAACTATGTCTAAAAAATATCATACTATCATCATTTCCGTAAGCTCTTAAGCTACCTGATGCGTGCGTATATCGTTGTAGGTATAGATTATTCTTATCAAGTTTTAAATTTATATTTAGCCGATTTAACCTATAACACACATTAACGAGCAGTGTACCCTATCAATGTAGCTAGTTGGTAAGTAGAGTGTCGATCACTAAGAGTGGAACGTTAACACCTAGAATGTATATCCGTATTTTAATTCATAAGTTAGTTCTAAAACCTAATCTAACACAAAGGGGGTTTTCAGCCTGAGAGACTGGCACGATTGAGTTGATTATAAAAGCAAATTAAACTAATGAGACAGAATACACAAATGGCGAACACGTACACAGATAGATAACATATACAGATAAGAGGCCTGACCGATGATTAAGTAGCTTGTCACTTGTTTTATTGCTAGTTTATATGATGAGTGCTAAAATCTATTCTCTCTCATTGGTATCTTAGTTAATGGCGAGTAAAATCTTAATGATTACTTATGTCTATATTATTTAACCTTTTTTAAGGGGTTACACTAACTTATAATGCTAGTGAAGTAATTGTGGGAGGGGTATGGCAGCCCAAACAAGCCACATCTAGACACAGAGGTTATCAAAGCACATGCATAAAGAACCAAATAAACATCATATAAACTTTAATCGATGGGAAAACAATATAAATGGGAGTTCTATGGCGTAGACAAGCCCAACAATCCTGATGGATTAAAGCGTACTAATACAATAAAACAAAACTACTTAATGAATTAAACACTAGCATGACCTTTTTACTTCTCTGAGATCTTCGTTTAGGTGGTGTCTTGTGTTGCCTATTAGTCTGTATTCTTCTCCTTAGGGTTTTTTTGTACTTGTACTTGAACATCCGAATTTGGCTGTCGAACGGGGTATTTATAGTTTCTGTTTGAGGGCACGATACGGTTGATGTGGCGTATCTCAATAGCTTCACGTGGGGTCCAAGATTATTATATTTTAGAATATTCGTACACCGCCTTGAGTTGTGGCGTATCTTCATTCTTATGCAGCGCATGTCCTTCAATGTCTTGGATATCTTTGGTGAAGTCTTGAGATTGATGCGCCGTATGCAAGGGAAGTAATACGGTGTATCTATATTAGATAAGTCAGATCTTCTTTGTTGACCAAAGTTTCATATGCGGCGCATGAGATAGATACATGCGGCGCATTCTTCAAAGTCAGGCAATGGTCTTCGAATTCGTCTAAGTATGGTCGTACGGTGTATCTGTCTAGAATGATACGGCGTATCTTCCTTTAGTTTAGTAGACTTTTCCAACTTGATCAATTTTGCTCCATTTTACGTTCAAAATAGCTAACTTTCGCCAAACGCTTGTTTATAACTGAGAATTACAAAGTAAAAGATTAAGTATCAATTCTCATACATAATATTATAAAACAAGTCAAATACATAGGATAAATGATGGCAATAATATGTACATATTCGATGTCATCACTACCTTATAACTAAGGCATCATAATACTTTCGCATAACTCAATCATTAGGCACACGCAACTAATTGTTGTCTAAGTTTAGGCAACCCTACAGTGGCAACTTAAATTCACTTAAATCAATGCTTTGATACCAAGCTGAAACGCCCCAAATGAAACTCGCTTTTTTTTATTTGAAATGCCCTTAACCGGCGGTCAGGGACCACGAACCCCATTTAGCCGCCGGTTACATGGGCCTGACTGGCTGTTAAACCTGTATGACCTGCACATTTTTATTACTCGAAAAACGTACTTCCAATACTTGACAGTGCACAAAACCTTGTTGTCACAACTCGTAATTTCCGGTCATTTTCCAAACCTCGACAATTTACTATTCACATGTTACTATTCATCATTTACTATTCATCGATCACTATTCATCGTTTTTGAGGTCCATTTGATATTCTGAGAAGCGTTCAAAAATTTTACTATTCACTTAACACTATTCATTTCCGGAAGAAATTTCACTATTCACGTGCATTACTCATGTCATCGTAAATTTAGTTTACGAGTATTCAAATTCGCGTAACCGTATTGGTTGAGGAGCGAATTCATGTATTATCATTTGGGACATCTCATACAGACTAGAAATAGTCTGCGTATTATCATTATGGCACTTGCATACTATTCCACTCGTAGGATAATTAAATTAGTACTTTTCGTATAATTAACTTTTACGTTTAACTATTTCTAAATAAACGTTAACAAACGACCATTAATGTAACTAACACGTCCGACACTCCCGACTATGATCCCAATATATTTTTATACTCATTATAATAATATAAAAATTATATTATTAATTTACCCGGTATTTTGGGAATTTAATTAATTAATATCGTACGTCTAATTTAATTACGACGGTTTTCATAGAAACTAAACAATAATCACCCAAACTCTCCGTACTTGCACCCGACATATTTTTGGCAATTTTTACGACTTTATTATGTCCCGAATAACCTCAATAAAATTTATTTCTAGCAAACCCGGTACCCGATTACACCTAAAACTAACCAAATACTACACAATATTTCCACTAACCTCCTAAATAAATCCCCAACATACCTCCTCTTTTTCCTCCTTTCATAACCGCCCCCCCCCCCCCCCTCCTAGCCTTCTCATGTGCTAATCACCAACTCACATTAATAACTTACCAAACTATTGTCTCCTAACTAGATATTATCCCATTTTCACTTCATTCTCACCATATTTCTCTATGAGCTAGTAAGCTTTTCTTTCTCTTTTCTCTCTTGGTATGCTCGGCCTAAGCAAGAAGAAGAAGCATGAACCATTAATTTTCAAAGATCAAGACATAATATAGTTCACTTAGTTATCCTTGTTTGAGTTTTGAAATAGAAACTCAAGGATTAGTAGGTTTTTCATCATCTAAACTTCCTAAATCTTCAAGTAAGTTATCAAGACCTATTTTTATAAATTATTCAAGTTGTTTCATTGATCATTCAAGTTTATTCAAGATATATATGCATATGTTGATTTATACCACTCTATATATACTTTTTATAACTTACAAGCCTTAGATATGTTATATAGGTGAATCCTTGGTAGATTGTTGTGAAGGATGATATTTAGGAACCCATGACACCCTAAGAAGGTGTATGGTAGGATTAGACTAGTTTTGTGGTGATTGAAAGTGGTTTGGATGAAGTTTGAAACTAGGAAAATGATTTTGGAAAATATACATATACCTACTGTTACTATTTTGAAAACGTGGGAAACTCAGGAACTCAAGGTTAATTTTTGACACAAGATTTAGAAAATACTTTCCGATACGGAACTATGGCCGAAAACGGGGATAAAAACGAGTTAATAACGAAGGAGATACGCTAAAAACGAGTTTAACGACGAAAACTATATTTTCTGGAAATGCTTGCTGATGAACAGTACTCACGGGCAAATTCGAGGCGTAAAACTAAATCTAGCCATCCTAACTTATCAAAAATATGTTAGTATTTTATCCCACGATTCCGTGGATATAAAGAATGAGGAAAATGAGCTTAAAACGACAAAGTTATACATGTTTTAAAATCGTCAAAACTATATATATATATATATATATATATATATATATATATATATATATATATATATATATATATATATATATATATATATAGTCACTACTAGAAAATAATAACTTACGCACTAAATGGTATATTTTCTAGAAATGTTACTAAAGACTATGTTCTTAACAAATGGAATACGTATGACCCAAAAGAATATTTATACGACTTAACGACGTTATTTTAAGGTTTTCGATACGAGGAAATATAACGCTAACATTTTTATACGATATATGTTACGACAAGTTTTTATAACTCCAATTGGACTTATTTTTCCTAAGTATGGAAACTATTTTACTTTGACAATAACTAGTATTTCCAAGTTACGAGTGGTATAGGCATCATGTGCACGTGCATTCATTTCATCACGTCATGATCTAAGGTAGATCGTTATTACTCATATTAGGTTGCGGTTAGAGATCGTGCCTCATTTCAGTGTATCCATTCTTGTCATCATAGCTATCGCTCCAGGTGAGTCATAGCCCCTACTTTTTCAATTGTTTTGGTAAACTCTTTGGGGGAGAATACATGCTCGTTTTACTTAAACGCACTACTTGTTTTACCTGGTTGATTACTCAAATATTTCCAGCTTTATCTATATATATATTTGATCACCTGCCTTCATTGGTATGTTTGATTATCTGTATTTCATGGGATTGATCATCCTTGTTTATATGACCTCATAGTCACCAATTGTTCCTATATGTTCCTTGTAATATTGTGGTATTCCCCACTTGGCTGTGATGTCAAACGTAATATTGTGGTATTCCCCACTTGGCTGTGATGTCAAACGTATTGTGGTTTTCCCCACTTGGCTGTGATGTCAAACGTAATATTGTGGTATTCCCCACTTGACTGAATGTCAAACGTAATATTAATGTTTCCCTACTTGACTGAATTAAGATGCCTTTGCATCAACTTTATTACGGGTTTTCCCGCTTGACTGATTTATCATATGGCCTCATTGACGGAATTATTATATAGCCGTTTTGCTATATTTATCTGGGAATTTGGATACCATTATTACTTTTGTTCACGTAGACTTTAACATATTACTTTTGGCAGTGGGTCGTAAACACACAGGTTACAAGTCTCTTATGGCGGGACTTGGAACTGAGTGGATTTACGATGCCTTTGCTGGGCGATCTTCTCTATAGACATTACTTGTCAAACAAACTCTATGAACTCACCAACCTCGTGTTGACACTTTAGCATGTATTTTCAGGTATTAAGCAATGGCACGCTACAGGAGGTTTTGGCAGGGCATGGCATGGTCATAGAAGACTCTGATTATTCATATGGGGACCGTTTTAAACCATTTTAAGGGCCTACTTCCGCACTACTTTTAAAATGTAAATTCAACATTTATGACTTAACTATTTTATTCTATATAATTGAAGTGAAAACCATTTTGTACTTATGTTGTGATACCGATTGAGTTACACCCCAGCTACATGTATGCTTCCGCTGGACCCGATTTTGGGGGTGTGACAGATTGGTACCAGAGCTTTGGCTATAGCGAACTAAGTGTTTTTTTTAAAAACCTAGACTATAGCTACTTTTACGAAAACTTAACCCTATGACCGTCACGTGCCTGCCTGCCAAGATGATGCCTCACTTGTAGTTTGTTGCCGACATATGTGATGAGATTTGTATCTCATTATCTGGTATATTATATTCACTTATTAAGGTTGATTACTATCATTGTCTTTCATATGAGCATGTTCACGTATCGTATATGTCACGGCATTATGTTTTCCATGCATAGTTTCATCATTCAACCTCGAGTTTGGTCACTTGCTTTTGTCTTTCAGAACGCCTTGGTATTTGTGAAGGACATAGTCTTAGTATAATGAGCTTAGTATTTCAAAATTCATGGAACCTCGGTGGGATATAGACTGGTCATCTATATTCAACCCGGGATAGTGAGATATAGGCTGACCACCTATGTCTGACTCAGAAATGAATTTTGCAACACTAAGAATGGTTATAATAAAATTTTGTCTGGATTAAATTCTCTACCCAATTTCCAAATGTTTCATTCATGTGTGCGTACTTACTTTCATCACAATCTCATTATGTCGCAGCTGTCACAGTCTTTTCCCTTCTCACCATCACTATCATTTCCTTTCCTCTTCCCCATATATATAAGGAATTAGCTTACACTCTATAGATTCCGATGTCACTCATCACTCATTACTCCCAATATTGATAAGTGGATATTATCAATGACCTCCCTAGGAAAGACTTCCCATACCATATATAAGGAGGATCCCTAGGTACATTATGACCATTTAAAACTCAACAGAAATCCCAGGATATCACAAAACCACTCGAACCACGTCAACTCGTCATATCGCAACATCAACCTTTCATTCTATAATAACCCACTCTCGAACATCTACTACTAGGAAACGTCTTAATTATGTCTCACCCTTCTTTTCTCGTTTTGAAGAGCTATGCCGCCAAGGAAAGTTAAAGCTACTCCAACTATGACACCTGTTGCTATTCGGAAATTGGTTAAGGATAGTATCGCCGAAGCTCTAGAGATCGAGAGAGCTGAGGTAGCTGCAAGGGCTGCTGAGGCCGCTTTACAGACAAGGACAGATGGACAATCCGATAATAAACGCGAATGTACTTGGAAGAATTTTAAGGTTAGTGATCCCGTCAAGTTTAAGGGCACTGAAGGAGCGGTTGCTTTGATTCGCTGGTTCGAAAAGACTGAGAATGTGTTCCTCATGTGCAACTGTCCTGATGGCAGCAAGGTAAAATTCGCTACTGGTATGCTTTTGAATGAAGCTATGTCATGGTGGAATTCTCATGCTCAACCGATTGGTATGGAAAATGCCTACAAGCTCACCTGGGAGCAATTCAAGAAATTGATGACTGAGAAGTTTTGCCCTCGTACTGAGGTGCAGAAGTTGGAAACAGAATTCTATGAGCTGGTGACTAAAGGTGATGACATCGAGACCTACTTCAGGAAGTTTCAAGAGTTGGCTGCACTATGCCCAACTATGGTTCCAGATAATGAAAAGCTGCTAGAAAAATTCATCGGTGGACTACCGCGCAACATCAGTGGGAACGTAATTGCTTCTAAATCAGACACGCTGGAGGAAGCTATCAGAATGTCTCAAAAGCTTATGGCTTAAGTGATGAAGCAAGAAACTACTGTCAACAACAATAACGAAAACAAGAGGAAAAGGAATGACAACCAAGGAGACGATCAAGTATGGCAGCCAAACAAAGGGCAACAAGTGTTTAGAGCTTATGCTGCAGGACCACGCACAAAGAAAAGATATACTGGAAATTTACCTTACTACAACATGTGTAATCTGCATCACTTATATCATTGCAGTGGACTATGTGGAATATGCAAGAAGCGGGGTCATCTGACTAAGGACTGTAGGAAACCCACAAATCAGAGGATTCCAGGAAGTTGCTTCAAATGTGGAAACTTAGGGCATCTCAGAAAGGACTGCCCGGAGCTAAGGAACAAGAAGACCAAAGCCTTAACTCTCTAGTGTTGTATTTCTTTTGTGTTTATTTCTACGTTCTATCGTATAAGTTTCATGTACTATTAACAAATTCCGATCTAATGAATATTCTATCTTGTATCGCCGTACACTCCTAGCGATTTCATTAAGATTCCTTTAAAACTACACCACCTATCATCTACAGACCAATGGTCAGAGAACGATTCAAACATAGGGAGATATGCTCAGAGCATGAGTGATTGACTTTAGAAATTGTTGGACTAACCAGTTACCATAAATCAAATTCAGTTGCAACCATAGTTATCGCGCGAGCGTAGAGACTATACCATTTGATGCACTCTATGGTCGAAGTGCCAACATCTATTGACGGATCAAAATTTGGAAAAGCCTAACTCACTAGTCCAGTAGGCATTCATGAAATAACCAGAAATTTCTTACGAGTCAAGAATCAGTTACAAGTTCAATAAGTTGTAAACCCTTAGAATTTCAAGTTAATGGCAGGATTATGTTGAAAGTTCTGCCTAGGAAAGGTATGATACCATTAAGAAAAGTTTGGGAAGATAAACCCGAGATACATTGGACCATTCAATATTTCAGACAGTATGGGCCTAGTGGCCTACAGACTTGAACTACCATTAGAGCTCAGTAGCGTACACGATAAATATCATCATCTTTTCACCAATAACACTTCAGAGACCAACACAAACTGAACTTCGGGATGAAGTTCCTGTTAGACGGGAAGACTGTCACAACTCGTAATTTCCGGTCATTTTCCAAACCTCGACAATTTACTATTCACAGGTTACTATTCATCGATCACTATTCATCGTTTTTGAGGTCCATTTGATATTCTGAGAAGCGTTCAAAAATTTTACTATTCACTTAACACTATTCATTTCCGGAAGAAATTTCACTATTCACGTGCATTACTCATGTCATCGTAAATTTAGTTTACGAGTATTCAAATTCGCGTAACCGTATTGGTTGAGGAGCGAATTCATGTATTATCATTTGGGACATCTCATACAGACTAGAAATAGTCTGCGTATTATCATTATGGCACTTGCATACTATTCCACTCGTAGGATAATTAAATTAGTACTTTTCGTATAATTAACTTTTACGTTTAACTATTTCTAAATAAACGTTAACAAACGACCATTAATGTAACTAACACGTCCGACACTCCCGACTATGATCCCAATATATTTTTATACTCATTATAATAATATAAAAATTATATTATTAATTTACCCGGTATTTTGGGAATTTAATTAATTAATATCGTACGTCTAATTTAATTACGACGGTTTTCATAGAAACTAAACAATAATCACCCAAACTCTCCGTACTTGCACCCGACATATTTTTGGCAATTTTTACGACTTTATTATGTCCCGAATAACCTCAATAAAATTTATTTCTAGCAAACCCGGTACCCGATTACACCTAAAACTAACCAAATACTACACAATATTTCCACTAACCTCCTAAATAAATCCCCAACATACCTCCTCTTTTTCCTCCTTTCATAACCGCCCCCCCCCCCCCTCCTAGCCTTCTCATGTGCTAATCACCAACTCACATTAATAACTTACCAAACTATTGTCTCCTAACTAGATATTATCCCATTTTCACTTCATTCTCACCATATTTCTCTATGAGCTAGTAAGCTTTTCTTTCTCTTTTCTCTCTTGGTATGCTCGGCCTAAGCAAGAAGAAGAAGCAAGAACCATTAATTTTCAAAGATCAAGACATAATATAGTTCACTTAGTTATCCTTGTTTGAGTTTTGAAATAGAAACTCAAGGATTAGTAGGTTTTTCATCATCTAAACTTCCTAAATCTTCAAGTAAGTTATCAAGACCTATTTTTATAAATTATTCAAGTTGTTTCATTGATCATTCAAGTTTATTCAAGATATATATGCATATGTTGATTTATACCACTCTATATATACTTTTTATAACTTACAAGCCTTAGATATGTTATATAGGTGAATCCTTGGTAGATTGTTGTGATGGATGATATTTAGGAACCCATGACACCCTAAGAAGGTGTATGGTAGGATTAGACTAGTTTTGTGGTGATTGAAAGTGGTTTGGATGAAGTTTGAAACTAGGAAAATGATTTTGGAAAATATACATATACCTACTGTTACTATTTTGAAAACGTGGGAAACTCAGGAACTCAAGGTTAATTTTTGACACAAGATTTAGAAAATACTTTCCGATACGGAACTATGGCCGAAAACGGGGATAAAAACGAGTTAATAACGAAGGAGATACGCTAAAAACGAGTTTAACGACGAAAACTATATTTTCTGGAAATGCTTGCTGATGAACAGTACTCACGGGCAAATTCGAGGCGTAAAACTAAATCTAGCCATCCTAACTTATCAAAAATATGTTAGTATTTTATCCCACGATTCCGTGGATATAAAGAACGAGGAAAATGAGCTTAAAACGACAAAGTTATACATGTTTTAAAATCGTCAAAACTATATATATATATATATATATATATATATATATATATATATATATATATATATATATATATAGTCACTACTAGAAAATAATAACTTACGCACTAAATGGTATATTTTCTAGAAATGTTACTAAAGACTATGTTCTTAACAAATGGAATACGTATGACCCAAAAGAATATTTATACGACTTAACGACGTTATTTTAAGGTTTTCGATACGAGGAAATATAACGCTAACATTTTTATACGATATATGTTACGACAAGTTTTTATAACTCCAATTGGACTTATTTTTCCTAAGTATGGAAACTATTTTACTTTGACAATAACTAGTATTTCCAAGTTACGAGTGGTATAGGCATCATGTGCACGTGCATTCATTTCATCACGTCATGATCTAAGGTAGATCGTTATTACTCATATTAGGTTGCGGTTAGAGATCGTGCCTCATTTCAGTGCATCCATTCTTGTCATCATAGCTATCGCTCCAGGTGAGTCATAGCCCCTACTTTTTCAATTGTTTTGGTAAACTCTTTGGGGGAGAATACATGCTCGTTTTACTTAAACGCACTACTTGTTTTACCTGGTTGATTACTCAAATATTTCCAGCTTTATTTATATATATATTTGATCACCTGCCTTCATTGGTATGTTTGATTATCTGTATTTCATGGGATTGATCATCCTTGTTTATATGACCTCATAGTCACCAATTGTTCCTATATGTTCCTTGTAATATTGTGGTATTCCCCACTTGGCTGTGATGTCAAACGTAATATTGTGGTATTCCCCACTTGGCTGTGATGTCAAACGTATTGTGGTTTTCCCCACTTGGCTGTGATGTCAAACGTAATATTGTGGTATTCCCCACTTGACTGAATGTCAAACGTAATATTAATGTTTCCCTACTTGACTGAATTAAGATGCCTTTGCATCAACTTTATTACGGGTTTTCCCGCTTGACTGATTTATCATATGGCCTCATTGACGGAATTATTATATAGCCGTTTTGCTATATTTATCTGGGAATTTGGATACCATTATTACTTTTGTTCACGTAGACTTTAACATATTACTTTTGGCAGTGGGTCGTAAACACACAGGTTACAAGTCTCTTATGGCGGGACTTGGAACTGAGTGGATTTACGATGCCTTTGCTGGGCGATCTTCTCTATAGACATTACTTGTCAAACAAACTCTATGAACTCACCAACCTCGTGTTGACACTTTAGCATGTATTTTCAGGTATTAAGCAATGGCACGCTACAGGAGGTTTTGGCAGGGCATGGCATGGTCATAGAAGACTCTGATTATTCATATGGGGACCGTTTTAAACCATTTTAAGGGTCTACTTCCGCACTACTTTTAAAATGTAAATTCAACATTTATGACTTAACTATTTTATTCTATATAATTGAAGTGAAAACCATTTTGTACTTATGTTGTGATACCGATTGAGTTACACCCCAGCTACATGTATGCTTCCGCTGGACCCGATTTTGGGGGTGTGACACTTGTAAATGTACTTCATACAACATTTATTATATAGTTATGTACATATTTTGCCATAACGACAAGCGGAATTTAACTTTATAAAAATGTGGGTGTTATGCCAAATATCCCTTTATATACTTTATACTTTCTTTGTACATAACTCTTGAACACATAATAATTTCTACAAGTTTAACTTTAAAACATATAAAAACTCTCAACAAGACTCTACTTTTTAAAAGAATGTAACTTGATGACTCATGGGGGTTTAACTTGCTTCAAGCATGGCATACTATCATTTCTTGCCTACACACAAGGTCAAGCGCGTCCATTTCATACTTCATCTCATAAAGCTTTATTCATATAACCTACAAAACATGTCAACAACTGATGCGTGGAATTGCGCCCTCGCAAAAGGTTTTACCTCTCAAGGGATCATGAGAAGCTTGCAATCCCCACCAAGCGGTGTACCTGACCGTTGTAGTATAGCATAGTGACAAGTACCGGGGGATTAATTGTTCAACTCAAAGAATAGTGTTCGCTAGGGTTAAAACTCAATAAAACTATGTCTGGAGATGAGGGATGATTCTTTTTGTATTTTTATATTTTAAATGAAAGCAAGTAAAATCTTGGTTTTGGAAGGAGTGGGCGGAATTAGTTGCTAATCAACTAACCCAAATAACTAAAGATGCAATCAAAATAAAATAAACTAAACTTAAACTAAATTATGGTGAAAACAATAATGAAAGAAAATGTGTTTACTTAGATTTCACTACTCCCTAGCTATCTTTTACATGTTGATTAGTTTGTTACAATTGCATGGATGACGGATTATATTCCTTAATACCATTCATAGGGTCGTGTACGATCTTCCCTAACTCTATAAGCTTCTACCTCTTCCTATGTCGAGCCGACTACTAGCTCCTAACATGGCCTCATTAGTAGTTACCTACACATTAAATACAACCAATATATCATAGTACACCTTCGATCATGTTTCTTAAGACGTTCAAGCAAGTTACCAATTGGAAGTCTGCCAGTTTTCTTAAGCCTAACATCGAATTCATTCATCCACAACAATTATAAATAAACAACCAACCCATAATCAATATCTAAATTTCATTACATCTAAGCAAACACAAAGAAAACCTAGCCTAGCATGTTAAAGAGAAGACAAGCGTAAGATATAATCAAACAACACATAGACATATTGAATGATTTGATGAAAGACTTATCTTGAATTAAGCATGGATGAAACAAGGGTTTGAAACCCTCAAAATATCTATAAAATTCGTCTAGGGTTTACTCCCTTCAAGGTTGCACATAATGAATGAAAACTAGAAAACTATATATAGATTTTGTATCATGACGGCGTCAAGAGATAGGTGTGACGCTTTCAACTCGCCGCCAAAATAATACTCGTATTGCCTAGATCCACTTCTGACGCTGTCATTCTTTGTGGACCCTGGGCCGCCTCTCTTTGTATTATACGTGATGGCCTTGGCATTTTATAACGTGACGCCGTCACGAACTCTTTAGAAAACATTCTGGTGCGTCACATGTAATTGATTTATCCACCTCTTTGTCAAGTCATGACGCCGTCACTAGCAACCTGTGACGCCGTCATGTGCAATTTCCAGCATGATTTTGAGAGTTTGTCATTTTTTTCACTTTTTCGCTCAAAAAATGTCCAAAATGCTTCCTTTTGTAAATTTCCTCTCAAAAGTACCTAAAATGACATAAGGAACGATTTAGGGAAATATTTGATCAAATAATCTTGACTTTGGCCTTAAATGACCCCCCAAAAGCGGTACACTTTTCGCTTCATCAAATACCCTTACACTTGAGATTTGCTTGTCCTCAAGCAAATGCGCTTTTATTCTAATTAAAATACAAGTTAGGGGTCATTTAACACTAATATAAAAGTAATTGCAACAAATAATCACTCCACTTCAATCAAAAACAAGCACGGAAATTATACACTAGCACCTCACAAATAGTGTTTAGATACTCACATCTCTCGGGTGTAATAAAGTATATATCACAATATGGAAATGAAAAACATCTCTCACTATCTGTCATAGCAAATAGATTACCATAGGCTTGGGAAAGGATCAAACCTCCACCACTTGGCGTAAGCACCAAGGATAAACTATCAAAGAGGTCTTTTAAAGGGTTATAACGTGAGGTGTAGGGATATGGTAAACACGGTTTTGTTGGATAAAGACAATATTTACTGGTGACGAGTTAATCATCTTGGTTAATTACATGTACAATGTGGCGTTGCTAAGCCAAGACTCGACTCGACTTAAGTTAATCATAAACTAACAAAACATAAAACAAACATAAAAGGAAACGGGATGGTAGTCCGTATATTTTTACTTTTTTTTTTTTTTTTTTTTTTTTTTTTTTTTTTTTTTTGCATACACTCTTACCCTACCATCCAAAATAATACATCATAGGAGATTGGCATTCCCCTTACACTTGAACTTTTACATACTTTACAATCAACTATTCTAATGACTTGAATCAAGATAATTAAAACACTTGTAGTACTTTTTAAGATTAACGCACATATGGGGGTAATAGTTGACGTCTTCCCCATTACTCCATAACACTAGTACTTTACCCATGAGCCTCAATCGTCCCAAAACAATATGTACAAGATATGACTCGACTTAGCAACCATGTAATCAATTAGACAATTAACTAAAGGTTTAAACATATAACGATAATGCACTAAAGATGAGTGCATACACTGAAGGCTAAGGCGATTTGGTTGCATATTTGGGGTGGATTGTAAATAAATTCTTCGTTTAAGTAAAATGCTTAAAGTTAGAAATGAAAAATATAGGCTCGGAGGGGTGTATTAGGGGTATCGTGTACTAAAAATGAGTACAACGCAAAGGTGTGGGAAAATTAATTGACTTTACTAGTCAAGTAATTATGACTTCATTGGTCAAGTAATTATGATACGGGTTTACACACAAGGGTTATCCTAATGCCTCTTATCATGTAGTAAATCCTACTACACGAATGTAGTCTCACATGTGGTCTCGGAATGAATCACTAACGCAAGTTCTAGAATCTAAGTACTGCCGGTACACTCATAAGCACTAAGGCTTTTCCTAACAAGTCTAGGGGCGAACCTCACTTTGTAGAAGACCGGTACGAGTCTTTGACGCCTCAACTAACGGATGCTAACTAGTGCACTTCTTGGTTCGCTGGCGCGTTACTTGCATAACAGATGGTCACCAAGTCATACACTAGCGCTGGCGCGTTAGCTAATTAATCTAATACTCGGATGGTCACTACCTTTTTTGATAAAATTTTTGAGTGGTACGGTTTTTGTGCTAGTCATACAACTCCTATCCATGAGACGCTCATTAAGGCTAAAGCTTCACTCCTAAATGTTGTAAAAAATTTTAAATTTGGCGCTAAAATTGCCCTAACAAGTGTTTCTCTTAGTTTTATTACACACCTACTATTGAACAAACAAACTCAAGTGTAATTGTATTTTCTAATGTATCATCATTTACCCTCCCTTTACACTTAGGCTGAACATTGTCCCCAATGTTCTATAAAAAAGATGTAAAAGTAATGAAGGTAAAAGAATGAAAACAAATACTCCCCTGATTCGTTCGGTGTGGATAAATAGATAACGAGGTTAAATCCTCCTCCAAGAAAATGAACATTGAAAGCTTCCCTCCAGAAATATAAATCATCTTCTTGTCCAATATAAACCTGTTAAACCTGAGAAAATAATCATGGCAAACCTCGCGTAAAAGGGCGGCAATCTATATATATAAGGATATAATGCTTGTGGAATGAATGTTTTCAGATTTCCTGGAGTTTATAAAACTAAAGAATTAACAAAAACTTCAAGACTCCGTTAGAAAAACAAAACTTGCAAAAATTTTCAGAATTTTACACCTGACGCCGTCAAGTTAAGATCCTGACGTCGTCAGAGGGTTCTGACAGAAATCTCATGTTAAGTTTCCAGAAAATTTATAGAAAAACTTACGCCTTAATTCCTGGAATTCCTGCAAAACATCATTATGACTCGATACAAGCATTTGACTCAAACAAATACTAATATACATGTTCATTTAATATTGTTGTGGTTCATGTTCAATTCCCGTTCTTAAAAACAAATTTAGGTTTCCCTTACGCTTATCTTTTGCGAAACACATTTTTATGAAGTTAAGACAAACAATAAAGTAAAGCATTTTCACAATTTAGTATGAAACATGATCCACAAACAATAAAAATCAAGCATGCATACGGAAGCAAATAAAATCAAACAAGCAAACAATCAAAAAAACAAAACAAATAAAACATGGGTTGCCTCCCAAGAAGCGCTTTTCTTTATTTATGAGTCTTGTAGCTAGACTCAAGGTCACATCCTACCGTGTGTCGCTTATGCTCACATACCCGAGAGTGAGCCATCTAATTGTTGCTTCATCTTTCTTATAGTCATCACTCAGCTCTAAACATCCGCGATAATACCTTTTATTCTTCTCATGAGGATATTTAAGCCCTTTCCTTTTATCATTCTCACTTAGCATATCAAGAGGTGGATACCTATTACATTTCTCAATAGAAAAATCCTTGAACCTAGGGTGTGCACGGGGCATTTGATAAACAAAATCTTCATAACCCTTCCATAAGTTTTTCATCTAGTTGGGTTAACCTTTTGAAGGGTTTCCCAAACACAACTTGGGTTAAGTTACTATCGATAAATTCTCCTAGATTCTCCATAACCATAAACTCAACCAGATAAACAAAGCTTCCTACAAACACATGCAATGTCTTTGCCCTAGCAACAATATTATCTCCTTTGTATTCTAACTCATTTACCATAATTTTATTGTATTCACTACGCGAGATTATGTTCATTGGTAAAGATGAGTTAAGGTAGGCATCAAAGCTCCTGAATCTAATCTTACAAGGAACTTGCATATTAAATAAGCTATCATTCTCAATCCTTGTCCTAGGGTTGACATACCTAAGAGGGTTCATCTCATCTTCCACCCTATCCTTATTGATTACATCACCATCATCTAGGTCCTCATCGGATTCCGAATAGTAAAAAAGACGAGCCCTATGGTCATTATGATGCGTGGAATTGCGCCCTCGCAAAAGGTTTTACATCTCAAGGGATCTTGAGAAGCTTGCAATCCCCACCAGGCAGTGTACCTGACCGTTGTAGTATAGCATAGTGACAAGTACCAGGGGATTGATCGTTCAACTCAAAGAATAGTGTTCGCTAGGGTTAAAACTCACTAAAACTAGGTCTAGAGATGAGGGATGATTCTTTTTGTATTTTTAGATTTTAAGTGAAAGCATGTAAAATCTCGGTTTTGGAAGGAGTGGGCGGAATTAGTTGCTAATCAACTAACCCAAATAACTAAAGATACAATCAAAATAAAATAAACTAAACTTAAACTAATTGTGGTGTAAACAATAATGAGAGAAAATGTGTTTACTTAGATTTCACTACTCCCTAGCTATCTTTTATAGGTTAATTAGTTTGTTACAATTGCATGGATGACAGGTTATATTCCTTAATACCATTCGTAGGGCCGTGTACAATCTTCCCTAACTCTATAAGCTTCCTCCTCTTCCTATGTCGAGCCGACTACTAGCTCCTAACATGGCCTCATTAGTAGTTACCTACGCATTAAATACAACCAAAATATCGTAGTACACCTCCAATCATGTTTCTTAAGACGTTCAAGCAAGTTACCAATTGGAAGTATGCCAGTTTTCTTAAGCCTAACATCGAATTCATTCATCCACAACAATTATCAACAAACAACCAACCCATAATCAATATCTAAGTTTCATTACATCTAAGCAAACACAAAGAAAACCTAGCCTAGCATGTTAAAGAGAAGACAAGCGTAAGATATAATCAAACAACACATAGAAATATTGAATGATTATATGAAAGACTTATCTTCAATTAAGCATGGAAGAAACAAAGGGTTGAAACCCTTAAAATAGCTGTAAATTTCGTCTAGGGTTTACTCCCTTCAAAGTTGCACACAATGAATGAAAACTAGAAAACTATATATAGATTTTTTTATCCTGATGGCGTCAAGAGATAGGTGTGACACCGTCAACTCGCTGCCAAAATAAACTCGTATTACCTAGATCCACTTCTGACGCCGTCACTCTTTACGGACTCTGGGCCGTCTCTCTTTGCATTTACTCGTGACGACCTTGACAACTTATAACGTGACGCCGTCACGAGCTCTTCCGAAAACATTCTGGCGCGTCACGTGTAATTGATTTATCCACCGCTTTGTCAAGTCATGATGCCGTCACTAGCAACATGTGACGCCGTCAAGTGCAATTTCCAGCATGATTTTGAGACTTTGTCGTTTTCTTCACTTTTTCGCTCCAAAAATGTCCAAAAATGCTTTCTTTTGTAAAATTCCTCTCAAAAGTACCTAAAATGACAAAAGGAACGATTTAGGGCAATATTTGTTCAAATAATCTCGATTTTGGCATTAAATGACCCCCCAAAAGCGGTACACTTTTCGCTTCATCACATTATCATGGTCAGACTCCTCTATCTAAGAATTATTGTCAAAATGATGGTCAGGTGAGAAGTTAGGTGGGTTCTAATTTTCTACTAAAGGGATTGGGATGGGTAGTTGGAAAATCCTATGACGAAAAACACGAGTAACAGGAATCAAACAATCAATGCTATTATTATCCATCGAGATAGTTTACAAACAAAGGAAACAAAGAAATAAGATAGACTAAAGAAAACCTATAAAAGTAAAATAAAAATCTTACTAGAAAGGAATCTAGCAAATAGACCTAATAAAAAGAAATTTTAACTTAGACAATAACTATTCCCCGGGTTGCGGCGCTAAAAACTTGATGTGTGGAATTGCGCCCTCGGAAAAGGTTTTACCTCTCAAGGGATCTTGAGAAGCTTGCAATCCCCACCAGGCAGTGTACCTGACCGTTGTAGTATAGTATAGTGACAAGTACTGGGGGATTGGTCGTTCAACTCAAAGAATAGTGTTCGCTAGGGTTAAAACTCAATAAAACTAGGTCTGGAGATGAGGGATGATTTATTTTTATATTTTAAATGAAAGCAAGTAAAGTCTCGGTTTTGGAAGGAGTGGGCGGAATTAGTTGCTAATCAACTAACCCAAATAACTAAAGATGCAATCAAAATAAAATAAACTAAACTTAAACTAAATTATGGTGAAAACAATAATGAGAGAAAATGTGTTTACTTAGATTTCACTACTCCCTAGCTATCTTTTACAGGTTGATTAGTTTGTTACAATTGCATGGATGACGGGTTATATTCCTTAATATCATTCGTACGGCCGTGTACGATCTTCCCTAACTCTATAAGCTTCTACCTCTTCCTATGTCGAGCCGACTACTAGCTCCTAACATGGCCTCATTAGTAGTTACCTACACATTAAATACAACCAATATATCATAGTACACCTTCGATCATGTTTCTTAAGACGTTCAAGCAAGTTACCAATTGGAAGTCTGCCAGTTTTCTTAAGCCTAACATCGAATTCATTCATCCACAACAATTATAAATAAACAACCAACCCATAATCAATATCTAAGTTTCATTACATCTAAGCAAACACAAAGAAAACCTAGCCTAGCATGTTAAAGAAAAGACAAGCGTAAGATTTAATCAAACAACACATAGACATATTGAATGATTTGATAAAAGACTTATCTTCAATTAAGCACGGATGAAACAAGGGTTTGAAACCCTAAAAATATCTATAAAATTCGTCTAGGTTTTACTCCTTTCAAAGTTGCACACAATGAAAGAAAACGAGAAAAATACATATAGATTTTTTATCCTGAGCGTCAAGAGATAGGTGTGACGCCGTCAACTCGCCGCCAAAATAATACTCGTATTGCCTAGATCCACTTCTGACGCCGTCACTCGTTGTGGACTCTGGATCGTCTCTCTTTGTATTATACGTGATGGCCTTGGCATTTTATAACGTGACGCCGTCACGAACTCTTTAGAAAACATTCTGGCGCGTCATGTGTAATTGATTTATCCACCTCTTTGTCAAGTCATGACGCTGTCACTAGCAACCTATGACGCTGTCAAGTGCAATTGCCAGCATGATTTTGAGACTTTGTCGTTTTCTTCACTTTTTCGCTCCAAAAACGTCCAAAATGCTTCCTTTTGTAAATTTCCTCTCAAAAGTACCTAAAATGACAAAATGAACGTTTTAGGGCAATATTTGATTAAATAATCTCGACTTTGGCCTTAAATGACCCCCCAAAAGCGGTACACTTTTTGCTTCATCAACAACTAAACTGTAAGCTTACGCTTAGTAAGTAATAGGCAATAACATAATAACATGCTAATATACGTCATTTAAACATACTTGTATCATATACTTCATTCACTAGTCTAAAAGACAAATTCACACTATCACTTGAATAAAAACACTTAACCACACATTCATCCATATCAACATAAATTTCACATACCTTTACTAATTTAACAACTAGGTTAACTACATCATTATCTAGTTATAACCAACTAGCCTCACTCTAATCTTAGTCTAAGCATACTACACCAAAAGCCTTCTATACCCTTATCACAATCATACACATAACACGTGACAAATAATATGATAAACTCCATATAACACCATGTTATAGCCAAATTACTTGCGTCATTCCATAGTTGTTTACCAAAGTATGCTATCACCAAAGCCTTATGATTCTTAAACAAGAATCATAATAAACATTTAACATCTCTTAATTGCATAATTAATAAAGTGGTCTACATTACACATTAACATAACCCATCTCATTTATAACATGCATATGATCAGTATCATGATCATATGATAAAACGCCAAAACCACAAACTTTAACCAATACCCATTAAAAGGAGCTTAACCCTTTAACATATCACTTCATCAATTATATAAAAACCCTTTTTTTACCCAAACCCTATAATCACCACTATGAACCCCTAACTCTAATTAATCAAGAATTAGATAATACTTACTATGGAATGATTGCTAGGAACTTAACTCTTGGATTAGAACACTAATTCACCACCAAATGATCACTTGGAAATTCATGTTTTCCCTTATTTCTTTGGTTCTCACGTTACCCACAACACATCATGAAGAATGAGAAGGCTATGGAAATGCTTAGAATATTTTATATATAAAAATATGGTAGGACTTTGCCTATATCACACATTTGATCCCTCAAGTCCCATTTTCTAAAACTTGGGCCACACAATACTTTTCATAAATATTTTACTCACACTTTAATTTATAGGTTTGACTTCCCACTTAAACATATTGACTAACTAATAAAAATAAGTCTTATAATATTTAAATATCATAGTAAAAGTATTGCAATAAAATTCTAGTAATAAAAACTGATTTTGGGGTGTGATCGTACAAATAATGGTACTACTAGGCCTTCGATGATGATAAAAGGATAAGGGGTTGTGTGATGTCTTGCGAAGCTTGAAGTAACCCGTGACAACACAAATGAAAATACTATGTTAAATGATGCATAGGGGTTGGACCCTGCGAATCACCTCCAGTGTGAGAGTACGTATTTGTTATGATGTTATAAGTAAGTAAAGTTGGTGTTGAGAGCATGATCAAACATCTGTGATCCACCAAGCTATTTATAGGTGATGAAAATAGGCTTAAGCAGGCCTCTACACGAAATCCGGAGATCATGAGGGTGTCCCATGATTTTAGGTGATAGGTGGGTTAGTGTATTACGATCCCTATCTTGGTTAGGAAGCCTTGATAGGGTGGAAATCGTGGGTTTGACCTAGTCTAAGCCATCCCATATTGGTAATCACGACGTAAGGATGATTTTATGCCAGAGGATACTTTCAGGTGTTAACCCAAGTCTTTTGGAGTACAGTATCCGAGTATGATCGAAGGGGAGGCCTTCGAGCTATTCGGGGGGTACGTCATCAAGCTCCCTAGTTGAAAGTGATACATATACATTAAAATGTATTGCTTAGACTCCAAACAACGACCATCTTTGCAGCTTTATATGTAGCTACCAAAATGTGTTAAAACGAGTTTATGTTTATGTTTTAGTTTTATGCTTTCATTTACTCACTAAGCATATTGCTTACGTTGCTTCATGTCATGTCTTTTTTGGTGAATTAAGTGATGATTAAAAGGATGAAGGCAATGGGCTTATGGGTAACTAACAGTGAAGCTCGGAATTGGTAAACAAGCTCTCTTCATGCCTCATTTGATAAAACTCATAATGCCCAAAGAGTCTTTTATGATTATGCAAATAATTTCTAGATAAGTGTCATGTGTTGAAGTTATAATCGTAATTAAAGTGCAGGAAAGGGAGTGTTTGGAACAAGGCTAAAACTACCCATTTTTTCTATGTAATGGGTCCAAAATGTTTGAAACTACTTTGTGTCATTTGACTTATGTTTAATAATATGTAACTTTAGTTTGTTTTCAGTTATGGTTTCGGAAACGAGTCAACCGGTATGTTCATAAATCAAGTTGTTAATGGTATGGTCTAAAGGGGAATGTTTGGGATAACTCCCTTGATTTGAAAAGTAAAGTTTTTATGCTTCCAATTTACGAAGATTGTTTTTATACATGTTAGTTATATTGTATGAAGTGTGCATGCAAAGTTTCGTAAATTATCGAGTCGTGTAAGTCCGTTTTCCAGAAAATGAACTTGTGCATGTTAGAGTGGTTTAACCGCCGATAGGGTTTATGCAACCACTGGTTGGGATTTTGTTACTTCTGGTTTTTGGCAGTTCAGAGTTTAATTTTATTTATTTTTGGGCTTTTCAAGTTGGTATTGGAGTGATGGTTTAAGAGATTTAAGTGTCTACCGTTAGTTGGGTGCCAAAACTCTAGTTAGTTGTGCCTTTATTAACAATAAAAGCATAATATGTTGTAGTTGCTCAAGCCAGAAAAGAAGTAGTGTGGTTGAAGATGTTGTTGGCAGAGCTAGAACACGAACAAAAGAAATTACCTTGTTTTGTTACTGCCTTGTATCTCGAAAGGAATCTAATATTTCATTCAAAGACAAAGCCTATACAAGTTCTGTAACACTTCATTCGTGAGAAAGTGAAAGAAGGGACCGTGGATATGCAAAAAATTCATACTGGTGATAACGTGGCAGATATTCTGACGAAAGCAATTGACCATGACAATTTTATATTATGTCGATCCTCATGCAGCCTAGCTAAAACATAAGTAACTTGAAAATGGCAAGGAGACATGTCGTGTTAAGACTGATTGTGCCTCAATCTAATCTTCAATTGCAAAATGTTTAGTGTGATAAGATACATTAATTGAAAGCCTACAATTATTGATGGGAAACTTACACTACAACTTGTAGTATGATGTGTGAATTGCAAAGCAAGCTTTACATACCCCTAGGCAGTGTACCTAATAATTGTAGTGTGGTATAGTTAAGTCCGGGGAATTGATCGTTTTTTAGAAGGATAATGAGGTGGGCTAGTAAAGTACGATGAAATCATCTGAGGGGCGAAAGAAGATTCTTTTTGGTGGTGTTGTATATTTTAGAAAGCATGTAAATGTCGGGTTTTTGAGATTTGGATTTTAAACTAATATTAACCTAAAGACAAGAAAATTAAATGACAAAAGGTAAATTGGTGAAACCTTATATGCGGTGCCAAATTTGAGCATGTACAAGATATTCAATGGCATAAGGCCTCCAAATTTATAGGGGTACAATGATTATAACAAAGAGTGCTTATGTAATTCGATTATTAGCATAATACAGGGAAGAATGTGTTTAGAAATTTGATGTATTTCGATTCATACATGTATGAAGAAAACCAACAGGTTAAATTGATTTTCAAAATTTTGCGAAAATAGGGGATAAGCATCTGGGTGGAGCAAGTCAGGAAGATAACATATAGGGAAAATTCCAAAACTGCCCCGATTGCCCAATCCTTGGGCCTTTCTAGATGACATCTTTAGGCTTTGCTATTCTAGACCAGTTGCCCTAGGTAACTCGAATTACCCAACCATGTGTCGCCACTTGTCCTACATGAAGTACACCAGTTGTCCAAAAAGTACACCAGTTACCCAAAAGTACACAAGTTTTCCTACCTTGTAATCCGTAAAATTACACTTTCCACTTGCAAATTTAGTTGCCCAAAAAGTACTGGTTACCCTGGTCTAGAAAAGCAAAACAAAAAAATGTTGTCGAGAAAAGCCCAAGCCTTGGGCAATCGGAACTAGATTTCGAATCTTCCCTAACATATAATATAAAAATAATTTCCAAAAAATACATTTTAGAATATTTTAGAAAAACGAACACTTTATAAGGCTTTTATCAAAATCGACACATCGAGCAATATCAATTGCTCGCCAATTTCCTTTTGCTCGCCTGTTTCATATACGTACCTAAATATATCTTCTATCTTTCAAATGGGGGCTAGAAAATACAAAATGCTTGGCAACTTTTTTGGTCCACACAATGCCATGCATGGCGAGTAAAATAGGGTGAGCAAAATACATTTGCTCGTCAACTTCAGTTTTGTATAAGAAACATAGTGATCATATGATAGGGCGAGTAAACCAATTTGCTCGCAATAGCCACGTGTAATCATCTAGACGGTTCACAATATCCACATTTCATCATATGGGGATAGGCGAGCATGAAAAGTGACGAGCAAAACTCATTTGCTCCAATGTTCATTTTAGTAACGCACTTTTTGATAGTTCATTTGGTAACTCATAGTGTATTGTATCTTTTATATAATAAAACAAAACCCATATTGAGAATTTTTTCATTTAAAAAAAATGGATTCATACCTTATTTTATTTTAAAAAAATTATTTTCTTATCAGGGAACATTTTATATTTATCAATAACACAAGTAGAAGATAAATACAAAAAATATAGATAAAATGCAATTAATAATAGGATTAAAATTTTTAAATGATTATCTTTAATAATAAAAAACTATAATTAAACATTATAAATCAAATAAAACAAAGATTAAATTATTTGCTTTTTAATAAATAAAAATATATGATTCAAAAAATTTTAAAAAACCCGCGCGTGCGCGGATATTATAATTAGTTGACACTATAATATGTGTTATTTATATTTTAGACTTTATAGTTTACAGTTTTTCCAATTCTTTATCTACTTCTCAAACTAGTGCTTAAAGTTTTAAAACATGACGGTTTTAACCCAATTTTGAGAAAATCATTACCAAAATCCTAATACGTTTTGAAATCCCATAGTTTTTTTTTATGTATCGTTTGATATGTTTTACAATGTTGTTCATATTATTTATGTGACTGTTTTAGATCATTTGTCTCTGTTTTCCAATTATTTAGACTTGATTAAAACCATTTTTTTTATATATGCATAAAGTTTTTGCATTCTAAACGTACACTATAATTTTGGCATAGGGCTTCCAAAAATCATGGGACGCCCCTATGTGAGAAATGTCATTCTTATGGGGGCCCTTTGTCACGTCAGCGCCACATCAGCTTTAACTTTTTCTCCTTAACTAAAAAAAACATCCCTTATTATAACTCAACCTTAACTCAACTTTAACTCAAATATTTTCAAATTCAACCCCTAAACTAAACTACTATTCATTTAATAAATAACATAACATTTAATCTTAAACATTTCACAATACAAATTCATTCAAAAACGGAAATAAACGTTACATAATAAACATGAAATAAACGTTACATAAAATACACTATGATACGCTACCATACGAAATACATAAACATAATTTAATCTGAGTGCTCCCCGCATGCAGAATCATATGAAGGCGACCTATACCTAGGAAATTCCTCAATTAACTCGTTACGTTATGCTTCTTCCGTTTTGAGTTTCTCCTCCCACTCTTGTTGAATCTTTGCTTGCTCTGCTTCAAATTCTCTGAACGTTTGTTCGCCACCGCTAATTTCATACAGATGTGTTGTAGTTAAGCAAAAGGATTATCTGCCTCGTTGGTATAACCCGTAAATGGGGGAAACTGTTGTTGCTCAACAAATGTAGGTGCATTCGATGAAGTTGATGTACCTTGCCCCATTTGAGTCAATTGTTGTGATACAGAACCAACCTCTTTGTTTTTCTCATAGCTTCACCTGATTTTGTTGCTGATATTGGTTTGTATCTGTGTAACACAACCCCGCGACGTGTCACTAATGGCCTCGTCTTTCTTGGCTTCCTCGTTCAAAAACTTGTCAATCAAAGCTTTTCTTTTCGCAGAAATATCTGTGCATTCCGCGTAGCTTTGTCTCATACATTCTTTTTTTGCTTTTTCAAGATGGAATTGATTGATAACACCTTTTGTCGATCAACATCTTCTTTGTCGCATTGTTTTTGAATAAACACTTGCATTTGTCTGACGAAATGTGGCAGACGACAAACCATGGCGTTATTTTTTTGGATAATAGTGTATGAAAAGTGTGTGAAACTAGCTTGTAAAACATTGGTATTTATAGAGGCTTTTGAATTACAATTCAAACTAGCAGTTAAGGGGGTTTTTTGAAAGTTTTTTTAACCTAAACTAGCTGTTAAGGGGTGTTTTAAAAGTTTTTTAACCATAAGGGCCTGCTTTGATTATTTATTTATTTATTTTTTAATTCTAATACTAGTAGACGATACAAGGGGGCAAGTTTTTTTTTTTTTTTTTTTTTTTTTTTCTTCTTCTTCTTCTTCCTAAAGCCTTTAACGCAGTGTTAGCTGCTTAACTCACCACCTTCACTTGACCTTTAACGCAAGACGATGGTGTGGTAACGCAGGCTTTAACGCGCCTGCGTTAAGCTTTCACCCATGCACCAAGCGATCATACCATGTGATCTAAATATCAATCAATTTGACTTTCCTTGAAGTTTTGTCGTATGGCATGAATCATGTGGGATATTGGTTATTTTGTTTGTTTGATGATAGTGGGTTGGGGTCCTATGGTTTTTATAACATATATTGTAGAGATTCCTACGGCCCAGCATCTCACCAAGTCCAACATATAAGTCCAACTGAGGTTCCATTCTAAAACCAATTGGTGATAGAAGGAGTAGCCCACCAAGTTTATAAGTTAACTTTGAGATTATAGTTCTACCGATGTGGGATTGGGTTTGTACACCCAACAATCCTCCCCTCAAACCCAAACCACCATGGGCCTCCCCTTCGACTATAGCCACGAAATAGAGATGAGGGGGATGCTAGTTTTTAACATTCTTCTTCCTCAATTGTAAAAGCTTTATTGGTTTTAATAAAGGGTTCGTTGAGGGTATATCGTGTGCATATTCTTGTCAATTCTTTGTGGTCTCTCGTGTTGCTACTTGTGCTCGATACAACTCGCGGTCTAGCGTTCCGTGATCGAACTTCGGATTGTTGTTTAGGTATTTTCCAACATATATTGTATTAGTTTAGTTTTAGTTTTAGTTTTAGGGGGTTTCTTTCGGGTATGTTCTTGTAATGTCCCATTCGGGTATTGTTTGGCTTGTAATTTGTATTTTTGGGTCGGGTTTCTTCTCTTTAGTCATCTTGTTTGGAGATGAGAAATGTCGTTTGTTTGTATCGGTTTCTACGTGTTTTCAATATACTGCCGAAACCAGGATTTATGGCTATTTTCAACCGGGCTTTATAACTTTTTGTAGTAGGGTTTGTTAAAATTATATAATTGAAGAACAAAAATCCCAAAAAGTGAGATGGGCGTTGAAAGCAAGTTGTAGCATTGAAATCGCAAAGTGGCCACACGAATAAACACCCCCACCAAATAACAATTTCCAATCATAATGTGTACAGCAACACATCATACTCAAATAATGAAGTGGGTGTATTTGAGCAAATATTTTTAAGAAAGATAAGCAACATAATCTATTTTAACCATATTTTGTAGTCCCTACATTGATACATAGTGGTTTTGATTTTTGAACGGTATTTTTGTGAAAAGCCTATCAAGAAGCTACCTAACAAAAAAGATAATAGAATGATTAGTAACGTGCTGAATGGTGTTTGTCTAAGCTTATATTTTGGGTTTAGACTTATATATTTCTCAAGCAGCTTTATGAATTATTAATATTTTTAAGCCCTCGTTAATTGTTTGTATTAGCTTATTAAGATTAATCGACAAACTCAAATGTTTAAACTCATCTTATAATATATAAAGCTTATCCCTCTAAATTTAATGTGCAAGGAGGGTTGTGCTCAACCATTAGTACGGTACACACATGTTGATGCATACCGAAAAAAATATACACAATTTCGTTTTATGATACTCTCATATTGAATGCTAATAGTATTGTACAAATATTCTAATGCATACGAAAATAAATATAAGTATGTTGGTTTATGAAGAGTACATATTGAATGCAAATATGCCATGCTGGGATGCACAAGGGTTGCGGTTTTGCACCCTCAAAGAATATGAATGAGCCTCATGTTGAATGCATTTGAATGAAGCCCCATCTTGAATGCTCGCATCAATGCTGGAGCTCAAAGGGGTTGCTATTTTGCACCCTCAAAGAATATGAATCAAATTACAATTAAAACACTCATAAATAGAACCTGCATAAATAAGGCTTGAAGCCCATACCCTGCCCAGACATTGTGGGTGGGAGTAAACGTGAAAAAAAAGGTCCATTAAGATTAATATTATGGCCGCAGAAATCGTGAGCCCAAAGGATGTGATGTTCCTGGACGAATTGAAAATGGATGAGACCGGTACGATTATTGTCATGTTGTGTAGGATGTGGGATATAAATGCTCCTTCCGGCCGATATTTGGGCACCGATTTCTTGGTGTCTGATTCAAAGGTACCTTGACATCCACGCTTGAAAATCCTGCATAATGCCAGCATATAATAAAATGTAACCAAATATATGTTGTTTGGCAGTTATTCCTTACAAATTATTTTTTGCAGGGTAATGTTATTCATTATACTGCCAGAGCAATGGTGGCGCACAATTTCTTGAGGTTAAAAGAGGGGGTGTGTATTCGGTAAAAAAATTTGTTGTCATGCAAAATAGGGAGGATTATCGTATTAGGAAGGATGATAAGTTTATGCTAGAATTTGATGGATCAACCACCATCAGGAGATCTTTGGTTATATCTGAAGGGTTTGTTAGGTATCTGTTCCAATTGGTGGATTTTGATCACATGCAGCCTACCGAAAACAAATATCTCATTGGTAATTTGCTGTTTTTGTTTATGTATGTTAAATTTATTTGTATGTAAGTATTATTGCTAAAAAAATGTTACCTTCGAGATGCTGCAGGTTATGTGACTAATGTTGGAAGGGTGAACTATACAAAAACAGGATCCAAAAACCTTGACTTTTACCTGGCCAATCATAGGTTGAAATTTATATTATTTATAAAGGATGTTGTAAAATTGATAACTTTATTTCCAATGTGTATTAGGGAACTTACTTTTTGTTTTGTTTCTTTTTCCTGTGTAATCAGGGGCCAGTCGATACAGGTGACCCTATGGGGAGGGCTTGCGGATGTGCTGATTGATAAGAAGGCAACACATGTAGGCATGTGTGATGTTGTGGTGACTTCTACATTTGCAAAACATTATAACAGTAAGTGGCGTTGGACTATTTACATTTTATGTGTTAAACACCTACCTGCTACTAATTTAAGTGTTAATGTTACCTCCCAGATAAGCTCTATCTATCCAGTAGCTCATCTACCCAGATACTAGATTCTACTGACATCCCTGCAATCAAAGCATTGAGTTCAAACATTGGGTATGAAATTGTATGGAATTAAATTTTATTGTTGAATTGTTCCCAAATACAACAAATTTTAATGCATTGTTTACCTATTTGTTACTAGCACTGAGTCTTCAAAGGGAGTTTCACATGTATCCAACTCTGAGCCAAGAGAAGGGTCTATTGAGAATCTGCTGATGTGGGCCCGAAATAGGCAAAATGATGTATGTCTTATTTTGCACCCGTCGTTTCGATCTTTTCTTTATACTGCATAACATTTATATAACTCATTTATACACAGACGTCTACTTTCATAATCAAGGCCAAGATTGATAATGTGCGTACTAGAAAGGGGTGGAATTTTCCATCATGTGGGGGTGACAAATGCAAAAAAGGGGTTACTAGAAAGGGTAGACGGTTTTGGTGTGATTCATACAACAGGCCAGTTGAATACCCGGTCATCTTGTAATTGTATGTTTGTATCTTACAGTTTAATCATTTGTATGTATAATTACCCGAATTGACTATTACCATTTGCCACGTGTACTCCTCAGGTATCGCCTTGAGCTTGGTATATCGGATGATACTGAACAGACTGTGGTGGTCCTTTTTGATGAGGCATCAGTTGAATTGGTCAAGTTTCCAGCTATCGCATTAGTGGCGGATGATGATGAAGTACATTTATAAAATCCTTTCTACTTACACCCCACTCCTCCATTCCTATAACTGACAGCTTACTATGCAGGGTTTAGACGATCACGAAAACTTGCCATCACCTATAGCTGACCTCATTGGCACAACGCACGTATTTGAAATCAGAAGTCAAACGTATTATGAATACGGAACTTTCGAGAGTTTTATGTGCCGGACAGTTGACCCGCATAATCCGACAGTTGAAACCACCATCTCAAGCACAGTTGATAACAGAACTGATGTTGCTGGCTCATCATCCAACCCAGGCTCCCAATCGCCAGCACTCAGTACACCATCCAAGCCTGTAGAGGATAAGAGAAGAAAGAGGTAATCAAAACGTTTAATGATTGTATAGTGAATAAGCATTATCCGTACAACATGTTTCTATTTAAGGACACTTACTAATGGAATCCCATTGTTTGTAGGGTGGATATTGAAGAGTCCGAAACGGAGAATGAGCTGATGATATCGGAAGATGCCCAAGGTGATCAGTCCAATACGCCAACTAATAAGTCGACTTCAACATCGGCCCCAACATTCAACTGCCTGAAAAAGTCCCACCCTGTAGTTGATAATGAAAAAAATATGCAAGGAAAACTTAAAACCTTTAGTGACTGCAAAACTAATCATATTGCATATTAAATACATTTAATATAACAATCATGGTTTAATTGTTTGCAGTGTAGATATTGAGTTTCCGGATGGGGATGTTGAGCTAATAACTGTAGATGGTGAGCAAGACGGTGAGGCTAATACCTTAACCACCAATAAGAAGTCAAGGCGGTGAGCGCATATTGAATGTCTTTTGGTTACTTATTGTTTTATACCTGTCCGTATTAACATATTTCTCTTTATGCATTTTGCAATCAGGTTTGTGGTTGAAGATTCAGAATGAGTTCAAGCAGGATGCATTCCAAACAGACTTTATAAAATAAACAATTATGACAACAATAAGACATTGGATTAACATTGTTGTTTGGGATTTTTTTTTAATTGTTGTCTGGAAGACACGAACTCTCATGTTTTGTTACTTTTGATTTTATTTTTGTTTGGCGATATACTTCGGTTTGCCATTGTGCAAAATATTGTTTGGTTTGTGCTAACTTTCATTTCAGGTACTTCAGATATGAATATATCACGGCCTGGAACCTTACTACAACAAATCAGATGAACATGCATTTTTCTAATTACAAATGAACCTAAATACAATGATGGCTTTTTTCGATTCCCTTCAGTAGTCATGGTTGCCAAGTGTAATGTCTAATGTACAATATATACTTATGGATGTTCCAAATATTGAAATCCATGTACTATTTCATATGACAATTGTGTGACTAAATATATAATTAATGAGACCCATTTCTCTATATTTCTGTAATTGTGCTTATATATTTGATGCGTGGGAATTGCACCAGGCTTTACCTCTCAAGGGATCTTGAGAAGCTTACAACCCCCACCAGGCAATGTACCTGATCGTTGTAGTATAGTATAGTGACAAGTACCGGGGGATTGATCGTTCAGCTAGGAATAGTGTCGCTAGGATTAGAAAACCTAAATACTAGTTCTAAAGGTGAGGGAAGATTCTTTTTGTATTTTTATATTTTATGAAAAGCAATTTAAAATCTCGGGTTTGAAGGATTTGGGCGGAATTAGTTGCTATTCAACTAACCCAATACTAAGATGCAATCAAAATAAAATACTAAAAATGAAAATAAACTAATTTATACTAAAGTTGTGAGCAGTAATTGGAGAAAATGTGTTTACTTAGATTTCACTACTCCCTAGACATCTTTTACACGTTAATTACTTGTTATAATTGCATGGATGACGGATCATATTCCTTAATACCATTCATGGGGTGGCACACTTAACTCCCCAATTCTATGAGCTCTTATCTCCTCCTACACCATGCCCAGCACAACTATAGGGATTGTAAACAGTGGCTCATGCATTAAATACAACCAATAAAGACCTAGTGCGCGTCGGTTCATGTTTCTTAAGACGTTCAAGCATGTTACCAATTGGAGATCTGCCAGTTTTCTTAAGCCTAACATATAAATCATTCATCCAAGACAAGAATAAACAAGTAATCAACACATAATTAACATCCAGGTTTCATTAGATCTAAGCAAACACAAGATAGATCTAGCCTAGCATGATGGAATTAAGACAAGAACAAGATATAGACAACCAACACATAGACATATTGATTGAATTAGAAGAACACTTATCTTGATTAAACATGCAAGGTATCAAGGGGTTGGAACCCTTGAAAAACCTGTAAAGTTACACCAAAATCGTACTTAGGGTTTCTCCCAAAACTTCTCTCTTTAATGTGTAAAAATTAGAAAACTATATATAGGAAAAGGGGTCTGACGGCGTCAAGACAAAGCTTTTGACGCCGTCACCTCGCCGCCAAAACTAATCTCGGACTGCCTAGATCTACATTTGACGCCGTCAAGACTTAATCATTTCCAGGCCGTCATGACTTTTACTCTTGACGCCCTACCTTCATGACGCCGTCAAATCTCTTCTGGATCGTCATGGAATTTTGCTCTTGACGCCGTCAGGAAGTTGCTGTTGACGCCGTCACCTACTGTTCCCAGCATGGAAAATTAAGACTTTGGCGTTTTCTTCACTTTTATGCTCCAAAAACGTCCGAATTGCTTCCTTTTCCAGATTTCACTCCCAAAGTACCTAAAATCACAAAAGGAACGATTTAGGGCAATATTTGATCAAATAAATTCGAATTCGGGCTTAAATGACCCCCTAAAAACGGACCATTTTTCGCCTCATCATATACCCTTACACTTGAGATTTGCTTGTCCTCAAGCAAATGCGCTTTTATTATAGTCAAAATACAAGTTAGGGGTCATTTAACACTAATATAAAAGTAATTACAACAAATAATCGTTCCACTAAAGACCAATAGACAAGCACGGAGGTCATACACAAGCACCTCACAAATAGTGTTTAGATACTCACATCTCTCGGGTGTAATAAAGTGTAAATTACAAAATGGAAACGGAAGATATCTCTCACTACCTGTCATAGCAAAATAGATTACCATAGGCTTGGGAAAGGATCAAACCTCCACCACATGGCGTAAGCACCTAGGATAAACTATCAAAGAGTTCTTTTAAAGGGTTGTAACGTTAGGTATAGGGATATGAAATACACGGTTTTGTTAGATAAAGGAAGTTTTACTGGTGGCGAGTTAACAATCTTGGTTAATTACATGTACAATATGGCGTTGCTAAGCCAAGACTAGACTCGACTTAAGCTAATAAATGAAAAATAACAAAAACATAAAATGAACATAGAATGAAAACGGGATGGTAGTCCGTATGTTTTTTTCTCTTTTTCTCTTTTTCTATTTTTTTTTTTTTTTTTTTTTTTTTGCATACACTCTTACCCTACCATCAAAAATAATAAATCATAGGGAATGAATGTTCCCCTTACACTTGAATTTTTTACATACTTTACAATCAACTAATCTAATGACTCGAATTAAGAAAATCAAAACACTTGGAGCACTTTTAAGATTAACGCACATATGGGGGTAATAAATGATGTTCTTCCCCATTACTCCATAAATAAGTACTTTACCCATGAGTCCCAATCGTCCCAAAACAATATGTACAAGGATATGACTCGACTTAGCAACCATGTAATTAATTAGAAAGTTAACTTAGGGTTTAACAAATAACAATAATGCACTAAAAATGAGCGCATACACGGAAGGCTAAGGCGATTTGGTTGTACATTTAAGTGGGGTGTAACAAATTCTTCCTTTAAGTAAAATGCTTAAAGTTAGAAACGAAAAGATAGGCTCGGAGGGGTGTACTAGGGGTTTCGTGTACTAAAAATGAGTACAACGCTAAGGGTGTGGAAAAAAATTAGTTGACTTAACTAGCCAAGTAATATGACTTAAATGGTCAAGTAATTATGATACGGGTTTAACACAAGGGTGATCTTAATGCCTCTTATCATGTAGTAAATCCTACTACACGAATGTAGTCTCACTAGCGGTCTCGGGATGCATCACTAACGCAAGTTCTAGAATCTAAATGCTACCGGTACACTCATAAGCACTAATAGTAAATGCTTTTCCTATCAAATCTAAAGGCGAACCTCATATATTTGGGTGGAAAATTTTTCTGAATATACGGTTATGTGCTAGTCATACAATCTCCTATCCATGAGACGCTTGCTATGGCTAAAGTTTCACTCCTAAATGTTGTAAAAAATTTTAAATTTGGCGCTAAAATTACACTAACAAGTGTTTCTCATAGTTTTATTACACATCTACCATTAAACAAAACAAACTCAAGCGAAAGTGCATATGTAAAGTATCATCTTTTTACCCTCCCCTTACACTTAAGATGAACATTGTCCCCAATGTTCAAGTAAAGAATGTAAAAGTGAAAAAGTAAAGAGAATGAAATCAAATACTCCCCTGATTCGCTCGGTATGGATAATAAGGTGGCCAGGTTAAATCTTCCTCCAAGAAAATGAACAATCAAAGCTTCCCTTCCAGAAAAATAAATCATCTTCTTGTCATACATAACCTGTAAAACCTGAGAAAATAGACAAGACAACCTCGCGTAAAATCGGCGGCATCCTATATAAGTTACTAAATCCTAGAAAACAAGATAAGATATAATGCTTGTGGAATGAAGTTTGCAGATCTCCTGGAGATTATAAAACTTAATAATTCACAAAAACCATAAGACTCCGTTAGAAAAACAAAACCGGTAAAATTTTCAGATTTTTACACCTGACGCCGTCAAGAGTAAACTCCTGACGCCGTCAGAATTGACCTGCAGAAATTCTTATGTTAAGTTTCCGGAAAATTTCTGGAAAAACTTGGTCCTACTTCCTGGAAAATCTTGCAAAACTTCATTATGACTCAATACAAGCATTTGACTCTAACAAATACGAATATACATGTTCATTTAATATTGTGGAGAATCATCATCGGTTTGTTTCTTAAAAACATATTTGGGGTTTCCCCTTACACTTATCTTTTGCAAAAATACTTTTAGGTAGAGTTAAGACTAGGCCAAAACAACAAAGTAAAGTATTTCCACTATTTAATTGAGAAACATGATCTACCAACAATAAAAATAAAGCATGCATACGGAAGCAAATAACAAACAAACAAATAAAATCACACAAAACATGGGTTGCCTCCCAAGAAGCGCTTTTCTTTATTTACGAGTCTTGTAGCTAGACTCAAGGTCATAGGTTATCGTGTATCGCTTATGCTCACATAACCAAGTGTGAGCCATCTAATAGTCGCCTCATCTTTCTTATAATCATCCCCTAACTCTAGGCACCCGCGATAGTATCTTTTATTCTTTTCATGAGTATACTTAAGTCATTTTCTCTTATCATTTTCACTTAACATTTCTATAGGCGGATACCTACTACACTTTTCCATGGAGAAGTCCTTGAATCTAGGGTGTGTGCGGGGCATTTGATAAACAAAATCTTCATCCCCATTCGAGAATGTAATTAACCCTTCTATGAGTTTTTCATCGAGGTTGGTCAACCGTTTGAAAGGTCTTCCAAACACAACTTGGGTCAATTTATCATCAATAAATTCTCCTAGATTCTCCATAACCATGAACTCAACAAGATAAACCAAACTTCCTACAAATACATGCAATGGTATTGCCCTAGCCACAATATTTTCCCCTTTGTATTCTAACTCATCTACCATGATTTTATTATATTCATTGCGCGAGATTATGTTCATTGGGAGATATGAGTTAAGATAGGCGTTAAAGCTCTTAAATCCGATCTTACAAGGAAATTGCATGTTGAATGAGCTATCACACTCAATCCTAGTTCTAGGGTCGACATACCTAAGAGGGTTTATTTCTTCTTCCATCCTATTCTCATTAATCACATCACCATCATCAAGATCCTCATCGGAGTCTGAATAGTAAAAGGGACTAGCCCTACGGTCATCATCATGATCAGACTCCTCTAACTCAAAATTATTGTCAAAGTGGTGGTTCGGCGAAAGGTTAGGTGGGTTCTCATTCTCAACTAAAGGGAGTGGGGCGGGCATTTGGAAAATCCTACGACGAAAAACACGAATAACAGGAATCAAACGATCAATGTTATTGTTATCCCTCGAAATAGTTTACGAACAAAGGACACAAAGAAACAAGATAGACTAAAGAAAACCTAATAATAAAAATAAAATCTTGCTAGAAAGGAATCTAGCAAGTAGACCTAATAAAAAGAATTTCTAACCTAGACAATAACTATTCCCCGGCAGCGGCGCCAAAAAACTTGATGCGTGGGAATTGCACCAGGCTTTACCTCTCAAGGGATCTTGAGAAGCTTACAACCCCCACCAGGCAGTGTACCTGATCGTTGTAGTATAGTATAGTGACAAGTACTGGGGGATTGATCGTTCAGCTAGGAATAGTGTCGCTAGGATTAGAAAACCTAAATACTAGTTCTAAAGGTGAGGGAAGATTCTTTTTGTATTTTTATATTTTATGAAAAGCAATTTAAAATCTCGGGTTTGAAGGATTTGGGCGGAATTAGTTGCTATTCAACTAACCCAATACTAAGATGCAATCAAAATAAAATACTAAAAATGAAAATAAACTAATTTATACTAAAGTTGTGAGCAGTAATTGGAGAAAATGTGTTTACTTAGATTTCACTACTCCCTAGACATCTTTTACACGTTAATTACTTGTTATAATTGCATGGATGACGGATCGTATTCCTTAATACCATTCATGGGGTGGCACACTTAACTCCCCAATTCTATGAGCTCTTATCTCCTCCTACACCATGCCCAGCACAACTATAGGGATTGTAAACAGTGGCTCATGCATTAAATACAACCAATAAAGACCTAGTGCGCGTCGGTTCATGTTTCTTAAGACGTTCAAGCATGTTACCAATTGGAGATCTGCCAGTTTTCTTAAGCCTAACATATAAATCATTCATCCAAGACAAGAATAAACAAGTAATCAACATATAATTAACATCCAGGTTTCATTAGATCTAAGCAAACACAAGATAGATCTAGCCTAGCATGATAGAATTAAGACAAGAACAAGATATAGACAACCAACACATAGACATATTGATTGAATTAGAAGAACACTTATCTTGATTAAACATGCAAGGTATCAAGGGGTTGGAACCCTTGAAAAACCTGTAAAGTTACACCAAAATCGTACTTAGGGTTTCTCCCAAAACTTCTCTCTTTAATGTGTAAAAATTAGAAAACTATATATGGGAAAAGGGGTCTGACGGCGTCAAGACAAAGCTTGTGACGCCGTCACCTCGCCGCCAAAACTAATCTCGGACTGCCTAGATCTACATTTGACGCCGTCAAGACTTAATCATTTCCAGGCCGTCATGACTTTTACTCTTGACGCCCTACCTTCATGACGCCGTCAAATCTCTTCTGGATCGTCATGGAATTTTGCTCTTGACGCCGTCAGGAAGTTGCTGTTGACGCCGTCACCTACTGTTCCCAGCATGGAAAATTAAGACTTTGGCGTTTTCTTCACTTTTATGCTCCAAAAACGTCCGAATTGCTTCCTTTTCCAGATTTCACTCCCAAAGTACCTAAAATCACAAAAGGAACGATTTAGGGCAATATTTGATCAAATAAATTCGAATTCGGGCTTAAATGACCCCCTAAAAACGGACCATTTTTCGCCTCATCAATATTACATCTTTCCATTCACTTATATAATTATTTCAATTATTGATCTGACTAAAGTACATATTGGGTTATTTATATGCATAAATTGGATTGCATAATTCATTTTTAATAATTAATACAAAATAATGATCAACCTAAAGTACATAAACGACCATTTAACTACATGCCTTCCTGTGCATAATCCAATATTAATACATAATAAATATTGTTTATATAAATTTAGCATTTATAAAAATTGTTAGCATACATTTGATTTCATTGGGTTACCAATGTATTTAAAAAGCCATATTAAATACTATTTCTCAATTCATCTAGAAAAGTCATTAAGTTCACTAGGGTAATTGTGCTTCAATACTACTACTTGCTAACATCAAAAGTTGCAAAATAATCCAATGTACATCTAACTATTTTCAGAAGGCGATGCCAATAAATGGGTATTCAACGTTGTCCATATAGTAAGTTAATCAGTATGCAATTAGAACAATATAGTTCAGTGTTCAATTGCTGAATGTAATAACCAATATTGGATAAAATTCACTTTGTAATATCCCTAATAAGATAAATGTTGATTGTTAAATTCTATAACATTCAGTTTGGTTGTTACAGTACTCAGTGTAATTGGCAATGTAATTTGGGTTTATGTTTCATATTTATTCACGATTTATTATTAATTATCTGAGATTCCAACACTCCTGTTTATATTATTTTATGTCCTATGCTACATGTGTTTAATTTTCACATAAATTATTCTTTTAACCATAATATGTGGGCTATAAACTACTCTTATAAGGCTATTTATAAAACACATGAATTCATACTTTACATTATAACAATTGAAAGTATTTTACTTACTTAATATGCTATATACATAAACCATAATGAATTTAATGAATTTGAGAATAGATAACCTTAAAAACATGTAAACACTTACCATACATGCCTTTTCATTATTCAGAACACTTATTGCATCAGTTCAGCCATAGAATTCCAAAAGATGTTTTAATAAACATATCCCTTCCATGTCTTTCCAAATCTACAAGGTTATGTGTTGCAAGATTGACTCAGATCCTCCAAATAATAAATGAATATAGGTACATTTGCATCCAACAAGTTTCCATAATGAACATGCTAACGTTCCATCCCTGTCAGACATGTTGCACAAAACCTTGGCTATTGATTAAAAAACAATTATCAATCAAAGTGGGAAAATACAAAGCTATTGTGGTTTACATCTGTATGAAATTGTCAGAACATTTGTAGGTATATACAATCTCGAAACATTCACTTTCATAATGATATTACAACTATGCTACAACAATGCATACCTGAATTGCATCCTCACTGTTATTTGTTAGGACAAGGATCACGTTCAGTAGCCCCTTTAACAGATATGCCATCGAAACAAATAGCTTCTGCTTCCAAAAGATCCTTTATCTATAAAAAAATAAGATCGGGAGGTGATTAATTGAACAAATTGTATTTTACAAACAATTTATTTCATAATATTGAATATGACCTTAATGGTCCTTCATACAGGAATGCTCTCTCAGCGTGCAGCTAAAAAAAATCCCAAACGGAGCTGCACATTCATCCACAGGTAATTTCATATCTTATACTTGGTGTATACTGTTATTTGATGGATAAAAATGTTGTTATTTTCAATGATGTTTACCTCTTTTCACAAGGTGTACATGTGTTTTACCATAATATTGGCCCTCCATCATTTGAATGCCAAAATTGCAAGGCGGTTATGTGGTATGAAGAGAGAAGCGATAAATCAAAGAGCACTGTCAACCCAACTTTCTCCATTTGCTGTCAAGAGGGAAAATTTCTTTTCCCCGTATTTAATGAACCACCTCAACCTCTAAACGACCTCATGGATTATAACAATCCTGCAAGTTTGAGATTCAAAGAGAAAATCAGGGTCTATAATGGCATGTTTTGTTACACATCTTTTGGGGCATATATAGACCATTCAATTAACACAGGCAGGGGTCCATATACTTTTAGAGTAAATGGCCAAAGCTATCATCGGATAGGTTCTCTGCTTCCTAGACAAGGTACTCAGCCTAAATATGCGCAACTATACTTTTTTGACACTGGAAATGAAATTAAAAACTGGCTGGGAGCTTTTCTAGCCAAGGATGGGGAAGGAGTGGTGGATGCAAATATAGTAGCAAGACTAATTCAAATGTTTGATCAATCAAATTCAATAACCAAGGCATTTCGAATGGCTCGGGATTGGTGCGACTCACACAATTTAGCCAAATTTAAATTACGACTGTTAAGTGGACGGAGTGCATCTCGACAGTACAACTCCCCAACCATGCCCGAAATAGCAGCTCTAATTACTAACGACTTTGGTGATGGTATTCCTACAAGAGAAATTGTTGTAAGTAATAAGGATGAAGGTTTGAAACTTATTTCTGAGTTGCATTCAGAATATATGGCCCTCTAATATCCATTACTGTCCCCATATGGAGAGGAGGGATTTCATGAAAAGATATTATATCACAACAACTGAGATGTACACAAAACCAAAAGGGCTTTTGTCACGAGGAAAGAATACTATGCATATATCATTCAGCAGCGAAATAACGAAGGTACTACCTTGCTTAGAGGTGGGCTATTATTCCAACAATACTTGGTTGATGCATACACGGCTGTTGAAGAGCAGAGACTTAAATGGACCAGGAAAAATCAAGATACGTTACGTGTAGATCTATATCATAATGTTTGTGACGCTGTAACAAGGGGGATTCAAGTGCAGCAGGATTGGGAAAACGAATTGTTCTACCAAGTAGTTTTATAGGCGGCCCAAGGTATATGATGCAAAACTACCAAGATGCAATGGCTATATGCCGAACCTATGGGAACCTAGACCTGTTCATCACTTTCACTGCTAATCCAAAATGGCCCGAGATTGCAGAAATGTTAAAGCATATCCCCGGCCAAAAAGTCCATGATCGTCCAGAATTAGCTACGCGTGTATTCAAGATTAAACTGACTAAACTCTTAAACGATCTGATGAAACAACAAATTTTTGGAAAGTCCCGGGGAGGTAATAATACTTATCTCATAATGTTAATCTATTTACTCTTTTATATCTAAATATGCATTATCTTATGCTGTTTTCAATTATCTTTCAGTTGTTTACGTCATAGAATTCCAAAAACGTGGTCTACCACATGCTTATATCCTATTATGGCTAGAAGAAGAGTTGAAATGCAAAACCCCATCCCAGATAGATGATATAATTACAGCTGAGATACCCTGTCGAACGAATGATCCAGATGGGTATCAAGTAGTAACTGAGTTCATGTTACATGGTCGTTGCGGTAAAGATGATAAAAAAGCCCCATGTACAATTGAGGATAAGTGCTCAAAACATTTTCCTAAACCTTTTGTGGCTGAAACAATTGTTGATAATGATGGTTATGCTGTTTATCGCTAGAGAAATAAGAAAGCTTACCATACAAAAGGAAAATTCAGGTATGATAACAGATATGTGGTACCTCACAACCGTTATCTCCTCCTGAAATACCAAGCCCACATTAACGTGGAATGGTGTAACAGATCAAAGGCGATTAAGTACTTATTCAAGTACTTAAATAAAGGCCCCGATAGAGCCACAATTGTGATAACATAAAATGTAAAAAAACGATGGTGATATGGCAAATGAAAAGGTTTTGGAGGCGGACGAAATTAAAAACTACTTGAATTGTTGTTTTTTAGCTCCGTGTGAGGCGGTATGGCGTTTGTTTTCTTACGACATCCATTACTCATATCCATCTGTTATGAAGCTGAATTACCACTTGCCAAATCAGCACGCGATCACACTTCGTGATTCAGAATGTTTGCCCGCGCTAATTCAAAGGGAAGGTATTGACTTGACCATGTTCACTGATTGGTTTGAATTAAACAAGCGTGATACAGACGTCAATCAATACACGTATGTTGAGATACCTACACATAATGTGTGGCATGAAAAAACCAAAATGTGGCAAAAACGCAAGTTGCAAAAATGCATTGGGAGGATTGTTTACGCGCACCCCGCGTCTGGAGACCGATATTATCTTAGAATGTTGTTAAATATTGCGAGAGGTCCTGAATCTTTTGAAAAACTCATGACTGTTCACGACAAACTATGTTCCACATTCAAGGAAGCATGTTTAGCATATGGCCTTTTAAATGATGATACAGAATGGACACATGCCATATCAGAAGCAAGTGTATGGATGTTTGGCCCACAGTTACATGACATATTCGTGACAATTCTAATTTTTTGTAATGTCAGCAGACCTTTAAAATTGTGGGAGGAAAACTGGGAGTTCTTATCAGAAGATATTCTACACAAAAAAAGGAAAATTTTTGATTATCCTGACTTGGAGCTGACGGAAGAACAACTCAAAAACTATTGTTTGGTAGAGATCCAAGAGTTGTTAAATAGACATGGGAGGTCTTTATCGGATTTTCAAGACCTGCCACTTCCTGACCCAAGGTTGCTAACTAACCTGGACAATCGTCTCATAAGAGAAGCGTTGGATTATGATATGAACAAGAGTATGATTGAACATCAACAACTTCATTCATTGTTAAATCCCGAACAACGTTTAATATATGAAGAGGTTATTGAATCTGTTCATAACAAAAAAAGGGAATTTTTACTTTGTATACGGCCCAGGCGGAACCGGAAAGACATTTTTATACAAAACTATCATCTCAAGGTTAAGATCAGAACGTATGATAGTACTTGCTGTTGCATCTTCAGGTACAAATTTATTATAAATTTAAACAATCAACTATCTGGATTGTAGGACCATAAATATCACAACTTTATCACACACAATATAAGCACAATAAGAAGGAAAGATGGAAAGATGGTGACTTGATGTATATATATGTGAATCGTATATATGAGAGAGAGATGGAAAAGATGAGAGCTTTGATTAGTAAAACACACACAAATACACACACAAGCACACACCTCAAATGAGCCTTTGAGGTGTTTAAATAGTAAGATACATGAGATTCCCTATGGGCTTTCTATGGGCTTGGGCTTGGACTTGGTTACATGGTTGGATAACTAGGCTTATGAAACATAGCATATAACATATTAGCTTGCCAAGTCCAAGGCCCAATGACTAAACTATTACTAATCTTAACAAACGACACAAAGTTACAATATGAGAATGACCATCACTTCATAATACATATTTTTAATGCTAACAATCTCCCCCTAAGGGGTGGTCATTCGAATGATGCTCCACGTGAGTGGTTCTTCCGTGTTCTTTGTCTTTAACTTTGTGTGTCGTTATAGAATAGTCTTTAGTCTTCGTTCCTTCATGCTTTGTGATCTTTGATAACTGATTTTTCTTCGTTCTTTGTTCCTTTGTGATGTGGAGTTATCTGCCATTCGTCACTTCTGCGTCTGTGGTGGTTGTTTGCCATTCCAACATGCTCATACATCTTTGGACTTTGATATTCATATGCACGTAGTTCCCTTTCTTTCACTTTGATCTTTAGTCTTTATACTTTGTAGATTCTTCTTTTTGGCGTAGAATCTTTCTTTGAACTTTGTGTTGTATAGATCTTTGAGGGAGCTTTCTTTAACTTCCAGATGTATGTATGAGCATGCGGAATCTGTCGCCATGGAGATGAAGTGTCCCTGCATATAAACAGTTAGCAATAAAACATCCGGTACTTACAGATAAGAATTAGAGATCGTCAACAACATAGTGTGAAGACTCCTTCTAACCCTTACCAAGGCCGTTCCCATGTCAGATACTCTCGAGAGAGCTTACGAGACCTACTTAGTAGCTCAATGACTGGGTGAGTCGCTGGGGATCACTCCACGACTGTAGACCGTTTGAAACCACCGCGAACACTAAGCGTAACCCATAAAGAATTGCCGAAGTGACCTGCTGTTAGGGCTGCTTGATGTTGACCCTGGCAGGAATTTCCATTCAATCATTGAGAATCACAAAAGTGAATACTCTCATAAATGTTCTGGCAGATTGCTAAGATCTGCGTAGGACTCTAAAGTTTACATCTGGCATCCTTAATGATGAACAACCAGTGTAGAAATATCATGTGTTCCTATGAGATCTTTTGATGAATCTCGGGGCTCTAGACTCGATAGGTGCACATTTGGTTTCCTATGCGGAGATTAGGGAGAGGTCTCCTGCTTCAATATCAACCATCTCTAAGAGACAGGTCAATAGATTACACCGGTTCCCCGTGAGAATGAAACAAGATCTTTTAAGAGAACTTGAGTGGTTAAGAAGGTTTAGTGCAGTGCGTCACTGGGTCCATGACGTCTTTGTCTTCAATACCGGTGTCACCTTAGTAACAACCAGTAGCATATGAGTTGAACCCGGTGTCTGCCCTAAGGTTGAACATTTGGAGGGCTATTTCTTTTCACCCTTTTTCATAACTTTTCTTTTTAATTCTTCAACCCATTCTTTCTCCTTTCTCATTTTCTCCTTTTTTCAATCATACCTAAGGACTTCTAATTCTTATCTATTGGAATTGTCCTTGGGTAGATCCCTCCGGCTCTGGCGGATCATAGGACGGTTTTTCCTAACCTTAGTCACCTTGTAACTTCATGACTATCCTATTGTTGCCATTAAACCATTTGTGAAAATCTCTCAAAGTGTTTATAATAATAAAACATACTTTGTTAACACTTCGAGAGTTTTGCATTTCATTTGAAGGACTCCCCCTTCACATGTGCTCATGGATTGTTAAGAAATTTGCACATGCTTGAGGAGTTTGCACTTTTGAATTGATCCACTTTCAGCGAACATGACCGATTTGAGACACGCTTACATCACTAGTTAGACTAGCTTGAAGTTATTACCCGTCCTGGTCAAGTCCAAAGAAAGTATCTCGATACGGTACATTCTACTCAGACAAGTCCTATTCGAGACACGCTTACATCACTAGTTAGACTAGCTTGAAATTATTACCCGTCCAGGACAAGTCTTTTCGATTACTGACATTTTAAGCTTCGTCAATTCATTGGTACTTACTGAGTCGAGCTCTTTTGAGATTCAGTCACATTCTTTAAACATCTTTGATCACATTTTGATCATGTCTTCTCCCCCTCAAAAATAGCATATCGTGATATTTTTGATATCAACAGATTAAGAAAAAGCTTTTGGAGAGAAAGACAGATTCTGCATGAATTTGGAACATTTTTGTTTTTGATACTCCCCCTTAATGATAGCTCATTTAAAATCAATTAAGGATTTTGAGGGAGTTATCTTGAGCACTAATTTTGAGAGATTTTGAGAAATCTTTTGAACAATCTTGAAAAAGTGCTCAAGAATTTTGTTGGAAAACGAGTTTATGCTTGAAATCTTTTTCGTTTGTTTAGACTCGAACTTTTTGAAAAAGAGTTCGTCATTGAACGTATGAGTCCTTGATTTGAAATATAATCAGAAGTCATCATTTAACGTACGGGTTTCGTACTGATGTATACGAAAGCCATTATGAAGAAACTTTTGAGAAACGACATGTTTTAGAAAAACATTAAAAAGAACTCCCGCTCAAGCATCTGTACATATCCGTATCATTGTTGAATGACATTTCTAGAAACGTACAGAATATTGATTTATACAAGAGACATGTCGTGAGAAGAATATTTTTGGATTTTTTTGATTTTATATTGTTTTTGTATTTTTTGAAAATTTTATATTTTTATATTTTGTTTTTGTTGGTTTTTCAAATTTTGTATTTTGTTTTTCAAAAAATATTTACAGCGAAGCGGTTTTGAAAACATTTTTCAAGAAGATTCTAGAAGACGTTCTAGCTCCTCAGGAGTTAGGCTTCGCATGCCAATTCGTCGAACTAAATAGTCAAACCGTTCTTTTGGAAGGGCTTTAGTAAATAGATCGGCGAGTTGATAATCAGTCTTAACGAAAAATAACTCAACATTACCCTCTTCCACGTGTTCTTTGATGAAATGGTAGCGGACTTTGATATGCTTCGTCTTAGAGTGATGTACGGGATTGCACGAGATGGCTATGGCACTTTTTGAGTCACAATACATAGGTATTCGGTCAAAAGTAAAGCCATAATCTGTGAGCTGTGTCCGCATCCAAAGAACTTGGGCACAACACGCAGATAGAGACACATACTCGGCTTCGGCGGTTGAAAGTGCAGTACAATCCTGTTTCTTTGAAGACCAGCTTACAAGCTTTTCACCTAAAAATTGTGCTCCACCTGATGTACTCTTTGCTGTAACTTGATCACCAGCATGGTCTGCATCACGCTCTTGGAGCTTGTTTTAGACCATAAATTGCTTTCTTAAGCTTGTAGACGTAGTCTGGATGATCTTTGTCGATGAATCCCTCTGGCTGACTCACATACACTTCTTCTTTCTGAGTTCCATTCAAGAAAGTTGTCTTAATGTCCATCTGATAGACTGTGATGTTTTTGTGAGCGGCATAGGCTAAGAAAATCTGGACTGCTTCAAGTCTAGCTACAGGCGCGAATGATTCTTCGAAATCTATCCCTTCTTCTTGTGGATAACCATTAGCCACGAGACGAGCTTTGTTGCGAATTACAGTCATTTCCTCATCCAGTTTGTTCTTCCACAACCACTTGAGATCAAGAACACGTTTATCAAGTGGTCGTTCAACAAGTTCCCAACTATCATGTAACAGGTATTGAAGAAATTCCTCCTGCATCGCTTCAATCCAAGGGTTTTCTGCCATTGCTTCCCGAATGTTCTTTGGTTCTTTGAGGCTGATTGAGCAAACGTAAATGCACAATTCGAGATCGGTGGCAAGTTGTCTCCTTGTTTGAACTGGCTTTGAAGGTTCACCAATAATATGTTCTATTGGATGGTCTTTTGTCCATTGAAACGTAGAAGGGTACCTTTGGTTGAATGAGTGTGTGTTAGATGGTTCTTGTAACCTTGAAGAAGATTCAGCAGAGTCTGATGCAAACGGGTTTTCAAATACTTCTTCTTCTTCTTCTAACGCAACATCGTTTGAATTATTTGTAGGTTCTTCTTGAAAATTTGTGTTTTGGTTTTGCTCAGCAACGTTTGGTAGAACAGTTTCAAGTACTGGAGTTGCTTGAGTAGATGTAGATGATGTTGATGTAGTTGGTGCTTCAGCTTCGATTGTTGTGGATGCATCTTGTGTTGGTGGTGGTTGATGGTTTTGAGCGGGTGCAGCGGAATGTTGTTGAGATGCATTAGTCGAAGTTCCACCATAGTATTCATCAAACATTAACTCAAAGAAATTTTCCAGTTCTTGTTCTGAGGGTTTATCCGTGTTTGCTGACTGAGCTCCTTGAGGTACGAGTCCTGAACTGATGTGTCCAGAAGTCTGCTGGTTTGGTGCGGGTCCTAATCTGTTTTGATTAGAAGCCATCGGATTAAGCGCGGGTTCTAGAGCGTATCTCTCAGAAGCCATTTGTGAAATCTCGTCAAACTTCACATTCATCGTCTCCATTATCCTTTTTGTTCTTCGATTATACACCCTGAATGCCCTTGAGTTTTCTGAATACCCAATGAAGATTCCAATATCACCCTTAGCTTTCAACTTTCCTAGATCTTCTCTGTCGTTCATCGGATAGCACAAAGCGCCAAACACGTGAAGGTAAGAGATGTCAGGTTTACGGTTGTTCACTAGCTCATATGGGGTTTTATTGAATCTCGGATGGACTAGGGATCGGTTTTGAGTAAAACAAGCAGTGGCTACAGCATCAGCCCATAAGAATAGTGGTGCACTAGAAAAAATTAGCATTGTGCGAGCAGCTTCCACAAGAGTTCTATTTCTTCTTTCAACTACCCCATTCTGCTGTGGAGTTCTAACAACTGATGTTTGGTGTGTGATTCCAACATCTTCAAGGTAAGTTCTTAACTCCTGGTTTGTAAATTCTGTGCCATTGTCTGTTCTTATAATCCTTACTGGAGCTTGAAGTAGAACTTGAATACGCTTCAGAAAGGTGATGATGATGCCTGGTGCTTCGTCTTTTGATCTCAAGAACTTTACCCAAGTATATCTTGAATAATCATCAACAATAACGAGAATATACTTCTTCCCATTAATGCTTTCAACTCTCATTGGGCCACATAAATCCATGTGCAACATATGTAACCTTGCTTCTGAACTAGGTACGGTTTTGGGTTTATATGATGCTCTTTTACTTTTTCCTTGTTCGCATGATGGAAATAGGTGTTCCTTGGTGTATTTGAACTTAGGAAGTCCGGTGACGATGTTGTCTTTGGCTAACTTGTTGATGGTGCCGAAATTGAGATGGGATAAACGTCTATGCCACAGCCAGGACTTAGTTTCGGTTTCCCTTGTCATAATACAAATTGGTGATGTAGAAGCCATTTGGTTGATGTCGATAGCATACAAGTTTGTACCACGATTACCAGTTAAGAGATCATCACCAACTAAATTTCTTATAAAAACCGTGTTTCTTCTGAATGCCACTTCTAAATCTGCATCACAAAACTGCCCAACTGAAAACAAGTTGTGTCCCAATCCTTCGACGTAGTAAACTCGAGTGATTAAAAAATTCTCAAACTGAAGATCTCCATAACCCTGAATAGCTGCTACATGATCATTTCCAAATCGTACAGTTCCTATGAATTTCCAGAAAAAATTGATCAGCAGCTTTAAATTCCCGGTCATGTGCTTGGAGCAACCCGAGTCGACGATCCAAAGACATATTTCGATAACCTGCCAAGAACAGAAGAGTTTGTATTTGGAAACCGTGTTGAATTTGGTTCCATGGGGTTAGGAGTAAAAGCAGAATCACACTCATAGATAGTTGCTACTTGTTTAGCTTGAGTTATTTCTAATTTTCCTTCCTTAAGAGTGAACTCTCTACCCGTCGGAATCCACATACAAAACTTAAGATAGTTCCTAGGCATTCGACTAATAGTGGTAGTCCTAAATCGTGCAACTAATCTTTCTATAGATCTGGATCTAGCACTAGGTCTTTTTGGAACATTCTTCTGTTCAGGCGTAACATTCACATTCTTGGAAACACATTCATCATGAACATCATTAATTAAACATTTCTTGCATATTAAACAAACAGAGTCATTACATGCATTAGAACCAATACTTTCGGCATTACATTCAGATGAATCATGTTTCTTATTAAAAAGCGATAAATTCCTAGGGTGTTCTTCTACTTCTTCAGCTTTATTCTTGCTACTACTCTTAGATGCAGGCGAGACTCTATTGTTCCTTGTATTGCTCCTAGGCTTTAGTCTGCTGCTCCTAGAGGTGCTTTCTAATCCTGTAGAAGGTAAGGCACACACATTAGGATTTATATTGTTGTCCTTTTTAGCATCCCTAGATTCTTTAGAATTAGCCTTTATGCACTTGTCATTTGTCTTAGATGTTGAGGCAGACGCACTAGTGGGACTAATCCTAAAAAGGCCAGGTGCTAACACTTTAGGAGTTTCGACAACCGCTTTTCCTTTATCAACAATCTTTACATTTTCACTTTTCTTGGGGAAGGGTGTTGGAGTGACTAGTTTTGTCAAATCCTTTTTCTCATCGACTTTTGGAGCAAACTGTGAAATTGACATTTTAGGTTTTTGAACTGTGTTTGAAACATTTGGTTTCTCCGAAGTCAATGGTTTTGCAAACTTAGTTTCCTCACCCTTTCCTTTTTGACTTTCAAGCTGAGCCCTCAAAAGATCATTTTGCTCTTTCATTTTCTTTAAGTCACGCTCATACGACAATTTGTCATACTTGCATTCTTCCTTTTTCCGATCCAGTTGTTTAAAATATGACACATTTTCTTTTTCAAGCTTTATAAGAGCATTTTCATATTTTGAAACAATTGCGGAGGTCTCAGCTCTTAGTCGTTCATCGTCTTGAACAGAATATGTTTGTAAAATGATGGACATGATGTCAGTGGTCATAACAGCTTCGAAGAGAGAATCATTTAGGTTTTCCAAAACATTCATGTTTTCACGAGCATCATTAGCTTCGGTTACCAGGGATTTGTGGTCCTTGACAAAGTCGGCCGTTTCTTTTAAGAAAACAAGTTCAAAATTTTTTACACTCGCGCTGATGTTATTCAGTGGAATAGTAATTTCGTTTTGAAACACCTTTTTCTGTTCGATGTGAAAACTAGAATGCCAGTTGTTAATATCGATGGAAGTTTTAGATTTAACAATGTTTTGAAGTTCTTGAATTCTCTTTTTAACGTCATCCAGAATTTCTCTAGCCTCACTTGTATTAAAAGTGTTGTTAGAGGAAATTTGTTCCAGTTTTGAAAGAGACTTGGAAACAACTTTCTTTTTAGACAAGAATTTCGCAAATGGTCGTTTTATGGAAAACGCGGGTGGTTCTGTTTGTGGAACAAAAGTGATTCCCGAAAGTTTGTTCAATTTGTTGTAATCAATGGGTTTCAAATCCTTTTGTTTCATTTTATTTATGCTCTCTTCGACATGTTCAATCGTTAGCACAGAATCCCGAACGACGGGAGGATCATGTTTGGTATAATTCACATTACCATTGTACAAAACATTCTGTTCTTGCTGAGCTTTCTTGAGATTACAAGGGGTGTTGTTACCAAGAGCCATTTTATGTTTCGTATGGTAAATCGGATGAATTTGATTTGTAATCATTTTCATTGTTTGACTCGACTGACCCGACTTAACCACTAATTCTTCTAAATGAGCAATCATGTGTTCTGACTCTACGATTTCTTTCAAAAGTTTGTCTTCTTTCTTTGCAAAATCCTTTTTCAACTCATCCATTTCTTTTTCAAGATTGGAATAAGCTGTTTTTTGTTTAGAAAGTTGGTTTTGTAAATCAGAAATTTCCGTGTTTAAAGATTTTATCTTTTTGAAAGAATTAACATCAAGTGTGTCAAACTTGAGTTGCAATTGTTGTTTCTCTGAAACGGAATTTTGATAACCAGTTTCTAATTCAGACAATCTTTTGTTATGGAATTCAAAAGCTTTAACGGTTGATTTGTAACTCTCAAGCTCAGCAGTCAATTTAACATTCGCGGCCTTAACATCGCGATTGACCTTTTGCACATTCTCAATTTCAATACGACAATTATTCAATAATGATTCAAACAAAGCACGTGTTTCCTCATCATTCTCAGCATGCTGTGAAACGAAGCCTCCATTATGATTCACATCTGGAGTTGCGGAAGGAGTATTGCTACTACTTGGCGTGTCCAGGTATGTATCATAAGTGGTTGCTTGCTTCTCAAAATGTTGTTCCTTATGAGGAGACATATCAAATATATCATTATTGTGACATGTGTTGAAGTTAGATACCTCAGATGGTGCATTGGTGTCATAAACAGGAAGTGTGTCAGAATCCGTGTCATACTTAGCTTCCTGAAGATTCGCCATGAATATGCAGTTCACATCGATATCCTCTCTGTCTTCCATGTCATCCATAAGAGCCATAAAGTCATTCTCCTCTGCATTCAACTGAAACCCTGCCTCTGCCTTTTGTGCCAACATCACTGCTTTCTGCAAGTACGCTAGATCTTTCTTGTTTGGCTTAGTAGGACAGTTCCTTGCCATATGACCTACACCCTGGCAGTTGAAACACTTTACCGGATTACCCTGATTCACATTTCCCAAATTCCCAACTACTGGAGCTGCAACATTTCTATTCTGATTACCCATTGCCTGATTACCAACATTCTGACCCCTCTGATTTCCAACAAACTGACCCAACTGATTCCCTGCATTTTGACCATACTGATTCCCTGCATACTGACCTGCATTCTGCATATTCTGATTGCCCATATTAAATCCCGTAGCATATCCTTGCTGATTCCCATAAACTCCAACCATTTGGCCTCCGTTGCCCATATTGAAATTCAGCTGAGCGATCTGCCTGTTGCGAGTATTCGATGAAATCCTTTGGTTGTTGTTTGTTGGTGTAGAATAGCGTCCTTGGAATGCCTTTGACAGAAAAGCAAACGCTTGAGTCAATGCTGCAGCAGCTTCATCATTGTCAGTGAATTCTGGTTCTTGGAATTGTGGGTATGTCTGTTGTGGAATAACTTCTTGTTGTTGTGGGTAGAATTGTTGTTGGTAGACCGGTGTTGGTTGTTGAATGCATGATGGTTGCATGTAGTTGTGAATGGATGATGATGGTTGTTGAGTGTTCACTTGTAATGGTGTTGGTGTATTAGCAATTAGTGCGAGAGGATCATGATTCTTTGCCAATCTTTCTTTCCTAACTTCATTAGCCTCAGCTTGGTTTTGCTTCAGAAAGTCATGGAGTTGATCATAATTCACCTGATGTAAGTCCTTTGTCTGATTAACAATTGTAACATAACGACCCCATTCTTCTGGAAGGTTATTGACGAATTTGATGTTTGTTGCAATTGTTCGAGGTGTCAACTTGTTTCTGATTAACTCATTCATCAACCTGCAAAACCTTGTGTAGTATGACTCAATCTGTTCACCTTTAGTGGATGTGAAGTTCTCCCATTCAGTAAGAAGTTTGTTCTCAACGTCTTGTTGTCCAATCTCTGTTCCATGACAAATCCTTCTAACACGTTCCCACATAGCATGAGCAGTTTCACAACTGTCGACCGCAGCAAAGATCTCCCGAGGTAATCCAAGTTGGATTAGATGCATTGCCATATCATCAGCTTTGATCTGCGCCTTGTCTTCATCAGTGTAATCTTCTTCTGTTTGTAAACGCATGTATGGTTCAGTAGGATTTGTTGAGTTTGGATCACCGGCAACTTGAACTTGTCTTGGCTGAAATGGACCATTCTTAATGGAGTTGAGCATGAGGTTACCATCTGTCTTAGTTTTGATGTAACGAAGCATGCGGCTTGTCCATGGGAGATATCCACCTTTTTCAAGCATAGGAGGTCGGTTTTCCGCACCTGCTGCATGAATATCTTGCTGAGATGCCATTTGATGAAGTGTAGATGGATAAAGTTGATACTTGGATCGTTCCAACGAAATAGGAGTTGAGTTTGGTGAAGGTTATTCTCGAAACTTTGAATTCTCGAAGACAGTGTTCTCGATAATTTACCCAAGTTCTCGATAATTTTTTCAAGTTCTCGATAAATTCACCCAAGTTCTCGATAAGTTACCCAAGTTCTCGAAAAAATTTTCCAAGTTTCTCGATAAATTCAGGTTCTCGAAAAAAGAAGAATTTTCGAAAAATTTGGCAGAGTAATTTTTCGAAAATTTCAGCAAAAGAATTCTCGATAATATTTGCAAAATTTCTCGATAATTTCAGCAAACAATTCTCGATAATTATTTGCAAATCTTCTCGATAAATTGCACTTATCAAAAATTTTCAAAACTTATCTAAATTATACAATTTAGAAAAGTATCCCAAGTCGAAGTGTTTTTTCTAACTTATACAAGGAAGAAAAACACCGAGTAAACCACGGAATTGTATGATGATAACAAGAGTGAGATTCTCGATAACAAGGGTTTGAGTTTCTCGATATTAGGCAACAAAAATCGTTAGACTTAAAGGATTCCAAAATCAAGTTTGTGTTCCAAGATTCTTGTACTTCTATGCATAAAATCACCAAAACTTGAAGAAAGTTCCAAACTTGATGATTTTTTATAAAAAATTTTGAGATCTCGAAAACAAGTACAATACCAAGGTCGAACTTTTAAGCTTTAAATCTTCAAAAAATTGAAACTTTCTTGTTAGAAAAGGTTTATAACACTAGTTTGTAATCAAAAAAGTGTTAAAAGCCAAGAAAAACAAGAAAGGTAAGAATTTTTTGATAAAAAACTCGTGTAAATAGCTTAAAAACACGAAAAACACAAACACCCAACACTCCTAAATAATTGTAAGGCGATTGATACCACTTGTAGGACCATAAATATCACAACTTTATCACACACAATATAAGCACAATAAGAAGGAAAGATGGAAAGATGGTGACTTGATGTATATATATGTGAATCGTATATATGAGAGAGAGAGATGGAAAAGATGAGAGCTTTGATTAGTAAAACACACACAAATACACACACAAGCACACACCTCAAATGAGCCTTTGAGGTGTTTAAATAGTAAGATACATGAGATGCCCTATGGGCTTTCTATGGGCTTGGGCTTGGACTTGGTTACATGGTTGGATAACTAGGCTTATGAAACATAGCATATAACATATTAGCTTGCCAAGTCCAAGGCCCAATGACTAAACTATTACTAATCTTAACAAACGACACAAAGTTACAATATGAGAATGACCATCACTTCATAATACATATTTTTAATGCTAACATGGATATTTATAAAAATAGCTGACTAATTAACACTATCAAATTGTGTAGGAATAGCTGCATTGTTGCTACCAGGTGGCAGGACCGCGCATAGCCGTTTTCTTATACCACTTGAATTATTAGAGAATAGTACATGCAACATAAAACAAAACACACATATGGCGGAACTCATGCAGCAGGTTAAACGTATTATCTGGGATGAAGCTCCAATGACTGAAAAATATGCTTTTGAGGCATTGGACAAGACGCTAAGGGATATTTTAGGATACCATGATCACGACAGCATGGATCGAATATTTGGAGGCGTGACAGTCTTACTTGGAGGTGACTTTAGACAAGTTCTACCAGTTATACCGAAAGGAAGCAGGGTAGACATTGTTCAATCATGCATAAACCAATCTGAATTATGGAAGCATTGTAAGGTATTCAGGCTTACGCGCAGCATGCGTGTAAACGAGTATACTGAAAATGGGGACCTTGATACTCGAAAACGGGATTTCAATAGATGGGTTTTGGCTGTGGGAGATGGTAAGGTGCCAGCCAAATGCAAAGAAGGGGAGGATGATCCAAGTTGGATTGACATCCCTGAAACCTTCTTAAGTAAATCATGGGATTGTCCTATCAAGCAGATTGTCGCAGAGACATACCCTGATTTTACAACGAGGCAAACAGATGATGTGTATCTCAAAGAAAGCGCAATACTAACTCCTCAGAATGATGATGCTGATGCCATCAATGACTACATGTTTAAACAATTATCAGGGGAGTTTGTTACATACAACAGCGCGGACGAGATTTGCAAGGCATCTACAGACAACCTAGAACAGCATGAACACTATCCAATTGAATTTTTAAATTCCTTAAATTTTCCCGGTATGCCCCCACATGCTCTTCACTTAAAAAAGGAATTGCCAATTATGCTATTGCGGAACATCAATCCAAGTAAAGGTTTGTGTAATGGAACAAGGTTGCTCATCACAGATCTAGGACAATTTGTTATTCACGCTAAGGTGCTAACAGGTTCAAATATAGGGGAGGATGTCGTTATACACAGTATTATACTCACATCCACACAATCGAAATGGCCATTTCTCCTAAAACGACGACAATTCCCTGTAAAACCATGCTATGCAATGACAATAAACAAAAGTCAGGGCCAATCACTTAATCACGTTGGCCTTTATTTGCCTACTCCCGTGTTCAGCCATGGCCAGCTTTATGTGGTGCTCTCTAGAGTTACCAGTCCTGACGGTCTTAAAATACTAATGGTTGAAGACAAGGACCCGGAACTTAAGCACTGCACGCGTAACATTGTTTTCAAAGAGACTTTTACCAACCTATCATATCATGTAGATTTAATGTTCAGCCAACAGTTATTTATTATTACTTTGTTATTTGTCGGAAACATCCTTAATTTGCAATATATGATTCCAACTATTAACATGTATGCCTTATTTGTATTCCCACCTTGAGATTTACAAAATAAAATTTGAATGCCAACACTCATTCATAATTCACTACAGTTATTTCATGTTATTTCATTGTTTGTGACAAAAACAACTAAATATTATAACAGTGTTCCAACCCTTAACATATATTCATTATCTCTGTTTCTAATTCATTGATGAATGACTTATGAAATAGCCTAAAAGGATAATTGAACACTTATAAATCAGTATTATCAACAGTCCTCATCAAATAACATATGCTTTTCATTTCCTCAGCAAATACTTTAGACCATGAGAAGTCATACTATAAATACATAATAAATTGGTTTTATGGTTGATTGGCAGTTACATATCCTTTAATAATTTCAGGACATTTCAAAAGTTTGTATAGACCTTTAAAAACAACTTCTATGATCAACCTACACATATCAATATCTTTATTTTCACATAGACATCAACTATCTACATTCTAAACTGATGACATTCAGCAGGGCTATCATATGGCTCTATTTTCATTTGCCCTTACACAGAGCTGCAAAATGCCTTAATGTTAGTTTATCTGTGTTTAAAATACATTGTTGATTGGTTGGAATCCAATGCTGGCCATATCGAAAACTTCTAAGTCTAGACAAGTTGATCAACCATTTTCAGGTTAGCAATCAAATACGCACATTTTACGTCACATACATTCACATTCAACCATGATTTTATATTATATATGTTATGTGCTCTATGTATTATGATTCGTAAATTTATTTTCATTATAGGCCAAGAGTGGTGGTGCACAAACAGATGACAAGATGCAAGAGATAATTACAATGCTGCAAGAAGAAAGAAGACAGATAGAAGAAAACCCAGAATTACCAATTACAAATAACACAAAAAGATTGAGATAAAGGTTTTTTAAAGCTACATTTAGAATTTAAAAAAAAAAAAAAAAAAAAAAAAAAAAAAAAAAAAAAAAAAAAAAAAAAATTGGAACTATCATTAGCAATACCAGCAGTATATGTAAAACCATTGCAGGTTATATATCCGAACAATTGCTCCAGTTATGAAGAGACAGAGTTTGCTTATGGTAGTGACTATGAAGACAAAGAATAGAGGAAAGAATCTTTATACGTAAAACCAATTGTTCAAGTACCCTTTTTAACAAGTATTTCTCCAGAAGTTGTTTATTGAAGTTTCAGATGTTAAATTCTAAGTTTTCAGCTCAATAATGCTTAAACAACCTACTGTATCGTATGTTGTTTACTCAACCTTATTAAATTATACGCCATCTATTGTTACCAGAATACCATTGCCTTTCTTAATTTCTATTTTCAAGTTATAATTATAATGCTGCAGCATTCCCGAAAAACAAACTAATTCAATGCTAACAACAATACAAAGTATACCTTACCCCATAACGACCCATCTCAGAATTCATTCTATATTTTCTCCTAGCAAGCATCGCCAGTCTTAACCAAGTCTAAATCGTCAACAATAAACCAACTTTAGCCCGACCTCCTTTAACTTGCAAGAAAAATAATTACTGATTAAATATAATAATGAAAAATCCCATATTTTTATTAGGGCATATAACGTTCTTAATTGTTAAAAGAGTTACGCTGCCAAAGTACTTGCACACGTTCGATGCCTGATTCAACATCACATCTAATAACATCGCTTAACCAACGCATCAGTAATATCTCTACCAACTCGAAAATTGCGCATTACATAATTCAACTGAAACACCATTATAAGTCATCAAATCCTCTTAAACATTAATCATTTTTTCATTGCATCTAACTTGAAACTCAAACGCATTACATAACATGAGCACATATATATGAGTAACTACTCAGAACGAACTGAAACATCTATTTGACAACTAAGTTGCATAGTAACAGTTATCCAAATCAAAAGTCATCAAATACTCTTTAACATCAATCATTTCCTTATTGCATCTAACACGAAACGCACTATCTATTCAACAATTCAACTGCATAATATAATTTATCCGAATTATACCAATATCATTTCTGAATCAATAAACATAATAAATCAACAAACTTTTAATAAATTGAAATATTAAAACATCCACGCTTTCATTTGACCATATTCAAATCGAATACCTTAAATATTATGATCAATCATCAAATAATCAAATCCTCTAGCGTACATCTCATAAATATTTGATTGGTTATCATTAATTTTGATCAATTTTGCTTTGGATTGATAACCCTAAATATCCCATTGAGATCTGTATGTGTGTGGTGTGAGAGAAAGGTGTATGAGAGAAAAAAGTCAAACATACTATACTTTACCATTTACAATTAAAAGAAAATAATAATAATAATAATAAATAAAATGTTAAAATAAATAAACGTTTATAGTTATAAAACGTTGACTGATCAACGATCAGCTATTCCCATTCATAGTTAAGATTGTTAAAAATTTACAATCCACATTCATTAACATCCAAATCTACCATTGATGAGACCAACTACATACACCAAAACACAAAAGAAAAAGACCCAAAGATACTAATCTTCATCATCAGAAGATTCAGCTTCTTCAATCCTCTCCACCAACTCATCCTTCAACTCCATGCTTCGACGAGAGAGCAGCAGTAACTGGGCCACCAAATCAAGCTTCATGCGATCATATTGTTGGATTTCCATCAAACAATCGTGACCTGTCGCAGCAACAGCATGGAAACGAGGATAGTAGACAGCTGTCTCATCAATGGTCCTCTCCTTTTTCTTTATGACTGCCCTCAGTTGACTACTATCTTCACCAATACGAGCAATGAAGCTTTCCTCTTCGACTTTGTCATGCATTATCAAGAGCTTGAATGCATCAGCAAGTTTCCCGGTTTCGGTGGCTGCCTTCAATTCATTCAAGTTGGGGGTTTCTACCATTTGAGATTAGGGTTAGGAGTTTGGTGGCTGTGAGTTGAGATTAGGGTTAAGATTATATGATTCTTGATTAACGATATGGTTGTATATATAGTGATAACATGTGGCTGTAATTATTAGATCCATTGTATACGTTTTTGTTTAATTGTGAGAGTTTAAAGGTTGCACAAATAAAAAAACGACACTCAAGAGGCATAAGAAGCTTTAATTTGGGTGTTAATGCAGCCTTTGCATCTTCTACCAGGGATATAAATGAAGAATGAGTATTTAAGAAGATGACCAGCAATGTAATATAAACACAAAATTGCAAAATAAACCCTTCATTTATAGATTGTATATAAATGAGCCCCTCCATGCACAATGCGTTACAATTAACTTCAATAACTTACAAAAAATGCATATAACTTATAAAACTTCATTTATTAAAAATTTCATAAACATAAGAACACACAAAAACGTAAAAAATATGTAAACCGACCAAAACATTTAAAACAACTCGACTAATTAAACTCATTCATCTTTTTAGCATTTGATTCTTCCTCAGAAACACCGGCTTTAGCTTGGTTAAACAAATTAACTAACTTTTCAAGCAATACACAATGCTTCTCTTGAGTATTTCGCAAAGCATCAAGAGAATCTAAAGCTACGCCACGAGCACGTAAAGCTTCCATGTTCAAAATCATGATATAAAATGAATTAATATAAATACAAAAATAATGACAACATTTTTAGGCATCTAAATATTAAGTCCACTAAAATAAATACAATGCAACTTCTCTAAAAGGTATATAAACACCGTCATATACGTATACAATCGTCTGCACCGACATTACAAGAAACCACATTTCTAATCAACCAACAGACCATGCATCGCACGGGTTGGGTCAAGTCTCGTATAGATAAAAAAGAGACATTTTTAATGTATTTAAGAGTACCTTGGTGTGTTTGGCGCAAGGCTTTTTAAAGGTTTATAAGGGCTAGAGCTTATAAAATAAGCTAGTTTACGAAATAAGTTTTGTTTGTCATACTAGTTTATGGAAACTTTTATAAGGCATAAGCTTCTATAAGCTTAAGACCATTAAAACGGGCTTATGGGGGCTTATAGTTAGTCAAATTACTTACATACACTTCAACGAACTGATCAGTTTTCTACCGGTGGTTAAAACACCAAACAACGAACACTAGACAACGAACCGATTTGGGATGGGGAACATTTCGTTTGCATTACAACATGACCATGTTACTTACTCATCAATTTAGTAAAGTTACTTTTGTCCATCATGCATCATCATCACTAGTATTTTTTGTGTTTGATATTATCAAAATGTCTAAGAATGTTATACTAAGAATGTTATAACGATAACTCATAACTTGCGTAACTCTAATTTATAGACTAATGGAGTAACATGTAAGGAGTATGTTATGCATTGATATGCAACAAAAACATAATATCATGCCTTTTTATGCTAACTTGAGGTATCACTGTCCGGTTTGACCTGTTGAACCATCAAACCGGTAAAGAGGCCAGTTCGTTGCCATGTTCGGTTTTCAAAACCTTGTTAAGGATTACATCTTGCTTCCTTGAAGCATGAGGTTACTATTTTCGTCAACTACGTGTCTAATAAAATAAAAATTATTTGGCAATCCATGTCCATTGATTGCTTTCAACTTTGAGTTGATGACTGCATTCAAGTTGCATATAGCATACTAATTGCTTATATATACGATTAGATATATAATTCTAATCTGGTTGACAGAAAATTTGCAGGTATGAGCCCATTCTTTTAACGACATGGACCAACAAAGTGAGGGACCAGGAAGAAAATTAATTGCAACCACTTGACACGATTATGGTTCTCGATTGAATGCACAATCAAATTTGGTTTCGTGAACGGGTTCTAATCCAGTAGCGACGTATTATTAAATTAAGGGATAATTACCAAAATAGATCGTTGACTTTTTGATTAGTCACTTTGTAGACTTTCAAATTTCACTTTCCAAAATTAGATCAGAGCAACTTAAAAAATGAGCAACTCAATATAAACGCGACACGTGTCTTTAAAAGATTCTAGATTCTGTACTATACATTCCAAAAAGATTCTAGATTCTGTACTATATTAATAAAATATTCGACACGTGTCGCACATATATGAAGGTTGCTCAGTCGCCAAGTTGCCCTGATCCGCCGGAGGAAAGTGATTTAAAAACATCTATTCAAAGAATGTGCTTTGGGCGACTGATCTATTTTGGTAATTATCCCTTAAATTAATATAAAGATTGGCCAATAAATATTTTCTGGGTATGAAACTTAACATAAACTATATGAGAATATCCGAATATCAAAAATGAAAGTGGTTATAAAAACAAAAGAACCAAAAATCAAATATCCGTTTAATAACCGATACCAAGTATCAACCAATGATTCCAATAGTAAACTGCCTGTACAAATATTCGTGTACTTAGTACAAACGGAATATCGATAGATCTGGAGGATCTATTCAACGTGTGATAAGACACTATGGGCGAGTATCGATAATAAATGATGTATGTAATGGTGAGATACGGGTCGAAATGAGGATACTATTCGAGGGATTAAATGGGTTGGATGACAATGTTGCATGGTCCAATGACCTCCCAGTATTGCATGGTCCAGGATATCCTTAAGTTCGGGATGTCAATATTGCATCCTCATCAATACATCTCCTTTGAAGATTATAGCTTAATATAAGATTATATAAACATTAAACTTTGGAACAATCTTTTATATAATAAAGAATTACATCATTTCAGAGTGATTTTGCAAAGGGAATTGATTTACACACTCTAAAAAATGATTGGCATACTCAAATTTTGAGTGTATTGACATTTATACGTTGTCCAGCCAAGCCAGCCCATAACAAAATGTTAGACCGGTTGACACAACCGAATTGATTGAGGAAAAGGAAAGCCCAGCGACCAAGCACTCCCGCCCCCAAAAGCGAAGACTGAAGAACCGCCAGGTTGTTGAAGACACTTCTGAAGAGGAGGCCGGCGGCCTGTTAGTTTACCACCCTACCCACTAATGGACTATGAGGGGAAGGTGAACGGGAACCGACCGAAAACCCGAACCGCTTGACCCCTTCATACTCGATATAATGTTAACTTTGTTTAAAATTACATGAGTATTAGTATTAGATTTTAGACTTTTATCTATTAAAATTACAAAATTTGGTAAATATGCGAATGTATAATTAAGTTGAGTTGCTGATTTAGATAATACATGAATGTATTTTAATGTGCCAAAAATGTATTTTAGTGCATATATGGGAAATTTTATGGTAGGAATTGTCACACCCCCATTTTACCTGACTTGCAGCGGAATGGAATGCCTGAGGGTGTAACTGTCATAGCATCACAACAAGGATATATTGAACGACCTAAAGTGTCGTTTGGAAAAACACATCGTTTGATCATTAAAACATTCAGAGTTTACAAAACTTAGGTCTCAAAAGATGTTGCCAATTTAGATAAAACAAATTCAACAAGATCAAACGTATCATAAGTGCAGAAAATATAGTAAGACGCGTCGACTCCGCGACTCCATAAAGGTCCAAATGTATGCAACATGAGCTACCTTAATAACCTGAGAAATACATTGCGAAAACGGTCAACATAAAGTTGGTGAATAATCATATGTTTGTAAGTTAAATCGTATGTACATAAGCCACAAGTATAAAGTAAACCGACAAAATGTCAAAAATGCTACATTGGCTGTTAAGCTCATGACCCCGAAGCTAGACTTTGTAATGGCCCCACCAGAGTGTTTACCAGACACTCAAATTGTTAAGACATGAAATGCATTCGTCCCGTTGGAGCAACCCAAACACGAATGGAGGCGTCACCCTCAATAGATCTATCCACTCACTCTCGCTTGGCAATATAATTAACGGTCCATGATAAATAAGGGGACTTAACTTGGTAGTAAGGCAACTTAAGCAATGTATGGAATTTAATACTTTGGCATGTACAAAAATAATTGATGCAATGTATTCTCCCCCGTGGGATTTGAAATCAAATAAGTAATTGAAAACGGGGCTATGAAAACTCACCTTAGCAAAAGCAATATCCGATAGACAAAGTAGTAGTTAGAAATAAGGTCCGGGTACTCTAATCGCGACCTAAATAGTACATATGTCTTAGGTTCGAAAACAAGGTCAAGCATGCAAGTCATACACTATATTATCAGTTGTACATGTTGTTGAAATTTTTATCGTAAAAAAATGTAGGTAATCAGAGTTATCTCGTATTTAAGTCATCCACCATTTTGGAAAACGTAGCTTGTAAATTTCACGACCAAATATTAGTCGTCTTGAAAATATATATTTTGAAAATCTCTAACGTACCTAATAGGTATACGTAATGCTCTACCATTTTTATTTACGTCATTTTAGCCAATTTATACTCTAAAGCGTCCAAAAACTCATTTTAATATTTTCCATCAGCTTTTAAATATAGCACAAAAGCTGTCAACATTTTAGTGTTTTGCCGTAACTTTCCTAGGCCATAACTTTTGCGTCGTAGTTCCGTTTTTCAAGTTCTATATATTCCCGCGAAGGTATTCAAGTATACTTTAGGTTTTTCAAGGTCTCGGCTAGTCTAGATATCATTTAATCTCAGTTTTCCTAGCTAGAAAAATCGGGACAGATTCATTATTTCAGAAAATATAGTTTTCGTCGTCAATCTTGAAAATAGCATATCTTTTTCGTTATAAGTCCGTTTTAACTCGTTCAAGCGGCTATGTTTTCGTTATTAAGTCTATTTTCTATATTTCTAGCCTAATATAGTCACCAAGGTACTGATTTTTCTGTGAAGGGTCGAATAGAACAGATTCATCATAAATACTGTCAAACTATATTTCCTAGTGTTTTATTTATTTTCACCACTTACAACAACTCCAAATCTAGTCCTAGTTCATCCATCAACTTCTCAACTAGTATGTGGTGATCTAAACATAACTTTACAATATTCAAGATCCATGTACAAGATCATCTAAGTAATTAAAACTTCAAATTTACAAACATGTATATATATAAAGTTGTTATTATTTTACTTGTAAAGATTTTTACTAACAATTTTTCTTGTAATAAAATCTTGTTCAAAACATATTTTCTTGCTAAGAGATCAAAGTGGATGTAAAGATTTTCAACATGTACCAAGTGATAACCAAGTATATATACTAGACAAGCATGAAACTCATGAAAAATCATTAAGTATAGGTAGTGTAAAATCACTTACAAAGAGGTTAGTGAGATGAGATTTGTAAAGCACTTGTGTAACCCCAAAGATTAGTGTCAATCCCTTGTTAATCTACCCTAAGTACTCTAGAGAGTCACCAACAAACTCCTTCTTCTTCCTTGCTCCTTATGTGTGTTGATTTGTATATATGAATGGGAGGTGATAGTTTTCTTTCTTGTAAAAAAAATGAGTACTAGGCATGTGTTTATATACCACTAAATGGTCAAATTGTAGTCAAAATTACTTTGGTCTTGGTCTTTGAGGTGTGCCGAGTTTTATGGGAAAAAGGGGGGACAAATTGTTGTCTTAGCCTCCAAAAATTTATTACATGTCTACACATGATCAATATTTTGAAATTTGGTAGATTTTGGAAGTGATTTTCTAACACAATTTAAGGGAGGGGCGGCTCATTTATTAAGTGTGGAAGAAAATGTGTTTTATTTGTGTAAAAAGTATATATATTGAATGTATTGGGTAGTAAAAATATGTATTGGGTATTAGTTTGGTAGTTAACGGAAGTTATACGTAATTAAACGTAAGGTGTAAGGAATTTAACTTGGATATCGGAAAATATTTTTAGGACTTTTGTAATAATTTTGGAAGTATAAAAATACTCTAAAAATAATTGTTGAGAAAGTCGGGTATGTTGAGTGTTACATTTTTGAATAAAAATTTACGTTTGTTGAATTTAAAAACCGTAAGTATTTAGAGAATAGGAATTTGTGTTGTTGTATAAAATTGTGAATTGGGGAAAGAGCAAGGTACCGAAGCGTTGTGGACTACAATTAGTCTAAGTCCTAGAGTACTTAGAATTTAGTTAGAAATTTGCATCGATTCAAGTAAAAGGGCTCACGTAAAATGTTTCAAATTAAGAGTCAAGGATTTAAATTCGAGTTTAGAAAATAGTATTGACCTGGGAAATAGCGGGTTGTGACAGGAATTCTTAGCAGGTGTCTTTGAATGAGTTAATGAAACTTAGGAGGTGTTTGATGTCATTGATAAAACTATTTGTATCAACAAACGGTCTAAAATATGGGTGTCTTTTACCTTGATGATTTAGGCCAATTATAAAGAAAGTTGCACTAAAGTGAAAGGTCGGTAAGGATTCGAACAATTCTAAAAGACTTGCGAATGTACTCTTTATCATTTTTCTATGCATTTATAATTTATTTATACAAGTAATTATAATTTCCTTATATAGTTCGGTCTCAGAGAAAAATTATTTTTATACATTATACAAAAACGTGAGATTAAATTTGAGTTCAACCCATTACATTTTTTTTTTCTCTTTATGTAATAAAGAAGCTGTAGTTTTATTATCAAACATGAGAAGTAAATAGCACAAACTTATAAAAATACAATTTTCCAAACAAAAAGCTACATTAGTAAACATGGTATGATTGTTATTTATAATCAAGGAAATGAATCAATCTTTAAAGGTATCTAAATATGCTACATAATTTAACGAAAATATAAGTAAAAGAAATACCACAACACATCGAAAATTGATCGGATGGGTTTGTAAAACTAAAAACATATATCACTAATATCTCATGCAAGTCAAGTATCACCATGTGATTTTGCTTGAATAATAAAATATAATTTTTAATCAAAAAATATTCTCTTAAAATATTAGATAGATTATAACAAATATACATATGATTTTTTATTTTTAGTCCATCAAGTAAAACCAATTGAAACATTTTAAGTGATTTATTTTTTAATCGATAATAATAAATAATCAAAACGAAATTTTAAAAACCCTGTGCGTGCACAGTTATTATAACTAGTGAACTAATTAAGGATATCCTTAATTGGCAGCAACATGACTGTCACTAACAAATGAAACATTATCAAATTGATTTGATGACAAAAGTATAGCTGATTCAGTGATTCACTAACTGTCATTAGGGTTAAGTTCAAAATATCATACTCTCTACTTAATTGGAGACTGGTCAAGTGGTCAATACTCATATCATGATTATTAACCTTCTCATCACAAGCTAACTAACTAAAATCTGTTACTAGAATGACAAAGGTTATCTACTTTAACAAAGTAATTAACCATGAAGAAGTGGTCACTAATTCTCAGTCATGGCAATCTAGAACCAACGTGTCTAGATAGTTTATGGGTTGTGTTAACCCAACCCTCCCTATGGTGTCACATCAAGGGGGTTTGGTCAAACCGTGCAACCCGTGATGCATATCGTACAACGGGATGATGCATCTAATCTTTGCAAACCCTCCCTATGGGAAGCTGTGGATAACTCAACCCTAGTTTATATATAAAAGTTAAGGTTATAAATGTCATAACACATAATTTTGATTGTGCAAATAAATTATTGGAGTGTGCAAATCACCTCTATACTTTTTTTAGCAAGTTTGGAAGTGACTCAAGTACACCCATATATGAGCCTTTCTAAAAAAAAGGTTGTTAAGTAGCAAATATATTATACAAAACATTTGGACACAAATCATACGCCATGAAATTTCTTTAATCTAAAGCAAACGAGCTTTAGTTGTGGTTTAGATTGCATGCATGCGTGTGTTTTATTTCACACTTTAAGTGATAATTAATCAATCATACTTCTTTCCAAACCACAGTTTCATTAACTTATCACCGAAAAATTTGATCGATAAACGTATAACTAGTTTAGAATATCCTTTAGCAAAATTTGACTTTTAAAATATCACAAAGTGAAATAAAAAAGTGTGTTTGACATACCGAAAGAGGCAGAGCCAAAAATTTTGTCGTGTGGGTTCAAACTAAATTTAGTAACGTTTATATATAATGTCAGTGGGTTAAAAATTGAAAAATACTAAATCATACTAAATTTTAACTAAGACTATAAAAGAAGTTTCTTGCTTAGTGGCGAGTGGGCTGAGAACACTACAACACAACTGGGCTAATGCAACGGTCAAAATCCGTTGCAAATCTGTTGCAAAGGGCTATTTGCAACAGATTTGCAACGAAATTTGACTGTTGCATAAAGGCTCCATGCAAATTTCTTTTGCAACAGATTTGCAACAAGCAAAAATAAATTGCAACCGCCTTGCAACAGAAGAAAAGTTGTTGGAATTTAGGGACTTTTGTGCAAAAAAGAGATTTTGCAACGAAATCATTTTTGCAACGGTATTTAAGAACAAATTTGCAACGAGTTTTGCAACCGTAATTTTGCAATGATTGGCAAGACTAAAATTTGCAACGGAACTTTTTTCTTGCAAACACATTTAAAAAATTGGTTCCTGATTGGCTCCAAACGGTCAACCTATATTGACCAGGTGATGGTCAACAAGGTCAGACTGCTTGAAGTCAATTCTCCGCGGAAATATAGGGTTTCCCCGGGTCGTTATGTCTCGACGAGGTGTGGATGGTATTAAAACGGGTTTGTGATCGGGTAAATTTGGACGGGAAAGGGTATATAAGGGTTTGAATGATTACACTAAGATATGATGAATGAAAATAACTTAGAAACACTATACAAACAGTTACTGATGATCAGATATACTAAAAACGTGAGCTAAGTCTAAAAACGCGTTCGTTTGATTTAAATTTACGTTGACGTACGAAATAAAACGCGAGTTTTGTAAAATAAAATACCTACGGATATGAAAATTACATTTTTATAATCCTAATAATAAAAAAAAAAATTTAGAAAAAGAAAAATAATTTTTACACTATTTAATTAATTACTATTAATTAATTACTAATTTCTAATTACTTATTAATTATTTAAATTAACCTAAATTATAACTATTTATGAAATTACACTAAAAATATGAACAATAAATTTGGAAAAATCTAAAATATTATTAAACTAATTTTCAAATTGAAAATATATTTTTTAGACTTTTTAAATAATTATTATTAATTAAAAACTAATTATTTAATTAATTTAAACTAAAAGTAATTATAAAAAATACTAAATGACAAAAGAAAAATCTGAAAAAATTCCTAAAATTATTTTTAGTTATAATAAACCTAAGAAAAATTTAAAAATTAGAATTGCTTATGAATAAGCAGAAAAATAAGCCAAAGGGCTTAAATAGAAGCTATCACTTTCTTAATTTTTTATCTTTTTCTCAATTTTCTTTTACAAAACTAATATTCTACTGGAAATGAGGGACTTTTGTGAAGGAACTTTTTATGAAGCTTGAAAATAAGCTGTATGCATGCAAATAAGCCAAACAGTGAGCTTTTTAGGCTCAATAAGCTATTGATAAGCTAACAGGACTGAACAAAAGCTTGAACAAACTATAACTAACTTGCTTATACTATAAACAAACTAAACCATGCAATTTAAATCACCAATGAGCTGTGACAACCAAATAAGCTATTTCAAACAAGCTCAGGACTAAACAGGCCAAATGGCTGAGTTGCAGCCCTTGGTGGGACCCACAGGGGTAACCCAGGGTAAAAAATTAAGGTGGAACCTAAAAGTCTACTAGAAAGGCTTTCCAAAAAGCCAGGGATCAGGCCTTGGTGTGTAATATTGAGCAATTGAGGGGCTTGTGAAGTGGCTTGGGCACAACTAACCCAGTGAACTGGTTCAGTGAGGTATTGGAGTTCACAAACCAAAGGTTTACTCCCACAAGCTCACAACTCAGAGATTATAGGGAACCAAGCTTGTGTGATCTTTATTCTACTAAAAATAAAACTGAAATTGACAATTTAACAAGCTTGTACAAGCTCAAGAACAACAAAAGTGTTGATGACAAAACTTAAGTGAATTTTGAAAACAAATGGCAACTAGCAAATGTTAACAAGAGCAAAAGCAAAGTCAAATCTTAACTAATGCAGTCACAACTACCCTAAAAACAACATTAAAGCAACAATCTACAAAGATCAAGCACAATTAACAAGCTCAAGCACCCACTGTTGCACCAGCAGCAACAGTAGCAATGGGGTGACTTGGGAAGCTAATATAAGCTAACTAACAAGCTATTCAAGGGAAATAAGCTACACAATCAAAAAGACAGTCCCACAAGCTTTCTAAACCACTATTGATCAAGTCGTAGGCTTAAGAATTGGGTAAGCTATAGAGCTAGGAAAAATGGGTCAAACCTGGGCTGTTGGGTGCAGGGCATAACAATGGCCTGCAGCCAAGTTTGGGTGAGTGTGGAGCCCAAGAGAAAAATCACAAAAATGTGGAGATGATGGAAACCTAAAGTCTAGCTGAGATATTACAAGCACAAGAAAATTCAGAGCCCAAATCCATCCACAAAAATCATGATAAATCCCTCAAAAAAATGAAATTCTGCACTCATAAGAGGTTTTGACTTTTAAAGATTTTTACCCATTTTGACTTTTGTGAGTTTAGACTGGGTTCCAATGATTGATTTATGTTTGTTATGCCCAAATGAAACTGATACAACTAACTTGCACTATTTCTAAGTTGCTTAACAAGAATTTGTACCCAATTTTCCTAACAGTTAACTGCTTCTTAAATTTAGATGGGATTCTGACGTTTTCACTAACAAAGACCAAGTAAATGGTGAGTTTGGACTATGTAGTACTTAAGAACCAAGAACCAAACAAACTTAGGTGATAATAACAACAACAAGTCTGGATTATACCCTAATCCAAACACCCCTTAGTGGACAAATTTGAACTGAGTTTGATGGTTTTCAAAGAGCTTCACTGATTAAGACCATGCCTTTAACTCCAAAAGTTAGGTTTTCACATTATATGATAATTTAAGCATAAAAAAATATGGATAACATCAACAGATACTTGAGAGTTATTCATGAGCTAGCTTCATAGTGAAATTGGAAAGGTGAGCAACAAATGATTATATTAAACAACCAATCAATCCAACATCATAGAATCACTTACTAACATTAAATAAACATGCAAGAACACTAATAAATAACATACAGCTATTGTACAGTGAATTGTAACAATTGAGAAATTTCCTTACAAATTGCATCCGAGCTAAGAATTAAGAACCATGAACCATCTATCAATCCTTAACACTCCCCATGGAGTTCTAAACCCAAGCATTCCAACTTCTTCTTATCTTTTATATTTTTATTATCTTTTTTTTCAGTATATTTTTTTTTTTTTTTGATGAGAGTGAAACTTGTAATGAAATTGGAATTTTTAAAACTGAAGACTTATATTATTCAAGGGAAAATAGATTACAGCTAGAGATTCAACTAAAATGTGAAGTTACAATAAATTTGACATAATTGAAAATTAAGCTAAAAATCTACTACCATCTTCTCTGCTACATTCCTACTTTTATAGTAACTTGTTGGGGTCTTTGGAGTCCACTTGTGATATCCCAGCAAGAATTCTCAACCACTGGATGAGTAAACCCAATCTTGGCCCTTGAAATGTCTTGGCGCCAAAACCAATTTTGGCATTTTCCTTTGATAATTGAAGCCAGGAGATCAATTTTGGAGGTATGTGTTTGTTTGAGTGTAGGAGGGGGGAGGGGTATTGAGTGTTGCAGAGGGTAAGGCAGGCATAGGGGGTATAATGATGGAGCTTGGCTGGTAGCAGGGATAGGAGGTGAGGTGGAGGAGTCAAAGGAGGGGTGTTTGATTGGGGGGAGTATATATTATTAAAACGGGGTAATAAAAAGGATGGAGGTGGGCTTTGGTGTGTGTGGGCTTGGAGATTAGGTGTGGGCTGGATTTGTGTTGTGTTTGGTTTGGATAATACAAAGGGTAACCATTTGGTTTTGGTATATATAATTCACAAGGACCATTTTGTAATATCTTGAAAGTTTGAGGGCTGGTTTTTTTAAATTCTCAGATGTTTATCACAAGGATCAATATTGCCATTTCCAAAGATACAAGGACCATTGTTGAAATTTTGAATGTCAAGGACCACTTTTGTAATTTTCCAAACTGTAGGGACTAAAGTTGCCATTTTTGAAACTTGACTTTTAAATGACTAATTTTTGACAACTTGTGAATCCCAAGGACCAATTATGATATTCTGCAATGTTTTGAGAATCCCAAGGACCATTTATGTAAATTTCAAAAGTTTAGGGTCCTTTTCTGCCAATATTGAAACCTGAGGGACCAAAAGTGTAATTTTCTCAAACTTTTCACCCAAGGACTTGTTTTGACAATTTCTGAATTCCAAAGAACTTGGGTTGACTTTTCTTTCATTTTAAACCTTCAGGGACTAGTTTTGTCAATTTTTAAAACTTGAGGGACTGAAACTGCCAATTATGCAAACTTTGTTCGTTTTTCATTTGTTTTTAAACATTTTGCATCTAAAACATATAAAACACACTTTTGAGATAATTTCTATATTTTGATGCATTTCTGAGTGTTTTTGGATGTTTTGGCAGTTCAAATACGATAAAAATGATGAGTATTTACACACTCATCAATCCCCCACACTAAACTATTGCTAGTCCCTAGCAATCTTTTGAGAAAAACTTGATGGATTTGAAAATCTCTTTACCAAAAGCCATCACTTCTGGAGTAGCCAGGTGTAAGAACTGTGGCACACCTGATAACCATGTGATTTTGAGCAAATCACCAGCTGTCAACGGATTTGATTAGTCTTTACCAAAAGCCGTTTGCTTCTGGACTAGCCAGCTCTTGATGGAATAGTCAACATCTTGGTGAGCTGATTACCAATTATGGATTTTCCACGGCCTTTACCATAAGCCATAATCTTGTGGGCTAGCCAACTCATTCGCTTTATGGGATATGGCGAGTTGATTTACCATACAATTTTGGGCAAATTGCAAGCCATAAACGGATTTGATATATCTTTACCAAGAGCCGTTTGCTCCTGGATTAGCCAATCCTTTTTGTCGGTTAGACAAGGCGGACTGATAACCACAAAAAATTTTGAGCTTTAGTGAAAAAAAATTTTAAAATTTTTAGGTCAAAAACGGGGGTACTAGATGGTAAAATGTGATAAAATTCGCTAGAATTTTCCCCCCACACTTAGAATTGAATATTGTCCTCAATATTCAAAGTCCCGGCTATTATGCCGACTCTTGGAACGTAAAAGGGCAACATTACAATCTAAGCGTGGAAAACACCATTTTGTTTTTCACTTTTGTAATCATAGCATGGGTGACTCCCCCACACTTAGGGTGAAAACCCTATAAGTATGCTAATGTTTTTGTATACCGAGTCGCTAGCTTGACTCGACCCCGAATTCATTTGTCCTTGGGGAAGCATGATGTGGAAGAAGCAATCTCAATCGGACTTTCATTCAAGATGTTTGGACAAACATTTGAAGCACGTGAAAGTTCCACACCGATGAGATATAATCCCGGCTCAAGATAGTGGTAAATGAAAATGCCGGGATCAAAGATAGTATCTTCATTCCCGAAGGAATGAAGAACAAGAGAGGTCACCCTGTAGGTGAAGAAAAGGAAGAAAACCATGATGAAAATCATGATTTGATCTTCTTCCTCGAGATCAGGCCCATTAGCCTGATTTTGGATTTGAAGGGTTAAGCTCGTAAACATCCCGGGAGGGTGGGTGGGAATTTGCAAATTCTCATGATTGATTGTATCTCCCCCCGGGCTATCATACTCCGGAGGAGTCATGATATGAGTGAGTTCACCGGAGAACTCCTCAAAGGTGAATGAATCATATTCGGGGGGAGAAATTTGAGAATGAGAAGTGGTACTGCCACTAATCTTCTCTCCCATATGATCAAAAGTAAAGGCTTCAAACTCCGGAATAGGACCGTCGAAGAAAATGTCACTATCCTTAATCGGGATAGGAGATGAAATAGGTTTCATATTGAAAGCCTCGATTTTAGAAATGAGGATATTGACATTCTTTAATGTTGCACGAAGTGCTTCATCTTTGATTTCAGTGTCAATCTCATCATTATTCTCTTCTTCTAAGCTAATTAGCTCAGAAGATAATTCTTCCACATGACCGATGTCTCTAGAAGATAAAGAATCAGCATGTGAAGTACTAAGCTCGATGTTGGGATTAGAGTTTAAAAGATTTTCAGTTTCTCCCATATCGGCTTCAAAATCAAGGAGACCATCATCACTTCCCAATGGAAGTTGATTGATGTGAGTAAGTTCATTTGTGAACTCCTCAATAAGAGGGTCAACATCAGAATGAGGCAATGGTGCCTCTTCATACTCAACTTCTCCATAAGATATACAATCATCATTAAAATCGGAGAAAGTCTCAAAATGATCTTTTGGATTTTCAGGGTGATAAGGTAAGTCACACACATGATCAAAAGTCCCCTGTGACTCTCCTGGGATTGGGACAAGGTTCTCAACACTAGACTTTATGAATTCGTCCGATTCCATTTCAGGAACAGTGTCAAGATGCTCGTCCCCCATGCTTGGAGAGTGAGTGTGAACTTTGGGTGTGATATCAACAGACTGAGGGAGTTTAGAAGTACTAGCAGTTATGGAATTTTCAAGTTCCATTTGATCAACGGCTAGTGACTTCGTCACATTATTTTCTCCCTGATTCTCCATGGAAGGAATCACAACGGATGAATCTGATGAATCTTTTTGAATAATAACAATGTTATCTTCATCATCATCACTGTCATCATCGTCATCATAAAGAGCAGCATAGCGAAGATTGGCACGTATTTTAGCCGCTCTTTGCTCAGCAAGTAATTCTTCCATGCTCATTTCGTTTCTAGCATCTCGTTCTTCAGCAAGTAATTCTGCCATTGATTTCTCACGAGAATCTTGAAACGATGTAGTAGCCAACCCCTCCTTAAATTTTTTAAATGCTTCAAGAACCTCATGACAAAGGTCTTGCGGGAATTGAGGAGTTGCTTGGGTCAATTGTTGCTGTGGAGGTTGGTCTTGAAACGAATAGTCGTAATTGTTGCAAGGAAATGGATTCCCTGTTTGACAATCCGAGCTAAAGTGAGGACCTCCACAGTTTTCACAACAGTAAAACTGATGTGGCTGTGAGTCGTATGTGCTAGAGTCATAATTGTTATCAGAAAACTTCTCATAGACAAGCGTGTTGCCCGATTGACAATCAGAACTGTAGTGTGGGCCACCACAGTACTCACAACAGTTAAACTGTTGAGTTTGGTTCGGTGAGTTGTATGGATATTGGTCGTAACCAACATTTTGACTATTATAACAATCAAAACCTTGGTGAGGACCTCCACAATACTCACAAGAAATGTTTGGTGTAGTTTGATATGAAGCATCATTATGATTTGGATAATATGATTCTTGCTCGTATGAATGTGATGGGTAATTGGAAAAATTTGAAGAGTCGTTGAATGAGTTCTGATTAGGATCATAAACAAATGAATTCCTCGAACCACAAAACAAACAACTCCCGTCTCGAATATCGTTACCACATTGTACACATGTACACCAACGACATGGCAAACCAAAAAGTGGCTCACCACAACCAACACAAGGGATAAAATCCGGAGGTGGGACAAGTGGTGTGCTCTTAGAGCTAGGAATTCCCACCACTTCCGTTATGGTCTCGGGTTTTTGTTCTTGATGAATGTGAAGATTAGGTGAGTCGTTCTTTTCAGTCACTGCCCTAAGCTCTATACGTTTGCTTGACAAACTTTTAACCGTAAACCGTGAAAGGTTAGGATCAATTCTTGACGGTTTAGGAGCAATTGTAAGCTTAGGTTTTTGTACAACCATAGGTTGGACGTATTTAGCACTTCCATCGTCAGAGGGAAGTACAGGGTCCTTTGTCACCTCGGTTTCTTGTTCCATTTCCCTCACCGGAGAGGGAGTATGAATCGAAGGTCCATCACAATCACTACGACATCTCGAAATTTTTGACCAGGCCATAAGTTTTTCAATTTTGCTCTGAAAGGCCCATTGTTCAAAGAAATCGTCATCGAGAGATGCCATTAGAATCAATTACGGGACAAGTGGAAGAAGTGAGAATCAAAAGGATAGAGGGTAAAGGGATGAAGAATAAAAAAGGTAGGAGGGTAAACATTTTGTAAGAAAGAAAATCTTTTTGTGTTTTTGTGTTCGTTGAAAACTAATTTTAAAAAGTTTTCGGGAACAGTTTTGTTTTTATGATAAGAAAATATGAACAAAGGATGGTAAATATACAATGAGTGTATATCCAGATTCACTAATCTGTAAAACCGTTTAAAATACGCGCCCAACCTCCCCGGCAGGGGCGCCAAAATTTGATTGGCTCCAAACGGTCAACCTATATTGACCAGGTGATGGTCAACAAGGTCAGACTGCTTGAAGTCAATTCTCCGCGGAAGTATAGGGTTTCCCCGGGTCGTTATATCCCGACGAGGTGTGGATGGTATTAAAACGGGTTTGTGATCGGGTGAATTTGGACGGGAAAGGGTATATAAGGGTTTGAATGATTACACTAAGATATGAGGAATGAAAATAACTTAAAAACACTATACAAACAGTTACTGATTATCAGATATACTAAAAACGTGAGCTAAGTCTAAAAACGCGTTCGTTTGATTTAAATTTACGTTGACGTACGAAATAAAACGCGAGTTTTGTAAAATAAAATACCTACGGATATGAAAATTACATTTTTATAATCCTAATAATAAAAGAAAATTTTTAGAAAAAGAAAAATAATTTTTACACTATTTAATTAATTACTATTAATTAATTACTAATTTCTAATTACTTATTAATTATTTAAATTAACCAAAATTATAACTATTTATGAAATTACACTAGAAATATGAAAAATAAATTTGGAAAAATCTAAAATATTATAAAACTAATTTTCAAATTGAAAATATATTTTTTAGACTTTTTAAATAATTATTATTAATTAAAAACTAATTATTTAATTAATTTAAACTAAAATTAATTATAAAAGATACTAAATGACAAAAGAAAAATCTGAAAAAAATCCTAAAATTATTTTTCGTTATAATAAACCTAAGAAAAATTTAAAAATGAGAATTGCTTATGAATAAGCAGAAAAATAAGCCAAAGGGCTTAAATAGAAGCTATCACTTTCTTAATTTTTTGTCTTTTTCTCAATTTTCTTTTACAAAACTAATATTCTACTGGAAATGAGGGACTTTTGTGAAGGAACTTTTTATGAAGCTTGAAAATAAGCTGTATGCATGCAAATAAGCCAAACAGTGAGCTTTTTAGGCTCAATAAGCTATTGATAAGCTAACAGGACTGAACAAAAGCTTGAACAAACTATAACTAACTTGCTTATACTATAAACAAACTAAACCATGCAATTTAAATCACCAATGAGCTGTGACAACCAAATAAGCTATTTCAAACAAGCTCAGAAATAAACAGGCCAAATGGCTAAGTTGCAGCCCTTGGTGGGGCCCACAGGGGTAACCCAGGGTAAAAAATTAAGGTGGAACCTAAAAGTCTACTAGAAAGGCTTTCCAAAAATCCAGGGATCAGGCCTTGGTGTGTAATATTGAGCAATTGAAGGGCTTGTGAAGTGGCTTGGGCACAACTGACCCAGTGAACTGGTTCAGTGAGGTATTGGAGTTCACAAGCCAAAGGTTTACTCCCACAAGCTCACAACTCAGAGATTATAGGGAACCAAGCTTGTGTGATCTTTATTCTACTAAAAATAAAACTGAAATTGACAATTTAACAAGCTTGTACAAGCTCAAGAACAACAAAAGTGTTGATGACAAAACTTAAGTGAATTTTGAAAACAAATGGCAACTAGCAAATGTTAACAAGAGCAAAAGCAAAGTCAAATCTTAACTAATGCAGTCACAACTACCCTAAAAACAACATTAAAGCAACAATCTACAAAGATCAAGCACAATTAACAAGCTCAAGCACCCACTGTTGCAGCAGCAGCAACAGTAGCAATGGGGTGACTTGGGAAGCTAATATAAGCTAACTAACAAGCTATTCAAGGGAAATAAGCTACAAAATCAAAAAGACAGTCCCACAAGCTTTCTAAACCACTATTTATCAAGTCCTAGGCTTAAGAATTGGGTAAGCTATAGAGCTAGAAAAAATAGGTCAAACCTGGGCTGTTGGGTGCAGGGCATAACAATGGCCTGCAGCCAAGTTTGGGTGAGTGTGGAGCCCAAGAGAAAAATCAAAAAAATGTGGAGATGATGGAAACCTAAAGTCTAGCTGAGATATTACAAGCACAAGAAAATTCAGAGCCCAAATCCATCCACAAAAATCATGATAAATCCCTCAAAAAAATGAAATTCTGCACTCATAAGAGGTTTTGACTTTTAAATATTATTACCCATTTTGACTTTTGTGAGTTTAGACTGGGTTCCAATGATTGATTTATGTTTGTTACGCCCAAATGAAACTGATACAACTAACTTGCACTATTTCTAAGTTGCTTAACAAGAATTTGTACCCAATTTTCCTAACAGTTAACTGCTTCTTAAATTTAGATGGGATTCTGACTTTTTCACTAACAAAGACCAAGTAAATGGTGAGTTTGGACTATGTAGTACTTAAGAACCAAGAACCAAACAAACTTAGGTGATGATAACAACAACAAGTCTGGATTATACCCTAATCCAAACACCCCTTAGTGGACAAATTTGAACTGAGTTTGATGGTTTTCAAAGAGCTTCACTGATTAAGACCATGCCTTTAACTCCAAAAGTTAGGTTTTCACATTATATGATAATTTAAGCATAAAAAAATATGGATAACATCAACAGATACTTGAGAGTTATTCATGAGCTAGCTTCACAGTGAAATTGGAAAGATGAGCAACAAATGATTATATTAAACAACCAATCAATCCAACATCATAGAATCACTTACTAACATTAAATAAACATGCAAGAACACTAATAAATAACATACAGTGATGCGTGGGAATCGCAACAGGCTTTACCTCTCGAGGGATCTCGAGAAGCTTACAACCCCCACCAGGCAGTGTACCTGATCGTTGTAGTATAGTATAGTGACAAGTACCGGGGGATTGATCGTTCAGCTTAGGAATAGTGTCGCTAGGGTTAGAAAGCCTAATTACTAGTTCTAAAGGTGAGGGATGATTATTTTTGTATTTTTATATTTTTATGAAAGCAAGTAAAATCTCGGGGTTTTGAAAGAGTGGGCGGAATTAGTTGCTATTCAACTAACCCAAAACTAAGATGCAATCAAAATAAAATACTAAAAATGAAATTAAACTAATTTATACTAAGGTTGTGAGCAGTAATTGGAGAAATTGTGTTTACTTAGACTTCACTACTCCCTAGATATCTTTTACACGTTAATTACTTGTTATAATTGTATGGATGACGGATTGTATTCCTTAATACCATTCATGGGGTGGCATACATAACTCCCCAATTCTATGAGCTCTTATCTCCTCCTACACCATGACCCAGCACAACTATAGGGATTATAAACAGTGGCTCATGCATTAAATACAACCAATAAAGACCTAGTACGCCTCGGTTCATGTTTCTTAAGACGTTCAAGCATGTTACCATTTGGAGATCTGCCAGTTTTCTTAAGCCTAACATATAAAATCATTCATCCAAGACAAGAATAAACAAGTAATCAACACATAATCAATATCTAGGTTTCATTAGATCTAAGCAAACACAAAAGAGATCTAGCCTAGCATAATGGAATTGAGACAAGAACAAGATATAGACAACCAACACATAGACATATTGATTGAATTAGAAGAACACTTATCTCAATTACAATGCAAGGTATCAAGGGTTTGGAACCCTTGAAAAACCTGTAAAAGTTGCACCAAATTCGTCTTTAGGGTTTCACCAAAACTTCTCTCTTTTAATGAAAAAACTAGAAAACTATATATAGGAAAACAGGGGTGACGGCGTCAAGAGCAATGGTGTGACGCCGTCATCTCGCCGCCAAATACTTCCTCGGACGGCCTTGATCTACTTATGACGGCCTATGTGACGCCGTCATCAACCACGGTATTTTATTCTTGGGATTTTGACGCCGTCAAGAGCAATTCTTGACGCCTTCATGCACTGTTCCCAGCATAGAAATTTGAGACTTTGCCGTTTTCTTCACTTTTATGCTCCAAAAACGTCTGAAATGGCTTCTTTTCCAGAATTCACTCTCCAAGTACCTAAAATCACAAAAGGAACGATTTAGGGCAATATTTGATCAAATAAAGTCGGATTCGGGCTTAAATGACCCCCTAAAAACGGATCATTTTTCGCCTCATCATACAGCTATTGTACAGTGAATTGTAACAATTGAGAAATTTCTTTACAAATTGCATCCGAGCTAAGAATTAAGAATCATGAACCATCTATCAATCCTTAACACTCCCCATGGAGTTCTAAACCCAAGCATTCCAACTTCTTCTTCTCTTTTATATTTTTATTATCTTTTTTTTCTGTATTTTTTTTTTTTTTTTGATGAGAGTGAAACTTGTAATGAAATTGGAATTTTTAAAACTGAAGACTTATATTATTCAAGGGAAAACAGATTACAGCTAGAGATTCAACTAAAATGTGAAGTTACAATAACTTTGACATAATTGAAAATTAAGCTAAAAATCTACTACCATCTTCTCTGCTACATTCCTACTTTTATAGTAACTTGTTGGGGTCTTTGGAGTCCACTTGTGATATCCCAGCAAGTATTCTCAACCACTGGATGAGTAAACCCAATCTTGGCCCTTGAAATGTCTTGGCGCCAAAACCAATTTTGGCATTTTCCTTTGATAATTGAAGCCAGGAGATCAATTTTGGAGGTATGTGTTTGTTTGAGTGTAGGAGGGGGGAGGGGTATTGAGTGTTGCAGAGGGTGAGGCAGGCATAGGGGGTATGATGATGGAGCTTAGCTGGTAGCAGGGATAGGAGGTGAGGTGGAGGAGTCAAAGGAGGGGTGTTTGACTGGGGGGAGTATATATTATTAAAACGGGGTAATAAAAAGGATGGAGGTGGGCTTTGGTGTGTGTGGGCTTGGAGATTAGGTGTGGGCTGGATTTGTGTTGTGTTTGGTTTGGATAATACAAAGGGTAACCATTTGGTTTTGGTATATATAATTCACAAGGACCATTTTGTAATATCTTGAAAGTTTGAGGGCTGGTTTTTTTAAATTCTCAAATGTTTATCACAAGGATCAATATTGCCATTTCCAAAGATACAAGGACCATTGTTGAAATTTTGAATGTCAAGGACCACTTTTGTAATTTTCCAAACTGTAGGGACTAAAGTTGCCATTTTTGAAACTTGACTTTTAAATGACTAATTTTTGACAACTTGTGAATCCCAAGGACCTATTATGATATTCTGCAATGTTTTGAGAATCCCAAGGACCATTTATGTAAATTTCAAAAGTTTAGGGTCCTTTTCTGCCAATATTGAAACCTGAGGGACCAAAAGTGTAATTTTCTCAAATTTTCACCCAAGACTTGTTTTGACAATTTTTGAATTCCAAAGAACTTGGGTTGACTTTTCTTTCATTTTAAACCTTCAGGGACTAGTTTTGTCAATTTTTGAAACTTGAGGGACTGAAACTGCCAATTATGCAAACTTTGTTTGTTTTTCATTTGTTTTTAAACATTTTGCATCTAAAACATATAAAACACACTTTTGAGATAATTTCTGTATTTTGATGCGTTTCTGAGTGTTTTTGGTTGTTTTGGCAGTTCAGATACGATAAAAATGATGAGTATTTACACACTCATCAGTTCCAAACATAAATCGAATAATCTAAAACCAAATATTTCCAAATACATAAATCATACCCAAATAATATTCGTATAAACCCGCTTATGTAGCTCCGCCCTGCATCCTGAGCATGGGTATATGGTCGATTGAAGATCGTAACTGCCCAGTTATAAGAGGTTGGCAGAATAGGTTGAATATGTGAAGATCATATGAAAAAGAAAGAACGAATGGTTGACTAAGAAATTCCAGTTAAGGAAACGTACGTACGCAGACATTGACATCCAATATTCACTAATGTGCATACATGTATAAGTCGGTATACGTACTTTGCATCAGGCTGAAGCAATTATCTTTATACCAAAAAAGGAGAAGCAATGGTCAACTATGGCAAGTTTTTGATACATCTATAGTATGTGTGTATTAGTTGTATATATAGAAGAAGATGTGTGTGAAAAGATGTATCCAATTTGAAAAATAAATAGAACCGTGTGTTTACATACATTGTAGCAATAAAAACAAGCAACTTGTTCGTAGATCTCCTGTATTTGTTCTTGTTAATGGCAAGTAGTGTTTTATCCTATAACACATTTAAAAAAGTCGTGTTGCCTACAAGTGTCATAGGACCTGAATATGTTGCCTTTGACCTTGGAGGTGGAGGTCCTTATGTAACAGTTGCAGACGTTAGGATCCTCAAATGGCAAGGTTCCAACGTTAGGTTTGTTGATTTTGCCAACACTTCACCTAACAGGTTGTGCTACTTTAATTTCATACACACACACCCTGATATGCCCCTGGAGGGGCTTAGCGTGAGGCGTACGAAGCGTGTGTCAGTTGCACCAACTTGGCATAAGGACTTCGTGGTTGGTTAGGACTTTTCATTGTCTCGTTTTAGGATAAGTATGAGTCGTTTATGTGTCGCACTACAAGGATAAGGAGAACAGGCGACGAGCTGTTTCCCGTCGACAATATGTCGACGGCATAAGGCAGAAAACGACAAAAAAACGCTTGACCGAGCCCCACTGCATTGAATTTTTCATAATCGTATTTTCCCGTCGACATGTCGACGGGAACATTTTAACATATTTATTTAGCCTCAATAATTCACCAAAGTTGGGCGCGAAATTTACCCGCTAATATATTCCCGTCGACGTGTCGACGGGAATATATTAATAACGTTTTTTCCCACAATTAACGTGTGATTAAGCATAATCATTATTATGTTTTAAGAGTCCCGTCGACATGTCGACGGGAGTATATTACTAATTATAAATATTTTTAATAAATGGGTAAAATATTGGGCGGGATATTTTCCCGCTTTCTTTTCCCGTCGACATGTCGACGGGAATATATCTTTAAAAATCAGGCTATATATATCCTCACAAATACATTCCCGTCTCCTTTTTTTACCTATATATACATTCTCACAAAATTATTTCTGTCTCATTTTACACATCTCACAAATAATTCAATCGTCAATTCTTACAAGACACACATAACTTGGCGTGGTTGCACAGTTGAAGAGGAGTACTCAAAAATCTTGTCACACGAGCTCCTCTTTAATGAAGTTATGTTAACTTTTGGTCATGCAGTTTATGAGGAATATGGTTCTTTTAAGGATGCTGAACCGTGGATGAGAGACAAGATTATCGAATGGTGTAGGAAAAAGCCGTACTACAAAGAGTACATGGACGAGCTAGATGCTACTGAAGCTCAAGCTGATGCTGAAGCTCAAGTTGTTGCTGTTGGAGGTGACGACGAAGCTGAAAGTACGTTGGAAACAAAACTTGATAATCTGGGAAATAGGGTCACAAATCTTGAAGCTACGTTTGCACATATCAAGGAAATGAGAGCAAGGAAGGGAAAAGATGGTGCGAGTTCGAGTAAAGCGGGAAGTAGCCGCAAAAAAAATAAACTGGTTGTTTCGTTTGATCTGTTGTTTTAGTTGTCGAGTTGTTTAGTTTGAGTTGTTTCGTTTGGTTGTCGAGTTGTTTAGTTTGAGTTGTTTCTTTTGGTTGTCGTGTTGTTTAGTTTGAGTTGTTTCCTTTGGTTGTTGAGTTGTTTAGTTTGGTTGTCGAGTTGTTTAGTTTGAGTCTGTATGAAAATGCATGTGGTTAAGAACTCTTGCTTGTTTTAAATAAACAGTTTGCCTTTGTATTTGATAATTATTGCTCATTCAGTTCTATTATTTGTGCGTACAAATTTAAAATATAAAGGACGTTCAACATCAGTTACCACAACAACAACATTTTATTAAACAACAACAACAACAACATTTTATTAAACATCAATAACATCAACAACAACAGCAAACAACAGCAACAACAACGATAACAGTACTACATATGAAATTTATCCATGGCACCTAAAAGGTCACGGAGTATTGCATCCGACTGACATGCGTGGTCGTGGTTGGGATACGTTGCCATGTCAAGTTTTGCATCCAGCACCCTTAATTTTGTCTCTAGCACCTGTTTTTATGCCTCCAGCACCTGTTTTTGTGCCTTCAGCATGTTTACTCTAAGATTTTTTTCATGACAGTTTGAGCACCTTTTTGGAGCAGATCCAGAACCGCTTGATGTTGAAGCTCCCAGAGAACCGATCATCATTTTGGCGAGTCGTTCCTCCTTCCATAAAAAAAAAATTACATCCATGGTCTTCTGTCCCAGGCTGTTGAGTAAAAACTATTATTTTTAACAACTAACCAAATTATTTATATAATACACGAAAAAATATGTAATTGTTCACCTGCGAGAAAGGACACTCATAGTATAGTTTACCACGGGAGTAAGATTTACACGATTCTCGCAGAATCACGTCTCCTCGTTCACAAGGACAAGGAAAAGCTTCAAATTCTGCCATCTTCTTCACCATGATAACAGTGTATGTTTGTGGTTGTGAGGTTGAGTGGTTGAATCATGATCGGGGTGACCCGATCTACAAGCTGAGGTGATAAAAGGTGGTGGCCAGAAAAAGATTCCGGTGGCCGGAAAATGCTGGTGTCGCCAGAAAACAGAAACTGGTAGAGAGAGATAGAGAGAGAGATATAGTGAGATGAGTATGTGTGTGTGTGTGTGTGTGTGTGTGTGTGTGTGTGTGTGTGTGTGTGTGTGTTTAGATTGTGAGGATAAGGTGTTAGGTAGAAAAAAAGTTGCTAGGTAAAACCATTGCATCTCACGTATAACCATAGCATCTCGACTCGTTCGTTTAACATCTCATGTATAACCATTGCATCTCGACTCGTTCGTTTAACATCTCATGTAAAACCATAGCATCTCGACTCGTTCGTTTAACATCTCATGTATAACCATTGCATCTCGACTCGTTCGTTTAACATCTCATGTATAACCATTGCATCTCGACTCGTTCGTTTAACATCTCATGTATAACCATTGCATCTCGACTCGCTCGTTTAACATCTCATGTATAACCATAGCATCTCGACTCGTTCGTTTAACATCTCATGTATAACCATTGCATCTCGACTCGTTCGTTTAACATCTCATGTATAACCATAGCATCTCGACTCGTTCGTTTAACATCTCATGTATAACCATAGCATCTCGACTCGTTCGTTTAACATCTCATGTATAACCATAGCATCTCGACTCGTTCGTTTAACATCTCATGTATAACCATTGCATCTCGACTCGTTCATTTAACATCTCATGTATAACCATAGCATCTCGACTCGTTCGTTTAACATCTCATGTATAACCATTGCATCTCGACTCGTTCGTTTAACATCTCATGTATAACCATTGCATCTCAACTCCTTATCTCGACTCGTTCGTTTATCATCTCATGTATAACCATTGCATCTCGACTCGTTCGTTTAACATCTCATGTATAACCATTGCATCTCGACTCGTTATCTCGACTCGTTCGTGATCTCGAGGTTATCTAATGGTTGGGATTTAGTATTTTGTGATATTCTAATTATTATTTATTTTATGTTTTAATAAATGATTTTTTTTAATTATAATATAAGTAATTAATTTTAAATATATATATTTTTTTAATTTTATAAAAGTATTTATAATAAATAATTTTTTTCAATTATATAAATTTAGTTTATTAATTTTATAAAACTTATTTTTTAATATTTTATAAAAGTATTTATAATAAATAATTTTTTAATTATATTAAAGTAATTTTATAAAAGTGTTTATAATAAAGTAATTTTATAAAAGTATTTATTATAAATATTTTTTTTAATAAAATTTATTTTCCCGTCGACATGTCGACGGGAATAAAACCGTCAAAAATTTTCGTGAAAATTTAATACGTCCCGCCAAACGCAAACGACAAAATAGCGTAATATTACCGTCGACATGTCGACGGGATCAGTAATAATATAAAAAATTTCCTTTCTAGTCCGACGGGATAAATAAAGTTATAACAAAATAAAGTTATAACAAAACCAGATCTGGTCAAATTATCTGTCATAACTTAGAAAAAAAAAATAAACCATCGATTTTCTTCCCCTTCTCCAGCGATTGTACCACTCCTCCACACCACACCACAGCACTCCACCACCACACCACCTCCACCTCCACCACTCCTCCACCCCAACAACACCACATTATACCACCACCACAGCGCTCCACCACCACATTTACCACCACCACCACACGAGCACCACTGTGCACCACCTTCCCCCCTTATTTGTTTAGTTCTTCCCCAACCCTTCACATGTTTAATTCTTCCCCTTCTCTCCCCCCCCCCCCCCCCCCCTTTCTTTCTTGAAAAATAAACCATCGCAGGTACTGTGTTTTGATTTTTTGATTAATTTTTTATTTTTTGATTTTTGTTATTGTTTTGTATTAATTAGTTTAATTTAAGAGTTAATTTTGTATTAATTTTGTTTTTTTGTTTTGTTTTTTTTAATACAGCTGAGTCCCGAGACCACAGCCCAGAGCCCGAGACCACAGCCGAGAGCCCGAGACCACAGGTAATGTGTCTCTTTTTTTTTTTTTTAATAACTTTTGGTTTCCCGACGAATGTCGACGACAACAGTTTTTTTTAAAACTTTTGAGATATAAATGTGCTCTCTTTTAATGTAGCCGAGCCCGGGACCGCAGCCCGAGACTGCAGCCGGAGGTCACAGCCAGTGCCCGAGACCACAGCCGAGAGCCCGAGACCACAACCAAGAGCCCGAGACCACAGCCGAGATGGTATGTTGTTTTTTTTTCGTATCCATAATATTTTTTACATATCAGTATATATAGTATGTTGGACTTTGGTTAGTATATTAGGTTTTGATATAGTATGTTGGACTTTGGTTAGTATATTAGGTTTTGATATAAAAGGGATTGTTGCGGATTGTGAAATGTGATTAAGTATTAGTTTACGACACAACCAAGGTCGGTTGTGCTCATTGTGTACCCACGGTGCAAATAGCACCTTGGGGGACTTGGTATTGAACTAGCCGTAGGATATTGGGTGGGTTGGCCGAAGGTGCAAATATTAAACTAGTATTTAGTTTAGTTAGTAGTTGTAGATATTGCGTTTGGTTAGTTGTTTGGTTGCGTTTGGTTAAATGTTAGTTGGCGTTTGGTTAGTATATATTGGTTAGTATTTTAAAAATGTGAAGTTAGTATTGGTTAAATATTATGGCTTAGTTGGCGTTTGGTTAGTATATATGGTATACTACTTTTAATATATTGGTTATGTTTTGCGTTAGAATTTTTGCGGATTGATTATGTTTCTGCTTATATAACGGGCTTATGGTTTGTTTGGTTTTCGGCTTATGTTTCACAAGCTTAATTTTTATGGCTTATTTTGAAACTTTTTAACTTAAATAGTTTCAAAATAAGTAAAAAAAAAAAAAAAAAAAGCTTGTGAAACATAAGCCGAAAACCAAATAAGCCATAAGCCCGTAGATATATTGTTTGGTTTTCGGCTTATGTTTCATAATAGTTTAAAAAATAAGTCACAAAAACAAGTTTCAAAATAACAAAATAGTTTTATGAAACATAAACCGAAAACCAAACAATTGTTTATAGTCTAATTGTTTAACTTAAAATATATGCTATTGTTAGACTTTTGTGAATGTTTTAGGATTTTAGTGATTAATTTCGGAAAGTCTCCGTCCGAAGTTAATCATCCTATAGAACAATTCTGATGATTTAGCAGACTCTGATGCAAACAATTCTGATGATGAAGTTGAAGATGCGACTCATGCTGTTTATGATAGTGATGTAGATGTAGCAGATTGTTCTTAAATTGTAACTTGTAAAACGACACTTAGCTTATTTGAATGAAATTGTTATGGATTGTTTAAATGTGTATATTTATTTTAAATGTGTATGTATTTGAATGTGTGCATGCTTATGTTAATTTGTTCCTAAATTTCTATATGTTAATTCAACTTGTACTTTTACAGATGGCAGCAGTAGCGCGAGGTCACAGTGGTGACGGTGCCGATGACCCACCACCACCTTATCGTTCGATTACTAGCGGTCACCGTAGTGGTAAGAAAATTAAACTTGATAATTTGAATTTTGTTACTTGTTATTTTTTAACGTTTTCACTCACTTCAATTGTAGGTTCGTAACAAAAACCTCGACGAGGAGGTAGAGCGAGACAAGCTGGCGTCAGGGGTGGAGGTCGGGATGGCGGCAGGGCACAGGTCCGTGAAGCCAACAAAAACAAAGACCTCAGGAAAGCTGTGACTGCCTCGGGCCCGCAATCGATCGAGTTCGAGTGGCGTGATCAGAAGACATTTAATCATGTTGGGCCCAACCGCGCATGGTTCAGTAACTATGTTGGCGAGCTGGTTAGGTCCTTGCCGTTGCACTATCCCTCCTGGCACAACCTTGACGAAGCGACTCGACAGGGCTTCATGAACCGACTCGGGGTCAGTTATTTTATTTTCCTTTTAATTATATCTTTATATTTAATTCTTTGAATGTGTACATTTATTTAAATTTGTTTAATTGTGTATATTTGTTTAAATTTGTTTGCAGGAATTCTTCGACTTGCAGACCCACATGCGCTCACCCGATTGGAAAACCATTTCGGCGGGCCTCAATGCGTACATTGCTAAGGTCTACTCCGACAACAAGGGCACGATGAAGAGGGTTTACTTCGACGGGGAGGGTGGGCCTGAAAAAGTGGATGAGATACGAAGAAACCCTCCTCCGAACGTCGAGCCATCTGTGTGGGGGGAGCATATCAAGTTTTACATGAATGAGAAGAACCTGAAGCGTGCTGCTGTGAACAAGGAGAACCGAAAGAAGTTGAAGGTGTACAGCCGCCACGGTTCCAAGTCATTGGCCGCTATTCGCCACGACTACGTAAGACACGTTTTATTTTTACACAAGTGTTTTATTTTTATAAAATTATTTAATTATAATTATATAAAAGTAATTAATTTTGATTTTATAAAAGTATTTAAGTTTAATTAAAATAAATATGGTGTTTGATTTGCCATTTTTAATTTGTTTCATCTTATATATATGCATGTGTATATACAGTTTCAGAACAGCAAGGACAAACAATACTCGTCACTCATCCAGTCGTTTTACGACACACACTGCGATAATGATGGTATGTGGGTGCAGGATGAGGCTCGTGTTCAATATGTAAGTATCTTTTATTTATTTATTTTTAATTTATTATTTATTTAATTATTTATTTCCCCAAACACGCACTTTAATGATTCATTGAAACATAATCTTGTAATTAACCCGATATGTATATATATATATATATATATATATATATATATATATATATATATATATATATATATATATATATATATATACACTTACATATATATATAAATTTTCTCAATTTTTTTCTCAATTAAATAGGAAGAGATGGTCCGGCTGCGAGATCTGGGAGCGAATACGCCGGAAGGGGTGGCATACACGGAGGAGCAGATACTTGCGATGGTTTTGAAGGGCAAGCAGTGGGGCCACATCGCCGGACGGGGTAGGGTCGTACCCGGGCTCTCCAGGCCACCGTTACCATACACCCCGCCTCCACCTCCAGGTATGTACAGTTTGATAATATATTAATTATAGATTACTCGATCATGACTCAAATTAAGTATTGCAATAGATGTTTTTTAATTTTGATTGTTTCATTTTCAGAATACGCTGAGATGGAGAAAAAGCTTGTTGAGGCCGAGAAGAAGATTGCTGAGGCCGAGGAGAATCGCCGTCGAGAAGCTGAAGAGTGTAAGGCCATGAAGGCGCAGCTTGATTTGGTCACAGGTTTTATGTCCTCCAACCCGCGATGGAACGAGTATGTTAGTCAGGCGGGTTCTCAGCACGTGGATGGCTCAGGCAGTGGCGTTGGAGGTAGTGGCGTTAGAGGTAGTGGCTCAGCTGGAGGGAGCGGGAGTCGCAGAGGCGATGAGGATGGTTCTGGCGATGATGAGGGTCCTACTGATGATCACGAGTGATTTTGGATGTAGAGGTACAAACTTGGGTATTTTGTGTTGTACTTATGCTTGAAACAATATTTTGGCGACCCATATGTTAGTATTGTATAGTTTAACCTTTTGGGGACTTGAACGTCGCGGATATTAAAACATTTGTGGATATGGCAGCTAGGTTTAGATATTACCACACCCCGTTTTGTAGACTTTATATGTTTTTATGCATTTTGAGGGTGTTTAGCGATATTTTGCAAGTGTTATAGCCGATGGCGAGTTATACGTTTAGGACATGTTGATATTGAGTGGTTATAGGTGCTATTACAGTTACAGGTTTTGGTAGATTTTTTCCGGAAAATCCGGAAAAAATCTAGAAATTTGCAATATTTGCAGCCTGCTGTTAGCAGGATGTTAATAATGATACCGTCGACATGTCGACGGCATCATTAAAACATAATTATTGGATATTTAATGATACCGTTGACATGTCGACGGCATAATATGCCGTTGAATATTATGCCGTTGACATGTCGACATTAAAACAGTGTTTTTAATATTATGGATATCAAATGCATCATTAAAACAGTGTTTTTAATATTATTGGATATTATTGGATATCAAATGCATCATTAAAACAGTGTTTTTAATATTATGCCGTTGACATGTCGACGGCATAATATTAAAAACAATATTTTTGTTTTAATGATACCGTCGACATGTCGACAGTATTATATAAAACATAATTATAATCAACTAATTAATACGTTAATTAGTTATATGTTCCCGTCGACATGTCGACGGGAAGAATTTGACGGACACCAAATTCCTTTGACTGGAAAACGATGTGGGACCCACAGTGTCGACGGTGATTGTCGACGGGAACACTGTTCCCGACGAAGTACAGCCGTCTATATGTTCCCGTCAACATGTCGACGGGAAGGTATTATTCCGTCGACATGTCGACGGAAAGGGCTTAAAAAAGTCGCCGGGGAAAGCCTCGTTTGTACTAGTGTTGGGTTTTGTTTAGGATAAGTGTGTCTCGTTTTAGGATAAGTATCAGTCGTTTTTATAGGATATGTGTTAGAGTCCAAGTTGGAGATTATCTCCTAACTAGTATTTAAGTTATTAGTTCGTGAATGAAAGTAATCAGATTTTAGTGTCAAATTTATGTTCTTCTTCTTCTTTGCTTAAGGAGCCCGCACCTGCTATAGAGGTGTTACTATCGATTCAAGTAGGTTGTATCATTAGTGCTTTCATTGCTCATTGTCATCATGGTCCTGGATGAACAGACGGTTCGTTTGTGGCTTAAAGACCATCAGGACGCAGCTCAACGTTTGGCTGAACAACAGAACACAACCTTTCAAGAACAATTCAACGCCTTGCGGGCTGAATTACAAACAGCCACCAATTTGCTACAAGCCAGACATGGGGTGGGGTTGATCCGGGATCACTGCTTCCACGCTCTATGTGCTTGGACGTGCCCAAATTTTCGGGAGATGATTCTGAACGCCGTTTATTCTCTATTAATGAATATTTTTCCTTGCTCAACACTCTAGCTGATCAACGTTTACGGATCGTGGGGTTTAATCTCGAAGGGGCTGCTGCGGAGTGGTTTCGATGGATGACGAAGAACGGGTTAATTACCGATTGGGCCAGGTTTGAGGATAGCGTTAAGAATCGGTTTGGTCCTTTAAAATACGAGGATCCGCAAGGAGCTTTATCTAAGTTGCTACAAACTGAACGGTTGCAGAATATCAAGGTGAGTTTGAAATACTCATGAACAGGGCCACGAACATACCTGAGTCCTTACTTATCTCTTTCTATATATCTGGACTTAAGTTGTCATTGTAACGGAAGTTGTTGGTGTTAAAACCAACAACCCTTGGCGATGCATTTGCTTTGGCTCGTGTCACTGAGGCGCGTTTAGAGGATCAAGATACGTTGTCTGTGGCACCAAAAATTGGGAATACTAGCGGTAGTTCCCAATACCCACGTACTACACCAAGTGTAAAAGTGTCAAAACTCCTGTACTTTCAAATCTCCCTAAGGCTACTGTAAACCCTAATGGGTAACCACTTGCTATCAAATGGATTTCCCCCGCCGAACAGTAAGAACGTCTGAGCAAAGGGTTGTGTTTCGATTGTGATAATCGGTGGACGCGGGAGCATAAGTGCCCGGGTAAGTTTCTCTTGCTCATGACAGATAATGATTAGGAACCAAGTGAGGAAGTGGCCGCGGATGAAGATGAGGCGGTAAAGAGCGGTGATATCTCTATTCTTAACTCGTTGGTGGGTCATGGCAGCCCGCGTTCCCTTCAATTATGGGGAAAATTGGTAATACGATGGTGCATGTACTCATTGATAATGGAAGCACACACAACTTTGTCAAGTTCCCTCTATAGTCCTATAATTATTGTCCACTATTGACTTTTGAAGTCTTTATCTTTCAATTTTGACGTTAAATATTTTTATTTGTGTTATATAATACTTGATGAAAATTATGACAATGGAAATACATTTAATACCTAATCCATTCATATATTTCACATCAAGTATTATATAACACAAGTAAAAATATTTAACGTCAAAACTGAAAGATAAAGACTTTAATTAAAAGTCAACAGTTGACAATAATTATGAGACGAAGAGAGTAATAATTTAGCTTATGAATAGTAAAACATTGTTAACAAATGTATATATCCATGATGATATTGATAAGGGTAGTGATATGTACAAATACACTTTTACTTCAAACATATAAATTTACACATAAATTTAGTGGGACTACTAGGATCATACAACTTAAAATTTATGTGTATGAATTACATATCACTAACCTAATGATAATGATATGATAATTATCGTTTTGGTTCCATTTAGCATCATGCTTTGAACTTGTTTTAACCCTCAAAAAGCTAAATGTGAACCGAAATTTAAAGAAAAGATGCTATGCCATTAAATACAAAGCTAGAGTCTTCTATTGACATTATTCAAAGATATGATATGAGTACAAGGATCCTTTGACGGACTAGAGTACAGAAGCATAAATACGAATCTGATACTTCTTACAAGTATGAATTGTGGGTTGAATCTTGATTAAAATGCTCCCAACTAGTAGTGATTTGACATCAAAAACGGTTTGAAGGTCATCAGAATTCCAATTCCCTCGATTACATTCAATATGAAAAATATCATATGTTCTCCTGTGAGAAATAAACAAATTTATAAATCTTAGAAAATGTGTCTCCTGTGAGAAATAAACAAATTTATAAATCTTAGAAAATGTGTCTCCTGTGAGAAATAAACAAATTTATAAATCTTAGAAAATGTGTCTCCTGTGAGAAATAAACAAATTTAATTATAAATCTTAGAAAATGTGTCTTTTAAATTATGCAACATTCTCATTGCAAAGTTGTAAAGAAGCTTTGATTATTCATCGACTTTTGAATAACCATAAAGTGACCTTACCGGCTGGCAAAAGAGATCACTCAATGTATCAAATTGAATAATGACTCATAAAAGAAGATTAAATGAAGAATATCTGGCTTGCTTTTAATATGTATGTGTTTCTTTGCATGCATGCAAAAAAGTTTAAGTACGTCCTTAGCTTGACTTTGGGAGGATAGACGAAAGTATTTCTAGGATTTACAATATAGGACACTAAGCATTCAATGTGAAGAATTCGTTTAATCAATTGAAAAAAAGAAGAAATGTACTGAGGATAATGGTACCTGGAAGAATTGCTGCATTTAGTCTCTTTTGGGACCAGGATAAACTACAAAATGGAAGGACAGAAATGAGATTACAATGATGTGAATCACGTCTTATTTATTTAAAGATGTTGAACCGTAAACTGAAACAATTGGTATACACAAATGAATACTCACAGTGCTCCGCCACATGCGGGGCCAATTGCTTTGCAAATTGACTGCAATGTCATCGATATACCATTGCCTGCACCTCTTTGATGTTGATCCTGAAATTGATATATGTGTGTACAGATTATTACTATTTATTAATATTCCTAAACAACTTAAAAAATATAGAAAGGTAAACAGATCGTTAAGCGACTAATCTCACCACGGCTGAATTTTGCAGCATTAATGTCCCAGTTAGAATGGACACCTAGAAAATATGAGAAACAGAATTATAGTGGAGATAATATTACGACCGGTCGCAAAAACGATAATGATCATTTGAACACTTGGATATTAGTTTTGTAAATCATTTACTTTTTGATAAAACAAAAATTTATTGTTTCAAATATTAGATATGTGCTCATACAGCCATGTCTCTAATCTCATAAAGAGCATGTATTGATTACAGTCGGCAGAAATCGGCTAATATAACATGTGTAGGTCAAGTGAAATAGCAACACAAAATGGTTTGCCGTTGACCAGCGAGGCAGCGAACACTTCTTTTAGGCTAATTTCTAAATATCATATATTTGATTAATAAAAACCATTTTTAATTATTGTGATCACATTTTCTTTAATAGAAAAAAATAATAATTATTAAAAAAAAAAAAAAAAAAAAAAGCAGCTTAGAAGCTCGCACAAACTTGATTCTCTTTGCTAACTTTTATACCATATGATCCATTTACTTTTAACATTTTTTTTTTTCTAGTTTTACAAACTTTAACCAATTTACATAAATGCAGTAAAATTACCATACTTGTTACCTTAAACAAAAAAAGAGCACCTTTCCACAAGTAATTTGATATGTATTCTTCTAAATCAAGTAATAATATACATGATAATATAGCATTTAGTCCCTGAAAACTCACCGACAAAACATTCTTCACGATCGATGCAACATTTAATGTAAAGGCGAGCATGAAGCCTGATAACAGTGCTATGTACGGATAACTTGCGAGTATAGATATAGACAAAACCTACACAAGAGATAGTTGCGTTAACCCGAGTATAATGGACTTATCTAATACTTGGTTCCTCCTCTTTAGTTGGTTATTTTGATTTAGGTTGTCAAATAAACTACTAATTGTCAAAATTGAATTGAAGATATTGTTCTTTCATGCAAAAGTCTACAACTACACTATAAAGTACAATAATTATCATATGCAATTAAGAATATATGCTAATATAGTAGAAGAATAAGACAATTGCAATTTGTTATTTAAAAGTTTAATATCAAAGCAAAAGGAAGACAATTATTAGAGACGGGAGGAAATGGTAGAATTGCTTACTCCGCAGATACGTGCTACAACGATGGGACCAAATATCTTCACCATGAATGGATAAAATGAGGTCTGGAAAAGGAGAAGGCCAATCCCTGCACAAAGACTTATGTGATCAGCATCAAACTTTGTTTGAGGATGTGGACGCCAATCCAACAAATTTCAAAAGGTGAAATTGATTGATCGTTGATATATTTATCAGAACAAGTAAAAAGAAAAAGAAAATGAAATAATGGATCAAGTAAACACTATAATTTATAAGAGAATATTCCCCCGACCCAAAATCGTTAAAATGTTGACAATTTAGTTACTGACTTCAAAACGTATCATCTGGCTTTTCATTGTAAACCAGTTAGCATTCTTTCATATTTAAGAAAAAGATATATTTTGTCCAACTTTTAAGAGTTGATACTACGTTCTCACCTGTAATAGAAAGGACAGTGCCAACATCCCCGGTAGAATAACTGAGGCCTCCCAAACTCCTAGGGCTCACAGCCCACAATGAGAAAATCTGTGATTCATAAAAGCAAATAATATGTTCAAATTACGATGGATGTTTGGAAGATCCTATGTGAATGTATTTTAGAATCATAGTTTAAAAAGCATGACAAAATGTATGAATATTAGGCCTCCTAAATTTGCATTGAGTTTTGGCTTGTGGAGTGCTTTACTTCCAAACAGTCTATAAGACTTTTCTTTGAAAAATAATTAACCATCATTCTTGCACAAATAACACTAAATCTTAAAGGCCGAGCATCCTTGAACAAATTAATTATATGCACTTGTTGGTGAATAACTAATCTTCCAACAGAGTAACGGCTATTTATTTTTCATTTCTTTTTGCATTCTTGTGAAAGGTTGATATGTTGCAACTAAAATTGAAGCACATTGATTTCTTCAAAGAGTGGGTTTAAGAATAAATGACGCATGCTGTGTAATCTGTAGTAATTTTCACAAGTTACCTCTGAGTAAGCCATGTCATGGAGCGAAAAAACACAATAGACAATAATGGAAGACATTAAAGGCCAGTTCTTGAAGAGGCTTATTAAATTGGAGTCTTTTTCATTATCCGTATTTTTCTCAACATCAGGGATACACGGAGTAGATTCCAACTCATCTTTCTTATGGAAGTGCAACGTTTCCTGCAGTTTGAAAATTAGTTAAATAAGATTTATTTAATGAACTTGAATTTAAGATCCTAAAAACAAAGGGAGAGTTCTATCTATCTACCTACCTTTTTTTTTAAAGGTCAAAGACCCGGTAAATATATTGAGAGTTTTGGTGAACTGTGTATAAAAATCACATTCCATGGATACAGAAAATCGTATTGGTTCATAGAGTTTCTAACCAGAAAAAATAAGCAAAAGCACAGAGATGATGTTTGGTTTTTCAAATCTGATTTGACAGCTAGGTGGGTAAGACGACCAGCCATTGTGTCAGCTGATCGACATACAAAACTGTTGGTGTTTTCACAGGAAAAACATATTAGTTAGTTGGCAGTTGAAAACAATCGCTAACTATATCAATATGCACTAATTTCAGACAGAACCATTAATGAAAATGTTAAGTGCATGAGAAACTGTACCGGAAGCCAAAATGCAGCAATGGTCACAAAAAGTGCGAAAATGGAGATAACAAGGCAAGGCAATAAGTATGGAAATCTGCATAGCAAGTCACAGTTGGTACATAACATCAACATCCATAATGACTACAATAAGATAAGTAAATTAACAAACAGTAACATTACCTCCCAAATAAAGAATCTGAAGATACTAAGCCTGGAAACTTCTCTGCGGGCTTAATTTAAAATAAAACAGAAAATGTTACACTAAAAATGAATATGCACGAATCTTCCATTTAAGATCATCACTTTCTCTTCTTTGGTGATGCTGGGATTGGTACAAGTATATTGAGCATATAAGACCGTGCCCAATGAAACTAAACTTATGGTCTTCCAGAAATTAAGGCACCCTTTGTTGTTATCCACCCTAATCGAACTTGACCATTTTTCTTAGCAATGATCCTATTCGTGAAACTAATCCCCTATAAGCTAGTGATTTGTATGTAAACAATAATCAATAAGACATCAACCAAATTAATCCCCTTAAACCATGTAGTCATGTACACCCACAAACAATACAAATTTATAACTTATAATAGTTTGCTTGTGTATAATGTATATGTAGATTATTGGGTATTACGCACATCTACAAAATCTTAAATTGATTTATAATATCTATTCTAATCAAGATACATGTGGAGATAAAAACCTGTGCAAGGAAACCACCCAAAGCCGGGCCAATGACGAGTCCTATGCCCCATGACGTACTAATCTGAAATAGATCACAAATTGATTAATTAAAAAAAAAAAAAAAAAAAAGACCGAAAAACGGCCAATTACTTACACCCGACAATCCTAAGGCTTGATGTTCCTCACGGAAAAGTTCACATGCATATGCCTGTTTACAGCAGAAAGAATGAAAAACCGCTGAATAAAAAACACTAGACCCATCTTATAACTATTGAACTACTAAGCAAGGTTAAATAATGAATACCTTTATCGGTGCCAGTAGCCCGTTTAAAAAGCCAAGAAGAAACCTTGTAGTTAGAGCCATCCAATAATTTACGCTAAAACCAAAAAGTGTGTTGAAGATAACCCTGAAGAAGGCAACATTAACATTTTAGGAGAAGATAAGTTTTACGAAGTGATAGCCAAATATTCTGTCATAGATTTACTAACACCGTTGAAGTGCCCAACAGAATAATTGGTTTTCGACCATATCGATCAGCCACTATTCCCCAAAAGATGGATGTGAATGCCCTTCCAACAAAATATGCAGATCCTTCATATGATAAAGGAACACATGGTTATAGAATTTCATTAGAGGCATTACATATGCAAAAAAATTAATTGCTTACCGACAAAGCCAGAATAGTAACTAATATCCTCCTCTTTTTCTGCAATGTTAAAATCCCTCACCTACAATAGAAATCAAGATAATAAAAATACTAAAACTGCAACAAAAAAATATTGAAATCAATAAGCGACAGAAGTGAACACACTTACCATGAAATAAAGAAACGGAAACAGTGACGATATCGGCAATGCTGAAATGTAATAGGGAAAGAGATGTAGATATCAACATCGAGATACATATATTATGATCTAACATAAACAAGCTGATGGACGTATTTGTAGTTTCTATAACTACATGTTTATAAGGTTCTTGATCGGATTATACACAACATATGGATCCTTGATTTAATGATAGCTTCTGACGTGAAGTTCTTAACTTTTACAATTGGGTTTTGGTCATTAATAGCAATGAACTTTTTCAAATGTATAGATTTTTAAATGAACTTTTCTAAGAGTTGTGTAAATGTAAAGAACTTTGATAAAATGTTCTAATCTGCAGCTTTTGATGACATGTCATACCTGAAAGTTTGACATGTGGCACCATTTATAACGTGACGCGTCATCAAAATGTGCAGATTGGAACACCATATGAAAGTTCGTTATATTTACACAACATTTTCAGAGTTCACGTACCAAAACGAGACAATGAAGAAAGTTCGTTGTTATTTTATGACCCAAACCCTTTATAATTTGTGTTTGACTTAGCACCAGATTCTCCGTTTTTCAAAACCTTTACCAACTAAAGTTTCACACATCTTGATAGACTTTGGAAAAGAAACAAAGACCACTAGTACTTTTAAGGTAGAGGCCACTGCCCGTGGGTTTACTAATTGACACCAGATTGGATCTGGGTTGATTTTAGCCCAGATGTAATGCCTCATGCCTATGTTGGCCGGAATGACAATGTCAATTTTGACAATGCTTCCACACTCCCTCCGATCCTACGTGGTCCTCCTAAGCAACTTTTCAACAGGTTAGAAAATGTGACTGTTTACCAAAGACCTTTATACGAAGGTGATTTGGTTCGAACTCGATGAGCACTAGGAAGAGGGCCATGTGCTTGTACTCTACTGGGATGGTGAGGCCAAGCTTTTTTACTTTACATTTGTTTGGTCTAATCACTTGTTGTTTTCTATTTGTAATAATGATTTTTCTTTTTCTTTTAGGATTTCGATATGGTCAATCTCATCCTGAAGCAAAATGAAGCTTTGCTGACTTTAACCACTGAACATGAGACTCAGTCTGAGCCCGTGGATGCATAGACGGAACTTGGGTGAATTTATTGGGAGGGCCGAGTGCTATATCAGTTAATTTGGGAGAGCCAAAGATTTATTTCCTTTAAGCAAATATAAGTAAAATCTAAAAGTTTTGGTAGGGTCGTGGCCCTCCCCGGTCTCCAATAAGGTCCGTCCATGCGTGGATGTAGAAGGGGGAGTTGTAGGGATGAGCAATCCCGACCGACACCCGACTCCCGTCCCGATCCCGGCACCCGACTCCCTTTCCGATACCGATCCGACTGTAATCTGGTCGGGAGTCGGTTTGCATTTTCCTGGTAATCGGGATTCGAGACGGGTCGGGAGTCGGGATGGTCCCGAGAAAACACGGCCAAAATCACGATTCGGGACCGTTATTGGGATTCGGGATGAGTCGGGACCATTATCGGGTCGGGAGTCGGTTTGGGTTTTTTCTGTTGTCGGTATCGGGATTATTCGGGACGGGTCGGGATTCGTCCCGATGCTCACCCCTACGGAGTTGGGTATAACGTCCCTTTGAGAACTGAGAATGTTGAAGGGGTTGTTGGTTCCTATCCTTAGGAGGTTGTTGCTCCAGTTGAGCTGGAGAGTGAGGAGGAAGCTACGTCTGAAACTCCAATTGCTCGGGTAGAGGAGGGTGTTATCCTGTCAAAATTGAGACGAAGAACATAAGTGCGGTTGTTTTGGTCTCCATGAAGATCTATTCTAAGTCTTGCCAGGGTGAGCATGGTCGCCTTGGTAAGAAACTTAGACGTATTACCGAACATCCAGGAGCAAGCAGCTCGGCTGCTCTGGATAAAGCTGATGCTGATGGGCACATCCAAAAGGAATTGACGGATGTGGGTGAAAGTTATCTTTTGTCAGTGGTATGTCTTTTGCCTTATTATTATTATGTCCTTTGTTGTTGTTGTTTTTTTTTTTTTTTTTTTTGAAGTGTCCTGATTTGTTATTGACTTTCATGTAGTGAAGCTAATAGTGAAAGGAATGGGCCTTTGTTATTGACTTTCATGACCCTTACACGCAACCCTTGTCTCAACGGGTTTATCTTGGGTCTATTGCTCCTTCTGCCCATGGGCTTCCGGTAGACCTCAGCCATTACATGTTAGCCGAGAGATCCTGGATCGGGTAGTGACGGACCTTACTGTGAGTATGACAACTTGCTTCAAAGAGCTGAACAGAATAATTCAGGTATCAAGGAGGTTGACAAATTGAAGACAACCCTAGAACATGTTGATAAGTTGTCTTCTCAGTTCAAGAAAGAGCCGGAAGCTAGGCTTCTTTGGTCGTTGAGCTCAAGAAGGCCGTGGAAGAGAAGGAAATCGTCCTGAAAGGCAGCCATCGTGGAAGAGGAGGAAACTGTTACTCTCCAAGCACAGGCTCAGGAGGATGAGCTGAATGGGTTGTTGACTATTGAAAAGGACGAGAGCACAAGGCTTAAAACTGAATTGGATGAAGCGTTAAAGAGATTGAGAAAAAAGAGTTGGTGAATTTTCTGCCCACCTTCATGAGAAGGCGTATTGATGTGTTACCCCGACTCAATAACACATTCTTATCACGAAGTCCTTACCCAACGTGAGAAACCGAACATTCAATCATCACCTCATTTCACTATTAGAAGTTAAATAGGCCCAAGCCCGTTTGTAGGTTTAGGGTAGGGTTTTATATGTAGTCACCATTATAAATTGTGGATTAATAAGACATAACACCTTACGGGGTTTACATTATCTAATATGGTATCAGAGCGGGTGATCCTCAGACCTAGGTGGCTAAGTTGAGCCGCCACTTTTATGGCACCCTGTCAAACACCCTGTCAAACTCTAGCCACCGTTATTTATCCCTTTTCACAATAAAATAAATAAATAAAATTGTCTGCTTTTATTTTTTGTTTTATTGCTTCTGTTTTTGCTGTTGTCGGATATCTTCATCAACAAATATGATATTTGCTTTCGCTACTGCATTTATTTGTTTTACTGCTAGTTGAAGAATTGCTTCCGCTTGCTGCCGGAATTCTTTATCAACAAATTATGTTTTTATTGCTTTAATGTTTATTTAGTTTTCTCATACAATCCGAGCTTTAGCGATTTCGCCGCTTGAATTACGGGGAAGTATTAGAAGATAAATAAGCTCAAGTCCGTTTGTAGGTTTTGGGCTTTTTGGGTTTCATATGTAATCACAATTATAAATTGTAGATCAATAAGACATAACACTTCACGGGGTTTACATTATCTAGCATTCACACCATTAATTTACTCAAATCCATGCTTTACGTACCATACACAAACACAAATGTAGTATAAATTAATCACTTATTCAGCCTTCTTGCACCCACTTGTTGGATGTGTCCCCATTCTTATCACGTTGTTACTATTGGTAAGATATTCACTTTATTTGTGACTTTGTGTTTCGCCTTCTTCATAGCTAGTCCCAACTAAATTTGTTACCTTATTATCTAATTATCCTATCATTGTATCCAAACTTTCCATATGTCAAAATGAATAACAACGTTGTGATAGAACCCTTGCACAAAATATTCTATCTTAGTGACACGTTTAATTGTAATCCATGAAAGGTTTCCTGTTTTTATAGCTAGTATGCGTTTTATAAAATGTGAAAAGTTAAGGGTACTATGATAATTAACTAATTTCAATTGGATTTTTGGAATGGCAAATGATATGTACACGGACCAAAAGGATATGCACACAGAATTTTTTTATATGTAGACCATTATGCCTTTTTAGAACTTTTAATCCCTCATTTATTTACCCTAAAGTGCTTAGCTCTCATCGTCGCTTTCATTATTGCCGCCACTTCTTTACTTCCTTCACCAATAATCTGAACCTTGGCTTTTTTTTAATCAATCAGGTATATAGGCTATTAATTAATGTTTTTATCAATACATTTTTTTCTTCATAAGTATGGCCTAGTTATATATACACACGTATAGTTATATATATACACATATAGTACTGCATGAAATTGCCTTATGATCTGACCTTTTTGACATAGCACCTCAATTGTATAATAGTATTCTTCTTAATGTTCGAGTGTTTGATAAAAAGTAGAGTAAATTACATGGTTCGTCTCCGTGGTTTATGCAAAATCCTTAATTGAGTCCTTATCTTTTCAATTGCACCTTATCGATCCTTATAATGAAACTAGTGCACACCGTCCATCCTTATACCCAAATCCAGTTAAGTCTCTCCGTTATCTCACCCAACCCTAAGGGTATTTCCGTCTTTCCATGTTTATCACTTAATAATTAAATGAAAGAATATTATCTTTTTAGTAAAAATAAATTAAAAATAACAAATTCTCATCTTTGATGAATGTACCGTAGCAATCCTCAAACAATACAATTAGAGCTGGCAAATTGGGTACCTGTTAGGACCTGTTAAGACCTGTTAAGGGAAAAAATGTACTATGCAATTTTTTTATTTTTTTAAATAATTGTTTTTAGTATTCTAGGGTTCAATATTTAACTTTTTTGACACATAAAACGTATATCTGTCATACTCAAACCACCAAAACCAAGTGTTAAACGAGTCGTTTTCATGTTTGAAACTTATGTTATTCGCGCGCTGAAAACCTGTTAAGACCTGTTAAGACACGATTTACTAAAAAGATAATATTCTTTCATTTAATTATTAAGTGATAAACATGGAAAGACGGAGATACCCTTGGGTTTGGGTAAGACAATGGAGACACTTAACTGGATTTGGGTATAAGGGTGGACGGTGTGCACTAGTTTCATTATAAGGATCGATTATGTGTAATTAAAAAGATAAGGACTCAATTAGGGATTTTGCCTAAACCACAGGGACGAACCATGTAATTTACTCTAAAAAGTATGTAATTTGTTAGCGTAATATGTGTGGTTTTTAATGAGTAGAATACTACATTGATATATGCGATTACAATCCTTGACCTATATATTATAGAAATACCAGTGAAGTATCATGAACCTTTTTAGCCTTTGGACGTCATTCATGGACCAAGTTTATCGTGTTGGCATGGATATTCTAAGCTACATACATGAGAAGAATATGAATGATACATGTTTCGTGCTATAGCCTACATGTGTTACAGCTTTAGAACATGATAAGCAGTATGTGAAAGCAAAAAATGGTAAGAAGTGCTACTACTATACTTTTATATATGTATATGGTTTTAAATATAACTTTAACTAACATGTTTTTATTATAGGTAAAATGACTTCCTGTACCGGACATTTCATGGCAACCATGGGTCTTCCATGTGCTCATAAGATATATGAAAGGGAATGTACTTTCGTTGGAATCTTTACAGCTAATTAACTTCTTAGAAAAAGCAAATATTTATTTTTGTTTAAGTCAAATAAAAATGACATGTAAATTTTGTGTTCACATGCACAAATAACTAAAACTGAAAGTATTTTGATTACATATTTATGCTATTTCTCGAAAGTACTGTTAGTATATTATACAGTACCATTTTAGTATTAAAGACGATGGTTGTGATTTCGTTATTACTACGTATTAGTTTAATATTTATTGTTTCCTGGGACACGGCATTGGCATTATGAATTATTGTTTGCATTAAATATTTTATGGCATTATGAATTATTGTTTGCATTAAATATTTTATTTAATCGGATAAAACTCAAAATGGACAAATGCATGTTTGATTTACGAGGGTTCAATTTAAAAATGAGTCTTCTCATTAATTGATAAAATTCAACACTGAACGTAATTAGATCAACGCTGTATAGGAAGAAAATAAGCTATACAAGTTTAGTCAAATTACAAAATAAGAATAGCACGTGTTTATTAACAAAGATACTATACAGTATTATTGTCTTACAGTTGTCACTACAATGTGAGTGGGTGACAACTTATTATATTATATTACATAGTCGCAATCAGTCATGATTTTGGTTACCCGACAATTGTTCCGTTAGGATTTGTAGACCAACTTTTTCTTTCATCCATGCATTGTATGTATTCATCGGTTTGATTATCTGGTTATTCGGTTCGGTAATCTTTTTTCATGGTATAATCGATAACCGAATCGAACAAAATTCAAATTGATTAAACCGAACCGAATAACTGAAAACTGAACCCTCATAACTGAAAACCTAACCGAATTACATAATTTTAATTATTTATTTATATATTTTTATAGATTTTTAGCAAAAAAAAATTTTCAAGTTTAAAGATGTTATATGTATAGTATGAATTATGAAAGAGTTTTAATATATATATATATATATATATATATATATATATATATATATATATATATATATATATATAGGGGGCTTTATTTTCAGAACCCTATTAAGTGCGGGAACTGCGAGAACTCCAATTTTGCATTAGAAAACATGCATATTCATATAAAACATGTATGTTTTCTAATGCATAATTGGAGTTCTCGCAGTTCCCGCATTTAATAAGGTTCTAAAAATAAAACCATTTTGCATTGATCTATTGCACTTAACAGGTTTTTATATAGACATGTATTATGTGTATGTAAGAAAACATACATGTTTTATATGAACATGCATGTTTTCTAATGCAAAATTTGAGTTCTCGCAGTTCTCGCACTTAACAGGGTTCTGAAAATAAAGATACACTATATATATATATATATATATATATATATATATATATATATATATATATATATATATATATATATATATATATTTGACCGGTTAGGGATCGGTTAAAACCGGTTTTGGGTAAACCGGTTCCAAAAACCGGTTTTCTTTTCTTTTTTTTTTTTTTTTTTTTCTTCTTTGATTTTTTTTGGGTATGCACTTATAGTAGAAGTTTGACACCGAGGATGATAAAGGAGGCTAGTTACAGAACCGTACAAAGGAATGTGAAATCTAAAAGAAAAGTTAACGGTGTGGTAAGTGTTTTAATATTTTCTTCGGGTGTTTTTCATAGAAAACGTCTTTCATTAAGAAATAATTTTCCGGCATATGGTTAGAACTTTTGAGAGGTGAGAATAGCTAGATAAAAGAATGCATATATATTCCCAATATAAACACTACTCCGTATTACTTTTGTACTTGAGTTTTTTATATATTTTTTTAATCGAATGTTTTTACTTTATAGACATATTCTGTGGGAAAGGAAAAAGTTTATAAAAATTAGAAAGCTGTTGAAAAAGTTTACTTTATAGACGTGTCATGTAATTTGAAAGCAAGTAAGCTAGTACTGGGCCTGCAAAAGTTGTCAAAATGGAACAAAATACTAAAAAGCTGTTGAAAAGAGACCGCAAAAGTTGTCAAAATGGGAAAAAATAATAATCCTTTCATTTTTTTCAAGAAATTTTTCATAAAAAATGAAAAAACTAAAAAAGCGTTTAGTTCTACTTTTGTTCAACAATTTTCGAAAAAAATGAAATTCTCATTTTTTAAATTTTAACTAAGAAATTAAAAAGCCTATTCGATCATTCTCACTTTTTTTCTTTCTCATTTTTTTCTCAACTCCAAAAAAAACGCATACACCATTCTACCCCTAATCTCTCATGTCATCCTCCACCGCCGACCGTCGCCCGCTGCCACCGTCGCAATTTGATGTAATTTTCTTATCATTTTTAAAAAAGAAAAATATAACTCAAATAAACGCGTTTTCAAAATTTTCAACTCTTCTCTAGAGAAAAAAAACTCATCCTCTTCTCAAAGAACTTAGAGATGAAAAAATTAAGAAATTTTTCACCAACTAAACAGCTCATAAGTTTTTTTACTTTTCCCGCAAAAGTAGGTTGATGAGGCTTTTCCTTGGTTCCCGTGTTTAGATATCATTTTCTTACACCGCATAGCACTTGTTTATTAACAAAGATATCATTTTCTTACAGTTGTCGCTGCATGTGGATAGGTGGTACCCAACAATTGTTTTGTTAAATTTCTACATCAACTTTTTCTTTCATCCATACACAGTAAACGTAAATTAAATGATATATGTTCCTATCGGTGATAATAAGTGAAGAAATGAAGAACGAAGAGTATGAGTGATATATATATTGGATTCTGAATAGTATGGTATTATGGTTTGGAGGATTAATTATAAATAAAAATTCAGAGATAATAGCAATGCTTTAAAATAATGTAACTTGAGTAATTTGTTTTTCATATCTATTTAATTATCTTTTAGCTATTCTTTTAGTTCCCTCATTATATCTCACTTTAGTGGTTCATAAGTTCATGACACCTTTTCTTATTTTTGCGTTCCTTCAAGTGTTTATAACCTTCAAGTGTCCATAAGTTCAAGTGACCTCTGAGTTTAGAAATAAGAAATTGAAAACAAGTATAAAAAAGGAACAAACCAAAGTCGAAAACGAAAAAGAGAAATGGGTTCTTTATGATGAATACCAAGTGAATTAAAAAAAAAAAAAAAAAAAAAAAAAAAAAAAAAAAATACAAATGATAGGAAAGGTTTGGAATTTGTATTGTTATGTTTTCTCTATAATTTATAAAATGGCAAAAATAAACTAAACTCAGCGTTTAAAAACAATTTATACTTGTTATCAGATACATACTTGATCTTGTAAAAACCTACCCTGGTAAAAGAAACCTATAATTTTTATTATTTTTTCTAGAGTTAATATCATTTTTCGTCCCTGTGGTTTGCCGTTTCAATCACGTTTAGTCCATGCCGTTAAATTTCTTCAGATTTGGTTCCCGTGGTTTACAAACCCATGGGGTTTAGTCCCTTGACCGTTAAATATATGCAAAAAGACAAAAACACCCTTAGTTATATATATATATATATATATATATATATATATATATATGCAAACCACAGGGACCAATCATGATTAAAAAAAATTTTAATAAAAAAATTCTAAAAAAATTTTCAAAAAAAAAATTTAATAAAAATTTTTCTAAAAAAATTCGAAAACATTCTAAAAAAAAATTTTTTGACGAAAATTTTTTATTCCAAAAAATTCGAAAAAATTTCGAAAAAAAAAAAATTCTACTAAAATTTTTTCTTAAAAAATTCGAAAAAATTTCTAAAAAAAAAAAAAAATTGGCGAAAATTTTTTTTCCAAAAAAAATAATTTGAAAAAAAAAATTCTAATAAAAATTTTTCTTAAAAATTCTAAAAAAATTTTCTTAAAAAATTTTCAAATTTTTAATAAAAAAAATTCTAAAAAAAATTTAATAAAAAATTTTCTTAAATTTTTTTTTAAAAACATTCTAATTTTTTTTTTTTTTAAATTACACTAGAAAAATGAAAATAATATTTGGAAAAATCTAAAATAACTTAAAACTAATTTTAAAATTAAATTTGTAAATATTTATTATTAATTAAAAACTAATTATTAATTAATAAAAACTAAATTAAAATATGAAAAGTATTAAATGAAAAGAGAAAAATCTGGAAAAATTACTAAAAATATTACAAGATACCAGGAACCTAAGAAAAATATAAAAATGAAAATTGCTTTTACAAAAAGCTGAGAATAAGCTAAATAGCTTAAATAGAAGATATCACTTCTATTATTTTGGTCTTTTTTGGATTTTTCTTTTTCAAATATGTATATATACTATTTATAAGCAACTTTAATAAAGGAAGTTTGGCTGAGTATCAAGAATAAGCAAATGGTGAGCTTATGAACAAAACAGAATAGGCCAATGGCTTATTAGGATTTGGAATTGCTTGAATATGGTACATTATTGAGCCACAACCCAAAATTAACCAACAACTAACAATAATATGAAGAAATAAGCACAAAAGATTCAAATAAGCACTCACAATAAGCCAGGAAGGGCAAATAAGCACTTGGCTTATTGACAGACTAAAATAGGCTAAATGGGCAACTTGCAGGCCTGTGTGGGTTCCACACAATGGTCCAGGGATCCAATTTTAAGCCTGAACTTTGAAGATAAGCTATAGGGCTTTCAAATAAGCCAAGAGTCAAGACCTAACTTCCACAAATAAGCCAGATAAGCACTTATGAAAATGAGACAAAACCTGAGGTCTCAGAACTCTTTGGTGAAATGAACAACTTAAAAGCACTGATTACTAGGTCTAAATAAGCTCACAAATACAAAATAAGCCCTGATTCAACAACTTGGCTTATTGGGGTTTCCAAAAAGCCAAAAAGCTAAGGGTGGGTCCCACTAATGAACAATTTATGGACTTATGAAATTGTTGGTCTTATACTGATGACTCAGTATATCTGAGTGAAATAAGCAATCTTTAAAGACAAAATTAGCTATGCTACTCAATACTGAGATCCAATTTTATTCCAAATCTAAAAAGTACTACTGAAGAGCTTTTCAAAAAGCTAAAAAGCAAGACCTATCATTTTGATTTGCACCCTGGAGGGGGGTTTGAACTTTGACCAAAAACACAAAGGTGCCCTGGTGCAAAGTGAGACTTGACCCTGCAGGCCTTTTCACAAGCTTGAATAAGCACTTAGAAAAAATCCCAAAAATAAGCCAACTATGGATTTTCGAAGATTAAGTGGAGGACTTTAATATCTGAAAAGCTCAAGGTCTGAAATTTACTACAAAATTCTTGAAAATTCATTGAACTTTTGGTTTTCTGCAAGCACTAAGAAATTTGACTTTTTGATTTTTGCTTTTAGTTGACTAAAGTGAACTTTGATCTTGATTTTTGCTTAAAAAATTTTCAAATTTTTAATAAAAAAAAATCTAAAAAAAAATTTTAATAAAATTTTTTCTTAAAAAATTCGAAAAACATTCTAAAAAATTTTTATTAATTTTTTTTTAGAATTTTTAATAAAAATTTTAATAATTTTTTTTTATTAAAAGAAATTAATTAATTTTTTTTCGAATTTATCAAGAATTTTGTAATATTTTTCGAATTTTTCAATAATTTTTTTGAATTTTTTTAATTAAAAATTTTTTTTTGAATTTAAAAAAAAAAATTATTAAAATTTTTTTTTAGAATTTTTTTCCAATTCAGAGGGCAAGATTAGCACTTCAACAAATATGCAGCCCTTTTTTTCAAATTTTTTTTGTCAAATGACAAAAATACCCTTCAGAGGGACCAAACCCGTATGGGTTTGTAAACCACGGGGACCAAATCTGAAGAAATTTAACGGCAGAGACTAAACGTGATTGAAACGGCAAACCACAGGGACGAAAAATGACATTAACTCTTTTTTCTAACTTTAATGCTATAGAAATACTGAAAAACAATAATGAACTTACCAACACATAAGACCACGGCCCACATAAAAATGAGTTCCTTGAGAGGGAAACCAGGCTGCATTCGTTTATCACGATCTACTTTGCAACCTGGGCAGTTTTCATGGTATACTTGCTCCAAAAGCTCCTCTTTTAGTTCACTCTTACTTGTCATTTTCGATTCCAAACTCAAGAACAAGTATCACCTTTTCTTATTGAAAAAATATCACTGCCAAATACTTATGGATGGTTGGATGAAAGATTGATTTAAACACTTGGAGTTTTTCTCCTCCTCCAGGAACTAAATAGCCAGTGGAGAACTAAATAGCCAGTGGAGAAGAATTTGAGTGTGGCAAGTACAGTGAATAGGAAAGCTACAAAACTGAGTCAATGATCTACTCCCTGCGTGTCCCACGTGTACATTATGTGTGGCTTGACCATGGTAGGTATGCTAGTGATAATTCCGCATAGCAAATTGCATTTCGAAGTATTATAGCGGTTAGATGAATACCGTGAAAAGCGACAGTGTACGCGACAAATAATTGTACTTGCGAATTATTTGATGTGACACTTGATGTAACTTTTATGAGTTTAATTTACAGTTATTGTCAAAAAAAAATAAAAAATAAAAATAAAAATAAAAATGTTAAAAGTTCAAGAATTAAATAATATTTAAACTATTAATTTAGTGATAGATAATTAATAATTAGTGATTAACTTGTAAAGCTTGCCATTAAAATTTTGTGTTTTTGTAAAGGGTATTATATATTTTACGCATTACTCACATTTAAGAATTTTAAGTTTAAGAAAAATTATGCATGCATGCATTATAATTGTGTGTTTGGTATGTAATTGGGTTTACACTCTCTTCTCGAGAAGTGAAGTGGAAGTGAAGGTGAAGGTGGGAAATGGTATTAGGCTGCCCCGTAATAAGGGTTAATCCCTCTCATTTTCTTTACCACGTCAGCTTTCTTTCTTTGCGATCTTCAGGCGATTGGGTGCCCCAGTAAGGGCGACCTTCATCATTTTTTTTTTTATTTTTTTTTAATAGATATATGTATGTAAACAAATAGGTGTAATTGACTCACCAATTTCATGTTATATATGTATGATACTAGGAAGCATGGCTTCAAATATATGTATGTAAACAAATAGGTGCAAGTGACACCAAATTTGGCTCAAGATATATGTATGTAAACAAGCAGGGCTTCAAATATCTGTAAGTTTGGTATTATGCAAATTTCATGTTATATATGTATGATACTAGGAAGCCATAAGTTGTGCTACATACATCTCACGATCAAGGTTTTTTTTTTTTTTTTTTTTTTTTTTTTTTTTTTTTTTTTTCTCTTCTCTCTCTCTCTCTTTTTAATTGCCTCACATGTGAAACAAAGAAAGAAAGAAGCCAAAGTATTCGATCGCTCCCACGACCATCGTCCCAAAAAAAATGCACTCGATTGATTCCTCACAGTAAGGACGATCGATCTCGATCGATTGGATCGATCGAGTCCCCTGACATTTATTTTGAGACGGAAGGAGTACTTCCTATTTTTTTTTTAAAGACAACTTAGTCAATATACATTGACACATATTCATTCCTTTCACTTTCACTCCAAAATTGGAGTAAAAATATTAAAGGCAAAAAGTCAAGTACCACATTTTCTTCACTTTTATAGCACTTTCTTTGCTTTCTTAAAAATAAAATAAAATAAAAGAAATAAACAAACTCAAAAACACCACAAAAATTTGATTTGTCTCCATTTCTTTCTAATTCTTCTCAAAAATAAACTTGAGAACAGTGTTAGAATATGATTTAAGATTTGAATTTGGTATAGGATTTATAAAAAAATGTGAAAGAAAAATTAATATTTTTTTATGAAGTATTAAATTATTTTTACACAAATTTAAGAGAGAGATAAACACATTATTTTTTGGTCCCATTTAAAGTAGCCTAAAACCACAGTTTTTGTGAGTTTGAGTTTTGAGAGTGTCAACCCAAATATTTGCTGCATAAAACAACCAAACACCTATTTAATCTATCTATTCAAATCAAATCCCAATGAAAACAGGCCAAACACTTATTTAAGAGTGTGTTTGGTTTATAAATGTGTTTAGATTTGAATTTTGATTAGGACTAAATTTACATACATCCAAACCAACATCCTAACCAAAATAGTTCTCAAGCAAATCAATACCACATCCTCACCCTTCATTTGAAATCAATGGCTAAGATTTACCCAACAAACTAAAAACCATAATATTCAAAACTACCTACAATATAAAACCCAAAAAACACACATACATACATTTATACAAATTTATTACAACCTGTCCTCACTTCTCACTCTAAACCGAAAATGTTTGTTGCCACCACAGTCACCAGTGTCGCCATTGCCACCATCTTTGCCATCACCCATGGTTTGAATGATGTTTCCGGTTGATGGTTTGAGCTACCTAGGAGGCTTTGGTGTGTGGCTGTTTTGGTTTAGGAACTAAGGAGGTTTTAGGTATGATTAGTAGCTTTTTTTAACCTTGGTTTCGTTTTTCTTAAAAAACAGTTTTATGATCTTTAAGCAATCAATTTAGTTTAGATCTATTTAAACTACTGGCGACGGTGAATCGAATCATGTTGGCTTGTGGTGTATGATTATGTTATTTTGAGTTTAGTGCTGTTAGATCTAGAAAAAGTTTCGGCTTTTGTTTTGTTAGATCTAAAGTTTTTCTTTTTTATTCTTGGTTTCAACCGAACATGGCCAGATCTGGTTTGGGGGCAGTGATGGTTAACGTTGTGGTGATGGAAACTATGTGTAACCAAGCTTTTTTCATTGGTTAAAAATGTTGGTTGCGGTTGGTGTTATCAAGAGACACGGTGGTGTTCTTATTTAAAGTGTTTTGTGTTGTTTTTATAAGTTTAATGGTTTTAGTCAATTTTGATGGACCTAAGGTGTTTTGTTGATGGATCTGTTTGTTGGTGCTTTTGACATTTTAGTGGGTTAAGTGGTTTTTTTTTGTTGGTTTAAAAGAATGGAATGTTGGGATCATACTTTTGTATTTTAGTCAAGTCACGGTCATTACATTTTGTAATAGGTTGCTTAGTTATTTATATCATTATGTCTTATGTTACTAGGCTTAAGTTATAATGTCTAATGGGCCATAAAGCCCACGTTCTAGATGTATGAGGGAGGAAGGGAGTGTTGCCCTACTCCTCCCCTATATATACTAAGCTTATGTAACTCTTACATTTGTTGGTTATTTGAATATATTAAGGAAACTCTTGCAATTTATCGTCTCTCATTTCTAATAATCAACCATCTCTCATTCTCATCTCATTTCTTTCATTATCATACTTGTGTTTACATAAATGGTGACCTAACAAGTGGTATCATTCGCCTAATAGAGATTGAAGTGTTGTTCTTGGATTTAACGTGGGGTTTAAGGTGTTCTTTGCTTTCTTTTTGCATTTTTCTTTGTTTCTTTCACTCAAATCTTGAAGCTTGGACAAGTTTCAAGGTTGATATAGTGATTTGAAGCTTAGTTTTTGCATAAAGTTTTGATTTTTAAGGTTTTTATCTCTTGTTCTTATAAGTTTCTTAAGGTTTTATAGCTTCTTTGATATTGGAAAACTAGTTTTTGGTAGCAAAATCTTTCATTTTAAGTGTTTTCTAAGTATTGGTGAAGTTATTTGATCAAAAGTACCTTGTTTCTAAGCATTTTTCTTCAAAAATTTGAGATTTTTCAAGCTACTGACCTCCTTACGCGTAACTTACGTGAACAGTACGATTCAAAAGTTGTCAACAGTACTTTTTATCCCTTCTACGCATAAGATTTGGTCAAAACCCTTTTCTTACGAGTAACATAGGTCAAAACCCTGTTCTTACGAGTAACTTTGCCCTCTACGCCTTAATCCTATGCGGAAGTCTATTTCTTACGCCAAAGTTCCTACGCTGAAGTTAAATCCTACGCACAAGTCACCTTTTCTACGCAGAAGTTCTAATCTTACGCATAAGAGTTCATCTTACGCGTAAGTTGCCAGAATCTACGCTCAAGTTTCATCAAAGGTTTTTCACCTTGTGTTACAGTGACTCAGTACTTCCCTAGCTTGGAAAGTTAGTGGAATACTTCGACTTCGGATATCTTTCAAGCTTGGATAAGTTTGAAAGATTTGTATGGTTGTTTAACCTTACGCATAAGTCTAAACTTACGCATAAGCCAAAGCTTACGCGTAAAGAGAAAACTTACGCATAAACTCTTTGTTTACGCATAACCTAAAGTTTACGCGTAAGATTATTGTTACGCGTAAGATTTCAACTTACCCCAGGAATTTTGAACTTAACTAAAGGAACGTGCATTTCAATCTTCTACAAAGATCCATTACTACACAAGTGTTCAAAGATGTCTCAACCACCACATTACTACTTCTCTAATCCTCAGCAACAACATCAGCAGTATCAGCAACAACAATACCATCAGCAACAATCATATCAACAACCTTCACAATCACACTTTCATCAACAACCGTTTAATCAACAACCACAATATCTCATGATGCAACAACATCAAATCATTCCTCAATAACAACCATATCAAATGTCACAACATAACAATCAGTATTCCTCCAAACAACCTCACTGGTTTGATAGAATGTGTGAAGTTATTACAACTCAACAATCCAGACATGAGGCAGGATCACTTGAAACACCTCCAATGCTAACACCTGGGAACTATGTTCAGTGGTCAAGTAGATTCTTACGATTTCTTGAACTAAAGAAACCTCATGGGAAATTCTTGAAACAAGTGATACTTGAAGGACCATTTGAGTGGCCAACAAGATTTGAAATTGGTGATCCAACTGCTGATCCTCCACGTCCTCCTGGTGATAGACCTCTTCCAGAATCTCAACTCACAGAAGAACAAAGATTACATCGTGAAGCCGATGAGTATGCAATGGCTTATATACTTCAAGGTATACCTAATCCAATTTATCGAAGTGTCGATGCTCAAAAAACAGCCAAAGCTATGTGGGAACATGTTCATCTCCTTATGGAAGGCACTCAATTGAACAAAGATGATATGGAATCCAAACTCTACATGGAATACACTGACATCACAATTGAACCAGGAGAGTCACTTGAATCCTACTATCATCGTTTCACAAATGTGGTCAATGATCTGGAACGTCACAAAATCACAGTACCTAGGATAGCAGTGAACTCCAAATTCGTTGGTAGTCTTGGTCCTGATTGGCATAAATATGTGACATTTGTTCGACAAACCAAAAATCTTCATGATGCACCATATGGTTTGTTGTATGATTTTCTGAAACACCATGAACCTGAAGTGGAAAAAGATAGAGCTCTTCGAGGAGGATACTCACCATCACCAACACTAAATTCTTTGGCACTCGTAGCTCAATCTCCCTATGCTCCACCACCTATGTCTAATCATGCATATGTTCAAGAGCAAAACTACTTCAATTATCCTCAATCTTCTACCTCGAACCAAATGGTCCCTTATGATTCATCTCCACAGAATACTTCTACTCAACTTGTTCCATTAAACAACAATGATGCAGTGTACTACTCCAACTCCAATGAAGATGACGATGATGATTTTAATACGTTGAATCAGGGACTTGCTCTTATTGCTCGTGCTTTCAGCAAATTCTCCAACAAAACTAATAACCGTCAACGTTCGTCTTCTAACACAAGGAATCAAGCTGTTGTCAATGATGGAAGAGTGGAAATTCAGAATCGTAACTTTGGTCGATCTGGTTCAGGAAGTTCTTCAGGAAATTTCTGGAATGGTCAGAGGTTTAATAACAATGGGGGGTTCAGGAACAACTCAGGATCTTCTCAGCAAAGGTCTGAACCAATTGCAACTAGGAACTCCAACTCAGGGAATGCAGTATGGTGCTATAATTGTAATGAACAAGGTCATATAGCGACAGCATGTCCCAAACCGAGAACTCGGGGTAGTAAGTTTCACAAGCAGGCATTACTCATGGCTCTTCAAGATGAAAAAGATGGACATTTCCCTGAACAAGATAACAACTTCATGGCAAATGTGAACAATGATGATGACATGGAAGATCTGGAAGCCAATGCAGCTGTGATGCTTATAGCCAACATGCAGGAACTTCAGTTTAATGATTCAGGTCCAGTGTATGACACTGACGGCTTGTCTCAGGTACATGACCAAAAAGCATGCCTAATACATGAAATAGCCTCACCCTCTGCTTCTGAATCAGATATGGCGCAAGTTGTTCCATCTAAATCATCTTCATCTTCTCAAACAGATGAACAAATAAGCACAGTTGTCATATTTGATGATGACACAGCTGTTTCATTTGATGATCCTATTGAGAATGATAAACATGATCATATAGAACAACATGAACCATCATTTGATCCAGACCCTGACCTAATATTGTTATCTAAACAACTGGATGCACAACAATTGCAAATCATAAAATGCAACGAGAAAAACAAACTTTTAAAAGAAAAAAATGCGTCACTTGCAAGAGATATTGAGTGTTATAAAATTCAACTTTCAAATCAGGAAGACAAGATTAAACATGCAAAAAGTTTTGAAAAAGCTTTTCAAGATTCTTATAACAAAGAGCAAGATCTTCAACACAAAATGCAAGATTTAATTGAGTCAATCGGAAAATTGATTTCTAAACTTGAAAGTGAAAAGTGTGAATTAAAAATGCAAGTTGAACGTCTTCAAACAGTACTTTCTAAAACTGAAACAGAATTGTCCAATTGCAAAAAGGATTTTTGTGAACATAAAATATGAAAAAGGAAGTACATAGATAACTTACTTGGTGAGATTGTTGATCTTGAAAAACAACTCAAAGAATTTCGTAACATTGTTTACAAACACGGGAACTCTGTCACAACAATTCAGAAATTTTCTTTAAAACCGAGACCCGATAAAGGATTTGCACTTTGCGATTTCAAATCAATGTTTCTTCACACAGCATTCAAAGAAAATCCTAAGATTTACAGTATGGACCACATGCTTGATAATACGATTGTGCGTACTGTTGTTTTTGATACTGAGGAAGAAGAAGAACTTGAAGACGAGAGTCGATCAAAAATGAGTTATGTTCAATATTGGACACCATATGATTATTCACAAGCTCCACACATTTCTAAATCTTTTGTTCCTCAAAAGGAATTACCTGGAAATCATGGTATGTCACAGAGTCATATGTTTCATCCTCTAATGCTGCCCCTGTCCAAACTGTAGCACAGGTCAATGGTCCTTTACCATCATCCGGTGAACTTACACCTTTACCGAAAAAATGTCGTGTCTTAAATTATTTCAAAACTTTTATGGAAGACATCGAAATTTTGGAGGAAACAATTGAACGTAATTCTGAAATAAAAATTGAAACTTTTCAATCCGCTTACGAGCGAGAAAAGAGAGATATTTTTCAAAAACAAATGTTGCCAATTGTCAAACACCTCCGTCTCTGTGCTACACGTTGGGATCAGGAACTTCAAAACGAGGTCAAAAATATGATAAACGTTTTCAACTCAACTGAAAATGAGATTTTGGTTCAAAAGCAAAGAAATAGAGTTTTAAAAAATGATGCTGATCGACTCTTGGAACAAGTTCTCAATGCTGATATTTTGTCTGTTATCATGAATGATCTCTATAAATCTGGTACTTCTATGCTTATGGATGATCTTTGTGTTGATAATAACTTGTTAAATGTGGAAATTGAGACACTCAAACAGAAGAATGATAAGCTGAGAATACAAAATGATGATGTGACAAACCAATTTTCTAAAGAAATTTGTCAACTCAAACAAAGGCTTGAATGGTGTCAAGCTCAAAGTCTTGAAACGGAATTGAAACTTCAAAGTCAAAATATTTCAAACTCTTGTCAGGTTTGCAAAAACAATGAGTCTTTCAAAAGTTTGTGTCTCAAATACGAGAAAGAAATTGCGGATTTAAAAATTGAAAACGTTGCATATCAACAAAACCACGAAGACATCAAATATTGCAATGGTGTACTTGAGTCAAATATTCAGGATAAGAATCACATCATCATTGATTTGAAAGAGAAAATCAAGATACTCCAAAAAGGAAAGTTTGTTGACACCACGGTGATGGCACCAGGATTGTATCAATTAGACAAAACTGCTAAAGGAAATGTTGTTCAAAATACTAATGTTGATAACTCCACTTCTACAGGACTAGTCTCCACTAATAGCGTTAGCAGACCCAAGCGAAAAAGTAAAAAGAAGAATAGGCTCTGGCAACGTAAAAGAGGATCACTAGAAGCTCAAGAAGTAGAGGATCAACTTAGGAATTTGAATAAAACTCATGTTGCATCAGATTTAGATTCTAATCTGGCAAATTGTAATCAAAATCTAAATGTAACGAATGATGAACCTTTGAATGTTTTGAATATTAATGCATCTTGTGTGTTTTGTCGTAAAAGTGTATCATCTGGTGATCAAACAAAATGTATAGCTAATTCTCTTCTTAATCGTCATAAGAAACGTAGGACACGCATTCCTTCTATGCCCACTACTGCCTCTAAGTCTAACTTAGGAAAGCCGTCTTCTACGATTTCTAAGGAAGTAGAAGTTACCCCCATAAGTGTCGAGAACAAATCTAGGAATAAGCCAACTACTAGTGAATTTACCATTAAGAAAGCAAGAACGAGTTGGAATTGGCAACGTTGGTTACAACACAAACCAGACTTTAAATGGATTCCTAAATTGTTGAATACATGTGTTTCTAACCAACAGGAACCCGCACTTTCTTTGGGTTCCACCCTTACTTCTGTTCCATCCGTGTCGTCTTCTTGTGATGCAGGTGGTACAGATTGTTCTCTGGATTGTTGATAGCGGATGCACCCGACATATGACAGGCAATCTCAAACTGTTACACAACTTTGTCTCAAAGTTCATTGGTACTGTCAGATTCGGGAATGATCATTACGCTTTAATCATGGGATATGGTGACTATGTCAGTGGGAACATTGAAATCAGTCGTGTTTATTATGTGGAAGGCCTTGGACACAACCTTTTCTCTGTTGGTCAATTTTGTGATGGGGATTTAGAAGTTGCATTTCGTGAGAAAACTTGTTTCGTTCGTGACTTACAAGGAAACGATCTAATGTCTGGCTCACGTGGTTCTAATCTTTATACAATATCAATGTCAGATATGATTGCTACATCTCCGATATGTCTTCTCTCCAAAGCAGAATCGACTAAATCTTGGTTATGGCACAAACGTTTTTCGCACTTGAATTTCAAAACTATGACTGAACTTGCTCGTCACAAACTTGTTGATGGATTTCCAAGATTCTGTTTTACCAAAGATCACTTATGTTCAGCCTGTGAACAAGGAAAAAGTACTCGGGCTCATTTTCCTTCAAAACCTGAGCATAGTACGAATCATGTGTTACAATTGCTTCATATGGATTTGTGTGGCCCGATGCGTGTTCAAAGCATCAACGGTAAACGCTACATTCTTGTGATTGTGGATGATTACTCCAGATGGACTTGGGTTTATTTCTTACGAAGTAAAGATCAGGCTCCTTCAATGATCATCACCTTTCTCACTAAAATTCAAGTTTAGCTACGCAATACGGTACGAATCGTCAGAACTGACAATGGAACTGAATTTAAGAATCAGACACTTCGGTCATATTTTGAGAAAGTGGGAATTGAACATCAAACATCTATTCCTAGAAGCCCAGAACAGAATGGAGTTGTTGAAAGACGCAACAGGACGTTAGTGGAAGCTGCTAGAACTATGTTGATTAATGCTCAATTACCAGATTACTTATGGGCGGAAGCTGTTTCAACCGCATGTTATACTCAAAACCGTTGCATGATCACTAAACGCCATCGCAAAACACCTTATCAAATTGTTCACAAAAGAAAACCGGACATCGATTACTTTCATGTATTTGGAGCACTTTGTTATCCGAAAAATGATCGTGATGATTTAGGTAAACTTAAAGCAAAGGCTGACATCGGAGTGTTCATTGGATATTGTGAAAATTCTAAAGGTTTTCGGATATGGAATCGTCGAACAAGAGAAATTCAAGAAACCATTCACGCTAATTTTGATGAACTCACACAAATGGCTTCTAAGCAACACAGCTTAAGACCCGAACTCAACCGTCTTAACTCTCCGGACTCTTCGACTGAACCATTGCCACTCAACCGCAAAGAATTGGAAACCTTGTTTGCTCCGCTGTTTGATGACACAATTGAATACCGTCCTACTGAGGTCTCACCTAATTCCGCTACTCAACCTGATAATATTCCAGTACCAGACTCTCCTCAACAAACAACAACAACTGTTGAGAAAGACGGTCCTCCAATTGCATCACCATTAACAGCAGAACAAACAGTTTCTAACTCCTGACAATCAGCTGAAGATCCTACACCACAATCAGTTCCACAACCCGCAGAGCATGATCCTGATGCATTCTTTAACCCGTTTGCACCGGCTCCTACCTTTCCTGGTATAGCTGAGTCGTCTACACGCAATTTGGATCCTGCTAACATGCGAGATACTTATCAACTACACCCTTCAACACACAAATGGACTCGAGACCATCCACTAGTTCATATTATTGGCCATCCAGATGCACCTGTAATGACAAGACAACGACTTCACACTGATGGAGAAACTTGTATCTATGCACTCACAGTTTGTCACGAAGAACCTAAGAACATTAAAGAAGCAATGACTTATGACAACTGGATTGAATCTATGCAAGAGGAATTTCAGCAATTCATAAGATTAGAAGTCTGGGAATTAGTTGAAAGACCTGACGGAGTCTTTGTCATCGGGTTAAAATGGATTTGGAAAAATAAGCTTGATGCAGAAGGCATTGTCATACATAACAAATCACGCCTGGTTGCGAAAGGATACTCTCAACTAGAAGGACTTGACTTTGCAGAATCCTTTGCTCCAGTGGCTAGACATGAAGCTGTTCGGATCTTTTTGGCCTACGCTGCACACAGGAACATGATTGTTTACCAAATGGATGTGAAAACTGCATTTCTTAATGGAGAACTCCGTGAAGAAGTGTATGTAAGCCAACCAGACGGCTTCGTTGATCCTGAGCGTCCTAATCACGTTTACCGACTCAAAAAGGCACTCTACGGACTTAAGCAAGCCCCACGGGCGTGGTATGACAAACTGTCCACTTTCTTGCTGGCCAATAAATTTTCTAAAGGATCGGTGGACCCAACACTATTTACAAAAACCTACGGGGAGGACTTACTTGTTGTTCAAATATATGTCGATGACGTTATTTTTGCCTCAACAAAAAGAAGTTACTCTAATGATTTCGCAAAATTAATGAAAGATAATTTTGAAATGTCCATGATGGGTGAACTTTCGTTCTTTCTAGGACTACAAGTTCATCAATCACCCCGTGGAATTTTTATAAATCAGTCCAAATATGCTCTTGAAATTTTAAAGAAACATGGAATGATGAATTGTGATACTTATAATACACCAATGGGCTATACCACAAAACTATATGCTGACTTACATGGGACTCCAGTTGACCCTACCAAATACCGCAGTATGATTGGGTCACTCATGTATCTCACAGCTAGTAGACCTGATATAGTATTTGTTGTCTACATGTGCTCTCGCTATCAGTCTAAACCAACTGAAAAACACCTCAGTGAGGTCAAAAGAATCCTTCGATACATAAAGGGAACCATTAACTTGGGAATCTGGTATCCGAAGGATTCTGGTTTTGAACTAATTGCTTTTTCAGATGCTGATCATGCAGGATGTTTAGACACACGCAAAAGTACATCTGGTGGATTACAGTTTCTCGGAGATAAACTTGTGTCATGGCAATCAAAGAAGCAGGACTGCACATCACTGTCGTCTACAGAATCTGAATATGTAGCCATGTCTGCTTGTTGTGCTCAAGTCATCTGGATGAGATCACAACTTAAGGATTATGGCTACCTATTCAACAAGATTCCAATCTACTGTGATTCCAAGAGTGCCATTGCTATCTCCTGCAACACAGTCATTCACTGCAAATCCAAACACATCGATCTCCGATATCACTTCATCAAAGAGCATGTTGAAAAGGGTACCGTTGAACTTTATTTTGTTGGGACTGAGTACCAATTGGCGGACTTACTTACCAAATCCTTAGCACCATCAAGGTTTGCTAGTCTAGTTCACCAAATTGGAATGCGATGTTTGACTCCAGATGATCTGGAAAAGTTTTTAAAATACAATTGATTGTCAAACATCAAAACTATCTTTGTAAATATTTAAAAAAAAATGCAAGTATACACCACCTCTTTCAACACTATTTTTATAAAATGTCTTCTAATATTAAAAAAAAAAAAAAGTGTTGAGGGGGAGGAAAAGTCATTTTTTTAATTTTTCTCATATTATTTACTTTTATACTTGCATTTTACTAAAAATATTACGTTTTTTTTCTAAAGTGATGCTTCACAAGTGTTTCGGGATACTCTCCTTGACCATAATAATAAATTTTAAGATTTTTTAAAGGCTACGGTTTAAGGTCGAGGGGGAGTATAATTCAACAAGTTGTTCTTGTCGTTAACATAAGTTAGTACTAATATGAGAGTTAGTTTGGGCATTAAGTTTGAATAATAACATAAGGTTAAGGGACTAAATGTGTCAAAATCTGAAACTCATAATAACCTTGGGTCAAAACTTAGTTTGACCGGCCATTTACTACACCTGCTATGCATTTACTCTTCTTACCAACCAACATCAACGATCCACAATCAAACTTGTAATCCGTTCATCAATCTTCTAATCTGTAAGTGTTATAAGGTTTTGATTGTAATTCTAAACAATGGTTTTTAATTTTACCTTAATCCAACGGCTAGTTTTTTCTTAATCGATTAAATAGATCTTGGGTTTTGCATAAAGATTGAACCCAGATTGTTGTTGTGTTTAGGGTTGAATTTGTTGATGGGATATGATCTTAAGATGTTAATAAACATGTATCCAATCTTTAATCTCACCCAGAATCACTAATTGATCGATTTCGTAATTAGGGTTCATACGCAAATTTAGGGGTTTTTTGATTTTAAGTGTTATTATGTTAATTGATGATGGGGATTATGTTGTTATATGCCTAGGATCATGTTATTATGGTTTAATTGTTTCAGAAACTTGAAATGGTCATGAATCATAGATTTAGGGTTCGAACACACAAGCAGTTTTGATCTTGTGATTTTGTGGTCAATTGTTGTTATAATTTGGACCATATGTTCCTTAGGATATCAGAATCACTTGCCCTAAGTTAATTACAACCCAGAAACATGTTTGAATGAGTTAGTGATTTGGTGTTCATACGTCCTTACGCGTAAGATAGGAAATGACATGTTTACGCGTTATATTATAAGTATTAAGTGTGTTGGTTTAAATATTGATCAGTGGTTGTGTTATACACTTTCAGGAATCAAAACAACTCGAATTTTCCAAAGGTGATTAACGTCAAAACGTTTCTACGCATAAGAAGTTCATCCTACGCGTAAGATTCGACACGCTTGAAAAACATTGTCTTGGATAAGACAATGTTTACGCATAAAAGATATTCTTACGCATAAGTCTTGATCTTACGCATAAGTTTGAACTTACGCATAAGTCAAAACCTACGCATAAGTTATATTTTACGCATAAGGTTAATTCTTTGCATAAGCTCATATCTTATGCCTAAGATTTTATCCTACGCGTAAGAATTACCTTACGCGTAACATATAAGGTTATGTGTAACTTTTGCTCTTACGCCTAAATTCACTTCTTACGCTTAAGTCAAGTTATGCGTAGGATTTTCCACTTACGCGTAACATTGTCCAATTCATGAAATTTTCTAAGTGTTGTAAAATTTCCAATGTGTAATCTCTTGTAATGATAAACTCATGTTGTAAATTGTTATAAGTTTCTACCATGTGATAAAAACACAAGTTTGTCATATAACAAAAGTTTTTCACACACAAACACCCACTGATCAATTAATAAAATATACACAATCATGTAATTGAATGTCTGAGCTAACAAAGTAAATCATTGCCATGTTTATGTTTTTTTATGATCAATTCAGATGGCAGAACACAATGACATTCCTTATGGACCAGAACCTGAACCAAAACTCTCATGGGAAGAGACCTTTCCCGAAGATTACACCAGGAAGATAGGAAAGAACAACTTACGAATCAACTTCAACAAAATCACATGCAACGAATCCTCATGCATTGTTGCAGTGGATGCTCTCCTTTATCACCCCAACAAGCTCCTATTCACCAAGTCAGCATCTGTGTCCTGCTTCTACATACACCAATTTTGGCATACACTTCAACTAGACATTGGGGAAGCTTCCTTCACTTGCATGCTTCATAACAGACAGGTTACAGTGGACATAGACACACTTAGGAATGTTCTTGGGTTACCCGAACTAGGCCCAGATGAAGAATATGATCAAGTACCTACCGAGGAAGAGCTGATAGAATGGTTACGGGATATTGGCTATGATGAATCAGAAGAAGTTGTGACAAGACATTCTAAGGTCAACATCAGATTTCTTCCACAACCATGGAGAACCCTGTACATTCTGATTGCCAAATCCTTATCTGGCAGAGACACTGGCCATGAACACCCCAAGCTCCAACACCTCAAACTCTTCTGGGCAGTGGCAAACATCAAGAAAGTAGATTATGCCAGCATTATCTGGGAAGACCTTGTGTGGCACATTCAACACAAGACCAACAACATTCCATTTGTCCGTTTCACAAATTACTCATCGAAAGCTTCCTCCGTGAGTATGACGATATTCCACAAAGACTTGATGATGAAGCCAAGCACACTTTCAGAAACGAGGAAACTCTAAAAATTATCAAGAGACTCGACACCAGCACACACAAGCAAGGAAAGAAATTTCCTGATTGTCTCTTGAATGCCAAAGTGAAGCTTTGCAAGAACTACAAGTACTACCTTCAAGCTCTTGAAGCAGACAAAGTTGGTTTCTTAGACGAAGTAATTCTACCTTCGTGCATGCAGAAGAAGGGAAAGAAAGGCAGCAAGACTGGGAGCTCCGGCAGTTCTACCAAGTCTACACAAAAGAAAAAGGGTACACTCAAGCGAAGAACTCCTGTCTAGAAACCTGAGTCAATTCCTGAACCTACACAACCATCTTCTCCAAAACCATCTGACTCAGAAACCGAATCCGACGAAGGTCCAGTGTACAGGGAAGCCTTTGCCAATATCAACGAGAATGTTAATCTTGAAGATATTGATGATAAACACTTGACATTCGAAGATTGGGAAAAGAACATTGATGAGTTTGCTGATAATGCTGAATATCCAGAAGATCTCAATCAAAGACCGTTCACTGAAGCAGAAACTAAGTTGGAAGAAGAAAGGATCAGGAAAGAGAAGCTGAAGGAACCCATGACTGCTGAACAAGAGCCTGCTCAATCAAACATAGGTCTTTCAGTTGATGAAGAAAATGAAAGAACTCTCAAGCTGGGTCTCCTCCATAGCAAGATAGATGCATTCAATGCTGATCTACCTCCACCTCCAGTGTTCTCTCATACTACTGAAGCTGGCGGATCTAGCAGCATTCCTGATTCTGCTACAGGAATCAATACTGACATGGTCGTCTACGACAATCCTTCGATATCTCCCACAGACATAGAAATGATCAATGCTTCAGCAACGGGAGAAGAGGAAGAGGAAGATCCCATGGATACTGATGCTCCACATTTGATGTCTATGGAAGAAATGGAGCTCAGAGAAAGGGCTCAAGAAGAAGAATTAAGGAAAAAGCAAGAAGCTGAAGAAGCTAGGCTTGAGGAGCTTGCACAAGCCAAACTGGAAGAAACAATCCGTATGGAGGAAAGCAGGAAGGCTGAAGAGGCAGCCAAGCTGGCAGAAGAAAAGTTAAAAAGAGAAGAAGAAGCCAAGCTTGTAGAAGAATTAAGGCTTAAGGCTGAGGCTGACAGACTGGCTGAAGAACAAAGATTGAAAGAGGAAGCAGCCAAAGTTATGAATGTTGATCAACCCGAACCACAAAGAGGAGATTATAAGGACGTTATTACCAGCATAGAATCTTCACAATCATCACCTCCTGCATCCGAATCTACTCATGACAAATCAATCAAGAAACCTGCAAGTACCAAAGCCTCTGCTGCATCAAAGTTGATAAAGACAGCATTTAGAAGAGTTCATGAAAAGAAGAAAAACAAATTGGAAGATAGGTTGCATCACTAGCAAGCCAAGTTGCTGAATTGACAAAGCTCAACACTAATGTCCAGGAACTTCAAGAAAAGGTTGACACCTTCTTAGCAAAGGATGTGCAAGAGAACTTGGAAGCCACATTGGCCGCTCAAGCACACCAGTACATGGAACAACACTTAGTTGCTGAGTTGAAAGAGCTGCTGGCACCTATGAGAGATGAACTCACCAAGTTCGCAGAGCAAGCAGTCAAGAAAGTGATCCGATCTACCACGTTTACTCTTCGAGCTGACAAATCAACTGTTCCACTACCGGGGTTATCTATGGATGAATTAGAAGCCCAGCTCTTGGATAAACTGGCAAGCAAGTTCACATTGTCACCTGAAGAAACCAAAATTCTGGAAGCTTTGAAAGCCAAAATGACTAAAGAGACTTGCAGCACTGAGGCCGATAAGCTGAAACGTCCAAGAGATGATGAAGATCAGGATCCTAACTCTCAGGCAAAGAAACTAAAGCAAGCCAAAGGACCCTCATCTCAATCAAAAGCACCGGTCATCCCTCCTACTTCTACAACATCTTCACAACAACCTAAGGCATCTGGTTCCGGTCCCAAAGCACATGACCATTTTGAATATACGGGCGGAGACGAGATTCCTCAACCCCGATGAAGTACCAGAACCGTCATCTAAGAAGAAGAAAGAAAGGAAACGAAAGCATCATCAGCACACACCGGACACCTCATCAAAAGGCACAGAACCCAAGAAACCAAAAATTGTCCTCAAATGGCTAGACCAAGACGAAACTGCCGATTACTCCTGGTTTGAAAAGATGATTAATTCGCAACCACCACTTGCAGAAAATCAAGAACCTCAAGATGGTCGAACAGTGGAATACGCTCAGTTGATTCAGCATAAGTTTCAGATGAAAAAGATGAATAAGAAAGAGCTGCGAAGAATCAAGAATGATGCGTTCAATCTTCTGAAAGATCGGTCTGCTAACTCCATCGAACTAGAGTACCATCTGGAAAATATTGCTCGAGCTATGTCAAGCAATATTGACTGGATCAATCCTGAATCTTATGTCGATCCGGTCACAAGGAAAACCGCACCATACATAACTGACTGGTCCAAACCACTACCGATGATTGGGAAGCCTAAGGAACCAAAGATCCCTTACAAGTTCTTCTTCAACAATGACTTGGAATTTCTGCAACTCGGCAGCAAGATTGAGAAGAAGTACGTCACATCACTTGCCTTTCTCCCTGCAGCTAGATATCTCAACAATGCCATCGAAGAAGAAGCCTCTGCCTTATTCATCGACAAAGTTGTTGACTATGACCGGAATGCACTCTATGGTATACATCATTGGCCAGATAACCGGGCACAGTATTATCGAAGCAGCAGATTCAATCAGACGATGGGTGATGTGACAAGTGATTTGAAGATAGTCTCGATTCAGTTCATTTCGACTGTCACTCACTTCGGGTACCCCTTCCTCAGCAAAATCACACTCAAAAGACTTGATGAAAAAGAGTACGATATTTTCGAGTCAGACTTTCCACGACTACTCCTCAACGACATTGAAGATATGTACCTGCTCAAAGTTCAAGGAAAGCTTTGCAACTTACCCAAAGAGATGCAGCTTGCCTTTATCACAGCTCTCCTAATTTACATTAGGCAGATAGTCATCAGAGAAAGAGTAGAAGATCTTCAACTAGGAGTGGAAAGTTATCAGAAGAAGCTGAATCTCACCAAACCAAACCTGTTTGACATCCCCAACCTTCAACATCTACCTCAATACTCCTTGATAAAACATCTGGCATTTGGGTTCACCTACCGCAGTGTAAACGGTCGTAACTGCTTCATGGCCTATGGAGAAATACATAAGTTCTGTGATGAAACCTTGAAGTTCGTCAGAGATGGAATCAAAAGCAGATTGGATGACATAGCACTGGGGAAATCTAAAAGGTGGAATACCAATGAGGCCAGGGACGCTCGCAGATTCATTTTAAGGATTGAGAACCGGTTGAAGCACAGGGATCAGTTCAGGAGATTGGAAAGTTATGTTGGAGGCAGACCAGGATTTCCGGTGTTGACATTTCAGAGACCTGAATGGTAGATTGTTGTAAGAATTTGATTTGATTTGTCAATATTATACTTCATAATGGCTTGTGCACGTATTACAGTGCACAACCCGAACTTGTAAAGAAAGGACCCTGAGGTACGCATCAGTGCCTCAATCCTAATATAAGGAGCGAAGGCTTCTTACTTTTGAGTAGAATTAATCAAATGTTAATGATTTTTCATAATTCTGCTCAAAAGGACAAGTATTTCACCTCAATAAGATCTAATCACTTGTTGAGGGGGAGCACTTGTCAAAACATAAATACTTTGTTCAAAATCTAAAAGTTCTTGATGAATCTCCCCATAAGACTCAAAAAGGCATATTTTAATCCAAAAGGTTTGTCAAAAACATCATCTGAAATGCTATTTTTGAGGGGGAGAAAATGAAAAAGTGATTAAAATATAAGTAGTCAAAGCTAAAAGTTGTATCATGTGCGAGCTAGACTCAGAATTGACCCAGGAATTGACGAGACAATAAAAGTTAGTAATATCGAAAAGACTTATCCTCGACGGGTAATAACATCAAGTTAGTTACTAAAGCTAGTTGTCACATAAAAGCTGACAATGAAACTCTTTAACTAACCACGTAAGCGTGTCTCGAAAAAGGATATGTCTTAGTAGAAATGTACCGTCTCGAGAAATTTTCTGTGAACTTGACCAGGCCGGGTAATAACTTCAAGCTAGTTTAACTAGTGATGTAAGCGTGTCTCGAATCAGTCTTGTTCACGGAAAGTGGATCAATTCAAAATGCTTGCTCCTCCCGCATGTGCAGATTTATTAAATACTTATGAGCACATGTGAAGGGGAGCCCTTCAAAAGTGTACACAAAACTCTCAAAGTGTTAACCAAAATATTTGATTATCACAAATACTTTGAGAGATTTTCAATCAAAGGTTTCTTGGCTACTGTCGGAGTTATAAGGTGCTTGAGATAGGAATAACCGTCCTATGATCCGCCAGAGCCAGAGGGATCTACCCAAGGACATTTCCCATAGTTAGAATTAGAAGTCCCTAGGTATGATACGAAAAAAAAGGAGAAAAAAATGAAAGGGAAAGAAGGAGTTGAAGAATTAAAAAGAAATGTAAAGAAAAGGGTGAAAAGAAATAGCCCTCCATATGTTCAACCTTAGGGCAGACACCGGGTTCAATACGTATGCTACTGGTTGTTGCAAAAGACAACACCGGTATTGAAGATAAAGTCGTCATGGACCCAGTGACGCAATGCACTAAACCTTCTTAACCACTCAAGTTCTCTTAAAAGAGCTTGTTTCATTCTCAGGGGGAACCAGTGTAATCTATCGACTTATCTCTTAGAGATAGTTGATATTGAAGCAGGAGACCCCTCCCTAGTCTCCGCATAAGAAACCTAAGTGTTCACTTATAGAGTCTAGAGCCTTGAGATACATCAAAGATCTCTTAGGAACACTTAGTATTTCTACAACTGGTGTTCTACATCAATGGACACCAGCTGTAAATTATCGAGTCCTTCGCAGATCTTAGCAATCTGCCGAGAACGTTTATGAGAGGATTACATATGTATTTCTCAATGATTGAACGGAAACTCCTGCCAGGGTCAACATCAAGTAGCCCTGACAGCAGGTCACTTCGGTAACCCCACAAGGGTTACGCTTAGTGTTTGCGGTGGTTCCATAGCAGTCTACAGTCGTGGAGTGATCCCCAGCGACTCACCCAGTCATTGAGCTACTTAGTAGGTCTCGTAAGCTCCTTCGGGAGTATCTGATATGGGAATGGCCTGGATAAGGATTAGAGGGAGTCTTCACAATATGCTGTTGATGAACTCTAATTCCTTATCTGTAAGTACCGGGTATTTATTGCTAACTGTTTACTTGCAGGTACCTCACTTCCATGATGGTAGATTCCAACATGCTCATACATACATCTTGAAGCAAATGATAGCTCCCCCAAAGATCTTAGCACCACAAAGTTCAAAGAAAGATTCTACGTCAATAAAGAAGAATCTACAAAGTATAAAGACTTAAAGATCTTAGAATGTGAAAAGGAACTTCATGTACGTGAAAGTATAAGTCCGAAGATGTATGAGTATGTTGGAATGGCGGACAACCACCACAGACACAGGAGTGACGAATGGCAGACTACTACATGACACAATTACTACATCATCACCAAAGAACAAAGACACAGAGCAAAGTACATTCATTATCATTCAACCATTTTGAAGACATCTAAAGTTTCACATTTCACAAGTCAACTACAAAGAAGAAGACGTCAAGCAACCGTGATGAATTACATTTTGTAATAGGTTGCTTAGTTATTTATATCATTATGTCTTATGTTACTAGGCTTAAGTTATAATGTCCAATGGGCCATAAAGCCCACGTTCTAGATGTATGAGGGAGGAAGGGAGTGTTGCCCTACTCCTCCCCTATATATACTAAGCTTATGTAACTCTTACATTTGTTGGTTATTTGAATATATTAAGGAAACTCTTGCAATTTATCTTCTCTCATTTCTTATAATCAACCATCTCTCATTCTCATCTCATTTCTTTCATTATCATACTTGTGTTTACATAAATGGTGACCTAACATGGAATTCATATTAAGCGATTATTTTTTTTCTTTTATTTAGATCATAAGTTTATTGGTCATATCTTAAGGATTCTGGTGGTTTTAGTTAGTTTATAAGTTCTTGAGCTTAATAGTTTTAGAACTAACTACCTAAGTTTTTATTTTTTGGTCGGTTCTATTCATTGTTTAAAGGTCGATGATAATCTGAGGCTGATGAACACAGCTTTTAGGCCTTTGATGTTTGAATTATTGTATCTTCTTCTTTCTAAATATCTTGGCTATTTGAACATTTTTGTTTTGAAGCACGTTGTTAATACAAATAATGTCAAAAACGTTATTTGCATTATTCGGTCTTTCAATGTTTTGATAATCAAAAAATATAAAAACATGTTATGTAAAGTTACGGTTAGTAAGTTTTTTGATACTAGGGGTTTATAGAAATTCGAAATTTGAAATTCAAAATTCAAAACAAGCGGGATAATATTTACGGGCCGGATAAATTTAAATTTCAAATTCAAATTTCAAGTTACGGGCACGATAAATTTAAATTTAAAATTAAAAAACGGTCCTATAAACAGCCATTCACAGAGTCACACAATACACCCACAATTCACACACAACTCATATACACAACAATGTCACACAACGATTCTCTCAACAATTCCCAAGTCCACCGGACAATGAATTAGTTTATAACACCTCACCGGAATATCTATTTCCGATATTCCCAAATGAAAATGAACCACAAAACACTCAACCAGCACATCTGTTTCCTGTATTCCCATACGAGAATCAACCACAAAACACTCCACCGGAAGTTCTATTTCCAGCAAACAATCAACCGGAAATCAATCAACCAGCAAACAATCCACCGGTGTAACACCAACCCAATACATTTGGGTTGAGTGATGAAGAACTCTACGAACAAGATATGCAAGTCTTGAGAGAGGTTGAAGAAGAGGAAGAACGTAAGGCAAAAGCTCGTAAGGCGCGGGCAAAAGCTCGTCAGAATCGGGCAAACAGTGAAGCAGAATACCGATGCCCGATGGGCTATGGGGTTAGGCCATGTGCCATCAGAGTCTTCTGCTTCGAGTGACGAGGGCTATGTCTCAGATGATTCATTTTCTTGACTCGTAGTTTATTTTAATCGTAGGTTAATGTTTTAATTACCGTATCATAGGTTAATCGTAGGTTAATGTTTTAAACTGTAGTTTATTTTAACTGTACGTTGTTTAATGTATTTCAATTCCATGTTTTATGTATTTCAATTCTGTGTTTAATGTATTTTCATTTCGTATTTTAAAAAACAATTACATTTACAACTATAAATATTTAAAACTTTACAAAACATTTACATTTACAAATGTACAAAATTATAAAAGAATTACAAAAGAAAAGGGAGAAAAAGGATGAAATGTCAGAGCATTTGCTCGTCGTGCAGACGAATAGCACTTAACCTGCGAACCATGGCGAGGGGGGGGTTGCAGCGGCGAAGAGTGGCGAAGGGATGTGAGCTGCCACGTAGGAATGACGAGCTCACACAACGAGCTTCACCTCCCACTCTTATAAAAACTTTTTAATCTGAAAGTCGCTATTTGAACCCATTTATGTCATGTTGAGGCAAGTTCTTATCTAATAGTTATATGAGCCATTTATGGGGTAATGTTTAAGTTATTTTATGAGGGAGAAAAAAGCTGAGATTTTAATTGTTTGTTCAAGAAATAAGATATTTGAATATCTGAAGGTCTCTTAATTTCTCTTAATTTGTTGTAGTTATCATGTATTCATGTGTTTTGAGAGAAATCTAATGAAATCTTTGATTCATTTGATAATGGGTTTATCAACTCGCTAGGACAAAAAAAATAAAGTTTGTATAATTTTGAAATTAAAAAAAAGTATATTATTGAAATATTACAATTTACCAATTTGAAAAGTTTTAAACTTAACTTTGAGAACTGGGATATAAAGCTGTAAAAACGTGGATAACGGGAAAGAAACAATGAATTATGAAGAAAAGCATAACTCATATATAACCGGGAAAGACGGTCAATTAAGAAGAAAAGCATAACCCATGAAACCAAAAAGGAAACAAAAACTTAGTTATTTTCAAAGAAGAAAAAAGCATAACCCGTAGAACCAAAATAAAAACCAAGAGAAAAAGTATGTCCCCATAATTTGAGGTATTTTCAACATATAATCAATAAATCAAACAATAATCATGATTTCGTTCCACACTTGAAGGCTTGAAGCTATGATTTAAAATAATAATAATAATAATAATAATAATAATAATAATAATAATAATAATAATAATAATAATAATAAATAAATAAATAAATAAATAAATAAAAAAGTTTTGAACAAATGGACAACCCTTGCACATGTCCAGTTACGTGAAATGGCAATTTTGAACTTTTATTAGAAAAAAGGGTAACTTTACTCTGGCAACTTTTTATTATATTAACAAGATATCAGGTAAAGGCCCACATAAATCTTTCACTACAAACATGTTTAAGATAGATAAAATGCAAAAATGCAAAAAATAATTGACGTAAGAAAAAAATACTAAAACACAAAGATTGACGTAGTTGGAATTGATTGAATTGCGGCAGCTATGCAATCATGCTATTAGAAAAAACAGTTTTTCGAAAAAAATTTCTTAGCGCGACATATACAGTTTACTGAAAAAAAATTATTCACCGCAAAAAATGTGTCGAAAACTAGACCTCATTGCCGCTAAGCACGAGTACTATGCTAGTATGTGTTTGTGTATGTGTATATATATATATATATATATATATATATATATATATATATATATATATATATATATATATATATATACACGTGTGTGTGAGAGAGAAAGAATAAGACATAATAATATAAATATAAGTAAGAGAAAACCTTGCAACTTAGAACATCTACAATAGGACAAGTAGTTAATAGCTTTTCGCTATTCTAAAAACTTTTTTAGAAAGGTTTTTTGCATTGCAACCATGTCTAAGGATCAAATGAGAAGAAAACTTAAATGAGAAGGATGAGAAATAATTATAACTACACATTTGAGAAGCATTGACTTGAATTAGATGCATCCCTAGTCTTTTAGATGCACCATAATATATTTTTTAGCAAAAAATTAGATGCATATACATATATTAGATGCATTTCATCAAGTTAGACGAATCCTATACATTTTTCATCCTCTGCGAGTCAAATTTATTGTTAGTACTATTTTGCATCGTTTTCACTTCAAAATCACTTTCGAAACTAATTGGGATGAATCTAAAAGAATAGAGATGCATATAAATCAAGTCGATGCATCTCAAATGTGTGGTTATAATTATTTCTCATCCTTCTCATTTTAAATTTCTTCTCACTGGATCCTTACCTTTGCAACCATAGCTTTTCTACAAAGATTTTGTAAATGTCAAATCTTTCCTTCAAACTTTGGTTATTAAATATCTCATGCGTTAAATGATTAAATGCATTAAGTGTTAAAAACATGATGCATTGTAGATGCTCTTACTTTTTTTTGGGGCCATGAATACTATTCAAATGCCAATCATCAATGTTCTAAAAGGCGCGCCTTGGCGCCGCAAAGGCGCAAGGCGTCACCTCCACGCCACGCAATAGACCAAGGCGTCGTCTTAAGGTTTGACATGAGATGAGTTGCGATAAAGTGTACTGATATTTGAGACGTTTAGGGGATTTACTAGTAATTGGAATTTGGGCATCGTATTTAAGGTTTACTGGTATTTGGCGTTTAAGAGTTTACTAGTATTTGTCTATTTGAAGAAGATTACGAATATAAAGAGAGTTTCTTGACTTTATTGCTTATGTATAATATTTTTTGTAAACTCGATATATATGAAATCTGATAAACTAATAAATATAATATAAATCTATAAATATTTTTTCCCGCCTTAATTCACGCCTTAAAAACGTCATGTCATCACGCCTCATGCTAAAACTTTAAGTTTGATCATGCCACCACACCACGCCTCACGCTATTTATAACCTTACCAACCATACATACCAAACTAGTATAAGATTTGGCATTAATGCTCTTTAGGTTCATTCATGCTCTTTAATCTCTATTCAAATCAAATCCCACTGAAGGGGTGAGTTATAGCAACGGGGGCTATTGGTTAGATAAACCCCCTATTTATATTTTTTTATTTTTGATTTTTTTTGATTTTTTTTTATTTTGTTTATATCAAAAAGCTATAAACCTGAAAGTGCGGAACATAAAATATAAAGTTTAATAAGTCAAACGCTTAAAACTGTCAGAAATACGAAACAGAAACTGACAAAAACTGGGCTGAACCCAAAAAAATAAGGGAGACAAGTGAGCCTGCCAGCTTGTCCCCCGTTTCCCTAACAGTTCCCCACTGAAAACACGTGTTTATTAACAAAGATATCATTTTCTTACCGTTGTCGCTACATGTGGGTTGGTGGACAACTTTTATTTATTAAAGTATATAGCCGCAATCAATCATTATTTGTCGAATTTCCCATGCCCACAAGTAGGTTCAAGTGATGCTCTTGACTTCATTAATACTCCGTAGTATTTGTTTCTTCATTTGTCAATTTGCCCAAGATGCCCACATGCCAATTGCATATTTGAATATCTTTTTTATTTCTTATTGGTTTCGCTGCATGCATTGGACGCAAGATAATAGAAGGCTCATCGACATAATTTATTTTCATTCATTCTTATATTTTCCAAATAGTCTTCACGTGCAAGGGACCATTCATTTGCAACTCGTATTTTATTTTTTTCTTTTGATTGATATATACAAAAAATAATGGGCTTGGGCTACGTGGCTTTTTGTTGCTTCAAAATTCATTGAGCTTAATTCGGACCTATTTAATTTTTTCAAATTCCGTCTCATGCCTTGATGCTCTAAATAAAATTAATGACGATCCCGTAATTTCGTGTTCTTTCCAATCTCGTGCTCAGTTAGTTGTTTTCTCGTAATTTTTGTCCTTTTTCTTAATATCCGTACCTGCACAATCACAAACACAAAAACACATATATTTAGCCTTTTTGCTCGGTTTTTGATCCGTTTAAATAGGTAAAAGGTATGTGTATTTACACACATACCATTTGTTGATATTAACGATCAACAACTCATGTTTACTAGAGCGGAATAAACCTGATCTTGAAGTTGAACACACACCTGCAACGTTACTTTGTATCGACAGTAAAGAAAAGAAACAAGCACTCAGGATTACCCTTGATCGAACCTTGATTAAGTATGAAAGAATGACGTACATGATCCGTCCACCCTCACCTCCTTTTGTATAGATGAGGGGGAGGGTAAACCGACACTAACACCTTAACCCGTAGACTTAATGACATGCTAATATAGAGACTAAACTTGCAACAATATCCACATTAGGCTTTATATTACCCTACAGCGACACTCAACAACTCCAAGTAGTGCTGAAACTTCAGTCCAGGTACCACCTTTGTCAAGGCATCCGCAGCATTGTGTTCAGTACCCACCTTCAGAACTTTAACCATCTTTGCTTCCAAGACCTTTCTGATAAAGTGATAATGCACACTGATGTGCTTAGTCATTTCATGAAAAGCATGATTCCGCGACAGTGTTAAGCTCCACGCCCAACTCTTCCAAGAGTCCCCTTAGCCAAATAGCTTCCTTCACAGCCTCCGTAAGGGCCATATACTCCGCCTCTGTAGTTGAAAGAGCCACCACGTGTTGTAGCGTTGCCTTCCAGCTTACAACACATCCATGTACTAAAAACGCGTACCAAGTGATAGACCTACCTTTATCCGGATCCTTAGCGTAGTTTGAATCAACAAAACCTATTACGTCCACATGGTTGCCACGATTTGTCCCAAACACCAAACCCATGTTTGCAGTACCTCACATATATTTCAAAATCCACTTCACTGCTTCCCAATAATTTTTACCTGGATTCGCCAAATATCTACTAACTACACTTACCGCATACGCTATGTCTGGTCTCGTGCACACCATTGATAAGGAGAAATTTGTTACGCTTTTAAGGGGTCATTTAAGCCCTAAGTCGTGATAATATGATCAATTATTACCTTAAATCGTTTCTTTTGTCAATTTAGGTACTTTTGAGAAAAATTTCTAGAAAATGAAGCATTTTGGACGTTTTTGGAGCAAAAGTGAAGAAAACGACAAAGTCAAGAATCCAAGCTAGAAACTGTACCTGATAGCGTCAAGCATTTCAAAGGGACGGCGTCACTTATTGGAACAAGAGGTGGATATCACAATTGCATTTGACGCGCCAGGAGAAAAGTTGAAGCATAAGGCATGACGACGTCACGTTGTACAGAAAGTAGGCCGTCACGTGCTATTCCCAAGGCGTGACGGCCCAGAAGTTTCACAAGGGGACGGCGTCAAGAAGTTTGATTGGACGACAAGAAACCCTAGATACGGCGAGATGATGGCGTCAGCCATTAAAAGGGGACGCCGTCACCATTGTAAATCTATATACACTTTTTGATTTTTCATTCATAAGAGAGGACTTTTGGTTGGGAACTTTTGGTACGAACCCTAGTAGACTTTTGCAGCAATTTTATGGTTCCAAACTCTCTTTTCTTCCATGTTTAATTAAAGAAAATTTATCCTTTAATCATTCAATATGTCTATGTGTTGTTTGATTATATCGTATACTTTTCTTTCTTTTAACATGCTAGCTTAGATTTTCTTATGTTTGCTTAGATCTAATGAAGCCTAGTTATTGATTGTTGGTTGTTGGTTTGTCATTAATTGTTGTGGGTGATTGATTTTAGCGTTAGGCTTAAGAAAACTGGCTAATCTCCTATATGGTAACTTACTTGAATGTCTTAAGAAACGTAATCGGATGTGTACTACAGTTTTATTGGTTGTATTAAATGCATAAGTGACTATTAGTGAGGCCATGATAGGATACTAAACGTGTCGTCATAAGAAGGGATAGAAGCTTATAGAGTTGTGGAAGATCATATACGGCCCCACGAATGGTATTAAGGAATGCAACCCTTCACCAATGCAATTGTGACAGACCAAATAATCAATAAAAGATAACTAGGGAGTAATGAAATCTAAGTAAACACACTTTTCTCCATATTAGAAGTTCTTACTTTTTATTTTCTTGCTATTTCTTTATTTGTTTAAGTAGTTATTTGGGTTAGTTGACTAGCAACTAATTCCGCCCACTCTTCCAATACCCGAGATATTTACTTGCTTTCTATAAAATATAAAAATACAAAAAGAATCATCCCTCACCTCTAGACCTAGTTAGATTTGTTTCAATCCTAACGAACACTATTCCCCAAGAGAACGATCAATCCCCCGGTACTTGCCACTCACTATACTACATCGGTCAGGTACACTGCCTGGTGGGTATTGCAAGCTTCTCAAGATCCCTGGAGAAGTAAAACCTTTTGTGTAGACCGCAATCCACATAACAAAGTTTTTGGCGCCGATGCCGGGGAATAGTTATTGCTTAGGTTGAATTTTATTTTTATTAGGTCTACTCACTAGATTCCTTTCTAGTGAGATTTTTATTTTTATTTTTTTGGTTTTCTTTAGTCTATCTTTTTCTTTGTGTCTTTGTTCGTAAAAACCTGTCCATCGATTATTCCGTTTGCTATTATGGAAAAGGCGAACCCACCCCTTACGCCTGCCGAAGTAGCTTTGTGTCTTTGTTCGTAAAAACTTGCCCATCAGTTTTATTGATTAAAATATTAAACATTATCACAATCAAAAAACATTTTGATAGTTTACCATTGCAGAATAATTCATTCTGTTCTCATATTTGGTACTCTTTTGTGGTATACCAAACAATGAAGCAATGTTGCAGAAACTAGGGTGCATTTCAAGTCTCATTGGTGGCCAAGTAGGTTGCAATTGAATTCTCAATTGGACCTCTCAGTTTACTAAAAAACATTGAACTTCTCAGGGTACTAAAACAATATTACTTAGGCAATATATACATTCTACAAGTTTACTTTCATATATATCTTAATCTAATAATAAAAAAATATATATGACATCATGGCATTTATCATATGCAATCTTTTGGAAGATCTCTTACACTTATGGAAATATTCTTACACAAACTATTTTAAAGTTGACTTTGAGAATCTTGATTTGACATGTCTAAACTTGGAAAGATTCTTGTAAGATATGTCATAGATTTTGTTTAGACTTACACACTACAATCTTGTAGTTGACTTAGAAAATCTTGATTAGACTAAAGATATATATGGAAAGATATTTGGAAGATGTCTTTGTTAGTTTTGAATAGTAGCACATGGTTTATGTCTTTGGTAGTTTACCTACATATAGTAGTCCATGGTTTTCTCATAACTTGATGATGGACGATGAAAAACCACACACATATAGATTAGTAAAATATCATGTGAAAACATCAATGAATCACCCTTTCCATAATGATCATAATGTTACTAAATCTCATTATGTTGTAAGCATACTTCATGATCCACCAAGAAGGTTAGAAGATCTTGAAGTCATCATGATCCACCAAGAAGGTTAGAAGATCTTAAAGTCATCATTCATTCAAGCATACCAACATATGAAGATTCAAGGGCACTTGACATCCTCAATGGTTGAAGACTTCTTATTCAAGAAGTTCATGTAGATTAGTCATTTATATCCATTAGACTTTTATGTCTTGGATCATCATTATATCATCACAATCTAATCACAACCAAAGTATATAAAGCAAGTAGAGAGACACCACGATATATACTAGTTCGGGATGGGGGGTTTATACCATCCGTACATCCATTTGCGAATCCACGACATGATACTATTCACTAAGTATAATCCTTTCGGTGGACTACAAACTGTTACAACTTCACTCCACCGATATTTCCTAATATCGATGCTCACAAAGAAGGAGCTACTCCCAACCATATTCCGACCTCGGAAACCACCCAAAAGAATCTCGCGATTCGACTTCCTCTAAGGTCACTAAGACCACTACAAAGAATTCTCACCAGAATTATCAAACCCCAACTAGATCCCCAATGATCTAGGCTTGGTCACCAAGACACAAAACATCCCTTACATACAAATTGAAAGAATAGGTGTTTGTTTGTTTAATCAAGCCCTAACCTAACCTAGTGACTCGATTGTAGTAGAAAGGGTAAAGATAAGAAGACCCTCGACACAATCACAAGAGTGGATTATGTTCTTGTGATTTTTCCCTTGCAAGGAGATGTGTTCTTTCAAATGATGTTAGTGTGAAAGATTAAGAACACAAGATATAATTAGAAGATTAGAGAGAAAGAATGTAGAGAGAAAGAATAGTGGCAAGGGGTGAGGAATACAATAGGCAAGGGTGGATATTTATAGGCGCGCCAGGATCGCTGTAACTTTTTCACTTAGGACTATTGTCTTTTAAATATCCAACCTTGCTAAACCCCCAATTGTACTTCATACATTTAGACCTTAACAAACCAGCTGCCTAGCGCAGTTGGCCACCAGCTACCTTAGAAGCCTAGGCCCAGCCATGTGATGTCTTGATCCAACAAAGGATGCGAGTTCGAATCTGTTCCTCAACATGGTTGGGTATTGGGTGGAGGTATTTCACAGGCATCAAACCTTTGTTAGGTAGGGTTGATGGGTACCATTATTGTACACAAGGTTGAGGTGTCCCTGCCAATCTACACTTTTTTATCCAACATTTAGACCTTAACATTAATCATTCTAAAGGTCTACCAACTCAAATAGCCCATTTGTAAAAATATTTTGTGAAGTGTTTAAGAGAAACCAATTATCAAAAAGAGAACGGTAGAAGGGATAATTGGATAGGGGTAGAATGTGTATTCCTCATATAGCATAGAAAAGAGAGAAAGAATATGCTATGGGGTAATACTTTACTTGTAAAGGAAGTGTGGATGTTAGAGAGGGAAGATTTGAATTTGAAATTCAAATGGTGTGAGAGGGAAGTGAGAGAGTAAGGTTGGGTTAGGTTGAACCATGTTTAAGTTAGAAGAGTAAACATGGTTGAGTGAGAAGGGAGCGTGTTGAGAACAAACCATGGTTGGGTTAGAAAGGAAACCATGGTTGAGTTAATAAGGGAATATGCTAGAGGATATTCCATTTCTTGGAGAAGAGGGTGAAATGGAAGGTTGAGATGAGTTTGGGTGTGAGGTGTTTTATGGTGAAGGTTTATTAGAGTTTGAAATGAATGGTTGGATGAGGAAGATGAAGAGGTGGTGGATTCTAAGTGGTTGGATGGGAATGTTGTGAAGAGAATGTTTTTGAGATTTAGTGTGAGAATGTAGAGGAGAAGAAGTACATGAAAGTACAAGGAATATAAGAGAATGTTGGGGATAAGATTTGGAATAATTTTGAAATGTGGGGAGGATTAATTTGGTGAGGAGGATAATTAAAGAAGTGATTAAGAAATAATCATGATGTCATTAAGGAAGAAAAGAATTGACAATTATGATTATGGTTTAAGAAGAGGATTAGAAAATCAAATGTTACTTATAATTCCAAGTAACTCAACGTCGAGAATTCATAATCTCATAACTCATGAATTTCCACGACTCTATGAATTCAATAATCACATTGATGCAAACAAGTTAAGTGCTTTGCATCATTGTAAAGCATATCCCATATGGGAAAAGATGTATTTACGCAAAGGGACATTTGACTTAGTTTGACCAATAAGGGTGTAAACCTGTTACATGATTAGAGAAGACGTAAGCACGGGTTATGGCCATATGAATTCTTTCATTTGAAGTTACATGAAGTATATAAGTCCCCTAGGTTTAGAAAATTCTTGGCTAGAAGCATTTGTCAAAATACTTGAGTTCGCATTTTGCCGAAAACAGGTATTTGAAAAGTTGGATCTCTCTAATTCAAAAACTCAATTCGAGTTTTCTCAATTAAGCACATAACATTCATACCTGTATTGAAAGATCCACATTTTTCGGGTAAGGGGAAAGCCAACATTCAAAATTCATCCCGAACAAGACAATACCCTAGCACATCGCCGGCACATCAGAGCGCGGACATCGCGCCAGGAGCAGACCTTGGCTCGGGGAATTTTGGCTAGTGTTTGTTATTTTATGTGTTTCGAAGGTTTATTCGTCATCATGAAAACATAAGGAAACTTGGTCAATGTTGTCCCAACAATCATCATCATCAACAACGAATAAAATTCTATGACATTTTATATAAAAAAAATCAAGTTCAAACGATCGATTAGTGGAACAACAAATATTTCAAGATTTTACATCAAGCAAACAATCAAGTTGAAAGAGATTGTTAGTTTGAGGGGGAGCGGGTACAAAAGTGTATTCATCAATTCAAGAGATCATTCAAGGCTCCAAAAAATGTTAGAAGGAAAATTTCAAGAAATGGTTATCTAAATAAGGGAGAGCAAATGCTATGCTACAATGATTCATAGTTAAATTTGAAAGATCAAATCTTCTACAAATGATCAAGTAATTGGATAAAAGTAATTCTTCAACAAAAATCAAATATGACAAGAAAATGCTTTTAAAGAATTCATAGATTTCAAAGAAGAGCTATTTCAACAACAATGACGAAGATTCAAATATTTCAAAGAAGAGCTACTTCAACAAGAAAGGAAAAGATTCAAGAGAAGATAAAGACTTCTACGAAAGTATAAAACCATCCACAAAAAGGTGTGAATTGGCGGGAACGCCCTGACCCTGGTGCCTTTGGCACCAGCCATTGTCCATCCCACAAGGAATAGCTCCGGCAACTCTCCTGACCCAGTGAGGCACTAATTGGAGTGAGCACGAGCTAAGATTCGAACCCTTAACCTTTTATCCATAAAATCTCTCAAGTGGGCTCATATGTTTTTCAGAGGTGGGTACCAACTAAGCCAAAGCTCTTTGGTGGAAGTATAAAACTATAAATAAAGAAGGAAAGTTCTTTTGTAAGTGGAACTCAATTATAAAACTCATAACACTTTGATATTAATAAAGAAAATTTTACCAATTCTCTCTCAATCACACACACTAATCTCTAATCATTCTATCCTAGCCTGTTCTAAAATTCTGCTTAAAAAAATAGATAAGCAAAAAAATAAGCAACCCCAAACACCGTCATAACGTGGATATTTGATTTCATATTTCTTAATTGCTTTTAGAAGATCAAAATATAAAAGCTAAATTTTGGAGGTACAGAGAGTTACAAGAAAATTTTTATTTGTATCGTATGACACTTCATAAGTTTGTTTCTATACTTTTATATCATTTGAATACTGCTTTTTAGTTATTGTTAGGAATACAAATATTCCTATAAAAGACTTGGTCACCTAAATGTTGTAATAGCATTAAGTTAGCTCGTAGTTAGTTTAGTTATTAGTTAGAATTAGATTAAGTAACATCGTGGAAGAAGGACGGGTCTTTACCCACTGTATGCCTGATCCACAGCCCGGGTGTGCGCGTTTTATCTTTTGTTTATTAGGAAGTATAAATACCCTTCTCCACATGTGGAGAGGGTTGGACCTTCTCAGAATATCAATATAATATTCAAAGTTTTCTCTCATCCTCATAAGGTTCCCATATTTCTTTCTTTCTCTTCCACACCAACGACCCACAACCACCATTGAATTCATGTTTGTGACTTGATGTTTACCCTACAATTAGTATCAAGAGCCAAGGTTTCATCTTAGGGCCTTGGTGAATCTTATTTGATGTGGTTTTGTCTGGTTTTGTGAGTTTGAAGTTTTTTCTTGAAAACATCTTGGTTTGATCTTTCTAGTGTTATTAGACGTGTTAGAGATGTACTTTTATGATCCTTGGTGTTAGTATAACATTGTGTTTCAACTGGTTATACTATATCATACGTTTATTTGAAGTTTGGATTGGTTTTGAGTAGTTTTTCTTATCTGCGGTTAGCTCCAATGCGTTATTTCATAGCTGCGATTAGTTTCTGGAGTTTGTGGTTAGTTTGTCTGCGATTACTATTTTGGGAAAACAGACAAATCGCAAGGAAAGTGACAGATTTGGACTATTGTAGACTGCGACTAGCTCCTGCGGTTAGGTGGTCTGCGTTTTAGTTTTTGTGGTTTGCTACTATGGTTTGCTTTTCCTGCGGTTACCGCACTTGCGGTTTTGATCTTTCTGCGATTTGCTTCTTGCTGTGGTTAGTGCCTTGCGTGTATCTCACCTTGTGGTTAACTCACCTTGTGATTACCTCTCTTTGTGATTACCTATCCTGCGGTTAACTTTCCCTGCAATTTGCTCACCTTGCGTTTAACTCCTCCTGCGATTTGTGCATCTTGTTGCGGCTAACCTCTACGTTGCGGTTTGGTCTTTTTGGTTGCGACTCTCTCAAATTGTTTGGCAATTTACTGAGTGATGAGATTCATGTGATAGGTCAATCATTTTGCAATTCGTGAATTGTTGTAACTTTAGTCGTTTCAATTAATCTAATTGTGATCTGACGTTGTGAGTTAATCCTTACGACTTGACTAATCTCAATTGGATACATTGCAACTTGACTTGTCACAATCTAACACTTGATGCAAACTGTGACTCATCTAGTATCTCTCTATTAGTTTAATCTGCTGAATATATCTTATGGTTTCTTTTGTTGACTTTAGAAAAATCCCTTGAAAGAATTATTTCTCGGTTTAAGTCACAAAAGCTGTAAAATCCCGTTTGAAGACTTTGAGATGTCGACAGTCTCAGATGACATTCAAGCTGCTGGGTCCGACACCCGACCTCCGATGCTAGACAGGACAGATTATGAATCATGGGCACAAAGAATCAGATTGTATTGCTTGGGTAAAGAAAATGGTGAGAACATTCTGCGATCTATCGATGAAGGTCCTATGCAGATGGGTACTACCAGAGATGCTATCTCCACGGCTGAGGATGGTTCTGTCATCCAGGGAATTGATAGACCACGCACTTACAATGATCTCACTAATGTTGAAAAGAAGCGCTATGATGCTGACATTCGAGCCTCCAACATCGTGATACAAGGGTTACCCAAAGATGTGTACAAGCTTATCAACTTCAACACTGAAGCCAAAGTTATGTGGGACAATGTCAAAATGCTTCTGTCCGGATCGGAGCTGACCAAAGAAGATCGTGAATCTCAATTGTATGATGAGTTTGAGCATTTCAAAATGAATCCTGGTGAAAATATTACCGACTACTATGCAGATTTCATAAGTTGGTTAATGACATGAGAATGATCAGAATGACAATGCCTAACATTCAATTCAACTCTAAGTTTGTGAACAACATGTCACCTGAGTGGGATCGTTTTGTCACAGCTGTCAAGCTCAACAAAGGATTGAGAAATACAAACTATGAACAATTGTTTGCTTATCTACAACAATATGAGAAGCATGCTACATATGATCATCAATTAAGAGAGAAGCTCAATCCAACTGTCACCAATGACTCACTTGCTTTCATGACTAGTATGGTGCCAACCACTCAACCTGTGTCATCAATGGATCACTCATCTCTACAGTCATCAGCTGCCATGAATACTCACCTCGATTCAGGATACTCTCATACTGACAAGATGATTGACAATCTTTCCAATCAAGTGTCTCTACTGGTTCAACATTTCAGGGCTGCACTCCCATCTTCCAACAATCAACTCAGAACTTCCTCAATCCACGTAATCAGGCCATTGTGGAAGACAGAAAAGTAATGGTGCAAAACATTCAGGGAAGACAGAATGTGAATCAAAGGAATGCTGTGCGGGGTAACTTTCAGAACAGAGCTAGAAATGTGAATCAGGGACAAGGAAGGCAACCAAAATGTTACAATTATGGGGGTTTAGGTCACATCGCCAGAAACTGTACTCTACCTAAACGTCCTCAAAACTCATATTACTTCAAGGACAAAATGTTGCTCATGCAAGCTCAAGAGAATGGAGTTGTGCTTAATGAAGAGGAATTGGTGTTTATTGCTGGGGATGATGGAAAGACATTCGATGATGATGTGGATGAACAACCAGTTCAGGATTTAGCTCTTAATGATCCAAACATCTTCCAAGCAGAAGATTGTGATACTTTCGACTCAGATGTTGATGACGAACCCACTGCTCAGACAATCTTCATGGCTAATCTATCATCTGTTGTCTCTCCCACACAACAATCTGGTCGATCCAAATCATCCATCATACCTGAGGTACTAAAATTATATGATAAATGTGCTGACAATGATGAACAAAATACCTTCAATGATATACGATAAAATAATGTTAGTGAATCGAATGAGGCTCAATTGGAAACCATTAATATGTTCCCAACTGAGCAACATTCGGATCACGAAAGTAATTCTGACGTATCTTGTGGAAAGTCTTCAGTTGCGTATGATAATGATGTGATGCATGAACAAACGATATATAACGAAGTACAACAAACAGACGTTGCTGAATTAGATATTGCAAATTTGGGTAATAGCAATATTGTCCCGTATGAACAATATGTAAAGCACAACGTCGAGTCTGCTGTATCAAGTAATATATCCTCTGTTGATGACGATATGTGTGAATTGGATGAGTACACTGCTGTGGCACCTGATGACACCCTAACCACCAGGATAAACACTCTTAAGGATCAAGTAAGGTTCTATGAACAACGTGCAAAACTTGAACTAACAGGACGTGAACAAAAAATGGAATGGCAAATGCATGTTTACATCACTGAACAAAATTTAAAGGAAATGGCCTTTAAACAAGAGATTTAATCTTCTCAAAATCAACTTGATCATGCTTTCAAGGAAAAACAGGAAATTCAGAATAGTTTAAATCTCCTAAAAAGTGAATTTCAAGAAAAAGAAAATAAACTATTAAACGAATTTTCCAACCTTAAGCAGCTGAAAAACAAACTTGAAAACAAGTTGTATGTTCAAGGCCAAACATGCCAAACAGCTCAAATGATGGAAAAGCACATTAAACTACGGGATAAGCATAGTGATAAGGATTTAGGATTGCCTAAAACAAACTTCGTTAAGAGCTTTAGAGCCTCTCAACCTGCCCTCTATGATGCTAAGGTTATGCTTACTCCCAATCATGAACCACCAAATAGTTGGTCTGATAAAGAGTTGGATGAACTTGACTCTGCCGATAGAGAGGGATTTGATAAAAAAAAAAAATGAAGGATCCAAAGTGCATTAAACACCGAGTCATTGTTAAGCCCCATGATTATTATGAATAAAACCGAGTGACTGTTTTTGCACCTCAAACTAAGTTAACACCAGAACAGGTATTTTGGCCTTTAGACGTTGAGAAAATGAAAGTTGAGGAAATTAAGGCCAAGACATCCCATAACTTAGCTGCCCCAACGGTGTACCCCCCCCCCCCCAATACACCGATGCACTTATTTCAGTTGTCACTTCCCACGCAATGTAAAACTCTTATTAGCATTTATGTCCTATGTCAAATGTTCACTGATTTTGATAAAACATGCAAAAAGAGAAGCACACCAACGGGAATCACTGAGGGTGAACAGGGATTTGAGCTAACCAAAGAGTGTTACTTAACTGAAGTCATTCCATTTTTTAAATTAATCAAAGAACACTTTGAGGGGTTACGACAATCCCTTGATGTTGAGCTTAAGGAAATGAAAGAAGTGTTTAAAATTGTGGAAAACAAGTGTAAACAAAAAGCAATAGATTTTCAGCATAGTGAAATTGCCAGAAAAATATTCTCATCATGAATGACAACTTGATTGCTAAATGTAGTACACAAGATGTGTTCTACACTGCTACAGACTTTTCTCTTAATGCTTGTGAGTTTCATGAAATGTCTATTGATTTGAATAACCTTCACAATCGTGTTGTTGAGCTTGAGGGGGAGAATGTGAAATTGCTTGAAAAAATTCAAAATGATGATCATGACAACATGATCAAGCATCTTTCTAAACTAGAAGTTGATAATCTTAAACTACAAAATTTAAATATCAACATTTAGAAGAAAAAATGAAATCATAATATATATTGCCGACAGAGCAGAGAGAAAGAATGATGACATGGCACACTTTATAAGTCGTCGGATCAACTTAATATTCAATCTAAACCGTATAAAATCAAATTAGGACTAAGTCAACTTTTTTACAAATAATTTAAAATATTGTTTTATTTTAACACATGAACTTGAAATTTGAAAATCTTTAATAGAAATGTAGATGAGATATAAAAACTAACTCATTCCACCCTTTTTCTTGCTACCTTGTCGTCGAATTCTTCTAACTTTATTTCTTTGTTAACTCGAAATTGGAACTTATGTTTCATTTAACCCCTTAACCACAATATCTATTTTACAACATGAGAAACATTATCTACTATATCATTTTTTATGTAGTATTAACTCATAAATAATAAAATGAACGACAACTAAATTGTAAAATTACAATGATGTTTAACTATAAGAAAGATAATTGTACTAATAAATTATATGTTGAATTATGTACGTTGCGCATAATACAATTTTAATATGTTAGATCATTTATCTTTTTAACAGTATACATTTAAACACTATCTAACTTATACAAACGGTGTAATGAAAACAAGTGTATCTGTGCAACGCACGGGTATTGCACTTGTTATCAAAGGCCAAGACATCTTCTGATGCTCCGGAATTTGATACATATTTTGAATTAGCAAAAAGGGATGAAAAAATTCACGCTCACACGAACATGATCTGGTTATTGAGGGCTCAAATTTCCCAATTGAAGTCTCCCATGAATGCTGTGATCGACACCCATAAACCAATGTCTGCAGATTCTCATAACTTTCAACTTCAAAACACAATCAACTTACTTAAACATGAAAATGATTGTTTTCAAGCTGAAAATTCTAAAGTTAAACAACATTACAAAGAGTTATATGATTCTATCAAGATCACTCGTGATAAAACCAATGAAAAGATAACCTCTTTGCTTAATGAAATTGAGAATCTAAAGACAAAGGTGAAAGGGAAAATGCCGATTAATGAAAGTGACAATATCAATTATGTGGTTTGTAATTGTAAAAAATATGCATGTGAGGCTGTTTTTATTCCTCTTCCCCTTAAGAACAATGAGGTAGTCCATAGTGATTACCTTAGACATCTTAAGAACTGCCTAGACATGACCCGTGAAACCATTGAAGAAGATAGAATGGTGAGACCATTTGATAACTCCCTATCGGATGTTTGCTTTCTCACCAAGCGGTCACAAGAGTTGTTAGAATATGCCATAGGTACATGTCCCAAGATTCCCAACATGCGTGATAAAAATGGCACATCATCATCTAGGAATTTGAAGAAGCATGTTACTTTTGATAAACCTTTGGCTAGTTCTGATCATAGCACATCACCACCTAGAAACCAAACAACTGTGCAACAATCCAATGTTCCCATCGTCAATTCTACAGGATTAATCAATGTCACTAAAGCTAGCGGGTCAAAGCCTAAAGGCAATACAAAGATTGATAGGACTTCGCCTGCTAAGAGTGATCAAGGGAAGAAAGTAGAAGACCACCTTAGGAACAATAAGATTGATTTGAATGAAAAGAATCGTGTTGATTCTAGTATTTGCGTTAAGCGTACTGTAATTAATTCGAATTCTAATGCTACTTGTAAGACTTGTAACGGTTATTTAATTTCTGGTAATCATGATGAATGTGTTGTGTCCTTTTTGAAATCCTCTTATAAATCCCCTGTTAAATTTGCTAAGACACACAAACTGGAAAACAATACTTGGAAAGCAACAGGAAAAGTTTTTAACAAAGTAGGATATCAGTGGAAACCTACTGGAAGAAAATTTACTCTAGGAAACTAGTGCCCATTGACTTACATGCCCGACCCTAAGTCTTTAGAGGTTAAGAGATGGAAGGCTACTGGTAGAAAATTCCCTTTAGTGACCCAATGCCTTGATAGTAAGTCAGCCGCTTCCACTGGCATCGGTTCATCTGTGAGAACCAAGGAAAATACTGATCCTGTATCTCTTAAGTATGCGTGTGCTAACCTATTGGATCCCAATTACACTTGGGGATCCATGTTTTTCAGTTACCCATATCTGTCTGGTTTCAATTACAGGTCGTACAAATCGTCCTGTGGTATTTGGACTCGGGCTGCTCAAAACATATGACTGGGGATCGCTCTAGGCTCAAAAATTTCGTGAAAAAGTTTATCGGGACAGTTAGATTCGGAAACGACCACTTTGGAGCTATTATGGGGTATGGTGATCATGTGTTTGGTGATAGCGTGATTTCTAGAGTTTACTATGTGGAAGGACTCGGGCACAATTTATTCTCTGTTGGACAATTCTGTGATTCTGATCTCGAAGTGGCCTTCAGAAAACATACATGTTTCGTTAGAGAATTGGATGGAGTTGATCTCCTTAAAGGAAGTCGTGGAACAAATTTGTATACCATCTCTATTGAAGACATGATGCGGTCCTCTCCCATTTGCTTGCTCTCTAAGGCCTCAAAGAGCAAATCATGGTTATGGTACCGACGGTTGAACCACTTGAAATTCGGCACCATAAATGAACTATCTCGCAAAGATCTTGTTCGAGGCATGCCTAGATTGAAGTATGAAAAAGATCATCTCTGTTCATCATGTCAATTGGGTAAAAGGAAGAAGCAAATTCATAAACCAAAACCCACTAACTCCAACACTGAAGTACTCCATACCCTTCACATGGATCTGTGCAGACCCATGAGAGTGCAAAGCTTCAATGGGAAAAGATATATTCTTGTTATTGTGGATGACTATTGACGATTCACTTGGGTGAAGTTTCTAAGATCCAAGGATGAAACTCCCGATACTATTATCAAAATAGTCAAGCAGTTGCAAGTAAGGCTCAACAAAACCATTAGAATCATTCGCACTGACAATGGAACTGAGTTTGTTAATCATCAACTCACTCAATTTTATGAAAGTATCGACATCAGTCATCAGAAGAGTATTCCTCGAACTCCTCAGCAAAATGGAGTTGTTGAAAGAAGGAATCGCACACTAGTTGAAGCTGCCCGCACTATGCTGAAATTCTCAAAGAACCCAATGTTTCTATGGGCTGAAGCTATTGCTACTGCATGCTATACTCAAAATCGGTCATTGATACATCCTCTCCACAACAAGACACCGTATGAGCTGGTGCATCTCAAAAAGCCTGATCTCTCATTTCTTCGTGTATTTGGTGCCCTGTGCTATCCAACTAACGATGGTGAAGACTTAGGGAAGCTTAAAGTTAAGGCTAATATTGGGGTATTCGTCGGTTTTGCGCCAGATCGAAAAGGGTACCGAATCTACAACAAAAGAACCCGACAAATCATGGAAATAATCCATGTCACGTTTGATGAGCTGACAGAGCATACTGCTTCAGGACATACCAGTTCTGAACCCTCGCATAACCTTTTATCTCCTGGACCAATAAGTTCGGGACTTGTACAGAACTCCAACCATGTCACTCCTTATGTTCCTCCTACGAGTGAAAAATTGAAAAAGTTATTTGATCCTATGTTTGATGAGTACTTCGAGTCACAGCCCCCTCATGAGCCGGTACAGCTGGCTGTTGAACCTAGTATTATGGCTGTGAATGCACCTCATGATACAAATGGTCCATCAGTCTCCATCTCTCTGGATCTGGATGCACCAGAATGTAGCAACACTCAAAATGAATCAAATATACAATCGTCTTCTGAACACAAAGGAGTTACATCTGATAACACATGGGAAGTCAATCCTTTTGCACCACCTGAGGAAGAACCATTTGAAAATGTTTTTGCACCTGAATCCTCCAATGAAGTATCTTCCTCAGAAGAGTCAAACAATGCTATATCAGTTCACTATCCTCAACCTCATGAACATCTCAGAAAATGGACAAATGATCACCCTATTGACAACATCATAGGAAACCCCTCACGACCTGTATCCACCAGAAAACAACTTGCCACTGATGCCTTGTGGTGTTTCTTCAACTCAGTTTTATCCAAAATCGAGCCCAAAGACTTCACGGATGCCCTTACGAAGGTGTCTTAGTTCACCGTAATGCAAGAAGAAATCCATGAGTTTGATCATCTTGATGTATGGGAATTAGTACCACCACCTGAATGCGCAATGATCATTGCTCTCAAATGGATTTTCAAAGTTAAGCTTGATGAGCATGGGGATGTGTTGAAGAACAAGGCTCGTTTAGTTGTGAAAGGATACAGTAAACAAGAGGGTATTGACTTTGAAGAATCATTTGCACCTGTCGCTCGTATCGAGGCCATTAGAATCTTTCTTGCCAATGCTGCTAGCAGTAACATGATTGTTTATCAAATGGATGTTAAGACTGCCTTCCTGAATGAGGACTTAAAGAAGGTGGTTTATGTTACTCAACCTGAAGGTTTTGTGGACCCAGAAAGACCTAATCATGTATATCGCTTAAAGAAGGCACTCTATGGTCTCAAACAGGCTCCGAGAGCTTGGTACGACACACTTTCCAAGTTTCTTCTTGCAAATCGCTTTACCAAGGGTGTAGTTGATCCTACCTTGTTCACTAGGAAGACTGGAAACAACCTTCTTCACGTTCAAATCTATGTTGATGATATCATCTTTGTATCGTATGATTCCAAAGAATGTGATCGCTTTGATACGGAAATGAGTTCCAAGTTTCAAATGTCTATGATAGGACACATGTCTTTCTTCTTGGGGTTACAAATCTCTCAAAACCCAAGCGGCATATTTATCAATCAAGCCAAGTTTGCTAGTGACATCCTCAAGAAGTTTGGCTTTGATTCAAGTAACACAGTTGATACACCCATGGTTGAAAGATCCAAACTCGATGACGACTCAACTGGAGTAACCATTGATTAGACCAAATACAGAAGCATGATTGGATCTCTCATGTACCTCACAGCAAGTAGGCCAGACCTTCTTTTCGCCGTATGCATGTGCGCCAGATATCAATCCAAGCCCACCAAAAAGCACTTGGAAGCAGTCAAGAGACTCTTCAGATATCTCCAAGGGACAATCCACATGGGTCTTTGGTACCCTAAAGACAATGCAATGGCTCTCACGGCCTACTCAAATGCTTATCATGCGGGGTGTCAAGATACTCGCAGAAGTACTTCTGGAGGTGCTCAATTCTTGGGTGAGAAACTTGTCAGCTGGTCATCCAAAAAGTAGATGTGCACTTCAATATCATCCACAGAAGCTGAATATATAGCCATTTCCTCGTGCTGTGCTCAAATTTTGTGGATGAGATCATAATTATCAGATTATGGGTATGATTTTAACAAATTCCCAATGTACTGTGATAACAAAAGTACCATTGCCCTGTGTTGCAATAATGTCCAGCACTCCAAAGCCAAGCATATAGACATTCGCCATCACTTCATTAGAGAACAAGTGGAGAAAGGGATAGTGGAACTCTACTCTGTGAGAACGGAGTTTCAGCTGGCTGATATATTCACAAAGGCTCTTTCTCGGGAAAGATTTCAGTTCATTCTCCCACGACTTGGGATGAAGAGCCTCACTCCAGAAACTCTTAAGTCTCTCCAGGAAGAGAATGATTATTGAAGGATTGGCTTCACATATCCTTTGTACATAAGATTAATCAAAAAGAAAATAGAAAAATATATAACCTATAAAAACCAAAAAAAAAAAAAAAAAAAAAAAAAAAAAAATCTGAAAATTCATAAAAATACAAAAATATTCTTCTCAGGACATGTCTCTTGTGTAATCAATATTATGTACGTCTCTAGAAATGTCATTCAATAATGACACGGAATCATACATATGCTTGAGCAAGAGTTTTTCGGTTTCAAATAAAGTTTTTTTTTTCCTAAAACATGTCGTTTCTCAAAACATTCTTACAAATATATGGCTTGCAGTCATTTCAGGCTGTAACCCGGACTTCAAAAATATGGCTTGCTATTACTTCAGATAGCAACCCGTTTTTCAAAATGGGGAAAACACATCGCCAAAAAGACGGTTGATCCTTTTACCGGGTGAAGTTCACCTGGGCATGGATTACTTTATATCCATGTTTCCTCGATCTAATGTACGCTTCAGTGCATTATTTCTTGATATAGAAGAGAAATCTTCTTTTTATCGCCAATACTTTCCCTTCTATGATTTTTTCGGAAAGTATTTGTGCAAAACTTGGTGGTACCATGAGATTTTGATTGAAAATCAAATTGAATCTAAATTTTGATAAAATTTTTCACTCATTCAATGACTTCAATATTTTATGAAAATATTTCAGTTTTAACATCCGTCATTGATTGAGGGGGAGAGTGATTTCTCAAAATTTTATGTATCATCAAAACCCTCCACACTTTGTACAAAAACCAAGCATTAAAACAATTTGTGATGGTTATGTGTCAGAATGGGAACATTTTCAAAGAGTTTTTGTTAAAACTTCAAATCTTTTGTAAACTAATCAAATCTGACACATAACAATCTCCTTCACAGATTGAGGGGGAGCAAGGAAAAAGTCCCTTTTATCAGAAAATATTAAAACTGACAGCATTTCTCTCCCAAAAGCTTTCTAACTTATTTAAATCAATTGAGATCCAAAATCTAGAAAGATTTGAAATTTTTGATCGGGGGAGAGAATGTGATTTAAATATGAAATCTGATAATCAAACGTGATCTTTTGGACTCAATAATAGGCTCTCACATATGTGCTAAACTCTTTCGAATTTCGATGCACATATTGAGGGGGAGCAAAAGGCGTTTGTGGAAGTAATACCAAAGACCGACCATTTATCTTTATGCATGGAGTTATAAGGATGGTTAAGGTTAGGTATGAGGTCCCATGATCCACCAAAACTGGAAGGATCTTCCCAGGGACAATCCATAGATAGATTAGAAGTCCTTTGGAATGATTGAAAAAATGAGAAAAGTGAGAAAGGGAAGAGTGCGGACTAAGATAGCGCTAGGACTGGAACAAACCCAACAAGGTTCTAGTGATGAAGTCTCGGTAAGCACTGAAGGGGTTGAAGAATGAAAAAGAAATGAAATGTGAAAAGGGTGAAAAGAAATAGCCCTCCAGATATTCAACCTTAAGGCAGAAACCGGGTTCAACTTCATATGCTACTAGTGGTTACTAAGGTAACACTGGTATTGAAGACAAGACGTCATGGACCCAGTGACGCACTGCACTAAACTTCCCAACCACTCAAGTTCTTTTAAAAGAGCTTGTTTCATTCTCGCGGGGAACCCTGTGCAATGTATCGACCGCTCATTGCGAGCCATGTTGGTACCTAAACAGGAGACACCACCCAGTTTCCAGAGCGGATCAAAAAGCACTATTGAGTCTAGAGCCATGAGATCATTCATAAATCTCGATAGGACACATTCCAAATATGCTTATTGCTTCACACAATGTGGAAAATAAGATAAAACATTTAGAGTCCTACGCATTATCCTTGTGGTATTGCCAAAACATCCGAGTGATATGAAAATATTCACGATGAAGATGGAAATCCTTCTAGAGCGAACATCACTCAAGCTCTTGGTAGGTGACATGTGAGATCCATATTAGATCAATGATCAAGTGACAACTGGAAAGCAACGATGGTGCGATTCATAATTGAATCAAACTTGTTCCAGGATATGGATTGATGGATACTTTTGCTAAAACCTTTCAATGTACTCACAAACTAATTTTTTCAAGCACATTGATTGTGCATAACCTTTCAAACAAAAGTATTTTTGATGGAAATATGAATCAAAGCTTAAAACTCTCGTCGTGTCTCAAAAATGTTTATCACATGACACGCGAGTGTTTTCTATAAATCAATTTCTCATCAATCCGTGAATATCAATTCACCGATTCACTCTATCGTGTTGTCTGCTTTGAGACGTTTCGGTATGAGAACATGCTAAGTATGAAGATTCCGAAGTGGATTCTTTGGAAAATTCATTACTACAAGCTGGAAATTCCTGTCAAGGAGAGTTTTCTTTAATAGAGTCTCTACCTGATCACAGGTCGGTTTTCACAAAATCGGAGGGTAGTCTGTCCTCGCAGAACGAATGACAAAGCCATATTCGTTCTCTATCTTTATTGCTAACTGTTTTATTTCAAGGACACATATAAAGATGGCGTTGATGGCTCCTATTTCCTGCCGAATCGGGTCAATCCATACCTCATGCTCACACATCCTCCTCACTATCAATGATGATGAGAGACTTACTACAACAAATGTTGAGAGACTACCAACAACGTTTCCGCAACTCTGATGAAAATTCTCCTAATCCGCAAACTCCTGATCTAGAAGGGTGTGAGCATGACGGTCCTAATGTCACTACATCACATGAAGGCGATACTACTGTGGATAAGCTTGGAGATTTACTGTGGCTGATGATCTCAAAGAATGCTCAAAGATCGCACATCACAAAGGAACTCCAAATCACATGTTCATTGCTTGAGGTACAAAGTGTGGTGAAAAGTGAAGAATCAGATCCTACGAGCTACAAGATCTAAAGAATGCTTGAAGAACAAAGAGCTTAATTTCCAAGGTGACCTCGCTTAGGGGGAGATTGTTAGGAATACAAATATTCCTATAAAAGACTCGGTCACCTAAATGTTGTAATAACATTAAGTTAGCTCGTAGTTAGTTTAGTTATTAGTTAGAATTAGATTAAGTAACATCGTGGAAGAAGGACGGGTCTTTACCCACTGTATGTCTGATCCACAGCCTGGGTGTGGGCGTTTTATCTTTTGTTTGTTAGGAAGTATAAATACCCCTCTCCACATGTGGAGAGGGTTGGACCTTCTCACAATATCAATCTAATATTCAAAGTTTTCTCTCATCCTCATAAGGTTCCCATATTTCTTTCTTTCTCTTCCATACCAACGACCCACAACCACCATTGAATTCATGTTTGTGACTTGATGTCTACCCTACAGTTATAGAATCAAATCGATGCAAGATTACGTGCAAGCTTTATCGTAGTTTTGTGGAAAGCCTTGGTTAAAGTATAAGAAATTTTAACAAAAGCTTATATGATCAAAATCTTATAAATATAAAGGAAGTAAGTGTTCTAGGTTGAATAAGCTTTTATAAATAAAAGTTCAATAGAAGTTTATAAAAAAACATTAAACTTGTTCAAGTGCATGAAAGCTAAATTAAACTTCCAAGGTTTAATAAATTTATGTAAAATTCAAATTATATACTCTTTTCGTCCCTAAATTATTGTTCACATTTTTATTTTGAGATGTCACAAAATAGACAACTTTTTATTTCAATCATTCAAAAATAAAGTTTAGTACTTGAGGGTGATATTTGATTGGTTAAAGAGTGTATCCGTTTCACTCGTCTTAAACTATGTTTGTTTGTATTTTTTTTTTTTTTTTTTTGGAAAAATAATTTTGGAACGGAGAGAGTACAAATTAAAACTTGTAAGTATTGAGCCTTAGATTGCTTTGTTGTTAGAATAGAACCATTTTGCCATTAAACCTAACCATATATGGAAGGAACTTATTGGCAACCGGAATGGTCGAGGCCCCCCAATTTTTTTTACCACGAGTACATTTTTAAATCTTACACTTTTTAGTTGTAGGCAATATTAGTACAAGAGTTAAATGAAAATGTAAATTGGCCTTCCTAAAACAAATACAAAATTACAGTTTGGCCTCTTCAATTAAATTTTTCAAGTTTTGTTTATAATCTCATAATTATTGTCCAATATTGACTTTTGAAGTCTTTATTTTTCAACTTTAACTTTAAATATTTTTATTTCTGTTATATAATACTTGATAAAATTATGTCAATGAATAATATATATATTTAATATCCAATCTATTCATATACTTTGCATCAAGTATTATATAACACAAATAAAAATATTTAAAGTCAAAACTGAAATATAAAGATTTCAAAAGTCAACTGTGGACAATAATTATAGGACGAAGAGAGTAATAATTTTGCTTGTGAATAGTAAAACACTGTTAACAAATGTATATATCCATGATGATAATGATAATGATATGATAATTATCGTTTTAATTTGTTCCACTTAGCATCACGCTTCGAACTTGTTTTAACCCTCAAAAAGCTAAATGTGAACCGAAATTTAAAGAAAAGATACCATGCAATTAAATACAAAGCTAGAGTCTTCTATTGACATTATTCAAAGATATGAGTTGTTACATGAATCCTTTGACGGACTAGAGTACTGAAGCATAAATACGAATCTTATACTTCTTATGAGTATGAATTGTGGGTTCAATCTTGATTAAAATGCCCCCAACTAGTAGTGATTTGACATCAAAAACGGTTTGAAGGTCATCAGAATTCCAATCCCCTCGATTACATTCAATATGAAAAATAACATATGGTCTCCTGTGAGAAATAAACAAATTTATAAATCTTAGAAAATGTGTCTTTTAAATTACGCAACATTCTCATTGCAAGTTGTAAAGAAGCTTCAATTATACATCGACTTTTGAATAACTATAAAGTGATCTTACCAGCTTGCGAATTGAAAGAGATCAATCAATGTATCAAAATAATGACTCATAAAAGAAGATTAAAAGAAGAATATTGGCTTGCTTTTAATATGTATGTGTTTCTTTGCATGCATGCAAAAAAGTTAAGTACGTGCTTAGTTTGACTTTGGGAGGATAGAGGGAAGTCTTTCTAGGATTGGACACTAAGCATTCAATGCGAAGAATTAGCTTAATCAAGCAAAAAGAAGAAGAAGAAATGAACTGAGAATAATGGTACCTGGAAGAATTGCTGCATTTAGTGTCTTTTGGGACCAGGATAAACTACAAAATGGAAGGACAGAAATGAGATTACAGTTATGTGAATCACGTCTTATTTATTTATAGATGTTGAATCGTAAACTGAAACAATGGTATACACAAAAGAATACTCACAGTGCTCCGCCACATGCGGGGCCAACTGCTTTGCAAATTGAAGCCAACGTCATCGATATACCATTGGCTGCACCTCTTTGATGTTGATCCTGAAATTGATATATGTGTGTACAGATTATTACTATTTATTTATAGAGGTGTGCTACACCCACATAAAGTTTACAAAATTTCACCCACTCGCTGACGTGGCAGAGTGCTGATTGGTTGGTTTTCTGTGGCCCACTGAAAACCAACCAATCAGCACTCTGCCACGTCAGCGAGTGGGTGAAATTTTGTAAACCTTAGGTGGATCTAGTATTTTTCTTATTTATATTCCTAAACCACGTAAAAAATATAGAAAAGTAAAAAGGTCGTGAAGCGACTAATCTCACCACGGCTGAGTTTTGCAGCATGAAAGTCCCAGTTATGATGGACACCTAAAAAATATGAGAAACAGAATTAAAGTGGAGATAATATTACAACCGGTCGCAAAACAGGTAATCATTTGAATACTCGGATCTTAGTTTTGTAAATCATTTACTTTTTGGTAAAAGAAAATTTTATTGTTTCTAATATTAGATATGTGCTCACACAACATGTTTCTAATCTCATAAAGAGCATGTATTGATTATAGTCTGCAGAAATCGGCTACTATAACATGTGTAGGTCAAGTGAAATAGCAACACAAAATGGTTTGTCAATGACCAGCGAGGCAGCGAACACTTCTTTTTGGCTAATATTTTATTTTGATCACATTTTTTAAAAAAGAAAAAAAGCTAAGGAGCTCACACAAACTAGAATCTCTTTGCTAACTTTTATACCATACGATCCATTTACTTTTAACAATTTTTTTTTAGTTTTACAAACTTTAACCAGTTTAAAATATAAATATAGCTCATTGACTAATATTCACATAAATGCAGTAAAATTACCATACTTACTTGTTACCTTAGAACAAAAAGAACACCTTTCCACAAGTAAATTTGATATGTATTCTTCTAAATCAAGTAATAAGTACATGAGAAGATAGCATTTAGTCCCTGAAAACTCACCGATAAAACATTCTTCACGATCGATGCAACATTTAATGTAAAGGCGAGCATGAAACCTGATAACAATGCTATGTATGGATAACTTGCGAGTATAGGTATAGACAAAACCTACAAAAGAGATAGTTGGGTTAACCCGAGTACAATGTACTTATCTAATACTTAATTCCTCCTCTTTAGTTGGTTATTTGGACTTAGGAAGTCAAAGAAAATAATAATTATCAAAATTGATTTGAAGATATTATTCTTTCATGCAAAATTCTACAACTACACTATAAAGTACAATAATCATCATATGCAATTAAGAATACATGCTAATATAGTAGAACAATAATTGACAATTACAACTTGTTTTTAAAACTTTAATATCAAAGCAAAAGGAAGACAATTATTAGAGACTGGATGAAATGGTAGAATTGCTTACTCCGCAGATACGTGCTACAACGATGGGACCAAATATCCTCTCCATGATTGGATATAATGAGGTCTGGAAAAGGAGAAGGCCAATCCCTGCACAAAGACTTATGTGCTTAGCATCAAACTTTGTTTGAAGATATGGACGCCAATCCAACAAATTCTAAAAGGTGAAATTGATTGATCGATGATATGTTTATCAAAACAAGTAAAAAGAAAATGAAAATGAAATAATGGATCAAGTAAGCACTATAATTTATAAAAGAATATCCCCCCGACCCAAAATCGTTAAAATGTTGACAATGCATATAGTTACTGACTTCAAACGTATCATCTGGCCTTTCAGTGTAAACCAGTTAACATTCTTTCATATTTAAGAAAAAGATATATTTTGTCCAACTTTTAAGTGTTGGTAATGCGTTCTCACCTGTAATAGAAAGGACGGTGCCAACATCCTCGGTAGAATAACTGAGGCCGCCCAAACTCCTAGGGCTCACAGCCCACAATGAGAAAATCTGTTATTCATAAAAGCAAATAATATGTAAAATTACGTACGATGGATGTTTGGCTGATCCTATGTGAATGTATTTTAGAATCATAGTTTAAAAAGCATGACAAAATGTATGAATATTAGGCCTCCTAAATTTGAAATGAGTTTTGGCTTGTGGAGTGCTTTACTTCCAAACAATTTATAAGACTTTTCATTGCAAAATAATCAACCATCATTCTTGCACAAGTAACACTAAATCATAAAGGTCGAGCATCCTTGAACCAATTAACTATATGCACTTGTTGGTGAATAACTAATCTTCCGACAGAGTAATGGCTATTTATTTTTCATTTCTTTTTGCATTCTTATGAAAGGTTGATATGTTGCAACTAAAATTAAAGCACATTGATTTAATTTCTTCAAAGAGTGGGTTTAAGAATACAAGATGCATGTTGTGTAATCTATAGCAATTTTCACAAGTTACCTCTGAGTAAGCCGTGTCATGGAGCGAAAAAACACAATAGACAATAATGGAAGACATTAAAGGCCAGTTCTTGAAGAGGCTTATTAAATTGGAGTCTTTTTTGTTATCCGTATTTTCCTCAACGTCAGGGATACAGGAAGTAGATTCCAACTCATCTTTCTTGTGGAAGTGCAACGTTTCCTACAGTTTGAAAATGAGTTAAATAGATTCATTTAATGAACTTGAAATTAAGATCCTAAAAACAAAGGGAGATTTCTAGCTATTAGGTATGGGTTTTGGTGAACTGTGTATAGAAATAACATTCCGTGGTTACAGAAAATCGCATTGGTTCAAAGACTTTCTAATTAGAAAAAATAAGCAAAAGCACAGAGATGATGGTTAGTTTTTCAAATCTGATTTGGACCAAAATACTATCTGTTATATCCTTAAATTGGTTGACATCTAGGTGGGTAAGACGACCAGCCATTGTGTCGGCTGATCGACATACAAAACTGTTGGTGTTTTCGCGGGAAAATCATATTAGTTAGTTGGCAGTTGAAAACAATCGCTAACTAACTAGGGCACTGCCCATTTGATCTCGTGAAAATCCACAGCTCCCTACTGCCCCCATTGACTCCTGCAACTCGTCGTAAACAAGCGCATATGACTTTTTTTGGTGAAAGCTTGGAGTTTCTCAAGCTATTATTCAAGTTATCAGTATTAGTATTTAACTGTTACCTCTTCCCTCAATGCTATTTATTAGGGTTAATTTTATACAATAGCCCTGTACTTTTTCCAATATATATATATATATATATATATGAGGATGGTTTTTGATGAATAAAAATAATAAAATGTTGGGTTGTCAAAAGTACAAAGTCATTAAAATTCTTCAGTATTTAAGATACTCTTGTGTTATCTTGCATTAGTGCCCACTCCGCACACCCTAACGCATTGGGCAATTCTTCCCCCTGTCTCAAAGTCTCAGTTACATAAAATGGCTCATGACATAAACATCGCCAAGAGAGATTAACCATAGAAACTAAGGTTATTTTCTGGCTTCGGATCTAGATGTTTGAGGAACATAATAGGTTGAACCGTTGAACTTTAGGAACACAGGAAGAGGGTACATAAATGCGCCTAATTTATTTGGTTTGGGACTGTGACTTTTGCTTTAGGTATCATCTATTCAAGCTTAAATCTTATGCCATATTAATGTTCATGGTTTCCAATAAACGTACTTATTCGCGTTAACTCCTATTCAGACACTTATCTTCACTAGATAAAAAACATTTATTAATGACAGGAATATATTCGATGATAAAAGAGAGTTGGCTACTTAGAAAATTAATGGATACATATATAGAAATAGAACCTGAGATAGAGGTTTGAACTATATCTTGTTAAGATGCACTAATTTCACACAGAACCATTAATGAAATGTTAAGTGCATGAGAAACTGTACCGGAAGCCAAAATGCACCAATGGTCACAAAAAGTGCGAAAATGGAGATAACAAGGCAAGGCAATAAGTATGGAAATCTGCATCGCAAGTCACAGTTGGTACATAAAATCAACATCCATAATAACTACAATAAGATAAATAAATTAACAAACAGTAACATTACCTCCCAAATAAAGAATCTGAAGATACTAAACCTGGAAACTTCTCTGCGGGCTTAATATAAAATAAAACAGAAAAGGTTAGACACTAAAAATGAATATGCATGAATCTTCCATCTATAAGATCGTCACTTTCTCGTTGGTGAGCTGGGATTGGTAGAAGTATATTGAGCATATAAGACCGTGTCCGATGAAACTCAACCTATGGTCTTCTAGAAATTAAGGCACCCTTTGTTGTTATCCACCCTAATCGAACTTGATCATTTTTCTTAGCAATGATCCTATTCATAAACTAATCCCCTATAAGATAGTGATTTGTATGTAAACAATAATCAATAAGACATCAACCAAACTAATCCCCTTGAACCATTTAGTCATATACAACCACAATTATAATAGTTTGCGTGTGTACAGTGTATATGTAGATTTTCGGGTATTACGCACATCCACAAAATCTTAAATTGATTTATAATATCTATTCTAATCAAGATACATTTGGAGATAAAAACCTGTGCAAGGAAACCACCCAAAGCCGGGCCAATGATCAGTCCTATGCCCCATGATGTACTAATCTGAAATAGATCATAAACTGATTAAATAAAAAAATAAAAAATAAATAATAAAAAATAAAAATAAAAAGGAACCAAAAAGGGCCAGTTACTTACACTCGACAATCCTAAGGCTTGATGTTCCACACGGAAAAGTTCAGATGCATATGCCTGTTAACAGCAGAAAGAATAAAAATCATTGAATAAAAAACACTAGACCCATCTTATAGCTATTGAACTACTAAGCAAGGTTAAATAAGGAATACCTTTATCGGTCCCAGTAGCCCGTTTAAAAAGCCAAGAAGAAACCTTGTAGTTATAGCCATCCAATAGTTTACGCTAAAACCAAAAAGTATGTTGAAAATAACCCTGGAGAAGGCAACATTAACATTTTAGGAGAAGATAAGTTTTACGAAGTGGAGCCAAACAGTCTATATCATATAGTTACTAACACTGTTGAAGTGCCCAACAGAATAACTGGTTTTCGACCATATCGATCAGCCACTACTCCCCAAAATATGGATGTGAATGCCCTTCCAACAAAATATGCACACCCTTCATATGATAAAGGAACACATGGTTATACAATTTCAGTAAAGGTATTACATATGCAAAAAAATTAATTGCTTACCGACAAAGCCTGAATAGTAACTAATATCCTCCTCTTTTTCTGCAATGTTAAAATCCCTCACCTACAATAGAAACCAAGATAATAAAAATACTACGACTGCAACAAAAAAAAAATGAAATCAATAAGCGACAAAAGTGAACACACTTACCATGAAATAAAGAAACGGAAACAGTGATGATATCGGCAATGCTGAAATGTAATATGGAAATAGATGTTAGATATCAACATCGAGATACATATAGTATGATCTAACATAAACAAGCTGATCAACGTATTTGTAGTTTTTATAACGACATGTTTATAAGGTTCTTGATCGGATTATACACAACGTATGAATCCTTGATTTAATGATAGCTTTTGTCGTGAAGTTCTTGACTTTTATAATTGGATTTTGGTCATTACTAGCAATGAACTTTTTCAGATGTATCGATTTTTAAATGAACTTTTCTAAAAGTTGTGTAAATATAATGAACTTTCATAAAATGTAATCTGCAATTTTAGATAACATGTCATTGCTGAAAGTTTGATATGTGGTCAGAGGCGGGGCCAGTAGGGGGGCTGGCGGGTGCTCAACCACCCACAACTGGCCCAACTAGCAGCTCAGCTTCTACCTTGGTTTCCGGCGATAGTAATGACTCGTTACGCTCTCGAAATCATCATTGTTTGTTGCAATTGCTGCTTTAAACCACTGTTATCGTGTTTTATATACGTCTTTGATCTATCGTTTATATAATTTAGGAAAAGATTTGAGTGTTGAAAGAGTTTTGGTGAAGAAGAAGATGTTCGTTCAAGAGAGGAAAAAAATTAAAAAAAAAAAAAAAAAAAAAAACCCAAGATAGATGCAACTTTAATAGGGCTAGGAAAAAATATTAGAGTATTTAATAGTCTATTTATATGTAACAGTACTTTTAGAGTTTATCAGATTGCTTTGAAAAGGGAGAAACACATTTCATTCTTTTTAATCGTTTCTTTTTTATTACAGTAGTTAGTTTGGATTGTATATAGTTGTTTTTCTTTAGTCTTTTGATATTGTGTACGGTAATCGATCTAAAAACCGAATATTATTATTCAAATTATGTACAATTTTTGGCCCCCTTTAACATAAATTTCTGGCTCCGTCCCTGCACGTGGCACCATTTTAAACCAAATTTGATTCATTCAGATCTAAAACAATTTTAGTACAAAAGGAGTAAATGTTAAAAAAAGAGTTGGCGAATATAAAACTAGAAGCAAATTGTATACCTACATATTATACGCGTATTATTTCGAATGCACTTAACAATCGTGATATTTGTAGTTAAATCTTAATTTGCTATTTTATAGTTAAAAGTTAAACCTGTTATTTTTCAATAACATTAACGCGTGCATTATGTGAACAAAATAATGATAGTTGGTAAATCTAAAATAAAAAAAGACCGGACCCACAATAATAATGTGTGGCTTGACTACGGTCGGTAACTCGGTGTCTCGGTATGCTAGCGATAATTCCGCATAGCAAATTGCATTTCCAAGTATTATAACAATTATACGAATACTCGTCAAAAGCGACACTGTATGCCAAATAATTATACTTGCGAATTTGTGGTTCTTTCATTTTATCTTTTATCTTTGTTGTTTTAACCAAATTTATAAAATATATTAAATATACATATAAATTAAATATTAATTAATTTTTTCTCTCCTTATTTTCTTTCAAACCTTTTTTAAATTCGAATTCAATTCCAATCCATTTTACAAACCAAACACACACTTAGTTTTTATAAAAGAACAAGGAAGTAATGAAAGAAATAAAGAACATGACAATTTTGTCCTCATATACAAGTGGGAGAAGACAAAATATAATACTTCCTATTTTTTTATAAGGCTACTCACAGTGGATCAGAAGTTTTCGGTCGAGCTTGGTTGACAACCGATTTGCAAATCGGTTGAGGCCTCTGTGGGAAAAGGTTTGAATATCGGTCGCCGGCCTACAAATGTGACAATCGGTTGTTTTTACGACCCATATTGACAAACACAAAACTCCAATTTACAAGTATAAAAAATGGACAGTTTGTAAAAAAAATATGGGTCACCACTGTGGCACTTGGGTTGTGTTGGTTGCTGAATAAAAAAAAGTTGACGTGACAACCGAACGAATAATGCAATATAGGTCAACACTGTGTCCAGTCTAAAGAAAACTAATCAATATACATTGCTCATATTCATATTTACTTTCACCCCCAAATTGGAGTGAAAGTATTAAAGGCAAAAAGTCAAATACCACATTTCCTTCCTCTTTCACTCCATTTTCTTTGCTTTCTTAAAAAAAATAATAAATAAATAAAAACACACACACACACACACACACACACACACACACATATATATATATATATATATATATATATATATATATATATATATATATATATATATATATAAACATCACAAAATTTTGATTTGTCTCCATTTCTTTCTCTTTCTTCCTAAAAATAAACTTGAGAACAAAGTGTTAGAATAGGATTTGAATTTGACATAGGATTTATAAAAGAATGTGAGAGAAAAATTAATATTTTTTTATGAAGTATTAATTTATTTTTACACAAATTTAAGAGAGAGATAAACACATTATTATTATTTTTTGTCTCATTTAAAGTAGCCTAAACCTAAGTTTTTGTAAGGTTGAGTTTTGAGAGTGTCAACCCCAAATATTGGCTGTATAAAATAACCAAACACCTATGTAATCTCTCTATTCAAATCAAATCCCACAAAACACGCCAAACACTTATTTAAAAGTGTGTTTTGTTTATTAATGTGTTTAGATTTGGATTTTGATTAGGACTATGATTTTAATTTGGTGTTTGATTTGAAGAGAAAAATTATATTTGTTTTATTGATTTAATAATAACATTTGATTTTAAAAAATATATCATTTAAAAAAAGTATATATATGTGTGTGTGAGAGAGAAAGAGAGAGAGACATAATAATATAAATGTAGGTAAGAGAAAACCTTGCAACTTAGAGTATCCACAATGGGTCAACTGGTTAATAGCTTTTCGCTATTTTAAAAACTTTTTTAGAAAGGTTTTTTGCATTGCAACTATAGCTTTTAGAAAAACTTTTTTACAAAGATTTGGTAAATGTGAAGTCTTTTCTCCAATCGTTGGTTATTAAATGTCTCATGCATTAAATGATTAAATGCATCAAGGGTTTAAGACTTAGGGTATGTTTGACGAAATGAGCTGGGGCTAGGGCTGAGGCTGGGACTGAGACTTATTTTATAAGCTGAAATTAAAATTTGTATTTTAAAAAAACTTGTTTGACAAATGGGTTGGCGTTAATGCTTATGATTGCAAAATTACTAAAAATAATATAATTAAATAAGTTTTTATATATGTTAGATATTTTTGTGGGTAAATAAATGATTTGTTATTCAAAAGCCCCGGGCTAAAGTTTTTAGCCCCTCTTATGGGGCTAAAGTTTTTAGCCGACTTATTTTATAAACTCTTTCATAAACTCCATAACAAACGAGACTTATTTTATTAGATACTCCCTCCGTCTCAAAATTATTGTCAGGAGACAAAAATTACAAAGTTTAATAAAAATGAGACCACTTTTATTTTCAACCACTCAAAGAGAATATTCCCATACTATATTCTCTAGTTTTTAATTAAAAAAGAAAATGGACAATTAATGTGAGATATCCTAAAATGAAATTGTGGACAATAATTTTGAGACGAAGGTGATAACTCATTTTAAAAATCCAAGTTCATATAAACCCTCTGTCAAACACAGCCCTAATGAATTATAAATGCTTACACTACTTTTTTTTGTTGGACCATTAACACTATTTAAATACAAACATCCCTTTACCAAACATTCATGCTCTTTAGGTCCAAATCATGGATAACAAACAGCCTCTTAATTTCTTTTCAAATCAAATCCCCACTGAAACACGTGTTTATTAACAAAGCTATCATTTTCTTACGGTTGTCGCTACATGCGGGTGGGTGGATTACTCCGAATATATAATAGTCGCAATCAATCATGATTGATTTGAGTTATGCCACCCAACAATTATTCAGTTAGATTTGTACATTAATTTTTGGGTTATTTTATTCCCAACGCTAGATGTGACATAAAAGGGCGAGGTACACAAAAGATCTTTTTGCTCCAAGTTCACGGTATAACATAATTTTTTTTTCTTTTAATTTTTTAAAATTTTTTAACTTATTAAATTTTATATTTTCAGTTTCGTACTTTCAAGTGTATTTTTTTTTCTATGAACAAAATTATAAAAATTAAAAAAAAAAAATAAAGAAAAAGAGGATAGTGTCATTTGTAAAAAAAGAAAAAAAGAAAAGAAAAGTGGGATTACTTGCCCCTAATTTTTTCTTTCATCCATACACAATAAACGGAAATTAAATAATACTCCGTATATGTTCCTATCGGTACTGATCATTAGTAAAGAAATGAAGGACGAAGATTATGAGTGATATATATTGGATTCTAATTAGTATGGTATTATGGTTTGGAGGATGAATTATGAATAAAAATTATAAGAGATAATACCAATGCTTTAAAAATAATGTAACTTGACTAATTTGCCTTTCATACCTATTTAATTATCTTTTACACCTGATCAAGATTTTATTATTATTATTATTATTATTATTATTATTATTATTATTATTTTTTCGAAAGTAAGGGAGGGGAAGGTACCTTTTCTTAAAAATATAGGAAATCTAAGACTAGCAAAGGTTCCTTTGACTTGAGATAATAAGAAATTGAAAACAAGTAGTATAAAAAAGGAACAAACGAAAGTCGAAAACGAAAAAAAGAAATGGGTTCTTTTTAGATGATGAATACCAAGCGAATAAAAAAATTATATATATACAAATCATAGGTTATGTTTTCTCGAAAATGTATAAAATTGCAAAAATAAAACTGAACTCAACGTTTAAAAACAATTCAATAAAAAATACTTGTTATCAGATATTACGTACATACTTGATCTTGTAAAAGAAACCTATTATTTTTATTGTTTTTTCTAACTTTAAAGCTACAGAAATACTGAAAACGGTAACGAACTTACCAGCACATAAGACCACGACCCAGATAAAAATGAGTTCCTTAAGGGGGAAACCAGTCTGCATGCGTTTATCACGATCTACTTTGCAACCTGGGCAGTTTTCGTAGTATACTTGCTCCAAAAGCTCGTCTTTTAGTTCACTGTTACTTGTCATTTTCGATTCCAAACTCAAGAACAAATATCACCTTTTCTTATGAAGAGCACTGTATCTACTTCTTATCCCACTGCCAAATACTTATTATGGATGGTTGGATGAAAGATTGATTTAAACAGTTGGAGTTGGAGTAGAAGAATTTGAGTGTGGCAAGAAATAGGAAAGCTACAAAATTGAGTCAATGATATACTATACAAGAACAAGAAAGTAACATCAATAGTCCATGACCTATTGCAAAATTTCAACTTATATACAAATATCTTTCTAACTTAAAAAAAAAAAAAATCGCTGAAGTTAACAAACTTTCATTTTATTTATTTGAGTTAGTGAACTAATAAAACATGACATTTTAGAGTCATTAAATTTATATAAAATATATACGTAAACATCACTAAACTTGTAAAAACACTTGTCACACTTTATTACACCTTCAATAGAATTCTATCATACATTATGAGTTATAAATAATAATTTTAAACCCTCGTTAATTGTTTGTGTTAGCTTATTAAGTTTAATCAACAAATTCAAATGTTTGAACTAGATAAAAGAGACATGTTAATGTATTTAAGAGTACCTTTATGCATGGATGGACTTACAGTCTTACATATATGTTGGGTGTGGTACGGGCTACACCCAACTATAAGTCACGAAGTGCAAAAAGATTTCAAAACTCTCATTTTTTTTGTATGTGCAACTCCCAAAATTTTTTTCCCTACTTTCGTTTCTTACGGTGTAACTTTAGTTAGCCCAACATTTATTTTGTGCAACACCCTCTTAATAATTCTAGGTCCGTCTCAGCCTTTATGATGTGCTTAACGCAAGGTTTTTAAAAGTTTAAAGGACTTGAGCTTATAAAATAAGTTTTGTTTGTCACTATAGCTTATGAAAGCTTTTATATGACATAAGCCTCTATAAGCCCAAACTCATTGAAATAGGCTTATGATGGCTTATAGTTAGTCAAATTGCATACATACACTTTAAAATATAATGGTCACACAAAAGCTTAAAATATATCTCAATTTAATTTAATACATTTTTATGTAATTTTACATTAAGGGGTTCGTCTCAAATCGGATTATATGATTATTGCGTTTTAAAAACACAATAAATCTAGTTTATAGTGTTTCGATAATAAATGCGATGGAGTAGTTATCTGCGTTTGACACTCCTCAAAACGCCATTTTAGATAGGGGTGGGTTATCCAGACGGTCCCCAAAATTTTAGCCGAACCCCCCCTTTTTTTAAAATTTTTTTTATTTATTATTATTTTTTGTTATAATTTTGTTTATATCAAAAAGCTATAAACCTGAAAGTGCGGAACAGAAAATATAAAGTTTAATAAGTCAAACGCTTAAAACTGTCAGAAATACGGAACAGAAACTAATAAAAAACTGTGTTGTAATGAAAGAAATTGGGGGACAGGGGGAAAAGGACGAGGGGACATGTGAGGTCACCCCGTCCGGTTAACAGCTCCCTTTAGATAAGCAGCTACTGAGCTACTTTTTGGAAATCGCAATTCTTCACTTATGACAAGATTACATGATTGCCCCTGATTTTTTCTTTGACTTATGTTGCTTTCGGATGGAAACAAAATCAATCTCAAAAACATATGTTGCTGGTACTGGTGCTGTTGCTGATGTTGATGGTGGTGCTGATGCTGAAAAATATTAAATTGTAGATTTTTTTTTATTTTTATTTATTTATTTATTTATTTTTGCAGTGGTGTTAGTGCTGAAAAAAAATTAAAATCAGTTATTTTTTGAAAAATAATCTCCATAATCGTTTAAAGCTTGTTTTAGGAACTTATTTTTCTAAAATAATTCACAATCTTAGTTTGCCAAATAATTTTTTTATTTATTTATTTATTTATTTATTTTTTTTTTTTACCAAAGCTTATTTTCCAAAAAATAATCTTAAGCCTCCATAATCTTTCATAATCTTTGCCGCCAAACATGCCCAAAATAAATATATAAACAACAAATTGTTTCTTACATGTGTGTATATATTAAATTGACTACACAACACTAGAAAAATTGTTAAGTTAAATACATTTTTAGGCTATTACCTCTAGTTCGTTATTAGAACAAGAGAAATAATAGTTAATCGGCTTTTTTTAACGGCATTTTTTTAAAACCTTATACCTCCTAAACATCTTTTAATAAGTTTAGCTCCAACTAATTCGGCAAACAGAAGAAATTTTAAATATTTAAGGGGTGCTTGGTTCAAATAGAGGAATAGAAAATATAAAGGTAAATGAAATGCTAAGGAATGCAATGAGTAAAAAATTCTATAACCCCAAATTTGTAAAGTAATGCTTCATTACCATGTTTGGATAATGGTCTATTATATAATAGTATACCAAGCATAAGTAATGATTACATTTCCTATTGCTCACCCTCTAATACATCCAACCAAGCATGCCTTTAGGGTGCGTTTGGTTCGCAATATATTTTGAAAGAAATTGTAATATGTTAAACGAATTGTAATTTGAATGAATTTTGATTCAAAGAATTGGAATGTGTTGTAATTATAATGTGTTGGAATTGTAATTCATGTATTCTGTCACTATGTTTGGTTGGATCTCAACGTAATTTAATTCAAAAAAGATAATAATAATAATAATAATAATAATAATAATAATAATAATAAATAATACTAAAATAATAATAATAATAACAATAATAATAATAATTATTATTATTATTATTATTATTATTATATCGATACTAAAAATATAATAATATTTATTATTATTATTATTATTATATAAATATTATTATTTTAATATTTATATTAAATATTTATTATCATTATATTACTATTATTTTATTTTATTATTTATTAATTATTATTATAATAAAATTTTATTATTATTATTATTATTATTATTATTATTATTATTATTATTATAAAATTTTGAATTACAGCGTAATTCAAAACTTTCCGTCAAACATCCTATGTAATTTGAATTCCCTCATTTGATGTAATTGTTATAATTGAATTACAATTACAACACAAACCAAACAACCTATGTATTGTAATCTGAATTACAATTCCCTCTATTGTGTGATCCAAACAGTCTACGTAATGTAATTTGAATTATAATTACATCTAATTACGCCAGATTACGGCGAAGCAAACGCCGCTTAGTGTTTTAATAAATAATGGAGCCATTAAAAACCTAGTCCGACAAACAAGCTTGCCATTAATTTAGTGCTCAGGGCTCTAATTATAGCAAAATTTCCCTTGATATTCAGATTCTTTATCGATGTGGTATGGGGGAACATCCCTTTGCATTACAACATGACCATGTTACTTATCAATTTTGTAAAGTTTCTTTTGTCCATCATACATCATCAATTCATCATCACTACTCGTATTTTTTGTGTTTAATATTATCAAAATGTCTAAGAATGTTATGACGGTAACTCGTAACTTACATAATTTTAATTTTTAGACTAATGGAGTAACATTTAAGGAGTATGTAATGCATTAATATACAACCAAAACATAATATCTTGTATTTTTTTATGCTAACTTGAGGCACTAAAGTAAAACTTACTTTATCCTGTTCATTGTCAAGTTTGACAAATTGAATCATCGAACCAACCGGTAAAGAGGCCACTTTGTTGCCCGGTTCGATTTTCAAAACCTTGTTTCGGATCACATTTTGCTTCCTTGAAGCATGAGGTTACTACTTTCGTCAACTACGTACGTGTCTAATAGAATAAAGATTATTTGGCAATCCATGTCCATTGATTGCTTTCCATTTTGAGTTGATGACTCCATTCAAATTGCATATAGCATACTAATTGCTTAGATATACGATTAGATATATTCTAATCTGGTTGACAGAAAATTTGCAGGTATGAGCCCATTCTTTTAACGACATGGACCAACAAAGTCAGGGACCAGGAAGAAAATTAATTGCACCCACATGACACGATTATGGTTCTCGATTGAATGCACAATCAAATTTGGTTTCGTGAACGGGTTCTAGTCCAGTAGCGACGTATTATTAAATTAATATAAAGATTGGCCAATAAACGTTTTTCCGGGTATGAAACTTAACATGCATAAACTATATGAGAATATCCGAATATCAAAAATGAAAGTGGTTATAAGAACAAAAGAACCAAAAATCAAATATCCATTTAATAACCGATACCAAGTATCAACCAATGATTCCAATAGTAAACTGCATGTACAAATATTCGTGTACTTCGTACAAACGGAATATCGATAGATCTGGAGGATCTATTCAACGTGTGATAAGACACTATGGGCGAGTATCGATAATAAATGATGTATGTAATGGTGAGATACGGGTTGAAATGAGGATATTATTCGAGGGATTAAATGGGTTGGATGTCAATGTTGCATGGTCCAGTGACCTCCCAGTATTGCATGGTCCAGGATAACCTTAAGTTCATTGGGATGTCAATATTGCATCCTCATCAATACATCTCCTTTGAAGATTATAGCTTAATATAAGATTATATAAACTTTAAACTTTGGAACAATCTTTTATATAATAAAGAATTACGGAGTACATCATTTCAGAGTGATTTTGCAAAACACTTCTTATTGAAAAAAAATTAGACCAATAGGAAAGCTCGATTTTGCCACGTAGGCGAAATCAAATAATATGATTGGTCAATAGAAAGTCAAAATTAAATTGATTTTGGTCAAACTTAATAAATTTGTTTGAGAAATTTGGTTAATAAAAAAAATGTATAAAAATATAAGTGTCAAATTTATAAAAACAAAAACTTAAAAAAAGATGAAATAATTAATAAAACTTTAGTAGTTGAATTTTAAATAAATTATGTAGAGCTAAGTGTAAAATTATAAGTTTTCAAGTTTTTTAATAACTTAAAAAAAAAATAAATAAATAAAAATAAAAAATAAAAACTAACCTCTTACACTTTATATCATTTATACTTTATAATATTAACTTTACCGTTGATGAAAGACCTGCATGGAGCCGAGCCCTTTTCACCTACCTGCTTTGGGGAGAGTTTGATCCGGAAAAAACGAGTACGTTGTCCAGCCAAGCCAGCCCATAACAAAATGTTAGACCGCCTGACACAACCGAATTGATTGAGGAAAAGGAAAGCCCAGCGACCAAGCTCTCCCGCCCCCAAAAGCGAAGACTGAAGAACCGCCAGGTTGTCGAAGACACGTCTGAAGAGGAGGCCGGCGGCCTGTTAGTTTACCACCCTGCCCACTAATGGACTATGAGGGGGAAGGTGAACGGGAACCGACCGAAAACCCGAACCGCTTGACCCGTTCATACTCGATATAATGTTAACTTTGTTTAAAATTACATGAGTATTAGTATTAGATTTTAGACTTTTATCCATTAAAATTACAAAATTTGGTAAATATGCGAATGTATAATTAAGTTGAGTTGCTGATGAGGCGAAAAATGAACCACTTTTAGGGGGTCATTTAAGATTGGAATTGAATTTATTTGATCAAATATTACCCTAAATCGTTCCTTTTGTGATTTTAGGTACTTTGGGAGTGAAATCTAGAAAAGGAAGCAATTCGGACGTTTTTGGAGCATAAAAGTGAAGAAAACGCCAAAGATTCAATTTTCTATGCTGGAAACAGTGTATGACGGCGTCAAGAGGCAATTCCTAACGGCGTCAAGAGTAAAAACCATGACGACCCAGACGAAACATGAAGGCGTCACAAGAAGGGCGTCAAGAGTTAATTGTGTGACGGCCTGCATAAGAGGATTACATGACGGCGTCAGATCTAGATCTAGGCAGTCCGAGGAACTATTTGGCGGCGAGATGACGGCGTCAGACATTTGTTCTTGACGCCGTCACCTTCTAAAATCTATATATAGTTTTCTATTTTTCATTCATTAAGAAAGGAACTTGTGTGGAGAAACCCTAGGGCCGAACCTTGTACGTATTTTACAGCTTTTTCAAGGGTTTTCAACCCTTGAATCCTTTCATGTGCTATTGAGATAAGTCTTCTCTTAATTCAATCAACATGTCTATGTGTTGGTTGTCTATACCTTGTGCTTGTCTTGATTTCAACATGCTAGGCTAGATTTATCTTGTGTTTGCTTAGATCTAATGAAACCTAGATGTTAATTATGTGTTGATTACTTGTTTATGGTTGTATTGGATGAATGATTTTAATGTTAGGTTTAAGAAAACTGGCAGATCTCCATTGTGTAACATGCTTGAACGTCTTAGGAAACATGAACCGATGTGTACTAGGTTTTATTGGTTGTATTTAATGCATGAGTAAATTCTAATGATCCCATGTTAGGAGCTTCTAGCAGGCTCGACATAGGAGTGAAGTAGGCACTCATAGGATTGGGGAATTAAGTACGCCACCCCATGAATGGTATTAAGGAATACAATCCGTCATCCACGCAACTATAACAAGTAATTAACGTGTAAAAGATATCTAGGGAGTAGTGAAATCTAAGTAAACACATTTCTCCGTCTTATTGCTCACAACTTATGAAATCTAAGTAAACACATTTCTCCCACTTATTGCTCACAACTTTTGTATAATTTAGTTTATTTTCATTTCTAGTATTTTATTTTGATTGCATCTTAGTATTGGGTTAGTTGACTAGCAACTAATTCCGCCCAAATCCTTCAAACCCGAGATTTTAATTTGCTTTCTAAAAAATATAAAAATACAAAAAGAATCATCCCTCATCTCTAGACTTAATCTTTAGGTTTTCTAATCCTAGCGACACTATTCCTAGCTGAACGATCAATCCTCCGGTACTTGTCATTATACTATACTACATCGATCAGGTACACTGCCTGGTGGGGGTTGTAAGCTTCTCAAGATCCCTTGAGAGGTAAAGCCTGGTGCAATCCCTACGCATCAAGTTTTTGGCGCCGCTGCCGGGCAATAGTTATTGTCTATGTTAAAATCTCTTTTTATTAGGTCTACTTGCTAGATTCCTTTCTAGTAAGATTTTATTTTTATTTTTAGGTTCTCTTTAGTCTATCTTATTTCTTTGTGTTTTTGTTCGTAACTTTTCACCACCCGACATCATGGACGATAGGAACATCTTTGAACCTGTCATCCCACCACTAGAACCTCTTAGGCTCCGAACCTTAGGAGAGTATTCCCGACCTAGCCACCAAGGCTATCGAAACACTATTGAGCTCACCGGAGCCAATGTGACCCCCTTGCGATCCGACACCATCCGGTTGGTGCAAAGCGGATGTGCATTCCATGGACTTCGTTCCGAAGATCCAAATCAACATCTCAAGGACTTCCTTAAAATCGTAGATTCCATAGACCTAGATGTTGCAACTAGAGAGACAACCCGATTACGCCTATTCTAATTCTCTCTACATGATCAAGCTAGTCAATAGCTTGAGCGGTTACCCGCGGGATCCATCACCACATGGGATGATCTCACCACTCGTTTCCTTGCTCGATTTTTCCCACCGGGGAGAACTACTAAGCTTAGAAATAACATCTTGATGTTCCAACAACGTCAAAATGAAACTCTCTATGAAGCATGGACTCGTTTCAAGGACTTACTCCAAAAAGTCCCTCATCATGGCATAGATCTTTGGCTCCAAGTCCAAATCTTTTATGACCATATCGATCTCTCCACGAGGTGAGCCATTGACCAATCGGCCGGTGGTAAGCTACGTGATCTAAGTGCGGAACAATCATGGGAACTCATAGAAGATCTTGCTCTCTATGACAACGAAAGTTGGAATGATCCCCGTGATTTGAACAAAACGGTCAAGGCAATATCTTTGCCTTCGAACAACTCTAGCACTCCCGACCGTAGGATCATGGAACTTGAGGACCAAGTCAAGTTTCTCATGAAATCTTACGAAGCTCCTAAGCCTTCAAGCCAAGTGAATAAAATCACTTCCTCATGCGAATTAGGTAGTGGTCCCTATGACACTCGTGATTGTGTGGAACTCCCCGGAACAGCTTTTGCGGACTACGCATCCTCGGGTACCGACGAAGCGGGAGATAAATGGTACACTTTCAAACCCGAGCCAAACCCTTACGGTGATTCATACAACCCCTCTTGGAAAAATCACCCAAACCTTAGGTGGAAACAAAATCAAGCCAATTCTTCCAATCTGCCTAATCGTTATCAACCAAATGGTTCACCCTCTAACCGTACTTTCAACAACAATCCTTCTAACAACTATGGTAGTACCAACAATCTTGAAGGATTGATGTCTAAGTTCATGGCATCTCAAGAAACTCGCATATCTAAGTTTGAAGCCGAATTCAAACAAAAGCAAAGCGAGATGACCACCAAAATTGACACATTGTTGAAAGTTCTCAATGACCGAGAAATGGGAGCACTCCCAAGCGACACGGTCAAGAATCCGAAACTAAACATTAATTCCATATCATCAGTTTTGTCACCCACTTCTTGTCCGCAATATTACTCGGTTAAATCAACGAGCACGTGTTTCAAACAAAACCAAATTCTTCAAAAGGACCAATCAAGTAAAACACCCGACATAAAACCGGTCAAAAGCATAGTTGAAACACCTCCTACGCAAGACCTTGACGATGAATTCAAGGAACTTCACCTTGAACGCCCTGTTATTGATGTCTTAGCCCGTGCTCCCTACTATAGTGCCCTCCTAGAAAAGTATGAGAAGTTTAAGCTAGGTAAAAATGGGACCGCCTTCGTTCAAAACAAGTTGCCTAAAAAGCTTGATGATCCAGGTATATTTGTTTTGCCTTGTAAGATAGGAAGATCCGAAGCTTTCGACACACTAGCCGATTTAGGGTCAAGCCTCAACTTGATTCCCTTATCCCTATTCACCACTCTTAAGCTAGGAAAGTTAGAGGACACGGAAGTATTGATAGGTCTAGCGGATGGGAGTATTTCCCACCCGGTTGGAATGATTAAGGATGTAGTTGTTCACGTAGGGAAGTTAACTATCTTAGCGGATTTTCACGTCCTAGACATGGTTAGTGACACTACATGCCCATTATTGGTAGGAAGAGGATTTTTAGCAACCGCTAGTGCCATGATAGATTGTAAGGAGTCTAAGATAGCGGTAGTTGAAGGCGACACTTGGTCGGTATACGATGTTAAGAAGCATAGTTATGATTGTGATGATGAACCGACACCACATTGGGTAGAGATTAATAGGAGACCATCTAGATATGGACCTTGGATAGAAAGGAACTTTATAGGACCTCAACGCCCATTCTATCTAGAAAAAGATTTCATTGAAAAGACACATTCGGTGGAACAACTCATAGCTAGAGATGAAGAGCTAGATCCTTTTGAGGATCCCTTAGTCTTTAGGAAGATGATTGAGTTCTTAAGCATAATGCCTATTAATATAGAGATGAATAAATGGAAAAGAGAGGGAGATAAGTGTAAATGGAGGTGGGATAAGCCACCTAAAGAAGGGGACGGATCATGGCATATGAAGATGACTTTGTATGATCCGGATGGAGAAAAGTTTGAAAGGTCATACCGTACTAAGAAAACCGATAGGAAGCTAAAACCTAAGTTTGATCCCAAGGATGTCCTCAATGAGGAGCTCACCCGTATCACGTAGTAACCCATGACCTTGAGTCTAGCTACAAGACTCGTAAATAAAGAAAAGCGCTTCTTGGGAGGCAACCCATGTTTTATGTGATTTTTATTTTGTTTGATTTTTATTTGCTTCCGTATGCATGCTTTATTTTTATTGTTGGTAAATCATGTCTCTAAACTAAATAGTGGAAATACTTTACTTTGTTGTTTTGGCTTAGTCTTAACTTCACCCAAAGGTATTTTTGCAAAAGATAAGTGTAAGGGGAAACCCCAAATATGTTTTTAAGAAACAAACCGATCATGATTCTCCACAATATTAAGTGAACATGTATATTCGTAATTGTTAGAGTCAAATGCTTGTATCGAGTCATAATGATGTTTTGCAGGATTTTCCAGGAAGTAGGACCAAGTTTTTCCAGAAATTTTCCGGAAACTTAACATAAGAATTTCTGCAGGTCACTTCTGACGGCGTCATGAGTTTACTCTTGACGGCGTCACGTGTAAAAATCTGGAAATTTTACCAGTTTTGTTTTTCTAACGGAGTCTTAAAGTTTTTGTTAAATCATTAGTTTTATAAAGTCCAGGAAATCTGCAAACATCATTCCACAAGCATTATATCTTATTTTGTTTTCTAGGATTTAATAATATATGTAGATTGCCGCCGATTTTATGCGAGGTTGCCTTGTCTGTTTTCTCAGGATTTACAGGTTATGTATAACAAGAAGATGATTTATATTCTGGAAGGGAAGCTTTGATTGTTCATTTTCTTGGAGGAAGATTTAACCTGGACACCTTATTATCCATACCGAGTGAATCAGGGGAGTATTTGATTTCATTTGTTTTACTTATTTCACTATTACATTCTTTACTTGAACATTGGGGACAATGTTCATCTTAAGTGTAAGGGGAGGGTAAAATGATGATACCTTACAAATACACTTTCGCTTGAGTTTGTTTGTTTGATAGTAGATGTGTAATAAAACTATGAGAAATACTTGTTAGTGTAATTTTAGCGCCAAATTTAAAATTTTTTACACATTTAGGAGTGAAACTTTAGCCACATAGCAAGCGTCTCATGGATAGGAGATTGTATGACTAGCACAAAACCGTACTATTCAAAAAAAAATTCCACCCAAATATGTGAGGTTCGCATTTAGATTTGATAGGAAAAGCATTTACTATTAGTGCTTATGAGTGTACCGGTAGCATTTAGATTATAGAACTTGCGTTAGTGATGCATCCCGAGACCGCTAGTGAGACTACATTCGTGTAGTAGGATTTACTACATGATAAGAGGCATTAGGATCACCCTTGTGTTAAACCCGTATCATAATTACTTGACCATTTAAGTCATATTACTTGGCTAGTAAAGTCAATTAATTTTTCCCACACCTTAGCGTTGTACTCATTTTTAGTACACGAAACCCCTAGTACACCCCTCCGAGCCTATCTTTTCGTTTCTAACTTTAAGAATTTTACTTAAAGGAAGAATTTGTTACACCCCACTTAAATGTACACCCAAATCGCCTTAGCCTTCCGTGTATGCACTCATCTTTAGTGCATTATTGTTATATGTTTAAACCCTAAGTTAACTATCTAATTGATTACATGGTTGCTAAGTCGAGTCATATCCTTGTACATATTGTTTTGGGACGATTGGGACGATTGGGTACAGTACTTATTTTATGGAGTAATGGGGAAGAACATCATATTATTACCCCCGTATGTGCGTTAATCTTAAAAGTACTCCAAGTGTTTTGATTTTCTTGATTCGAGTAATTAGATTAGTTTATTGTAAAGTATGTAAAAATTCAAGTGTAAGGGGAATGTTCATTCCCTATGATGTATTATTTTGGATGGTAGGGTAAGAGTGTATGCAAAAAAAAAAAAAAAAAAAAAAAAAAAAGAAAAAAAAAAGAACATACGGACTACCATCCCTTTTCATTCTATGTTCATTTTATGTTTTTTGTTCTTTTTGATTTATTAGCTTAAGTCGAGTCTAGTCTTGGCTTAGCAACGCCATATTGTACATGTAATTAACCAAGATTGTTAACTCGCCACCAGTAAAGACTGCCTATATCCAACAAAACCGTGTATTCCATATCCCTACACCTAATGTTACAACCCTTTAAAAGACATCTTTGATAGTTTATCCTAGGTGTTTACGCCATGTGGTGGAGGTTTGATCCTTTCCCAAGCCTATGGTAATCTATTTTGCTATGACAGGTAGTGAGAGATATCTTCCGTTTCCATATTGTAATTTATACTTTATTACACCCGAGAGATGTGAGTATCTAAACACTATTTGTGAGGTGCTAGTATATGACCTCCGTGCTTGTCTTTGGTCTTTAGTGGAACGATTATTTGTTGTAATTACTTTTATATTAGTGTTAAATGACCCCTAACTTGTATTTTGATTAGAATAAAAGCGCATTTGCTTGAGGACAAGCAAATCTCAAGTGTAAGGGTATATGATGAGGCGAAAAATGAACCACTTTTAGGGGGTCATTTAAGCCCGAAATTGAATTTATTTGATCAAATATTACCCTAAATCGTTCCTTTTGTGATTTTAGGTACTTTGGGAGTGAAATCTGGAAAAGGAAGCAATTCGGACGTTTTTGGAGCATAAAAGTGAAGAAAACGCCGAAGACTCAATTTTCCATGCTGGAAACAGTGTATGACGGCGTCAAGAGGCAATTCCTGACGGCGTCAAGAGTAAAAACCATGACGACCCAGAAGAAACATGAAGGCGTCACAAGAAGGGCGTCAAGAGTTAATTGTGTGACGGCCTGCATAAGGGGATTACATGACGGCGTCAGATCTAGATCTAGGCAGTCCGAAGAACTATTTGGCGGCGAGATGACGGCGTCAGACATTTGTTCTTGACGCCGTCACCTTCTAAAATCTATATATAGTTTTCTATTTTTCATTCATTAAGAAAGGAACTTGTGTGGAGAAACCCTAGGGCCGAACCTTGTACGTATTTTATAGCTTTTTCAAGGGTTTTCAACCCTTGAATCCTTTCATGTGCTATTGAGATAAGTCTTCTCTTAATTCAATCAATATATCTATGTGTTGGTTGTCTATATCTTGTATTTGTCTTGATTTCAACATGCTAGGCTAGATTTATCTTGTATTTGCTTAGATCTAATGAAACTTAGATATTAATTATGTGTTGATTACTTGTTTATGGTTGTATTGGATGAATGATTTCAATGTTAGGCTTAAGAAAACTGGCAGATCTCCATTGTGTAACATGCTTGAACGTCTTAAGAAACATGAACCGATGTGTACTAGGTTTTATTGGTTGTATTTAATGCATGAGTAAATTCTAATGATCCCATGTTAGGAGCTTCTAGCAGGCTCGACATAGGAGTGAAGTAGGCACTCATAGGATTGGGGAAGTAAGTACGCCACCCCATTAATGGTATTAAGGAATACAATCCGTCATCCACGCAACTATAACAAGTAATTAACGTGTAAAAGATATCTAGGGAGTAGTGAAATCTAAGTAAACACATTTCTCCCACTTATTGCTCACAACTTTAGTATAATTTAGTTTATTTTCATTTCTAGTATTTTATTTTGATTGCATCCTAGTATTGGGTTGGTTGACTAGCAACTAATTCCGCCCAAATCCTTCAAACCCGAGATTTTAATTTGCTTTCTAAAAAAATATAAAAATACAAAAAGAATCATCCCTCATCTCTATACTTAATCTTTAGGTTTTCTAATCCTAGCGACACTATTCCTAGCTGAACGATCAATCTCCCGGTACTTGTCATTATACTATACTATATCGATCAGGTACACTGCCTGGTGGGGATTGTAAGCTTCTCAAGATCCCTTGAGAGGTAAAACCTGGTGCAATCCCTACGCATCAGTTGCTGATTTAGATAATACATGAATGTATTTTAATGTACCAAAAATGTATTTTAGTGTATATATGGGGAATTTTATGGTAGGAATTCTTAGCATGTGTCTTTGAATGAGTTAATGAAACTTAGCAGGTGTTTGATATCATTGATAACACTATTGGTATCAACAAACGGTATAAAATATGGGTATCTTTTACCTTGATGATTTAGGCCAATTGTAAAGAAAGTTGCACTAAAGTGAAAGGTCAGTAAGGATTCGAACAATTCTAAAAGACTTGCGAATGTACTCTTTGTCATTTTTTTATGCATTTATAATTTACTTATACAAATAATTATAATTTCCTTATATAGTTCGGTCTCAGAGAAAAATTATTTTTATACATTATATAAAAACGTGAGATTAAATTTGAGTTCAACCCATTACATTTTTTTTCTCTTTATCTAATAAAGAAGCTGTAGTTTTATTATCAAACATGAGAAGTAAATAGTACAAACTTATGAAAATACAATTTTCCAAACAAAAAGCTACATTAGTAAACATGGTATGATTGTTATTTATAATCAAGGAAATGAATTAATCTTTAAAACTATCTAAATATGCTACATAATTTAACGAAAATATAAGTAAAAAAAATAGCACAACACATCAAAAATTGATCGCATGTGTTTGCAAAACTAAAAACATATATCACTAACATCTCATTCAAGTCAAGTATCATCATGTGATTTTGCTTGAATAATAAAATATAATTTTTAATCCAAAAGTATTCTCCTAAAATATTAGGTAGATTATAACATATATACATATGATTTTTTATTTTTAGTCCACCAAGTAAAACCAATTGAAACATGTTAAGTGATTTATTTTTTATTCGATAATAATACATAATCAAAACGAAATTTTAAAAACCCTGTGCACGAGGTATTATAACTAGTGAACTAATTATCATGGGACTTGTGGTCTAGTGGTAAAGGCTTAAGTAGTTAAGCGAGCCCAAGTAAGAGTACTACCGGTTTGGGTGACCGACCGGGAAGTCCTCACTTGGGAATCACGAGCTCTAATGATATCAGGCGAATCGGGAATAGGAGTGGGGTTATCCCCTAAGGAGAGGCTCGCGGTTAGTATCTCTGCTCGAGGATGCGACACTAACTCGAGCCAATAACTAACAACTAACATCTAACAACTAACCCGCCGTTCAAAAAAAATAATAAAAAAAATAACTAGCGAACTAATTAAGGATATCCTTAATTGGCAGCAACATGACTGTCACTAACAAATGAAACATTATCAAAGTGATTTGATGACAAAAGTATAGCTGATTCAGTGATTCACTAACTGTCATTAGGGTTAAGTTCAAAATATCATACTCCCTACTTAATTGGAGACTGGTCAAGTGGTCAATACTCATATCATGATTATTAACCTTCTCAGCACAAGCTAACTGATGAGTGCTTAATCACTCATCCTTTTTAGACCCAAAATCAGACCAAATAAACTAAATACTAACCAAAAATGCCAAGAGAATACATGTTTTTGTATTTGTGTATGTGCAGGTACGGATATGAGAAAAATGAACAAAAACATAGCAAAACCGACAAAAACGAGCACGAGAATGGAAAAAGGTCAAAAGCCGAAGCCGGGGAAGTAAAATGATCAAGGAAAGCTCAGAATGTCATAAGAAACCCTCAGGAATTCCCAAAGTTGCATAAAAGGTCCCTGAGCAAAGTTTGAGTATTTGGCGATTTCAGTCCCTGCGCTTTCAGGAAATTACATAAATTGTCCCTTGAAGTAAATTTCAAAGAAAAGTCAAATACGGTCCCTCATGAATCAAAGAATGTCAACATTAATCCTTGGAAGAAACTTTGAAGAAAGTCAGATTTGGTCCCTCATGATTTTAGAATTACAACAATGGTCCTTGATTGAATTAATACTACTCTTAAAAACCTTACACAACAACCGGATCTACAATAACAATTACCCCAAAACCCAAAATTATACCCCAAGCCCACTTCCTTTCCTAACCAGCCCACCACCCTTAACCTTTTTGACCCGGCCTGTCACCAATACCCTAGTCAAACTCTAATCCATACCCGGTCAAACACCTTAATAATAAAAATACCCACACCCTCTTTACCCGCCCCCAAAATTATTAAACCCAGAATTTACTGTTCATATAAACCCTAGAATTACCTCCCACCAAATTACCCCTCGTAATTAATCATTACCCAATGATTGGGTCTTCTAGAAGACTGACAGCAGGACAGAGAATGTCATAAGGGACGCGTGGACCAATCAGGAGACACACGCATGATCAATCACATCACAAAAATTAATCCTACGGCTGTGAGATGAAGATTGGTGAGCAAGGGTGATCAAACGGTTATTAGGGACTCAAACAAACACAAAAATCACCTGGATCAGTGACGTGGATATCCAGAAGCATCCTCTCCTCAGGCTATACATACCTCACTCCTCACATCATTGTAGTCAGTTAGATTAGGTTTAGAATAGGTTAGGAGTAGGGTAAATTAGTATTGTAATTCTGTTTTCAGTTGTAATCTCAATTCAAGTTTTAATAAAATTATAATTTTCAATTAAAGTTCCTTGCCATTTATTTTCAAGTTCTTAATTGCTTTAAATCTATTTTTAGTTTTCATTTAATCAACTTATTTCAGTTTAAACTATAGCTTGTGTTTGGTTTTCATTCTGTTTCCATTGAATCAATTCTGATTGGTCAATCAAAGTCAAAATAGCTTATTTCAATAAGCTCAGCTGAATTTGGAGTTCAAAGGCAGCCATAAGGCGTCGTTTGGCCTGTCTTAAAGACATGCTAGCTTAGTGAAACCCCCTCTGTTTGAGCTGAGGGGGTATTTGATTCGTAAGTTTTCCATTTTCAATTTCATTTGCATAATCATTTTATCAGTAGCATAGCTTATTAGCATTGATTACTTCTGTCTTAATTGATATTTACATTATCGTTTAGCCTTGTCTCAGTTAAATTTGCTATTAGAACTTAGTTTAATTGGATTTAAGTTGCTCACTATTTTCTTAATTTGTCATCTTACTGTTCTGTATTTCTGGTTATGTTTAGTGTTTGAGTTCTGAGAGTTTGATTCTAATTTGCATATCTGTTCATTAGTTTGGATTGGATTGGTAGGACAGTGATTTGTTTCTTACATAGTGAATCAGTCACTAAATTAAGAAGGTGTTTGAATTAGGTTGACTCTTGGGGTAAATCAAGGTTTAGGTCTGCTCTTTTTAGTAAGTATTGTTCCATAGGTTTAAATTGCTTATTATTGTAGTTAGTAGCTGTATTGAGTTTTTACTGTTGCTTTTAAGTCGCCTAGTATAATTCCTACTCTCCACTGCCTTAGTTAAGCTTTTAGTGCATCTCTGTTTGTCTGATGTAGTGGTAGTATTTCAGCAGTCCAATAGTTTTATATATAAGTTAGTTATAGTTTGTGATAACTAGTTTAGGTATTTGAAGTCTGAAGTTCAAGTAGTAGCATAATTGTGCACTTACAAGGGCGTTTGGATCAGTCCAGTTAGGTTGTTTAGGCTGTTTAACTTTGATTTTTTTTCTGCATCACTAGTTCACATTAGGCTTTTATAAGTTAGCAATAGTGTAAAAATAATAAGTTGCTTAGTTAAAGTCAAAGTTAGCTAAATACTTGATTATTGTTAGCTTAATGTCATATCTGTTCTTGCTACTTAGTTTTTAGTTGCATTTTGTTTTTGTATAAGCATGGTTAGGGGTTAAACATGACTAGTGTATACTTAGGGTAAGATCGCAGCTACTCAAATTGGGATCAGTCAAAGTTTCTTACAATATTAAAAGGTCAAAGTCAGTCAGAAATCAATTTTGGGACACATCTTTATGAGCTGTTGTAAAACTCAATTCTCTTTGGAAACTTATTTGATTTACTGATTTCAGAAGCTTGTTAGTTTGTGAATAAAAATCTACAATGAATTTTTGGTTTGAAACATTTTTGCTTATTGGAATATTGAACCTTAGTTGACTGTTTGAACCAGCAACCTACCCTGCACATCAGCTTTGGTCATTATTTTTAGGTAATATTTAGGTTAGTTATCAAGCAATAGGGATCAGGCTTTGGGTTAGTTTTGATTCTCAGTAGGACAGAGTAGTGATTGCCCCCAAAAGCTCACCCGTTACAGCTTATTTCATCTGCTTATTTGGTCTATTTTATTGAGTAATTGTGCCTAGTTTCTGTTTCTCATTTTGTGGGCTGAAAATTTTGTTCCCTGGCTTTTATTCTGAGGTTTATTGCTTATAATAGTTCTATTGTGCCCATAGTTACTTATTTCTCTGTGTTGGAACGAAATTGCTTAATCTGCTGTGCTTTTAGCTTTTTCCATTAAGTGCTTATTTGCTCGTTGTGCCCCATTCTGAGTTTCTGAGTTCATTCTGGTCTAAAAACTGTTCCTACAAGCTTTATTTAGTTCAAAAATTCTCTTGGTTAAGTTTGGTCAACTTTTGGTCAAAGGGCTTATAAATAAGCACTTTATAATAAGCAGTTTTGAGCTTTTCAGCACTTTCCTTGCTTATTCTTCTTTCAAAATTTTTTCTTAAGCTCATTTTAATATTTTAGATTTTCTGTAATTTTTTCAAATTTTTCCGAGTCCATTTACTATTTTTCTTATTTTATTTTCATTTTTAATCATTTTTAATTACTTTTTAATTACTAAAAAATACAAAAAAATCAGAAAAACTCCAGAAAAATCCAAAAAAATATTAGAAAACTATTTTTAGTTATTTTAGAATTTTAGAAATTTATTTTGCATTTTTCTCAATTTATTTTCATTTTCTTTTAATTTTTAATTAGTTAAAATAGTTTTTAATTCATAAAAAATAAATAAAAAGTCAAAAAAGATTTTTTTTCTTTTTCTCAAAATTTTCTTTTATCATTTTTAATTTTTGAAAATTATTTCCAAGTCCGTAGGAGTAGTGTAGCTTAAAAGTCACGTTTTATTTCGTACGTTAACGTTTATTTTCCGTTTTAGTTTACGTTTTCGATTCTACGTTACGTTTTAAGTTTGTTTATTTGATTTACGTGCTTAGTTAGTTATTTGTGCTTCATTTACATTTTAATTAGTGTAATCTCATTCAAAATCACTTTTTACCGTTTTCACGACACGTTTCACGATTCGGGAATTAAGAATTCCATTCACACCTTCGCTGGGACACGACCCGGGGAAATACTTTCCTAAGCATTTCTTCGGTTTTAAAAACTATACTACAAAAAGACAACATCAAAAATTTTGGCGCCGCTGCCGGGGAAGGTTGAAGTGAATTTTTCGTTTTCGTTTTTCGAAATTGTGTTTTGAAAACCTTCCTTGTATATATTTTCTATAAAAACAAAAAAAAAAATTGAAAAATCAAAAACATTTTTCCTAAAGTGTTTTCAAAAATACCAAAAAAATAATAAAGTTACAGCCTCATCTCGACCGAAAGGAAGAGCGTTGTAAACCAAATAAGCTTCACAACATAACAACGCGTGAAATTCGTTGCTAATCGGATTACTTTTGATTCTAAGACCGAATAAGCGGAAAATACGGAAGCTTTGACATTAAATTGCAAGCTGAAGAGAGATCCATTCTTCTCTCCCGTTCCGTCGCGAGTAGATTTGAAGGAAACGGTTTACGATTAACGTAACGTTTGAAAAAAAACAAAAGAAAATAAAAGTTTTAAGTTTTTGAAGTTTGATTTGAAAAATAAAAATACAAAAAGATTTTCCTTTTCCATTTTGATTTTCCTTGATTTTATGATAAATAAAAACCACAAATAATCTTCTTATCCTCTTATCATTTGATTCTTCTTCTTTAACCCTCTAAAACGATAATTCTTTCACTTTCTCACTTATGGATCCAATTTGTTTTGAATGTGGTGAACCGTTCTTTGAAGGTTCATGTGTTTGGTGTACGTGCGAACAATGTGGTAATGATATTCACGATGGAGTTTGTTTGTTTTGTAATACTCCCGAGTATGTTCGAAACGCAATCTTTCAAAACGTTCCCGATTACTATCCAACACCACCGCCGTCTCCGTTCACTTGCTTTAATTGTGGAAATCCATCCAACGAGGGATTACCGTGTGGGCAATGTTTTTGTAACCAATGTGGATACACGAATTGTGTATGTTACGCCCCGAATGCTGAAACGTCTTACGCTTGTGATACGAGTTTTGATAATTATCCTCAAAACGATTTCAATCATCCTTTTCAAAATTCTTATGAGCAAGTACCATATTTCAACGGTGATTCGTTCCAAAATGCATCGAATTTTGAAAATTGTGGAGGATCGTTTGAAAATTTTCATTATGAGCCGAATTCGTGTTACGATTCTCAAGGTTTTAACCAACCCCCACAAACTTCCGATTTTACTAATAATATTTGTGAAATTAAATCCATGATCGAGAAATTAAAAGAGTTGGTAGCTAATCGTTATACGCATACTCCCGAGCCTCGTGAGAAGACTATTGCAGAGTTACTTGCTGAAGAGAGAGCGTCTAATCCTTTCAAAAATTTTGTTTACTATGATTCCGACGACGATAATGAAAATATTACGTTTGTTCTTAATCCTCACAAAGCTTCCGATGTTTCTCCCGTAGTACCCGATGACTCTCTAAAAATGGGGGACGAGCATCTAAACGCTATTCCAGCAACGGAATCGGACGAATTCAATAAGTCTAGTGTTGAGAACCTCGTCCCAATCCCAAGTGAGTCTGGGGAAATTTCTAACGGTGATTCTAAAATTGTTTCTGATACTTCTTATCCTTCTTTCACACCGGTTGAGAGGAGTGATGTCGTTTTAGATGAGATCGAGGCTTGTCTTGCTAACAATGATTCGACGATGGTTGATAATACTAATTTTGATCCTGAGGAAGACATCCGTTTAATTGAGGAATTATTAAATGAAGAACCGTCAATTTCTCTTCCTCCGATGAGCAATGAAGATTTTGATGAAGTTGAAAGTTATTCCGATTCTCACAATGAATATACTACAAGTGATGAAGATTCTTGTGGAGATATCGATGATAAAGATGAAGATGACACGGAAATTCAAGATGAAACTCTTCGTGACAAATTAACCAAAGTTTATGTTCTCATTTCTAAGATCGAGGCGTTGAAAGATCCTCCGATTTCTTCTCCTATCCCCGATATGGATAGTGATTTCTTACCCGAGCTTGAAATTTTTTGATTTGAAGAGACGAGTAGTGGCAATCCCACTATTCATGCTTATATCTCTCTTCCGGATTATGAGCGTTTTGATTTTGAGATTGATTTTGAGCATATTTCCGATAATCCGTCACGTGATCCTCTTTTAGAGGATGTCGATCAATTTCTTGTTGCGGATGACTCGATACCACCGGGTATTGAGAATGACAAGAATGACGTTCAAAGAAGTATTCTTTCCGATTTACCTTCTTCTCGTCCACCTACGAAACCACCCGATGTAGAATCCGATACGAACAATGATATTTTTGGAGTAGTGGACGAGATTTCTGATTATGATAATCCTGTGCTTGAAATTTTACCCACCCAACCCACCCGTGATTCAGAAATCGACTTTGCTTTTACCATCTGGGTGTTTTATCCGTTCTTTTCTTATCCCCTCATTTCTTCACTTTTCCAATCCACCGGGAGTGAGGATACCGTATTTGACCCCGGCATCTCCGTTTATGCCGAGTGTCCGTTCTTTCTGCTCTCCCCAAGGACGAATTAATTCGGGGATCGAGTCAAGCTCATGTGACTCGGTTAACAAAAACAAGCGCTTCGTGGGAGGCACCCCATGCTTATCCATTTTCATTTTCTATATTTTCTATTTTCTTTAATAACGTGACGTGAGGGGGGCGACCCTTTCCAAACTCGTGTTTTCGTGGTTGTTGTTTATGAATGTTCAGGAATTTCCCCGAAGTTTGAGGACTCTCGTGCTCGTGGTTTGTCGTTCTCTCCACTCGAGTCTCATCCTTCGCTGCTCTTTCGGAAATTCACCATATCCAAAATCTTATCGACTAACTTTTATCTCTTGGCATACTTAATAAACGGCCTTAGATATTACGTAGGATTACCTGTTCCTTAAAACATTGAGGACAATGTTTCACTTTAGTCTGGGGGGGTGAATCTTCTATTCGATTCGACCTGTACCATCGTCTGAGCTGTTTAACTTACGCAACTCCGTTTTCCACCAAAAATTTTTAATTTTTGTCACCGCTTTAGTATGAAAAAAAAAAAAAAAAAAATGAAAAAATGAAAAAAAAAAAAAAAAAAAAAAAAAAAAAAAAAAAGGAGAGAGATATATGATATGAATAATAAGTTTTGACACCTTGTTTTGACTTTCCTACCGGCGAGAGTAGAAATAAATGTTCCGACTTGACCGGGCGTGTTGAGCCCTAGCTCGTCTCCCTTAACCAATATAATCAAAAGATTATGGCTAAGCATCCGTGGATCTCATTATTTGGGATTTTAAATTTGCGGAGATCGAGGAATGATAGAGTTTATTTAGAAGTTTCGTGCTATACACGGATCGCATTACTGGGATTTAAAAAACCCACGAGAGGTACTTGTGGCCTCCTTGTTCCCATCAGCAATGTCACCAATATATAATAGATGTCTAGGATTAATTAAGGGTATACGGTTTGGGCAATACTTAGTTTTTTCTCGTTCCCAACAAAATTTCTGCATACGGGGGTTTGGTACACATAGGGGTACTGCCAGTGTTACGGTGAAATAGACTATTGCATCTTGCCGGTTCGCAGCCGATGTTGTGATCTTAGTAAAGGCCGTAGGACTCGGGGTTTGGCATATGATTATGAATATCGATAATAATAGTCCAAAGCCAAATAAAAACGCAGAGGAATCCAAAGCTACAAAAAGCAGCGGATAGAAATCCAAAGTCATAATAAAGCTCTTACATCTTGGCGGCTCATAAACCATTGACTGTAAAAGAATAAAGGACTAAGGACCAAAGTATTATTAAAGTGCTTATGATTATGCAAAAATGCCAAGCTTCGACTCCGGGGGTTTCCCTAATAAAAAGCTTCCGTTTCGGGTATCAAACATGGTATGTCTCGGTCGTAAATAAAAAGGGGGACCTCCACAAATCGTGTTAAATAAGAGACCTTCATGTGGACCCAATTTCTGTATGCAGGGGTTTTCGAGGGAAAATTTGGAAACTACTTAGCGTTCAAATTTTGTGCTCTTATCGGACTAATAACTATCGAAACGAGAAAATATGAAGCAATTCATTTCTCACAATTAAAATCTTGAGATACAAAACTTAGGACCTGGGGACAAGAGGTAATACACAAGTAACTTTTGTGGGCAGTGTTAGCATCTAACTTCTGGATAAACAATGATTTCGATTTTACGCTTAGTTTGGGAGCTTGTGAAAAATCAAGGATGACGATTTTTATCCGTATGGTCTCTTCTCTGTGAGAAGTGTTTCTACTCGTTGACCCTGAAAGTTATCAACAGATAAGAATTGATAATGAAAGTCAAGGCAAACCGTCACATATATAAATGAAAAAGTACAAAAAGAGTAGTTGTAGTAGTTAATAAAAATCGGAAAACGGAGCGTTTTTGAGAATAAACGATTTTACTATCTCTTTTGAACATCATTGCTACTTTACAACGTCAGTAAAGAGAGGTTTTGAAATTATTTATCTCTTAAGCGTGAGGTGATGACATTGCGTGAGGGCACGGCAATACCTTAGTCTGGGGGATTTTGATGAGTGCTTAATCACTCATCCTTTTTAGACCCAAAATCAGACCAAATACACTAAATACTAACCAAAAATGCCAAGAGAATACATGTTTTTGTATTTGTGTATGTGCAGGTACGGATATGAGAAAAATGAACAAAAAAATAGCAAAACCGACAAAAACGAGCACGAGAATGGAAAAAGGTCAAAAGCCGAAGCCGGGGAAGTAAAATGATCAAGGAAAGCTCAGAATGTCATAAGAAACCCTCAGGAATTCCCAAAGTTGCATAAAAGGTCCCTGAGCAAAGTTTGAGTATTTGGCGATTTCAGTCCCTGCGCTTTCAGGAAATTACATAAATGGTCCCTTGAAGTAAATTTCAAAGAAAAGTCAAATACGGTCCCTCATGAATCAAAGAATGTCAACACTAATCCTTGGAAGAAACTTTGAAGAAAGTCAGATTTGGTCCCTCATGATTTTAGAATTACAACAATGGTCCTTGATTGAATTAATACTACTCTTAAAAACCTTACACAACAACCGGATCTACAATAACAATTACCCCAAAACCCAAAATTATACCCCAAGCCCACTTCCTTTCCTAACCAGCCCACCACCCTTAACCTTTTTGACCCGGCCTGTCACCAATACCCCAGTCAAACTCTAATCCATACCCGGTCAAACACCTTAATAATAAAAATACCCACACCCTCTTTACCCGCCCCCAAAATTATTAAACCCAGAATTTACTGTTCATATAAACCCTAGAATTACCTCCCACCAAATTACCCCTCGTAATTAATCATTACCTAATGATTGGGTCTTCTAGAAGACTGACAGCAGGACAGAGAATGTCATAAGGGACGCGTGGACCAATCAGGAGACACACGCATGATCAATCACATCACAAAAATTAATCCTACGGCTGTGAGATGAAGATTGGTGAGCAAGGGTGATCAAACGGTTATTAGGGACTCAAACAAACACAAAAATCACCTGGATCAGTGACGTGGATATCCAGAAGCATCCTCTCCTCAGGCTATATATACCTCACTCCTCACATCATTGTAGTCAGTTAGATTAGGTTTAGAATAGGTTAGGAGTAGGGTAAATTAGTATTGTAATTCTGTTTTCAGTTGTAATCTCAATTCAAGTTTTAATAAAATTATAATTTTCAATTAAAGTTCCTTGCCATTTATTTTCAAGTTCTTAATTGCTTTAAATCTATTTTTAGGTTTCATTTAATCAACTTATTTCAGTTTAAACTATAGCTTGTGTTTGGTTTTCATTCTGTTTCCATTGAATCAATTCTGATTGGTCAATCAAAGTCAAAATAGCTTATTTCAATAAGCTCAGTTGAATTTGGAGTTCAAAGGCAGCCATAAGGCGTCGTTTGGCCTGTCTTAAAGACAGGCTAGCTTAGTGAAACCCCCTCTGTTTGAGCTGAGGGGGTATTTGATTCGTAAGTTTTCCATTTTCAATTTCATTTGCATAATCATTTTATCGGTAGCATAGCTTATTAGCATTGATTACTTCTGTCTTAATTGATATTTACATTATCGTTTAGCCTTGTCTCAGTTAAATTTGCTATTAGAACTTAGTTTAATTGGATTTAAGTTGCTCACTGTTTTCTTAATTTGTCATCTTACTGTTCTGTATTTCTGGTTATGTTTAGTGTTTGAGTTCTGAGAGTTTGATTCTAATTTGCATATCTGTTCATTAGTTTGGATTGGATTGGTAGGACAGTGATTTGTTTCTTACATAGTGAATCAGTCACTAAATTAAGAAGGTGTTTGAATTAGGTTGACTCTTGGGGTAAATCAAGGTTTAGGTCTGCTCTTTTTAGTAAGTACTGTTCCATAGGTTTAAATTGCTTATTATTGTAGTTAGTAGCTGTATTGAGTTTTTACTGTTGCTTTTAAGTCGCCTAGTATAATTCCTACTCTCCACTGCCTTAGTTAAGCTTTTAGTGCATCTCTGTTTGTCTGATGTAGTGGTAGTATTTCAGCAGTCCAATAGTTTTATATATAAGTTAGTTATAGTTTGTGATAACTAGTTTAGGTATTTGAAGTCTGAAGTTCAAGTAGTAGCATAATTATGCACTTACAAGGGCGTTTGGATCAGTCCAGTTAGGTTGTTTAGGCTGTTTAACTTTGATTTTTTTTCTGCATCACTAGTTCACATTAGGCTTTTATAAGTTAGCAATAGTGTAAAAATAATAAGTTGCTTAGTTAAAGTCAAAGTTAGCTAAATACTTGATTATTGTTAGCTTAATGTCATATCTGTTCTTGCTACTTAGTTTTTAGTTGCATTTTGTTTTTGTATAAGCATGGTTAGGGGTTAAACATGACTAGTGTATACTTAGGGTAAGATTGCAGCTACTCAAATTGGGATCAGTCAAAGTTTCTTACAATATTAAAAGGTCAAAGTCAGTCAGAAATCAATTTTGGGACACATCTTTATGAGCTGTTGTAAAACTCAATTCTCTTTGGAAACTTATTTGATTTACTGATTTCAGAAGCTTGTTAGTTTGTGAATAAAAATCTACAATGAATTTTTGGTTTGAAACATTTTTGCTTATTGGAATATTGAACCTTAGTTGACTGTTTGAACCAGCAACCTACCCTGCACATCAGCTTTGGTCATTATTTTTAGGTAATATTTAGGTTAGTTATCAAGCAATAGGGATCAGGCTTTGGGTTAGTTTTGATTCTCAGTAGGACAGAGTAGTGATTGCCCCCAAAAGCTCACCCGTTACAGCTTATTTCATCTGCTTATTTGGTCTATTTTATTGAGTAATTGTGCCTAGTTTCTGTTTCTCATTTTGTGGGCTGAAAATTTTGTTCCCTGGCTTTTATTCTGAGGTTTATTGCTTATAATAGTTCTATTGTGCCCATAGTTACTTATTTCTCTGTGTTGGAACGAAATTGCTTAATCTGCTGTGCTTTTAGCTTTTTCCATTAAGTGCTTATTTGCTCGTTGTGCCCCATTCTGAGTTTCTGAGTTCATTCTGGTCTAAAAACTGTTCCTACAAGCTTTATTTAGTTCAAAAATTCTCTTGGTTAAGTTTGGTCAACTTTTGGTCAAAGGGCTTATAAATAAGCACTTTATAATAAGCAGTTTTGAGCTTTTCAGCACTTTCCTTGCTTATTCTTCTTTCAAAATTTTTTCTTAAGCTCATTTTAATATTTTAGATTTTCTGTAATTTTTTCAAATTTTTCCGAGTCCATTTACTATTTTTCTTATTTTATTTTCATTTTTAATCATTTTTAATTACTTTTTAATTACTAAAAAATACAAAAAAATCAGAAAAACTCCAGAAAAATCCAAAAAAATATTAGAAAACTATTTTTAGTTATTTTAGAATTTTAGAAATTTATTTTGCATTTTTCTCAATTTATTTTCATTTTCTTTTAATTTTTAATTAGTTAAAATAGTTTTTAATTCATAAAAAATAAATAAAAAGTCAAAAAAGATTTTTTTTCTTTTTCTCAAAATTTTCTTTTATCATTTTTAATTTTTGAAAATTATTTCCAAGTCCGTAGGAGTAGTGTAGCTTAAAAGTCACGTTTTATTTCGTACGTTAACGTTTATTTTCCGTTTTAGCTTACGTTTTCGATTCTACGTTACGTTTTAAGTTTGTTTATTTGATTTACGTGCTTAGTTAGTTATTTGTGCTTCATTTACATTTTAATTAGTGTAATCTCATTCAAAATCACTTTTTACCGTTTTCACGACACGTTTCACGATTCGGGAATTAAGAATTCCATTCACACCTTCGCTGGGACACGACCCGGGGAAATACTTTCCTAAGCATTTCTTCGGTTTTAAAAACTATACTACAAAAAGACAACATCAAAAATTTTGGCGCCGCTGCCGGGGAAGGTTGAAGTGAATTTTTCGTTTTCGTTTTTCGAAATTGTGTTTTGAAAACCTTCCTTGTATATATTTTCTATAAAAACAAAAAAAAAAATTGAAAAATCAAAAACATTTTTCCTAAAGTGTTTTCAAAAATACCAAAAAAATAATAAAGTTACAGCCTCATCTCGACCGAAAGGAAGAGCGTTGTAAACCAAATAAGCTTCACAACATAACAACGCGTGAAATTCGTTGCTAATCGGATTACTTTTGATTCTAAGACCGAATAAGCGGAAAATACGGAAGCTTTGACATTAAATTGCAAGCTGAAGAGAGATCCATTCTTCTCTCCCGTTCCGTCGCGAGTAGATTTTAAGTTTGTTTATTTGATTTACGTGCTTAGTTAGTTATTTGTGCTTTATTTACTTTTTAATTAGTGTAATCTCATTCAAATCACTTTTTACCGTTTTCACGACACGTTTCACGATTCGGGAATTAAGAATTCCATTCACACCTTCGCTGGGACACGACCCGGGGAAATATTTTCCTAAGCATTTCTTCGGTTTTAAAAACTATACTACAAAAAGACAACATCACTAACTAACTAAAATCTGTTACTAGAATGACAAAGGTTGTCTACTTTAACAAAGTAATTAACCATGAAGAAGTGGTCACTAATTCTCAGTCATGGCAATCTAGACCCAACGTGACTAGATAGTTTATACACAACAGTTAAGGTTATAAATGTCATAACACATAATTTTGATTGTGCAAATAAATTATTGAAGTGTGCAAATCACCTCCATACTTTTTTTAGCAAGTTTGGAAGTGACTCAAGTACACCCATATATGAGCCTTTCTAAACAAAAGGTTGTTAAGTTGCAAATATATTATACAAAACATTTGGACACAAATCATACGCCATGAAATTTCTCTAGGGTAAGGATCTAGTGAGAAGAAACTTAAAATGAGAAATAACTATAACCGCATATTTGAGATGCATCGACTTGAATTAGATGCATCTCTATTCATTTAGATGCATCACAATTAGTTTCGAAAGTGATTTGAAGTGAAAACGATGCAAAGTAGTACTAGCAACAAATTTGACCCGCAGAGGACAAAAAATACATAGGATTCGTCTAACTTTTTCGATATGTATATGCATCTAATTTTTAGCTAGAAAATATATTATGATGTATCTTAAAGATTAAGGATGCATCTAATTGAAATTGATGCATCTCTAATGTGCAGTTATAGTTATTTCTCATTCTTCTTATTTTTAGAATTCTTCTCATTTGATCCTTACTCAATTTCTCTAATCTAAAGCAAACGAGCTTTAGTTGTGGTTTAGATTGCATGCATGCATGTGTTTTATTTCACACTTTAAGTGATAATTAATCAATTACTTCTTTCCAAACCACAGTTTCATTAACTTATCACCGAAATATTTGATCGATAGACGTATAACTAGTTTAGAATATCCTTTGGCAAAATTTGACTTTTAAAGTATCACAAAGTGAAATAAAAAAGTGTGTTTGACATACCGAAAGAGGCAGAGCCAAAAATTTTGTCGTGTGGGTTCAAACTAAATTTAGTAACGTTTATATATAATGTCAGTGGGTTAAAAATTGAAAAATACTAAATCATACTAAATTTTAACTAAGACTATAAAAGAAGTTTCTTGCTTAGTGGCGAGTGGGCTGAGTTAAACCCGCTTATGTAGCTCCACCCTGCATCCTGAGCGGTATATGGTCGATTGAAGATCGTAACTGCCCAGTTATAACAGGTTGGCAGAATAGGTTGAATATGTGAAGATCATATGAAAAAGAAAGAACGAACGGTTGACTAAGAAATTCCAGTTAAGGAAACGTATGTACGCAGACATTGACATCCAATATTCACTAATGTGCATACATGTATAAGTCGGTATACGTACTTTGCATCAGGCTTAAGCAATTATCTTTAACCCAAAAAAGGAGAAGCAATGGTCAACTATGGCAAGTTTTTGATACATCTATAGTATGTGTGTATTAGTTGTATATATAGAAGAAGATGTGTGTGAAAAGATGAATCCAATTTGAAAAATAAATAGAAGCGTGTGTTTACATACATTGTAGCAATGAAAACAAGCAACTTGTACGTACATCTCCTGTTTTTGTTCTTGTTAATGGCAAGTAGTGTTTTATTCTATAACACATTTAACAAAGTCGTGTTGCCTACAAGTGTCATAGGACCTGAATATGTTGCCTTTGACCTTGGAGGTGGAGGTCCTTATGTAACAGTTGCAGACGTAGGATCCTCAAATGGCAAGGTTCCAACGTTAGGTTTGTTGATTTCGCCTACACTTCACCCAACAGGTTGTGCTACTTTAATTTCATACACACACCCTGATATGCCCCTGGAGGGGCTTGGCGTGAGGCGTACGAAGCGTGTGTCAGTTGCACCAACTTGGCATAAGGACTTCGTGGTTGGTTAGGACTTTTCATTGTCTCGTTTTAGGATAAGTATGAGTCGTTTATGTGTCGGGTTTTGTTTAGGATAAGTGTGTCTCGTTTTAGGATAAGTATCAGTCGTTTTATTAGGATATGTGTTGGAGTCCAAGTTGGAGATTATCTCCTAAATAGTATTTAAGTTATTTGTTCGTAAATGAAAGTAATCAGATTTTAGTGTCAAATATATGTTCTTCTTCCTCTTTGCTTAAGGAGCCCGCACCTGCTATAGAGGTGCTACTATCGATACAAGTAGGTTATATCATTGGTGCTTTCATTGCTCATTGTCATCATGGTCCTGGATGAACAGACGGTTCATTTGTGGCTTAAAGACCATCAGGATGCAGCTCAACGTTTGGCTGAACAACAGAACACAACCTTTCAAGAACAATTCAACGCCTTGCTGGATGAATTACAAACAGCCACCAATTTGCTACAAGCCAGGCATGAGGTGGGGTTGATCCGGGATCAGTGCTTCCACCGTCTATGTGCTTGGATGTGCCCAAATTTTCGGGAGATGATTCTGAACGCCGGTTATTCTCTATTAATGAATAATTTCCCTTTCTCAACACTCTAGCTGATCAACGTTTACGGATCGTGGGGTTTAATCTCGAAGGTGTTATAATTATACAATCATAGTACACATATTGCGGAAGCTAGGATCAAGAATAACACATATAAAGATTAACTAAAACATAAATCGGAACGTACCTTTTAGCACTTCAATAAATCTTGATCTTGTGTAATTATAGATCTATGATAAACCCCTTACCGTTTTGTTTATCGATCTCTTGATAATAACTATAGTGAGTTATTACCTCGTTCTTGTACACATAAATTAAACCGTATTAAGGTTATGCAAGTAACTACACAAGATTAATTTTTGATTCACAAAAATCGACCCACAATCCCTAGGGGTGTGTGCCAATCGGTTTTGGAACAAGAAAGAGGGGAGAAAAAGTTAGGGATAATTGTGTGCACAAAAGATGTGAAAAACAATGACCCTAGGTTTTGTATTTATAGTTTTTGGATAGCTTTGGGACCAAGCTAGGGTTTTGGCACCCCCTTTGTGATGCTCGGCCGATCCAACCCAAGGAGGGGGGGGGGGGGGGTTCTAGACCCTTTCTTGGTTACCAAATTACATAAATACCATTTTTCTCTTTTTCGTCTAACGGTCGTTAGTCCCTTTTTCCGTTAAGTACTAACGGTCGTTAACATCTCGTGTCTAATAATAAATATAACAAAACATTTATTATTTTTCCTTAATACTCATTTGTAATATGTGCAATCCCGTGGTCTCGGGTTCGATACTAGACATTTACACATTAATATATATATACGTATATTTAACAGCTCCCACTAGTATATCTATTAATAGTAAAATGACATTGGTTGGCATCTTGCAACACTCCAATGCCCCCAGCATGACTCGAGCTAGGTTTCCTGGAAAAACCTTTAATGATTCATCATTATAATTATCCTTTTGTTTCTAATACTACATTAATAAAGATGTGAGATTCTTTATTAATATTTTGTTTCTCGTCTCTCTATGATTGAACAAAATTACCAAAACATCTGAACGTATTCCAGATAGACTTTGGGCGTGGCCACGCAAACATTTTATCAACCCTACGAGGGGTCCAGCAGTATTAAACTTCTGAACAAATCAGAGGGAACAAATTCTCTCTTGGCTACAAGAATAACCCATGAACTTTGCAACACTTCTGAAAACAACCCTTATAACTCCCTATTACGGTGAGCGGTAGATTGCTTCACAAAAATGTACTACATCCATGACACTTATCTTGTATCTCAAGTCTGAGGATAACTTTAAATATGATTCTCACATTAAATATTAAATCATATTGTTGGGATAAGTCCAATATTCAATTCATTGAATATCATGTGAAATTGGTATGACTACGCATCAATATACTTTCAAGTATATTTTAAACCAATACTCAAAATTGTCTTAGTTTAATGATATTCCCATATCATTAATCAACAACGGATAGTTTAGAATAATAAATTATTCATGGATTTAAACATGCAAATATAGGATATATTATTAAGACAATGAATAATAAACATAAACAATACTTTATTTCATTAAAATAATAATTGTACATTACATCCCTTATCCAAATACTAATCACAAATGGGCATGAAACTTTCAGCTAATTTAAGTCCTATTCCTTCAGCATGCTTGTAAAGCTTGGTGCCAGGTAAAGGCTTTGTTAACTGATCTGCAAAGTTTTAATCTGTGTGAACTTTGAGCATTTCGATTTCACCTATTTCGACTTGTTCTCGAACATAGTTATGCTTAATCGGGAAATGTCTGGTGCCTTTCATGATTCTAGGCTCATTGGCAAATGTAATTGCAGCTGGATTGTCACAATACATTTTTATAGGTCGTCGAATCGAAGGCATAACCCCAAGCCCTGAAACAAACTTCCTAATCCAAACATCTTCCATTGCAGCTTCTGAAGCAGCTATATACTCACTTTCTGTAGCAGACATCGCTAGTACACTCTGCTTTCTGCTCCTCCAATCAACAGCTCCTCCATTAATGACAAAGACATAACCCGTCTGAGACTTCGTATCATCCTTATCACCTTTCCAAGAAGCATCGCAGTAACCTGTAACATCAAGTTCTGCAGATGGAGTACCCCCATAAACTAAGAACATCTCTTTAGTAGCCCTAAGGTACTTAAGAATATTCTTAACAGCAGTCCAGTGTTTTTCACCCGGATTCTGCTGATATCGACTGGTTAAATTCTGAGCAAATGCCACATCAGGCCTTGTGCTTTTCACCGCATACATAATAGATCCCACAGCCGAAGCATAAGAGACCCTCTTCATGCGTTGCACCTCTGCAGGCGTTGAACCATAAACTTTCTCGCTCATGCCATGTTGTTCTTGCATCGGCAAATATCCCTTCTTGGAATTTTGCATATTGAATCTCTTCAATATTTTGTCAATGTAAGCACTTTGGCTTAATCTAATTAATCACTGAGATCTATCTCTATATATCTTGATTCCCAGAATAAATGCAGCTTCCCCTAAATCTTTCATAGAAAAACAACTTCCAAGATATGCCTTAACCTTTTGCAAACTTGGAATGTCATTTCCCATGATCAATATGTCATCAACATATAAATTAAGGAAAATTACATTACTCGCACTAGCTTTGTGATATACACATGGCTCATCAAGATTTTGAGTGAATCCATACTTTTTAATCTCACTGTCACAAACCCCTCAGGCTGCGCCATATAGATGTCTTCATCTAGGCGACCATTTAAGAAGGCGGTTTTGACATCCATTTGCCAAATCTCATAGTCATAGTAAGCGGCTATGGCTATAAGAATCCTAATAGCCCTAATGTCAGCTACAGGAGAAAAGGTCTCCTCATAGTCAACACCAAAAGTTTGAGTATAGCCTTTAGCTACCAAACGGGCTTTATAGGTGTAACACCCCCAAAATTTGATACAGCGGAAGACTCAACAAGCTTTCGGGGTGCTACGGGGATTGGTATCCAACACAAGACAATATAGAACGAGATAAAGTAAACATAATAAAAACACAACCAAAACGGGGTTTTAAGGTTTACATTTATCCCAACATCATTCAGAGTCAGGCCCAAAATAAAATAACAATAGGTCCAAATTTAATTATCAGAGTTTAGAAAAATAGATCCATGAACCGTGTGCCTTGGCCGTGCCTTCCATTCCAAGCATGCATCTCAACACTTAATTACCTGAGAAAACGTGCTAAAAGTCAGCTTTCGCTGGTGAGATCATAGGTTTAAATTCAACTAACAATATAGTGGACATATACGCAAAACGCTTGCTAGCTAGACTAAGGATTCGCTAAAAGCCTGCGGATACCCTCCGCTCTCAACCTAACACACAGATACCCTTCCGTACTAACATAGATATTCGGGTAGCCCCCGCAATACCAATAATAACTCGGATAACCTCCGAAGTATTAATAACCTATAGGTGCACACTATAGTATCTAAATAAGTCAACCTTGAATAGTACACACGAAACTATGCGACTAAAGCTGACAATCCACCAATAACCAAATAAGCCAACCTTTAATAGTACACACAAAACTATGTGACTAAAGCTGATAATCCACCAATAACCAAATAAGCCAACCTTGAATAGTACACACAAAACTATGTGACTAAAGCTGACAATCCACCAATAACCAAATAAGCCAACCTTGAATAGTACACACAAAACTATGTGACTAAAGCTGACAATCCACCAATAACCAAATAAGCCAACCTTGAATAGTACACACAAAACTATGTGACTAAAGCTGACAATATATCCTAGTCTATACGCATAGCAAGTTTAGAAAGCATATAAAAGCGATAATAGTCCACATAAAATAATTTGCATGTTTCTCACCCCAAGTATTGAAAACATAGTTTAAGATTGAAAAATGGGGCTATGACTCACCTCAAGTCCAGAAAATAGCAAGAAGTAGTCGGTAGAAATAAGATGTATGATAACTCACGAAACAGCAACTACGGACTTGGCACGACCTAACAATATTAACTCTTTCAGAAATCATTTCCTCAAATTTATAATATTCCCAAACCCGGACGAGAATCCGTTTTATTTCCGAAAATCCATTTCGTATTAGTTTGGTGTATTTGCGTTTGGTATCCATACGGGTGGTGGGTCGACTCAAAACAAACCAAAAAGATCACATATAGAATAATAAAATAAGCTATAGATCTAATATTAGCCCAATATATCATTTAAATAAATCGCCGAAGTTTACCAAGTCCGTCGATTTGATAATCCTCATATTTATTTACGTAACATACCGTTCCAAGATTACACCCAACCTAAAGCACATAGCACATAATTACAATATAGTATATATCATAGTTTAATAAATTCTTCATATATATCGTCAAATTGGCCAGATTTCCCGATATATACACTCGCAATCTATTACACTTTACATATACTACAAACTATGGGCGTCGTAGGATACGATGCCCACTAATATATTCATTTCATATAGCCAAATAACCCGGTTCAACCTTTCGGTTAAGTGGTTATTTAGTTATAGAAAACGTCTATATTAATCGTCATATATCCGTGACAACACGAACGTCACAAATAGTAACTTACCTGAACTCGAGTGACAACGATTTCGCATAACTCCATAAGTTTACCTGTTATATATCCGAAATGACATTTTATTAACCGTTTAATAATTGTCGGGAGTTTCCCGTTTTATGACACAATTTTATAATAATAATACGTTCAATAATATCACGCCACTTTCGTAGCCTAATATATATATCTAATTGTATTATTTATAATATGACTCGTGATTATTATTATTATTATTAATATACGCGCCTATATAATTATATATACGTTATTTACGTATATATATTCATATAAACGTTCATATTATCAATAATTATTATTACGAGTTTTATTATTTATATTTTTAATTGTAATAGTTATCGAGTTATACGAAATGGTCACATGTCCGAGTCATGACTCTCGGCTCATTGTCCAAGTCCAAAATAATAAGTAAAAGTCATAAGATAATACATCTCCGTCCAAACAATCTCAAACCACGTGCTACAACATGAGGGTCCGACTACGGCACCCGACTAACCTATCTCTGTCAATCTAACGACCGTCTCACAATCGGTCCCCAATCACACTTTTCGTCAACACTTCTTCAAATAATACCACGAGTTCAAATATAACTCGTCAACCGTTACAAAATCCAATAAGCCGCAAAAATAATAGTAACCATCAACATAAACCAAAAATAGTCATAACAAATAAAAGTTAGCCGAAATATATATATTTCGACATCAACCACGGTTCTCAAAAATAACCGCATTCGGGTCAAAGACCAAGTCAACTAAAGTCAAATAGTATACCAAGTGCCAAGAGAGTCCCACCCGAGACCACTAGGGTCACGGCTAGCTCACACGAGCTCGACTCAAAAGCCTCCAATCGACCCATTTTGGGTCTTCGATTCCCACAAGGGTCGGCCACAACCAAAAATAACCAAACCATGGCCAAACTAGCAAAAACCAATTAATCACCATGACCACAAATGGTCAATCATCAAGAAAAATGGGTCAAAAAGACCACATCGACCCGAAACTAAAAGAAGTCGAGGAGAGGGCCTCGGCTAGGGGTCGACCACGCATCACAATTTGACCAAACCACAAAAACTCGGATACCAAACGTGATATTTATCATCAAAACATCATTTCCCATTAAAATAAATTCGATTCCCATCGAAAATAATCCGTATAGCCACGGATTAGTGCCAAATCGTGGCACCCAAAACCCGAAAATCGATCCATCTCACCTTCTTGGACCTCCAAATGAACGGATCTAGTGAAAATAATGATACTCCGTTCGGATTTAATAAGATTTCGTGATGTTAAAAGGTGTTTTAGGGCGCGTGTTATAGTTCAAATGAAAGATCTCGACGAGAGGGTTAAAGTGGTGGTGTTATTTTTGGTGTGGGAGTGGCGGTGTGACGGTGGTGGCCGGCCAAAGGGGCGGCGGCTAGGGTTAAAGAAGTAGGGGAGGGAGATGATGAGAGATATGGAAATTAGTGAGTGTTTGTGTGTGGTGTTTGGTGTGAACCGAAAACCAAAAGGACCGGGTTTTGTAGTTTACTTCTTTTATTTATTTATTATTATTATTATTTTTTTAAAAGTTAATAATAATAATAATATTAGTAATAATAATAGTAATAATAATATTACTACGGTGTGGAGCGGGTAACGTGGGTAAATGTAAAAACATGTGGCCCGAACTCGAACTCATTTCAAAACTTCAATATCTCTCGAAAACATCTCGTAACTAATTAAAAATATAGTCGGACTCGTTAAGACGAATCATAAACTTTCGTTAGGTAATCCTAGTGCCAAAGTCAACGTAGTACCAAGTGAGAATTCAAATATACATCACCGAGCATTAAATCAATAATGAATTATGAACATAATTCACGAATTCCATAACGACATTAATTAAAATATCCATAAAATAGGTCTTACAAGTTCGTTGTGAAATGAAAATTTCAAATAAAAATTATAAACGAACTTAAATCGCAATGCGGGTTTTTAAAATAGCTCCCTAAACTGCCGGTTGTCACATCCTCCCAGTCTCAGGAGGAAACCCGTCCCGGGTTTCACTCAGAAAAATTCATCCCCGAAGTGAAAAGCTTCGGATATCTCTTCCTGAACTCGTCCTCACGTTCCCACGTAAATTCTGGTCCATGTCGGGAATTCCAACGAACCTTGACGAGCGGAATGCGACTTCGCTTGAGTCGTTTAACTTCACGATCTAAAATCTCAATCGGTTCTTCCACGAAATTTAGTTTCTCGTCAACACGAATATCCCTCATTGGAATGACGGGCATCTCATCTGAAAGGCATTTCTTCAGATTACTCACGTGGAACACGTCGTGAACTTTACTCAGTTCATGTGGTAATTCCAACCTATAAGCCACGGGCCCAATTCTTTCTAAGATCAAGGATGGTCCAATGTAGCGTGGGTTGAGTTTACCACGTTTCCCGAAACGTATTACACCTTTCCAAGGCGAGACTTTCAGCATTATTTTGTCTCCAACCTGGAACTCTAAAGGTTTACGTCTCTGATCGGCGTAGCTCTTCTGCCTATCTCTGGCTGCTTGCAATCGATCACGAATCTGAGCCACTTTCTCTGTAGTTTCTAAAATAAGCTCAGGGCCTGTAAGTTGGCTATCTCCAACTTCTGCCCAACCAATAGGCGAACGACACTTTCTGCCATATAAAGCTTCGAATGGTGCAGCCTTAAGACTTGTGTGGTAGCTGTTATTATAGGAGAATTCCGCAAGGGGTAAATACTTCTCCCAGCCTTTACCAAAGTCTATGATTCATGCACGAAGCATATCCTCTAATGTCTGAATGGTCCTCTTTCTTTGACCATCGGTTTGGGGATGATATGCAGTACTCATATCAAGCCTCGTCCCCAAAGCCATTTGAAGTGATCGCCACAAAGCTGACGTAAAACGACTATCACGATCCGAAATAATAGATATCGGGACTCCATGACGCGAAATAATTTCCTTCACATATAACCTCGCAAGCTTATCCACACTATCATCTTCACTAATAGCTAGGAAATGAGCAGACTTTGTCAGACGATCCACAATTACCCAGATAGTGTCACAACCGCTAGCTGTCCTCGGTAATTTGGTAATGAAGTCCATAGTAATCCGCTCCCATTTCCAGACTGGAAGTTCTGGTTGCGTTAGTAATCCTGACGGTCTCTGGTGTTCAGCTTTAACCTTAGCACATGCCAGGCACTTACTAACGTACGATGCTATATCTGCCTTCATATTTGGCCACCAATAGAACTTCTTAAGATCCTGGTACATTTTATCGGACCCAGGATGAATGGAGTACCTTGACTTATGCGACTCATACATAATCAATTCCCGAATTTCTCCATATAAAGGTATCCAAATCCGATCTCCAAAACATAATAATCCATCAGAACGCTTAACAAATCCTTTCTCATTATCAGCCATCCCAAATATATTCTCGGCAGATCTATTTTCTGCTTTTAACGCTTCCGTTTGAGCTTCGAGTATTTGAGATGGTAATGGCGATACGATAGTCATTCCTAATGACCTAACTCATAATGGTGGTACTCTTTCCTTTCTACTAAAAGCATCAGCAACAACGTTTGCTTTACCAGGGTGGTAGCGAATTTCACAATCATAATCGCTTAGCAACTCAATCCAACGTCGCTGTCTCATGTTGAGCTCTTTTTGATTTAAGATGTGTTGTAAACTTTTATGGTCAGTAAATACAACACACTTTGTTCCGTACAAGTAAAGTCTCCATATTCTTAAAGCAAAAACCACAACACCTAGCTCCAAATCATGGGTAGTGTAGTTTTTCTCATGCTTTTTGAGCTGTCGGGAAGCATAAGCTATCACTTTCTCTCGTTGCATCAACACGGCTCCCAAACCTTTATGCGATGCGTCACAATAGACGACGAAATCCTCGTTACCTTCCGGTAACGCTAAGATAGGAGCACTACACAACATTTTCTTAAGCAATTGGAACGCTTCCTCTTCTTTATCTCCCCATTCATACGTAACACTCTTTTGAGTTAATTTGGTCAATGGTTTAGCTATCTTCGAAAATCCCTCAATGAATCTTCGGTAATAACCAGCTAAACCCAAAAATTGACGAACTTCGGTTGGGGTTGTAGGTGCAGCCCAATCTTTTATCGCCTCAATCTTAGCAGGATCCACATGGACTCCTTGTCTGTCAATCACATGACCCAAAAATTGTACCGTCGGAATCCAAAATTCGCATTTCGAAAACTTGGCATAGAGTTTCTCCTTCCTGAGCAATTCTAAAATGAGTCTTAGATGCTCCTCATGCTCTTTCTCACTCTTTGAATAAATCAGAATGTCATCGATGAATACAATCACAAACTTGTCTAAGTAAGGCTTACACACACGATTCATGAGATCCATGAATATTGCTGGTGCGTTAGTCAACCCAAACGGCATCACCTGAAACTCGTAATGCCCGTAACGGGTTCTGAAAGCCGTTTTCAGAATATCTTCCTCGCGAACTCGAAGTTGATGATATCCCGATCTCGAATCGATCTTCGAATACACACTCGATCCTTGAAGTTGATCGAACAAGTCGTCGATCCTAAGTAACGGGTATCGATTATTCACCGTTAACTTATTCAATTCTCTATAATCAATACACATACGAAACGATCCATCCTTTTTCTTCACAAATAAGACTGGGGCTCCCCAAGGTGAAGAACTTGGTCTTATGGATCCTTTTTCGGCTAACTCCGCCAATTGTTTCGACAACTCTTCTAGTTCGGTAGGTGCAAGACGATAAGGTGCTCGTGCTACAGGTGCAGCACCAGGTATCAACTCAATCTGAAACTCCACTTGTCTAGTCGGCGGGATTCCCGGAAAATCATCGGGAAACACATCAGGAAAATCACGAACTATAGGCACATCTCCAATGCACCTTTCCTTTTTCTTCGTCTCTCCCTTCTCAGAAATTTGAGCTAAGAAAAGATAACATCCCTTCTCCATTAGCTTCGGTAACTTTGTGCAAGATATAACTGCTAATCGGGATGGGCTCCTAGAATCCTTTCGGTCTCCTAATATATTTAGGACTTCCTTTCTGTATGGTACACGCACGATCTTCTCGTCGCAAAGTATGTGAGCACGATACTTCGACAACCAGTCCATACCAATGATAACGTCAAAACTTCCTAACGTGACGGGTAGAAGATCTATGTTGAAAGGGTGGTTCAAGAAATTTAACGTACAACCGCGAATGATGGTATTAATCCTTTCTATGTTTCCATTTGCTAACTCAATATCATATCCAATTCCTAAGGCCATCGGGGGTTTTTCTAGTAAGGGTGCAAACGTAGTGGACACAAAACTTCTATCGGCACCAGTATCAAATAGTATGGAAGCATAACGATTATTGAGAAGCAACGTACCGGTAACGACGTTCGGATCTTCTCCTCTCTCGTTCCCGAGTGTATACACTCTTCCCTGAGCAGCTCCAGCTTCCACACGTTGGTCCCCATTATCTTGTCGTCCACGGTTTCCTCCAGATCCACGGTTTCCATAATTGTACCCATTACCACCCGAGCCTTGATTTCCACGGTTCCGTGATTCTCTACACTCATTCCTATAGTGTCCCTTCTTTCCACACCCATAACAAGTAACATCTGCCTTATTTCTCATCTCAGGAGCAGCTTGAACCATAGCAAGAGGTCGAGCTCTACAGTCCCTAGCTGTGTGTCCTTTCCTTGAGCAATTCTGGCATTTCACACTACACCATCCATTATGATGCTGGTGGCAACGATCACACTTGGGTGCATCACCGTTCTGCTTCTTCTTATCTCCATTCCCAATAGCATAAGCCTTAGCTTGTCTCTTGCTTCGGTGATCATTATTCTTAGAGTGACGGTCCCTCTTTCTCTTTCCATTCTTTTCCTTATCGGCTTCTTCTAATTCTAACGAATCCATAAGTTGTTGAGCAATTGTGATTGCCTCATGGATGTTTGCAGGCCTAGCAGAAATCACATCATTTCTCGTAGCTACAGGCAACCCATCAGTATACCTCTTGATCTTTTGAGTCTCAGTTTTCACCATATCTGGGCATAACAAGGCTAATTCCTGGTAATGACGATTGTAAGTCGCCATGTCAGTACCTTTCACCTTGTGGTTCCAAAACTCAATCTCTAGCTTCTTGACCTCATTCCTTGGGCAATAAGTCTGAATTAGCAAAGACTTAAATTGCTCCCAAGTCATAGCATACGCTACATCACTCCCAACTGCATTTCGGTAGTTGTTCCACCAAGTCAAAGCTTCATCCTTGAAAGTAAAAGAAGCAAACTTTACCTTCGCATTCTCCGCACAACCGCTGACATTAAACACTGACTCAGTCTTCTCAATCCATCTGACTAAGTAAACCACTCCTTCAGTTCCACCAAACTCAATGGGTCCACAAATCTTGAATTCCTTGTATTGACATCCATTAGCACGGACAGGTGGAAAAGTTCCAGCAGAATTGTTGGAATGATTTGACTCAGCTAGTAGTTCAGCAACTCTTTGCTCCACGAGTTGGTTGATCATTGCTTGATCCACAGTAGGTGCATTAAGTGGAACATGATCATTGTCTCCCTGAACATCAACATTTTGATTCCTGTTGTTGCGGTTAGTGGTGTCCAGGTTGTCAGGAGTAGGGGTTTCAACATTTCGAGTAGGTCGACGACCTCGGCGACCAGGAGTAGTCTCAGCAGGACCAGTTCTGGTAGACCTAACAGGGTTTTGACGTGGTGCCATTGATCTGTAACATCATACAAGTTCATGAGTCACCAATAGAACTTATCAATAGGCTCAACCAAACATCTCAACGAAATCAAGTCATGGAAAGAAGAGCAACAATACACCACGTAACAACAAATAAGCGAATAAGGACTCAATTTCCTTAACACCCAAAATCACATAATACCATATACTAATAATCATCAACCATACAATAGCGATCTAACATCGTTCCAACTAACGGATAACACAAAACATACTAATCGTTCCAAAAAGGACGAATACTGAGCAAAATACATCAAAATATGATAAATAGCTTTTCTAACCGAACACTCCTCGGTTACGAAAGCAAAAAGATAACATAATCCAAACAACTAGCCACGTGGCTGGCGGAGACTCCTCATCTCCTGCCTCAAGCTATCAAGATCCCTCCATAACGATCCTAGCTCCACGCTATGGGTGTCTCGGTCACTCTTGTGGTCAGCCACCTCCTTCTCTAGCTCAGCATTCCTTTGCCAAAGCTTGCGGTCGGCCTCACGAGCAGTAACAAATCCTCGCTGCAAACTATCGATATGCTCGTGGACATCCATCAAAACTCTCCTCAGCTCAGTAGTCCTGCCCACAACGACAGTTAAATCAACTCTCAAATCTGCTAAAAACTCTCCAATGACTCTCTCAAGTCGATCAGATACACGTGCAACTCTCTCACTAAGCTCAGTAATCCGAGCCCACAACCTGCCCATCTCACCCAACTCTGCATGCACAGCAGAAACCTCAGAAGATGCATCCGACTCAACGGGACTACCAGGTGGCAACTCAAACAAGAACGGATGATCAGGTGAATCAGGCTCAATCGGGTGTACAGGTGAATCAGGCTCCTCAGCCTGAGCTGGTGGTAATAACTCATCATCATCATCATCAGGCATCTCATCCTCCTGAGGGTCATCCTCCTCCTCAGGGTCATCATCATCACCCTGCTCAGCCTCCTGAGGGTCATCCTCCCGCTCAGGGTCATCAGCCTCATCCTCACCCTCGTACTCCTCCTCCTCCTCATCGGAAGAGTACCTCATCACTCGCCGTCTCCTACTAGGTGAACCATATGGAGATGTAGTAGGTGATCTAGGACGACGACGCAATGATGTGGGTGGCGCCTTAGACAGAAGAGAATGGGCATCAATCTATAAAGGTGATGGAGTAGGGCGTACCGACATGCGTGCCGTAGCTCGGTGGGCAAAGCGTGGTGCCACACGAGCCAAAGCCTGATGAAGAGTAAGCTGCCTCGATGTACCAGGGAGCCCTAGAGAAGATGGGGGTCCCTGCGTAGATGCAGCAGGTAGTGCTGAAGTAGAAGCTGCCTGTGATACAGTAGCTGAAGACATGGCCATCTGGTAAGGGTCATCAGATGCCATAGTGAACTGTGCAGGTAAAACCGGTGCAGTAAGAATATCCTCGACGACATCGGGCATATGGGAGGCCATAGTCTGTGACAACGGCGTAGGGTAGGTGTAAGTGTTCCAAAACAACGAAATCACAACTCATAATACCATACCAAATATACTCATCAAATAGTTCAATCATATAATCTCAATAAAAGAATTTCAAACACCGCATTACTAAGATGTTTATAAAACATATAGACCATATAAATCCTCGAGAACGCCATCTTATTACTAAAATCCATAAACCTCAAATCATCTCAATAAATTCCAAATCTAACAATCACCTCAAATAATAGAAGATGCTTCGGCTTGGCGGGCTGGCGGGCGGTGGTCAAGGATTATTTTCTATAAAAATACGGTTATAGTTTAGGCGTTTATTTACCTAGTTCTCTATAACCTTGGCTCTGATACCAATCTATAACACCCCCAAAATTTGATACAGCGGAAGACTCAACAAGCTTTCGGGGTGCTACGGGGATTGGTATCCAACACAAGACAATATAGAACGAGATAAAGTAAACATAATAAAAACACAACCAAAACGGGGTTTTAAGGTTTACATTTATCCCAACATCATTTAGAGTCAGGCCCAAAATAAAATAACAATAGGTCCAAATTTAATTATCAGAGTTTAGAAAAATAGATCCATGAACCGTGTGCCTTGGCCGAGCCTTCCATTCCAAGCATGCATCTCAACACTTAATTACCTGAGAAAACGTTCTAAAAGTCAGCTTTCGCTGGTGAGATCATAGGTTTAAATTCAACTAACAATATAGTGGACATATACGCAAAACGCTTGCTAGCTAGACTAAGGATTCGCTAAAAGCCTGCGGATACCCTCCGCTCTCAACATAACACACGAATACCCTTCCGTACTAACATAGATATTCGGGTAGCCCCCGCAATACCAATAATAACTCGGATAACCTCCGAAGTATTAATAACCTATAGGTGCACACTATAGTATCTAAATAAGTCAACCTTGAATAGTACACACGAAACTATGTGACTAAAGCTGACAATCCACCAATAACCAAATAAGCCAACCTTGAATAGTACACACAAAACTATGTGACTAAAGCTGACAATCCACCAATAACCAAATAAGCCAACCTTGAATAGTACACACAAAACTATGTGACTAAAGCTGACAATCCACCAATAACCAAATAAGCCAACCTTGAATAGTACACACAAAACTATGTGACTAAAGCTGACAATCCACCAATAACCAAATAAGCCAACCTTGAATAGTACACACAAAACTATGTGACTAAAGCTGACAATATATCCTAGTCTATACGCATAGCAAGTTTAGAAAGCATATAAAAGCGATAATAGTCCACATAAAATAATTTGCACGTTTCTCACCCCAAGTATTGAAAACATAGTTCAAGATTGAAAAATGGGGCTATGACTCACCTCAAGTCCAGAAAATAGCAAGAAGTAGTCGGTAGAAATAAGATGTATGATAACTCACGAAACAGCAACTACGGACTTGGCACGACCTAACAATATTAACTCTTTCAGAAATCATTTCCTCAAATTTATAATATTCCCAAACCCGGACGAGAATCCGTTTTATTTCCGAAAATCCATTTCGTATTAGTTTGGTGTATTTGCGTTTGGTATCCATACGGGTGGTGGGTCGACTCAAAACAAACCAAAAAGATCACATATAGAATAATAAAATAAGCTATAGATCTAATATTAGCCCAATATATCATTTAAATAAATCGCCGAAGTTTACCAAGTCCGTCGATTTGATAATCCTCATATTTATTTACGTAACATACCGTTCCAAGATTACACCCAACCTAAAGCACATAGCACATAATTACTATATAGTATATATCATAGTTTAATAAATTCCTCATATATATCGTCAAATTGGCCAGATTTCCCGATATATACACTCGCAATCTATTACACTTTACATATACTACAACCTATGGGCGTCGTAGGATACGATGCCCACTAATATATTCATTTCATATAGCCAAATAACCCGGTTCAACCTTTCGGTTAAGTGGTTATTTAGTTATAGAAAATGTCTATATTAATCGTCATATATCCGTGACAACACGAACGTCACAAATAGTAACTTACCTGAACTCGAGTGACAACGATTTCGCATAAATCCATAAGTTTACCCGTTATATATCCGAAATGACATGTTATTAACCGTTTAATAATTGTCGGGAGTTTCCCGTTTTATGACACAATTTTATAATAATAATACGTTCAATAATATCACGCCACTTTCGTAGCCTAATATATATATCTAATTGTATTATTTATAATACGACTCGTGATTATTATTATTATTAATATACACGCCTATATAATTATATATACGTTATTTACATATATATATTCATATAAACGTTCATATTATCAATAATTATTATTACGAGTTTTATTATTTATATTTTTAATTGTAATAGTTATCGAGTTATACGAAATGGTCACATGTCCGAGTCATGACTCTCGGCTCATTGTCCAAGTCCAAAATAATAAGTAAAAGTCATAAGATAATACATCTCCGTCCAAACAATCTCAAACCACGTGCTACAACATGAGGGTCCGACTACGGCACCCGACTAACCTATCTCCGTCAATCTAACGACCGTCTCACAATCGGTCCCCAATCACACTTTTCGTCAACACTTCTTCAAATAATACCACGAGTTCAAATATAACTCGTCAACCGTTACAAAATCCAATAAGCCGCAAAAATAATAGTAACCATCAACATAAACCAAAAATAGTCATAACAAATAAAAGTTAGCCGAAATATATATATTTCGACATCAACCACGGTTCTCAAAAATAACCGCATTCGGGTCAAAGACCAAGTCAACTAAAGTCAAATAGTATACCAAGTGCCAAGAGAGTCCCACCCGAGACCACTAGGGTCACGGCTAGCTCACACGAGCTCGACTCAAAAGCCTCCAATCGACCCATTTTGGGTCTTCGATTCCCACAAGGGTCGGCCACAACCAAAAATAACCAAACCATGGCCAAACTAGCAAAAACCAATTAATCACCATGACCACAAATGGTCAATCATCAAGAAAAATGGGTCAAAAAGACCACATCGACCCGAAACTAAAAGAAGTCGAGGAGAGGGCCTCGGCTAGGGGTCGACCACGCATCACAATTTGACCAAACCACAAAAACCCGGATACCAAACGTGATATTTATCATCAAAACATCATTTCCCATTAAAATAAATTCGATTCCCATCGAAAATAATCCGTATAGCCACGGATTAGTGCCAAATCGTGGCACCCAAAACCCGAAAATCGATCCATCTCACCTTCTTGGACCTCCAAATGAACGGATCTAGTGAAAATAATGATACTCCGTTCGGATTTAATAAGATTTCGTGATGTTAAAAGGTGTTTTAGGGCGCGTGTTATAGTTCAAATGAAAGATCTCGACGAGAGGGTTAAAGTGGTGGTGTTATTTTTGGTGTGGGAGTGGCGGTGTGACGGTGGTGGCCGGCCAAAGGGGCGGCGGCTAGGGTTAAAGAAGTAGGGGAGGGAGATGATGAGAGAGATGGAAATTAGTGAGTGTTTGTGTGTGGTGTTTGGTGTGAACCGAAAACCAAAAGGACCGGGTTTTGTAGTTTACTTCTTTTATTTATTTATTTATTTATTTTTTTTTAAAAAGTTAATAATAATAATAATATTAGTAATAATAATAGTAATAATAATATTACTACGGTGTGGAGCGGGTAACGTGGGTAAATGTAAAAACATGTGGCCCGAACCCGAACTCATTTCAAAACTTCAATATCTCTCGAAAACATCTCGTAACTAATTAAAAATATAGTCGGACTCGTTAAGACGAATCATAAACTTTCGTTAGGTAATCCTAGTGCCAAAGTCAACGTAGTACCAAGTGAGAATTCAAATATACATCACCGAGCATTAAATCAATAATGAATTATGAACATAATTCACTAATTCCATAACGACATTAATTAAAATATCCATAAAATAGGTCTTACAAGTTCGTTGTGAAATGAAAATTTCAAATAAAAATTATAAACGAACTTAAATCGCAATGCGGGTTTTTAAAATAGCTCCCTAAACTGCCGGTTGTCACAATAGGTGTGTACAATGCCATCCATATCAGTCTTTTTCTTGTAGAGCCATTTACTTCCAGCTAACTTGGCACCCGGAGGTAGGTCTACTTCTTCCCAGACTTCATTGTCTTTCATGGATTGCATTTCCCCATTCATAGCAACCTGCCATTTTTCCTTTTCAGGACTATTCATGGCAGCTTTATAACTTATAGGTTCATCAAGATCCCCTAGTAAGTTATCATCACACTCTACATTAAGACATAGACGTGTAGGAGCTTTCACAGGTCTAGTTGACCTACGAATGGGAACCACTTCAACTTCAGGTGGAGGACCTAAACTTTCAGGTTCCACAGGAAGTTGGCTAGTGTTTTCAGAAGGTGTTACATCTTCTTGATCATCTTCCAGATCATATACTCTCCCACTGAATTCTTGAGATATGAGCTCCTTTTCCAAGAAGTCTCCATACCTTACATCAAAAACTTTGTTTTCAGGTGGGTAATAAAAGTAGTAACCCATAGTTTCCTTAGGGTATCCTACGAAGATGCACTTTACATATCTTTGTTGGAGTTTGTCTGCTGAGTCACGTTTAACATATGCCTCACAACCCCAGACCTTTAGATAAGACAAGTTAGGAGCTTTTCCAGCCCATAACTCATATGGCGTCTTATCCACCTTCTTTGTTGGAACCATATTAAGAATGCGAACCGCAGATTCTAAGGCATAATCCCAAAACGAATAAGGAAGAGTTGTTAGATTAAACATAGATCGTATCATATCTTGCAATGTACGATTCCTTCTCTCAGATACACCATTTTGTTATGGAGTATATGGAGAAGTAAGGTGCTAGACAATTCCCTCCTTAGCTAAGTAATCTATGAACTCCTGACTCAGGTATTCACCACCTCTATCGGATCGAAGAGCTTTAATCTTCTTTCCAAGTTGCAACTCTACTTCTGCTTTAAACACTTTGAATGTTTCAAATACCTCATGTTTATGTTTAAGTAAATAAACATAACCATAACGGCTATAATCATCCGTAAATGTTAAGAAGTAGCTAGCACATCTCCTTGACACATGTCTAAGTGGTCCACATACATCTGTGTGAATAACACCAAGTAGATCACTAGCCCTTTCAATCCTATTTTTAAAGGGTTTCTTTGTCATCTTCCCAGCAATGCAAGATTCGCACTTATCAAATGATTCATCATTGATCTTTTCTAAAAGCCCATCATGTTGCAGCTTTTCCATGCGAGCCTTGCCAATGTGAGCAAGTTGACAATGCCAAAGATAAGACGAATCCAGACCTTTCTTGATTCTCTTATTACCGATGCTATACATTGAATTATTTTTAACAAAAGCATTATCATTATCATTCATATCAATTTCAAAGACACCATTCACAGCAATAGCATTAAAATAAAAAACACCATTTAAAGAAACTGAAATTCCATTGCTAGAAATAGTATGCTCAAAACCAAGGTTCAACAAACATGAAAATGAAATTACACCTCTAACAATTAACGGTGCATAATGACAATTATTTAAAGATAGTTCAAGGCCCGAAGGCAACACTAAATTAAATACGCCTATAGCTTCAACTGCTGCATGTGCTCCATTACCCACGTGCAAGAATTGTTGTCCATAGGCCAGCTTTCTCTCAACTCTAAACCTCTGCAAGGTATTGCAAATATGAATGCCACATCCCGTATCATATACCCATGAATTCAATTTAGGAGTAAGAGTGAATAATTCAATCATAAAGAACGCACATGATGAACTAGGGTTACCAGCTTCATTACCCTGCTTCTTGAGTCGCAAGTCATGAATGTAGAGAGGACAATTGCGCTTCCAATGGCCCTTTTCATGAAAATGGTGACAAGCCTGATCCTTCTTGTTTGGCGGATTCACCTTGTTCTGCTTAGGCTGATGCTGCATCATCTTGGGTTGTGGTTGATAGGCCATGACTTGCTTGCCTTTATCACCTTTCCCATTGCCTTTGTTCACATGCGATTTCTTCTGGATTCTCCCACCTTGAATTTCCAACACTTGCGGGGTAGGAGCCTTGACCTTGGCTGGTAGACTTTTCTCATAATCAACAAGCAATGCGAGTAATTCTGAGACTGTCTTCCCCGAGCAATGCATGTTGAAGTTCTGCACAAAACCAGCAAAGTCCTTGTTAAGGGACCTGTTGATCAAGTGCACTTGCACATTATCGGGGTAACCAAATCCAATTCTGTGAAGTTGATCAAAGTATTCTCTCATCTCATTCACAAAATCTTCAACCGGTTTACCATCACCATGCTTGCAGCTGTGTAGTTTGTCAAGAGACTCATACAATTCAACTGCAGGAGACTTTTCATAGGTCTTTCGAAGTTCATCGAGCATATCCTTGGGATAGGAATACTCGTACTTCTTTTGCAATTGAGCATTCATACTAGTGAGCATTAAACAAGCAACCTCATTGTATTTATCATGCTCAAGTCTCCAAGCTTCCTTATCTGCATCTGTTGCATTTGCAGCAGGTTCTGCTTCGCAATCAGTGGTCAAGTATTTCATCTTACCGGTCGCCCTCAAGACAATTCTAAGCGATCGGTACCAATCATTGAAATTCTTTCCAGTCAATTTTTCCCTTTCAAGATGACTCTTGAAAGCAGAAATCACATATGGGTTATCGGGTTGAGCCATATCTACAGATAAAAGTTCAAACATTAGTATTTTTGATAATTAATATCTCCAAGCTAGAAAATATAATACCCAAAGGTTATATTCATATAACCAACTTATTTTCTTGAAAATCTAGGATCCAACTTTACATAGTTTCACCACATCAGTTGATCTGCTAGTGGTGAAAGTACAAAAGATGGTAATCTGTCGAACAATAATTGGCAAACAAAATTTCCAATTCCTAGATCCATATGGGATTTACTACAAATTGATTCATCAATTTGGCTTGTAAGCATGTTTCATCCCATATCATGCGTTAAGTTCTAGGTCTCACACACAACTTAATTAATTCGTCTACCTTAGAAACATGTAAAATTACAATTATGGTCTCACGCACTAAAAGAATTTTACCTTGTTATTAAAATTTAGCCTTGGTCTCACGTTTACTAAATTATAATTCCAAGTGTTTCTTATAGGTAGATGGCATTTAACTTAAATTTTATAGGGTATTCAATTTTGATGTGACAATCAAAATATGTATAAAGATGCATGCACTCATCTTTATAGCATAATTTTCAAAACCTTTTTATAACCAATTCGTGAGATTAATACACAAAGTTTTACTTGAGGTTTAAAAAACCCTAAGATGACTTTCTACAAGAATGATTTTAAAAGAAATTCGTTTAAGACGTATTCAAGAGTGTGATAACCAAGGCAAACTCTAAGGCTCTTTTCTAAGCCTTCATATCACGATTATGAATCTTGTCTTAAAAGAGTTACTTTTAAAAGCATGTTTGTACAAAACATCAATCAAGCAAAATTTTATGGATTCAATCTCAAAACATGTAATAAAGTATGAATCTCGCTAGTCTCGCCTTGGAGCGAATTACCGTGCGAAGCGAACCGTTGTTGGCACATAAGACTCCGCAAGATTCAATCTTTATCACTTAGGGTTTCACCATTATTAGTCCGTATTATTTTCTTTATGAAAATACACCCTTTTATTGCTTACATCATGTCAAACAATAACAATAAAACAAGTATTCAAAGAAAACAAAACAACCAATAATAAATAAAGTGAAACAATTAGCCACATGCAATCCTTATTAGAAAAGATCCTAATAAAATCAAGTCTAGGTATATTAATGCATGTAATCAACTAAGGCCTTCCCTTCTTGATGGAAGTGGAGCCACATACATTGACGAGTCAATTGCATAGGCCAAAGCTAATATACACACCACATAGCATATAAATTGATTTTAATATATATCAATTGGAGTTTTCCCCAATATAAGATCTATCTACAACATGTGACAAAAAAAAACAAGATCCATGACTAACATGCATGTTTCGTCACGGATTAAACCTAACAATTAGCACATAGGTCACAAGATACGTTAACATAACCGGTTAAAGACCTAGGGTTTCTAGTGATTACAAATTAATCAAATAAACCACAAACCCTAATTAGGGTTTGAAGTGGAAATCGACCCCCCCCCCAATAAATTAGGGTTAGGGTTTCAAAATTATATAAAAAAAAAAGAAAAAGCCTAGATCAAAAACATGTATCTAAAACAATTAAAGATCCGATTTTTATTATATTTTAGTAATCAATTACATGTTATCCATGGCTCGTGATGCCACTCTTATAATTATACAATCATAGTACACATATTGCGGAAGCTAGGATCAAGAATAACACATACAAAGATTAACTAAAACATAAATCGGAACGTACCTTTTAGCACTTCAATAAATCTTGATCTTGTGTGATTATAGATCTATGATAAACCCCTCACCGTTTTGTTTATCGATCTCTTGATAATAACTATAGTGAGTTATTACCTCGTTCTTGTACACACAAATTAAACCATATTAAGGTTATGCAAGTAACTACACAAGATTAATTTTTGATTCACAAAAATTGACCCACAATCCCTAGGGGTGTGTGCTGATCGGTTTTGGAACAAGAAAGAGGGGAGAAAAAGTTAGGGATAATTGTGTGCACAAAAGATGTGAAAAACAATGACCCTAGGTTTTGTATTTATAGTTTTTGGATAGCTTTGGGACCAAGCTAGGGTTTTGGCACCCCCTTTGTGATGCTCGGCCGATCCAACCCAAGGAGGGGGGTTCTAGACCCTTCCTTGGTTACCAAATTACATAAATACCCTTTTTCTCTTTTTCGTCTAACGATCATTAGTCCCTTTTTCCGTTAAGTACTAACGGTCGTTAACATCTCATGTCTAATAATAAATATAACAAAACATTTATTATTTTTCCTTAATACTCATTTGTAATGTGTGCAATCCCGAGGTCTCGGGTTCGATACTAGACATTTACACATTAATATATATACGTATATTTAACAGAAGGGGCTGCTGTGGAGTGCGTTCGATGGATGACGAAGAACGGGTTAATTACCGATTGGGCCAGGTTTGAGGATAGCGTTAAGAATCGGTTTGGTCCTTTAAAATACGAGGATCCGCAAGAAGCTTTATCTAAGTTGCTACAAACTGGAACGGTTGCATAATATCAAGGTGAGTTTGAAAAACTCATGAATAGGGCCACGGACATACCCGAGTCCTTACTTATCTCTTTCTATATATCTGGACTTAAGTTGTCATTGCAACGGAAGTTGTTGGTGTTAAAACCAACGACCCTTGGCGATGCATTTGCTTTGGCTCGTATCACTGAGGCGCGTTTAGAGGATCAAGGTACGTTGTCTGTGGCACCAAAAATTGGGAATACTAGCGGTAGTTCCCAATACCCACGTACTACACCAAGTGTAAAAGTGTCAAAACTCCTGTACTTTCAAATCTCCCTAAGGCTACTGTAAACCCTAATGGGAAACCACTTGCTATCAAATGGATTTCCCCCACCGAACAGTAAGAACATGTGAGCAGAGGGTTGTGTTTCAATTGTGATAATCGGTGGAAGCGGGAGCACAAGTGCCCGGGTAAGTTTCTCTTGCTCATGACAGATAATGATGAGGAACCAAGTGAGGAAGTGGCCGCGGATGAAGATGAGGCGGTAAAGAGCGGCGATATCTCTATTCTTAACTAGTTGGTGGGTCATGGCAGCCCGCGTTCCTTTCAATTATTGGGAAAATTGGTAATACCAGGGTGCATGTACTCATTGATAATGGAAGCACACACAACTTTGTCAAGTTCCCTCTATAGTCCTATAATTATTGTCCACTATTGACTTTTGAAGTCTTTATCTTTCAATTTTGACGTTAAATATTTTTATTTGTGATATATAATACTTGATGAAAATTATGACAATGAAAATACATTTAATATCTAATCCATTCATATATTTTACATCAAGTATTATATAACACAAATAAAAATATTTAACGTCAAAACTGAAATATAAAGAATTTAAAACTCAATGGTGGACAATAATTATGGGAAGAAGAGAGTAATAATTTAGCTTATGAATAATAAAACATTGTTAACAAATGTATATATCCATGATGATAATGATAAGGGTAGTGATATGTACAAATACACTTCTACTTCAAACACAGAAATTTACACATAAATTTATGTATATGAAGTAAAAATATATGTGTACATATCACTAACCTAATGATAATGATATGATAATTATCGTTTTGGTTCCACTTAGCATCATGCTTTGAACTAGTTTTAACCCTCAAAAAGCTAAATGTGAACCGAAATTTAAAGAAAAGATGCTATGCCATTAAATACAAAGCTAGAGTCTTCTATTGACATTATTCAAAGATATGATATGAGTATATGGATCCTTTGATATACTTACAGAAGCATAAATACGAATCTGATACTTCTTACAAGTATGAATTGTGGGTTCAATCTTGATTAAAATGCTCCCAACTAGTAGTGATTTGACATCAAAAACGGTTTGAAGGTCATCAGAATTCCAATTCCCTCGATTACATTCAATATGAAAAATATCATATGTTCTCCTGTGAGAAATAAGCAAATTTATAAATCTTAGAAAATGTGTCTTTTAAATTACGCAACATTCTCATTGCAAGTTGTAAAGAAGCTTCGATTATACATCGACTTTTGAATAACTATAAAGTGACCTTACCAGCTTGCGAATTGAAAGAGATCAATCATTGGCTTGCTTTTAATATGTATTTTTTCTTTGCATGCATGCAAAAAAGTTACGTATGTGCTTAAAAAAAAAAAAAAAAAAAAAAAAAAAAAAAAAAAAAACTTAGGATTATGGTACCTGGAAGAATTGCTGCATTTAGTCTCTTTTGGGACCAGGATAAACTACAAAATGGAAGGACAAAAACGATATTACAATGATGTGAATCACGTCTTATTTATTTATAGATGTTGAATCGTAAACTGAAACAATGGTATACACAAATGAATACTCACAGTGCTCCGCCACATGCGGGGCCAATTGCTTTGCAAATTGACATCAATGTCACCGATATACCATTGGCTGCACCTCTTTGATGTTGATCCTGAAATTGATATATGTGTGTACAGATTATTACTATTTATTTATATTCCTAAGCCACGTAAAAAGTATAGAAAGGTAAAAAGGTCGTGAAGCGATTAATCTCACCACTGCTGAATTTTGCAGCATGAACGTCCCAGTTATGATGGACACCTAAAAAATATGAGAAACAGAATTATAGTGGAGATAATATTACGACCGGTTGCAAAACAGATAATCATTTTAATACTTGGATCTTAGTTTTGTAAATCATTTACTTTTTGGTAAAAGAAAATTTTATTGTTTCCAACATTAGATATGTGCTCATACAACCATGTTTCTAATCTCATAAAGAGCATGTATTGATGATTATAGTCTGCAGAAATCGGCTACTATAACATGTGTAGGTCAAGTGAAATAGCAACACAAAATGGTTTGTCATTGACCAGCGAGGCAGCGAACACTTTTTTTGGCTAATATTTGATTAATAAAAACTATTTTTCATTATTTTGATCACATTTTTTTAAAAGAAAAAAGGCTAAAGAGCTCACATAAACTCAAATCTCTTTGCTAACTTTTATACCATATGATCCATTTACGTTTAACAATTTTTTTATTTTTTATTTTTTATTATTATTATTTTTTTACAAACTTTAACCAATTTAAAATATAAATATAGCTCATTGACTAATATTTGTTGGAGTTTATTAATCATAACAATTATAAAATTAAACAAGTAAACATCAAAACATGCAACGGAAGTAAGGATCATAATACTTGTATTAATTAACCGAATTTAAATGATATGCGTACCTTGGTGATTTCTAGCCAAACAAGAAATCAAATAACAAGAACGAGTAAAACCCTAATTAGGGTTTATGGAGATCGACTTGTGGGCAAGTCGAATGGGGAAAATAGCTAACAAAAGTATGTTAGATCTTTGTTCTTGTATACACGTATTAGTAGCGTCTCAATGTGAAAAGCTAGGTTCTTGATCACAAACAATCCAAACACAATGTTTAGAAGATTGCGTAGGAACCCTAGAAGGGTGTAGTTGATTAACTAAACAAGAATGGTTTGAGCTTAGAAATCTAATAGGAACCCTATAAGGGTGTAATTTGATTTCTAGCTCAAGAGGAGAGAAGAAGAGAATTAGGTAATGCTTGTAATCATGAATGTGAAGAATGAATACAAGAGGCCTTGTATTTATACTTGCACAAACTTGGTGAACAAGCTAGGGCAAAAAGCCCACCCTTTCTCCCTTTTCCGTGAATTAGGAGGCCCAAGAGGGTTCCTAGAACCTTTTTGGCTTCTTTCCAAAATTGCTTATTGCTAACGACCGTTAGTCATTTTCCGTTAAATACTAACGACCGTTACGTGTTTTATTTGTGAAATTAATAATTATTCATAATTCAATATAATAATTATTAATCATTGAAACTCATACGTAATGTGTGAAATCCCGAAGTCTCGTGTTCGAATCCGGATATACTACATTAATTTTTATCCGTAAAACTAACAATATTCACATAAATGTAGTAAAATTACCATACTTACTTGTTACCTTAGAACAAAAAGATAACCTTTCCACAAGTAAATTTGATATGTATTCTTCTAAATCAAGTAATAATATACATGAGAAGATAGCATTTAGTCCCTGAAAACTCACCGACAAAACATTCTTCACGATCGATGCAACATTTAATGTAAAGGCGAGCATGAAGCCTGATAACAGTGCTATGTACGGATAACTTGCGAGTATAAGTATTGACAAAACCTACACACGAGATAGTTGCGTTAACCCGAGTAGAATGGACTTATCTTATACTTGGTTCCTCCTCTTTAGTTGGTTATTATTCTTTCATGCAAAAGTCTACAACTACACTATAAAGTACAATAATTATCATATGCAATTAACAATACATGTTAATATAGTAGAAGAATAACTGACAATTACAATTTGTTATTTAAAAGTTTAATATCAAAGCAAAAGGAAGACAATTATTAGAGACTGGAGGAAATGGTAGAATTGCTTACCCCGCAGATACGTGCTACAACGATAGGACCAAATATCCTCTCCATGATCGGATATAATGAGGTCTGGAAAAGGAGAAGGCCAATCCCTGCACAAAAACTTACGTGATCAGCATCAAACTTTGTTTGAGGGTGTGGACGCCAATCCAACAAATTCCAAAAGGTGAAATTGATTGATCGTTGATATATTTATCAAAACAAGTAAAAAGAAAATGAAAATGAAATAATGGATCAAGTAAGTACTATAATTTATAAAAGAATATTCCCCCGACCCAAAATCGTTAAAATGTTGACAATGCATATAGTTACTGAATTCAAAACGTTGATATAAAATGTTAACATTCTTTCATATTTAAGAAAAAGATATATTTTGTCCAACTTTTAAGAGTTGGTACTACGTTCTCACCTGTAATAGAAAGGACAGTGCCAACATCCCCGGTAGAATAACTGAGGCCTCCCAAACTCCTAGGGCTCACAGCCCACAATGAGAAAATCTGCGATTCATAAAAGCTAATAACATGTTAAAATTACGATGGATGTTTGGAGGACCCTATGTGAATGTATTTTAGAATCATAGTTTAAAAGGCATGACAAAATGTATGAATATTAGGCCTCCTAAATTTGCAATGAGTTTTGGCTTGTGGAGTGCTTTACTTTCAAACAGTCTATAAGACTTTTCATTGCAAAATAATTAACCATCATTCTTCCACAAATAACACCAAATCTTAAAGGCCGAGCATCCTTGAACGAATTACTTTTATGCACTTGTTGGTGAATAGCTAATCTTCAGACGGAGTAATGCAATTTATTTTCATTTCTTTTTGCATTCTTGTGAAAGGTTGATATGTTGTAACTAAAATTGAAGCACATTGATTTCTTCAAAGAGTGGGTTTAAGAATACAAGACGCATGCTGTGTAATCTGTAGTAATTCTCACAAGTTACCTCTGAGTAAGCCGTGTCATGGAGCGAAAAAACACAATAGACAATAATGCAAGAGATTAAAGGCCAGTTCTTGAAGAGGCTTATTAAATTGGAGTCTTTTTTGTTATTCGTATTTTCCTCAACATCAGGGATACAGGAAGTAGATTCCAACTCATCATTCTTATGGAAGTGCAACGTTTCCTGCAGTTTGAAAATGAGTTAAATAGATTCATTTAATGAACTTGAAATTAAGATCCTAAAAACAAAGGGAGATTTCTAGCTATTAGGTATGGGCTTTGGTGAACCGTGTATAGAAATCTCATTCCGTGGTTACAGAAAATCGTATTGGTTCAAAGACATTCTAAGCATAAAAAATAAGCAAAAGCACAAAGATGATGGTTAGTTTTTCAATCTGATTTGGACCAAAATACTATCTGTTATATCCATAAATTGGTTGACAGCAAGGTGGGTCAGACGACCAGCCATTGTGTCGGCTGATCGACATACAAAACTGTTAGTGTTTTCGCGGGAAAATCATATTTGTTAGTTGGCAGTTGAAAACAATCGCTAACTAACTAGGGCGCTGCCCATTTGATCTCGCGAAAATCCACAGCTCCCTACTGCCCCCCTTGACTCCTGAAACTCGTCGTAAACAAGCGCACATGACTTATTTTGGTGAAAGCTTGGAGTTTCTCAAGCTATTGTTCAAGTTCTCAGTATTAGTATTTTAATTGTTATCTCTTCCCTCAATGCTATTTATTAGGGTTAATTTTATACAATAGCCCTGTACTTTTTCTCAATGAACATATATATATTTGAGGATGGTTTTTGATGAATTAAAAATAACAAAATGTTGGGTTGGGGAAATTACAAAGTCACTAAAAGACTTCAGTATTTAAGATACTCTTGTGTTATCTTGCGTTAGTGCCCACTCCGCACATCCTAACGCATTAGGCTATTCTTACCCCTGTCTCAAAGTCTCAGTTACATGAAATGGCTCATGACACAAAAATCGCCAAGAGAGATTAACCACAAAAATTAAGGTTATTTTTCTGGCTTCGGATCTAGATGTTTGAGGAACATAATTGGTTGAACTTTAGGAACACAGGAAGGGTACATAAATGTGCCTAATTTGTTTGGTTTGGGACTGTGACTTTTGCTTTAGGTATCATCTATTCAAGCTTAAATCTTATGAAATATTAATATTCATGGTTTCCAGTAAACATGCTTTATTCGTCGTTAACTCCTATTCAGACACTTATCTTCATTAGATAAAAAAACATTTATTAATAATAGGAATATATTCGATGATAAGAGAGTTGGCTACTTAGAAAATCAATGGATACATATATAGAAGTAGAACCTGAGATAGAGGTTTGAACTATATCTTGTTAAGATGCACTAATTTTAGCCAGAACCACTAATGAAAATGTTAAGTGCATGAGAAACTGTACTGGAAGCCAAAATGCACCAATGGTCACAAAAAGTGCGAAAATGGAGATAACAAGGCAAGGCAATAAGTATGGAAATCTGCATCGCAAGTCACAGTTGGTACATAAAATCAACATCCATAATAACTACAATAAGATAAATAAATTAACAACCAGTAACATTACCTCCCAAATAAAGAATCTGAAGATACTAAACCTGGAAACTTCTCTGCGGGCTTAATTTAAAATAAAACAGAAAAGGTTAGACACTAAAATGAATATGCACGAATCTTCCATCTAAGATCAGCACTTTCTAGTTGGTGATGCTGGGATTGGTACAAGTATGTTGAGCATGTAAGACCATGTCCGATGAAACTAAACCTATGGTCTTCCAGAAATTAAGGCACCCTTTGTTGTTATCCATCCTAATTGAACTTGATCATTTTTCTTAGCAATGATCCTATTAGTGAAACTAATCCCCTATAAGATAGTGATTTGTATGTAAACAATAATCAATATGATTCAATAAGACATCAACCAAACTTATACCCTTAAACCATAAATTAGTCATGTACACCCACAAACAATACAAACTTATAACTTATAGATTTTTGGGTATTACGCACATCTACAAAATCTTAAATTGATTTTAATAACTATTCTAATCACGATACATGTGGAGATAATAACCTGTGCAAGGTAACCACCCAAAGCCGGGCCAATGACCAGTCCTATGCCCCATGATGTACTAATCTGTAATATCACAAATTGATTAATTAAAAAAAAAAAAAAAAAAAAAAAAAAAAAAAAAAAAAGAACCTAAAATAGCCAATTACTTACACCCGACAATCCTAAGGCTTGATGTTCCACACGGAAAAGTTCAGATGAATATGCCTGTTTACAGCAGAAAGAATAAAAATCGCTGAATAAAAAACACTAGACCCATCTTATAGCTATTGAACTACTAAGCAAGGTTATATAAGGAATACCTTTATCGGTCCTAGTAGCCCATTTAAAAAGCCAAGAAGAAACCTTGTAGTTATAGCCATCCAATAGTTTACGCTAAAACCAAAAAGTGTGTTGAAAATAACCCTGAAGAAGGCAACATTAACATTTTAGGAGAAGATAAGTTTTACGAAGTGGTAACCAAACAGTCTATATCATATAGTTACTAACACTGTTGAAGTGCCCAACAGAATAACTGGTTTTCGACCATATCGATCAGCCACTACTCCCCAAAAGATGGATGTGAATACCCTTCCAACAAAATATGCACACCCTTCATATGATAAAGGAACACATGGTTATACAAGTAGAGGTATTACATATGCAAAATAAATAAATAAATAAAATAAAAATACTAGTAATTTCTTACTGACAAAGCCTGCATAGTAACTAATATCCTCCTCTTTCTCTGCAATGTTAAAATCCCTCACCTACAATAGAAATCAAGATAATAAAAAACTTTGATTGCAACAAAAAAAAATTGAAATTAATAAGCGACAAAAGTGAACACACATACCATGAAATAAAGAAACGGAAACAGTGATGATATCGGCAGTGCTAAGACGTAATATGGAAATAGATGTTAGATATCAATATCGAGATAAATATACTATGATCTAACATAAACAAGTTGATGGGCGTATTTGTAGTTTTTATAACGACATGTTTATAAGGTTCTTGATAGGTTGATACACAACGTATGAATCCTTTATTTACTGATAGCTTTTCTCGTGAAGTTCTTGACTTTTATACTTGGGTTTTGATCATTAATAGCAATAAACTTTTCCAAATGTATCGATTTCCAAATGAACTTTTCCAAAAGTTGTGTAAATATAACGAACTTTCGTGAAGTGTTCCAATATGCATATTTTGATGATGTGTCATACTTAAAAGTCTGGCACATGACACTATTTATAATGTGGCACATCATCAAAATGTGCAGATTGAAACACTTTATGAAAGTTTGTTACATTTACACAACTTTTTCAGAGTTCACGAACCAAACGAGACAATGGAGAAAGTTTGTTGTTATTCTATGACCAAAACCCTTTATAATTTACACAACTTTTTCAGAGTTCACGAACCGAACGAGACAATAGAGAAAGTTTGTTGTTATTCTATGACCAAAACCCTTTATAATTTGCATTTTTCGCAACTTCACCCATTGTTGTCCAAAAGATCACCACTTTCATTGTGGTGTGTTTTGTGGTTGACTTAGAACCAGATTTGTCTGTTTTTCGAAACCTTTACCAACTAAAGTTTTACACATCTTGGTGGACTTTGGAAAAAAAACCAAAAACCACTAGTACTTTTAAGTTAGAGGCCAATGCTCATGGGCTTACTGGTTGGCACCAGAATTGGATCTGGATTTATTTTAGCCCAGATGTAATGCCTCATGCTTATGTTGGCAAATGACAATGTCAATCCTGACAATGCTTCTGCACTTCCTCCTATGCACGTTGTCCTCCTAGGAAACTTTTCAACAAGTTGCAAATATGACTGTTTACCAAAAAACTTTATATGAAGGTGATTTGGTTCGAGCTCAGTTGAGCTCTCACTCGGAAGAGGGCCATGTGCTTGTACTCCACCGGGATCGTAAAGGCAAGGTTTTATTTTACATTTGTTTGGTTTAATCACTTGTTGCTTTTTTATTCGTGATAATGACTTTTATTTTTCTTTTAGGATTTGGATATGGTCAATCTCATCCTGAAGTGAAATGATGCTTTGTTGACTTTGACCAGTGAGCCCGAGGCTCAGACTGAGCCCGTGGATGTAGAAGGGGGACTTGGATTGAATCAGCCTAATAACTGTGGAAAACTAGAAGGGGGGGTTGAATAGTTTTACGTCTTTTTAATTTTATTATGAAAACTTAGTTTAGTTTTAAAACCTTGTTTGCTTTTAAAACTTTGATTCAATCTTATGTGAACTCAAATCTTGAACAATATGAACAACTATATCTAAGTATGAACAATAATAATATAAGCTAAGTATGTGAAATCAACACATGCACAATATAAACAATTATAGCTATATACGAGAGATAAGTAAGTAATCGTTTATTTTATAATCCTTAGTTATATTTTGTATGAAAACTTTACTTGATCGAAATGATCAATTATATGTATGTTACCTTTTTAGTTTGATTGTAAACACTTTGTTTTGTGAATGAAACTTTCGTTTGATCTTTAAGTAAAATCAATATTAGCACTATATGAGCAAATATATATATATACGTCTACGTCTACAAAAGTAATAACGATATAAGCAAGATAATAAGTAAGATATGGAAAGATCTAACCGCGAGACAAAGGATTTATAGTGGTTCGGCTAAAAGGACACCTTCCTTGCCCTACTCCACTCCTCGAGTCACCTACTCGAGAGTTTTCTTCACTATGTCAACAAGCTCCCTTATGGCGGAGAAAACCTTACACACCAATATACACACCACAACTTCGTCACAACTTATTCACACCTTCTACACAACTTCTTCACACCTAGTCACTACTTAATCACAACACTACTTCTTCACACCTAGTCACTACTTAATCACAACACTACTTCTTCACACCTATCTATCTTCACAACTATTTACTTCACAACAATCTTCTTCACAACTATCTACTTCCTAACTTCTCTACTTCACAACTATCTACTACACACTCACTCTATCTACACACCTTGCTAATCTATCTTCTATCAAATATTCAAAACTAGTTACACAAAGAAATAGATATAATGGATGATGCTCTAACAACTTGGATGTGGAGGTCACAACAAGTTGTAATACTTCTTCTCTTGAAGGATTGAAGTATTCTTCTCTTGCACTTGAAAGGTAGAGGTTTGGATCACTTTGAAACAAAGATTTATGTATGTATGATCAAAGGATTTTAGAGAATAGAAATGAGATCTAGAATAGAAAGTTTTGGGGTGCAAAAGGTGAGAAAAATCTGTGGAATGAACCAGTATTTATAGGGGGAAAAATATTGTTTGAGAGCGTGGCCGGTCCCCTTAATTGGGTGCCGGTCCCCTTAATAATTAAGGGGACCGCCTAGTATAATTAAGGGGGCCGCCTAATAAAAAAAAAATTTTCTTCAGATTTTTTGTCTTTTTGTGGGGGAGGTTTTTCCTGAAGAATGTAGCCGTTTTTTGGGTTGAAATTTGAATTCAAAATATTTATTTTGAATAAAACATTTCTTATAAATACAAAAATGTTTTGTATAAGTTTAAAAATATTTGTCCCACTTTAATAAAATGTAAGGTTTGTAAAAATAAAAATTCCTTTGATCATAAAATGCATTAGACACTTTGTTTATTCATACCTTAAGTGATATGGATGCTAAAGCAAATATTTACGACTCAATACTTGTTTACGTCATAATTTGTAGTTCAACGAGTTTACGTTTTGTGAATATCAAAACATAGAGATATCGATATATGTTAATAATGTTTTTAGGCATTATTTATATCAACAATCTCCCCCTTTTTGATGATTACAAAACCTAAACTCATTAAGTCTAAAAATTAATTTTTTTTAGACAAGTACTTAGTGAGTTTATATTCACTTCTCCCCCTTTTTGTAGAATCAAAAAGGTTATGCCGGCTAGCTTCATAAATGAAGTTAGACGGGATAAAAGCTCCCCTTGATGTGTGCTCCCCCTCGTTCGATGGCACCAAGGGATCGAGATATGGAATGCTCGCAAGAAAAATATTAGAAGCACAAGCATATATAGAAGAATATGCAATATACAAATAACAATCATAGCAAACAAATATTAAGGATACATAACAATTAATTCAAAGAGATTATGTTAAATATCCTAATTTGCTAAAGAGAGCCATCGGACTTGCTTGTAACAAAAGGTTGGTTGATTCGTATTTGAAAGTGAAAATCATAAGCATATAGTATGCTTAGATGGTTGATGATGGAGTGTTTGGAATGAAGATGGTTGAGTTAGGGTAAGGTTGTTGGATTAATGGAGGTATATGTTTGGGTCATGAATGTTGGAGAGTTTGGTTGTGGAGAGTTTGTAGCGGAAGAGGTTGATTAAGGTTTTGGATGTTGTTCAAGTGAGGGTATTGGATGTGATCTAGTGAGAAGATATTCAATCCAAGTGAAGTGTTCATTGAATGCAATGGTTTTTAGGAGAAAGATGCAACAAGGTCAATTGTTGACATGCTTCTCAATTTGATTTATGTTGTGTGGTGATGAGGGTGATCTAGATGAAGGTGGATCCAAATTGCGTTGAGCAAGATGTAAGGCTAAAAGAGCACTAAGCTCATGGGATTCTTTTAGCGCCTCAACGAACATTAAGTGTTCGGAGGAAGGTGATGGTGGTGGAGCATGATAGTTGTCTTGGGTGAGGGTTTGAACATGCAACATAGGAATGGCATGTGAAGTTGTAGGATGTGGTGGTGATACTCTTGGTGGTGGAGACATGTTTGAGCTTGGGTAATCATGAAAACATGATATGGGTGGAAGAGATGCTTCATGAGTGGGTGGTGTTTTTGTTGAATGAGCAACATGTAAAGTGTTGGTAATGAGGCTGGGATTATTGTTTTAGGATTGTGCATGCTCATCATAAGGAGCATTAGTGGTAGCACGAATGGATGATTTGTTGATAAATGGATCATTTGTGTGAGAGTGAGGTTTAGGTATGTAATGTTGAAGACATAGGAGGAATTTGGTGTTGGATGTTTGACAACATCATTTGGTTTGACGGGCTTTTAATGGAAGTTATACTTTCTTCTCCAAACGGGTTATTTGGTGGTTTTGGTTTAATGGGAGAGGTCATGAAGAGATGAGTATAGATTGAGAGGAATGAGAGTGTTTATAATGCAGGATTGGTGGGATTAAGGATGTATAAATTTTGATAGAAGGTTTAGGATAAAATAGGTTTATGAATTTTGGGAAGTGTAGGATGAAATGGGCTAAAAAGTAGAAAAAGGAAACAACACCTTTGACCATCAGATGGCCGGTCCCCTTAATTGGAGGCCGGTCCCCTTAATAATTAAGGGGGCCGCCTTATGATTTAAGGGGGCCGCCCATCTATTGATTCCCAGATTGCCAGAAAAGGGTTTTCGGTAGTGAATTGCAGAAAGGTTGTGTTTTTTGTTTCAAACAAGTCCAACTCTTTGAGGCAATTAAGCATATACTAATTATGTAGGCAATTATGTAGCCAAAGCATGTTAATCAAAGAGATTAAGTAAACAAGCAATTTCATCTAGCATGCAAACATACTCATCAAGCAAGTAAAATATAAGTGCTAGGAAACAATAAGCAACATCAAGTATTTCATAACTACATAATTAGGAGGATTAATCCTAATGTGTATCAATGTGCAACAAGTGGGTAGTTATGATAGCATGGATTTCTAGACTTGTTACAAACAAAGTCTTAATGAACAAACCATGGTCCTCTTGATTTGATTTAGTTCACTTATAAGTGCCATTTATATAAATATAGATGACAAATATGAGATCACCATGCATTATTTTACAAGAGACATTTTTAGCATTATTCAACAATGTTTGAAAGTAAATTTTCACTTAGATGTAAGAGTTATTTGAATAAAATAGATTGGGTTTTTACTTCAAAATGTGTGAATGAACGGTAAAGAATATTTTCCCAATCTTTAGTTTTGATCAAAACAAAATTGTGGATGTTGATAGTGAAAACATGTTATTTAAAAGTGGGATAGTTATTTGAAAAACTATTTTTCAAAATGTGAGGTTTTTGCATATTTTTAGAGATATTAGATTTTTGACAACAAATATCATAAATCAAATATTTTAAAAAATGTTTATTAAAGATCTCATGCTCAAGAGGATTGGTTAAGCCTATTATTATCTCATGCTATCGTTTCTACATATCCTATGATCCTAAAGGAAACGAAGACGATAATTTATATGTTAGATGCGAGAGTGTTGAATGGGGTATAACCTAACATCTATAGTTCCTTTGTTTTCGCACGCTTATCTAACTTAATGCTATAGTCTACGAGAGCTTGTTTCATCCATAGTTTTCTTACGCGAGGGATCTAATCCTACTTCTATATTAACGATCGATCCACTTAACTCATTTCACTTCATCACCATGAGTTTGCTAATAGTGGATATAGAAGATTTCCATTTTCTATTTCGTTCGGTAATGAACAATTTTATCTTATTCCTAGGAGAGTCAACCAATGATGTTTCTAGGTTATAAGAATATAAGCTATTATGTACACATATATGTATAGCTAAGCATTAATCTAACTAATCATATATTTAAGCATGCAAATTATAGCGATGAACTTAAAAGAAACGCGTACCTTTTAGTCTTCAATGGAATATCTTCAAGCACTTCAAGTGACCATGTTGACTTATAGAAGTCATTTGTAGATGATATTCCAACTTCTTCCAAGATTGACAGCTTAGCCACTTGGTTCCCATTGTCTCATTGGTCCAAAGTTGTTTGGTCCAAACATATTCAACATTTGGCTAGGATGCATGTATGGTGGTAGTATTCCCCAAAGATTGTAACTTGGTTGATAATTCCACATTTGATAACTAGTATTATTGTAGTTTTGTCTATTTTGGTTTCTTCTAGGTTGAGGTGTTTTAGATCGAGTATGAAGATTATTTGGTTTTCTCAGTGGTGGAGTTTTAGATCTTAATTTAAATTTAGAGGATCCTACTTCGGTCTTTAAGGATGGTTTATAAAAAGTTTTTACTTTTTCATCATTCGCAATGGGTATTTTTCTATCTTTTGTAAGTATATACTTAGGTTTTGATTCTAATGATTTTTGTTTACTAGATTCATATTCAAACTTTATACTTTTATTTTCACTAGTTGAAACATTAGTTGAGGTTAATCCTAGACCGGTTTTATCTCCCGAAGTTTCTTGAACACTTATTATTTTCTTAAGTGGGTTACTACTATTTTTAAACTTGTCAAGTTTGAAAATTTCATCTTTAAGTTTTTCGTTTTCATTATTAACCTCTATGCATGTTTTACATTCTATAAAAACTTCTTTTCCTTTTTTCGAATGTTGTAGTCTAATTTTTAATTCGAGTACTTCATTTTCTAATAGATTATTAATATGTTTTAGTGACTTATTTTTAACTATAACCTTTTGACCTAATTTGCATAACCTATTATATTCACTATCTAGGTCTTTTTCATCTAATGATAAATTTTCGTCACTAAAGTATTCGGTTTCGGAACGTACCTCGCTTGATGTCTTAGCCATAAGACATTTCTCCTCATTTGTGATTTCTTTCTCATCGTCATCGCTATCACTCCAAACTCCTCCAACAAACGCCTTTTGATTTTGATTTCTTGACATCATTGGACATTTTCCGATGAGATGATTTGGATCACCACATTTGAAGCACTTCCTATCACTTTTGCCATTTTTGTCATCTTTATTTCTTTGGTTTACTTTCCTTTCATCATGCGGTTGTCTAACGAATCTTCCTCGCCTTTTGAAGAATTTCTTGAAGTCTCTTACGGCCATCGCATATTCTTCGTCATCACTTTCGGAGGTTGAGCTATCCTCGTTACTAGATTCCTTCCTAGCTTTCAACGCAATTGACTTGCTTTGCTCTCTTTTTCCATTGACCATCTCGGAGTCTTTCTTTATTATTGCTTCGTAGACTTTCAGGTTGCCGATCAACTCATCAAGTTGAAGAGTTGACAAGTTCTTCGATTCTTCAATCGCCGTAACTTTAGCTCGCCATTTTGGATGAAGAGCCCTAAGAAATTTCCTAACAAAATTCTTACTAGAAAAATTCTCATCAAGTGCTTTTAAACTTGTGATGATAGTGTTAAACCTAGCAAAAGCATTATCTATTGATTCCTCCTCCGGAATCGTAAATTGTTCTTATTGTTGAACAAGAAGATCTATTTTGTTATCTTTAACTTGACTATTACCTTGGTGAGTGATTAGTAAAGAATCCCAAATTTCTTTTGCGGTTTTACACATAAAAATTCTTTCATATTCTTTGCGTGGTAACGCATTATAAATAATCATTTTAGCCTCATTATTTTTTGCTAGTTTCTTTTTCAAATCATCATTTTGTTTTTCAAAATATACAATTTCATCCATTTTAGTTTCAAAATTATATTGAATAGGGGGAAAATCACCAAAGGTAATGACATACCAAAGATCAAGATCTTTTGATTTCACATAAGTTTCGAATCTATTTTTCCAATAAAGAAAACCATCACTTTCAAATAGTGGTGGTCTTTCCATAGATTGCCCTTCTAAATATTTCTCCGATTCCATAGATCGATACAAGTTTTAAAATACAGTATATTTTAAAAATCTTGTTTACTGTAGCTCTGATGCCAATTGTGGAAAATTAGAAGGGGGGGTTGAATAGTTTTACGTCTTTTTAATTTTATTATGAAAACTTAGTTTAGTTTTAAAACCTTGTTTACTTTTAAAACTTTGATTCAATCTTATGTGAACTCAAATCTTGAACAATATGAACAACTATATCTAAGTATGAACAATAATAATATAAGCTAAGTATGTGCAATCAACACATGCACAATATAAACAATTATAGCTATATACGAGAGATAAGTAAGTAATCGTTTATTTTATAATCCTTAGTTATATTTTGTATGAAAACTTTACTTGATCGAAATGATCAATTATATGTATGTTACCTTTTTAGTTTGATTGTAAACACTTTGTTTTGTGAATGAAACTTTCGTTTGATCTTTATGTAAAATCAATACTAGCACTATATGAGCAAATATATATATATACATCTACGTCTACAAAAGTAATAACGATATAAGCAAGATAATAAGTAAGATATGGAAAGATCTAACCGCGAGACAAAGGATTTATAGTGGTTCGGCTACAAGGACACCTTCCTTGCCCTACTCCACTCCTCGAGTCACATACTCGAGAGTTTTCTTCACTATGTCAACAAGCTCCCTTATGGCGGAGAAAACCTTACACACCAATATACACACCACAACTTCGTCACAACTTATTCACACCTTCTACACAACTTCTTCACACCTAGTCACTACTTAATCACAACACTACTTCTTCACACCTAGTCACTACTTAATCACAACACTACTTCTTTACACCTATCTATCTTTACAACTATTTACTTCACAACAATCTTCTTCACAACTATCTACTTCCCAACTTCTCTACTTCACAACTATCTACTACACACTCACTCTATCTACACACCTTGCTAATCTATCTTCTATCAAATATTCACAACTAGTTACACAAAGAAATAGATATAATGGATGATGCTCTAACAACTTGGATGTGGAGGTCACAACAAGTTGTAATACTTCTTCTCTTGAAGGATTGAAGTATTCTTCTCTTGCACTTGAAAGGTAGAGGTTTGGATTTCTTTGAAACAAAGATTTATGTATGTATGATCAAAGGATTTTAGAGAATAGAAATGAGATCTAGAACAGAAAGTTTTGGGGTGCAAAAGGTGAGAAAAATCTGTGGAATGAACCAGTATTTATAGGGAAAAAATACTGTTTGGGAGCGTGGCCGGTCCCCTTAATAATTAAGGGGACCGCCTAGTATAATTAAGGGGGCCGCCTAATAAAAACATATTTTTTCTTCAGGTTTTTTGTCTTTTTGTGGGGGAGCTTTTTCCTGAAGAATGTAGCCGTTTTTTGGATTGAAATTTGAATTCAAAATATTTATTTTGAATAAAACATTTCTTGTAAATACAAAAATGTTTTGTATAAGTTTAAAAATGTTTGTCCCACTTTAATAAAATGTAAGGTTTGTAAAAATAAAAATTCCTTTGATCATAAAATGCATTAGACACTTTGTTTATTCATACCTTAAGTGATATGGATGCTAAAGCAAATATTTACGACTAAATACTTGTTTACGTCATAATTTGTAGTTCAATGAGTTTACGTTTTGTGATTATCAAAACATAGAGATATCGATATATGTTAATAATGTTTTTAGGCATTATTTATATCAACAATAACATCCTCCGGAGAATGTTGAAGGTGTTATTGGTGCCCATCCTGAGGAGGTTGTTGCTCTAGTTGTGCTAGAGCGGAGGAAGCTATGTCTGAGACTCCAATTGCTAACTCAGAAGAGGGTGTTATCCTGTCAAAGTTTATTGAGACAAAGAAGGTAAGTGCGAAGGTTTTGGTCTCCATGATTGAAGATCTCTTCTAAGTCTCTCCAACATGAGTGTGGTCGCCTTAGTAAGAAACTTAGACGTCTTACCGACCATCCATGAGTAGGCGGCTCGATTGCTCTTGATAAAGTTGTCGCTGAAGGGCGAAATGCTGCTGCTAATGCGCAAATCTAGAAGGATTCGACAGATGTGGGTGAACAATTATCTTCTATTAGTGGTATGTCTTTTGCCTTATTATATTTATGTCCTTTTTTTTAAGTGTCCTGATTTGTTATTGATTTTCAAGTAGAGGAGTTGATGGTGAAAGGATTAGGCATTTGGAAGTCGAAAGCCTGACAATGTCCTTCCACATCACCCATAAAGTGGATGACCCTTGCATTGAACCCTTCTCTCAACGGGTTTATCTTGTGTCTATTGCTCCTTCTGCCCGTGGGCTTTCGGTTAACCTCCGTCATTACATGTTAGCCGAGAGATCCTAGATCAGGTAGTGACGGACCTTATCTGCGAGTATGACAACTTGCTTTAAAGAGCTGAACAGAATAATTCAGCTGTCGAGGAGGTTGACAAATTGAAGACAACCTTAGAACACGTTGATAGGTTGTCTTCCCAGTTCAAGAAAGAGCTCGAAGCCAGAAGAGCTCTTTGGCGGGCCGAGAAAATATCTTTGGTTGTTGAGCTCAAGAAAGCCGTGGAAGAGAGGGAAACCATCCTGAGAGAGAAGGCAACCATCTTGGAAGAGAAGGAAACTATTGCTCTTGAAGCGCAAGTTGAGGAAGATGAGCTGAATGGGTTGTTGACTACTGAGAAGGATGAGAGCACATGGCTTAAAGTTAGACTAAATGAAGCCTTAAAGAGAGTGGCCTTAGTCGATATTGAGAAAAAAGACTTGGTGAATTTTCTTCCCACCCTCATGAGAAGGTGTATGTGAATGTTACCTTGGCTCAAGAACACATTCTTATCACGGGGTCCTTACCAACCGTGAGAAACCAAACAACGATCATCATCTCATGACACCGAACAAACCGAAATATAAACCGGACCGAAACTGAATAAAACCAGACCGAAAATTTTAATTGGTGTATGGTTTGGTTTAAAACCAAACCGAAGTATTTAATTGGTGTTTGGTTTGGTTGTGGGTTTGACAAATACATAACCAAACCAAACCGAAAAAACCGAATATAATCCACACACAAAAAAGTTGAAATTATATATATACAAATTTTATATGTTTATCTTCCTAACAAAAAATCCTAGTGATTTAAACATGTTGGATCAGCTCCTAGATAGATCTTTGAGCCTTAGGAATCGATAGAATGCTAATGTAATCAAAAGCAAACTATATAGAGAATCTCTATAAAACTTATGTTCACGCGGGATATAAAAACAAGAGTAAAGAAGATGAATAACTAAAATACTTCGATCCTCTATGGATCTATATTAATCACTATAGATTAATTCTAATGTCGTAGTACATAATTCATAGTCGTGAGTTTCTTTTATACTAAAAGAAACCCTAAACAGCTCATTACAAGAAAACATGTAAAGAAAACTATCAAAGATATGCAATATCTTGTCCTAATATAACTTATACATATCCTTCTAACAACGTCTAATGCTACGGATTAACTATATCCGCGGGAGTACTTCATCAGCAGGAACCATTCTATTAGGAGGAACCACTAAAGGTACCAGCAGGAACCTATCAGCAGAAATATGTCCGTAGAAACCAATTTGTCTTCAATAATTCCTAACAAAACCATCTTGTAAACTAACTACTCCTAAAATGAAGGATTGATACATACCCAGGACTCCAAGGACAAGAGTTTAAACTAACTACTCCTCAAACGGAGATTGGATGCTTGAAGATGGAATATTCAAGCATAAGACTTCTGAAGACTTTTGTCGAAGAACTTTTTATCTTATTTCGCTTTCATTTATTTCTATTAAGTTATGAAACCTTTTGGTTTCTTAAACTTTGGTTTTGTTGATTTACTTAAGTACTTTGTGAGACTTTTTGATTTGGTAATTTTATTTGAACTTTCAGGTTTTTATTAGTGACTTTTAGATTATATTTTGAATTTTACTTGAATTTGGTTTTCATGGTTTAACCGAAACCAAATCGAATTCTAATTTGGTATATGGTTTGGTTTTATCTTTTCTATAATTGGTTTGGTTTGGTTTTGGTTTTAGCTTTTAAAATTTTCAAACCGATTAACCCAAACCGTACAACCCATGAAACCGAAAACCGAACCGATGAACACCCCTAGCATTATGTATTGTTTAATACTCCCTCCATCCCAATTTAATTGTCCATGTTTCTTTTTTGGTATGTCCCATTTTAATTGTCCAATAATATAAATAGTTAAGAGAGATTGATTAAGTTTACTGTATTACCCTTAGTTTAAATTAATATTACAAACTTTAAAGAAGTACTACGTATTAATTAATTGTTTAAGTGTAAACATGTCATTTGGCAAAAAAATAAGAGAGAGAAAGCAGTATTAATTATGTTTTTCTTAAACTGTGTGTTTTTTGTCGGAGACAATTATTTTGAAAAGGAGAGAGTATTTGATAAAACTCAAAACGGACAAATGCATGTGATTAACGAGGGTTCAATTTAAAAATGAGTCTTCTGATTAATTGATAAAATTCAACACTGAACGTAATTTGATCAACGCTGAATAGAAAGAAAATAAGCTATACAAGTTTACTCAAATTACGAAATAAGAATAGCACGTGTTTATTAACAAAGATACTACGGAGTATCATTTTCTTAGAGCACGGAGTGTCATCACTCAAGTTAAACCCAGTGCTACGTTAGTGCCACGTAACTTTAACTAAAAAAAATACCCCTTATCATAACTCTACATTAACTTAATATTTTGGGCTCAATTTTTATTATAATTAAAAAAAAAAAAAAAAAAAAAAAAAAAAAAAAAAGTTAAAGCTTAACTCACTACACGGTGTGAAAGTTAAAGCTTAACTAAAAAAAAATCACCTTTAACGCACGTTAAAACTTTAACACACGTTAAAACTTTAACACGGAGGTTTAACGTGGCTTTAATGCAAAGAGACGGTGTGTTTAACATGAGTTTAACGCGAAAAAGTAAAAGTTTTACTCACTTAAAATGTGAATACACCGTGTGCTCTTACAGTTGTCACTACAATGTGGGTGGGTGGACAACTTATTATTATATAGTCGCAATCAGTCATGATTTTGGTTATGTACGTCACCCGACATACACAATAAATGTAAATTAAATAATAGTACTATATGTTCCTATCGGTGATAATAAGTGAAGAAATGAAAGGACGAAGATTATGAGTGATGAACTACCTCCGTCTTATAATTATTGTCTACTGTTGATTTTTGAAGTCTTTATTTTACAACTTTGACCTTAAATATTTTTATTTGTGTTATATAATACTTGATGAAAATTATACCAATGAAAATATATTTAAAACTCAATCTGTTTATATATTTTGCATCAAGTAATATATAACACAAAGAAAAATATTGACGGTCAAAATTAAAAACTAAAAACTACTAAAGTCAAATATGGATAATAATTATAGACAGAGGGAGTATTATATATTGGATTCTCAATAGTAAGCATAGTATGGTATTATGGTTTGGAGGATGAATATGAATAAAAATTCAGAGATAATAGCAATGCTTTAAAATAATGTAACTTGAGTAATTTGCCTTTCATACCTATTTAATTATTCCGTATCTTTTAGCTATTCGATCTTTTAGTTCCCTCATCATATCACTTTAGTGGTTCATAGGTTCATGACACCTTTTCTTATTTTTACGTTCCTTCAAGTGTTTATAACCTTTTTCTTATAAATATAGGATAATAAATAAAAATCTGAGTTACCGTAGCAGCGCAACTAGCAAAGGTACCTTTGACTTGAGAAATAAGAAATTGAAAACAAGTATAAAAATTAAAAGGAACAAACGAAAGTCGAAAACGAAAAAGAGAAATGGTTTCTTTAATTTATAGATGATGAATACCAAGTGAATAAAAAAGATAGATACAAATCATAGGAAAGGTTTGGAATTTGTATTGTTATGTTTTCTCTAAAATTTATAAATGAAATGGCAAAAATAAAACTACACTCAGTGTTTAAAAACAATTTATACTTGTTATCAGATACATACTTGATCTTGTAAAAACCTACCCTGGTAAAAGAAACCTATAATTTTTATTATTTTTTATAACATTAAAGCTATAGAAATACTGAAAACAGGAATGAACTTACCAACACATAAGACCACGACCCAGATAAAAATGAGTTCCTTGAGAGGGAAACCAGTTTGCATGCGTTTATCACGATCTACTTTGCAACCTGGGCAGTTTTCGTGGTATACTTGCTCCAAAAGCTTGTCTTTTAGTTCACTGTTACTTGTCATTTTTGTTGATACAAAAGTTGGGCGTACCTGGTTGTTGGGCTTTGCTCTTATATCAATTGGATCCTTAGCACTTTGTTACCTGCGTACTAAGAAAAGAGAATAACACCGTTAGACTTATCGAGGGATTGTCTCCCCCGATTAGACTCCGGCGTGAGAGTAAGTAATCGAATTTAGGTTTTGGTTTAAGAGTTTTAGGGATTCCGTGAATCGTACCTTGAATGAGAATCGTATGATTCTATATATAGGGGCTAAGAAACCGTGTTTCTTGCTCCTTACTCTTCGCACGCATGGTGCTTATCCGAGGTAAGGATATCTATTCCTTGAATAGATGATCCTTATCGGATATCCGGTGAGTTAGATTGGGCCTTTGGGCTTCGTGAGCCCAAGCGTTGATACCACGGCCCATACCATTTGTCATGGTAGCCCATTCGTGATGGACTTAGGTGTAAGTAATGTCTATCATTTGGGCTTGCGGCCCAAATATAGGCTATACGTCATCATGTCCCCCCAGTCTAGTATGCGCGGCACGTAGCCGCGGGTACTAGACTTAATGTAAGCAGCGGTAAGCGTGGCGGGATAATGAACAAATTGTTACCGCCTTTTTGGAGGTGCAATGCACCTAACAGGTTCAAAATAGTTACCTCGGTAAATGGGGATGGTGTCCACGTATCACTTGGGATTCGGGAAAAAGTGTTGTACCTTTTGATCTTCTAGCCACACGTTTACTGTGAGTGGGATCCACGTGGGCGTGAATTAGGGTTTTTACCACCCTATATAAGAATGCCGCCCCCCTTTATTTTCACCACACAGTAAAATACACACACAACCACTATTCATCTTCTTCATTTTGAGAGCGTTTTTGCTAGAAAACCTTTGAGCTTCTGTAGGTAATCTTTGTGTGCGTACACTTAGTTTTAAGATGAACATGGTCGCTCAATTAGAGGAGTTTCGCTCTGCGTTGTCTGTTGAGGATGTGATGCACTTTTCTTCCGACTATTTTGTGCCTTTGGATGTGCATCCAGAGGCGCCAGATGTCGATGCGTGTATAGCCGACTTCCCCGAAGGGAAGATAGGTTTATACACGAAATTCTTCGAGTACGCTAACTACCGCGTACCTATATCTATATTTCTGAGCGATTTGCTCAATCACTACCGCCTCCACATCTCTCAGCTGCACTGTATAGGTGCGGCGAAGGTGTCGAATTTTGAGGTAAACTGCCATTTACTAGCGATAGAACCAACTGTAGATTTATTCCGCTCTTTTTACCACTCAACATGGTCGAACGGTTGGGTGTCCTTTGCGAAGCGCCCACGGGCGTTTCAATGTTATACGGAGAAAGTTGACGCCCTCAAGAATTGGAGGGAATTTTTCTTTTGGGTAGACGACGTGGTCTTTCCTTCCAATTTTGAGTTTTATACTCAGGCGTCTTTACCAAGGGATGGGCATCCCGCACCCGGTTCCTATAGTATTGCTGACGCGCAGACGTTAAATGCCAATCGATTGGCCATTAACCCCTATCCGGAGGAGTTCTTGGTGCATGTAGGATTGAGCCGCGCGTATTTTGGCGCAGCGGATGAGGTTCCCACTTTCCTGAGTGAGGATGGCCGGGGTGGGTGTTCATCCTTTGTAATTGTTTGTAAGTTTTTCATCCTTTTTCTTCGCGCATTTACCAACTAATCTTTCGTTGTTTTCTTGCTTCATTTTTATATGTGCAGAGATGGACTTATTCGCAGTGGTGAAGCTTGATAAGCCAAAGCAGGTGACCATAGGGGTGCGTCCTCTGAGGGAAGGGGAGCTGCCTTTGCTGGAAGCAACCGCGGGGCGTTTGACTGTTTTACCCGCGACAGTCCCTGAGGACACGCCACCACTTGTGGTGACGCCCGTCCAGAGTATGGCGCCAGAGGTAGTGGTGGCGCCTACTGTGGTGCCTGAAGTGGAGGTGGCGCACGAAGAGGCGCGCTCAGGGTCATCTGACAGTATTCGGATCCTGAAACCTGAAGAGGTGCTGAGGGAAGAGGTTGCGCAGAACTTAAAGCGCAAGGGAGGTGCTGGAACCAGTGGCACCAGCAAGAGGCGTCGACACGTCATCAAAGACGCAGAGTCGAACGCGGAGGAAACTTCGACCTCCGGCGCACGGTTGAAGGCTGATGCTTCTCCGTTTCTGTAAGTGTGCACTTCCTCTCTCTCCTTTTTTTTTTTTTTTTTTTTACTTGTTGTAATTTTTTTGTTGACTGTCTTTGTTCCGTAGGGATGACGACGCGAAGGATGATGAAGTATCCTCTCCGCAGAATGAAAACAAGGGGGAGGATACCTTGGCAGCAGGTGGTGGTGAGGCGCAGCAACTTCTTGATGAGTTGGCTGCGACTACTGCCCGTCAGGCTGAGCTGGTGGCGCAGCTGAAGGGAAAGCGCGTTGGGGAGAGTCGTGCTCTGGCCCAGAAGGAAGAGGAGTTGGAGGAGCTGCGCGCGCAATTGGCGGGCGTGCAGGCTGAGCTTGGGGAGTCAAGGGCGTATGGGGAGAAGATGGCTCAGGACAAGATGAGCATCTTGGCTGATCTGCTACATGCGAGGTCGTGTCTCGAGCAGATGAAGGCCAGGGCATCGTGGTCTGTGTCGTTCCTTGAGGAGAAAAGATCTGAGCATTATGCTAGGCTTCAAGAATTCAAGGAGAATATGGAGAAGACGCTTGTGGCGTATGAGGAGAAGCTGCGCGCCCTTAGCATTGAGTACGACGAGGAGCTGTATCCTCATCTCATGACTGTGATTGCTGAGCGCAGGTATTTTTACACCCTTATCTTTTAGAATTGTTTTCTTCACTCCATTTTATCTTATCTTGTTACCACTTTGTGAATGCAGGTGGTTGATCAGCCATGGGCTTCGTCTGGCAGCTCTAAGTACTTTAGAGTCTGCGGAGGTGGTGGAGGCCTTTGGGAAGGTTGTCCACTGCGCGATAGCGCGTGGCCGTTCGCAGGCGATGGAGGAGCTCCGTGAGGCCAAGCTGTTGGAGAAGGACTTGGCGGAGATTCCTGGTTATAGCTCAACGGCGTACGATGAGCTGGTGGAGGCGATGGCGGGGCTGAAGGTTCTTGAGCTGCCGCATATAGGGAAATTGGAGCGCGACCAAGATGACCCTATAGCTGTGCTGATGGCCGGCTTAACTTTGCAGCGCCATCTTGAGAAGAATGCGGAAGAGGAGTTAGACTATTATCTAAAACCTGATATATCGCAGCTTCAAGTCCCAGTTTTTGCGCGGCCCCGTGATATCCTCAAGCCTTTTGCTCTGGAGAAGGAAGTCCCCTTGAAGGAGGTGCTGGAGCAACATGCGCAGAGGGCTGCGGTGAAAAAGGGTATCAAGGGCAAGGCCGTGATGTGCGGTATTGGCGCTGCACACCTTCCTAGATCAGATGGTATGGCTGTAAGTGTTCCAACCGTATCGATGCAGGATGCCATAATCTTGAGTAAGTTGAAGGAGGGAAGTTCCGCCGCTCCAGAAGAGAGCCATGATCACCGCCATAGCATATAGGTTGTTTGTGAGCTTATGTATTTTGTCCTTGTAATTTAATAAATATGGAATAAAATACATTTTGTTATGAGCTCGTAACTTAAATACACTTGCATTGTGTGCTAAGTTTTATTTTTGACTAAGTTTTTTAAGTGCGTAACTTAAGTATACTTGCATTGTTTGCTAAGTTTTATTTTTGACCAAGTGTCTTGGCTCGTTATATTGCTAAGCTCGTACAGTGTACTTGGTATACGCGCATCCGTCGTGGGGTGCGCATGTGAAACTTACTTTGACGTCTCAAGAGTAAGGCGCTTAGCAAGGATACGTGATCCAATGTTGATGGGTTTGCAACCCTCTTATTCAACGAGTAAATTAGTAGGTTAACTCATCCTCTATGCCTTCGTGGGTCTTTAAGTGGTGCATGCACGCCATGTAGGCAAAAAATATAAGATAGACAATATTGACATATATGCAATAAAGTAAAAGTGCGCTATGGAGTTAGCTAGAAACCATAACATTTTATTAATACTTGCAAGTTTATTGAAAAAATGGAAAACATAATTCCTAAGAAAGAAAAGAAAGACAAACACTTATTGGGCACCGCGTAGGGTGTGAGTGTGTTTGTGTAAGGGCCGTAGCCTAAAAGTAACATCTTTTGAGATTACAGATGTTCCAAGTGCGCGCTAGGTCGTGACCTTCCATATCGCGCAACCTGTATGCGCCATTGCCGAGCGCGTCTGTGACCTCGTAAGGTCCTTCCCATTTGGGTCCAAGTTTGCCTGTGTCTTCTGCGTGGCTTGCGTCATTGGCGCGATAAACAAAGTCCCCTGGTCGAAATGAAGTGTTCTTGACTTTTGCATCATAATACTTCTTCATTTTTGCCTTGGCCTTTGCTTCTCGTATGGCTGCGCGTTCGCGTCTCTCCTCCAGTATATCTAAGTCTATGCGCCGTTCCTCGTCATTTGTCATGACGTTGACTTCTGCTGTGCGTATAGTAGGCATTCCTATCTCAGCTGGTATGACGGCTTCTGTTCCATAGACTAAGGAAAATGGCGTGTCGCCAGTACTGGTTTTGATTGTTGTGCGATGCGCCCACAAGACATGCGAGAGTTCATCTACCCATCTTCCTTTATGTCTGTCAAGGCGCGCTTTTATGCCTTCGCCTAGACTGCGATTAGCGCGCTCAACCAGGCCATTGGTTTGTGGGTGTTTGACTGAAGCAAAGTGTTGTGTGATGTTTAATTGTGTGCACCAATCTTTGAATGGGTTATCACAGAATTGTTTTCCGTTGTCTGATACGATCTCTCCTGGTAGGCCGAAGCGACAGACAATATTGTCCCAGACAAAGCGTTTTACTTGGTTTCCCGTAATGTTCACCACAGCTTTTGCTTCAATCCACTTTGTAAAATAATCTATGGCTGCGATGAGGAATTTTACTTCTCCCGCTGCGACGGGAAAAGGTCCTGCGATGTCGATACCCCATTTGTAAAATGGCCATGGTGAGGTAATTGGTGTTAGCTCGTGCTGTGGTCGGCGCGGAATAGGTCTATGTACTTGGCAGTTGCTGCACTTTCTTATTAGGTCGCGTGCGTCGCGGTGCATTGTTGGCCAATAGTATCCTGCCCTTAAAGCGCTTGCCACCACGGATCGCGGTCCTGAGTGCATACTACATGATCCAGCGTGAAGTTCGCGGAGTACATAGTCTGCTTGAAGGGGTCCAACACATCTGAGCCATGGTTGTAAGAAAGATCGCCGATAGAGTACGTTGTCGCGGAATTCGAATCGTTGCGCCGTGCGCCGTATTCTTCGAGCGTCTTTATTATCTTGGGGTAGAGTTCCCTTGCTGATAAATTCGATGATAGGTGTCATCCACGTAGGATCTTGTTCTTCTATCACCGTTGATATCTCCATATCAAGGATTGACTTGTTCTTTAAGGTTTCCACCAATACCTGTTTTGAAAGGTGTGCGAAGCTTGTAGATGCGATCTTGCTGAGTGCGTCCGCCTTTCTGTTTTCCCCTCTAGGTACTTGTTTTATTGTGAACCTATCGAAGTTTTTGATCAGAGACTTTGTCTTTTCCAGGTATTGGATCATATGGTCATCCTTGGCCTCGTATTCTCCTAACACGTGGTTAGCGACTAGCCGAGCATCTACGTTTGCCTCTAGGTTGCGTACACCCATTTGAATTGCGATGCGTAGTCCGGCCAGTAGGGCTTCATATTCTGCCTCATTGTTTGTGGCTGTGAACTCGAAGCGTAGCGCATAGGTGAATTCCATACCTTCTGGGTTTGTAAGAATGAGTCCTGCGCCTGATCCATCTGCGCATGAGGATCCATCAGTGAACAGTGTCCATGGTTCCTGTAGATCCGCTTTTGCTGCAGATGTTGGGCTGTCGCCCTCTGGCTTCTCCACGATAAAATCAGCTAAAACTTGCCCTTTGATAGCAGTGCGCGGCCTGTATGAGATGTTGTACTCACTGAGCATTACACTCCATTTTTGTAAGCGTCCCGATGCATCTGGTTTAGAGATAACTTGTTTAATTGGCTGATCAGTGATTACCGCAATTGGATGCGCTTGGAAGTATCTGCGCAGTCTCTTGGCGGCGAACACTAAAGCCAAGACCAGTTTTTCCATGGCGCTGTAGTTAACCTCTGTTTTCTTTAAGGCTTTGCTTACGAAGTATATGGGTGTCTGGACGGAGTCTCTATCTGTCAATAGTACTGCGCTAACTGCTCCGTGGGTTGCTGATAAGTACATGATTAGTTCTTCCCCTTGTCGCGGTGCGACTAGTTTGGGAAGAGATGCCAGATGATGTTTGAGTTGTTGGAAAGCTTCCTCGGCTTCATTGGTCCAACGAAAGTCTCCCTTTTTTGTACACTTCGTGAGTGTTTTAAAGAGAGGAAGGGACTTGTCTGCTGACTTAGATAAGAAGCGATTCAGCCCTGCCAGCTTTCCATTCAGTGATTGGACTTCTTTGAGTGTGCGCGGGGAGGGGAGATCAATAACAGCCTTTGTCTTCTCTGGGCATGGTTTGATTCCATCGGGTTCTATTAAGTATCCGAGGAACATGCCTTCAGTTGCGCCAAAGGTGCACTTTTTTGGATTCAGTTTCATGTTTATCCGCCCCAACGTTCGGAATGTTTCCTCGATGTCGCGCACTAACTCATCCTCTGTATGGCTTTTTATAACGAGGTCGTCCACGTAGACTTCTAAGTTACGGCCTACTTGTTTTTCGAAAGCTGTGTCCACCAGCCGTTGGTATGTCGCGCCTGCGTTCTTTAAGCCAAAAGGCATTTTTGTGTAGCAGTATACCCCTTGACTGGTGTGGAAAGCTGTTTTTTCTTCATCCTCCACTGCCATTTGGATTTGGTGGTACCCTTTATATGCGTCTAGGAAGCACTTGAAGGGGTATCCACATAAGGATTCAACCTTCCAATCAATTTCTGGCAATGGATAGCAGTCTTGCGGGCATGCTTTATTGAGGTCCGTGAAGTCCACGCACATCCTCCAGCTACCATCGCTCTTCTTTACCATGACTGGGTTAGAGAGCCAGTCGTGGTAGTACACTTCGCGCATGATGCCCGCATCTACTAACTTGCGTACTTCTTCCAAAATAGCTTTTGCACGATCTGGAGCCTGACCGCGCTTCTTTTGTCGTATTGGAGGGTATCCTTGTCGGATTTGTAGTTTGTGCTCTGTGATAGAACGAGGCACTCCTGTCATATGCTTTGGTTCCCATGCAAAGATGTCTAGGTTCTTTTGCAAGAGTGCGCATACGGCTGCTTTACCTTTGTCAGATAAAGATCCTCCAATCGAAACTTGTTGTTCCGGATAGTCTGGATGAATAGCGACCTTTAAATTTGGCGATTTTTCCGTGCGCTGTTCTGGAATAGTATCTGCTTCAGTTGTCACTGCGATACATTCTCTTGGTGGTACCGTTGTGTTATAGAGAGTAACCACTCCTCCTTCAACTGGGAATTTAAGCATTCCGTGTGCTGTGGATGGTACTGCGCGCATGGATGATATTCCTGGTCTTCCAATTATGCCATTGTATGGTGAGGGAGACTTGATTACCATAAAATTTATCCATGCCGCAGTTGAGTGTTGCTCATCTCCTACGACCACCAATAAGCGTAACTGCCCCATGGGCCAGATCTTTTCTCCTGTAAATCCTGTTAGTGACATTGTAGCTGGTATCAACTGACTTTGGATTTCAGGTCGCAGCCTTTTGAAGCAGTGATCATACATGATGTCTGCGGATGCTCCTCCATCAATATACATGCGGTGGATGTCGTGTCCTCCTGCATGTATTTCAATGGTCAGAGGTTCCACGACTACGTTGTCCGCAGCGATTGTAGGGAAGGATATCTCTTTTTCTGGAGAGAATTTTTGGCTGACTTTTTGCTTTATTTTGCGCTGCCATGATTGTATCATGTATATAGTATCAGCCTTTTCCTTTGGGGGTTCTTTCTTGCCTCCATTTCTCTGTCTCTCTTTTCCTTCCTTGATGTTTTTTACGAGATGGTCCATCCTTCCTTCTCTCACTAATTTTTCGATTAGTTGTTTCAGTTGGACACACTCGTTAGTTGTATGGCCCTTTTGGCCGTGGTACTCACAGTATCCACTACCTTGGCGTTTTTCTTCTGCCGTTTTAATTGGTGGTGGTCTTGGGAAGTTCGCACCTTCTGTTGCAAATATCTCCCTTGGAGTTTTAGTGAGAGGAGTATATTTGTCGTTGTCTCTTCCACTGCGGTAGTTCCTGCCGCGGTTATTGTTTTGATCATTGGATTGTCTCCGCGGCTGTTCTTGTTGTCTATAGTTTGAATATCCTTTCTTGCTATCCGCAGCAGCTGCTTCTCCTTGTATAAAGGATCTGGTGCGTTTTGTGAGTTCATCGAAAGACTGTGGAACTCTATCATTGAGCTTTCGGATGAGTTCTGGATTATTAATTCCATTCATGAACCCCGAAATTTTTAGTATTTCGGGACATGCTTTTACTTGTATGCACTCATCCTTGAAGCGCTCCATGAAGGCGCTAGTTGATTCTCCTTGGCGTTGCTTCACCCTTGCCAATTCCACAGGATTTTTAGCGCACTTCTTTCGCTGGGTGAAGTTGTGGCGGAATGCTTTTCGCAATTCCTCAAAGCCGCCTATACTCCTACGTGGGAGTTTGCTAAACCATGTGCGCGCGTTCCCTACTAATGTGGAATTAAACATGTGACACCACACAGGCTGTGGCCAATTTTCGATAGTTGCGGCTGACTCGAAAATTTTGAGGTGGTCGTCAGGGTCACCTGTTCCATCATATGTCTTCACATTAGCGGGCATGCGTCTGCGCCTGTCGTCTGAGTAATCACTTATGCGACGTGTGAACGCATCAATTTTATGGCGTCGCCATGGGAGAGACATATCCTCGTTCTCTTCCTCGCGACGTCGTCCTTTTGATTTCCAGTGACCTGTTTCTTTATCCTCGTTGTCCGAGGAATCGCTGGAGGAAGGATAATCTCTCCGTCGGCGTTTGCGCCTGCTCCTTTCAGAAGAGGAGCCTGAGGGATCTCTGCTTGGGGATCTTCTTCTCCCCAACCTGTCTTGGATCCGCCTACTTCTGGGATTGGAGGATCCTTGACTCGGCGAATGCTGAGGACCTAATCGGTCGTGTATTCCCCGACTGCCAAGTCTGGAATGAACATTGGTGCGCCTACCGCTGTCTCCAGAATTTTGTGAGCCAGACACCGTACCCAACCTGTCATGGACATTGGTACGTTCTGTACGTCTTCCTCGTGGGTGACGTGGTGGTGTTAGTTCACGTTCTGGCCCGAAATTAAGTCGGGTTTGCAGATCCGTACTGGCTCTTCTTGCCGCTTCTTCCTGCATGAGGGCAGTTAGGGTTTCATAGTTTTGGGACACGAAATTTCCCAAAGTTAAATCGGGTACGTCCTCAGTCGTTGCAAGGATCTCTGCCTCAGTATGGGGCGCCCGGTTTCGTTCAGGCGCGCCTGGCGGCACAGTGTTGTTCACTACGGGTGCAGCCTGATGAGGAGTGGTGAAGAGGGTGCGCTGGAGTTCCTCAGCGCTTGGGACCACTGACGAGATTAAAGGTAGTTCCATTGTTGGAATAGGCTGGGTTGTTCCCGCCTCCTGGTGATCAGGTGCGCTGGTTGTCCCAGCAACCTGCTTAGAGGTCGAATCTTGTCGATTCTTCTTCTGATGATCACGTTTTTCTGACTGCGGAGTCCGCTGGCCTGAATTCTTGTGTTTCGTCATTCTAGTTCGTTGTAGGGTCCCACGGATGGCGCCACTTGTTGATACAAAAGTTGGGCGTACCTGGTTGTTGGGCTTTGCTCTTATATCAATTGGATCCTTAGCACTTTGTTACCTGCGTACTAAGAAAAGAGAATAACACCGTTAGACTTATCGAGGGATTGTCTCCCCCGATTAGACTCCGGCGTGAGAGTAAGTAATCGAATTTAGGTTTTGGTTTAAGAGTTTTAGGGATTCCGTGAATCGTACCTTGAATGAGAATCGTATGATTCTATATATAGGGGCTAAGAAACCGTGTTTCTTGCTCCTTACTCTTCGCACGCATGGTGCTTATCCGAGGTAAGGATATCTATTCCTTGAATAGATGATCCTTATCGGATATCCGGTGAGTTAGATTGGGCCTTTGGGCTTCGTGAGCCCAAGCGTTGATACCACGGCCCATACCATTTGTCATGGTAGCCCATTCGTGATGGACTTAGGTGTAAGTAATGTCTATCATTTGGGCTTGCGGCCCAAATATAGGCTATACGTCATCATGTCCCCCCAGTCTAGTATGCGCGGCACGTAGCCGCGGGTACTAGACTTAATGTAAGCAGCGGTAAGCGTGGCGGGATAATGAACAAATTGTTACCGCCTTTTTGGAGGTGCAATGCACCTAACAGGTTCAAAATAGTTACCTCGGTAAATGGGGATGGTGTCCACGTATCACTTGGGATTCGGGAAAAAGTGTTGTACCTTTTGATCTTCTAGCCACACGTTTACTGTGAGTGGGATCCACGTGGGCGTGAATTAGGGTTTTTACCACCCTATATAAGAATGCCGCCCCCCTTTATTTTCACCACACAGTAAAATACACACACAACCACTATTCATCTTCTTCATTTTGAGAGCGTTTTTGCTAGAAAACCTTTGAGCTTCTGTAGGTAATCTTTGTGTGCGTACACTTAGTTTTAAGATGAACATGGTCGCTCAATTAGAGGAGTTTCGCTCTGCGTTGTCTGTTGAGGATGTGATGCACTTTTCTTCCGACTATTTTGTGCCTTTGGATGTGCATCCAGAGGCGCCAGATGTCGATGCGTGTATAGCCGACTTCCCCGAAGGGAAGATAGGTTTATACACGAAATTCTTCGAGTACGCTAACTACCGCGTACCTATATCTATATTTCTGAGCGATTTGCTCAATCACTACCGCCTCCACATCTCTCAGCTGCACTGTATAGGTGCGGCGAAGGTGTCGAATTTTGAGGTAAACTGCCATTTACTAGCGATAGAACCAACTGTAGATTTATTCCGCTCTTTTTACCACTCAACATGGTCGAACGGTTGGGTGTCCTTTGCGAAGCGCCCACGGGCGTTTCAATGTTATACGGAGAAAGTTGACGCCCTCAAGAATTGGAGGGAATTTTTCTTTTGGGTAGACGACGTGGTCTTTCCTTCCAATTTTGAGTTTTATACTCAGGCGTCTTTACCAAGGGATGGGCATCCCGCACCCGGTTCCTATAGTATTGCTGACGCGCAGACGTTAAATGCCAATCGATTGGCCATTAACCCCTATCCGGAGGAGTTCTTGGTGCATGTAGGATTGAGCCGCGCGTATTTTGGCGCAGCGGATGAGGTTCCCACTTTCCTGAGTGAGGATGGCCGGGGTGGGTGTTCATCCTTTGTAATTGTTTGTAAGTTTTTCATCCTTTTTCTTCGCGCATTTACCAACTAATCTTTCGTTGTTTTCTTGCTTCATTTTTATATGTGCAGAGATGGACTTATTCGCAGTGGTGAAGCTTGATAAGCCAAAGCAGGTGACCATAGGGGTGCGTCCTCTGAGGGAAGGGGAGCTGCCTTTGCTGGAAGCAACCGCGGGGCGTTTGACTGTTTTACCCGCGACAGTCCCTGAGGACACGCCACCACTTGTGGTGACGCCCGTCCAGAGTATGGCGCCAGAGGTAGTGGTGGCGCCTACTGTGGTGCCTGAAGTGGAGGTGGCGCACGAAGAGGCGCGCTCAGGGTCATCTGACAGTATTCGGATCCTGAAACCTGAAGAGGTGCTGAGGGAAGAGGTTGCGCAGAACTTAAAGCGCAAGGGAGGTGCTGGAACCAGTGGCACCAGCAAGAGGCGTCGACACGTCATCAAAGACGCAGAGTCGAACGCGGAGGAAACTTCGACCTCCGGCGCACGGTTGAAGGCTGATGCTTCTCCGTTTCTGTAAGTGTGCACTTCCTCTCTCTCCTTTTTTTTTTTTTTTTTTTACTTGTTGTAATTTTTTTGTTGACTGTCTTTGTTCCGTAGGGATGACGACGCGAAGGATGATGAAGTATCCTCTCCGCAGAATGAAAACAAGGGGGAGGATACCTTGGCAGCAGGTGGTGGTGAGGCGCAGCAACTTCTTGATGAGTTGGCTGCGACTACTGCCCGTCAGGCTGAGCTGGTGGCGCAGCTGAAGGGAAAGCGCGTTGGGGAGAGTCGTGCTCTGGCCCAGAAGGAAGAGGAGTTGGAGGAGCTGCGCGCGCAATTGGCGGGCGTGCAGGCTGAGCTTGGGGAGTCAAGGGCGTATGGGGAGAAGATGGCTCAGGACAAGATGAGCATCTTGGCTGATCTGCTACATGCGAGGTCGTGTCTCGAGCAGATGAAGGCCAGGGCATCGTGGTCTGTGTCGTTCCTTGAGGAGAAAAGATCTGAGCATTATGCTAGGCTTCAAGAATTCAAGGAGAATATGGAGAAGACGCTTGTGGCGTATGAGGAGAAGCTGCGCGCCCTTAGCATTGAGTACGACGAGGAGCTGTATCCTCATCTCATGACTGTGATTGCTGAGCGCAGGTATTTTTACACCCTTATCTTTTAGAATTGTTTTCTTCACTCCATTTTATCTTATCTTGTTACCACTTTGTGAATGCAGGTGGTTGATCAGCCATGGGCTTCGTCTGGCAGCTCTAAGTACTTTAGAGTCTGCGGAGGTGGTGGAGGCCTTTGGGAAGGTTGTCCACTGCGCGATAGCGCGTGGCCGTTCGCAGGCGATGGAGGAGCTCCGTGAGGCCAAGCTGTTGAACAAATATCACCTTTTCTTATGAAGAGCACGGCATCTAAACCTTATCCCACTGCCAAATACTTATTATGGATGGTTGGATGAAAGATTGATGTAAACAGTTGGAGTTGGAGGTGAAGAATTTTAGTGTGGCTAGTAAATAGGAAAGCTACAGAATTGAGTCAATGATATACTATACAAGAACAAGAAATTTGAGTGTGGCTAGTAAATAGGAAAGCTACATAATTGAGTCAATGATATACTATACAAGAACAAGAAAGTAACATCAATAGTCCATGACCTATTGTAAAATTTCAACTTATATACAAATATGTTACTAACTTTTTCAAAAAATAAATAAATAAATAAAAAATAAAAAATTGTTGAAGTTAACAAACTTTTATTTTGTTCATTTGAGTTAGTGAACTAATAAAACATGACATTTTAGAGTCATTGAACTTATAAAATATATACGTAAACATCGATAAACTTGTAAAAACACTTGACACACTTTATTACACCTTCTATAGAACATGATTCTATCATACATTATGAGTTATAAATAATAATTTTAAACCCTCGTTAATTGTTTGTGTTAGCTTATTAATTAAGATTAATCGACAAATTCAAATGTTTGAACTAGATAAAAGAGACATGTTAATGTATTTAAGAGTACCTTTATGCATGGACAGACCCACATGTATGCCGGATGTGGCACGTGCTACACCCAATTTTAAGTCACGAAGTGCAAAAAGATTTCAAAACTCTCATTTTTTTATGTGCAACCCTCAAAAAAAAATTTCCTACTTTCGTTTCTTACGGTGTAACTTTAGTTAGCCCAACATTTATTTTGTGCAACATCCTCTTAATAATTCTGGGTCCGTCTCATCCTTTATGCTGTGTTTAACGCAAGGTTTTTAAAAGTTTATAAGGACTTAAGCTTATAAAATAAGTTTTGTTTGTCATGGGACATGTGCTCATTGCCTGGGCCCGGGTCCTTGGGGGAGGGTCCGGTTGGCATCCTTCGAATGCATGGGACCAGAGTGATCACACCATTCTTCACCTTAGAGGAGACTATAGCTTATAAAAGCTTTTATATGTCATAAGCCTCTATAAGCCTAAACTCATTGAAATAGGCTTATGATGACTTATTGTTAGTCAAATTGCATACATACACTTTAAAATATAATGGTCACACAAAAGCTTGAAATATATCTCGATTTAATTTAATCTTTTATATAATAAAAGAATTACATCATTTCGGAGTGTTTTTGCAAAACCCTTCTTATTGAAAAAAAAATTAGACCAATAGGAGAGCTCGATTTTGTCACGTAGGCGAAATCAAGCAATATGACTGGTCAATAGAAAGTCAAAATTAAATTGATTTTGGTCAAACTTAATAAATTTGGTAGAGAAATTTGGTTAAGAAAAAAAATGCATACAAATATAGGTGTCAAATTTATGAAAACAAAAACTTAAAAAAAAAGAAGTAATTAATAAAACTTTAGTGGTTGAATTTTAAATAAATTATGTAGAACTAAGTGTAAAATTACAAGTTTCTATGTTTTTTAATAACTTTAGAAAAAACACAAATAACCTTTACACTTTATACCCCTTATACTTTATAATATTAATTTTGTTTAAAATTACATGAGTATTAGTATTATTTTTAGACTTTCATCCATTAAAATTATAAAATTTCGTAAATATGTGAATTAGTTTTAATATTGTTAGTTTTAGACATCCATCCATTAGAATAATTTTTTAAATAAGAACTCATGTTATTCTATTTAAAATTTTAATTTATGCGTACACGGGTTTGAATATTAAATACAGCTAAATTATTAGTAACGGGAATATAAATATCAAATGGTAAGTACGAGTTACTGTGATATGAAAATAAATATATGCGATTCTATTTATAACAACGACTCATGAAATTGTTATTTTTAATTTATATATGAAAATCTATAAAAACATTTTAAAAACTTTACAGAGCATATTTTAACTTCATTAACGCTTATTATGTACTATTAAACTCGCATATTTTATACAACATGATATCAATAGTTATAGTTAAACAATAACATCAACATCAACCTCAGCATGTCTGTCAGTTAAAAACATTATACAAAGATAATTATTATTAAAAAAAAAAAAATCACGGGTTAGATAGTCATTGTTTAATTTAGAATGTGTTTTACTTAAATTATAAAATAAATAAATAAATAAATGCACGCATCACAATACTTATTTGATAACAATCACCTCTTAAATCAAAAAAAGAAAAACTACGTAGGTGATAACCTAACTTTATTCATTGACGTGATGTAAAACCTCGCGAAAATTCACATAATTAACTTCGGTTAATTTAATAACTATTCTTTGTCATTATTGTAATTACCATTTTTACGGGGAAATTTAAAATTTTCTTTGTATATTAAAATGGTTACGATTACGATATTGTCAAATTCGTCAAACGACAAAACAAGTTCTCGACAAAATTAACAAAATAATTATTTAACTAAACCTAATTAATAAAAACTAATTACTAAAAATTAACTAAAACCAATCGGGCCTTTAATCCCTTTAGCCCAACCGGCCCACACCCAAAAACCCAAAATTCAATAATAAAAATAATACTACTCGACTAAACATGCTCCTAATCGTCTCGTTCATTTCAAATTCGTACACACGACCCATCTATATTTTTGCACATTCTCGTTAAACTCCTAGCCAACTATTAGTATGTCGAATTTCACGTTCATACGTTAATATTTGATACGTTTTTAAGAGGTATTTCGTTTAGTTATAAATCGACCCAAACAATTTATAATTAATCCATTTCTTATCCGTTTTTGTTCTCGTTCGTGCCTATGAGTTCCAAATATTATTTGTATCATGATTTCATGTATAAATATGTGATAAGATCGACTAAGACTCCATGATACTCAAATGAGCATTTCGTTTTGTAATAAAAGTGGATGTCGACATAAGTAGAACTCACAAGGACGATTCATATTTGTTTATCTTTCACAATCCATTTTTAATACTACTCTAGTACCTTGGAGTTTCTATTCCCTGGCTTCAAATAGTAGTCCTTGTTCCCTCATATCATTTGAGCCAAAACGTTTCATGTGTATATTTATATATGAACCGTTCGTCCCTCATTTTCCTCACCATCACTTCTCAAATTCGTTTCTACTTTTTCTCCATTCTTACATAACTTAAACCTCTTAAGAAAACTATACTTGTGTAGTTGGAAGCAAGACGTTTGTAACTCTTGTTATACGATCCATACTTGTCTATTCTAGTCGAACGTGTATCTATACTACTCTTTTCATTCATCTCTCTCGACTCTCTACCACCCTAGAGGTGTAGTAAGTCGTTTCCAATCCTTCTCATCTCATAATACTTGTTACTTTCATTACATGCATCATGTTTATTATTTTTTTTTTCTTTCAAACATATATTTACGTACGTATATACATATAGAAAGTATTACGTGACTAGCCTCTATCTTGGAAGGCCTAGGAGTCACGTATCACGCTTAAAATACATTTAAAGTTATTGTTCATGCATCATATCTACTTGTTTTAAAATCTTATATATACGTATAAAATTCATGCATACATAGAAATATTACTAAGTCACTTTCTTATATATAAAACGAGCTAAACACCATACAAAATCGACGTATATCTTTTTATTTCACGTAACAAGTACCCAATATTTTTGCTCGAACTAATAGACCACCTAGAAAACTAATAGTTTCATATACACGACTTCTAAAAATATTCATGTTTTGACACCCTACTCGAACCAATTCAAATCGACACAAACCAGATTTTAAAAACCAAACTTATATAAAAATTAATAAGTAGTTGTCGAGTGGGCTTAACTAAGGCCCAACAAGACATCACGTTTTAACAGCCCACTGGGCCTATAAAATATATTTTCAGAATCACAAAGTAAGCCCAAGTTCAAGCCCAAAAGAAATTTCATGCCCTCGCCTCTAAATTTTTAAATGGGCTTTAGTTGGTTCGAATTGAAGCCCATAAGCAAAATAAATAAAGCTTTTATGAAATAAGCAGTTAAAATAAGCTTGAAATTTATAAAATAAGCTAAGGAAATTTTTCTAAAATTTTTATAATCACTTTTGCAAAATAGGACTAAAAATGTAACGCGACGACACGTATAGGGACTAAATGTGAAAACTGTGAAAACTAAGGACTAAAAATGTAGAAACAGAAAGAAAGGATAAAAATTGATAATATAATATTGTTACAAGCTTAGATTGTAATATTGAACATGTAGTGGACTATAATTGTAAATATATATAAAAAGGACTAACGGTGTGACGCTAACGCCGTTAGTATAAAAGTTGTAAAATTGGAAAAAGGACAAGGACTACACTTAATCTATTTGACATTCTTATTTTATTTTCTATTTTACGGTCACCCTCACGGCATATGCATTTTCGTTTCATTTTATATATATTTATTTATTTAATTTTTGTTACTAATATATAACGTATATTAACTAATTTTTATTACGTATAATCGTTATCATAATAAAAAGTGGAAAACTTTGTAAATAATAAAACTGGTCATATCATTTTAAACATAAGCATATCATTTGCATATCATTCATTCATCATAACAATTATTTATCAATCGTTATTCATTTCGTATTTGCCAAATTGTATTTGGACAAATTCTTAGATAAATTTATTTATCAGGTTCCTATTCAAAGACGTTTCCATAATCTTATTCAAATTTACTCTTCGTCATCTCTTTATCAAACCCAGGTGAGTCATAGCCCCATTTCAAATAATTGTTTTTAACTCATTGGGGGAGATACATGCTTACATATACTTTGATAACTTGATAAGTATATGAAATAAAATAAAATATATGAATCAAATCAATTTCCTAATTGATATTAAAATAATATAATTTGTGATTTATAATATGTTAATGTTTCCAATGTGATTATTGTAATATGTGAAATATATATTTGTTGATGAATTATTTGACTGAAATATTAATATTCATGTGAAAGTTGTTCCCAATTCAATTATTGTGATATGTGATATAAATGTGTTACTGGCGATATATTCAAATTGGATTTCTGATACCCAAAGGATGATATTTTCAAAATTGAATTTCTGATACTCAAGCGATACTATTTTCAACTGAATTTTTGATACTCAAGCGATACTATTTTCAAATTGAATTTCTGATACTCAAATGATAATATTTTCAAACTGAATTTCTGATACTCAAGCAATACTATTTTCAAACTGAATTTCTGATACTCCAATGATACTGTTTTCAAATTGATCTCTGTGATACGATACTTGATTTCATGATGTTATGCTAAATGAGCCCATAGGTCCTTGATATTGCCTAAGTTACCCTATTGTCATAAAGCCCCTTTATCATGAGCCATTAATCACTGCGGTGAGCGCGAATATAGTGGACAGCTTCGAAACCTGTTTCGGGTTGACCTCCGGTCCCACTAATGCTTGACGGAATGCCAATTGCAATTGGTTAGCCGCATTAGTCGTGATACACTATATTTGAGTAAATAGGAATTGGCAAATCACCTATTACACGAGGGCAAATTCATCATTGATTTGATGAACACCCGCCGTTTACGGTATTTGTTAACGCCTTGCGTGTCATGAGGCTTGGTGCAATATCTATAAAGGAATAGTATATATATGTATTCAACATATATATTTAGATAGAGCTGTATAGGTTCGCCCATATGTGAATTGTTTATCTGATTAATTTAGTATCATGAGTTTCCAGCTCATGTCAGGATTATTGATTCTTTATCTAATGTGGCTGAATATTATATGATTTATTTGTGAATATATTCGATAATTGTTTCATTTCTGTTAGTATTTTATTAATACCAAATATTCCTGAAATCAAATCAAATAAAGGGTTTTTCCTAAAACTCTATGAACTCACCAACCTTTGTGTTGACACTTTTAAGCATGTGTATCTCAGGTAATTTAACGGAGCAGGACAAGACACGGAGTGGGCATTTATTACTCTGATAAATTAAAATGGTGTAAAAATCAAATTTGTCATTTTTACAAGTCTTTATATCTTTTCATAAGATTTTAAATCAAATGGTTCATCTTTTATCAAAATTATTATTTGAATGACAAATGATTTTCAAAATGTTTATTTTAAAACCGTTTTATTGGTTAAAACTTCGATCCTCACCGTAACACCCAAATAAATTTTTCCGCTGCTACAAACTTTAAAAATGGGGGTGTTACAGATTGGCATCAGAGATACAGTTATAGAGAATTAAATGTTTTCAAACATTAAAACTATAACTTCATTTTCAAAATAATGATTTTACACTATAATATTTTATGCCCTCCGTGTCTGCAGACTGCCGTGCTCCATACTTTATTTGTTGAGATTATTTTACATGCTTAATAGTTACTCATATACAATTGTTATTCCTCTGTATTGTTATATCTTTAACATACAAAATACTCATAAAATATTATTCTTGGGTTACTACTGTAGCATGTCTTCAGGAACGCCCGTGAATATCAACTCTACTCTCCATAATAATAATATCTCGTCAATCAATAAGAATTCTCCAAATAATGAAGATCCTTACGTACAAATAATAAAATCCCAACCTAATATAGAACTAAATCCGAAATCACCTCCGCCGTCACCTATTCATTCACCTTTACGTCAAAGAATCCGGAGAACTACCGAATCATATGAAAATTTGATTGGTGGCCAGGCAACATTCGAAGTTGGACAAGGTTCGAGCCAAGAGATATCATGGACGAATGTTGAACCAATTTCTCTGTTACCTTATACTTCAGATTCTACAATACCTAATTTTCCAAATAATTTATCTTCACCTAACTCTCCCGACTACGATATAAGCACTCCTGAATCCATGTGGAATCTTATTTATCGACATGCCGGCATATTGGATGCTCACACTGAACAGCTGAAAGGGTTACGACCAACTCAATTTGAATGGTACGACCGTAACCTTGACGCATTGTTCAAGAGGGCTGATGCTGAAAGGCAAACAATATGTGAGATAGGGATGAAGATTAATGAAATAAAGAACAACACCAACCAGGAACTTGGAAGTTTGGACTCCAGGGTTCGTTGTGCAAGAAGAGAACACGGTCAAACACATGTAAGAATTGGAGATATTGAGAGAACCCTATGGATGGCCAGAGATGCAGCCAGAAACCAGGGTCAAAAGATTGCCGCATTAGAGAGTATGTTGGCAAACCAAATGAACATGTGTCAAGAACGTTTCTCAAACATGGAAGCTGCACAACTTGAACTTGAGAAAGAAATTAGATATTTACGTCACACGCGTAACTAATCTTAAATTCTACAAGTTTCCTTGTTGTTCCTAATAAACCAAATAGACTTGGTTAATATTTCTTGTAATAATCAATAATTCTGAAACTTCAGAACGTGTAATCAAAACATATTGTATAATAACATCCTTTCTGTTATATCTTTATGTTATGATTCAATCTTTTCTTCCGTATAAATCATGTATGAAATGAATCCCCATATTTCATGCAAAAATCTCATCATTTGTTATTTCTATAATAATCAAATGATTCTATTCAGATCAATGAAGTATTAATAAAAGATCTTGTATCGCTTATCTTGCAAAGACAATCGATCAAGTTATTAATATTTTAATTGCATTTGTAATATTATTCAAATCTACCGTAAGATTTCTTAAAAATTTTCATAATTAACCTAAAACTTTAAGAATCGTCTAAATATCAATTTTTGAAAATGGAATTAAAGAATGAAGAAAAGATAATTAAACTTCATTTAAAATAGACAAGTCGGTTTGTTCCTTAGTAATCCCATATCAAGAGTTGATCATTAATAAAATGATACAACAAAGACATCTTGAAATTAGATTACAGTAGGGAGTCAATTCAGTCTATCATAAATGAAATAATTAACTTCATTATTTAAATTTTTCTGATATAATATGGATTCTAATGTTGAGTTTCATTTTTATTTACAGAAAATGGACAACATGAACAATGCATATCAATCATCATCAGAAATTTCCATGACTCCTGGAGCTATCCAGAAATTGGTAAATGACATAGTGTCGGTGGTATTAGAAGGGACTACCGTAGTTTATCCGAGAAGAGAGACGAGTATACTTGTCAACCATCATCAAGGAATTAGGCATGGAATGTTACCAAATGAAAATAATCAGAAGAGGAAGCTACCCGACCCAGGAACCGTCAATCCCGTCTACTGCAACATCTTCAATGCTCAAGATCGTTATCGCAAACATCTTGAAAACCGTATGAAGTATCAACATCAGCTGGGAATCAATCAGATAGCTAATAGAAATTGTCTTGTCACACCTGTTTCTGGAAGTGGATATCTTGGAACTCTACCCTGGTGTAAGAAATGCAACCTGCATCACATCAAGAAATGTAGGGTTAGATGCATGAAATGTCAGAAATTAGGTCATCAGACAATTAACTGCAGGGCTAAGGAAGTGAAAGTACAACCAACAACCATTGTATGTCACGGATGTGGTGGACATGGTCATCATGTGAAACGATGTCCAAACTACAATGTTAATTGGAAAGCCAAGACCTTTACAAGAAAATGAAGAATCTTTAAAGGCCTTGATAGTATCAAGGAAAATGGCAACTAGATTGGAACAGATGAGTAAATTCCTGTTGAAGATAAATAAAATCTAGTTTAAAATTTCCTAAGTTGTATTTCTTTCCTGTATTTCACTTCAAGTTACTATGGATGTAACTTAAACAATAATCTTTCTACTGTATCAAAAAAAAAAAAAAAAAAAAAAAATCCCCCTTGTAATATTTCCATAATAATAATAATCCAAGTTAATTTTAATTTCTGTCTCATCTACCAAATAACAATATACAATAATTACTTCATAAATTTTTGAATTATAATATGAATCCTAAAATTTTCCACTTTATTTCAAAAAGAAATTACGTGTTACATCATAAAAATAGCACGTTGAACACCATCTAAAACAATTTATTGAAATATATGATTGAACCAAACATCACATCATTTGGTCCTTAACTATACATAACCTGATCAACTATGTATAATTTAGGAAGAATTATGTTATGAAAGGAACAATGATATTATCAAATAATTTAATAACAATCTTCCTTCAAAAGCAAGATAAAAAGCTAAAATAAATTGTTCATAATACATTGAACAACCCATAATAAATACCTATCATATGTCATCACCATTATGATAGGAATCAACAAAAGTATAATTAAGAAAAACACCAATAATTCACAATAACTAACAAAAGACATCAATAGTGAAATTTTTATTTAAAATCCATAAAAATTAATACATAAACAAATAATTAGCATCGGAAGTGCTATCGTTACAATTATTACAATACAAACAAAAGAATCTTCAATAGGTTGATCCGCAATGACAAATAAGACTCCCACCAACAAAACAATAGCAAGAGCCACCACAGGATGAATCACTTTAATTATGCTGAAAAATAAATATAAACCAAATATTAAAAATAATAATGAGACAAATTCTTAAAAATAAAACAAGTTTTATTCACAAATCGTTACAAGTACATAAAAACATAACAAGAACTTAATCCAAAACAACCCTAGCTTAAGATTTTACCCCCAGATCTTGTCGACGGTAATAGCAAGGATGGTCAGGGGTACGACAAACATCAAGATCGCAACCAAGAATCCAAAGTCTTCATCCGGAACGTACGCCAAGTAGATAGCAGCAAGGACGACGTACACAATCGCTAAGATGGTTATGAGATGCGGCATTTTGATGAAAAATGAGAGGAAAGTGATTAATGGAAGAAGTGGAAATTGGTAGTGGTATATATAGGTTAGAAATGTGACCGTTGGGCACTATTCCCGACCGTTGGGTCACTATTACTAGCCGTTATTTTACTATTCATGACCACTAATTTCAAATATTCACAACCCTTAAATACGTCAGTTACCTTATCTTGTTGGGTACAAGTAAATCTAACTGAATACCGTTTCCGTATTTTTAGGAATAGGAATCTCCCGGCAACCTCTGTTCAAAAATTCTTTACTCAAGTAATCACATTCAATTTGAATTTCGGGACGAAATTCAGAATGACATGTGGGTACTGTAAAACCTCGCGAAAATTCACATAATTAACTTCGGTTAATTTAATAACTATTCTTTGTCATTATTGTAATTACCATTTTTACGGGGAAATTTAAAATTTTCTTTGTATATTAAAATGGTTACGATTACGATATTGTCAAATTCGTCAAACGACAAAACAAGTTCTCGACAAAATTAACAAAATAATTATTTAACTAAACCTAATTAATAAAAACTAATTACTAAAAATTAACTAAAACCAATCGGGCCTTTAATCCCTTTAGCCCAACCGGCCCACACCCAAAAACCCAAAATTCAATAATAAAAATAATACTACTCGACTAAACATGCTCCTAATCGTCTCGTTCATTTCAAATTCGTACACAGGACCCATCTATATTTTTGCACATTCTCGTTAAACTCCTAGCCAACTATTAGTATGTCGAATTTCACGTTCATACGTTAATATTTGATACGTTTTTAAGAGGTATTTCGTTTAGTTATAAATCGACCCAAACAATTTATAATTAATCCATTTCTTATCCGTTTTTGTTCTCGTTCGTGCCTATGAGTTCCAAATATTATTTGTATCATGATTTCATGTATAAATATGTGATAAGATCGACTAAGACTCCATGATACTCAAATGAGCATTTCGTTTGGTAATAAAAGTGGATGTCGACATAAGTAGAACTCACAAGGACGATTCATATTTGTTTATCTTTCACAATCCATTTTTAATACTACTCTAGTACCTTGGAGTTTCTATTCCCTGGCTTCAAATAGTAGTCCTTGTTCCCTCATATCATTTGAGCCAAAACGTTTCATGTGTATATTTATATATGAACCGTTCGTCCCTCATTTTCCTCACCATCACTTCTCAAATTCGTTTCTACTTTTTCTCCATTCTTACATAACTTAAACCTCTTAAGAAAACTATACTTGTGTAGTTGGAAGCAAGACGTTTGTAACTCTTGTTATACGATCCATACTTGTCTATTCTAGTCGAACGTGTATCTATACTACTCTTTTCATTCATCTCTCTCGACTCTCTACCACCCTAGAGGTGTAGTAAGTAGTTTCCAATCCTTCTCATCTCATAATACTTGTTACTTTCATTACATGCATCATGTTTATTATTTTTTTTTCAAACATATATTTACGTACGTATATACATATAGAAAGTATTACGTGACTAGCCTCTATCTTGGAAGGCCTAGGAGTCACGTATCACGCTTAAAATACATTTAAAGTTATTGTTCATGCATCATATCTACTTGTTTTAAAATCTTATATATACGTATAAAATTCATGCATACATAGAAATATTACTAAGTCACTTTCTTATATATAAAACGAGCTAAACACCATACAAAATCGACGTATATCTTTTTATTTCACGTAACAAGTACCCAATATTTTTGCTCGAACTAATAGACTACCTAGAAAACTAATAGTTTCATATACACGACTTCTAAAAATATTCATGTTTTGACACCCTACTCGAACCAATTCAAATCGACACAAACCAGATTTTAAAAACCAAACTTATATAAAAATTAATAAGTAGTTGTCGAGTGGGCTTAACTAAGGCCCAACAAGACATCACGTTTTAACAGCCCACTGGGCCTATAAAATATATTTTCAGAATCACAAAGTAAGCCCAAGTTCAAGCCCAAAAGAAATTTCATGCCCTCGCCTCTAAATTTTTAAATGGGCTTTAGTTGGTTCGAATTGAAGCCCATAAGCAAAATAAATAAAGCTTTTATGAAATAAGCAGTTAAAATAAGCTTGAAATTTATAAAATAAGCTAAGAAAATTTTTCTAAAATTTTTATAATCACTTTTGCAAAATAGGACTAAAAATGTAACGCGACGACACGTATAGGGACTAAATGTGAAAACTGTGAAAACTAAGGACTAAAAATGTAGAAACAGAAAGAAAGGATAAAAATTGATAATATAATATTGTTACAAGCTTAGATTGTAATATTGAACATGTAGTGGACTATAATTGTAAATATATATAAAAAGGACTAACGGTGTGACGCTAACGCCGTTAGTATAAAAGTTGTAAAATTGGAAAAAGGACAAGGACTACACTTAATCTATTTGACATTCTTATTTTATTTTCTATTTTACGGTCACCCTCACGGCATATGCATTTTCGTTTCATTTTATATATATTTATTTATTTAATTTTTGTTACTAATATATAACGTATATTAACTAATTTTTATTACGTATAATCGTTATCATAATAAAAAGTGGAAAACTTTGTAAATAATAAAACTGGTCATATCATTTTAAACATAAGCATATCATTTGCATATCATTCATTCATCATAACGATTATTTATCAATCGTTATTCATTTCGTATTTGCCAAATTGTATTTGGACAAATTCTTAGATAAATTTATTTATCAGGTTCCTATTCAAAGACGTTTCCATAATCTTATTCAAATTTACTCTTCGTCATCTCTTTATCAAACCCAGGTGAGTCATAGCCCCATTTCAAATAATTGTTTTTAACTCATTGGGGGAGATACATGCTTACATATACTTTGATAACTTGATAAGTATATGAAATAAAATAAAATATATGAATCAAATCAATTTCCTAATTGATATTAAAATAATATAATTTGTGATTTATAATATGTTAATGTTTCCAATGTGATTATTGTAATATGTGAAATATATATTTGTTGATGAATTATTTGACTGAAATATTAATATTCATGTGAAAGTTGTTCCCAATTCAATTATTGTGATATGTGATATAAATGTGTTACTGGCGATATATTCAAATTGGATTTCTGATACCCAAAGGATGATATTTTCAAAATTGAATTTCTGATACTCAAGCGATACTATTTTCAACTGAATTTTTGATACTCAAGCGATACTATTTTCAAATTGAATTTCTGATACTCAAATGATAATATTTTCAAACTGAATTTCTGATACTCAAGCAATACTATTTTCAAACTGAATTTCTGATACTCCAATGATACTGTTTTCAAATTGATCTCTGTGATACGATACTTGATTTCATGATGTTATGCTAAATGAGCCCATAGGTCCTTGATATTGCCTAAGTTACCCTATTGCCATAAAGCCCCTCTATCATGAGCCATTAATCACTGCGGTGAGCGCGAATATAGTGGACAGCTTCGAAACCTATTTCGGGTTGACCTCCGGTCCCACTAATGCTTGACGGAATGCCAATTGCAATTGGTTAGCCGCATTAGTCGTGATACACTATATTTGAGTAAATAGGAATTGGCAAATCACCTATTACACGAGGGCAAATTCATCATTGATTTGATGAACACCCGCCGTTTACGGTATTTGTTAACGCCTTGCGTGTCATGAGGCTTGGTGCAATATCTATAAAGGAATAGTATATATATGTATTCAACATATATATTTAGATATAGCTGTATAGGTTCGCCCATATGTGAATTGTTTATCTGATTAATTTAGTATCATGAGTTTCCAGCTCATGTCAGGATTATTGATTCTTTATCTAATGTGGCTGAATATTATATGATTTATTTGTGAATATATTCGATAATTGTTTCATTTCTGTTAGTATTTTATTAATACCAAATATTCCTGAAATCAAATCAAATAAAGGGTTTTTCCTAAAACTCTATGAACTCACCAACCTTTGTGTTGACACTTTTAAGCATGTGTATCTCAGGTAATTTAACGGAGCAGGACAAGACACGGAGTGGGCATTTATTACTCTGATAAATTAAAATGGTGTAAAAATCAAATTTGTCATTTTTACAAGTCTTTATATCTTTTCATAAGATTTTAAATCAAATGGTTCATCTTTTATCAAAATTATTATTTGAATGACAAATGATTTTCAAAATGTTTATTTTAAAACCGTTTTATTGGTTAAAACTTCGATCCTCACCGTAACACCCAAATAAATTTTTCCGCTGCTACAAACTTTAAAAATGGGGGTGTTACACGTGATGTTTCATCCAAAAGAAAAACGTAATAGTTAGCCGTTGTAAAGGAACTAAAGTTTGTATATGAGAATTATTAAGCAAGAATATATAGTTTTTTAAACAGGTTATTACGTTACTATACTGCGATAACGTTATTGAGTTGGTAATCACGGATGTGAGATACAACCATGCTTCTATACTTATGATTTATGTGTTAACCTCTTTTTGCTTCTTGATAGAATCCAAAAGAGACCTCAATAGAACTTTGGCTTATGCCTTATCTAGCTGATAGTTTTTAATAATCTTTTTTTATGGTTTAACTTTTTTGTCATACACACCAACTTTTAGTAACTTTTTTTTATGTTTTATTGAAAACTTCTGCACTTAATATTTGTGTTTTTACTATAAACACACTAAGCTATGATAGAATTAGTTGTGAGTTTAAGGGTTTTTTTTACTAAGCTTCTAAAAAAAACTTGTAGCTTTATCATAAACTTATTGTGTTATGGTAATTAAATAAGCCCATAAACACCTTTAATAAGCATAACCAAACATGTAACACCCCCATTTTTAAAGTTTGTCGCAGCGGAAAAGTAATTTGGGTGTTACGGTGAGGATCGAAGTTTTAACCAAATAAAACGGTTTAAAAGAAACGTTTTGAAAGTTATTTGTCATTCAAATAATAATTTTGATAAAGATGAACCATTTGATTTAAAATCTTATGAAAAGAAATAAAGGCTTGTAAAAATGACAAATTTGATTTTTTACACCATTTTAATTTATCAGAGTAATAAATGCCCACTCCGTGTCTTGTCCTGCTCTGTTAAATTACTTGAGATACACATGCTTAAAAGTGTCAACACAAAGGTTGGTGAGTTCATAGAGTTTTAGGAAAAACCCTTTATTTTGTTAGATTTCAGGAATATTTGGTATTGATAAAATACAAACAGTAATGAAACAAGTATCGAGTATATTCACAAATAAATCATATAAAATATTCAATCACATTCAATAAAGAATCAATAATCCTAACATGAGCTGGAAACTCATGATACTAAATCAATCAGATATACAATTCACGTATGGTCAAACCTATACAGCTGTATCTAAATATATGTTGAAAACATATATATTTCCTTTATAGATATTGCACCAAGCCTCATGACACGCAAGACGTTAACAAAGGGGGTGTTCTATCAAATCAATGACAGATTTTGCCCTCTATTCGTAGGTGATTTACCAATTCCTACTTGTCTCAAATATAGTGTATCACGACTAATACGACTAACCACATGCATAATGGCATTCCGTCAAGTATTAGTGGGATCGGAGGTCAATCCAAAACAGGTTTCGAATCTGTTCACTATATTCGCGCTCACATTAAAGTGATTAATGGCTCATGATTGAGGGACTATATGGCGATAAGCTAACTTAGGCAATATCAAGGACCTATGGGCTCATTTAGCATAACATCATGAAATCAAGTATCGTATCACAAGAATCAATTTGAAAACAGTATCGTTTGAGTATCAGTAATTCAGTTTGAAAATATCATCGTTTGAGTATCAGAAATTCAGTTTGAATATTTCACCAGTAACACATTTATATCACATATCACAATAATCGAATTGGAAACATTTTCATATGAATATCAATATTTCAGTCAAGTAATTCATCAGTAGAATATATATCACATACCATAACAATCGCATTGGAAACATTAACATATTATAATTCACAAATTATATTATTTTAATATCAATTAGGAAATTGATTTGAATCATGTATTTTATTTTATTTCATATACTTATCAAGTTATCAAAGTATATGTAAGCATGTATCTCCCCCAATGAGTTAAAAACAATTATTTGAAATGGGGCTATGACTCACCTGGATTGATTTGGAAATGATGAAAAGTAAGATAAGATGAGATTTATGGAAACGATTATGGAAACGTCTTTGACACAGAACCTGATAAATAAATTTATCAGAGAATATAACCAAATACTATTCGGTAAATATGAACGAATAACGAATAATATTTATTCGTTATGACGAATAGATGATGTGCAGTGAAATTTTTATGTCATGCATGATATGATAAAATACTTTATTTAAAATATTCATCGTAGTTTTACCTTTTTAATCGTAAGTAATAATATTGACTTTTTAGATATCGTTATATATATTATTAACGTAAAAATAAATAATATATATATAAAACGTAATAAAATGCATATGACGTGAGGGTTGCCATAAAATAGAAAATAAAATAGGAATGTCAAATAGATTATGTGTAGTCCTTGTCCTTTTCCAATTTTACACTTTTTATACTAACGGAGTTAGCGTCACACCGTTAGTCCTTTTTATATATATTTTACAATTATAGTCCACTACATGTCCAATATTACAATCTAAGCTTGGAAATTAATAATAAATCATTTTCTACCTTAATAATTCTGTTTTTACAGTTTTAGTCCTTAGTTTTCACAGTTTTCAATATTAGTCCTTCTAGGTGTCGTCGCGTTACATTTTTAGTCCAAACGTTCAAAAATTATGGGAAAAATTATCTTAAAATTTCTGGAGCTTATTGAAGCTTATTAAAACTTATTTCAACTGCTTATTTACAAAAATAGCTTATTTTTCAATAAATGGGCTTTAACGAGCTAAATTAAATGCCCGTTAACGTTTTAAAATCCGTGAGCGTTGAGACAAGTTGGGCTTAACCCTAGACTCATTTTTAATGTTATAAAATCATATCAAAAGAGCTTTTTGGTCCAGCTTATACGGAGAGCTTATTTTCAGCTTATTGGGCTTTTCAGTCCATTAAGCCTTATAAATAGTTTTTGAAAAATGAGTTTTTGTGGTTTACTTTGGCCAATTTAAAGGGTCTAAACGAGCTTATTATTAAAAAGTATAAACACGAAACTTGTAGCTTGTAGCAAGGAGAAATAGATTGTGTAAAAATATTGGGTGGTTATTAAGTCGGATTAAGTTTTAAAGGGTCGTTTTGGTCGCAATCTGGACCAGTTTTCTGAGTAAAAAGACTTAGAAAATTTCTAAGTGTTTTTGGTATATACGAGTTTTGCAATTTACTTTGGTCGATTTAGAGTGTCAAAACGTGATTATTTTTACATGTTATTTATACGAAAGTTGTAGCTAGCCATGGTGTCTATTAGATGGTGTAAAAATATGACATGCTTGTTACGCTAAATTGTGAGATAAAAGACGGTTTTATAAGTGACTTGGGACGTATTTTTATTATTAAAAGACTTGGTTTATTTTCTAAGTTTTGTAACATTTTTATATATTTGATATATGGTCAAAATAAGTTCGTATGATGCATGTAACGTAAAAATAATCTTGAAACAAGTGTGCTACGTGACTCCTAGGCCTTCCAAGATGGAGGCTAGTCACGTTTGTGTTGCTAAAAATATATACGTAGATAAAATATATATATGATACTATATACGATTGAAACAAAATAAATATAATGCATGACATGAATTTAACGTGTGAAATGGATTCAAGTGAGTTTTAAAAGACTTACAAACACCCTTAGAAATGATTGAGAGTCGAGTGTGATAGTATGGAACACAAGAATATCACGTTTCACTATATAACCCAATCGTTATATATATAAATCAACCCGATATCCTTTTCCTTGCTTCCAAACCATATGACAATCGACCTTTGGTCTTGTAAGAGTATTTTTAGGAGGAAATTAATATGTAAGAGAATTTGAGAATGAGAGAATATGGAAAGGAAATGGAGACGAGATGTGAAATGTTAGAATATGTTATACGTATATATTTTCAATAATTCCCAACACTAGCTACTAGCCAATGTCAGTGAAATGAGAGACATATTTGATATTTTATGAATATAATAATAAAGTGTGAGAGCTAGGAATGAGAGGAATTCAAATGGGAATTGAGCTGTGGATTCATATATGTCGACATATATTATTTTGGGTACACGATTTGGTTTTTGGCATAGAACTTGGTTACAAACTGATGAAACATGTTTACTAACATGAAAACATGATGGAATAATTATTAGGATCGAATAGAAACAATCCGGGTTTAAAACGGTTGAGTTTTGGTTTTAATATGTGTCGAGTGGGTTGGTTTTTGGCCAAACACTTTGCCTCTATTAAACGTATCAAACGTTCGTCTTAGAAGCTAATATTTGGCATCCTAATTCTTTGGCGGGTAGACAATTAGGAGGTACAAAAATATGGATATGTTGTGTTTAGAAATCGAAAAATACAAAGGCATTTTGAAGATGTACTGCTCGACTGAAATCTGAAATTTAAAAGGAAGTTGGGCCCTGGGTGGGCTGGTGAACAGTACGCAGGGAACAAAAAAGAAATTGGGCTGAAAATATAGTGGGCATGGCGTTGGGCTGAAATTTTATTAAGGCCTGTTTAGTTTTTATAATTAGTTATATTAATTAAGTTTAGTGTAATTATTAATATTTTGTTAATTGTGTCGAGAACTTGTTTTGTCGTTTGGTGAATTTTGCAATATCGTAATCGTGACCATTTTAATAAACAAAGAAAATTTTAAATTTCCCCGTAAAAATGGTGATTACAATAATGACAGAGATTATTTATTTAATTAACCAAAGTTAATTATACAAATTTTTGCGAGGTTTTACAAAACACCCCTTTAGTTCTAATATGAAGTTTTCTTATTTGATGTTATAACTAACTTTGTTGTTATCCTCACTATAATGCAACATGTAAGTGGTTTTTACAGTTTTATTATCTTATCACACACACTAAAGTGTAATGCAATTTGTTGTGTGCGTTTTTTAGAGGAAGATTAAGTATCAACACATGATTGTCATGGAAGGATTTTGTACACCTGCTCAAAGTATGAATGTATAATTAAGTTGAGTTGCTGATTTAGATAATATATGAATGTATTTTAATGTACCAAATATGTATTTTAGTACCTATATGGGGAATTTTATGGTAAGAATTCTTAGCAGGTGTCTTTAAATGAGTTTTACAGTAGTTGTTTGATGTCATTAATAACACTATAGACATTAACTAACGGTCTAAAATATGGGTGTCTTTTACCTTGATGATTTAGGTCAATTGTAAAGAAAGTTGCACTAAAGTTAAAGATCGGTAAGGATTCACACAATCCTAAATGACTTGCGAATGTATTCTTTGTCATTTTTTTTCATGCATTTATAATTTACTTATACAAGTAATTATAATTTTCTTATATAGTTCGGTCTTAGAGAAAAATTATTTTTATACATTATACATAAACGTAAGATTAAATTTGAGTTTTACCCATTACATCTTTTTTTTGTTTCTCTTTATGTAATAAAGAAGCTATAGTGTAAGCATCTATGCTAATTTAGTAATTTTATAATCAAACATGAGAAGTAAATAGCACAAACTTATGAAAATACAATTTTCAAACAAAAAGTTACATTAGTAAACATGGTATGATGGTTATTCATAATTAAGAAATGTATCAAACTTTAAAGCTATCTAAATATGCTATATATTTTAACGAAAATATAAGTAAAAGAAATACCACAACATATCGTAAATTGATCGCATGAGTTTGTAAAACTAAAAGCATATATTACTAACATCACATGCAAGTCAAATATCATCATGTGATTTTGCTTGAATAATAAAATATAATTTTTAATTTAAAAGCATTCTCTTAAAATAATAAGTAGATTATAACATATATGCATATGATTTTTTATTTGTAGTCTACCAAGTAAAACCAATCGAAACATGTTAAGTGGTTCGTTTCTTAATCGATAATAATGCATAATCAAAACGAAATTTTAAAAACCCTGTGCGTGCACAAGTATTAAAACTAGTATATTTTTATGTAATTTTATATTTTGGGTTCGTCTCAAATCAGATTATATGATTATTGCGTTTTAAAAACACAATAAATCTAGTTTATAGTGTTTGGATAAGAAATGCAATGGAGTAATTATCTGCGTTTGACACTCCTTTAGATAAGCAGCTACTGAGCTACTTTTTGGAAATCGCAATTCTTCACTTATGACAAGATTACATGATTACCCCTGAATTTTTCTTTGGGAAAATTCCACAAATACCCCAATAGTACAAACCCACTCACCCTAAATGCCCCACTTTTTTTTGTTTTCTCCAAATACCCCAAGAGGAGAGGGTCGCCTGAAAATCTTGGGCGGATCTCATAAAAGAGTGACATGTGTCCCTATACATGTCCCCACCAAATACTTACATGGTACCTGTTACAATAGGACATTTCTTGGGCGACTGGGACCACATTTTTTGGGCGACTTGGTTTTTTTGTCTTTTTGTCAAAAAGTTAATAATAAAATTAATTACATTTTTAATCCTTGTAGTTTGCTTTATATTTCATTTTTTATCAATCTTTATAAAAAAAATATTGAGAAATGGGGTCTTCTTCACTTTGCTTTTTTTAGAAATGAGGTCACCACGTCTCAGAGTCAGAAAAGTAATGTCATTTTTCAAACACTATTATTACTGTGGTGCAGTTCAAACCAATAATTCAGAAGAAATTGAGTAAAGTTGATGAAAAAAATGATCAACCATGACCTAATAGTTGCCAAAAAAATGTACAGTAACAATATTATATGACTTTGCTTTGCTTAAATCAGAATCAGGCTCATTCTTGCAAACCATAGTTGGAACATTTGATGGTTTTTGCTGTTTCAAATTGGGTAGGTTTTGACTCCACCACCATAACTCCATCGCCACCACCATAACTCCATCGCCACCACCACCAAAACCTATAAAGATCCAAACCCACTTCACCCTATCAAGATCCAAACGCCACCATCGACACCACCAAAACTCCATCGCCACCACCACCAAACCCTCATCGCAACCACCACGAAACCAACACCTGTAGATTCGACCGGATCTGGTCAAGATCCGGCCAGATACATGGTGTGGTGGCTCGGTGATGATTGGGGTTCATGGTGGTGGCGCGTACGGGTGGTTGTGGTGGGAGCCAAAGGCTCAAATGCTCCAGGAATGTTGTAAATGCTTCGATCTATCGATTTGGCAAAGAAAGTGTCTCGCCGGAAAATATTCCGGTGGCCGGCGCCGGAATCTGCTGGTGCTCCGGTAAGGGGCAGCGGCCGGAATCTTCAAGAGAGAGAGAGAGAATTGTGAGTGTGTATGTGTGTTTGTTTTGGTATTAAATGAGAAAATTGGTATTAAAGGGGCTATTATTAAATTTTTTATAAAAAGACAAAATAGTGAAGTCGCCCAAGAAATGTGGGTCCGAGTCGCCCAAAAAGTACACATTGTGAGTTGTACCATGAAGGTACATGGTGGGTCCATGTATAGGGACACATGTCACTATATTATATTATCCGCCCAAGTTTTAAGGGCGACTCTCTCCCCTTGGGGTATTTGGAGAAAACAAAAAAAAGTGGGGCATTTAGGGTGAGTGGGTTTGTACTTTTGGGGTATTTGTGGAATTTCCCCTTTTTCTTTGACTTATGTTGCTTTCGGATGGAAAGAATATCAATCTCGAAAACATTAAATAAATTTATATAAACAACAAAAAATTACTGCAGAGCTGAGTGGTTGACTCGCAGTGAGTTGGTTTTTTTTTAATTCTCAATAAGGCCACTAAAAGCGCTGCAAGCCTGCAGCGAAATACAATCTTTACACGTGTCGCCCTCTCATTAATTAAAAAAAAAAAAAAAAAAAAAAAAAAAAAAAGAAAAAAAAACAACTTGTATTTCACATAAGGGTTGCAGCGAAATACAATAAATAGGGATCCACTTCTTCTCTTTCTTACTTTTTTGGCCCACTTGAATAATAAAATATATATATATATATATATATATATATATATATATATATATATATATATATATATATATATATATATATATATATATATATATATATATATATATATATATCACATAATGGTTGCAGCGAAATACAATAAATAGGGACCCACTTCTTCTCTTTCCTCTTTTTGGTCCCACTTTAATAATATATATATATATATATATATATATATATATATATATATATATATATATATATATATATATATATATATATATATATATATATATATATAGGTATTTCACATATATGTTGCAGCGAAATACCATCTCTCCTCTCAATGGGGACCCACTTGGCCCAACATAGTACCGATTTAAAAAAAATAAAAAAAAAATCTATTTCACCTCACAAACCATCTCAACAATATGATCAAAACACGAATGCTTCACAAACGTATGATCAAAATCACACACAACCATCATTCAACATGTCTCAACAAAACCAAACACAAACACTTCAAAATGATCATCAATACCCATCGCATATGTATCAACAATACGATTCCCAGCAGTATGCCTCTCAACATATAGATGATCACAACACGCAACGTTCAAATAGTTGGTTTAATCACATTGGTTTTTAAGATGGTAGAACAGTTTATGTGTTTTTAATATTTCCAACTTACTATGTAATGTAATTTACGTATCCTGTAATAAATTCCTTCTTTCTTAATGTTGTTATATAAATGTTGCCGTACTTTCCTAAACCAAAATTCGCAAAATGTGTAATTACAAATCATTATCATAGTTGTGTTAAGACATGACAATGAGTACAATTTTATACATCACATACCTCTAAAATAACCAAAAAAAAAAAAAAAAAAAAAAAAAAAAAAAAAAAAAAAAAAACCCTAATCTCTTAATCTTACAAACCAAAAATAATAAAACATGACCCTAAAATTAAATAACTAATTTCGCATAAAGTTAAAACAGATTTTTTAATACAATTATTTTTTTAATACATCACATACATCTATAATACATGAGAAGGGAAATACATATATATATTTTTTTTATTATTCAAGTAGGCCCAAAAAGGAAGAGATAACATGTGAGTCCCTATTTATTGTATTTCGCTGCAACACTTATGTGAAACACACACACACACACACACACACACACACACACACACACACACACACACACACACATATATATATATATATATATATATATTTTATTATTCAAATGGGCCAAAAAAGTAGGAAAGAGAAGAAGTGGGTCCCTATTTATTGTATTTCGCTGCAACCCTTATGTGAAATACATATATATATATATATATATATATATATATATATATATATATATATATATATATATATATATATATATATATATAGGGATGAGATCAAATAAAAAGAGGTTTTTTGATAAAAAGAATAAGAAGAGTTTTAGTCCCTTGATTTAAAATCAATGAATGAGATTAATTTTGATCATAACTAACTACTAAGGGCTTAAAAGTAATTTTACAATTCTATTATTGTAACAACCTATTTAATTAATTTCATTCTTTCTTCCTCCCTCCACACCTAAACTAACACTTCTATTTTTTTTCTTTCTTCTGCAAATTCACAATCTGTAAATACTGTAAATAATCCATACAAATCTCATTTTTTTTTCTTCTTCAAATTTAGATGCTTGTTCCATCCATTCTTTCAATCCGTTCTCCTATAAAAACCTATAAATTTAGGGTTTTTTCAATCTGTTATTCAATCTTCAATCAAATTAGGGTTTATTCGAATTATTCAAGAATGGAATCGATTCATAATAACAATTGGGGGTTTTTCAATCCGTTATTCAATCTTCAATCAAATTAGGGTTTTTCCGATTCATAATCTCAATTTTCCAGAATGGAAGCTATTCATAGTGTTAATCAAGGTATAATTTATTTATTTATTTATGTTTTTGTAAGTTTTTGCAATTTTAGATTTTTTTTGTGAATTTCATGCATAAATTAGTGTATTTCTGATTTTTTTGTGAATTTTTCAGTGTCTGATGCAAAAATTATTGCTTTTAGTTTAATTTGATATATAAATTAGTGTTATTAGTTTAGTTTTTTGAATTTTTGTATTTGTACTAGAATTTCATGCATAAATTTGTGTATTTCTGATTTTTTTGTGAATTTTTCAGTGTCTGATGCAAAAATTATTGCTTTTAGTTTAATTTGATATATAAATTAGTGTTATTAGTTTAGTTTTTTGAATTTTTGTATTTGTACTAGAATTTCATGCATAAATTAGTGTATTTCTTTTTTTCTTTTTTTTTTTTGAATTTTTCAGTGTCTGATTCACAAATTATTGCTTTTAGTTTAATTTGGTATATAAATTAGTGTTATTAGTTTATTTTTATGAATTTTTGTATTTGTACTAGAATTTCATGCATAAATTAGTGTATTTCTGATTTTTTTTTTTTTGAATTTTTCAGTGTCTGATTCATAAATTATTGCTTTTAGTTTAATTTGGTATATAAATTAGTGTTATTAGTTTATTTTTATGAATTTTTGTATTTGTACTAGAATTTCATGCATAAATTAGTGTATTTCTGACACAAATTTTTTTCTATTAGTGTTTTTTTATTTAAATGTATTTTATAGTGTGATTTGATCAAACATTTATTCTGTGTGGAATTTTGATGCACAAAATTGTGTTATTCGCGTAATTTTTTTAAACTAGTGTTATATTTTAGTTGTTATTGTTATCATCTAATTATGTTTCCTTTTTTCTTTTCATAGTTGATGCTTGTGATCCTATAGTTGTGGATAACCTACGGATAAGAAAAACATTGGGTATTGTTCGTGTAGCAAAAGATGGTAAAAAGTTTTACAAACCCGATGTTTCAGATGACGTTAAACCAGTAAAGGGTAAAGTGTTTAAGACATTAGAGGATGGTATAAAATTCTACAAAACATATGCGAAGCTTAGTGGTTTTGAGGTTCGAAAAGCTACTCAATATAATACAAAAGATGGTAAATTGAAGCAGAAATATATGGTTTGTAGTAGAGAAGGATTTAAGCCGATTGCACCTATGGACACATTGGTTGATAAGATTGATAATCAAGAAATTAAGAAGCCTAAGCAAAAACGAAGAAGGCCTTCATGTAGGTGTGGATGTTTAGCAAAGTGCATTTTTGAGATCACAAATGAGAATAACTATGTAGTTTATGAGTTTGATGAAGAGCATAATCACCCGTTTGTTGATGAGGATGATATCCCACTTTTAAGGTCTTCAAGGAAATTGACATTCTCCAAAAAGCAACTTTTATTCCGAGTTTCAAATAACAATATAGGTCCAATGAAAGCTTTCAAGATGATGAAAGAGTTGTTTGGCGGGTTTGATGAAATCGGTGCAACATCAGTTGATTGTAAGAATTTTAAACGGGGTATCAATTTGTTCATAGGTGAGTTTGATGCTGAAATGGTTGTTGAACTGTTGATGATTAAGCAGGAGTATATACCTGGGTTTTCATGCAATTATTTCACCAATGAGGAGGGTGCTCTTGCGGGTTTGTTTTGGGCAGATGAGGTTGCAAAGAATAATTACCTTTGTTTTGGTGACGTCATCTCATTTGATGCAACATTTCGCTCTAACAAGTTAGTTTTTATACTGAGTAAATATTTGAGCACATATAAAACAGTAAAGCAACTTAATTTATGTGCAATATGGTTTTTGTAGGTATAAGATGGTGTTTGTTCCATTTACTGGAATAGATAATCATCATCGTAGTGTAACTTTTGCTGCCGCCTTGCTGTCAAAAGAAACATCGGAATCGTATGCATGGTTATTAAGGGCTTTTAAAAAAGCTTTCAGTAGTGAACCTAAGGTTGTGGTTACAGATCAGGATCCCGCAATGAAGATAGCTATTGAGCAGGAGTTAAGCAATTCAAGACATCGTTTGTGTATGTGGCATATAATGGAAAAACTATCTACTAAGGTTTGTTCACTTGTTTTTTGCATGAATATATTGTTTGATATAAGTCTGTTTTGTGCATGAAAAATTGTTTGATATTAGACTGTTTTGTCCATTAAAATTGGTTTGTAGGCTGTTGTTGCTTGATATGCAGAATTGTTTGATATAACACTGTTTTTTTCATTAAAAATTGTTTGATATTAGACTGTTGTGTCTATTAAAATTGGTTTGTAGGCTGTTTGTTTCTTGATATGCAGGCGCAAATTTTAGTAGTTGCCTCATAAAAATAAATTTTATTTTCACTTATTTACACGTCTGAGCGATGTAACAGGTAGGACCAGAGCTTTGTAAAGATGAGACGTTCAAAAGGCGTATATGTAATATTGTATGGACCGATACCACCATTGAGTTTGAACGAGAATGGGATTCAATAATTAATGATTTTGAGCTTCAATCCAATAACTGGTTGAGAGACATGTTTGCACTAAGGTTTAATTGGATACCAGCATATTACAGGGATGAGCCATTGTCCGGTTTAATGCACACGACGTCTTGGTCTGAGAGCGAGAATCACTTTTTTGGCCAGTTGACTAGTACCACACTGACTCTTGTTGAATTTTTCAGCCACTTCGAGACTGCAATGGATGTTCAGAGATATACTTATCGAACAAACCAACACAAAACTCGATATACTACACCTGATCTCTTTACAGACTTTGTTCTTGAAAAGCAGGCACGTGAAATCTACACTCGGGCAATTTTCTATGATATTCAAGATGAGATTTGTGCATCAATCACTGATTGCATGTCGATGAATGTGATGGTTGTTGATGGTTCGCAGAAATTCTTCATTAAGGAGATAGGACCAGTTGTTTCTTCTCACGGTTTATTTGAGGTACTATTCTAGTTAGATTCAATTCACTTAACATATAATTGCTTATTTACATATTCAAACACATTTGACATATAGTACTATTCATTTTTATATAATTAAATATTTATATTTTATAGTAATTTGATGCACAAATTAGTTTTAAATTTGTTACAGTTAATAAATTCGCATTATAAGTGTGATTTGATCAAACATTTATTGTGAGTGGAATTTTGATGCACAAATTTGTGATATTTGTGTAATTTTTTCAAAGTTTTTTTTTTAGTATAATTTTGATGCACTAACTAGTGTTATATTTTACTATATATATTTTAGTTGTTACTGTTATCATCTAATTATGTTTCCTTTTTTCTCAATTGTAGGTTCTTTTCACTCCTTCTGATGTTACGTTGTCGTGTAGTTGTAAGCGGTTTGAGAGATATGGGTTGTTGTGTCGACATAGTTTTTGTGTACTCAGGATTTGTGGTGTTGATGAATTTCCACAGAAGTATGTGTTGAAACGTTGGACAAGAGATGCTGTTACACCTGTCAAACGAGCTATATTTGATCCAAGAAACAAGTTGAGTGATGGAAGTGTTAGAGATGAAATTGTCAAGGAAATTATTTGTTCAGTAGAATATTGCGTGGACAAACTGGCTTCAAGCATTAAAGAGCTAGCAATTTTCAGAGACCGTCTTAAGGATCTAAAGATAAAAATTGATGCTGAGTTGCCAAATCAACGCCCAATGACCGATCATGAAGTCATATCTTCTGCATTAGGTGTTTCAAAACCTTCAAAACTTCGTGTTCGGAATCCACTTCAAGGTAAGAGAAAAGGAGATCGATCTAATGCTAGGATAATTCCTCCTAAAGAGCGTGCAATGACTGATGGTGCAAAGAAAGGGAGACAATGTAAGAAATGTGGGGAAAAAAACGCAGACCATGATTCTCGTAACTGTCCAAAATTTCAACAAAAAAAAGGAACATGCCTGATGCTTAGTTTAGTTACACAATACTATTTTACTTGTCATAGTTTGAAATTACAGATTTTATTTTGAATTTTCATATCTTAATACAATTTTTACAATAGAAAATCATGTATCAAAAACCATTTTACTATCTTTGGAATTTTAATGCACATTTACCTTAATTTTCATTCATATTTAGTTTTGTTTTGTAAAATTGTGTATAAATGGTGAGTCTGCTCTATTTGCTGTTCCTTTTGACTTATTTTATGTAGTTGAGTGGGTCTGCTCTATTTGCTGATGTTTATGGGCGTTTGGCACTGTTGTACATCATATTAATATTGATGCACTTTTAGCTTAATTTTCATTCACAAAACAGTTTTATTTTAATCAAATCTGACCAAGAGATTCAAATATATTAACCAATGCAAAACTATAAAGAGTTTTGTTTTATTTTAAATAAAACACTTATATATAGTAACAAGTCACTTTTAACATCATATGAAAACTGATGCACATTTACCTTAATTTTCATTCACAAAACATCTTTATGTTAAACACATCAGGCCAATCAAAGAAACAAACTTATTAAGCAATCAAAACTATATATTAAAAAATAATAATAATAATAAATATAAAATCAGATGAAAGATATATAAAACTGCATTTAATACCATAAGGGATCCCATTTTCCAAATACAATCGCAAACCTAATATAGTTCAAAAAATTCCATAGACATCAATTTCATCATTTTAACACTTGTCTTGGATATGCATTTGATTTCTAAACAAAACACAGTAAAACTAATGCATCATCTTAACACGTTTTTCGATACGCATAAACCTGTTCTTCAAGAGCTTTTCTTTATTAGCGTCATTTGGCTTGTAGCGATATTCCTCAACTTCATACAACACGGATTTTTTATTAATGTTTATATCTGATTTGAGAATTTTCGAAGTGTAGTTCTTCCTCAACTCAAAAATCTGCTTCTGCTGATCTGAAACCTCATTCTTGAATCCACATTTCCAATTCTTCAACCCAGATCCCATATATGTCTCCATATGGCGCATCAAAAAGACACCGCTATCTATACAGTTATCTTCAGTTCTCCAACTCATTTCTAATCTTTTACAGATTACGTTCTTTAACGAGTTAAGTTTTTGATGTTTTACAAACGCCAAGTATCCGAGGAAAAGTCGTCTCTGCAAAGAAAATAATTGAAGTTCAAAAAATATTTTAATGCACATAGTGATTCATTTTTAGCATATACAGTGTGTAAATATGTTTTACAATTCATACCGTCATCTTGAAGCTTTCTCCATATCTTTCCTCCAAAGCAACGTCACTTCCACTTTTAATGTTGTCTAATAATTCCATCTTTGGAGTTTTCAAATTGAACACAATGAGATAGTAGTGCGATTTTTCTAAGAGAATAGGGAAGAATACATGTATAATTATACTTTTGGTTACAACAAAATCATTTATGATATCAATGTTAGATATAAAAATTATATATATTTTTGTACCATATCAATGTCAGATATCTTATCCACATTTGCATTCTTCATCACAATCTCCATATTTCCATTAAATTCTGTTTGAGCTTTCTCTATGTTTGTTTCATCCAACATTCTTTTACTTTGAAAAAGCAATAAATGTATATTAAACATACTATTTCAAACAACAAAAACTTATGCAAATTCAGCCAAGTAATATGAAATTTATGCACCAGTGTTATTTCAAAACATGGATAAGAGATTTTTCATGCACAAAACAGTGTTATTTCAAACCACGGAAACTGATGCCCAAAAATTTTTATTTCAAAACATTAATTCCTAATTTCCTAGACTTTTTACTGCAAATTTAGCCGAGTAATATGAAATTTATGCACCAGTGTTATTTCAAAACATGGATAAGAGACTTTTCATGCACAAAACAGTGTTATTTCAAACCACGGAAACTGATGCCCAAAACATTTTTATTTCAAAACATTAATTCCTAATTTCCTAGACCTTTTACTACAAGATGTATATAATATGAATAATTTAATACTGAACTTACTATCATTTCTGCTTGACAGAAAAGTCTACGCATCGGATCAGATCTTCTCAATATTTCCTCATAGTTGCAAACATGTGACCATCCGTTGATAACTCCAGTACGAAGTGTGATCCCTGGATACAAGCTTTCTATTTCGCTTCTTATAACATAGAATCCGTTTTTTTGTCTCAAATACAAAATCACTGTATCATGTAAAAAAAATTAGCTTTTCTGTTGATCATATACATATTATGCATAAAAAATGTCATACTCAACGTTTTTAATAATATATAAATATCCTAACCATGGATTTTTTGTCGCTAAAAACATGCAATCAAACAATAGCTCCTCGTCAGAAACAATATTTTCTGACGATTTTACTATTCGTTTACTTTTGATATGATCTTCTTCATTTTGTTTCTTTCTCATGTTTTCCTTCTCAACGTCATTTTGATTTCTTTCTATAGCAGGTGTGATTACTGACGCACATGGCATGGCAAAAGATAATGGCAAAACAACTGGAATTGTTGTGGTAGTCGGTTCTTGCTCATTTGTTTTTTCTGCAAAAAAAATTCAGAATCTCTTTTACCACCATGGGTGATACAATGTCATACTTGATTAAAAACTGATTTGATTTTTACAATTGTGCATCAAAATTTATTCGATTCATAGAAGACATACCTTTAAGATCAATTTGAGAAAAGTTTTTAAGACGGTCTTGGATACGCAAAAACCTGTTCTTCATGAGATTCTCTTTAACATCACTTGGTAGTCTGCGATATTCATCCAGTTCATCTAACACAAGGCTTCTGTTAATGTTTACGTCTGATCTGAGTATTTTCGAAAGATACTTCTTCCTCAATTCATTAATCTGAGCCTGCTGTTCTGGACCCTCATCCTTTAATCCACATCTCCAATTCTTTGCCGAAGTATATCCCATATATGTCTCCATATGGCGCATCAAAAAAATACCACAATCTATACTGTTTTCTTCTGTTCTCCAACTCATTAATAATCTTTCAACACCAGCCTTTTTCATCAATTCATGTTTTGGAAAACTTATAACCACCAAGTACTTGAGGAAATATTGTATCTGCAAAAGAACATAATTGAACTTCAATAAAAATATTAATGCACATAGTGATCTATATATTGTGTCTAAATATGTTGTTGTAATTCATACCAGGTTTTTTTAAGCTATTTCCATATCTTTCCATCATTTCAGCTTCACTTCCATTTTTACTGTTGTCTATTACTTCGATCTTTGGAGTTTTCAAATTGAAGACAACGAGATAAAAGTGACATTTTTCCAACAGAACAGGGAAGAATACCTGTTTGACTATATGTTTGGTTAAAACAGAAACATATATGATTTAAAAACCTAAATAATAAAAAATTTATATATTTTTATACCAGATCAACGTTAGATAGCTTTTCCACATTTGCACTCTTCAAAACATTGTCCATGTTATCATTAAATTCTACCAGCAATTCCAACGTGAGTTTTTTGTTCAACATTTCTTCATTCTGAAACATACGAAAGTGAATCAATAAAGCAGGGTTAGATAGCTTATCCAAACAATGAAAACTTATGCATATTTAGCAGAGTAATATGAAATTTAAGCAACAAATGCACACTTTATCCAACCGTTAATTTAATATTGAACTTACCATCATTCTTGTATGACAGAAAAGCCGACGCATCGAAATTGGGTTTCCCAACCTTTCATCAAAGTTGCAAATTTGTGACCATGCATTTATAACTTCAACATGAATTGTGATCCCTGGATACAAGCTTTCAGTTACACCTCTGATTAGTGCAAATCCTTTTTCTGTCACAAATACAAAATCGCTGTATCATGGAAATAAAATAATATTAGTTATTATTGCATCATTTTTTCAGTTTGAAGAATACCAAAGTGAATCAATAAATCATTAAATGTATATCAAACCATTTTTAATGCACAAAACCTTGTTATCTCAAACCATATTTTAGTGCACAAAACAGTCTTTATCAAACAATTTTTAATGCTCAAAACAGTGTTATACCAAACCATTTTAATGCACAAAACAGTCTAATATCAAAAATCCTTACCAAGGTTCTTTTGATGAAGAAAAGATGCAATCAAACAATAGTTCTTCATCTTGTGAACACTTGACTCCCAATTTCACAAACCTATCTTTAAAAGGAGATTTCATACTTTGAGTCAGTTTTACTACTCGTTTACTTCTCACTGGCTCTATTTCACAAGTGTTCTTTGGCATATTTTCCTTTTCAACATCCTTTCTTTTTCTTGCATTTGGCTTGACAAAAGATACTGGCAAAACAGCAAATGGGCTTGTTGTGTTGGTCTGTTCTTGCTCATTTGCTTTTTCTGCTAGTAACTTCGAATTCTCATTTTGCTCATTTGATTTTTCCAGCATTGGATCTACAACTTCAGCTGATACTTTATCAATTATTGATAATGTTTGAGGTAATAGAATAGTTTTAAGAAAGTATCATATTATACATACCTTGAATCGAAACATTTTGTGTTTTTGCATCAATATTTACATCTGCATGAGTAGGTGTGAGACCCAAATCAAAACTTGGAATATCAAAACTACATGCATCATTTTTAAGAATAACTGATGAGGTTTCTTTCTCAGTAGATGCATCTTTAACCGGTTCCTGCTCCTTCTCCATCTTTCTAGGTAACCTGAGCTTCATGCTTATTCTTCTAAATGTCAAAGGTTCATTTTCCAGCATTGGTTCTACAAATTCAACTAATTTAGGTTCAGTCATTGGCAATTTTGAGGAAATATGATATTAAATGTTAATATTTTATTACATATATTTAATACTAGTTCTTCTAAACTTAATGTTTTATGATGCAATTTGGTTTTCTACTTAAAGATTGTAGACATACCTTGAGGAGTAGGTTTGAGACCTATATCAAAACTTGGACCATCATATGTAACCAACTCTGATAATGGTTCTCTTTCAGGAACCAATTGTGCATCAAAAGAAGAGAGCGTGATGGGCGTTAATGCTGAGATTTTGGAATGTTTTTCCCAGTCTGTGCATTCGCTGTTCTTTTGCAATCCCTTATCTTTTAACACTTCTGTTTCTTTGCCCTCTTCTCTTTCTTTACGTGTCCCACGCACTACAATTTCCATCCGTCAATCAACTGCAACTTCTTCACGAGCTCGGTCTTGTTCTTTTTCAATTATTTCACTTTCTTTTTTACAAACTTTTGTTTCCAAAGCAACATTATATTCTCAATTTCTTTATTGCCGGGATGTTGTTGAATTCCTTTTTCAAGCTCACAATCAATTCCGTTCACATATTCATCAAACAACATAATTTTCTTTGTTAAACCAGAGATAATCTCCTGTTCAAAAGGCACAAAACATTATTAATGCAAAAAACAGAGTTATATCAAACCATTTTTAACGCACAAAACAGTGTTATATCAAACAATTTTTAATGCACAAAAAATTGTTATATAAAACCATTCTTAATGCATAAAACAGATAAACATCCTACCAAACTATTATAACCAAGCAAACTGATACAAATCCTAAACTACATATTAAGTACATATTAAGCAAACTGATACAAATCCTAAACTACATATTAAGTACATATTAAGCAAACTGATACTATTTTAGTATTTAAGATACAAAATCAACTGCAACTTCTTCATAAGCTCAGTCTTGTTCTTTTTCATTCATTTCACTTGCTTTTTTAACAAACTTTTGTTTCCAAAGCAACATTATATTCTCAATTTCTTTATTGTCGGGATGTTGTTGAATTCCATTTTCAAGCTCACAATCAATTGCATTCACATAATCATCAAACAACATTATTTTCTTTGTTAAACCAGAGATAATCTCCTGTTCAAAAGGCACAGAACAAAAAAAAATTAAAGATACTAGCAAACTCTTATAACCAAGCAAACAGATACACATCCTAAATTATCAATCAAGAACAAGGTTTATAAAAAAATTAAATGCTACTATTGATCATTTTCATTTGAAATCTAAGGTTTATACCAAATTACTGTAATCAAACAATTGTTATCTCAAACCATATTTTAGTGCACAAAACAGTCTTATATCAAAAAATATTTTAGTGCACAAATATAAGGTTTATGCCAAATTGAATCAATAAAGCAATAAAAGTGTATCAAACCATTTTTAATGCAAAAAACAGATTTATATCAAACCATTTTTAACGCACAAAACAGTGTTATATAAAACAATTTTTAATGCAGAAAAAATTGTTATATAAAACCATTTTTAATGCATAAAACAGATAAACATCCTAGCAAACTATTAAAACCAAGCAAACTGATACACATCCTAAACTACAAATTAAGTACAAGGTTTATAAAAAATTCAATCATAATAAGTGAAGTGCAAAATCAATTTGTGAATATATACTATCTTTAGAAAATCTTTTACCTCAGCATCATCCTGCTTATTGTTTTCAATCCCAAGAGTCTCAGCAGGCTTAAGAACTGTTCCACCAAATTTAGCATTATGAATCTTTTTCCTCGTCAACCTATCTTTTAAAGGTGTGGTGTTAACTTCATCTTTCTGAAGAGTTTTATGTGAAGCAATTATATCTTTCTGTAACAATGTCAATTTCCTAAATGTCCATCTTGTGATTATTGCTGATCTTGGTATCTTAACAACAATTGGAGTAAGTGTCTGAGCATACAATACCTGCAATCCAATATATACAGAAAATAAGATGCATAAAATTATATAATTACCGTTAAATATTTAATCATAAAATAATATACTTACTGTTAAGAAAATTGAAGGACCATTAAAGGAACCACCCTTCCATGCTTTCCTAGTTTCTTTCAAACACCTTAGAAGATATTCACACCAATCAAACTTCTTATAATCAGTGTCATTTTTTAAGCACGTGAGAAATTTCTGATTCACTGTTCCGGTTGTTGTTGACTCCATCATTAGAGTAACAAACAAAACCAAAAAATTAAGTTTGAAGATTCTTCCTGCATCATTCTTGTTTTCAAGAATTTTTTTCGCCACGCAGCTTGGTGTAACACCCCCAAAATTTGATACAGCGGAAGACTCAACAAGCTTTCGGGGTGCTACGGGGATTGGTATCCAACACAAGACAATATAGAACGAGATAAAATAAACATAGTAAAAACACAACCAAACAGGGTTTTAAGGTTTACATTTATCCCAACGTCATTCAGAGTCAGGCCTAAAAATAAAATAACAGTAGGTCCAAATTTAGTTATCAGAGTTTAGAAAAATAGATCCATAAACCGTGAGCCTTGGCCGAGCCTTCCATTCCAAGCATGCATCTCATCACTTAATTACCTGAGAAAACGTGCTAAAAGTCAGCTTTCGCTGGTGAGATCATAGGTTTAAATTCAACTAACAATATAGTGGACATATACGCAAAATGCTTGCTAGCTAGACTAAGGATTCGCTAAAAACCTGCGGATACCCTCCGCTCCAACATAACACACGGATACCCTCCGTACTAACATAGATATTCGGGTAACCCCCGCAATACCAAAAATACTCGGATAACCTCCGAAGTATTAATAACCTATAGGTGCACACTACAGTATCTAAATAAGCCAACCTTGAATAGTACACACTACATATATGTGACTAAAGCTGACAATCCACCAATAACCAAATAAGTCAACCTTGAATAGTACACACAACATGTGTGACTAAAGCTGACAATAGATCCTAGTCCATACGCATAGCAAGTTTAAAAAGAATATAAAAGCGATAATAGTCCACGTAAATAATTTGCACGTTTCTCACCCCAAGTATTGAAAACATAGTTCAAGAGTAAAAGCGGGGCTATGACTCACCTCAAGTCCAAAAATAGCAAGGAGAAGTCGGTAGAAATAAGATGTATGATAACTCACGAAACAGCAACTACGGACTTGGCACGACCTAACAATATTAACTTGTTCAGAAATCATTTCCTCAAATTTAAAATATTCCCAAACCCGGACGAGAATCCGTTTTATTTCCGAAAATCCATTTCGTATTAGTTTGATATGTTTGCGTTTGGTATCCATACGGGTAGTGGGTCGACTCAAAACAAACCAAAAAGATCACATAAAGAATAATAAAATAAACTAGGGGTCTAATATTAGCCCAATATATCATTTAAATAAATCGCCAAAGTTTATCGAATCCGTCGATATGATAATCCTCATATTTATTTACGTAACATACCGTTCCAAGATTACACCCAACCTAAAGCACATAGCACATAATTACTATATAGCACATATCATAGTTTAATAAATTCCTCATATATATCGTCAAATTGGTCAGATTTCCCGATATATGCACTCGCAATTTATTACACTTTACATATACTACAACCTATGGGCGTCGTAGGATACGATGCCCATTAATATATTCATTTCATATAGCCAAATAACCCGGTTCAACCATACGGTTAAGTGGTTATTTAGTTATATAAAACATTTATATTAATCGTCATATATCCGTGACAACACGAAAGTAACAAATAATAACTTACCTGGACCCGAGTGACAACGATTTCGCATAACTCAATAAGTTTATCCGTTATATATCCAAAATGACATCTTATTAAACGTTTAATAATTGTCGGGAGTTTCCCGTTTTATAACACACTTTTATAGTAATAATACGTTCAATAATATTACGCCACTTTCGTAGCCTAATATATATCTAATTGTATTATTTATAATACGACTCGTGATTATTATTATTATTATTAATATACGCGTCTATATAATTATATATCCGTTATTCACGTCTATATATTCATATAAACGTTCATATTATCAATAATTGTTATTACGAGTTTTATTATTTACATTTCAATTTTAATAGTTATCGAGTCATACGAAATGGTCACATGTCCGAGTCATGACTCTCGGCTCATTGTCCAAGTCCAATAGTAAATAACAAAAGTCATAATAACCAAAAGTATCTCCGTCCAACACAATCTCAATCCACGTGCTACAACAATAGGGTCCGACTACGGCACCCGACTAACCTATCTCCGTCAATCTAAGTGACCGTCTCACAATCGGTCCCCAATATCTCTTTTCGTCAACAACTTCACAATTCAATAATAATCCCTTGTCGAGACCATAAATGATCTCGACTCAACTAAGCATTCGGCCGAATCCAACATGTGCCAAAACAATAACAAGTAATAAAAATAGTTATCAATAAGGTCCATCATCGGGTTGGTTTACCAAGCCAAACCCGAGCCACTCGACTCACTTGAGTCTCGGCTCCATACACGAGTCACAAGGACTCGACCTTCACAACCAAATAGGTCACCAAAAATAAGCTCTAAGAGCCACACTAAAATCTGCCCAAGTCGACCACTTGGGGTCGCGGCATCAATAACCAAAATCGGCCAAACGGCCTAGACTCCATCGAGTCAAACCACTACCAAACAATAGAACATGAAAACCATGAATTCAAAGCCACAAGGAGCAAAATAACGAGCCATAGGCTCGAATCCCACATCAAGCCGTGAGTCTTCGACTCACGGTTCACTCGAACCCACAAGAAAAACTAAACCCGGATACCAAACCATTTATAAAAACGTGATTTCATCAAAAACCCATAAACATATCATGTTTTAAAATGAAAACCCACTCGGATCTCATCAAGTCGTGACCCTTGGTCACGTTTCGAACCCACAAATCGAGTCAAAACTTGACCTACCTTCCAAAACAAAGCCAAATCGAAGAATACTCAAGAAATAATAAGAAGATGATGATGAACTTGTGATTACTTTGATTCGAATTTGGTGTTAATGTAGGAATTAGGGCGCGTGTAGGGGTAGATCGGATAGAGGATGAGATGGGGAGTCTATTGGTGGTGGTCGTGTAGTGTGGTGGTCGGCGGTGGAGCAGTGGTGGTGGCCGGATTTGATGTCGGCTAGGGTTAAGAAATGGGGGAGGTGATGAGTGAGATGAGAGAGATGTAAGTGGTGAGGGTGTTTGTGTGTGTGGGTGAACCGAACCAAACACAACCTTTTTATTAACTCTTTTTTTTTTTATAATAATAATAATAATAATAATAATAATAATAATAATAATAATAATAATTGTAAGAATAATATTATTACGGTGTGGAGCGGGTAACGTGGGTAAATGTAAAAACATGTGGCCCGAACCCGAACTCATTTCGAACTTCAATATCCCTCGAAAACATCTCGTAAATAATTAAAATACAGTCGGACTCGTAAGACAAATCATAAAACTTTCGTTAGGTAATCCTAGTGCCAAAGTCAACGTAGTACCAAGTGAGAATTTAAGTATACATCACCGAGCATTAAATCAAAAATGAATTATGAACATAATTCACGAATTCCATAACGTCATTAATTAAAATATCCATACAATAGGTCTTACAAGTTCGTTGTGAAATGAAAATTTCAAATAAAAATTATAAACGAACTTAAATCGTAATGCGGGTTTTTTTTTAAAATAGCTCCCTAAACTGCCGGTTGTCACATCCTCCCAGTCTCAGAAGGAAACCCGTCCCGGGTTTCACTCGGAAAAAATTCATCTACGAAGTGAAAAGCTTCGGATATCTCTTCCTGAACTCGTCCTCACGTTCCCACGTAAATTCTGGTCCATGTCGAGAATTCCAACGAACCTTGACGAGCGGAATGCGACTTCGCTTGAGTCGTTTAACTTCACGATCTAAAATCTCAATTGGTTCTTCCACGAAATTCAGTTTCTCATCAACACGAATGTCCCTCATTGGAATGACGGGCATCTCATCTGAAAGGCATTTCTTCAAATTACTTACGTGGAACACGTCGTGAACTTTACTCAGTTCATGTGGTAATTCCAACCTATAAGCCACGGGCCCAATTCTTTCTAAGATCAAGAATGGTCCAATGTAGTGTGGGTTGAGTTTACCACGTTTCCCGAAACGTATTACACCTTTCCAAGGCGAGACTTTCAGCATTACTTTGTCTCCAACCTGGAACTCTAAAGGTTTACGTCTCTGATCGGCGTAGCTCTTCTGCCTATCTCTGGCTGCTTGCAATCGATCACGAATCTGAGCTACTTTCTCTGTAGTTTCTAAAATAAGCTCAGGGCCTGTAAGTTGGCTATCTCCAACTTCTGCCCAACCAATAGGCGAACGACACTTTCTGCCATACAAAGCTTCGAATGGTGCAGCCTTAAGACTTGTGTGGTAGCTATTATTATAGGAGAATTCCGCAAGGGGTAAATACTTCTCCCAGCCTTTACCAAAGTCTATAATGCATGCACGAAGCATATCCTCTAACGTCTGAATGGTCCTCTCACTTTGACCATCGGTTTGGGGATGATATGCAGTACTCATATCAAGCTTCGTCCCCAAAGCCGTTTGAAGTGATCGCCACAAAGCTGACGTAAAACGACTATCACAATCCGAAATAATAGATATCGGGACTCCATGACGCGAAATAATCTCCTTCACGTATAACCTCGCAAGCTTATCCACACTATCATCTTCACTAATAGCTAAGAAATGAGCAGACTTTGTCAGACGATCCACGATTACCCAGATAGCGTCACATCCGCTAGCTGTCCTCGGTAATTTGGTAATGAAGTCCATAGTAATCCGCTCCCATTTCCAGACTGGAAGTTCTGGTTGCGTTAGTAATCCTGACGGTCTCTGGTGTTCAGCTTTAACTTTAGCACATGTCAAGCACTTACTAACGTACGATGCTATATCTGCCTTCATATTTGGCCACCAATAGAACTTCTTAAGATCTTGGTACATTTTATCGGAACCAGGATGAATGGAGTACCTTGACTTATGCGACTCATGCATAATCAACTCCCGAATTCCTCCATATAAAGGTACCCAAATCCGATCCCCAAAACATAATAATCCATCAGAACGCTTAACAAATCCTTTCTCATTATCAGCCATCCCAAATATATTCTCGGCAGATCTATTTGCTGCTTTCAACGCTTCCGTTTGAGCTTCAAGTATTTGAGACGGTAATGGCGATACGATAGTCATTCCCAATGACCTAACTCGTAACGGTGGTACTCTTTCCTTTCGACTAAGAGCATCAGCAACAACGTTTGCTTTACCAGGGTGGTAGCGAATTTCACAATCATAATCGCTTAGCAACTCAATCCAACGTCGCTGTCTCATGTTGAGCTCTTTTTGATTTAAGATGTGTTGTAAACTTTTATGGTCAGTAAATACAACACACTTTGTTCCGTACAAGTAATGCCTCCATATTCTTAAAGCAAAAACCACAGCACCTAGCTCCAAATCATGGGTAGTGTAGTTTTTCTCATGCTTTTTGAGCTGTCGGGAAGCATAAGCTATCACTTTCTCTCGTTGCATCAACACGGCTCCCAAACCTTTATGTGAGGCGTCACAATAGACGACGAAATCCTCGTTACCTTCCGGTAACGCTAAGATAGGAGCACTACACAACATTTTCTTAAGCAATTGGAACGCTTCCTCTTCTTTATCTCCCCATTCATACGTAACACTCTTTTGAGTCAATTTGGTCAATGGTTTAGCTATCTTCGAAAATCCCTCAACGAATCTTCGGTAATAACCAGCTAAACCCAAAAATTGACGAACTTCGGTTGGGGTTGTAGGTGCAGCCTAATCTTTTATCGCCTCAATCTTAGCAGGATCCACATGGACTCCTTGTCTATCAATCACATGACCCAAAAATTGTACCGTCGGAATCCAAAATTCGCATTTCGAAAACTTGGCATAAAGTTTCTCCTTCCTGAGCAATTCCAAAATGAGTCTTAGATGCTCCTCATGCTCTTTCTCATTCTTTGAATAAATCAGAATGTCATCGATGAACACAATCACAAACTTGTCTAAGTAAGGCTTACACACACGATTCATGAGATCCATGAATATTGCTAGTGCGTTAGTCAACCCAAACGGCATCACCTGAAACTCGTAATGCCCGTAACGGGTTCTGAAGGCCGTTTTCGGAATATCTTCCTCGCGAACTCGAAGTTGATGATATCCCTATCTCAAATCGATCTTCGAATACACACTCGATCCTTGGAGTTGATCGAACAAGTCGTCGATCCTAGGTAACGGGTATCGATTCTTCACCGTTAACTTATTCAACTCTCTGTAATCAATACACATACGAAACGATCCATCCTTCTTCTTCACAAATAAGACTGGGGCTCCCCAAGGTGAAGAACTTGGTCTTATGAATCCTTTTTCGGCTAACTCCGCCAATTGTTTCGACAACTCTTCCAGTTCGGTAGGTGCAAGACGATAAGGCGCTCGTGCTACAGGTGCAGCACCAGGTATCAACTCAATCTGAAACTCTACTTGTCTAGTCGGCGGGATCCCCGGCAAATCATCGAGAAACACATCAGGAAAATCACGAACTATAGGCACATCTCCAATGCACCTTTCCTTTTTCTTCGTCTCTCCCTTCTCTGAAATTTGGGCTAAGAAAAGGTAACATCCCTTCTCCATTAGCTTTGGTAACTTTGTGCAAGATATAACTGCTAATCGGGATGGGCTCCTAGAATCCTTTCGGTCTCCTAATATGTTTAGGACTTCCTTTCCGTATGGTACACGCACGATCTTCTCGTCGCAAAGTATGTGAGCACGATACTTCGACAACCAATCCATACCAATGATGACATCAAAACTTCCTAACGTGACGGGTAGAAGATCTATGTTGAAAGGGTGGTTCAAGAAATTTAACGTACAACCGCGAATGATGGTATTAATCCTTTCTATGTTCCCATTTGCTAACTCAATATCATATCCAATTCCTAAGGCCATCGGGGGTTTCTCTAGTAAGGGTGCAAACGTAGTGGACACAAAACTCCTATCGGCACCAGTATCAAATAGTATGGAAGCATAACGATTATTGAGAAGGAACGTACCAGTAACGACGTTCAGATCTTCTCCTCTCTCGTTCCCAAGTGCGTACACTCTTCCCTGAGCAGCTCCAGCTTCCACACGTTGGTCCCCATTATCTTGTCGTCCACGGTTTCCTCCAGCTCCACGGTTTCCATAATTGTACCCATTACCACCCGAGCCTTGATTTCCACGGTTCCGCGATTCTCTACACTCATTCCTATAGTGTCCCTTCTTTCCACACCCATAGCAAGTAACATCTGCCTTGTTTCTCATCTCAGGAGCAGCTTGACCCATAGCAAGAGGTCGAGCTCTACAGTCCCTAGCTGTGTGTCCTTTCTTTGAGCAATTCTGGCACTTCACACTACACCATCCAGTATGATGCTGATGGCAACGATCACAGTTGGGTGCATCACCGTTCTGATTCTTCTTATCTCCATTCCCAATAGCATAAGCCTTAGCTTGTCTCTTGCTTCGGTGATCATTACTCTTAGAGTGACGGTCTCTCTTTCTCTTTCCATTCTTCTCCTTATCAGCTTCTTCTAATTCCAACAAATCCATAAGTTGTTGAGCAATTGTGATTGCCTCATGGATGTTTGCAGGCCTAGCAGAAATTACATCATTTCTCGTAGCTACAGGCAACCCATCAGTATACCTCTCGATCTTTTGAGTCTCAGTTTTCACCATCTCTGGGCACAACAAGGCTAATTCCTGGTAACGACGATTGTAAGTCGCCATATCATTACCTTTCACCTTGTGGTTCCAAAACTCAATCTCTAGCTTCTTGACCTCATTCCTTGGGCAATAAGTCTGAATCAGCAAGGACTTAAATTGCTCCCAAGTCATGGCATAAGCTACATCACTCCCAACTGCATATCGGTAGTTGTTCCACCAAGTCAAAGCTTCATCCTTGAAAGTAAAAGAAGCAAACTTTACCTTCGCATTCTCCACACAACCACTGACATTAAACACTGACTCAGTCTTCTCAATCCATCTGACTAAGTAAACCACTCCTTCAGTTCCACCAAACTCAATGGGTCCACAAATCTTGAACTCCTTGTATTGACATCCATTTGCACGAACAGGTGGAAAAGTTCCAGCAGAATTGTTGGAATGATTTGACTCAGCTAGTAATTCAACAACTCTTTGCTCCACAAGTTGATTGATCATTGCTTGATCCACAGTAGGTGCATTAAGTGGAACATGATCATTGTCACCCTGAACATCAACATTTTGATTCCTGTTGTTACGGTTAGTGGTGTCCAGGTTGTCAGGAGTAGGGGTTTCAACATTTCGAGTAGGTCGACGCCCTCGGCGAACAGGAGTAGTCACCGCAGGACCAGTTCTGGTAGACCTAACAGGGTTTCGACGTGGTGCCATTGATCTGTAACATCATACAAGTTCATGAGTCTCCAATAGAACTTATTGATATGCTCAAACAAACATTTCAACGAAACCAATCATGAAACGAATAGCAACAATACACCACGTAACATCAATAAAGCGAATAAGGACTCAATTTCCATAACACCCAAAATCACATAATACCATATACTAATGATCATCAACCATACAATAGCGATCTAACATCGTTCCAACTAACGGATAACACAAAACATACTAATCGTTCCAAAAGAGACGAATACTGAGCAAAATACATCAAAATATGATAAATAGCTTTTCTAACCGAACACTCCTCGGTTAAGAAAGCAACAAGACATCATAACCCAAGCGACTAGCCACGTGGCTGGCGAAGGCTCCTCAACTCCTGTCTCAAGCCATCAAGATCCCTCCATAACGATCCTAGCTCCACGCTATGGGTGTCTCGGTCTCTCTTGAGGTCAGCCACCTCCTTCTCTAGCTTGGCATTCCTTTGCCATAGCTTGCGGTCAGCCTCACGAGCAGTAACAAATCCTCGCTGCAAACTATTGATATGCTCGTGGACATCCATCAAAACTCTCCTCAGCTCAGTAGTCCTGCCCCCAACGACAGTCAAATCAACTCTCAAATCTGCTAAAAACTCTCCAATGACTCTCTCAAGTCGATCAGATACACGTGCAACTCTCTCACTAAGCTCAGTAATCCGAGCCCACAACCTGCCAATCTCACCCAACTCTACATGCTCAGCAGAAACCTCAGAAGATGCATCCGAATCAACAGGACTACCAGGTGGCAACTCAAACAAGAACGGATGATCAGGTGAATCAGGCTTAATCGGGTGTACAGGTGAATCAGGCTCCTCAGCCTGAGCTGGTGGCATTAACTCATCATCATCATCATCAGGCATCTCATCCTCCTGAGGGTCATCCTCCTCCTCAGGGTCATCATCATCACCCTGCTCAGCCTCCTGAGGGTCATCCTCCCGCTCAGGGTCATCAGCCTCATCCTCACCCTCGTACTCCTCCTCCTCCTCATCGGAAGAGTACCTCATCACTCGTCGTCTCCTACTAGGTGAACCATGTGGAGATGTAGTAGGTGATCTAGGACGACGACGCAATGATGTGGGTGGCGCCTCAGACAGAAGAGAATGAGCATCAATCTGTAAAGGTGATGGAGTAGGGCGTACCGACATGCGTGCCGTAGCTCGGTGGGCAAAGCGTGGTGCCACACGAGCCAAAGCCTGATGAAGAGTAAGCTGCCTCGATGTACCAGGGAGCCCTAGAGAAGATGAGGGTCCCTGCGTAGATGCAGCAGGTAGTGCTGAAGTAGAAGCTGCCTGTGATACAGTAGCTGAAGACATGGCCATCTGGTAAGGGTCATCAGATGCCATAGTGAACTGTGCAGGTAAAACTGGTGCAGTAAGAATATCCTCGACGACATCGGGCATATGGGAGGCCATAGTCTGTGACAACGGCGTAGGGTAGGTGTAAGTGTTTCAAAACAACTAAATCACAACTCATAATACCATACCAAATATACTCATCAAATAGTTCAATCATATAATCTCAATAAAAGAATTTCAAACACCGCATTACTAAAATGTTTATAAAACATATAGACCATATAATTCCTCGAAAACGCCAACTTATTACTAAAATTCATAAACCTCAAATCATCTCAATAAATCTCAAATCTAACAATCACCTCAATAATCTCATAATACCTCAAATAATAGAAGATGCTTCGGCTTGGCGGGCTGGCGGGCGGTGGTCAAGAATCATTTTCTATAAAAATACGGTTATAGTTTAGGCGTTTATTTACCTAGTTCTCTATAACCTTTGCTCTGATACCAATCTGTAACACCCCCAAAATTTGATACAGCGGAAGACTCAACAAGCTTTCGGGGTGCTACGGGGATTAGTATCCAACACAAGACAATATAGAACGAGATAAAGTAAACATAGTAAAAACACAACCAAACAGGGTTTTAAGGTTTACATTTATCCCAACATCATTCCGAGTCAGGCCCAAAAATAAAATAACAGTAGGTCCGAATTTAGTTATCAGAGTTTAGAAAAATAGATCCATAAACCGTGAGCCTTGGCCGAGCCTTCCATTCCAAGCATGCATCTCATCACTTAATTACCTGAGAAAACGTGCTAAAAGTCAGCTTTCGCTGGTGAGATCATAGGTTTAAATTCAACTAACAATATAGTGGACATATACGCAAAACGCTTGCTAGCTAGACTAAGGATTCGCTAAAAGCCTGCGGATACCCTCCGCTCCAACATAACACACGGATACCCTCCGTACTAACATAGATATTCGGGTAACCCCCGCAATACCAAAAATACTCGGATAACCTCCGAAGTATTAATAACCTATAGGTGCACACTACAGTATCTAAATAAGCCAACCTTGAATAGTACACACTACATATATGTGACTAAAGCTGACAATCCACCAATAACCAAATAAGTCAACCTTGAATAGTACACACAACATGTGTGACTAAAGCTGACAATAGATCCTAGTCCATACGCATAGCAAGTTTAAAAAGAATATAAAAGCGATAATAGTCCACGTAAATAATTTGCACGTTTCTCACCCCAAGTATTGAAAACATAGTTCAAGAGTAAAAGCGGGGCTATGACTCACCTCAAGTCCAAAAATAGCAAGAAGAAGTCGGTAGAAATAAGATGTATGATAACTCACGAAACAGCAACTACGGACTTGGCACAACCTAACAATATTAACATGTTCAGAAATCATTTCCTCAAATTTATAATATTCCCAAACCCGGACGAGAATCCGTTTTATTTCCGAAAATCCATTTCGTATTAGTTTGGTATGTTTGCGTTTGGTATCCATACGGGTAGTGGGTCGACTCAAAACAAACCAAAAAGATCACATAAAGAATAATAAAATAAACTAGGGGTCTAATATTAGCCCAATATATCATTTAAATAAATCGCCGAAGTTTATCGAATCCGTCGATATGATAATCCTCATATTTATTTACGTAAAATACCGTTCCAAGATTACACCCAACCTAAAGCACATAGCACATAATTACTATATAGTACATATCATAGTTTAATAAATTCCTCATATATATCGTCAAATTGGCCAGATTTCCCGATATATACACTCGCAATTTATTACACTTTACATATACTACAACCTATGGGCGTCGTAGGATACGATGCGCATTAATATATTCATTTCATATAGCCAAATAACCCGGTTCAACCCTATGGTTAAGTGGTTATTTAGTTATATAAAACGTTTATATTAATCGTCATATATCCGTGACAACACGAAAGTCACAAATAATAACTTACCTGGACCCGAGTGACAACGATTTCGCATAACTCAATAAGTTTATCCGTTATATATCCAAAATGACATCTTATTAAACGTTTAATAATTGTCGGGAGTTTCCCGTTTTATAACACACTTTTATAGTAATAATACGTTCAATAATATTACGCCACTTTCGTAGCCTAATATATATCTAATTGTATTATTTATAATACGACTCGTGATTATTATTATTATTAATATACGCGTCTATATAATTATATATCCGTTATTCACGTCTATATATTCATATAAACGTTCATATTATCAATAATTGTTATTACGAGTTTTATTATTTACATTTCAATTTTAATAGTTATCGAGTCATACGAAATGGTCACATGTCCGAGTCATGACTCTCGGCTCATTGTCCAAGTCCAATAGTAAATAACAAAAGTCATAATAACCAAAAGTATCTCCGTCCAACACAATCTCAATCCACGTGCTACAACAATAGGGTCCGACTACGGCACCCGACTAACCTATCTCCGTCAATCTAAGTGACCGTCTCACAATCGGTCCCCAATATCTCTTTTCGTCAACAACTTCACAATTCAATAATAATCCCTTGTCGAGACCATAAATGATCTCGACTCAACTAAGCATTCGGCCGAATCCAACATGTGCCAAAACAATAACAAGTAATAAAAATAGTTATCAATAAGGTCCATCATCGGGTTGGTTTACCAAGCCAAACCCGAGCCACTCGACTCACTTGAGTCTCGGCTCCATACACGAGTCACAAGGACTCGACCTTCACAACCAAATAGGTCACCAAAAATAAGCTCTAAGAGCCACACTAAAATCTGCCCAAGTCGACCACTTGGGGTCGCGGCATCAATAACCAAAATCGGCCAAACGGCCTAGACTCCATCGAGTCAAACCACTACCAAACAATAGAACATGAAAACCATGAATTCAAAGCCACAAGGAGCAAAATAACGAGCCATAGGCTCGAATCCCACATCAAGCCGTGAGTCTTCGACTCACGGTTCACTCGAACCCACAAGAAAAACTAAACCCGGATACCAAACCATTTATAAAAACGTGATTTCATCAAAAACCCATAAACATATCATGTTTTAAAATGAAAACCCACTCGGATCTCATCAAGTCGTGACCCTTGGTCACGTTTCGAACCACAAATCGAGTCAAAACTCGACCTACCTTCCAAAACAAAGCCAAATCGAAGAATACTCAAGAAATAATAAGAAGATGATGATGAACTCGTGATTATTTTGATTCGAATTTGGTGTTAATGTAGGAATTAGGGCGCGTGTAGGGGTAGATCGGATAGAGGATGAGATGGGGAGTCTATTGGTGGTGGTCGTGTAGTGTGGTGGTCGGCGGTGGAGCAGTGGTGGTGGCCGGATTTGATGTCGGCTAGGGTTAAGAAATGGGGGAGGTGATGAATGAGATGAGAGAGATGTAAGTGGTGAGGGTGTTTGTGTGTGTGGGTGAACCGAACCAAACACAACCTTTTTATTAACTCTTTTTTTTTTTTTTTTTTTTTTTTTTTTAAATAATAATAATAATAATAATAATAATAATAATAATAATAATAATAATAATAATAATAATAATAATAATAATAATAATAATAATAATAATAATAATAATAATAATAATAATAATAATTGTAATAATAATATTATTACGGTGTGGAGCGGGTAACGTGGGTAAATGTAAAAACATGTGGCCCGAACCCGAACTCATTTCGAACTTCAATATCCCTCGAAAACATCTCGTAAATAATTAAAATACAGTCGGACTCGTAAGACGAATCATAAAACTTTCGTTAGATAATCCTAGTGCCAAAGTCAACGTAGTACCAAGTGAGAATTTAAGTATACATCACCGAGCATTAAATCAAAAATGAATTATGAACATAATTCACGAATTCCATAACGTCATTAATTAAAATATCCATACAATAGGTCTTACAAGTTCGTTGTGAAATGAAAATTTCAAATAAAAATTATAAACGAACTTAAATCGTAATGCGGGTTTTTTTTTAAAATAGCTCCCTAAACTGCCGGTTGTCACACTTGGGGTGATTGCGTCATTGCTACCAAAAAATTGCCCCCTCCACTCATCTATAACTTCATCGGTCTTTTTAGCTTGGTTTAGCTCCACTATTTTTTCCCCCACGAATGGTAATCCAAAGATATCATGAACTGTTTTGCTGGTAATTTTGATGTTTACATTTCCAGCATGTAATACAGATGTAATTGGATTATAGTTCAACAAAAGCCATCGAGCTAATGATGTTGGTACTCTGCCTACTTTATAACCGAGGAATGACTTAAACCCCATATCTTTCAAACTTTTTTTCTGCGCATCAGTCAACAACTTCATAACATTTGCTAAAGCTTTTGCTGGATTCCTTATACGTAATCTCAAATTCTCATCTACATACTTTCTTGGTTCATAAATCATCTCATCAATCCATTCTTTGTCATCTCTGCTTTCTTTTTCACTACTTTCTTTTTCACTACTTTCTAAGCTCTCATCTTCACTGTCCCCACTTTCGTCTTCAGATTCACTTTCTTCTTCTCGATTGTAATAATCTGAATAGTTCACCAATTCATTAATCATCACGTTTTTAATGGACAAAAGATTGTAAGTCTTAGCAGACATGTAGAAACAGTATACTAAGCTTCAACTAAAACGATAAATCAACTCAATTATGTAACTAACTAAGCTAATACAAGACCATGAAAATGCTAGAGTCAACTGTTAACTGGTGCAAGGCAATAACTGATGGTGCAGGGTTGATGAACAACTGTTTGCAGCCCAAATTTTGAGCCACCAAATGAGTTTGGAAATGAAATGTAAGCTATAAAAACTAAAGGCTAATCTACTAAATGCTCATATAACAAAAATCAAAACCTAGTTCTAACTTAAGCTTATCTAAAGATGAAAAGTGACAGCTGGGCAGCGATGGAAGTGCAAGCATAAACAGCCTAAGGGTAGGTTTCTAGCTAGTATTAAGCTACTATAAAAGCTACTCAAAAGCTATTGCCAACCTACCAAAATGAAAACTAAAGAAGCTGGTCCTACAAACTTGTTATAAACCTAATATCTAGTCCTAATAAGCTGAAATGAAAGAGAAATTAAGCTAAGAAAAAAGAGTTTTGGGACAGAACAATGCTGCAACAGCAGCAGTCCTAAGGGCTATTTTATGCAAAGTTTTAAGCTACTAAAAGATAAAACTAATGTTTAAAGGCTATGTACTACTGAAAACAAGCAACTAGAGATTTAGAAAAAGCTATTTAGAGGACTTTTGATTAAGTATATAAGCTAGAAATTAGGCGTAAAAGCCTCTATGCTGAAACAGCTCACAAGTAGCAGTAGAGGACTTAAGGTTGACCTATCTAAAGGAACGAGTCGAGCTCATGGGGCACTTTTCATCCACCATTCAGATTCATACACACGTTTAGACACATACACACAAGCCTAATCTAAAGGTTTTGACAATTTAAACCCACATGCCTACTGAAAACACCAAAACAGGAGCATGTACTTGTTCGCTACAGAACACACACTTTGATCAATCAAATTATTCTTAGAAAACACAGATTGTGTTCAAAGTTACCTTCTTCCACTGATCAAAGATTCTTCAATCACATTTTATTTTTCAAATTGGATATACGAAAGTATATATAACTTGCGAACATGCCAGAATTTGAAGTTACTAATGACAGATTTCCACGTTAGACTCAGCTCAAGTTTGGCTTGCTAGCTTGACGAGCCATCATTATCAGGCTCGAAGTCGACTCATAAAGCACGAATATACATATATAAACGGATTTCATATATATATATATAACATCTATTAAATGGCCAATTGCTAGTCCTAGATGTGTAATAAACATGATTAATGCACAAATCAATCAAAATGCCTTCTAAACCTAACAAACAAACAAATCCCCTTCAAAACCTTATTTTAATGCATTTTACCTTATTTTTATGCACAAAACAAACAAATCCCCTTCAAAACCTTATTTTAATGCACAAATCAATCAAAATGCCTTCTACACTTAATTTTAATGCACAAATCACTACAAACACTCCTAACTAACCTTCGAAACTGCAACATCAAACACACGTACACTCATACACAGTAACAAACCGTATCCAAAATTTGAAGTTACTAATGACAGATTTGAAGTTACTAATGACAGATTTCCACGTTAGACTCAGCTCAAGTTTGGCTTGCTAGCTTGACGAGCCATCATTATCAGGCTCGAAGTCGACTCATAAAGCACGAATATACATATATAAACGGATTTCATATATATATATAACATCTATTAAATGGCCAATTGCTATTCCTAGATGTATAATAAACATGATTAATGCACAAATCAATCAAAATGCCTTCTAAACCTAACAAACAAACAAATCCCCTTCAAAACCTTATTTTAATGCATTTTACCTTATTTTTATGCACAAAACAAACAAATCCCCTTCAAAACCTTATTTTAATGCACAAATCAATCAAAATGCCTTCTAAACTTAATTTTAATGCACAAATCACTACAAACACTCCTAACTAACCTTCGAAATTGCAACATCAAACATACGTACACTCATACACAGTAACAAACCGTATCCAAAAACACTAACAATTTAATGCACAAAACAATCTAAACGCCTTCTAGACCTTATTTTAGTGGACAAAACAATCAAAACCCCTTCTAAACCTTATTTTAATGCACAAAACAATTAAAACGCCTTCTAAACCTTATTTTAGTGCACAAAACAATCAAAGCCCCTTCTAAACCTAATTTTTGTGCACAAAACAATCAAAGCCCATTCTAAACCTTATTTTATTGCACAAAACAATCAAAACTAGTTCTAAACCTTTATTTTAATGAACAAATAACTTATATAAAAATACACTTAAATACATCAATACCTTTAGATTTTGAAGTTTTTGCGGGACGATCGTGCAAAATCTTCCTCCGTTTATTAGCATTTGATTCTTCATTATCCGAAAGAGATATAATTATTGATACTCTCCTTCCAGTTCTTGATTTCCGTTTTTTTGCTGGTAATTTTTACAAAAAAAATGCATTAAAATCGGGCTATTTAAGCATAAAATGAACAAAAACAGATTTAGTTTAATTACCTATGCTTTTCGACACCATTTTGTAGACGATTTTATGAAGAAGATGATCGGAAATTAAAAGAGATGATCGGACATTAAAAGAGATGATCGGAAATAATGGAGAGAGAAAAAAAGGAGAACGTGTATTTTTTATGAGAGAGAAAATTGTGTGTTAAATGAGAGTGTAAGGTTATTTTATATAACCGTGTGAAAGATTTTTTTAAATGACGATATTACCCTTCCAGCTTTAATTAAGTATATAGTGTGATCTTATCCATTGATTTTAAATCCAATGGCCTAAAACTCTTCTTATTCTTTTTACTAAAATTCCTTTTTTTATTTTAACTCTCCCCTATATATATATATATATATATATATATATATATATATATATATATATATATATATATATATATATATATATATATTATTATTCAAGTGGGCCAAAAAAGTAGGAAAGAGAAGAAGTGTGTCCCTATTTATTGTATTTCGCTGCAACCCTTATGTGAAATACATATATATACGGAGTATATATTTTTATTATTCAAGTGAGCCAAAAAAGTAGGAAAGAGAAGAAGTGGGTCCCTATTTATTGTATTTCGCTGCAACCCTTATGTGAAATATAAGTTTTTTTGTTTTTTTATAATTAATGAGAGGGCGACACGTGTAAGGAATGTATTTCGCTGCAGGCTTGCAGCGATTTTAGTGGCCTTATTGGGAAAAAAAAAAAAAAAAAAAAAAAAAACCACTGCGAGTCAACCACTTCACACAGTGGCTTCTGCAGTAATTTTCACTTGTTTCTTACATGTGTATATATGTATATAAAATTGATTACACAACATTAGAAAAATTGTTAAGTTAAATATATTTTTAGGCTATTATCTCTAATTTATTATTGGAATAAAAAAAATAATAGTTAACCGTTTTTTTAACGGCAATTTTTTTTCACATCCTATACCACCTATCTCACAATATATATCATAAATAGCTCAAACGAGGCTTGCACCCAACCTATCTCATAGGTAATTTGCAGTGTTGCATATTATTTATTTATATAAAACCATATCTTCTTGGTTTCTATTTTGGTAATTTTACATGTTATATTATATATAATCTGATCTGACAAACTCCAAAAATATTGTTTATCTGATTATTGTGATATCAAACTGCATAATCAAATCCAAACACTATTCTTCATAATCACATTTTGCAACAATTGATTATCTAATTATCCATTCTAAAAACGCATAATCTGTTTTTAATAAGCAATCACAAACATCCCTTAATAAGTTTAACTCCAACTAATTCGACAAACAACTTTATAAATATATGAGCTACAACTTTCGACTGATAATATAAGTTCTAGCTCTAACCCATCTACTGCTCATTATGCTAAACATACCCTTAGAGTTAAATTGGGGTAAGCATATCTTTTGATATAACCCTTATTAAATATGTTTAATTGCAAATAAGCAATAAAATTCGACATTATGTCCCTTTTACATTAAAGCTCATAAATTGTGTTACATTAAAGCTCATAAATCAAGCTTATAAGCTTATTAGAATAATTGGTTGTACTAGTTGTAGCTACATAAAGTAGAAAGGTCATAGACACCCAATATAAGCTAAAACGAAAACTCCTTAAAAGAGTGAAGTATGAGATCATTTAAGATAATGATTTTGGAAACCGGACCAGATTGACTAGTTCAACCGGGAACCGGTTGGTCGGCCAGTTTTCTACACCAGTTACATCATCTGACAATGAACCGATTAGTTTTGAGAAACCGTTAGAAAACCGAACTCGGAACCGACCAAGTAATCCGGACAGAAGAATTTTTAAACACTCACTGCTTCAATAATGGATCCATTAAAAACATAGGCCCACAAACAAGCTTGCTATTAATTTAGTGCACAGGGCTCTAATTTTTACGGCAACATTTTCCTTGATATTCAGTTTCTTTATCGATGTGGTATTGGGGAAGGAGATTGTCTCAAGTTGTAAAAACAACTTGAGTTAAATTGGAGAAGTGTGAGCAATTGGATTTGATCCAATGACTCAAATCAAAAGAACTTCTTTTGATTTGAGTCATTTGATCAAATTAAATGGCTCACAAACATCCAAGTTAACTCAAGTTGTTTTTTCAACTTGGGACAATCTCTTCCCGGTATGGGGAACATCTCTTTGCATTACAACATGACCATGTTACTCATCAATTTAGTAAAGTTACTTTTGTCCATCATGCATCATCATCACTAGTATTTTCTGTGTTTGATATTATCAAAATGTCTAAGAATGTTATAACGATAACTCATAACTTGCATAACTTTAATTTATAGACTAATGGAGTAACATGTAAGGAGAATGTTATGCATTGATATACAACAAAAACATAATATCATGCTTTTTTATGCTAACTTGAGGTATCAGCATCACTGTCCGGTTTGACCAGTTGAACCATCAAACCGGTAAAGAGACCAGTTTGTTGCTAGGTTCAGTTTTCAAAACCTTGTTAAGGATTACATCTTGCTTCCTTGGAGCATGAGGTTACTAATTTCGTCAACTATGTGTCTAATAAAATCAAAATTATTTGGGCAAACCATAAATTGCTTTCCACTTTGAGTTGATGACTCCATTCAAATTGCATATAGCATACTAATTGCATACAGATACGATAAGATATCTTCTAATCTGGTTGACAGAAAATTTGCAGGTATGAGCCCATTCTTTTAACGACATGGACCAACAAAGTGAAGGACCAGGAAGAAAATTAATTGCAACCACTTGACACGATTATGGTTCTCGATTGAATGCACAATCAAATTTGGTTTCGTGAACGGGTTCTAATCCAGTAGCGACGTATTAGTAAATTAATATAAAGATTGGCCAATAAACGTTTTCCGGGTATGAAACTTAACATAAACTATATGAGGATATCCGAATATCAAAAATGAAAGTGGTTATAAGAACAAAATAACCAAAAATCAAATATCCATTTAATAACCGATAGCAAGTATCAACCAATGATTCCAATAGTAAACTGCCTGTACAAATATTCGTGTACTTTGTACAAACGGAATATCGATAGATCCGGAGGATCTATTCAACATGTGATAAGACACTATGGGTGAGTATCGATAATAATTAATAAATGATGTATGTTATAGTGAGATACGGTTTGAAATGATCGAGGGATTAAATGGGTTGGGATGTCAATGTTGCATGGTCCAGTGACCTCCCGGTATTGCATGGTCCAGGATATCCTTAAGTTCATTGGGATGTCAATGTTGCATCCTCATCAATACATCTCCTTTGAAGATTATATCTTAATATAAGATTATATAAACTTTAAAATTTGGAACAATGAACTTAAGGATATCCTTAATTGGCAGCAACATGACTGTCACTAACAAATGAATGATTATCAAAGTGATTTGATGACAAAAGTATAGCTGATTCACTAACTCTCATGGACCAACAAAGTGAGGGACCAGGAAGAAAATTAATTGCAACCACATGACATGATTATGGTTCTCGATTAATGAACAATCAAATTTGGTTTTGTGAACGGGTTCTAATCCAATAGCGAAGTATTATTAAATTAATATAAAAAATGAAATTGGATTAAATTCTATTGTTTGATAGAGATAAAATAAAAATGTAGAGAATTGAAAAGAAATGGTAGTGTAAATTTTGTTAACCTCTATTTCCATCATTTTGGTGAAAAATTTAGAGGAATGAGGTTAATTTTTTATTTTATTTTTTTAATCGCTTCAAATTATAATTTAATTAAAGAATATACTTTGTTAATAAAATTTTATGTAAACAAATTACGTGTGCAGTATCATATGCTCAAAACATTTTGGCAAAAAAATGTTGCTCAAAATGTGTTTTCCAAAAGAATAAAAAAAAAAAAAAAAAAAAAAAAAAAAAAAAAAAAAAAAAGTTGGTGATTATAAATTATTTTAATTTTCTGGCACTACTAAACAGTAGAACTTAATTAATTTCTCATTTAGTTTCATTTCTCTAAATTTAATTCTTCACTTCATTTATAATCTTTGAAATTGCGTCCCTTAAACATGCCCTTAGCATAAGCTATACGTGAATTTCTGAATATCAAAAATGAAAGTATTTATAAGAACAAAAGAACCAAAAATCAAATATTCGTTTAATAACCGATACCAAGTCTCAACCAATGATTCCAATAGTAAACTGCATGTGCAAATATTCGTGTACTTCGTACAAATGGAATATCGATAGATCCGGAGGATCTATTCAACGTGTGATAAGATACTGTAGGTGAGTATCGATAATAAATGATGTATGTCATGTTGTGATACGAGTTGAAATGAGGATATTATTTGAGTGATTAAATGGGCTAGCATGTCAATGTTGCATTGTCCTCTACTACAAAAATGGGAACGCTTTGGGTCGACAATCTCGACCCAAAAAATGAAGTGGGGTCGTACCCAAAAAATTGGGTCGACAATATCGACCCTTTTTGGTTGTACCATTTTTCTTGTCCAAAAACGTTTGGGTCGACAATTTTTCAAAGGATTGGCACGACATTGAAAGGGGACCCACTAACCAGTCAAACATATATAATTACATTTGGCACGACATTGTCGTACCAAAAACATATTTATTTTTTGTAAATCATTTATTTAAATACGTAAAATATTTTTGAAATGCAAAATGGTACGACATTGTCGTACAAAAAATTAATTTATTTTCCGTAAAATATTTTCGAAATGCAAAATGGTACGACATTGTCGTACCAAAAATTTATTTATTTTCCGTAAAATGTTTTCGAAATGCAAAATGGTACGACATTGTCGTACCAAAAATTTATTTATTTTCCGTAAATCATTTATTTAAATACTTTAAATATTTTCGGAATTCAAACTGGTACGACATTGTCGTACCAAAGGTTACAAATATTTAAACATTTTTAGAAATGGCACGATTTGTTGTTTGCATGTCGTCCCATTTTGTCAAGTATGCAACAAAAAAAAAATGCAACAGCAGCCTGCATTTTCAGGTTTTTTCCGGAAAAAACCTACTATTACACAACCTGTAAATCAACCAATACCCGCAATACCAATTCGGCAATATGATACAATACCAAATTACTCATCTATGACTTAAATTCGACAAATATGATACAAATTAAACTAACAAATACGAACTTAATACAAAAACAAACCAAGATTCGGCAATAGATTCTAGTATTACATAACTAATAACAAATACGATACAAATTAAACTACGCCTACTCCTCCTCTTCCTCCTCCCCCTCCTCCTCACCACCACTAGCATTAAAATTCTCGGGAATGTGGCTCATATGAGGATTAGTTTGTTGTATATATTGGTTAAGGTCGGGTGTCAGGTCGGAATAATTAAGACTGTGATCCGGGTTAGAACTAGAACCCAGGCATGTACTAGAGTTGGGAAAGACGGGACGATAACAATTGTCGAAGGAATTAGGGTTGGGAAATGGGGAAATGGGGGATTTGGTGGAAATCTGGAAAAGTCAACAGGAAACGGATTACCTGGGAAAGACGGGACGATAACAAGGGACGACATTGTCGTTCCTTATGGGGTTTTTTTTTTTTTTTTTCATGTAATTTAGGGACGACATTGTCGTCCCAATGCTTGTGGCGGGATTAGTAAATTCATGGCGGGGTTTATTCAATTTTCGTGAAAAACTTCGGTGAAAACAAAAGGGACGACATTGTCGTTCCTTATGGGGTTTTTTTTTTTTTTTTTTTTTTTTTTTTTTTTCATTTATCTTTTGTATACTAAAAATGATTTACTTTGGTGAAAACAAAAGGGACGACATTGTCGTTCCTTATGTTTTTTTTTTTCATTTATCTTTTTTATACTAAAAATGATTTTAATTATTTAATTAATACTAAATAAATTAAAAATGATTTAAATTATTTAATTAATACTAAATAAATAAATAATGATTTAAATTAATTAAAAAAATATTTAAATAAATTAAAATTATTTAAATAGATGTTGTAAACTTGTTTTGAATTATTTAATTAATACTAAATAAATAAAAAATAAATCGCGTCCAAAAACGAGACAATCTTGCCTAATTTGAATAAAAAAAAAAGAACCCGACCCGAAAAATTCAACCGTGGATAAGAGACAAGATTATCGAATGGTGTAGGAAAAAGTCGTACTACAAAGAGTACATGGAAGAGCTAGATGTTGTTGAAGGGAAAAGATGGTGGGTTTTTTTTTTTTTTTTTTTTTTTTTTTTTTTTTTTTTTTTTTGTTAAACACTTAGAAGAAAACTGCGTTCTGCTATACCTACTCAATTTTTATGAACAAAATGGGACGACATTGTCGTCCCAATGCCAGAATTTCCCACCAAATTTTTCCTACCTAACAACTTATCCTCACAATATAAACACACACACACACACACACAAACACACACACACACACACACACTCATCTAACTAATAAAAACTCTCACACACACTCATCTGTGACAACCGGCAGTTTAGGGAGCTATTTTAAAAACCCGCATTTCAATTTAAGTTCGTTTATAATTTTTATTTGAAATTTTCATTTCACAACGAACTTGTAAGACCTATTTTATGGATATTTTTATTTAATGACGTTATGGAATTCGTGAATTATGTTCATAATTCATTTTTGATTATATGATCGGTGATGTATATTCGAATTCTCACTTGGTACTACGTTGACTTTGGCACTAGGATTACCTAACGACAATTTTATGATTCGTCTTAACGAGTCCGTTATATATTTTTAATTATTTACGAGAGGTTCTCGAGTAATGTTGAAGTTTTAAAATGAGTTCGGGTTCGGGCCACGTGTTTTTACAATTACCCGCGTTACCCGCTCAATCGTAATAATATTATTATTATTATTACTATTATTATTATTATTCTTATTATTATTATAACTTAAAAAAAAAAAAAAAAAAAAAAAAAAAAAAAAAAAAAAAGTTAAAAGGGTGTGTTGGTTCGGTTTTACCCACACACACAACACAAACCCACTCACTCACTCAACTCTCTCTCTCTTTTCTCCCTCATCTCCCCCACACCAAAACCCTAGCCGCCGACACTATTCCGGCCAGCCGCCGCCGCACCTCCGACCCCACAACAAAACTAACACCACCAATTTATTCCTCTCTTTCCCCTCTTTCTTTTGGTATAAGAAACGCGCCCTAAAACCATCATTAACACCACCAAATCTATAGTTTTCCATTCGAAATTTTGATAGTTTTCTAGATCCGTGCTTTTGGAGGATTTAGAAGGTGAGGAGAAGCTTTTTCATGAGTTTTGGGAGCCACAAATTGGTTCTATTCGTGGCTACACGAATGATTTATTGGAGAATCGAATTGATTTTTAAATGGAAATGAGTGTTTTGTGATTAAAAGATTGTTTGGTATCCGGGTTTCGTGGTTTGGGTCGTGGTCGACTTGGAACCGAGAGCAAAGCTCTCGGCTTATTTTTATTTTTCTTGATTCGAGCCTTGTGTGGCTATGGTCTTTGTGGATGATTGATTGATTGGGTGTATTGTTGTCGAGGGTGTTGTGACCTCGACCCGATGCTAGCCGAGACCATATGGTCTCGGGGTTCCTTTTTCTTGTGCTCTTTGGCCATACTGAGACCCTCATAGGGGTTCTCTTTGGGTGTGGTTCGAGCCGTTTGGCTCGTATGATTTTGTGGTTTGACTCTTTGAGTCGCGGCTTTTAGCCGAGTACCATTTTTGTTGCCGAATTGACCATTTGGGTCAAATGGTTTATATGACTTCTTGGTTAAGCTCAAGTGAGCTATATGATACTTGTGCTTGGTTCGAGTCTAAGTTACTCGCGGTTCGGAGCCGGGACTCAAGTGAGTCGAGGGCTTGGGTCGGCTTGGTAAACCGACCCACACATTAACTTTGTTAATGTTATTTTTGTATAAATGGTGAACTTATTTATTTGTTGTTGTGGTATTATTTCTCGGCCGTATATATATGGGTCGATTTGGATATGGTTTTTGGTATTGAGAAGTTGTTGTCGATTGGTAAGTGATTGGGGACCGATTATGAGACGGTCGTTAGATTGACGGAGATAGGTTAGTCGGGTGCCGTAGTCGGACCCTATTGTTGTAGCCCGTGGTTTGAGATTGTGATTGGACGGAGATTTGTTATTTATGACTTTTGCTTATTATTGGACTTGGACAATGAGCCGAGAGTCATGACTCGGACATGTGACCATTTCGTATAACTCAATATCTATTAAAAACTAAAACGAGAATAATAAAACTCGTAATAATGATTATTGATAATATGAACGTTTATACGAAAGTATATACGTGAATAACGTATATATAACTATATAAACGCGTATATTAATAATAATAATAATCACGAGTCGTATTATAAATAATACGATTAGATATATATTATGCTACGAAAGTGGCATAATATTATTAAACGTATTATTATTATAAAAACTGTGTTATAAAACGGGAAACTCCCGACAACTATGAAACGATTAATAAAATGTCATTTCGGATATATAACGAATAAACTTATTGAGTTAGGCGAAATTGTTGTCGCTCGGGTCCAGGTAAGTTATTATTTACGACGTTCGTGTTGTCACGGATATATGACGACTAATATAGACGTTTTCTATAAGTAAATAACCGCTTAACCGTAAGGATGAGCCGGGTTATTTGGTTATATGAAACGAACATATTAGTGGGCATCGTATCCTACGACGCCCATAGGTTGTAGTATATGTAAAGTGTAATAGATTACGAGTGTATATATCGGGAAATCTGGCCAATTTGACGATATATACGAGGAATTAATTAAACTATGATATATACTATATAGTAATTATGTGCTATGTGCTTTATATGTGCTTTAGATTGGGTGTAATCTTGGAATGGTATATTACGTAAATAAATATGAGGATTATCAAATCGACGGATTTGGTAAACTTTGGCGATTTATTTAAATGATATATTGGGCTAATATTAGATCTATAGTTTATTTTATCTTTCTATGTGTAATCTTGTTGGTTTGTTTTGAGTCGACCCACCACCCGTATGGATACCAAACGCAAATACACCAAACTAATACGAAATGGATTTTCGGAAATAAAACGGATTCTCGTCCGGGTTTGGGAATATTATATATTTGAGGAAATGGTTTCTGAAAGAGTTAATATTGTTAGGTCGTGCCAAGTCCGTAGTTGCTGTTTCGTGAGTTATCATACATCTTATTTCTACCTACCTCGTCTTGCTATTTTCTGGACTTGAGGTGAGTCATAGCCCCACTTTTTACTCTTGAACTATGTTTTCAATGATTGGGGTGAGAAACGTGCAAATCATTTTACGTGGACTATTATCGCTTTTATATTGTTTCTAAACTTGCTATGCGTATGGACTAGGATATATTGTCAGCTTTAGTACACATGTCGTGTGTACTATTCAAGGTTGGCTTATTTGGTTATTGGTGAATTGTCAGCTTTAGTCACATATAGGTTGTGTGTACTATTCAAGGTTGACTTATTTGGTTATTTGGAATTGTCAGCTTTAGTCACACATATGTTGTGTGTACTATTCAAGGTTGACTTATTTAGATACTGTAGCGTGCACCTATAGGTTATTAATATTTCGGAGGTTATCCGAGTTATTATTGGTATTGCGGGGGCTACCCGAATATCTATGTTAGTACGGAAGGGTATCCGTGTGTTTTGTTAGTACGGAAGGGTATCCGTGTGTTTTGTTGGAGCGGAGGGTATCCGCAGGCTTTTAGCGAATCCTTAGTCTAGCTAGCAAGCGTTTTGCGTATATGTCCACTATATTATTAGTTGAATTTAAACCTATGATCTCACCAGCGAAAGCTGACTTTTAGCACGTTTTCTCAGGTAATTAAGTGTTGAGGTGCATGCTTGGATTGGAAGGCTCGGCTAAGGCACGCGGTTTATGGATCTATATTTTCTAAACTCTGATAATTAAATTTGGACCTATTGTTATTTTATTTTGGGCCTGACTCTGAATGATGTTGGGATAACTGTAAACCTTAAAACCCCGTTTTGGTTGTGTTTTTATTATGTTTACTTTATCTCGTTCTATATTGTCTTGTGTTGGATACCAATCCCCGTAGCACCCCGAAAGCTTGTTGAGTCTTCCGCTGTATCAAATTTTGGGGGTGTTACAGATTGGTATCAGAGCCAAGGTTATAGAGAACTAGGTAAATAAACGCCTAAACTATAACCGTATTTTTTTATAGAAAATGATCCTTGACTACCGCCCGCCAGCCCGCCAAGCCGAAGCATCTTCTATTATTTGAGGTATTATGAGATATTTGAGATGATTGCTAGATTTGGGATTTATTGAGATGATTTGAGGTTTATGGATTTCAGTAATAAGATGGCGTTCTCGAGGATTTATATGGTCTATATGTTTTATAAACATTTTTAGGAATGCGGTGTTTGAAATTCTTTTATTAAGATTATATGGTATTATTTGATGTGTATATTTGGTACGATTTTATGAGTTGTGATTTAAGTTGTTTTGAAACACTTACACCTACCCTACGCCGTTGTCACAGACTATGGCCTCCCATATGCCTGATGTCGTCGAGGACATCCTTACTGCACCAGTTTTACCTGCACAGTTCACTATGGCATCTGATGACCCTTACAAGATGGCCATGTCTTCAGCTATTGTGTCACAGGCAGCTTCTACTTCAGCACTACCTGCTGCATCTACGCAGGGACCCTCATCTTCTCTAGGGCTCCCTGGTACATCGAGGCAGCTTACTCTTCATCAGGCTTTGGCTCGTGTGGCACCACGCTTTGCCCACCGAGCTACGGCACGCATGTCGGTACGCCCTACTCCATCACCTTTACAGATTGATGCTCATTCTCTTCTGTCTGAGGCGCCACCCACAGCATTGCGTCGTCATCCTAGATCACCTACTACATCTTCACATGGTTCACCTAGTAGGAGACGACGAGTGATGAGGTACTCTTCCGAGGAGGAGGAGGAGTACGAGGGTGAGGATGAGGCTGATGACCCTGAGCAGGAGGATGACCCTCAGGAGGCTGAGCATGGTGATGATGATGACCCTGAGGAGGAGGATGACCCTCAGGAGGATGAGATGCCTGACGATGATGATGATGAGTTCGCACCACCAGCTCAGGCTGAGGAGCCTGATTCACCTGTACACCCGATTGAGCCCGATTCACCTGATCATCCGTTCTTGTTTGAATTGCCACCTGGTAGTCCCGTTGAGTCGGATGCATCTTCTGAGGTTTCTGCTGAGCATGCAGAGTTGGGTGAGGTTGGCAGGTTGTGGGCTCGGATTACTGAGCTTAGTGACAGAGTTGCACGTGTATCTGATCGACTTGAGAGAGTTATTGGAGAGTTTTTAGCAGATTTGAGAGTTGATTTGACTGTCGCTGTGGGCAGGGCTACTGAGCTGAGGAGAGTTATGATGGATGTCCACGAGCATATCGATAGTTTGCAGCGAGGATTTGTTACTGCTCGTGAGGCCGACCGCAAGCTTTGGCAAAGGAATGCCGAGCTAGAGAAGGAGGTGGCTGACCTCAAGAGAGACCGAGACACCCATAGCGTGGAGTTAGGATCGTTATGGAGGGATCTTGATGGCTTGAGGCAGGAGTTGAGGATTCTCCGTCAGCCACGTGGCTAGTTGTTTGGGTTATATTATCTGGTTGCTTTCTTAACCGAGGAGTGTTCGGTTAGAAAGGCTATTTATCATATTTTGATGTACTTTGTTCAGTATTCGTCTCTTTTGGAACGATTAGTATGTTTTGTGTTATCTATTAGTCGGAACGATGTTAGACCGCTATTGTATGGATGATGATTATTAGTATATGGTATTATGTGATTTTGGGTATTATGGAAATTGAGTCCTTATTCGCTTATTTGTTGTTACGTGGCGTGTTGTTGCTATTCTTTCCATGACTTAATTTCGTTGAGATGTTTTGTTGAGCATATCGATAAGTTCTATTGGAGACTCATGAACTTGTGTGATGTTACAGATCAATGGCACCACGTCGAAACCCTGTTAGGTCTACCAGAACTGGTCCTGCTGTGACTACTCCTGCTCGCCGAGGTCGTCGACCTACTCGAAATGTTGAAACCCCTACTCCTGACAACCTGGACACTACTAACCGCAACAACAGGAATCAAAATGTTGATGTTCAGGGAGACAATGATCATGTTCCACTTAATGCACCTACTGTGGATCAAGCAATGATCAACCAACTCGTGGAGCAAAGAGTTGCTGAAGTACTAGCTGAGTCAAATCATTCCAACAATTCTGCTGGAACCTTTCCACCTGTTCGTGCTAATGGATGTCAATACAAGGAATTCAAGATTTGTGGACCCATTGAGTTTGGTGGAACTGAAGGAGTGGTTTACTTAGTCAGATGGATTGAGAAGACTGAGTCAGTGTTTAATGTTAGTGGTTGTGCGGAGAATGCAAAGGTAAAGTTTGCTTCTTTTACTTTCAAGGATGAAGCTTTGACTTGGTGGAACAACTATCGAAGTGCAGTTGGGAGTGATGTAGCTTATGCTATGACCTGGGAGCAATTTAAGTCCTTGCTGATTCAGACTTATTGCCCAAGGAATGAGGTCAAGAAGCTAGAGATTGAGTTTTGGAACCACAAGGTGAAAGGTAATGATATGGCGACTTACAATCGTCGTTACCAGGAGTTAGCCTTGTTGTGCCCTGATATGGTGAAAACTGAGACTCAAAAGATTGAAAGGTATACTGATGGATTGCCTGTAGCTACGAGGAATGATGTAATTTCTGCTAGGCCTGCAAACATCCATGAGGCAATCACAATTGCTCAACAACTTATGGATTCATTGGAGTTAGAAGAAGCTGATAAGGAGAAGAATGGAAAGAGAAAGAGAGACCGTCACTCTAAGAGTAATGATCACCGAAGCAAGAGACAAGCTAAGGCTTATGCTATCGGGAATGGAGATAAGAAGAATCAAAACGGTGATGCACCCAAGTGTGATCGTTGCCACCAGCATCATACTGGATGGTGTAGTGTGAAATGCCAGAATTGCTCAAAGAAAGGACACACAGCTAGGGACTGTAGAGCTCGACCTCTTGCTATGGTTCAAGCTGCTCCTGAGATGAGAAATAAGGCAGATGTTACTTGTTATGGGTGTGGAAAGAAGGGACACTATAGGAATGAGTGTAGAGAATCGCGGAACCGTGGAAATCAAGGCTCGGGTGGTAATGGGTACAATTATGGAAACCGTGGAGCTGGAGGAAACCGTGGACGACAAGATAATGGGGACCAATGTGTGGAAGCTGGAGCTACTCAGGGAAGAGTGTATGCACTCGGGAACGAGAGAGGAGAAGATCCGAACGTCGTTACTGGTACGTTCCTTCTCAATAATCGTTATGCTTCCATACTATTTGATACTGGTGCCGATAGGAGTTTTGTGTCCACTACGTTTGCACCCTTACTAGAAAAACCCCCGATGGCCTTAGGAATTGGATACGATATTGAGTTAGCAAATGGAAACCTAGAAAGGATTAATACCATCATTCGCGGTTGTACGTTAAATTTCTTGAACCACCCTTTCAACATAGATCTTCTACCCGTCACGTTAGGAAGTTTTGATGTCATCATTGGTATGGATTGGTTGTCGAAGTATCGTGCTTACATACTTTGCGACGAGAAGATCGTGCGTGTACCATACGGAAAGGAAGTCCTAAATATATTAGGAGACCGAAAGGATTCTAGGAGCCCATCCCGATTAGTAGTTATATCTTGCACAAAGTTACCGAAGCTAATGGAGAAGGGATGTTACCTTTTCTTAGCTCAAATTTCTGAGAAAGGAGAGACGAAGAAAAAGGAAAGGTGCATTGGAGATGTGCCTATAGTTCGTGATTTTCCTGATGTGTTTCCCGATGACTTGCCGGGAATCCCGCCGACTAGACAAGTGGAGTTTCAGATTGAGTTGATACCTGGTGCTGCACCTGTAGCACGAGCACCTTATCGTCTTGCACCTACCGAACTGGAAGAGTTGTCGAAACAATTGGCGGAGTTAGCCGAAAAAGGATTCATAAGACCAAGTTCTTCACCTTGGGGAGCCCCAGTCTTATTCGTGAAGAAGAAGGATGGATCGTTTCGTATGTGTATTGATTATAGAGAGTTGAATAAGTTAACTGTGAAGAATCGATACCCGTTACCTAGGATCGACGACTTGTTCGATCAACTTCAAGGATCGAGTGTGTATTCGAAGATCGATTTGAGATCGGGATATCATCAACTTCGAGTTCGAGAGGAAGATATTCCGAAAACGACTTTCAGAACCCGTTACGGGCATTACGAGTTTCAGGTGATGCCGTTTGGGTTGACTAACGCACCGGCAATATTCATGGATCTCATGAATCGGGTGTGTAAGCCTTACTTGGATAAGTTCGTGATTGTATTCATCGATGACATTCTGATTTATTCAAAGAGTGAGAAGGAGCATGAGGAGCATCTAAGACTCATTTTAGAATTGCTCAGGAAGGAGAAACTCTATGCCAAGTTTTCAAAATGCTAATTTTGGATTCCGACGGTACAATTTTTGGGTCATGTGATTGACAGACAAGGAGTCCATGTGGATCCTGCTAAGATTGAGGCGATAAAAGATTGGGCTGCACCTACAACCCCAACCGAAGTTCGTCAATTTTTGGGTTTAGCTGGTTATTACCGAAGATTCATTGAGGGATTTTCGAAGATAGCTAAACCATTGACCAAATTGACTCAAAAGAGTGTTACGTATGAATGGGGAGATAAAGAAGAGGAAGCGTTCCAATTGCTTAAGAAAATGTTGTGTAGTGCTCCTATCTTAGCGTTATCGGAAGGTAACGAGGATTTCGTCGTCTATTGTGACGCATCGCATAAAGGTTTGGGAGCCGTGTTGATGCAACGAGAGAAAGTGATAGCTTATGCTTCCCGACAGCTCAAAAAGCATGAGAAAAACTACACTACCCATGATTTGGAGCTAGGTGCTGTGGTTTTTGCTTTAAGAATATGGAGACATTACTTGTACGGAACAAAGTGTGTTGTGTTTACCGACCATAAAAGTTTACAACACATCTTAAATCAAAAAGAGCTCAACATGAGACAGCGACGTTGGATTGAGTTGCTAAGCGATTATGATTGTGAAATTCGCTACCATCCTGGTAAAGCAAACGTTGTTGCTGATGCTCTTAGTCGAAAGGAAAGAGTACCACCATTACGAGTTAGGTCATTAGGAATGACTATCGTATCGCCATTACCATCTCAGATACTCGAAGCTCAAACGGAAGCGTCGAAAGCAGAAAATAGATCTGCCGAGAATATATTTGGGATGGCTAATAATGAGAAAGGATTTGTTAAGCGTTCTGATGGATTATTATGTTTTGGAGATCGGATTTGGGTACCTTTATATGGAGAAATTCGAGAATTGATTATGCATGAGTCGCATAAGTCAAAGTACTCCATTCACCCTGGTTCCGATAAAATGTACCAGGATCTTAAGAAGTTCTATTGGTGGCCAAATATGAAGGCAGATATAGCATCGTACGTTAGTAAGTGCTTGACATGTGCTAAGGTTAAGGCTGAACACCAGAGACCGTCAGGACTACTAACGCAACCAGAACTTCCAGTCTGGAAATGGGAGCGGATTACCATGGACTTCATTACCAAATTACCGAGGACAGCTAGCGGTTGTGACGCTATCTGGGTAATTGTGGATCGTCTGACAAAGTCTGCTCATTTCTTAGCTATTAGTGAAGATGATAGTGTGGATAAGCTTGCGAGGTTATATGTGAAGGAAATTATTTCGCGTCATGGGGTCCCGATATCTATTATTTCGGATCGTGATAGTCGTTTCACGTCAGCTTTGTGGCGATCACTTCAAACGGCTTTGGGGACGAGGCTTGATATGAGTACTGCATATCATCCCCAAACCGATGGTCAAAGTGAGAGGACCATTCAGACGTTAGAGGATATGCTTCGTGCATGCATCATAGACTTTGGTAAAGGCTGGGAGAAGTATTTACCCCTTGCGGAATTCTCCTATAATAACAGCTACCACACAAGTCTTAAAGCTGCACCATTCGAAGCTTTATTTGGCAGAAAGTGTCGTTCGCCTATTGGTTGGGCAGAAGTTGGAGATAGTCAACTTACAGGCCCTGAGCTTATTTTGGAAACTAACGAGAAAGTGACTCAGATTCGTGATCGGTTGCAAGCGGCTAGAGATAGGCAGAAGAGCTATGCCGATCAGAGACGTAAACCTTTAGAGTTCCAGGTTGGAGACAAAGTAATGCTGAAAGTCTCACCTTGGAAAGGTGTAATACGTTTCGGGAAACGTGGTAAACTCAACCCACGCTACATTGGACCATTCTTGATCTTAGAAAGAATTGGGCCCGTGGCTTATAGGTTGGAATTACCGTCCGAACTGAGCAAAGTTCACGACGTGTTCCACGTGAGTAATCTGAAGAAATGTCTTTCTGATGAAATGCCCGTCATTCCAATGAGGGACATTCGTGTGGATGAGAAACTGAATTTCGTGGAGAAACCGATCGAGATTTTAGATCGTGAAGTTAAACGACTCAAGAGAAGTCGCTTTCCGCTCGTCAAGGTTCGTTGGAATTCCCAACATGGACCAGAATATACGTGGGAACGTGAGGACGAGTACAGGAAGAGATATCCGAAGCTTTTCACTTCGTAGATGAAAATTTTTCCGAGTGAAACCCGGGACGGGTTTCCTTCTAAGACGGGGAGGATGTGACAACCGGCAGTTTAGGGAGCTATTTTAAAAACCCGCATTTCAATTTAAGTTCGTTTATAATTTTTATTTGAAATTTTCATTTCACAACGAACTTGTAAGACCTATTTTATGGATATTTTTATTTAATGACGTTATGGAATTCGTGAATTATGTTCATAATTCATTTTTGATTATATGATCGGTGATGTATATTCGAATTCTCACTTGGTACTACGTTGACTTTGGCACTAGGATTACCTAACGACAATTTTATGATTCGTCTTAACGAGTCCGTTATATATTTTTAATTATTTACGAGAGGTTCTCGAGTAATGTTGAAGTTTTAAAATGAGTTCGGGTTCGGGCCACGTGTTTTTACAATTACCCGCGTTACCCGCTCAATCGTAATAATAATATTATTATTATTACTATTATTATTATTATTCTTATTATTATTATAACTTAAAAAAAAAAAAAAAAAAAAAAAAAAAAAAAAAAAAAAAAAAAAAAAGTTAAAAGGGTGTGTTGGTTCGGTTTTACCCACACACACAACACAAACCCACTCACTCACTCAACTCTCTCTCTCTTTTCTCCCTCATCTCCCCCACACCAAAACCCTAGCCGCCGCCGCACCTCCGACCCCACAACAAAACTAACACCACCAATTTATTCCTCTCTTTCCCCTCTTTCTTTTGGTATAAGAAACGCGCCCTAAAACCATCATTAACACCACCAAATCTATAGTTTTCCATTCGAAATTTTGATAGTTTTCTAGATCCGTGCTTTTGGAGGATTTAGAAGGTGAGGAGAAGCTTTTTCATGAGTTTTGGGAGCCACAAATTGGTTCTATTCGTGGCTACACGAATGATTTATTGGAGAATCGAATTGATTTTTAAATGGAAATGAGTGTTTTGTGATTAAAAGATTGTTTGGTATCCGGGTTTCGTGGTTTGGGTCGTGGTCGACTTGGAACCGAGAGCAAAGCTCTCGGCTTATTTTTATTTTTCTTGATTCGAGCCTTGTGTGGCTATGGTCTTTGTGGATGATTGATTGATTGGGTGTATTGTTGTCGAGGGTGTTGTGACCTCGACCCGATGCTAGCCGAGACCATATGGTCTCGGGGTTCCTTTTTCTTGTGCTCTTTGGCCATACCGAGACCCTCATAGGGGTTCTCTTTGGGTGTGGTTCGAGCCGTTTGGCTCGTATGATTTTGTGGTTCGACTCTTTGAGTCGCGGCTTTTAGCCGAGTACCATTTTTGTTGCCGAATTGACCATTTGGGTCAAATGGTTTATATGACTTCTTGGTTAAGCTCAAGTGAGCTATATGATACTTGTGCTTGGTTCGAGTCTAAGTTACTCGCGGTTCGGAGCCGGGACTCAAGTGAGTCGAGGGCTCGGGTCGGCTTGGTAAACCGACCCACACATTAACTTTGTTAATGTTATTTTTGTATAAATGGTGAACTTATTTATTTGTTGTTGTGGTATTTATTTCTCGGCCGTATATATATGGGTCGATTTGGATATGGTTTTTGGTATTGAGAAGTTGTTGTCGATTGGTAAGTGATTGGGGACCGATTATGAGACGGTCGTTAGATTGACGGAGATAGGTTAGTCGGGTGCCGTAGTCGGACCCTATTGTTGTAGCCCGTGGTTTGAGATTGTGATTGGACGGAGATTTGTTATTTATGACTTTTGCTTATTATTGGACTTGGACAATGAGCCGAGAGTCATGACTCGGATATGTGACCATTTCGTATAACTCAATATCTATTAAAAACTAAAACGAGAATAATAAAACTCGTAATAATGATTATTGATAATATGAACGTTTATACGAAAGTATATACGTGAATAACGTATATATAACTATATAAACGCGTATATTAATAATAATAATAATCACGAGTCGTATTATAAATAATACGATTAGATATATATTATGCTACGAAAGTGGCATAATATTATTAAACGTATTATTATTATAAAAACTGTGTTATAAAACGGGAAACTCCCGACAACTATGAAACGATTAATAAAATGTCATTTCGGATATATAACGAATAAACTTATTGAGTTAGGCGAAATTGTTGTCGCTCGGGTCCAGGTAAGTTATTATTTACGACGTTCGTGTTGTCACGGATATATGACGACTAATATAGACGTTTTCTATAAGTAAATAACCGCTTAACCGTAAGGATGAGCCGGGTTATTTGGTTATATGAAACGAACATATTAGTGGGCATCGTATCCTACGACGCCCATAGGTTGTAGTATATGTAAAGTGTAATAGATTACGAGTGTATATATCGGGAAATCTGGCCAATTTGACGATATATACGAGGAATTTATTAAACTATGATATATACTATATAGTAATTATGTGCTATGTGCTTTATATGTGCTTTAGATTGGGTGTAATCTTGGAACGGTATATTACGTAAATAAATATGAGGATTATCAAATCGACGGATTTGGTAAACTTTGGCGATTTATTTAAATGATATATTGGGCTAATATTAGATCTATAGTTTATTTTATCTTTCTATGTGTAATCTTGTTGGTTTGTTTTGAGTCGACCCACCACCCGTATGGATACCAAACGCAAATACACCAAACTAATACGAAATGGATTTTCGGAAATAAAACGGATTCTCGTCCGGGTTTGGGAATATTATATATTTGAGGAAATGGTTTCTGAAAGAGTTAATATTGTTAGGTCGTGCCAAGTCCGTAGTTGCTGTTTCGTGAGTTATCATACATCTTATTTCTACCTACCTCGTCTTGCTATTTTCTGGACTTGAGGTGAGTCATAGCCCCACTTTTTACTCTTGAACTATGTTTTCAATGATTGGGGTGAGAAACGTGCAAATCATTTTACGTGGACTATTATCGCTTTTATATTGTTTCTAAACTTGCTATGCGTATGGACTAGGATATATTGTCAGCTTTAGTACACATGTCGTGTGTACTATTCAAGGTTGGCTTATTTGGTTATTGGTGAATTGTCAGCTTTAGTCACATATAGGTTGTGTGTACTATTCAAGGTTGACTTATTTGGTTATTTGGAATTGTCAGCTTTAGTCACACATATGTTGTGTGTACTATTCAAGGTTGACTTATTTAGATACTGTAGCGTGCACCTATAGGTTATTAATATTTTGGAGGATATCCGAGTTATTATTGGTATTGCGGGGGCTACCCGAATATCTATGTTAGTACGGAAGGGTATCCGTGTGTTTTGTTAGTACGGAAGGGTATCCGTGTGTTTTGTTGGAGCGGAGGGTATCCGCAGGCTTTTAGCGAATCCTTAGTCTAGCTAGCAAGCGTTTTGCGTATATGTCCACTATATTATTAGTTGAATTTAAACCTATGATCTCACCAGCGAAAGCTGACTTTTAGCACGTTTTCTCAGGTAATTAAGTGTTGAGGTGCATGCTTGGATTGGAAGGCTCGGCTAAGGCACGCGGTTTATGGATCTATATTTTCTAAACTCTGATAATTAAATTTGGACCTATTGTTATTTTATTTTGGGCCTGACTCTGAATGATGTTGGGATAACTGTAAACCTTAAAACCCCGTTTTGGTTGTGTTTTTATTATGTTTACTTTATCTCGTTCTATATTGTCTTGTGTTGGATACCAATCCCCGTAGCACCCCGAAAGCTTGTTGAGTCTTCCGCTGTATCAAATTTTGGGGGTGTTACAGATTGGTATCAGAGCCAAGGTTATAGAGAACTAGGTAAATAAACGCCTAAACTATAACCGTATTTTTTAATAGAAAATGATCCTTGACTACCGCCCGCCAGCCCGCCAAGCCGAAGCATCTTCTATTATTTGAGGTATTATGAGATATTTGAGATGATTGCTAGATTTGGGATTTATTGAGATGATTTGAGGTTTATGGATTTTAGTAATAAGATGGCGTTCTCGAGGATTTATATGGTCTATATGTTTTATAAACATTTTTAGGAATGCGGTGTTTGAAATTCTTTTATTAAGATTATATGGTATTATTTGATGTGTATATTTGGTACGATTTTATGAGTTGTGATTTAAGTTATTTTGAAACACTTACACCTACCCTACGCCGTTGTCACAGACTATGGCCTCCCATATGCCTGATGTCGTCGAGGACATCCTTACTGCACCAGTTTTACCTGCACAGTTCACTATGGCATCTGATGACCCTTACCAGATGGCCATGTCTTCAGCTATTTTGTCACAGGCAGCTTCTACTTCAGCACTACCTGCTGCATCTACGCAGGGACCCTCATCTTCTCTAGGGCTCCCTGGTACATCGAGGCAGCTTACTCTTCATCAGGCTTTGGCTCGTGTGGCACCACGCTTTGCCCACCGAGCTACGGCACGCATGTCGGTACGCCCTACTCCATCACCTTTACAGATTGATGCTCATTCTCTTCTGTCTGAGGCGCCACCCACAGCATTGCGTCGTCGTCCTAGATCACCTACTACATCTTCACATGGTTCACCTAGTAGGAGACGACGAGTGATGAGGTACTCTTCCGAGGAGGAGGAGGAGTACGAGGGTGAGGATGAGGCTGATGACCCTGAGCGGTAGGATGACCCTCAGGAGGCTGAGCATGGTGATGATGATGACCCTGAGGAGGAGGATGACCCTCAGGAGGATGAGATGCCTGATGATGATGATGATGAGTTCGCACCACCAGCTCAGGCTGAGGAGCCTGATTCACCTGTACACCCGATTGAGCCCGATTCACCTGATCTTCCGTTCTTGTTTGAGTTGCCACCTGGTAGTCCCGTTGAGTCGGATGCATCTTCTGAGGTTTCTGCTGAGCATGCAGAGTTGGGTGAGGTTGGCAGGTTGTGGGCTCGGATTACTGAGCTTAGTGACAGAGTTGCACGTGTATCTGATCGACTTGAGAGAGTTATTGGAGAGTTTTTAGCAGATTTGAGAGTTGATTTGACTGTCGCTGTGGGCAGGGCTACTGAGCTGAGGAGAGTTATGATGGATGTCCACGAGCATATCGATAGTTTGCAGCGAGGATTTGTTACTCAAACTGTCATGAAAAAAATCTTAGAATAAAACTGTCATGAAAAAAATCTTAGAATAAACCTGTTGGAGGCACAAAAACAGGTGCTAGAGACAAAATTAAGGATGTTGGAGGCAAAACTTGACATGGCAACGTATCCCAACCACGACCACGCATGTCAGTCGGATGCAATACTCCGTGACCTTTTAGGTGACATGTATAAATTTCATATGTAGTATTGTTATTGTTGTTGTTGTTGCTGTTGTACACGAGATGTTAACATATCATTGTAGTTAACATATCATTGTAGTTTAATGCATTTGTCATGTCCTAGATAATATCACACCATCTGTCATTGTGATATGGGAAATCTTCGTATGTAGTGTTGTTATTGTTGTTGTTGTTGTTTGTTTGTCATTGTTGTCGTTGTTTGTTGTGTTATTGTTGTTGTTTAATAAAATGTTGTTGTTGTTATGAAAACTGATGTCGGGATTCGTTGCAATTTCAACTCTTGCCTCCAGCATCCTTACTCTTGTCTCTAGCGCCTGTTTTTGTTATGGATATCCATAACAACTCGACTCATCCATTTAACATGTTATGCATAGCCATCATAACTCGACTCATCCGTTTAACATGTTATGCATATCTATAAGAACTCGACTCATCCGTTAAACATGTTATGCATATCCGTAACAACTCGACTCATCCGTTAAACATGTTATGCATATCCGTAACAACTCGACTGATCCGTTTAATATGTTATGCATATCCATAACAACTAGACTTAAACTTGTTATGCATATCAATAACAACTCGATTCATCCGTTTAACATGTTATGCATATCCATAACAACTCGACTCATCCGTTAAACATGTCATATATGCATATCCATAACAACTCGACTTATCCGCTAAACATGTTATGCATATCATAACAACTCGACTCATCCGTTTAACATGTTATGCATAGCCATAATAACTCGACTCATCCGTTTAACATGTTATGCATAGCCATAATAATTTTTTAAAATTAATTTATATATAAGTATTTTTAGATAGATTATTGGATTTAATTTTAAATTAAATTAAATAATTTTAAATATTTTTTATCAAATAAAGTATTTAAATTAAATAATTTTTTAAAATTAATTTATAAATAAGTATTTTTAGATAGATTATTATATTATAATTGTTATTTTCAATATTATTAAAAAAATGGGACGACATTGTCGTCCCATATGTTATTTTAAAAGTTTCCAAACTGTTTTGTAAAATAAAATTGATTTGTAAAAAAATTTATAAAAAATTGATTTACAGAATGGGACGACATTGTCGTCCCAAACTGTTTTGTAAAATAAAATTGATTTATAAAGTTTCTGAAATCAAAAAAATATATGTTTTTACAGAATGGGACGACATTGTCGTCCCATATGTTATTTTAAAAGTTTCCAAACTGTTTTGTAAAATAAAATTGATTTATAAAAAAATTTATAAAAAATTGATTTACAGAATGGGATGACATTGTCGTCCCAAACTGTTTTGTAAAATAAAATTGATTTATAAAGTTTCTGAAAATCAAAAAAATATATGTTTTTACAGAATGGGAGGACATTGTCGTCCCAAACTGTTTGGCGGGTAAAAAAATCACAGGCGGGAAGTATTAATTTGTCGAATTTTTTTAAAAAAAAGACTCTGAATAATAAAATTCAATTTTCAAACGAATGGCACGACATTGTCGTCCCAAAATGAGTGGGGCCAAAACATTCTTATTGACCGCTATATTTGTTGAAAAAAGTGGGACCCTTTGTCTATTTGGGACAACATATGTCGTCCCATTTTTTTAGTCCGTACCAAAGGCTTTCATTTGGTGTAGTGCTGTGACCTCCCGGTATTGCTAGCTTTGGGTATTTCAAGCTTCAACTTCTGGTGTTGCTGGAAACATAGTATCGGGTATTACTAACTTCTAGGTTTTCCTGTTGGAGCCGGCTAAGATGAGCAAATCGTTAGCCTCCCCACGGGGACCTACCTGTGACCAAGCCCCGCCGTAAGAATTGTTGAATAATAAGAGAATATATAAGTGAGATAGAATGTCGTAAATGCTTACATTCAATGCTTACTAAGTGCAGTGGTCGAAGGGTATTTATAATACCCTTCTGCACACCTTTTTACCTGTCATTTTTGTGGCTCGGGCTTGTCTTGCGGGTAATACGCTGGCCTTTGACGATCCATTTGAAGTCATAGGACGAGACGAGGTATTCTTGGTGTTATGCTTCTTACTTCATCGTGCTTGCTTTCTGATCCACTGGTTAGCAGGTTGTTCCTTCCAAGATGTTAATGCCTTCGAAACTGACTGGGTTCTACCTAAGGTCAGTGTTTCCAGAGGACTGTTCCAATGTCCGAAAGACAACTTTTGTTGCATATGGATCGGGTCCGGTGCCAGACCATCAATACATCGTCAAGTCTCCCTAGTCCAGTATTATCGACTCCATGCTCGGTGATGATGGACTTCAATTCTTCTCGATCAGCATTATGGGATCACGTTGTTTCTTTTCTTTTTTTTTTTTCTTTTTCGAGCTTTAGCTTTTGCCGACCCATTCTTCTCCGGAACCGTTATGGTTGCTCTATTTTAACTTTCTTCTTCATGATGCTTCGTCACTAAATCTCGTCCCTTCATTTTCCGACTTGCTGGACACGTGCATGTTGCCTTTATCTTTTATTTTCCTGCATCCCAATGCGTCATTTCCATTCTTCTTCAGCTTATAAATAGCCGTTGTTTCATCATTGTTGTCATTACCACTTCGCCTTTCACTATAGTTATTTTAAAATATTTCTTATGGCTGACACCGCTTCATCCTCATCTCCTTTGTCCAACTCATCTGGATAATTGGAACTGTTCACCAGCAATGATGATCCGGTATCTCCTTTACCGGAGTATTACACTGCTAATCCTTTCACAATTCCTCCGTTATCTGATATTCCTGATAATGCTTCATACTCATCTCTTGTATTTGAAGATTATATCTTAATGTAAGATTATATAAACTTTAAACTTTGGAACAATGAACTTAAGGATATCCTTAAAATGCAGCAACATGACTGTCACTAACAAATGAAACATTATCAAAGTGATTTGATGACAAAAGTATAGCTGATTCACTAATCTTGATTCACTAACTGTCATTAGGGTTAAGTTCAAAATATCATACTCCCTACTTAATTGGGGACTGGTCAAGTGGTCAATACTCATATCATGATTATTAACCTTCTCATCACAAGCTAACTAATTAAAATCTGTTACTAGAATGACAAAGGTGGTCTACTTTAACAAAGTAATTAACCATGAAGAAGTGGTCACTAATTTCAGTCATGGCAATCTAGACCCAACGTGTCTAGCTAGATGGTTTATATACAAAAGTTAAGGGTATAAATGTCATAACACATAATTTTGATTGTGCAAATAAATTGTTGGAGTGTGCAAATCACCTCCTTACAATTTTTTTAGCAAGTTTGGAAGTGACTCAAGTACACCGTACCCATATATGAGCCTTTCTAAAAAAAAGGGTTGTTAAGTTGCAAATATATTATACAAAACATTTGGACACAAATCATACGCCATGAAATTTCTCTAATCTAAAGCAAACGAGCTTTAGTTGTGGTTTAGATTGCATGCATGCGTGTGTTTTATTTCACACTTTAAGTGATAATCAATCAATCATACTTCTTTCCAAACCACAGTTTCATTAACTTATCACCGAAAAAATTTGATCGATAGACTTATAACTAATTTAGAATATCTTTTGGCAAAATTTGACTTTTAAAATATCACAAAGTGAAAAGTGTGTTTGACATCCCGAAAGAGGCAGAGCCAAAAATTTTGTCGTGTGGGTTCAAACTAAATTTAGTAACGTTTAAATATAATGCCAGTGGGTTAAAAATTGAAAAATACTAAATTTTAACTAAGACTATAAAAGAAGTTTCTTGCTTAGTGGCGAGTGGGCTGAGTTAAACACGTTTATGTAGCTCCGCCCTGCATCCTGAGCATGGATATGGTAGATTGAAGATCGTAACTGCCCAATTATAACAGGTTGGCAGAATAGGTTGAATATGTGAAGATCATATGAAAAGGAAAGAACGAAGGGTTGACTAAGAAATTCGAGTTAAGGAAACGACGTACGCAGACATAGATATCCAATATTCACAAATGTACATACATATAAGTCGGTTTACGTACTTTGCATCATGCTTAAGCAATTATCTTTATCCCAAAAAAGGAGAAGCAATGGTCAACTATGGCAAGTTTTTGATACATCTATAGTATGTGTGTATTATTTGTATATATAGAAGAAGATGTGTGTAAAAAGATGTATCCAATTCGAAATATAAATAGAACAGTGTATTTACATACATTTTAGCAATGAAAACAAGCAACTTGTTCGTAGATCTTGTTTTTTTGTTCTTGTTAATGGCATGTAGTGTTTTATCCTGTAACGTATTTAACGAAGTCGTGTTGCCTACAAGTGTCATAGGACCTGAATCTGTTGCCTTTGACCTTGGAGGTGGAGGTCCGTATGTAACTGTTGCAGACGGTAGGATCCTCAAATGGCAAGGTTCCAACGTTGGGTTTGTTGATTTCGCCTACACTTCACCCAACAGGTTGTGCTACTTTAATTTCATACACACGCCCTTTAAGCCTTAATTAATTTTAAATGCAAACTCATGCACCCTTGTCTTACTAGTGACTTGAACCCATAACCACCTGATTAATGGAAAACTTTTCTTGCACATTGGATACTGCTAAGGCCAAATAATTGCCGGTCGCCCTTCACTTCTACATATAAAATTTCATAGTTAGGCTCCAGAATTATGTATCAATGATTCTGGAGAAATTAGTAGGTCTTTTATAACTGAATGTGCTTTAAAGTGTAAACTTAATAGTAATTATATGTTTTTTTTTTTTTTTTTTTTTTTTTCAGGACAAAAGAATTATGTGATGGTACAAATGATTTGGACTTGGGACCAATATGTGGGAGACCATTGGCTCTCAGTTTCGATTACAGAACCAGTGATATCTATATCACGGATGCTTTCTTCGGTCTACTGGTAGTAGGATTCAATGGTGGGCTTGCAACTCAACTTTCCACCGGTTACAAGTACCTTTCTGGAATCGATGTTGAGTCATATAGCCGACATGTTTATATGACCGACGCTAGCTTGACTTACGACATCAGGTGACTTCTGAAAACGAAACACTAACCAATTCGTTATCAAAGTTATGCTGGACAGTTTTGATAAAGGTTTATTTTTGTGCAGAAATATAACACAACCAGGGTTTACACCCGACTCAACCGGAAGGCTCTTGAAATATGATCCATATAATCAAACAGTAACTGTTTTATTAAGCGGGCTTTCAGGGGTAGGTGGTCCCACTGCTAATATTCACCGAGACTGTGTATTAATTCCAGAGTCTGTGAACAAGGCTATCATAAGGTATTGGCTGGAGGGACCAAAAGTAGGCACAACTGAGGTGTTCCTTACAGATTGTGGGGACGTGAAAAATATAAAGCGGGGTGCAACTGATGGAGAGTATTGGGTGGCAACCTCGGTGTTGGGTGTACAACAAGGGATAAGGGTTAACGAGTCTGCAACAGTGCTGGAAACCGTCTCATTTACACAGTTTGGGAACATGACTATTACTGTGGCTCAGGAGAAAAATAATGCACTATATGTGGGTTCGAGTCATGCTGGTTTTGTTGGTAATTACACAAACTAATTAAAACCGTGTAATCATTTCTTGAATGGCCTTAACTCACTGTACTACTATAATATATGGTGATGTAACTGAAATATATATATATATTTGTTTCACAAATAAATTACAATAATGTTTATTGTTAGACGTTCTTTATTATCAAAATGCATTTTCTGCTGTTTATGAAACACTAACTCTCAAGAGTCCATTTTGGTATGTAAATAGACATGGTTAACATTAACTAGCCATTGTGGGTGCATGTAGAAAGAGTACGCCACTGCTCAAGGGTGACTTCCTTCGAAAAATAAAGCACTCCTTCGATTCCTTCTAGTTCAACTTTTGGTGGCTCGTTGCAAAAGAAAAAAATCTAGTAATTAAGCCAATTATAATTGTTTTGACCCTTGTGAGACTTCTATATTTGGAAATTTTACTTTGTAGGAGACAGCTTGCTTCGAAATGTATAACAATATTCGTTTGTAAACTTTAGGTTGTGGGCAGATTAGATACTCAATGTAGGCTAGTTATTGTCCCTACTCATTGTGACAGAATCAAAAAGTGTCACAATGCCATGTTTAGTGACATATAAAATGTGTCAGTAGACTGCAACAAAGTGACCAAATATATACGCTTTTAAGGCTTATTTACACACTGGAAGTCCCGGTGTGTGCCTTGTAAACTTATTAAGAAATTAGACACACTTTTTCATATATTTGAATGTGTGTTTTCATTTAATACTTTCCCTAAAGATTTTTAGAAAAAAGTATTCATGTGAAAGAGAAAGAGAAAAATTATAAACTAGAAAGCATAGCTTGATTTACGTTTGTGTCATTTTGTCGTCATCATGATAAGCCTAAGTTTAGTCTATACTGTATAGGATAACATCTTCTGTAAGATGTGAAGATTTAAGTATCTTAATATACCAATACACATAATATAAACTTAATTTGAAACTGTGAACAAGGTACGAGTAGGTGGAAAATGTAGACAAATCATACCCTATCTTAAGGTAAACTCCAAGAGTGGGGAGACTAATTCAATGAAAATAATGAACTTAAAGATATACGTAACTGGTAACAACATGACAATAGTAACTAAAAGATGAGTTACCCATTTGTAACAACGTGATTTGTCACTAACAAATGAAACACCCTCAAAGTGAAAAAGTATGTTCGGTCACCGATCATCACTCAGATTGTCATTAATGTATAGAGAAGTGATTGAGAGACCTAAAACTTATGCCTAATTTTATGCCTAAATCTATGTGGCAATCATTTATTGGTTGTAGCAACTGGTTCCACTTTTTCACAACCCACTAAGCTAATGACACATATGTTAGGCACAAAATTAGTATTGTTTTTTAGTTCTCCCGATCTTTTTCCTAATGCATAATGCATGATCATCAATAAATCATCAGTGCTTTATTGGTGACTGTTCAGGTGGTCACATACTCATATCATGATCATTAACCTTCTCATCGCTAACTAAAATTTGTTCCTAGAATGAAAAAATAGTTTAGCTACAAGTGTAACCATGAAAAGTCGTCACTAATCTTTCTTTTGACAAAATGAGCTAAATTTGTACTTAAACCGGCCTGATGGGTTGACTCCGGCAAATTTAAACATAAATCTTTTAATACTAGCTAAAAGTGTATAATACACTAGCATATAGAATATGGTTGTTGAATTGTGATCAAGTACAGTAGTAAATTGAATTTATTATGTAAAGTTGATGATGCTAAAGGTTATTTAGATTCAAATCATACGCCATGAAATTTCCTTGATTTAAAGCAAACGAACTTTAGTTTTTAATCTATAAAGGTGGTTGTGCTTAGATTGCATGCTTGTGTTTTATACTTGTATTTCACACTTTATGTAATTATCAATCAATCATGCATTCTTTTTTCCAAAAAAACTAATTTCAGCAACTTCTACTCCCCAGAGTATTGTCTTATAAACGTATAATTTTAAATAATTTAGGCAAAGTTTGCATTTAGAAATATTGCGAAGTAAAATATCAAACTGTGGATGTTATGTGTATTCTGGTCGATTCAATATTGTAGTTGTTCATTTACAGAAAAGAAAGTTCCTATGGAGGAATAGGCTAATTAAGTAGTAAGTATATGATAAAAGAAGAAAGAACAAGTGGTTGACTAAGCAATTCCAGTTAAGGAAACGTACATGGATATAGACATCGAATTATCAAATAAACACAAATTAAATGTATTTACATATAAGTCGGTATGCGTACTTTGCATCAAGCTTAAGCAATTATTTTTATCACAAAAATGTAGAAGCAATTGTCAACTGTCGCAAGTTTTTGATACATCTATAGAGGAAGATGTGTATGAAGAGATCATTGGTACAAATATATTGGACTTGGGAGTTGACAAGTTGTTGCTACATACATAGTATGTGTGTGAGTTAGTGTTAGTTTGAATGTCTATATATAGAAAGGATGTATAGCAGTTGAGATATATAAATAAGCAAGTGTTTAATAATATACAACAGATCGAACCATGACAAATAGCAGCCTTTTAGCTGCCACTCTCATCATTACATTCTTGCTTTTAGGAAGTGTGTTGTCTAGTGATAATAACACTTTTAACCAACGGGCTTGAATCCGCTGCTTTTGACTCTGGAGGTGAAGGGCCATATGTGATAGTTGCAGACGGTGTTGAATAATGTAAACCATGTATGTTATGATTCTCACTTAAGCACAGTATATAGAGGTAACCCTAGAAACCTAAACTCATAAACGGGCTTGGGCTTATTTAACATCTAATAGTCCCCCACAAGTCGAGCAACAAAATCGCTAAAACTCGAATTGGAGGATAGAATTTAATTATTAAAGCATTAAGCTAAACATAAAAACAAAACTGAAGATAGTTAACCATTAACACAATAAAAACATAATTTGTTGATGAAGAATTCCGGCAGCAAACGGAAGCAATTCTTCAAGCAACAACAAAGGCAAATCAGTAACAAAAGCAAATAACATATTTGTTGATGAAGACATCTGACATCAAGCGAAAATTAATGTTCACTGTGCAGCATCCGGCAAAAGCAAAGAAACAAAAGCAAAAGCAAAGCATAGACATTATTTATTTATTTATTTATTTGAAAAATGGATAAATGGTGGCGGCTAGGGTTTGACGGGGTGACATTGAAGAGGCGGCTCAACTTAGCCACCTAGGTATGAGGACCAGACATACCATGTTGAATAATGTAAACCATGTATGTTATGATTTCACTGGAGCACAATATATAGAGGTAACCCTAGAAACCTAAACCACAAACGGGCTTGGGCTTATTTAACATCTAATAGACGGTAGGATCCTCAAATGGAAAGGTCCCAGCATTGGCTTCGTCGATTTTGCATACACTTCACCCAGGTTTCACCTTGCGGATACGTAATTGTGTAATGTATCTTAGGGCTTGTTTCTTTTTTTTTCTTGGATTAAGTGGGTGGGCCCTTTTCTGTTAATAAGTCTTAATGGGGAGGAGCACCATTTGCTTCCTCTACCCATATAAACCATTTAACAGAAAAAGAAACATATTATATGTGTGGCCCCACCACTATCTCCTCATTAAGACTCATTAACAATAAAAAGAAACATCCCCTTAATTACTTACTATATATAGTGAGGTCCAATGTTGCATGTATTACATGCTTGGTACGGGGTTATGGGGTGAGGAATGATAAAGATAATTAAAAAAGGTGTTTGATGGAGTATAATGCAATGACCCATTACCCAATAAATTAGGAATGCTTTTCTTTCCTTTTCCCTTTCCCCACCAATATCATTGCCTTTCCCTTTTCCGAGTTTGAACCAAGCACACCCTAAGTAACTAATTGCTTGGTAAAATTTGATTGTTATTTTTTTCAGGACTAAGGATCTATGTGATGGTACAAATGATCTGAACTTAGGACCATTGTGTGGGAGACCATCGGCTCTTAGCTTCAACTATAAAACAAGTGATCGTATATCACCGATGCTTTCTTCTGTCTCCTGGTTTTAGGATTCAATGGTGGTCTTGAAACTATACTTTGTTGGAAAACATAATCCAATTAATCTTTGTTAAAGATTAATGCCGTTTTATTACTGGTTTGTGGAAGCAAATTCAGAAAAACATGGCAGTAGATAAGTTTGTTATATTACGTATTTTAGATTAGGAACCAGTAAACCCAACATAGTATATGGGCTGGGTCCAAATGCATAACTGTTATAAACGGTTATTTAGAATTCTAGGGTTATAATGTTTAGCTTATATTGAAACGACATGTCTCTTGACATATCATAACGTTTCATTATGTATAAATAGATTAGGAATTCTGTAAACACATCAACCCTTTCTTAATATCAATATCAGGGTTCAACCCATCTTCCTGTTTCTTATTTTCAATTCTTGTATGATGTTTGGCATATTGTTGTTTGATTATTTCGATCCTGGAAACTCCCATACAACCTGTGGAACATTGGTATCAGAGCTTCAAGGGATCTAACAACATCAAATCATGTCTTTACAAATCATCATTCAAGATCAGAGATGCTTTTTAAAATCGCAGAAGAAAAGAGAGCAGCCATGGAAATAATGGAGGCCATTTGAAGAGGCTTGTTGGTTTTTCTTTTTACATCAAACCAACAAAAGCCATAAAGATATGATCAACCTGGACTTAAGGAAGATCACAACAATGATGGTGGTAATAACCAGAAATTGTAGTAATCAAACGATAGAAGACATCAAGATTCAAGAAAGCATCAAGGAACAAGATGATTGAAGAAGAAACAAAGATTAATTAGATTAGGGAGGAATATGTTGGAAAACATAATCCAATTAATCTTTGTTAAAGATTAATGCCGTTTTATTACTGGTTTGTGGAAGCAAATTCAGAAAAACATGGCAGTAGATAAGTTTGTTATATTACGTATTTTAGATTAGGAACCAGTAAACCCAACATAGTATATGGGCTGGGTCCAAATGCATAACTGTTATAAACGGTTATTTAGAATTCTAGGGTTATAATGTTTAGCTTGTATTGAAACAACATGTCTCTTGACATATCATAACGTTTCATTATGTATAAATAGATTAGGAATAAACACATCAACCCTTTCTTAATATCAATATAATGGTTCAACCCATCTTCCTGTTTCTTATTTTCAATTCTTGTATGATGTTTGGCATATTGTTGTTTGATTATTTCGATCCTGGAAACTCCCATACAACCTGTGGAACATACTTCCAGGTGGTTACAAGTATCGTTCAGGCATTGATGTTGAGTCTCATATACTGGAAATGTTTACATGACCGATGCTAGCTTGACTTACGACATAAAGTAATTTTGCAAACTAGTCTCTACTTTAAGTATAAAAAATGTTAATGTGTTTAGCATTGCTTATTATCAACTGCTTAAGGTTTTGAAATAGTCATTAACTCTCAAACTTCTTATTCAAAATATCTTATTACACGCACTTATAACTGGATAGGTAATCCCAAACACTCGCCAAACTGCTTATTGGTTGTACATCATGCATTAAGAAAAAAAGCAGATAAGCAGTTGTTTTACTAAGCAATCCCAAATACACTCAAGGCTGCTCATTTTCTATAAGGCTAGTTTTGACAATTTTTCATGTTGTGCAGAAACATGGCACAGCCAGAGTTTAAACTCGACTCAACTGGAAGGCTTTTAAGATACGATCCAATAACTCAAAGGGTAACCACTTTGTTAAGCAGGCTGTCGGGAGTAGGTGGTCCAGCAGTCAGTAGTGACCGAAAGTATGTTTTGGTTCCAGAGTATGGGAAAAACAGAATCCAAAGGTATTGGGTCCAGGGACCAAAAAGAAAGACAAATGAGGTTTTCCTGACTGATTGCGGAAGCCCAGAAAATATTAAACGGGCAGTAAATGATGAAGAGTTTTGGGTCGCCGCTGAGAATCCCACTCAAAGGCATGACGGGTTTGCAACGGTGCTCCAAACTGTACCCCTTACACAGTTTTCGTGCATGACTGTTTCTGTGATTCAGGAAATCAACGATGCACTATACGTGGGTTCTAGCGACACTGATTTTGTTGGTGTTTATACAAACTAGCATCGTGTTACCATCTCCTGGATGACAAGAAATCTATTTACTATTATGATATTGGAGGATGTGATCATGGATATACATTCTCCCACAATAAACACCAATAACTTCTGTTGTATGCTTTTAAAAAAAATTTAAATGTATGTTTGAGTAATCCTCTATAACAAATTTGGCTTTCTAAGATTAATAGTCTTCTATGTCTTTTGTTGTTTTTTTGTTTAATTTCTTGCTATTATGATTGGTAAAATGATGAATGTAATTTTCTTTGCTCGATGGCCAGTGAATTAACGCATTAATAAAATCGGAAATGAAACTATTTACTCAGTCAGGGCCATCCCTGAATTTTTGAAATATTAAGGGCCCTGGACGAAATTACATAATGAGCATTTCGAGAAGTAATGTTATATTTAAAGTGTCACTGTGTATTAGATATAATGCAATGATTCTAAACATTCAACATATTACTTATTTAGGATATTTTCTCATCTAAATACAATACTATTTTTCTCCGTGAAAAATATGTGTACACATATATATAATTGTTAATGAGACAAATTTTGGGGCCTCTAAAATTTTTGAGGCCCTGAGCGGTCGCTCACCTTGCACATCCTCAAAGACAGCACTGTACTTAGTATAACTCTTGTTGAGATCACCAATGAGCTAGCATTAGTTTATTAACCAAATACTGCAGTTCTGTTAGCATATATAAGAGTATGCATTTTTTAAATAATTCGGTAATTCGAGGTATTTAAAGCAAAACATTGTAAACTCAGGGTCTTTGCATGGATCTAGCCTAAACATTAATTAGAATTAGTCTCCCATGCATATTTCATCATCTACATCTCCACCTTCTATTGCATCTGAAAATTTATCCAAGAAAGAAACGAGCAAATGGGTTTGAAGGTATGTATGCTTTATGATAACTAATTACGGAGTATAATGTAATTTGAATCTTATCGTATACTTTCAACGGTGATTTAGATTGCATGTATAGCCAATAGATCGAATGATATGGTTAATTGGATCTCTTGTTATGTTAATCCTTTGTTCCCTATACATGAATGTATATCCCGATTCTATTTTGTATGGATTAATTTTATTTAAAGGATCCATTCTATTGGCTTTCCAAAGAACTTTCGTACGTTGTTGATATGAAAGTTTGATAATCGTGGATGCGTTTTAGTTCTAACGATTTTGTATCTCATCTGTTGAAATCATGCATTTTTTGGGTTATCTATCATGTATACTTTCTTGTCCCTTCATCGTCACATTTGATAATAAACCATGAATATCCGTTAATGTACTTGAAGGAGGACTTCGAGGAATATGCTCAGGAAGCAAAGACTCTTCCTGCTGGTACTAGCAACGATAACAAGCTTGCATTATATGGACTTTACAAGCAGGCCACAATTGGACCGGTGAATACCGGTAATGTATATCTGGCTAATTGAGTTACCTTATGAAATAGTGACAAAATGATCGTATGTGTTTAATTTCTTCCTTTTGCAGATCGTCCTGGTATGTTCAGCATGGCTGAGAGGGCCAAATGGGATGCTTGGAAGGCTGTTGAAGGTATTTCTATGCAGTAAAGTTTGGTCATACAATAGCAATGTTCATTAGAAATGTTGTACAGTTTAATTCTATATAACATACATTTTTCAAACACCGTAAGTCATTAAACTTTAAACTCTGTCGCAATGTGTATAGAAAGTGTTAACACTCTGGTCGACGGGGAAATTATGTGGGTGAAAGTACTTTTACTAAGTTGAATGCCGTAATAGGTGAAAAGAAAAAAGATATCTAGTGTTAAATATGACAATATATAAAAGTACGTTTGCTTATTGTGGTTTCTCCTTACGTGATAGGTAAATCGAAAGAGGAAGCAATGAGTGATTATATCACCAAAGTGAAACAATTACTCGAAGAATCCAAGGCTTGACCAAGTGACCAAGTTCACTAGCTCGCAAAGACCGCATGCTATATGCATCAGTTATAATGAATTTGTTTTCGACATATATTATATAATGGGGACTTTATGATCATCTATTGCTTGTAGCTTCAACTGTCATCATACATGAACATGTCTTGTTTATATATCGTGTAGTTAACTTGAAGGACCGCCCAAAACTGGTCACTCAGTGGTTAGTGTATCACTAAACATGGTGCTCAAGAGTGGTCAGTAACGGTCCCTCACTAATGGTCACTAGTGACTGACATAGAAAAGTCGTCACATTTTAGTGACCTAGACCGGAAACGTTTTTTACCCTTTGATGAACAGATTGAAAATTATATATGAAACTAAATGATTCAATACCAACGAATCATAACTTTATTTATCCATTATAAAATTAAAGTACAGCGAATTTAAACAAAACAACGCTGGAAACTCCAGAAACTGAAACATATAACTTTATTAGTCAAATAAGAGAATAAATAGTATGGGAAATTCCTGCCATTCAGAGCGCGTGGTTCTATTTCAGTTAGTGTAAACACCGACAAAATCAGTGCCACTCGAACCCACATATAGTGCATTGCCGCCTTCTTGAACCACAGCAGGACTCATGTTCATGAATTGGGTAAGAGGCACAGTTTCAAGCACTATTGCAGAACCATTTACCCTTAGCCCTTGAGGTTGACCTTGATTCTCTACGGCGACCCAAAATTCTCCATCATTTATCGCTCTTTTAATACTTTTTGGGCTCCCACAATCAGTCAAGAAAACCTCATTTGTGTTGTGTTTTGGTCCTTGCAGCCAATATCTTTGGATTTTCTTGCTCGCATACTCTGGAACCAAAACATACTTTCGGTCACTACTGACGGCTGGACCACCTGCTCCTGTCAAACTGCTCAACAAAGTGGTTACCCGTTGAGTTCTGGGATCGTATTTCAAGAGCCTTCCAGTTGAGTCGGGTTTAAACCCTGGTTTAGTCATGTCTCTGCACAAAATGAAGATTTTGTCAAAACTGTACAAGAAAAGTTATAGGCGAGACTTTTGCAAAAGTTACCTTATGTCGTAAGTCAAGCTAGCATCAGTCATGTAAACATTTCCAGTATACGATTCAACATCGATACCAGAAAGGTACTTGTAAACACCAGGAAGTGGAGTTGCAAGACCACCATTGAATCCTACAACTAAGAGGCCGAAGAAAGCATCAGTGATATAGAGATCACTGGATTTATAGTTGAAGCTAAGAGCCAACGGTCTCCCACATATTGGTCCCAAGTTCAGATCATTTGTACCATCACATAAGTCCTTAGTCCTGAAAAAAATATCAGAATTTACTAGATAATTAGTAACTTTAAAATCAACCAACAGACATTTGGCCAAGTGGCCGGTTTCAAATCCCATTAGGAACTGGACATATGTGCGAGACGTGTGAGCATTTTTTGTTCAAAAAAGAAATATATGACATCAGTAATGTACATTTCGTTAAGTACAATTTGTAACACTTGGTTTCAGATATATTTTGTGACTTTATGCTATGTGAAATTGAACGTTGTGACTATGAATGAAAAGAATTGAAGCCCAACCTGTCAGGTGAAGTGTAGGCAAAATCCACGAACCCAACGTTAGGACCTTGCCATTTGAGGATCCTGCCATCAGCGACAGTCACATACGGACCTTCACCACCACGATCAAAGGCTGCAGATTCAGGACTCGTGACATTTGGAGGCAGTTGAAGTTTGTTAAAGGTGTTATAAGATAAAACACTTCCTAGAAGCAAGAACCAAACTATGAGATCAGCAAAAATGAGAGTGCTTGTATTCATAGCTAATGAACTAATAAACTATTGATATATGGAAACACTGGTTTATGTGATTGTTTACTGCAATGCATAGTTTGATATATTTCTTATTCTATATATAGACATTTGAAACTCGCACTAGTTACTCACACGCACACGCATTACTATGCTTGTTTGCAGCAACTTGGGACAGTTGACCGGTGCTTCTCTCTTTTGGAGATAAAGATGATTGCTTAATTCTGGTGAAAAGTAAACAGATTTCTGTGTGGATTGAATGTCTAGATGCCAAGCACGGATTTGCTTAGTCAATAAGTTCTATAAATATTATTAATAATCAGTGAAACACAAAAGATGTCACAATACTGATAAAAGATTTAATTTGAGCGATTAGACCTTTTATAAAAAGTATAAGGCATTTAAATGGGAAATCACTACCAGAAGAAAAATGTTCTTTAGTAACAGACGCTTAATTAACGCTATGTTTATGTGCAACTGTTGGTCGCTAAGAACATTACTGGTTTATGGTACTTTGCAGATTGTGCTAAGATTGCACCAAATTATTAGTGACGGAAACTATAATAAGCTAAGATAAAACACTAACACGTAAGTGGTTAGGTGTTCAGAGTTTCATTTGCTAAGGTACGTGATAACAGATGTGGGAATACGCCGTTTTAAAGAAATTGTTATACTTGAAGAATCTAAAACCAAACCATGAAAACACACCCCTTTTCAGCACCCTCGCCACTGTTGGTAGCGATAGTTAGATTTCAAGCTTGACATCGACCTTAAGTTACCAAGAAAAAGTTTCAACAAGCGTCAGCATATACATCACATGCTTAAAAGCTTCTTTGCCATCCTTTTCTAATGGTAATAATATATAATTTGAGATGGTCAAAAGCATTTAATTCTAAAAGAAACTTATCTAAAAAGCTATATGAATGAATCACAAAAGTTCTGGTTAAGTTTCTATAAATTATGGTTTTTGGTAGGAAGATGATTGATTGATGATTACATAAAGTGTGACTTCAGAAATAAGCAAGCAATCCACTCGTTTACAGCCTCGTAACTCGTAACTGTCAAGACGTATAATACAAATCAGAATGTTTGTTCTCAATCTTACATAATATAATCGCCAATTTGACAACAAGCATGCAATCACTTGCACATCACACTTGCTACTTTATCATCATACATTTGCAGCAAGCAGCAAACCGTCGGCACTGTGATCAAAGTGATAGATGTACTATTTCATTGACGATGTATCAAGTGCCCGTTGAAACATTGTTATCAGCCTTGACACAATATATTAAGCATAAAACAGATAGAAATTCGTACTAATCATACCATCTATTCCCAATCTCAAAAAAACAAAGCAAGTCAAATCAAGAAACACCAAGACATAACAGAATCTTGAATCTTTAAACAAAACATTCTCAACTGTAGGAAACATATAATTTTGATAAAACCTTGCAACTAAGACTCTTGATCTATTTCTTTTCTTCCTTCTCGGCCTCTGCAGCCCTCTTAAGCCTTGCACCCTGATGACGTTTGTTTGTTCTCTCGAGACGAATCTTAGCGAAAGCATTAAACGATTTCATCTTTTCGGTAACCTTCACAAATTCAGTTGCTGGCTTCTCCCTGAGGATGGGCAAAACTGGTCCTTGAACTTGAGTGGCGGTTGCTAGCTCCTCTGGTGTAGAGTCACCAGCCTGATTAAAACAGAGTGTTAGACCGCTTGAGTTTACCATGCAATGATACAAACAAAAAAAGAACATGTGGATTCGACAAAAGGACTAAGTGGTCTTATCATGTGCGTTTCAAAAGCTATTGCTTGTGGTCGCAATAATTACTTTTTATGTTCAGATTTGGTTTCTAATAGTTGAGGTCCTTGAGGACAAGGTAATAAGTTTCATACCAGATACAGCAAAGCTAATTATCAAAATTCAAGCCCGTAGAACAAAATTACAAAATCACCCCTACCATTAACCCATTTTTGGGACACTTTTGCTCCCATTTCGCCTATCAAATTCTTAATTAATAAGACTTTGTCAAACACTAAAACAGCATCGGATTATTGTAACTTCAATTAGTAAAAGCACATCAAAACACTAAGTCCCACAACCCGATTATTACAGTTTCATATCGGATTTAGTCAACATAGCTTCATCTTTACGCCAATCATAGCAACATACTTTCATTTCTTGTGCCAATACAAGCAATGCAGGCTACCTATTTTCCGTTATTATTTTCTAGATTACTCAGAATTTGCCAAACAGTAATAAAAGCATATCCAAACACTATCTCCCACAACCATTTTATCTTGAATGATTATCTAATTCTAAGTGATAAAAAAGAGAGATGCGCCTTCAAATCACACATCCAAACACCTCGATGAAAAAAACTGACCTTAGTCTTCCTTGCACGTCGTGGGAAGATAACTAGCTTAGCCTTGAAGGTTTTGAGCCTCTGAACATTAGCTTGCAAACCTTCCAAAGAGCGATTCCTGCGACGATGATCCACAGCAATACCAATGGTTGGAGCAAGCTTCTTTGGAATACCTGCAGCCTGTTTTTACAAGTAACAAATCTTGTTAGAAACAATACACATCCAACAGGTTTTTTAACCTACTGAATAAGTACAAGTTTATCAGTAGAATGTCATCAAATATATGCCTAGTTTAGTTGCCGCAAATATGCAAATAAGTTCCAAAACAACAAGAGGTTTTCAGGGTCAGTTGTTTATGCCCAAACTGTGAACAAATAAACCAAATGTGTCGTAGTTATCATTAAAACTAAAAGCTTCAATATTTAACCCGATTCATGTTAGCTTAAAAATGTGCGCTGAAGCTCATACACCAATTAACAACTTATAAACAGTACTGCTTAACTCCACGTTTAGCAATAAAATACAAGGTTTTGGTCATTGGATCTCACTCATAAACCTAATAATGTGTTTTGGCATTAGTTTCGAACATGTTGGATGCACATATTTTGCTAAAAACGAACTCCTAAACATTATCATTTTGAAATTATATAGTAGTACCTTCAACTCTTCAAGAGAAAACCCACGACCCTCACGAAGCTTCATGTTGTATTTCAATGTTTGTCCATGAACCTGGGGACGAAGTCGTCCAGCTGGCCTTGGGAAAACCTTAACAGCCTTTGCTTGCCTAGCTGAAATCAAACACAAAAATATATACTCGTATTAGCATATATCAAGATAAACATATCACTAAGGTTGCCCAAATCAACTAAAATTGAAAATTAACTCAACAAAGTAACTAACCATTGCGTCTTCTGGTTTTACGGGCAGGCTGGTTAAACCATGTTTTCACATAGTTTTGCCAATGCTTCTTGAAATGCCCGTTTGGGATAACGTTGTTATGCTTCACCATGACTTACTCTGCAAACACACATCAACTTATCATTAGCCCACCTTCATAAAAGTTATCATATCGTACACAAAAACCAATACAAAATTCAATAAAAACCACCAATTTCAACAAACCCAATTTTGGCAATTCTAACACTTACATCAACACCCTATTCGTTACCATATAATCTAAACATAGGCGCGTGCGTGATTCAGTTCGGTTCTTAACCAAAACTAAACATAAAATAATTCTTCTGTTATTATAAATAAATCTAAACAGCACAAACGGTTCGGTTATTTTGGCAAAAAGCGAAACTGAACCAAAATTTTCAATCCTTTATTTTTAGGAACATTTACTCATATTTGTTTCGGCTTATGGCATATTTGGTTTCGGGCGTATGTTTCATAAGCTCATTTTTTTGTGGCTTAATTTAAAACTTTTCAGCTTATATTATATAAGTTTATTATGACATAATAAGCTTATAAAGTTTCAAAATAAGGCACAAAAAAATGAGCTTATGAAACATAAGCTCAAAACCAAATGAGCCATAAGCCGGCTATATAAGCTGAAACAAACAGCCGCTTAGTCTGTTATAAGTAACATTATACATAATCCCAACCTAAGATAACATATTACTAAATAATGAAACTTTGCTACAGTTTAGTACCATTGTTTTAGAAAACAATAAATGAAAAAGTTTTATTGATAGTATCCATCAATAGCAGACAATAATCTCAACATTAAGACATAATAACTTAATAAGCTAGATTCTAGAATAATGTACAAAATCATTACAACTCAATAATTAACAAATATGAAGCATTTGGGTAATGACAATAAATTTATTTAGGGATACCTGAATATGCCGGAAGGCTACTGAGTTGAACCGGAAAAATGTTTTTGAGGGTTTGTTTGAAGTAGGGTTATGAGACATGCACTTAAATCTAATGGGCTCATTTGTGTTTCTATTGTATATGGGTTGGCCCAATTCTTACCACGGACTTTTGGTTTAGCTTTTTCTCATTTTTTGGGCTTATTTTAGACATCAATACCCAATTCTCTTTTTCTTTACCTTTTTCTTTTTTTTTTTTTTTTTCTTTTTTTTTTTTTTTTTTTTAATTATTATTATTATTTTTTTTAACAAAAGGATACTCGATTCCGTTAAGGCGAGATATGAGAGGTAAGAAGCTAATAGTTACACTTTTAGGGTATGGTAGAACGATTGTTTCTGACAGATCAGATTTTCAAAACCAGGTAAACGGATGAAGGTTACACGAAAATGGAGAATGCCTAAGCGAGGTATTCTCATGACATTTTCTAAACCTTTCCCTCGCCATCTCTAACTATGTAGCGGATGAGATTTGAAACCTAGATCTTTTGTAAGGAGGTTTGTTGTCTTAACTCTGGATCCAGACACCCCGTAAGTAATCAGAATTAACCTTGCATAGTTTGGTATGTTGAAGTTTTAAGGCTGGGTGTAATAAGGAGACCCCAAGACCGCATTCATCACCATCACCTCAACGACACATAAACTTTTTCTTTCTACAACCAACTTCATCACCAACTTAGGGCATGCTTGGTTTGTAGAGGGGAATAGCAATGGGAAAGGCAAAAGGAATATAAAGAGAATATAAAGGTAATCAAATTCATTACCCCCAAGTTATTGGGTAATGACTCATTACCCAAAAGTAGGTACAAAAACATTACACACTTAAACACAAATATATCCTAAACACACACCCCCCACCCCCTCCCCAAAAACAAATAAATAAATAAATAAATAAATAAAAACGGGACCCGCAGCGACGGAGCCAGTGGGGGGGCTGGCGGGTGCTCGGCCCCCCCTAACCGGCCAAACTAGCCTACCTTTATAGTTTGATTTTCTGGTATGCGTTTATGGTTTTTTTGATGTTCTATAATTGCTTACTATTAGTGGCTTTAAAAAACAGGGCATGACTTCTATTCATTTTGATGGGGAAGACAACCAGCAGATATTTGTTTATTTGTGGACTCAAGGAAATTTTCTTTTATTGTTAAGCTTTATTAAGATGTAAAAATTTTGTTTGACCCCTTTAACATTTAATGATTGACAAAGTTAACCCCATCTTAATATGTTGCTCAAAATGTTTGGTTTGAGAAAAAACAACGCTTTTAATTTTCTAAAGTATTACTGTATTTGTTATCCTATTTGTTAATTTTTGGATATTAGAAAAAATAAGACGCACAAACGAAGTGTACAGGTTTCTTATTGCAATTGTAACAACAAAATCGAATGAAACTTGCCCCTTTTATGAATACTCATAATTTTGACGAACTATTATTCGTGTGTTACTATCATGCGGTAAAAAATTTCGGCCCCCCTTAACTTGGATTCCTGGCTCCGTCTCTGGGGACCCGGTCTTCGCATCGACCGAGTCTTCCTTTTTCTTGGTTGAAGACGCATGCAACGAAATAGATGTAGTAGGGAGGACGTGTCTTGGTGGTCCGGGACTCGGTCTTCACACCCTTGTCACGCCTGGTCTAAGTATGACTTGTTGATTGTTTAAGACTGAATCCATTCTACATTAGGTTAGTGTGTCAATATGCATACACACAATATCGGGGGTAAAAACTGTGTTGTGACGGTTGTGAATAGTTTTCGGTGGTTGAAAAAGATGTAGCAAAATGGTAAACTATTAATATTTTCGTATTAGATGCTCTAACCATGTACTATGCGTTTCTTAGATTTATGTGTCTTTTGAGTTAATCTTGGTCATTCATAGATGATGAAAAGGATCATTGTGAATAAAATTTGATAGCTAAGTGTCTATAACATTAACCTAAATGTCAAATGATATTTATTAAGATCCCGATCTCAATCGTACAATCCAAAGTATATAAAAGACAAGTTTACTTTCTTTAGCAATTAGGATTGAGTCACTATTTTAAATTTGACCCAACTTGAAAATTTTGGTCTAGAAGATGGGACTTTTATTGCTGATGCACAGCCCCTATATGCACCATTATTTGTACAGGATCAAGTTTCTAATTCAGCAGGCAGCAACATGTCTTGCAAAGCATTTATACAACTCAAAGTGACCCATTCTAATGTATGAGAAACCAAAAAAAACAGTGATGATCTGATCAAAACATCCACGTTCCAAACAATGTACGGCGTATGAAGCCATCTAATGAGCAGAGTGTTTAACATCTTAAACAAAACATTAAAAATTGTTTCAAACATAATATAATCAAACCATGCAGCTAAAACTCTTAACCTACTTCTTTTCTTCCTTCTCGGCCTCTGCAGCCCTCTTAAGCCTTGCACCCTGGTGACGTTTGTTTGTTCTCTCAAGACGAATCTTAGCAAAAGCATTGAACGATTTCATCTCTTCTGTAACCTTCACAAGTTCGGTTGTTGGCTTCTCCCTCAAGATGGGCAATACTGGACCTTGAACCTGGGTGGCGGTTGCTAGCTCCTCTGGTGTAGAGTCTCCAGCCTGATCAAATAAAACACGTTAATCCACCATAATATAAAGATCCCCTATGGTTCTCGTTGAGACTGAGTTTGCAGTAGAAACTAAAAAAATCAAAAAGATTGTAAAAGAAGTTTACCTTGGTCTTCCTTGCACGTCTTGGGAAGATAACAAGCTTAGCCTTAAAGGTTTTTAGCCTCTGAACATTAGCTTGAAGACCTTCCAAAGAGCGGTTTCTGCGACGATGATCCACAGCAATACCAATAGTTGGAGCAAGTTTCTTTGGAATACCAGCAGCCTGATTTTATATTTAAGATATCAGTTTATATTATATGTTGACCAGGCAGTGTTATGACTAGCTAAAATCCATAAGAGATAAAAATTAAAGTTAACAAAAAAGTGAGTCGCAAAATGATAAAATTGCAAGAATTGTGCCTACCAACAAACTAGCTTAAATTTTAATTTACATAATCAGACATCTTTTACATCTTATAAAACAAGCAATCAAACAATTTTAAACAAATGATATAAGCTTAAATCTAAAACATGTGTTTTCAGCTTTTCATATAGTAAATTAGTACAGCATTGTATATTTGAAAACATGTTTACAGATACAATGTTTTGATGCATGTGCAAGTATTTGCAAGCATAAGACACGTCCACATAGCAATTTACAAGTTCCATAAAAGTAGTATTATAATGGTTAGATTTGACACAGAACAGTATTGTAGTAGTACCTTCAACTCTTCAAGAGAAAATCCACGACCCTCACGAAGCTTCATGTTGTATTTCAAAGTTTGTCCATGAACCTGAGGGCGGAGTCTTCCAGCTGGCCTTGGGAAAACTTTCACAGCCTTTGCTTGCCTAGCTGAAAAAAAGTTTAGTAAATAAAATGAGTTAAGTTTAATGTAAAATCAGCACTAAAATCGGTAAGGCTAGCTTACAATGACGAGTGATTTGATATAATAAACTAACCATTGCGTCTTCTGGTTTTGCGGGCAGGTTGGTTGAACCATGTCTTGACATAGTTTTGCCAATGTTTCTTAAAGTGCCCGTTTGGGATGACGTTGTTATGCTTAACCATGACTCTGCAATTAGAAACAATGATTATTCAGAATTAGTGCCATTTTACAGATACCATCAACAAACATTACTAAAAACAATGTGCATCCAAAGAGTACTCTACTATCGAATCACAATACATTGAGAAGAATATTCCAGAATGGGATCAAATAAAATAAGTCCTAAAAACAATAAATAAACACAGGAAAACGATCGCTTGCTGACACAAGTCCCATGTACCCATTTTCACACTTTGATGCACCAAAACTGAAACATCAAGTGTACCAAATGGTGCATCGTTGTCCGCTAAAGGAATATTTCCTACGCTTTTTAGGTTAACAACCTTTTTATACAAAATCCCCATGAATACATAATTGCCTCATTAGGTATTGCTCTACGAGCATCTGTATGTGTTGTAGAAGGTATTAGTCTCTTAACAGGGTTGTTAAAGAATGGGATCAAATAAAACAAGTCCTTAACGGGCTTAACCTAAAAAAGCGTCTAAATGATTCTGCAGTTGACACATGTCCCGTGTACACATTTATACACTATGATAAACCACATAAAGATCCGCATAGGTTTGGGAATAAAAAAGCACATCAAAGTGCACAGTTTTCAACCACATTATCTCACACTTCACATTAACGACCATTTTATAAGAGCCTGCCCAAAGTTCCTACACTATCATTTGTTACCAGTATATACTAAGTAACTAGAATTCGCTATTTACACGTATAAAAACGAGCGTATAATGCTAGTTTCTCTTCTTAATATACGGTGCCAGTTTTGTCGCATTTCTAGCAAACTAGTCATATAACAACCGGATAACCATAATAACAACCTTCAACACACACTAATCATATAAATAGATTCAAAGTGATTCATGAAAGTGTAAAAATAGTCAGAGGGGCAGGATCAAATAAAAAAGCCCTTAACCTAAAAAAAATCCCAAATACCCCGGTTCTGACACCTATCTCATGTACCCATTTTTACACTTTGTTGCACCAAAAAAACAGCAAAAGTGTACAAAATGATGCATTGTTATCAGCCACAGAATCGTTCGGAAACTCTTTACGATAAAACCATTTTATAAGAACCTACAACTGTCACTTAAATATTTACACTGCAATCATAGTTACATGGCCTATAATTCACAATTCCATTTTATAAAATTATTTTTCATCTTTTACAACCAAATCAAATCAAAATCCCTAACCTTAAAAATACAACACTAACCAGTTTTGTTATACTACTAACAAACTAACAAATTATGTAACATAATAACAACCTTTAAAAAACAATATCCAAAAAAAACACTTTCATATCACAATCTCCCTAACAACCTTAAAACCAATCTTAGAAACAAATACCCTATTCAAACAAACAAACATATCATAACATCATTTCATAAGCATATGATAATATTGTTTTAGTAATAAGATTAAAGTGAAGAAAAAAAGATACCTGGGTTTGAGCTAGAGCAAATGAAGGTCGGCTAGAAAGTGAAGATGTGAAAAATATGAGATGTTTATCTATGAATGACCTAACCCTAAATAAATCTAACGGGCTGTAGTAAAGCTTCTTAACAATATGGGCCCGTTATGTGGGTCGGCCCAACTTTTTAAGGTCTAAAGTCTTGTTACAATGTTTATGTGAAGGACATATTTTTAAAGGTTTAAATGGCACAAAAACTCAACTTCGTATCTATACTACTATATAATGTATTTGGGACTATTCTATAATTAGAAAGGCTTAAAAATTCAGACTTTTACTTTCTAATTATGGAAACAACCACCCCTAACAATCACCCCTACAATTTATAACCACTTCAACAACTACCCCCAACAATTTATAACCACCTCCAACAATTTATAACCACCCCAACAACCACTTTCCACCACCCCACCTCCCTCATCTTCTCCCCAATAATCCGCCCCCGCATCGCGTGGGCACCTTTCTAGTAGTTTATAATGACTTTTCGAATGATGACGCAAAGATTTTTTTTTTTCTTTTTTAAGCAACTTTCAACTCAAGAACACAACTTTCATAAGTTTTCTTCATTTCCTTTTAACTTAAGAACATGAAATAAAAGAGCAAATTTCTTTTCTACGAGACATCATGGCCCGTGCGATGCACGGGCTTTGTTTATCAGGAAAGAATCATACTTATATTTGGGGTAAAAAGGTGTTCGGGTTAAATTGAGACATTGATTTATTAAAATTCATCTGCTTTTCTTGGTGCTCTATAGATTCAATCTGACATACATGCATGTGAGCCGATATGTGCACAACCAAGCAATTACATTCAAGACACCATATATACGTAGTATTACTAAATATACTTCTTGTACTGGTAGAAAGAATGAACCACCATATATAACTTTTTGTGTATGCTTAGTGACAATGACAATGTTCAAAAGGCTTGTATGTAAATACAATGAACACGCAATCTTTGGCCTTTTGAGCATCAAGAATATCTGCACCGTTGTTCTCAGCGACATCTTTCTCAGCTACAACCTTAGACATATTGAACAACTTTGAGATAGTATTTTTTAAGCATGTCTTGTGTTCATCCATGGAAGCATGAATAAACTCATCAATGTGATTTCTAACATTTATTCACACATAAAATTAATTAACTTTAGGCTATTTTTACCCATTTACTTATGAATGGGTGATTTTAACAAACAATTTTAACTAAAACCCACAAATAATTCGTTCTTTATAGATTATAACACGTAAGCCAAATAGAATTCAACTACACAGCCCAAATAAAGAAAATCGACCCTTTGATTTAACAGCCCAAAGAAAAAAATGAATATGACCAAAGTCCAATAAGAGCCACCAAATCTTGTAAAAAAAAATCGTCCCAGAGTGGAGTAGCAGCCCAAAAGAGATAACCCAAATACCTAAAAACCCCAATATTAACAATAGTTAGCCTAAACTTTTTCTAGAAAAACACACTAATGTCACTAACCCTATTTTTTTGTAACTTTTTAATCGCTTAACACAAACACAAAAACAAACGCAGTCACCAAAATATTCTCCCAAATGAATTCACAGATCTAATAAAAAAAATTCGTCGCCCCCTTTTTTCTTTGTTATCTGCTCAACCAAAACCACAACATAAGTAAAACCTGTTACTCTTTGCTTGTACCGATTGAAAAATCGTCCCTTATGTATCTTGTGGTTCGAACCTTGTTAGAAAAGAAAGAAGGCTTCAAGATTCTTTATGAGTTCAGGTAGGTTGTATATCTGTTTTTCTCAAACCGAAAGAAAGATATGGATGAAACCTGATGGTTCCGTTCTTTCTTAATAACTTTCGAATATTAAATAGAAAGAAGTTAAGCTTATAACACAGAGCAATGATGGTAAATCTCTTTCGTTTCGTTTTAAATACGAATCTTCAACTATAAAAGGATAAACTGAGATCTATTTTGTTTCTTGTTCGATACTGTGATGGGATGAAGGTCATGTGAGTTTGTTGATGGCTTAGAGTTTGTTGATGGATAAGGATAGATGATTTGTCTTTGGATATTGTCATGTTTTTTTTATGGTTGGACAATTTTGGACATGAGTGTTTGTTTACGTTTAACTCGACCGAACCAAAGTGAGAACGAAACCGGTTGGGTTTTGTTCTAACTTATACTTTTTCGGATATTATAAAGAAACGGCTCATTTCTTATATAGATCTATGATATGTCAAGTTCAATCTTATAAGATCTTTTAAAAGATTGGTACACCTTGAACTAAAATTGAGATGATGGAGATGACTGAGATAGGTTGTTATTTATACTATCAAAACTCCATATGAAAAGTCACAAAGATGAGAATATCATAGATGGTTTGTATACTTGCAGTAATGAGGCTTTAATTTATGAAATAAGGCTTTAGACATTTCAACTTAAAAGCTCTTTAAAGCTTCAAAATAAGCTCCATGTATTAAATTATTAGCTTAAACTACATATTTAAGTTTCTTAGCTTGTGACATTAATGCTCACATTCAATAGGGGAACTCATATATATATATATATATAGATTCACTCCTTTTATTTACTCTTCTTTTTTTTTTGAAAGTTAAATTTCATTCAAAAACGCACCGGACGGACCTCAAAGCAAGGACCCCCGGGCAACAAACCGATTACAATAAAGACAATGGATAATTACACCAAGCAATCCAATCTAAGTCTTTGAATCTAGATCTATTACGAATCCAGAAAAAGGACATCGATTTTATATGCTCCACGACTTCTATGGCCCTCCGTTTTGTATATTTGAATATTCTATTGTTCCTTTCATTCCATAACGCCCAAATGGAAGTGATCAAAATACCCCGCAAGATGTATTTCCCAATCGACGTAGTGCCTTGATAATCTGCCAGATCCACCAAATCAGTGACTTCAAAGGCATAAATAGGCGGAATGCGACACCAAGAAGCGACCCGGTTTATTTACTCTTCTTTAACCAGTATTTTTTATTCCCATCAAAAGAGACTCGATAACACAACATTAGGAGAAGTCTGCCAATTAACGCAATAGAAAAGAGGGCGTTATTGCATATCGGCATGAGGGTTCATCCTTACTTAGCATTACGGATGACTTTGGTCGAAATGTCCCAAACTCCGTCAAGTTATCACTCTTTACACCTTTTCCTCATGCGTGAATGAGATAGTGAGAAGCTTGCATGTGCTCGCCAATGGCTTACATACCATGCCTACACCGTTACGAATCTTCATCCTGATTTTGTCTCTCACTAATTATATCAATGAATTTTTCTCGCCAACACATAATTGACCCCAAATTAAGTGACTTGTCTCATTTGTTTTGCTTTATAAACAATTCCAAACATACTTATAGAAAGTGTTTGATGATTAAATATTCAAGTATACTATGAGTCAATAGAAAATTTTCTAATGGTTTTAAGCCACGTAATGACAATATATTGGTTTATATTTCTGCAGTCTTTCATAATTACAAACTGCTCCACCAGATAATATAAAATTTTGAAATGTTATAATACGTACATTTATGTGATGTCGTCATTAAAAAATGGTAACACACATAAATTATGGGTATATCATGTCACCCAATTTCGCTTAGATTTTTTTTTTTTTTAATTTTAGAAATTGCAACATTTAGACATGCAACATAGTAACTTTTAAATCCTTAGATAATTATTGAGGTTCTTGAGTGAAGTTTTAGTATTTTTTTTTTTTTTTTTTTTTTTTTTTTTGTTTTTTTTGTTTTTTTGTTTTTTTGTTTTTTTTTTTATAAAAAAAAAATCGTAATTATCCTTCTAAAATTATGTGTATTCTTATTATTTGTTGAAAAAAATGACCCCTTTTAAGCACACTCAAGCATATAACATTTAGAAACATTTTTTATAATCTACATCATTTCCCTTATATAAAACTAATTAGTTAGTTAGGGGGTGTTTGGCTAAGTTTGTCAAATGGGCATTTGCTTATGTTATATAAACACCTTATGGCTTATATATCATAAAAGCTTATGGCTAGTTATTGGACTAGCTTATGTTAACTAAAGTTGTTGGTTTAGGTTATGATGACAAATGACAAAAAGGGATATGAGTTAAGAAAATATGAACATTAGATCAGTATATTTTAGGGTAAAATGGAATTTGTAATGAGGCTTGTTATATAAGCCCAACATTTCTTTTAAAAAGAAATAAATTTAACCGTGTGTTCTTTAGTTTAGTATAGGAGTGAAAGTGGATGGAAATAAAAGAAAATAAAAAATTACTTATATTCTTTAGATTTTTTAAGGAAGGGTGTAAAAGAAAGTAGAGGGAAATAGGGGGTTTTTGGTCCCAAATGTCCCGCTAAAAATGGGATGAAAGTGGAGTAAAGTTGAGGTTTGTTACTAAAATTACCAAATTATCCTTGCTAATTTATTAACCCCATCTCGTTTATTACTTATGTGGTCCCATCATCTATAAAAACAACACACGTCTTTCTTTCTTTCCATTTATGTTTTGTCCTACACGAGAACACATATATACATATTAACTTTCTTTCATCTCCTTTCATCTTCACTACTTTCCTTTTCTTTACTTCATTTTTCTTTCCAAAAAAAACTTAAGAACCGAGTGTAAGGCTTATCAAAACCGCCTTATATAAGCTCATAACTCCACTCATATAAGCTTAGCCAATAAGTCACATACGCTAATAAGATTATAAGCCTATCATATGCGTTTAGCACACCCTACTACAACCTCCAAAATAATTTTTTTAACCGCTCAAGGATGGCTTAGTGGCAAAATAACTTGTGACTATCACACTAAAATGTGTGAGGTGTCAAGTTTACTTCCTACTATGTGCGTACAACACTTAAATGACAACGCCAACCTCTTGCAAATAGAGAACTTTATCTTGTTTGAGTCTAGGTAACGGTAGATTCAAATTCAGTCAGCTAAAAGTTCAAAAATACAATTAAACAAATAATAATAATGATTTATTTTTTTAAATAAATAAAAGTTCTTAGGCCGCTAGGTGCAGCTCGCCACTCCTCTTCGTCAGTCCACCTTGGAAGCTCGTTGGAGCTCGCCACTGCACCCTCGACCCTCAACTTTTCTCACCACTTTGTGGTTCATCGTCTCCACGACGAGCACAACATTCTGACAGAAGTACACTACTACATGACAGGTCTTTAGCGACAGTAGTTTCTGCCAGAAATCCGTCGCTCTAAGTGGTTTCCAACGGATTTGTGACAAAAATAGCCTGTCAAATTTTCTATGGTCGGTAATTAGCATCTACTGGAATTCTGTCGGAAACAGCGACAGAGAGTAATGTGTCGGAATTCTGTTGGTAATGTTTCCCTCGGAAATCAGTCGGAATAGATTCTGTCGAAAATTCGCCGGTAAAAATTCCGTCAGAAATCAGTCGAAAATGTAGTCAGTAAAGGGTCACATTTCTGTCGGAATATCATCCGAAAGTAGGCAAATAACTCGACATAATAAAGCTGAAATTTATGTAATCCTAATAGCTTTAATGAAACCAATAAATCAAATTAAATAAATAAAATATAGAACCATTCAAATGATAGAAATGCCATCATTCACATTAGAAAAGTTTGAACCAATCGAAACATACAAGATGAAATTAGAGTATCTAGTCCAAATATTTATATATGATGTGACAATATCTAACTAATGAGGGGACGTGTATCACTAGATTTCCTTAATATCGAGTTTATGTAGTTCATCTTTTGTCGCCAACGGATGTAAGTACCCTTTTGACAGGTTGCATGATGTCACATTTCATCAATTGAAGAGCCACATATACATATGAGGTAAGAGATGTAAGCGCAGAGCAAGCCTCCACAACTTGAGATATAATACAACTATTTAGAACAAGAATTCAACGAGACATAAACGAATACGAGATTACGGGAAACCTAATTTACCACATGTTGGTCTTCCCTGCTTATCATGCTTACAAGTAGGGGTGTCAATCGGGTTATCGGGTCGGGTTTTGGGCTATCGAGTCGGGTCTATCGGGTTTGAAAAAATTAAAACTAACCTGCAACCCGACCCGATAAGCTATCGGGTTATTGGGTTATATGCTAATCTCATCCCACAATTTCCTTCATTTATTAAAATACCGCTAAACATGAACTTAATTTAAAAAGAAGACCAACATGACGTTTGTATTTCCTTGAGCCTAACATTTAACCAAAAAACAAGCACCTCAAAATATTACAATTAGGCATTTGCCCTGAATTTTTTGGTAAGCAGTTATGTCGTTCTTGCCACATGTAGCATCAGGTTATAAAATAGGGAAAAGCAACTATCCTACTGGTGGTCATTAGTTAATATGTAAATACATTAGAACAAAGCTACTGATGCACCAGGTTAATGTGAAAATACATTAATAACCGGTCTTAAGCCTAAAAATAAATTGCAAGCGTCTTCTAATCTTCTCAGAGAGCTACAAAGAAAAACACAGGTTCCAAACGTACCTGGAACCAAAACCAACATATTGCAGTCAACCGTCAGCACTTTCAGTTTTTTCACAATACCGAGCTCAGGTGGCAAAACTGTTAGCTTATTATTCTCGAGGAATAGCTTTCCAAGAAGCGGCAGCTTAGTCAACTCTACTGAAAGCATCTGTTGATCATTTCAAATATTTAGAATATATAAATATATAATCACAGAATTTTAGACAACTTGCTACATTTAACAACACCATTAAGTCTAACCTCCACCAGCATTACACACAATACAAATAACATATAAAGCAATCGTCTTTCCTATACACACCGATCAAAATTACCACTTTACTATTACCTATAGCCTCTAGATTGCAGGTTTAGTGCTTCGTGCATATAATCACAGAATTTTAGTGATTGTTGCAATTTTTTGTTCTCTTACTATATATTTTCTCCTGAGTGTCTAGAATTTAGAAAAAATCTACATACCTTTCTCCATAAAGAAGAAAGCCTAATGCTGCAAAAAAAGAGACCCCTGCAAAGAAAACCTTGGAGAGGGTCACCAACATATAGGTAGGCCTCCACTATATTATCAGCTACAGAGCAATCTGCAATAAAAGAACTTATGAAGTTAGCATGGATATTTATAAATATAAGCATACATTACAGTTCTTGTTAGAAATAGAAGTGACGATCATTTATTAAATCATCTAGTCTTGTAATAATATTGTAATAGTCTTGTAGTTTAGTTAAGAGTAAACAGGCTTGGTCTTATCTAATATTGTATAATGATATGTCTAGTTCATTATATAAGCCCAAGCCCGGCCTATCTTCTTATCTTCCTATAAATACCTCCAAATGCTCCCATTTGGAGGTGTTGCTTCTAGGGTTTCTTCTATGTGTATTTCCTTCTTTCTCTCTTTAATCTAATACATCTTTCTTTCTCTCTTTAGAAGTTACCATCTATTTCTCTCTCTCTCTACTTTTCACTTCTTTAATCTTATACAAACTTGTGTTAGATAATGTATCCAATGGTCCTACAATTGGTATCAGAGCCTAGGGGTAATTTTAGGTTGTGTTAGATCGTTTTTTTTGTGAAAATTCAGATTTTTAAGGTTTTCGTTACTGTACATCGCGTTTTTATCGAGTTTGAAAATTTTTTTTCGAGTTAGAAATATTTTTTTTCGAGTTAGGAAAAATATTTTTCGAGTTAGAAAAAATATTTTTTCCGAGTTAGAAAAATTTCGAGTTAGAAAAAAAAATATTTCAAGTTAGAAAAAAATTATTTCGAGTTTGAATTTTTTTTCGAGTTATAAATTTTTTTTTCCGAGTTAGAAATAATTTTGAGCTAGGAAAAAATTGTTTTCGAGTTAGCATAAAATTATTTCGAGTTTGAACATTTTTTCGAGTTAGACAAAAAATTTCGAGTTAAGAAAAAAAAAGTTTTAGCGAGTTAAGGGTTTTTAGCGAGTTAGCTATTTGTACCGAGTTAGTTTTGGCGAGTTAGCCATTTTAGCGAGTTAGCTAAAACACCTTATCGTTTATCGAGTAAGGATTTCACTTGGGTTTTCCTAAACGAAACTCTGCCCAAATTTCTTTAGGTTATCGAGTAAGCTTATTCCAAGATCGAAACTTTCAACTTCACCAAAACATCTAATCTTTTCAAACAACCTTTATTATCTTTCAAAGATCCATCCATCTACACAAGTTTTCAAAAAAAAAGTATTTTGGCGGGAAAAGTTGAGTAAAATTTAATTTTTACAGGAGATTAAACGTACAATTTTTACGCGAAATTCAAATTTTGGTATAACGGTGAAAATTTTGGCCCGAAATTCAAATTTTTAGGCCAAAATTCAAATTTTTGCGGTGAAATTTGGTGTCAAAATTTTTGAAACTCAACTTTTTCTTGGAACCTTAGGATTGCATTTTATAGTGATTTTCAGAATTTTGGAACTGGAAATTTTTCAGATTAAATTTTGGAGGGAAACGTAAATCTCACTCGAAAACGTTCATGGAACCTCTATAAAAATTCTCCATCAATGGACATGGAACCTCTCAATGGAAACTTCATCTTTATGGCAAATCATCAGGCTACAACATCATGCAGTGGTTATGATATTTCTCCTACTTATGATTCAGATCCACTCCATGAGGTACCAAATTATGGTAATAATGCTAATCCGTTTGCTCATGCGAAGCCACATTATGAGCCTCATGAACCTATTTATGATACATATGTGGGGGAGCAAGTTAATAGTAATGTTAACTATGAAACTCTAGATATGGATCCTAATGGAGTTCAAGTTGCACAAAATGGTGCTAATGATGAGGAAACCCGTGCTTTCTTTGAATCATTATTGAACAATTGTCGTATTGAAATTGAAAATGTGCAAAAGGTCAATCGCGATGTTAAAGCTGCGAATGTTAAATTGACCGCTGAGCTTGAGAGTTACAAGCAAAACGTTAAAGCTTTTGAGTTTCATAACGAAAGATTGTCAGAATTAGAAACTGGTTATCAAAATTCCGTTTCAAGGGAAAAACATTTGCAACTCAAGTTTGATACACTTGATGTTAATTCTTTTAAGAAGATAAAATCTTTAAACGCGGAAATTTCTGATTTACAAAACCAACTTTCTAAACAAAAAACAGCTTATACCAATCTTGAAAAAGAAAGGGATGAGTTGAAAAAGGACTTTGCAAAGAAAGAAGACAAACTTTTGGAAGAAATCGTAGAGTCAGAACACATGATTGTACATTTAGAAGAATTAGTGGTTAAGTCGGGTCAGTCAAGTCAAACAATGAAAATGATTTCAAATCAAACTAATCCGATTTACCATACGAAACATAAAGTGGCTCTTGGTAACAATACCCCTTGTAATCTCAAGAAAGCTCAGCAAGAATAGAATGTTTTGTATAATGGTAATGTGATTTACACCAAACATGATCCTCCCGTCGTTCGGGATTTTGGGGAAACAATGGAACTTGTCGAAGAGAGCATAATTAAAATGAAACAAAAGGATTTGAAACCCATTGATTACAACAAATTGAACAAACTTTCGGGAATTACTTTTGTTCCACAAACAGAACCATCTGCGTTTTCCATAAAAGGACCATTTGCGAAATTCTTGTCTAAAAAGAAAGTTGTTTCCAAATCTCTTTCAAAAATGGAACAAATGTCCTCTAACAACACTTTTAATACAAGTGAGGCTAGAAACATTCTTGATGACGTTAAAAAGAGAATTCAAGAACTTCAAAATATTGTTGAATCTAAAACTACCATCAATATTAACAACTGGCATTCCAGTTTTCATATCGAACAGAAAAAGGTGTTTGAAAACGAAATTACTATCCCACTGAATAACATCAGTGCGAGGGTAATCCATTTTGAACAAGCTTTCTTAAAAGAAACGACCAACTTTGTCAAGGACCACAAATCCCTGGTAAACGAAGCTAATGCTACTCGTGAAAACATGAATGTTTTGGAAAACCTAAATGATTCTCTCTTCGAAGCTGTTATGACTACTGATATTATGTCCATTATTTTACAAACATATTCTGTTCAAGATGATGAAAGACTGAGAGCTGAGACCTTTGAAATTGTTTCAAAATATGAAGATGCTCTTGTAAAACTTGAAAAAGAAAACATGTCATTTTTCAAACAACTTGATCGAAAATCAGAGGAATGCAAGTATGACAAATTGTCATATGAGCATGCCTACAAGGACATGAAAAAAGAAAATGATCTTTTGAGAGCTCAGCTTGAAAGTATGATGAGGCAAAATATGAACCACTTTTAGGGGGTCATTTAAGCCCGGAATTGAATTTATTTGATCAAATATCACCCTAAATCGTTCCTTTTGTGATTTTAGGTACTTTGGGAGTGAATTCTGGAAAAGGAAGCAATTCAGACGTTTTTGGAGCATAAAAGTGAAGAAAATGCCAAAGACTTAATTTTCCAAGCTGAGAACAGTACCTGACGGCGTCAAGAGGAAAATCATGACGGCGTCAAAAGTAAAAGTGGTGACGACCCAGTGCAAACCTGACGGCGTCACAACAAGGGCGTCAAGAGTTAAATTTATGACGGCCTGCATAAGGAGAATACATGACGGCGTCAGACCCAGATCTAGGCAGTCCGAGGAACTATTTGGCGGCGAGATGATGGCGTCAGACATTTGTTCTTGACGCCGTCACATTCTAAACTCTATATATAGTTTTCTATTTTTCATTCATTAAAAAGGAACTTGTGTGGAGAAACCTGGGGCCGAACTTTGTAAACCCTAGCTCGTATTTTACAGTATTTTCAAGGGTTTTCACCCCTTGAATCCTTTCATGTTCAATTGAGATAAGTCTTCTCTTAATTCAATCAATATGTCTATGTGTTGGTTGACTATATCTTGTGCTTGTCTTGATTTCAACATGTTAGGCTAGATTTATCTTGTGTTTGCTTGGATCTAATGAAACCTAGATGTTAATTATGTGTTGATTACTTGTTTATGGTTGTATTGGATGAATGATTTCAATGTTAGGCTTAAGAAAACTGGCAGATCTCCATTGTGTAACATTCTTGAACGTATTAGGAAACATGAACCGATGTGTACTAGGTTTTATTGGTTGTATTTAATGCATGAGTAAAATCTAATGATCCCATGTTAGGAGCTTCTTAGCCGGCTCGACATAGGAGTGAAGTAGGCACTCATAGGATTGGGGAAGTAAGTACGTAACCCCATGAATGGTATTAAGGAATACAATCCGTCATCCACGCAACTATAACAAGTAATTAACGTGTAAAAGATATCTAGGGAGTAGTGAAATCTAAGTAAACACATTTCTCCTACATATTGCTCACAACTCTAGCTTAATTTAGTTTATTTTCATTTTTAGTATTTTATTTTGATTGCATCTTAGTATTGGGTTAGTTGACTAGCAACTAATTCCGCCCAAATCCTTCAAACCCGAGATTTTTACTTGCTTTCATAAAATATAAAAAATACAAAAAAGAATCGTCCCTCATCTCTAGACCTAGTCTTTAGGTTTTCTAATCCTAGCGACACTATTCCTAGCTGAACGATCAATCCCCCGGTACTTGTCATTATACTATACTACATCGATCAGGTACACTGTCTGGTGGGGGTTGTAAGCTTCTCGAGATCCCTCGAGAGGTAAAGCCTGGTGCAATCCCTACGCATCAAGTTTTTGGCGCCGCAGCCCGGGGAATAGTTATTGTCTAGGTTAGAATCTCTTTTTATTAGGTCTATTTGCTAGATTCCTTTCTAGTAAGATTTTATTTTTATTTTCTAGGTTCTCTTTAGTCTATCTTTTTCTTCGTGCCTTTGTTAGTAAATTAAATTCATTGACTATTCCGTTGACCATTATGGAAAACGCGAATCCACCCATTTCCCCTAGAGAAGTGGTTGTGTTACGTGAACAAATTGAGAGTGAGATTAGGGAACTTAGGGAGATTAATATGTTGATTAAGGTTGAGCTCGACCATGCATTTAGTGACCTAGCGACCGCCTTGTATTCAAATGAGGACCTAGGGCCTAATGATTTTGTGAATGTTGTTGAGGAACTTGAAGAGGGGGAAATAGATCCGAAGCTAAATGATTATTTTAATCTATACCCCACTAAGGAGGAGATTGCATATTATAATAATCTTATTGATGACCCTCGATCTCCTTTTACTAGAATCGAACCTAAGATAAAGAGAGGCGATCCTAAGAATGCTAAGATACCATGTATGATTGGGTATAGACACGTTGACAATGCTTAAATTGACTTTAAATCCCCCAATCAATATTATGTCCTCAAGTGTTTATAATGATATAGTGAAAACAAGACTTGAACCTATAAGAGATCCCAAATACCCCGGTGGAGTTTGTAACTTTGTCGGGAGAGTTAAAGGTCTACATGTCTTTTTTGGGAATTTCACTTATATCACCGAATTTATGATTGTGGAAGATCTTGCTAATGTTATTGATTGTCTATTATCCAATGTTGTGTTTGGTAAACCGTTTGTTGAGGAGTCCAAGTTAGAATATGATGAGATAGAAGGGACAGTCCGATTTGCAAGTAACACCGATAGGATCACTTATAGGATGCCTAATAGAATGAAAGAATTTCGCTTTATGATGAGAGGATAAGAAAAAGGGCATGGATTATGTATGGGAAAAGAGGAGTCTTTTCTACAAAGATTGCTTGACTCTAGGACCAAAGTATAAAGTCGATAAGGAATTTGCCCATAGGATTATAGGAGCGATTGAGAAAAAGGTGATTGGTTTCTACAAAGAACATTTACAACCAGAAAGTGAAACCAACGATGAGGTCACGTAGTAATCCATGACCTTGAGTCTAGCTACAAGATTCGTAAATAAAGAAAAGCGCTTCTTGGGAGGCAACCCATGTTTTGTGTGATTTTTATTTTGTTTGATTGTTATTTGCTTCCGTATGCATGCTTTATTTTTGTTGTTGGTAGATCATGTTTCAAAAAAAAAAAAAAAAAAAAAAAAAAGTGGAAATACTTTACTTTGTTGTTTGGCCTAGTCTTAACTTCACCCAAAGGTATTTTTGCAAAAAGATAAGTGTAAGGGGAAACCCCAAATATGTTTTTAAGAAACAAAACCGATCATGATTCTCCACAATATTAAATGGAGATGTATATTCATATTTGTTAGAGTCAAATGCTTGTATCGAGTAATAATGATGTTTTGCAGGATTTTCCAGGAAGTAGGACCAAGTTTTTCCAGAAATTTTCCGGAAACTTAACATAAGAATTTCTGCAGGTCACTTCTGACGGCGTCACGAGTTTACTCTTGACGGCGTCACGTGTAAAAATATGGAAATTTTACCAGTTTTGTTTTTCTAACGGAGTCTTAAAGTTTTTGTTGAATTATTAGTTTTATAATCTCCAGGAAATCTGCAAACATCATTCCATAAACATTATATCTTATTTTGTTTTCTAGGTTTTATTCGCATATGTAGATTGCCGCTGATTTTACGCGAGGTTGTCTTGTCTATTTTGTCAGGTTTTACAGGTTATGTATGATAAGAAGATGATTTATATTCTGGAAGGGAAGCTTTGATTGTTCATTTTCTTGGAGGAAGATTTAACCTGGCCATCTTATTATCCATACCGAGCAAATCACGGGAGTATTTGATTTCATTCTCTTTACTTTTTCACTTTTACATTCTTTACTTGAACATTGGGGTCAATGTTCATCCTAAGTGTAAGGGGAGGGTAAAATGATGATACCTTACAAATACACTTTCGCTTGAGTTTGTTTGTTTGATAGTAGATGTGTAATAAAACTATGAGAAATACTTGTTAGTGCAATTTTAGCGCCAAATTTAAATTTTTTTTACAACATTTAGGAGTGAAACTTTAGCCATAGCAAGCATCTCATGGATAGGAGATTGTATGACTAGCACAAAACCGTACTATTCAAAAAAAATTTCCACCCAAATATGTGAGGTTCACCTTTAGATTTGATAGGAAAAACATTTACTATTAGTGCTTATGAGTGTACCGGTAGCATTTAGATTCTAGAACTTGCGTTAGTGATGCATCCCGAGACCGCTAGTGAGACTACATTCGTGTAGTAGGATTTACTACATGATAAGAGGCATTAGGATCACCCTTGTGTTAAACCCGTATCATAATTACTTGACCATTTAAGTCATATTACTTGGCTAGTTAAGTCAATTAATTTTTCCCACACCTTAGCGTTGTACTCATTTTTAGTACACGAAAGAATCTTACTTTAAGAATCTTACTTAAAGGAAGAATTTGTTACACCCCACTTAAATGTACACCCAAATCGCCTTAGCCTTCCGTGTATGCATTCATCTTTAGTGTATTATTGTTATTTGTTAAACCCTAAGTTAACTATCTAATTGATTACATGGTTTTTGAGTCGAGTCATATCCTTGTACATATTGTTTTGTGACGATTGGGACTCATGGGTAAAGTACTTATTTTATGGAGTAATGGGGAAGAACATCATATACTACCCCCATATATGCGTTAATCTTAAAAGTACTCAAAGTGTTTTGATTTTCTTAATTCGAGTCATTAGATTAGTTTATTGTAAAGTATGTAAAAATTCAAGTGTAAGGGGAATATTCATCCCCTATGATGTATTATTATGGATTGTAGGGTAAGAGTGTATGCAAAAAAAAAAAAAAAAAAAAAAAAAAAAAAAAATCGAAAAATAGAATCAAAAAATAAGAAAAAAAAATTAGAAAAAGAAAAGAGAAAAACATACGGACTACCATCCCGTTTCATTCTATGTTTATTTTATGTTTTTGTTATTTTTTCATTTATTAGCTTAGGTCGAGTCTAGTCTTGGCTTAGCAACGCCATATTGTACATGTAATTAACCAAGATTGTTAACTCGTCACCAGTAAAGACTGCCTATATCTAACAAAACCGTGTATTTCATATCCCTACACCTAACGTTACAACCCTTTAAAAGACCTCTATGATAGTTTATCCTAGGTGCTTACGCCATGTGGTGGAGGTTTGATCCTTTCCCAAGCCTATGATAATCTATTTTGCTATGACAGGTAGTGAGAGATATCTTCCGTTTCCATATTGTAATTTACACTTTATTACACCCGAGAGATGTGAGTATCTATACACTATTTGTGAGGTGCTAGTATATGACCTCCGTGCTTGTCTATTGGTCTTTAGTGGAACGATTATTTGTTGTAATTACTTTTATGTTAGTGTTAAATGACCCCTAACTTGTATTTTGACTAGAATAAAAGCGCATTTGCTTGAGAACAAGCAAATCTCAAGTGTAAGGGTATATGATGAGGCGAAAAATGAACCACTTTTTGGGGGTCATTTAAGCCCGGAATTGAATTTATTTGATCAAATATCACCCTAAATCGTTCCTTTTGTGATTTTAGGTACTTTGGGAGTGAATTCTGGAAATGAAGCAATTCGGACGTTTTTGGAGCATAAAAGTGAAGAAAACGCAAAAGACTTAATTTTCCATGCTCAGAACAGTACCTGACGGCGTCGAGAGGAAAATCATGACGGCGTCAAAAGTAAAAGTGGTGACGACCCAGTGCAAACCTGACGGCGTCACAACAAGGGCGTCAAGAGTTAATTTTGTGACGGCCTGCTGATGCGTGGGAATCGCAACAGGCTTTACCTCTCGAGGGATCTCGAGAAGCTTACAACCCCCACCAGGCAGTGTACCTGATCGTTGTAGTATAGTATAGTGACAAGTACCGGGGGATTGATCGTTCAGCTTAGGAATAGTGTCGCTAGGATTAGAAAGCCTAAATACTAGTTCTAAAGGTGAGGGATGATTCTTTTTGTGTTTTTATATTTTATGGAAAGCAATTAAAAATCTCGGGTTTGAAGGATTTGGGCGGAATTAGTTGCTAATCAACTAACCCAATACTAAGATGCAATCAAAATAAAATACTAAAAATGAAAATAAACTAATTTAAACTAAGGTTGTGAGCAATAAGTGGAGAAAATGTGTTTACTTAGATTTCACTACTCCCTAGACATCTTTTACACGTTAATTACTTGTTATAAATGCATGGATGACGGATCGTATTCCTTAATACCATTCATGGGGTGACACACATAACCCCCCAATTCTATGAGCTCTTATCTCCTCCTACACCATGCCCAACACAACTATAGGGATTGTAAACAGTGGCTCATGCATTAAATACAACCAATAAAGACCTAGTGCGCGTTGGTTCATGTTTCTTAAGACGTTCAAGCATGTTACCAATTGGAGATCTGCCAGTTTTCTTAAGCCTAACATATAAATCATTCCTCCACAACAAGTATAAACAAGTAATCAACACATAATTAACATCTAGGTTTCATTAGATCCAAGCAAACACAAGATAGATCTAGCCTAGCATGATGGAATTAAGACAAGAACAAGATATAGACAACCAACACATAGACATATTGATTGAATTGAAAGAACACTTATCTTAATTACACATGTAAGGTATCAAGGGCTTGGAACCCTTGAAAAACCTGTAAAATTCGCACCAAGTTCGTACTTAGGGTTTCTCCAAAACTTCTCTTTTTTAATGTGAAAAATTAGAAAATTACATATAGGAAAAGAGGGCTGACGGCGTCAAGACAAGCCTTGTGACGCCGTCACCTCGCCGCCAAAACCATTCTCGGACTGCCTTGATCTACATTTGACGCCGTCAAGACATACTTATTTCCAGGCCGTCATGACTTTTACTCTTGACGCCCTACCTTCGTGACGCCGTCAAATCTCTTCTGGATCGTCATGGAATTTTGCTCTTGATGCCGTCAGGAAATTACTCTTGACGCCGTCACCTACTGTTCCCAACATGGAAAATTAAGACTTTGGCGTTTTCTTCACTTTTATGCTCCAAAAACGTCCGAATTGCTTCCTTTTCCAGATTTCACTCCCAAAGTACCTAAAATCACAAAAGGAACAATTTAGGGCAATATTTGATCAAATAAATTCGGATTCGGGCTTAAATGACCCCTTAAAAACGGATCATTTTTCGCCTCATCATATACCCTTACACTTGAGATTTGCTTGTCCTCAAGCAAATGCGCTTTTATTCTACTCAAAAGACAAGTTAGGGGTCATTTAACACTAATATAAAAGTAATTACAACAAATAATCGTTCCACTAAAGACCAATAGACAAGCACGGAGGTCATACACAAGCACCTCACAAATAGTGTTTAGATACTCACATCTCTCGGGTGTAATAAAGTGTAAATTACAATATGGAAACGGAAGATATCTCTCACTACCTGTCATAGCAAAATAGATTACCATAGGCTTGGGAAAGGATCAAACCTCCACCACATGGCGTAAGCACCTAGGATAAACTATCAAAGAGGTCTTTTAAAGGGTTGTAACGTTAGGTGTAGGGATATGAAATACACGGTTTTGTTGGATAAAGGAAGTTTTACTGGTGGCGAGTTAACACTCTTGGTTAATTACATGTACAATATGGCGTTGCTAAGCCAAGACTAGACTCGACTTAAGCTAATAAATGAGAAATAACAAAAAACATAAAATGAACATAGAATAAAAAAGGATGGTAGTCCGTATGTTTTTTCTCTTTTTCCTTTTTCTATTTTTTTTCTTTCTTTTTCTTGATTTTTTTTTTTTTTTTTTTTTTTTTTTTTTTTTTTTTGACATACACTCTTACCCTACCATCCAAAATAATACATCATAGGGGATTGAGCATTCCCCTTACACTTGAATTTTTACATACTTTACAATCAACTAATCTAATGACTCGAATTAAGAGAATCAAAACACTTGGAGCACTTTTAAGATTAACGCACATATGGGGGTAATATATGGTGTTCTTCCCCATTACTCCATAAAATAAGTACTTACCCATGAGTCCCAATCGTCCCAAAACAATATGTACAAGGATATGACTCGACTTAGCAACCATGTAATCAATTAGAAAGTTAACTTAGGGTTTAACAAATAACAATAATGCACTAAAAATGAGCGCATACACGGAAGGCTAAGGCGATTTGGGTGTACATTTAAGTGGGGTGTAACAAATTCTTCCTATAAGTAAAATGCTTAAAGTTAGAAAGAAAAGATAGGCTCGGAGGGGTGTACTAGGGGTTTCGTGTACTAAAAATGAGTACAACGCTAAGGGTGTGGGAAAAATTAGTTGACTTAACTAGCCAATTAATATGACTTAAATGGTCAAGTAATTATGATACGGGTTTAACACAAGGGTAATCCTAAGGCCTCTTATCATGTAGTAAATCCTACTACACGAATGTAGTCTCACTAGCGGTCTCGGGTTGCATCACTAACGCAAGTTCTAGAATCTAAATGCTACCGGTACACTCATAAGCACTAATAGTAAATGATTTTCCTATCAAATCTAAAGGCGAACCTCACATATTTGGGTGGAAATTTTTTTCTGAATATACGGTTATGTGCTAGTCATACAATCTCCTATCCATGAGACGCTTGCTATGGCTAAAGTTTCACTCCTAAATGTTGTAAAAAATTTTAAATTTGGCGCTAAAATTGCACTGACAAGTATTTCTCATAGTTTTATTACACATCTACCATTAAACAAAACAAATTCAAGCGAAAGTGCATATGTAAGGTATCATCTTTTTACCCTCCCCTTACACTTAAGATGAACATTGTCCCCAATGTTCAAGTAAAGAATGTAAAAGTGAAAAAGTAAAGAGAATGAAATCAAATACTCCCGTGATTTGCTCGGTATGGATAATAAGATGGCCAGGTTAAATCTTCCTCCTAGAAAATGAACTATCAAAGCTTCCCTTCCAGAATATAAATCATCTTCTTATCATACATAACCTGTAAAACCTGACAAAATAGACAAGACAACCTCGCGTAAAATCGGCAGCATCCTATATAATAATTACTAAATCCTAGAAAACAAGATAAGATATAATGTTTGTGGAATGAAGTTTGCAGATCTCCTGAAGATTATAAAACTTAATAATTCACAAAAACTTTAAGACTCCGTTAGAAAAACAAAACTGGTAAAATTTTCAGATTTTTACACGTGACGCCGTCAAGAGTAAACTCTTGACGCCGTAAGAAGTGACCTGCAGAAATTCTTATGTTAAGTTTCCGGAAAATTTCTGGAAAAACTTGGTCCTACTTCCTGGAAAATCCTGCAAAACTTCATTATGACTTAATACAAGCATTTGACTCTAACAAATATGAATATACATGTTCATTTAATATTGTGGAGAATCATGATCGGTTTGTTTCTTGAAAAAATATTTGGGGTTTCCCCTTACACTTATCTTTTGCAAAAATATTTTTAGGTGGAGTTAAGATTAAGCCAAAGCAACAAAGTAAAGTATTTCCACTATTTAGTTTAGAAACATGATCTACCAACAATAAAAATTAAGCATGCGTACGAAAGTAAATAACAATCAAACAAAATAAAATCACACAAAACATGGGTTGCCTCCCAAGAAGCGCTTTTCTTTATTTACGAGTCTTGTAGCTAGACTCAAGGTCATGGGTTACTACGTGATACGGGTGAGTTCCTCGTTGAGGACATCTTTGGGATCAAACTTATGTTTCAACTTCCTATCGGTTTCCTTAGTATGGTATGACCTTTCAAACTTTTCTCCGTCCGGATCATACAAAGTCATTCTCATATGCCATGATCCATCACCTTCTTTAGGTGGCTTGTCCCACCTCCATTTACACTTGTCTCCCTCTCTTTTCCATTTATTCCTTTCTATGTTTATGGGCATTACGCTTAAGAATTCAATCATCTTCCTAAAGACTAAGGGGTCCTCAAAGGGGTCTAGCTCTTCATCTCTAGCTATGAGTTGTTCTACCGAATGTGTCTTTTCAACAAAATCTTTTTCTAGATAGAATGGGCATTGAGGTCCTATAAAGTTCCTTTCTATCCAAGGTCCATATCTAGACGGTCTCCTATTCATCTCTACCCAATGCGGTGTTGGTTCATCATCACAATCATAACTATGCTTCTTAACATCATACACCGACCAAGTATCGCCTTCACCTACCGTTATCTTGGATTCCTTGCAAACTATCATGGCACTAGCGGTTGCTAAAAATCCTCTTCCTACCAATAATGGGCATGTAGTGTCACTAACCATGTCTAGGACGTGAAAATCTGCTAATATAGTTAACTTTCCTACGTGAACAACTACATCCTTAATCATTCCAACCGGGTGGGCAATACTCCCATCCGCTAGCCCTATCAATACCTCCGTTTCTTCTAACTTCCCTAGCTTAAGAGCGGTGAACAAGGATAAGGGAATCAAGTTGAGGCTTGACCCTAAATCGGCTAGTGTGTCGAAAGCTTCGGATCTTCCTATCTTACAAGGCAAAACAAATATACCCGGATCATCAAGCTTTTTAGGCAACTTGTTTTGAACGAAGGTGGTCCCATTTTTACCTAGCTTACACTTCTCATATTTTTCTAGGAGGGCACTATAGTAAGGAGCACGCGCTAAGACATCAATGACGGGGCGTTCAAGCTGAAGTTCTTTGAATTCATCGTCAAGGTCTTGCGTAAGAGATGTTTCAACTATGCTTTTAACCGGCTCTATAGTGGGTGTTTTATTTGATTGGTCCTTTTGGAGAACTTGGTTTTGTTTGAAACACGTGCTCGTGGATTTAACCGAGTAGTATTGTGGACACGAAGTGGGAGATGAAACTGAAGATATGGAATTAACGTTTAGTTTCGGATTCTTGATTGTGTCGCTTGGGAGTGCTCCCATTTCTCGGTCATTGAGAACTTTCAACAATGCGTCAATTCGAGTGGTCATCTCGCTTTGCTTTTGTTTGAAATCGGCTTCAAACTTAGATATGCGAGCTTCTTGAGATGCCATGAACTTAGACATCAACCCTTCAAGGTTGTTGGTACTACCAAAGTTGTTAGAAGGATTGTTGTTGAAAGTACGGTTGGGGGGTGGACCGGTTGGTTGGTAACGATTAGGCGGGTTGGAAGAATTGGGTTGATTTTGTTTCCACCTAAGGTTTGGGTGATTTTTCCATGAGGGGTTGTATGAATCACCGTAAGTATTTGGCTCGGGCTTGAAAGTGTACCACTTATCTCCCGCTTCGTCGGTACGCGTGGATGCGTAGTCCGCAAAAGCTGTTCCGGGGAGTTCCACATAATCACGAGTGTCGTGGGGACCACTACATAATTCGCATGAAGAAGTGATTTTCACTTGGCTTGAAGGCTTAGGAGCTTCGTAAGATTTCATGAGAAACTTGACTTGGTCCTCAAGTTCCATGATCCTACGGTCGGGAGTGCTAGAATTGTTCGAAGGCAAAGATATTGCCTTGACCGTTTTGTTCAAGTCACGGGGATCATTCCAACTTTCATTGTCATAGAGCGCAAGATCTTCTATGAGTTCCCATGATTGTTCCGCACTAAGATCACATAGCTTACCACCGGCCGATTGGTCAATGGCTCACCTCATGGAGATGTCGATATGGTCATAAAAGATTTGGACTTGGAGCCAAAGATCTATGCCATGATGAAGGACTTTTTGGAGTAAGTCCTTGAAACGAGTCCATGCTTCATAAAGAGATTAATTTTGACGTTGTTGGAACATCAAGATGTCATTTCTAAGCTTAGTAGTTCTCCCCGGTGGGAAAAATTGAGCAAGGAAACGAGTGGTGAGATCATCCCATGTGGTGATGGATCCCGCGGGTAAACGCTCAAGCCATTGACTAGCTTGATCCCGTAGAGAGAATTGGAATAGGCGTAATCGGGTTGTCTCTCTAGTTTCAACATCTAGGTCTATGGAATCTACGATTTTGAGGAAGTCCTTAAGATGTTGGTTTGGATCTTCGGAACGAAGTCCATGGAATGCACATCCGCTTTGCACCAACCGGATGGTGTCGGATCGCAAGGGGGTCACATTGGCTCCGGTGAGCTCAATGGTGTTTCGGTAGCCTTGGTGGCTAGGGTGGGAATACTCTCCTAAGGTTCGGGGCCTAAGGGGTTCTAATGGTGGGTTTTGTTGTAGTGGGATGACGGGTTCAAAGATGTTCCCGTTGTCCATGATGTGGGGTGGTTATGAACAATGGCACAAAGAACTAAGATAGACTAAAGAGAACCTAAAAATTAAAAATAAAATCTTACTAGAAAGGAATCTAGCAAGTAGACCTAATAAAAAGAAATTCTAAACTAGACAATAACTATTCCCCGGGCTGCGACGCCAAAAACTTGATGCGTGGGAATCGCAACAGGCTTTACCTCTCGAGGGATCTCGAGAAGCTTACAACCCCCACCAGGCAGTGTACCTGATCGTTGTAGTATAGTATAGTAACAAGTACCGGGGGATTGATCATTCAGCTTAGGAATAGTGTCGCTAGGATTAGAAAGCCTAAACACTAGTTCTAAAGGTGAGGGATGATTCTTTTTGTGTTTTTATATTTTATGGAAAGCAATTAAAAATCTCGGGTTTGAAGGATTTGGGCGGAATTAGTTGCTAATCAACTAACCCAATACTAAGATGCAATCAAAATAAAATACTAAAAATGAAAATAAACTAATTTAAACTAAGGTTGTGAGCAATAAGTGGAGAAAATGTGTTTACTTAGATTTCACTACTCCCTAGACATCTTTTACAAGTTAATTACTTGTTATAAATGCATGGATGACAGATCGTATTCCTTAATACCATTCATGGGGTGGCACACATAACTCCTCAATTCTATGAGCTCTTATCTCCTCCTACACCATGCCCAGCATAACTATAGGGATTGTAAACAGTGGCTCATGCATTAAATACAACCAATAAAGACCTAGTGCGCGTTGGTTCATGTTTCTTAAGACGTTCAAGCATGTTACCAATTGGAGATCTGCCAGTTTTCTTAAGCCTAACATATAAATCATTCATCCACAACAGGTATAAACAAGTAATCAACACATAATTAACATCTAGGTTTCATTAGATCCAAGCAAACACAAGATAGATCTAGCCTAGCATGATGGAATTAGGACAAGAACAAGATATAGACAACCAACACATAGACATATTGATTGAATTGAAAGAACACTTATCTTAATTACACATGTAAGGTATCAAGGGCTTGGAACCCTTGAAAAACCTGTAAAATTCGCACCAAGTTCGTACTTAGGGTTTCTCCAAAACTTCTCTTTTTTAATGTGAAAAATTAGAAAACTATATATAGGAAAAGAGGGCTGACGGCGTCAAGACAAGCCTTGTGACGCCGTCACCTCGCCGCCAAAACCATTCTCAGACTGCCTTGATCTACATTTGACGCCGTCAAGACATACTTATTTCCAGGCGGTCATGACTTTTACTCTTGACGCCCTACCTTCGTGACGCCGTCAAATCTCTTCTGGATCGTCATGGAATTTTGCTCTTGACGCCGTCACCTACTGTTCCCAGCATGGAAAATTAAGACTTTGGCGTTTTCTTCACTTTTATGCTGCAAAAACGTCCGAATTGCTTCCTTTTCCAGATTTCACTCCCAAAGTACCTAAAATCACAAAAGGAACAATTTAGGGCAATATTTGATCAAATAAATTCGGATTCGGGCTTAAATGACCCCCTAAAAACGGATCATTTTTCGCCTCATCACCTGCATAAGGAGAATACATGACCGCGGCAGACCCAGATCTAGGCAGTTCAAGGAACTATTTGGCGGCGAGATGACGGCGTCAGAAATTTGTTCTTGACGACGTCACCTTCTAAACTCTATATATAGTTTTCTATTTTTCATTCATTAAAAAGGAACTTGTGTGGAGAAACCTGAGGCCGAACTTTGTAAACACTAGCTCGTATTTTACAGCATTTTCAAGGGTTTTCACCCCTTGAATCATTTCATGTTCAATTGAGATAAGTCTTCTCTTAATTCAATCAATATGTCTATGTGTTGGTTGACTATATCTTGTGCTTGTCTTGATTTCAACATGTTAGGCTAGATTTATCTTGTGTTTGCTTGGATCTAATGAAACCTAGATGTTAATTATGTGTTGATTACTTGTTTATGGTTGTATTGGATGAATGATTTCAATGTTAGGCTTAAGAAAACTGGCAGATCTCCATTGTGTAACATGCTTGAACGTCTTAGGAAACATGAACCGATGTGTACTAGGTTTTATTGGTTGTTTTTAATGCGTGAGTAAATTCTAATGATCCCATGTTAGGAGCTTCTTAGCCGGCTCGACATAGGAGTGAAGTAGGCACTCATAGGATTGGGGAAGTAAGTACGCCACCCCATGAATGGTATTAAGGAATACAATCCGTCATCCACGCAACTATAACAAGTAATTAACGTGTAAAAGATATCTAGGGAGTAGTGAAATCTAAGTAAACACATTTCTCCCACATATTGCTCACAACTCTAGTTTAATTTAGTTTATTTTTGTTTTTAGTATTTTATTTTGATTGCATCTTAGTATTGGGTTAGTTGACTAGCAACTAATTCCGCCCCAATCCTTCAAACCCGAGATTTTTACTTGCTTTCATAAAATATAAAAAATACAAAAAGAATCATCCCTCATCTCTAGACCTAGTCTTTAGGTTTTCTAATTCTTGCGACACTATTCCTAGCTGAACGATCAATCCTCTGGTACTTGTCATTATACTATACTACATCGATCAGGTACACTGCCTGGTGGGGGTTGTAAGCTTCTCGAGATCCCTCGAGAGGTAAAGCTTGGTGCAATCCCTACGCATCAAAGTATAAAAGGGAAGGGTGTGGATACTAAGTTTGCAAAACCATCGACTTCGGAGAAACCAAATGTTTCAAAAACGGTTGAAAAACGAAAAATGTCTATTTCCCGGTTTGCTCCAAAAGTCGATGAGAAAACGGATTTGACAAAATCAGTCACTCCACAACCCTTGCCCATGAAAAAGGAAATTGAAAAGATTGTTGAAAAACAAACATTGTTTGTTGAAAGAAACACAAATGTGAGTGCACCTGGCTCTTCTAGGAATAGTACACCAAATGTGACCAGAAAATCTGTAAAGGTATCTGTTGGTTCTAATGACATGGTCCAAAATCACCATCTAGAAGAAGCTAGGAAAAAGGCACAACGTCGAAAAGATGGAATTTTAGGCACAAAACCTAGTGTGATGAATTCTACAAGATTCCAAAGCATTGCTAGTAGTAGTAAACCATTACTTAGGAACTATCAACATAATACTAGGGATTGGCTTGCATCTAAGAGTAGTGGCACAAAAGAGAATGCTAGGAACATAGAATGCAACACTATGAATTCCAAAGTCTCATCGAACAACATACAATTTCCAAAAGACTGTAGTGACAAAGTTAAAGTTGCTGTGTTAAACAAGAATGTTGAATTTGTCTGTCATACATGTCAAGAATGTGTTTTTTCAGCTAATCATGATGCATGTGTTGCACAATTTTTCAAGAAAGGAAAATCAACTGTCAAGGTACAATCCACTAAGAAACCAAATAGAAACACACCCGTTGACAACAAGAAAATGGATAAGAAACCTAATAGGTGGATATCTAAAGGATGTAGTTTGTCCAAAACTGAGACTTCCGCTGCATCTGATACGAAAACTACGTCTAGATCTTACCTTAGGTGGATTCCTACGGGAAAAGTTTTTAAAACAGTTGGTCTTAGATGGATTCCAACAGGGAAGATTTTTGATAGTGTACATCATCATGATAAGGAAGTAGAAACCACTACAACCATTGAAAGTGAACACCCTCAACGTGAGGAAACATGTACTTCTAATACTGTTATTTGTGCAAATTCTTCTTCTGTGGATGCAGGTACTTGTGAAAGTGTTGAGGGTTCATACACCCAATGTGGTAAAGAACTTTACGCCAACATCGCATGTGGAAATCCTTTTCTTATTCCACTCTTAACTCCACTTTTACTTGTTCAAGCTTAATTTTTTCTTTCTTCAATTCTTCCTTGTATATATTTTTTGAAAAACAAAATACAAAATTTGTAAAACCATCAAAAACAAAATACAAAAATATAAATTTTTTCAAAAATCCAAAAACATTATAAAATCAAAAAATCCAAAAATATTCTTCTCACGACATGTCTTTTGTATAATCGATATTCTGTACATTTCTAGAAATGTCATTCAAAAATGATACGGGTATGTACAGATGCTTGAGCGAGAGTTCTTTATAGTGTTTCTTCTAAAACATGTCGTTTCTTAAAAAGTTTCTTCATAATGGCTTTCGTATACTTCAGTACGAAACCCGGACCAAAATAATGACTTCTTAACATTTCAGCTAAGGACTCATTCTTCAAAGAAAGGAATGTTCTTAATCAAAAATGAAGGTTTCAAATATCTTTCGAGCACTTATCATAAAAACAAAAATTCTCTTACATCATGAGCACCACATTTTCAAGATTTTTCAAATAGACTTTCGAAATCTATCAAAATCGGTGCTTGATCGGTTTAGAACGGTCAACCTAAGTGACCAGGGAATGGTCAACAAGGTCAAACTGCCTAGAATCTATGCTCCATGGAAGTACAGTGTTTCCCCGGGTCGTTATGTCCCGACGAGGTGTGGATGGTAATCAAAACGGGTTTGTGATCGGGTGCAATTGGACAGGAATGGGTATAAGAGAGTTGTGATGATTACACTACTGGAAAATAAAAGATAATAGCTTAAATACACTATATTAACAAGACTGCAAAGTTGGAAAACCCAGAAACGTTTAAAACTTAAATCGCGTACGTTCACGTTTAAATAAAACGTGAACGTACAAAATAAAAAGTGAAAACGGAAATCTGAAAACACCCAGAGGGTGAAAATAACTTTTTTACAAACTTAAAGGTAAAAGAAAATTTTTAGAAAAAGAAAATAAATTTTAACACTAATTAATTATTTAATATTAATTAAATACTAATTATTACTAATTATTAATATTTAAACAACTTAAATATAATACAATATTATTTAAACACTAGAAAAATGAAAATAAAATTTCTAAAATTATGAAATAACTAAAAATAAGTTTTAAAATTAAAAATAAGTGTTTTTGTCTTTTTGTGATTTTTCTATTAATTAATTACTAAATAATTATTAATTACCTAATTAAACTATTTTAAATTAAGAAAAATAACAAATGAACAGTAAAAATTCTAATAAAATTTCTAAAATTATTTTATAACATATAAAAGCTATAAAAAATATAAAAACTAGGTTTTACTTAATAAAAACTAATTATGCTATTTTAAACTAATTATTAATTAATAATTAATAAAACTAAGATTAATTCTAATAAATACTAACTAATAAAATAAAATCTGAGAAAATTATTAAAATTACTCTAAATTAAAAGGAAATTGATAAAAACATAAAAACACCAAGTACTTAATAAAAATCTAAAAATGAAAAAAATAAAATTTAAATAAAATTAAATAGAAACTATCACTTAAAATTAACTTGACTTTTCTGGATTTTTATTTTACCAACCTATTTTATACTTAAAAACACACAACTTTTGTAAATACAATTTTTTTATAAATCAAAATTAAGCTCTTTGAATGCTTATTGGAGTGACAGTTGACTTTGGTCAACTGTCAAGGGAAAATGGTGATGTAGGCAGCTAGGGGGGGCCCACAAAGGTAAAATAAGCTACCAATAAGTTAAAGGGACCAAAATAAGTTGGATGGAACAAATTTAGACCTCAGGATAAGCCAAATAAGCTGAATAAGCAATCCACAAACTAGACAGTCACTCAGAAAAGGGACAAGGTTTTTGGATCTTGCAGCCCTATCAAATGGGGTTCAAATCCCAAGATAAGCTATGGACCTTGAACCCTGGCTTATTGACTTTCCAATAAGCCAAGAGTTATGATGTGGGGTCAACAGATGTGCTCAGGAGAGGGCATAGAAGTGAGGGTGTTGGGCTGATGGTCTGTGTAGCAGGGCATAGGCATGCCCTGCAGCCTACTTTGAAAGGGTATGGACACCACAAGAAAAATCATAAAAATGCAAGAACCATGGGAATCCAGAGTTGAGATGGCATAGTATAACATGCAACAAACCACAGTGCTTGAATCACAACACAAAAATCAAAAATATTCATGCAAGTTTTGCAAAAACCTGAAATGCCACTTTTGACTTTTTAATTAAATATGAAAAGCTTGACTTATGTGAATTTCTACTGGATCTAATGGACTGAGATTGATGTTATATGTTAATATGAAGCTAAATTATGCAACTACAACACTTAATGAACTAGTATGAATGATTTAGGAGTGTTAAACACCAACAGTTAACAGTTATGGTGTGATAACTTGGATTTTGACTTTCTTAAGCTTAGGGTGGTGCCATTTTCATGATGCCTGGACCCTAACTAAACCTCATGCAGTTTGATTACACCAATACAACACTAAAACAACAACAAGAATGTAGCAATGAAGCTATATCCAAACACCCCTACTAGCAAGTAGCAACCTGATAAGAAATTTTGAGAGACAACTAGTGAATCTAAGAAATACTACTGGTACTAACTTATAATATGAGCAATGAAGGCTAGGTAAAAGCTAAATAGAACAAAAAATAAGCATACTAACAAGCACAAACAGGAGTAAATACTTGAAACTGATATACAAGCCAAAGAAGTGATTTATGATGAAAATTAGAATTACAAACCTCAAATCAGATGCTTAAGGCTCATGAGAGCTTGTGAACAAGCTATTTAACCAGAAACAACCAAATCCACCCTTCTGAATCACCTATCCTCAACAGTGAACCTCAATTGACTTTCATTGACTGTTAAGGTTTTGAGCTCAAAACTTTTTATAAACCTTGCAGAGCTTATGGAAACTTTTAAATGGCTTAAGTGAGCAAAGATAACTATGTAGCAACAAGTTTTATAACATTACAGAAGAAAATAGATTTTCTTAAATAAAATTTGCAACTTGTAAAATATAAAAGCTTGAACTGATTAATTGACTTGGAATAGGTTATGTTACATAAAAACAAACTTAAGAGTACACTTGAAAGCTTAAATCAACACTGGTAATGAAATTACATTTAATGAAAATAACTAAACTAAACTACACTAAGAATTAACTAGCTGCCTTTTGCTCTGCTTCCCTTCTTCATTTATATTTCTTGAGGAGCTTCTGTGGGACCCACTGGAGCTTTCCCATCAATCCTTCTAGCCCTTGGATGAGTCAATTGGATCCTGGCCTTCCATTTGGATTTTGGCGGGAAAATGGTTTTGCAAGTTGGGGACTGATAGCATGTAGCAGTGGGGGATTTGGAGCTTAGTTGTTGTTTGGTGTGGCAAGGGGGAAGGTTGAGTGTGTAGGAGGGGGAAATAGGCTAGGGTGATGATGGGGGGGGGGGGGGGGGGCTGTGGTGTTGCAGGGATAAGGTGAGGTGGAGTCAAAGGGGTTGACTGGGGGGAATTAAAAAAACGGGGGAAGGGATAATATATTTAGTGGTGTGGGCCAGTTGGGAGTTGGGCTGAGGGGGTATAAGGGTTGTGTTGTGGGCTGGTAATGTAGAGTGGGCTTGGGTGGTTTAGTATTAATATTACATATGGTTTGTTTGGTTTGTTTGATTATCACAAGGACCAAAAATGCAAAATACCAAAAGTTTAGGGACTGAAAATGAAATTTTCCTAAGCTGCTCATGAGGACCAACAATGCCAAGATTCCAAAGTTCAATAACAAATTTTTCATTTTTCACTTTTTCAAAATTCCCGGGGACTAAAACTGACAAATTGTCAAACTTAAAGGACCAAACATGACATTTCCTCAAACTTTCCTCCCAAGGTCCATTTTTGATAATTTATGATTTTCTAGGACCAAAAATGATTTTTCTTTCAAAAATACCCCACCAGGGACCAATTCTGTCATTTTCTGAAACTCCAGGGACCAAAATGCAAATTTCCAAAACTTTTCCAATTTTTCACCAAAGGACTAAGTATGACAATTTATGATTTCAAAAGGACCTTGGTGATAATTTTCCATATTTTGAATGACTAGGGACTAATTTTGTAATTTTATGAAAGTTGGGGGACTGTAACTGCCAATTATGCAAACTTTGTACGTTTTTCATCTGTTTTTACTCGTTTTGCATCTAAAACATATAAAACACAATTTTGAAATATTTTTAGTATTTTGATGCATTTCTGAGTGTTTTTGGGTGTTTTGGCAGTTCATATACGATAAAAATGATGAGTATTTACACACTCATCAGTGCTCATCATCAACATGACTTGTGTACACCTTACAGTGCACAACTCAAGTTTTTAAAGAAAGGAAAGTGCTACGCAAAAATGATTTTCATCAACAAAGTGCACTTATCCTAAAAATGGACACTGTTGTACGCCTCTGTGCGACATTCCTATTCAAACAAAGAGAAGTCTTTGTTTTTTCAAAAAACCTTGATGCAAAATTCAACAAATCTGAAACTTCTTTCTCTTTCAGAATTTTGCTTTGAGAAGACTCCTTCCTTCTAAACTTTAAAAAATTTAACATTCTCAAAATCATATGCGAGTTTTGAGGGGGAGTATTTCATTAAAACAAAAATGTTCCGATTTCATGCAAAATCGAATCTGTCTGTCTCTCCAAAAAGTTTGTTCTTAATCAGTTGATATAAAAAATATCACGATATTCTATTTTTGAGGGGGATAAGACATGATTAAAATATGATCAAAGATGTTCAAAGTTTGTGACTGATTCTCAGAAGAGCTCGACTCAGATATAACCAATGAATTGACGAAGCTTAAATGTCATTAATCGAAAAGACTTGTCCTGGACGGGTAATAATTTCAAGCTAGTCTAACTAGTGATGTAAGCGTGTCTCGAATAGGACTTGTCTGAGTAGAATGTACCGTATTGAGAGACTTTCTTTGGACTTGACCAGGACGGGTAATAATTTCAAGCTAGTCTAACTAGTGATGTAAGCGTGTCTCGAATCGGTCATGATCACTGAAAGTGGATCAATTCAAAAAGTGCAAACTCCTCACACATGTGCAAATTTCTTAAAAATCCGCGAGCACATGTGAAGGGGGAGTCCTTCAAAAGAAACCAAAACTCTCATAGTGTTAACAAATATGTTTCATAATCATAAACACTTTGAGAGATTTTCAAATGAATGGTTTTATGGCAACAATATGATAGTCATGAAGATATAAGGTGACTGAGGTTAGGAAAAACCGTCCTATGATCCGCCAGAGCCGGAGGGATCTACCCAAGGACAATTCCAATAGATTAGAATTAGAAGTCCTTAGGTATGCTTGAAAAAAGGAGAAAATGAGAAAGGAGAAAGAAGGGGTTGAAGAATTAAAAAGAAAAGTTATGAAAAGGGTGAAAAGAAATAGCCCTCCATATGTTCAACCTTAGGGCAGACACCGGGTTCAACTCATATGCTACTGGTTGTTACTAAAGGTGACACCGGTATTGAAGATAAAGACGTCATGAACCCAGTGACGCACTGCACTTAACCTTCTAGCCACTCAAGTTCTCTTAAAAGAGCTTGTTTCATTCTCACGGGGAACCAGTGTAATCTATCGACCTGTCTCTTAGAGATGGTTGATATTGAAGCAGGAGACCTCTCCCCAATCTCCGCATAGGAAACCTAATGTGCACTTATCGAGTCTAGAGCTATGAGATACTTCAAAGATCTCTTAGGAACACTTATCAATGGACACTAGCTGTAAATTATCGAGTCCTTCGCAGATCTTAGCAATCTGCCGAGAACGTTTATGAGAGAATTTACAAATGTATTTCTCAATGATTGAACGGAAATTCCTGCCAGGGTTAACATCAAACAGCCCTGATAGCAGGTCACTTCGGTAATTCTTTATTGGTTACGCTTAGTATTCGCGGTGGTTTCAAACAGTCTACAGTCGTGGAGTGATCCCCAGCGACTCACCTAGTCATTGAGCTACTTAGTAGGTCTCGTAAGCTCCTTCGGGGGTATCTGACATGGGAAAGGCCTTGGTAAGGATTAGAAGGAGACTTCACACTATGCTGTTGACGATCTCTAATTTCTTATCTGTAAGTACCGGTTGATTTATTGCTAACTGTTTACCTGCTGCTATACATCATCTCCATGGCAATGGATTCCACATGCTCATACATGCATTACAAAGTCAAAGAAAAGTTCTCACAAAGATCAAAGGATAGCAATAGTCAAAGAAAGATTCTATGCCAAAAAGAAGAATCTACAAAGTAAAGTGACAAAGATCAAAGTGAAAGAACGGAAACAACAAATGCATGTATCACTAAGACTAAAGACTTATGAGCATGTTGGAATGGCGGACAACCACCAAAGACAAAGAAGTGACGAAAGGAAGATGACTTCACCACAACAACAAAAGAACAAAGAACGATGAAAAGTCAATTATCAAAGATCACAAAGCATGAAGGAACAAAGACTTAAGACTATTCTACAATGACTCAAAGTTCAAGACAACAAACTTCAAAGTTCAAAGATCGATATCACAAAGAGAGATCTTAATGATCACCCCTTAGGGGGAGATTGTTAGCAATAGAAGTGTTGATCATCAATGGAATCAAAGAGAGATCTCAATGATCGCCCCTTAGGGGGAGATTGTTAGAAATAGAAGTGACGATCGTTTATTAAGTCATTTAGTCTTGTAATAATATTGTAATAGTCTTGTAGTTTAGTTAAGGGTAAACGGGCTTGGTCTTATCTAATATTGTATAATGATATGTCTAGTTCATTACATAAGCCAAGCCCGACCCATCTTCTTATCTTCCTATAAATACCTCCAAATGCTCCCATTTGGAGGTGTTGCTTCTAGGGTTTCTTTTATGTGTATTTCCTTCTTTCTCTCTCTATTCTAATACATCTTTCTTTCTCTCTCTAGAAGTTACCATATCTCTCTCTCTCTCTCTCTCTCTCTCTCTCTCTCTCTCTCTCTCTCTCTCTCTCTCTCTCTCTCTCTCTCTCTCTCTCTCCTTTTCTCTTCTTTAATCTTATACAAACTTGTGTTAGATAATGTATCCAAGGGTCCTACAGTTCTCAAATAACGATTGGTTTAATGTGGTATTCATAGATCTTCTACCATAAGAACATACAAGGTGTACGGGATTGCTTATAATTACTGCTAATGGTTTTCGAAATAAGTAGAATCACATAAACCAGCTTCACAAAAACAATAATCTGTTGTACGTGTATTAACAAACCACATCAATTTCACAATTTGAATAAGCAACATTGAAACTGATTAGTTGACCCTCAAATAATCAGAAAATCATCCTCAAATTGCCTCTTTCCAAACATGCAGATAATCATAATCAAATAATCATATTTAACTATCATGAGTTTACAATATCAATCAATTACATAGAAGTGAACCACTCAATTGTCCTCCTTGATCCCATTTAAAACAAACATGATACAAGCTAAGGTTCATGTAAGTATCCATTAATCGTCTCTAACTTCAAAACCATGAACAAGAAACTTTACCTGAGATACGTAAACACTTGCATTGATAGCAAAGAAACTTGGTCGAAGACCATCCATTGACATCGTCCTTGCATAAACAACCCAAATACGCCTTACATAAACAAGCAAACAGAAGAGGAATATCAAACTTGGTAATAAATTTCTGCCCAAATAGAACCAAGAGAGCATGGTTGTGAAAAATACAAGACTCGCTAGATCAAGCAGCATATGTTGGGCAATATGACATGACAACATATTTTATAGATTATTAACACAAAAAACATTAATTGTCCTCACACAACTTATTGACATTCCTAATCTCAGGTGACAACTGTTGGATATCACAGTGGTAAATGAAGATCACACACCTAGCTGCATTAGTAACCTGTTTAAAATTAGTACACATCAAACAAAAAGGTTCAACAATGCAGTTTTAAAAAGAATTATAAAGAAATGTACAGACCCCCGTTAACCTAGAAAGTGAGGAAATGAAAGGCCTTATGGGTTGTCCAACCATACTCTGGCACTCTCTGTTGTATCCTAACTAATTGTACCTGTGACAGTCAAATATTATCCGTGCATCATTGTTGGGTAAGCAAACATGCAATGCATGACGTCATGAACTTTAAATCCAATATGGTCAAATTGTAATCACTTCATTGCATTTTATTAAGGGGGGGGGGGTGCTTGGATGCATGTTTTCTAGAGACAATTAATATATATCTTATTAGAACTGGCAAGTACACTTTACATATCAAAACGATGAAGAACATCAATTGTCTCACCGGTCACAAAAATCACCAGAAGAACAACAAATGAAATGCTTCCTCGGTCTATCCATCCTTCTTCAAGACCCTACACGAGGTAACAATAACAGTAACTGAATAAGCAAGATCATGGTAAAGAGAAATAAACACTTTAATAGATTTAGGCATTTAGCCCTCGTGAAATTAAATGCACACATTATGACAATGAAGTTAAAAGTTTTAAACTTGCGGCACCTAATATAAATATAATGAGGGTTAGATCTTGCAAAGATTCCCAAACGAACTTTTGTTGTAGATATATCTATCATATATGAAAGATGATCAAGCTATACAACAAATGCATGCTCCATAAAAGATAATAACTTGCCCCGCCATTCTGATGAAGGGCATATATATTATGATCCCTGGTCATTGAAGCAAGTTGGTTGAGTGCAATGAAATATATGGATTATCGCATCTAAATGTACTATTACTATAATATAAGTGGAAGAAACTATAATTCAATATTACTAACATAGTATCATTCTCAGTTGTTGGGAATTATATTAACAGTTACCACGGTTAGTATGAAGATTACAACTGCTGAGGAATGCACTAGCAGTGGAAAATCATACCACTGCTAGTACATATTATTACCACTGCTGTTAGGATAACTATTAGGAAACTTGTAGAGATAAATATAGAATAGATCTTGTGTACATTTTATTCTATTATCATTATACGTATCTTGTAGAAGAGGACTCCTTGTGCTATAAAAGGAGGTCCTAGGTTAAGGTTAGATATACGTTTTTCTTAAAGCTTCAAGGTTGTAACCCTAGTGATACAAAGATCACTCGTATTATTATTATTAATAATATTGGAGCTAACAGTTTGATTCATACATTTTTCTCATTCATATACAATTGCTTTTCACTCACAACCAAACTTCTAAGTATTCCTAAGTCGATTCCGCATACTTAGTGATATAACTCAAAGTATCATTCTAACACAGATTAAGGTGTTTAGATCCATCATCAGTTATCTGTCTATTTGATGAGGCGAAAAATGATCCGTTTTTAGGGGGTCATTTAAGCCCGAATCCGACTTTATTTGATCAAATATTGCCCTAAATCGTTCCTTTTGTGATTTTAGGTGTTTGGAGAGTGAATTATGGAAAAGAGGCTATTTTGGACGTTTTTGGAGCATAAAGTGAAGAAAACGACAAAGTACCAAAAATCCAAGCTGGAAATACAAGGTGACGGCGTCAGACAAGATGAATATTTTACCGTAGCTGGTGACGGCGTCAGATGGAGAGATGACGGCGTCAAAGTGGCCAAGATTAATTTACCGTAGGTGGTGACGGCGTCACATAGGCCGTCACAATTGGATCTAGGGCGTCCGAGGAAGTGTATGGCGGCGAGTTGACGGCGTCAGATTTTACTCTTGACGCCGTCAGGACGATTTTCCTATATATAGTTTTCTAGTTTTTTCATTAAAAGAAAAAAAGGGAGAAGTTTTGGTGAAACCCTAAAGACGATTTTGGTGCCTCTTTTACAGGTTTTTCAAGGGTTCCAAACCCTTGAGACCTTGCATTGTAATTGAGATAAGTATACTCTTAATTCAATCAATATGTCTATGTGTTGGTTGTTTATCTTTTGTTCTTATCTTAATTCTACTATGCTAGGCTAGATTTCTTTTGTGTTTGCTTAGATCTAATGAAACCTGGATGTTGATTATGTGTTGATTACTTGTCTATTCTTGTTCTTGGATGAATGATATTATATGTTAGGCTTAAGAAAACTGGCAGATCTCCAAATGGTAACATGCTTGAACGTCTTAAGAAACATGAACCGAGGCGTACTAGGTCTTTATTGGTTGTATTTAATGCATGAGCCACTGTTTACAATCCCTATAGTTGTGCTGGGTCATGGTGTAGGAGGAGATAAGAGCTCATAGAGTTGGGGAGTTATGTATGCCACCCCACAAATGGTATTAAGGAATACAATCCGTCATCCATACAAGTGTAACAAGTAATTGACATGTAAAAGATATCTAGGGAGTAATGAAGTCTAAGTAAACACAATTTCTCCAAATACTGCTCACAACCTTAGTTTAATATTAGCTTAATTTCATTTTCATTAGTTTAATTAGTTATAAAGTAGTTTTTGGGTTAGTTGAATAACAACTAATTCCGCCCACTCTTTCAAAACCTGAGATTTTACTTGCTTTCATTAAAATATAAAAACACAAAAATAATCATCTTTCATCTTTGGAACTATTAATTAGGTTTTCTAATCCTAGCGACACTATTCCTAAGCTGAACGATCAATCCCCCGGTACTTGTCACTATACTATACTACAACGATCAGGTACACTGCCTGGTGGGGGTTGTAAGCCTCGTGAGATCCCTCGAGAGGTAAAGCAAGGTGCGATTCCCACGCATCAAGTTTTTGGCGCCGCAGCCCGGGGAATAGTTACTGTCTAGGTTAGGATTTCTTTTTATTAGGTCTACTTGCTAGATTCCTCTCTAGTAAGATTTTTATTTTTATTTTTAGGTCTTCTTTAGTCTATCTTATTTCTTCGTGCCTTTGTTCGTAACTCTTTACCATCCAACATCATGGAAGGTGGTATCATCTTTGAACCCGTCATCCCACCACAACAAAACCCACCATTAGAACCCCTTAGGCCCCAAACCTTAGGAGAGTATTCCCGACCTAGCCACCAAGGCTACCGAAACACCATTGAGCTCACCGGAGCCAATGTGACCCCCTTGCGATCCGACACCATCCGGTTGGTGCAAAGCGGATGTGCATTCCATGGACTTCGTTCCGAAGATCCAAACCAACACCTTAAGGACTTCCTCAAAATCGTAGATTCCATAGACCTAGGTGTTGAAACTAGAGAGACTACCCGTTTACGCCTATTCCAATTCTCTCTACGTGATCAAGCTAGTCAATGGCTTGAGCGTTTACCCGCGGGATCCATCACCACATGGGATGATCTCACCACTCGTTTCCTTGCTCAATTTTTCCCACCGGGGAGAACTACTAAGCTTAGAAATGACATCTTGATGTTCTAACAACGTCAAAATGAATCTCTTTACGAAGCATGGACTCGTTTCAAGGACTTACTCCAAAAAGTCCCTCATCATGGCATAGATCTTTGGCTCCAAGTCCAAATTTTCTATGACCATATCGATATCCCCACGAGGCGAACCATTGACCAATCGGCCGGTGGTAAGCTACGTGATCTTAGTGCGGAACAATCATGGGAACTCATAGAAGATCTTGCTCTCTATGACAACGAAAGTTGGAATGATCCCCGTGATTTGAACAAAACGGTCAAGGCAATATCTTTGCCTTCGAACAATTCAAGCACTCCCGACCGTAGGATCATGGAACTTGAGGACCAAGTCAAGTTTCTCATGAAATCTTACGAAGCTCCGAAGCATTCAAGCCAAGTGAACAAAATCACTTCTTCATGCGAATTATGTAGTGGTCCCCATGACACTCGTGATTGTATGGAACTCCCCGGAACAGCTTTTGCGGACTACGCATCCACGCGTACCGACGAAGCGGGAGATAAGTGGTACACTTTCAAGCCCGAGCCGAACACATACGGTGATTCATACAACCCCTCATGGAAAAATCACCCAAACCTTAGGTGGAAACAAAATCAACCCAATTCTTCCAACCCGCCTAATCGTTACCAATCAAACGGTCCACCACCCAACCGTACCTTCAACAACAATCCTTCTAACAACTATGGTAGTACCAACAATCTTGAAGGATTGATGTCAAAGTTCATGGCATCTCAAGAAGCTCGCATATCCAAGTTTGAAGCCGATTTCAAACACAAGCAAAGCGAGATGACCACTAGAATTGACACATTGTTGAAAGTTCTCAACGACCAAGAAATGGGAGCACTCCCAAGTGACACAATCAAGAATCCGAAACTAACCGTTAATTCCATATCATCCGTTTCGTCACCCACTTCGTGTCCACAATATTATTCGGTCAAATCCACGAGCACGTGTTTCAAGCAAAACCAAGTTCCCCAAAAGGACCAACCAACTAAAACTCATACTATAGAGCCGGTCAAAAGCATTGTTGAAACACCTCTTACGCAAGACCTTGACGATGAATTCAAAGAACTTCACCTTGAACGCCCCGTCATTGATGTCTTAGCACGCGCTCCATACTATAGCGCCCTCCTAGAAAAATATGAGAAGTGTAAGCTAGGCAAAAATGGGACCGCTTTCGTTCAAAACAAGTTACCTAAAAAGCTTGATGACCCGGGTATATTTGTTTTGCCTTGTAAGATAGGAATATCCAAAGCTTTCGACACATTAGCCGATTTAGGGTCAAGCCTCAACTTGATTCCCTTATCCTTATTCACCACTCTTAAGCTAGGAAAGTTAGAGGAAACGGAGGTATTGATAGGTCTAGCGGATGGGAGTATTGCACACCCGGTTGGAATGATTAAGGATGTAGTTGTTCACGTAGGAAAGTTAACTATATTAGCGGATTTTCACGTCCTAGACATGGTTAGTGACACTACATGCCCATTATTGGTAGGAAGAGGATTCTTAGCAACCGCTAGTGCCATGATAGATTGTAAGGAATCTAAGATAACGGTAGGAGAAGGCGATACTTGGTCGGTATATGATGTTAAGAAGCATAGTTATGACTGTAATGATGAACCGATACCATATTGGGTAGAAATGAATAGGAGACCGTCTAGATATGGGCCTTGGACAGAAAGGAATTTCATAGGACCTCAATGCCCATTCTATCTAGAGAAGGACTTTGTTGAGAAGACACATTCGGTAGAACAACTCATTGCTAGAGATGAGGAGCTAGACCCCTTTGAGGATCCCTTAGTCTTTAGGAAGATGATTGAGTTATTAAGCGTAATGCCCGTCAACATAGAAAGGAATAAATGGAAAAGAGAGGGAGATAAGTGTGAGTGGAGGTGGGACAAGCCACCCAAAGAAGGTGACGGGTCATGGCATATTAGAATGACTTTGTATGATCCGGACGGAGAAATGTTTGAAAGGTCATATTACACTAAGGAGACCAATAGAAAGTTGGAACCCAAGTTTGATCCCAAAGATATCCTCAACTAGGAACTCACCCGAATCACGTAGTAACCCACGACTTTGAGTCTAGCTACAAGACTCGTAAATAAAGAAAAGCGCTTCTTGGGAGGCAACCCATGTTTTGTGTGATTTTAATTGTTTGATTGTTATTTGCTTCCGTATGCATGTTTTATTTTTATTGTTGGTTGATCATGTTTCTCAATTAAAATGTGAAATACTTTATTATGTTGTTTGGCCTAGTCTTAACTTCAACCTAAAGGTATTTTTGCAAAAGATAAGTGTAAGGGGAAACCCCAAATATGTTTTTAAGAAACAAACCGATCATGATTCTCCACAATATTTAATGAACATGTATATTCGTATTTGTTAGAGTCAAATGCTTGTATTGAGTCATAATGAAGTTTTGCAGGATTTTCCAGGAAGTAGGACAAGGTTTTTCCAGAAATTTTCAGGAAACTTAGCATAAAGATTTCTGCAGGTCCATCCTGACGGCGTCAGGCAATTGCTCTTGACGGCGTCAGGAGTCAAAAATCTGGAAATTTTACCCGTTTTGTTTTTCTGACGGAGTCTTATGGTTTTTGTGAATTATTAAGTTTTATAATCTCCAGGAAATCTGCAAACTTCATTCCACAAGCATTATATCTTACTTTGTTTTCTAGGATTTAGTAACTTATATAGGATGCCGCCGATTTTACGCGAGGTTGCCTTGTCTACTTTTGTCAGGATTTACAGGTTATTTAAGACAAGAAGATGATTTATATTCTGGAAGGGAAGCTTTGATTGTTCATTTTCTTGGAGGAAGATTTAACCTGGCCAACCTAAAATCCATACCGAGCGAATCAGGGGAGTATTTGATTTCATTCTCTTTACTTTTTCACTTTTACATTCTTTACTTGAACATTGGGGACAATGTTCTCCTAAGTGTAAGGGGAGGGTAAAAAGATGATACCTTACATATGCACTTTCGCTTGAGTTTGTTTTGTTTAATAGTAGATGTGTAATAAAACTATGAGAAATACTTGTTAGTGCAATTTTAGCGCCAAATTTAAAATTTTTTACAACATTTAGGAGTGAAACTTTAGCCATAGCAAGCGTCTCATGGATAGGAGGTTGTATGACTAGCACATAACCGTATATTCAGAAAAATTTTCCACCCAAAGATGTGAGGTTCGCCTTTAGTTTTGATAGGAAAAGCATTTATTATTGGTGCTTATGAGTGTACCGGTAGCATTTAGATTCTAGAACTTGCGTTAGTGATGCATCCCGAGACCGCTAGTGAGACTACATTCGTGTGGTAGGATTTACTACATGATAAGAGGCATTAGGATCACCCTTGTGTTAAACCCGTATTATAATTACTTGACCATTTAAGTCATATTACTTGGCTAGTTAAGTCAACTAATTTTTTCCACACCCTTTGCGTTGTACTCATTTTTAGTACACGATACCCCTAGTACACCCCTCCGAGCCTATCTTTTCGTTTCTAACTTTAAGCATTTTACTTAAAGGAAGAATTTGTTACACCCCACTTAAATGTACACCCAAATCGCCTTAGCCTTCCGTGTATGCGTTCATTTTTAGTGCATTATTGTTATTTATTAAACCCTAAGTTAACTTTCTAATTGATTACATGGTTGCTAAGTCGAGTCATATCCTTGTACATATTGTTTTGGGACGATTGGGACTCATGGGTAAGTACTTATTTTATGGAGTAATGGGGAAGAACATCACATATTACCCCCATATGTACGTTAATCTTAAAAGTGCTCCAAGTGTTTTGATTTTCTTAATTCGAGTCATTAGAATAGTTTAATGTAAAGTATGTAAAGATTCAAGTGTAAGGGGATTGCTCACACCCCTATGATGTATTATTTTGGATGGTAGGGTAAGAGTGTATGAAAAAAAAAAAAAAAATCGAAAAAAAAATTAAGAAAAAAAAAAGAAAAAAAAAGAAAAGAAAAAGAGAAAAACCATACGGACTACCATCCCGTTTTTATTCTATGTTCATTTTATGTTTTTGTTATTTTTCATTTATTAGCTTAAGTCGAGTCTAGTCTTGGCTTAGCAACGCCATCTTGTACATGTAATTAACTATGATTGTTAACTCGCCACCAGTAAAACTTCCTTTATCCAACAAAACCGTGTAATTCATATCCCTACACCTAACGTTATAACCCTTTTAAAAGACCTCTTTGATAGTTTATCCTAGGTGCTTACGCCATGTGGTGGAGGTTTGATCCTTTCCCAAGCCTATGGTAATCTATTTTGTTATGACAGGTAGTGAGAGATATCTTCCATTTCCATAATGTTATATTACTTTATTACACCCGAGAGATGTGAGTATCTAAACACTATTTGTGAGGTGCTTGTGTATGACCTCCGTGCTTGTCTATTGGTCTTTAGTGGAACGATTATTTGTTGTAATTACTTTTATATTAGTGTTAAATGACCCCTAACTTGTCTTTTAAGTAGAATAAAAGCTCATTTGCTTGAGGACAAGCAAATCTCAAGTGTAAGGGTATAGATGAGGCGAAAAATGATCCGTTTTTAGGGGGTCATTTAAGCCCGAATCCGACTTTATTTGATCAAATATTGCCCTAAATCGTTCCTTTTGTGATTTTAGGTGTTTGGAGAGTGAATTCTGGAAAAGAGGCTATTTTGGACGTTTTTGGAGCATAAAGTGAAGAAAACGACAAAGTACCAAAAATCCAAGCTGGAAATACAAGGTGACGGCGTCAAGGGTTTGCTCTTGACGGCGTCAGACAAGATGAATATTTTACCGTAGCTGGTGACGGCGTCAGATGGAGAGATGACGGCGTCAAAGTGGCCAAGATTAATTTACCGTAGGTGGTGACGGCGTCACATAGGCCGTCACAATTGGATCTAGGGCGTCCGAGGAAGTGTATGGCGGCGAGTTGACGGCGTCAGATTTTACTCTTGACGCCGTCAGGACGATTTTCCTATATATAGTTTTCTAGTTTTTTCATTAAAAGAAAAAAAGGGAGAAGTTTTGGTGAAACCCTAAAGACGATTTTGGTGCCTCTTTTACAGGTTTTTCAAGGGTTCCAAACCCTTGAGACCTTGCATTGTAATTGAGATAAGTATACTCTTAATTCAATCAATATGTCTATGTGTTGGTTGTTTATCTTTTGTTCTTATCTTAATTCTACTATGCTAGGCTAGATTTCTTTTGTGTTTGCTTAGATCTAATGAAACCTGGATGTTGATTATGTGTTGATTACTTGTCTATTCTTGTTCTTGGATGAATGATATTATATGTTAGGCTTAAGAAAACTGGCAGATCTCCAAATGGTAACATGCTTGAACGTCTTAAGAAACATGAACCGAGGCGTACTAGGTCTTTATTGGTTGTATTTAATGCATGAGCCACTGTTTACAATCCCTATAGTTGTGCTGGGTCATGGTGTAGGAGGAGATAAGAGCTCATAGAGTTGGGGAGTTATGTATGCCACCCCACGAATGGTATTAAGGAATACAATCCGTCATCCATACAAGTGTAACAAGTAATTGACATGTAAAAGATATCTAGGGAGTAATGAAGTCTAAGTAAACACAATTTCTCCAAATACTGCTCACAACCTTAGTTTAATATTAGCTTAATTTCATTTTCATTAGTTTAATTAGTTATAAAGTAGTTTTTGGGTTAGTTGAATAACAACTAATTCCGCCCACTCTTTCGAAACCCGGGATTTTACTTGCTTTCATTAAAATATAAAAACACAAAAATAATCATCTTTCATCTTTAGAACTATTAATTAGGTTTTCTAATCCTAGCGACACTATTCCTAAGCTGAACGATCAATCCCCCGGTACTTGTCACTATAGTATATTACAATGATCAGGTACACTGCCTGGTGGGGGTTGTAAGCCTCGCGAGATCCCTCGAGAGGTAAAGCAAGGTGCGATTCCCACGCATCACTATTCATATAACAACCTCCTATTCTAAATTAGTTTGGCAAAGGCATAGACTAAAATATAAAATTATATCAAATAAAGAAGATAACCCAAGTCATAACCAAGCCATGAAAGTAGTGTTGTATGCACCCACATCTATGGTGAATTTGTTTTGAATATCTTATCACTCAATATGCCATCCCAATTCCTAGTAACCAGCTATCAAAATCAAAATAGCTAGCCTTAGATGCTCATTCTCATGTTTTCATTAACAATTTTGATAGTTCTCTACCTTTTTATTTGCATCCGGATTTACACTTGTTTTACCTATCAGAAAAGTTATTAGATGTCCATAGTATTTATAGTATCAGTAACAACTCACAAGATCATACCAAGTTGAACATTTGGATTACAGATACATCAATTGCAGCCTTGCTAAATAGTATATCTTAGCTGGTTTCATTGAAGTTATAAAAAAACATACTTACATTTCTAATCGGATAATAAACACTGCATTTGATACTTTCACCCAGATATCCTCACGAATAGATCTCAGTTTCAAAACTCTCACTAGGTACACACCTTATGGATGGCCACGGAAAAGGTCCGATACAGTTACTGGCATACACTAATTAAGGGGACGGGTTTGTGAGATCATAAATGTATTTGTATTTATAGTTTCAGTTTCCACTCAAGCTTGTTATTATAAACCATTCAAATGCACAAAACCTCATCCGAAGTTTACCGAGTAACATCAAAGTACTCATTCAACCAATCAATCAATCTAGGTTATCATAGACCTATTATACAAATCAATCTCATCAAAACACGTTTGGTACATCGCATATCAACTCTTAAAATAACACAACATTCAACCTAACCAATCAATCAATCAGCTCTAAAAATAACCTAACCAATCAATCAATCGGTCAGGCATTTCGTCGATCACTTGGTCTACACATACACTCCAAACAACACATAAGCTCAACTGATATCATATCTCAACCACAATACACTCCAAACAACACATAAGCTCATATAACCGCTTATCTTACCTAGTTGCTATCTGAGCAAAAATTCTAGCAGTAACGTTTGTGTCTAAAAAACTTCGATCAAAGGCGACTAAAACAGGCTCCTGAGCAAGAATTGTAAAACCTAACAAACAACTCTGTCAAGCATTTCGTCGATCACTTGGTCTACACTAGGAACAATCAACTGATAACATCAACTAATAAGCTTAAACAAATAACTTACAATCAGCTGATAAGCTAACATCAACTGATAAGCTCAAACAAACTTAGGTTAAAATTGGGGCAATATTGTAATTAGGTCACAATTGACAAAACACTAAAGCAAAAGTTAGGGCAAAATTGGGGCAAAATAAGCAAAAGGAAGAGTTAAACCATAATGAAACAGCGGTCGACGTGGATCGGAGTTTAAAAGGGGCTATGGCGGACGGCGGTGGCGGATGACGGCGGCGAATGGATGGAACACTGGAATCACGTTTTAGAGGGAAGAATGAAAATGTGAAAGTTTTTTTAATAAGTTTTAAAAAGTTTCATTTAACACTTGTTTGTTTATAAGTCTTTTAAAAACAAGTGAAAATGTGAAATCACGTTTTAGCAAAACAGATGTGAAAGTTTTTGATGATGTTAATAAGTTTTAAAAAGTTTTTGAGAATTTTTTTGTTAATAAGTTTATCAATTTTTGAGATTTTAATAAGTTTTAAAAAGTTTTATTTAACACTTGTTTTATTATCTTTTTTGTGTATTTGTAATTTGAAACAAAATTATATTAACATATAGTGGTGGAGTTACAAATTTTGGTCATAGAAGGCGAGAAAATTAATATATACACGAGCCGGCATTAACAAACATAGAAAAGGTAATTAAGCCGGTATCATGACAAATAAAAAAATTACAATATTTGAAGCGTTCGTAAAGAAAAACATAAAAAATTCTTCCGGTTTCCAAAAACAATACAATCATACAAAATAGGCTTGATATAAAAGTAGTCTTCATAATTTTTATATTACATTAAGTCTAGTTTTGTATATTATTCTAAATTTAATAAAAATACTAATTCATTTCTTTAAGCACCATCAAAAAATGTATTTGACTATCTGTTATAGATTTCATCAAACTACATAACTACTTGACTGGCTCATCAAGTCATAGCCAAATATGAGTAATGTAACAACCACTTGGCTAACTTGAAACATGAGTTGAGGGTGCACACACAATAAAAAACCCAAAAACTAAAAGAATTTACACCGAATAGTGTAATCCCAAAAATAGTTAAGTTGAAACACGAGTCGACATAGTAAAACATATAATATATGTGCATATAATAAATTTTAATATTTCCATAAGAAATCTGTAGGAAATAAATAATATTTGAGACGCATTTCCGATTAAAATATTAAAAAAATTAAAAATCATTAGAAATTAAAACATTTCTAATGGATTAGTGACAAACAAAAATAGATGTCGGAATGGTGTCGGAAATTTGACGGTAGCTTATGCGAATTACTGATGGATTTCCGACAAGAGTCCATTCTCTTGGAATTCAGTCGGAAATTAATCGGAAAAGCACACTTGTCGTTGTTTCGTCGGAATCTGGTCGAAAAATTAGCGACGGAAAAGTATCCGTCAAAAAATCTGTCGCTGAAAGTCCAGTTTCTAGTAGTGATATGTAAACACTCTTCTTGGTCCACTACACAACTATTTTAAATAATAATAATAACAACACCACCAACAACGACAATGATAATAATTTCTATGTCATTAATCTTTAATATTTTGTATCATTTTAACTTTTTATTTTAGTTTAGTTATTGTCTTAATCTCAAAATAAATGTCTATTATATATTGCAGAAAGTTATTGGATTTTTCCCTAATTGTATTTTTCATGAATTAAATATCATATCCACCCATTAAACTCACTTTTGATTGGTTAAAACACATAATGAATATTTATTTTGAAACATCTCAAAATAGGAAGGTGAACATTTAATTTTGAACGGATGAAGTATTATTTATGACTAATTATATTGTCACTATCAGAATTGTTTGTATAAATGTTGCTTTTCAGTGCAATATTATTTGAAATCCCTACTACCTTTACACTGAATATAGGAAATATTAAGTTCGCATCCATTTTCTCAGAGGCTAGTTCCTGTGTCAAAAGTTGTATGTTAAGAAATAATTAGACCATTTGCAAAAAAATTAAAATCCTGAAATAGATATAAGATAAATTACTTTTAGCTTCAGCATAAGATTTATTGCAACTTTTCAAAGGTTGCTACATAAGCTAAAATGAATAAAAGTTCTATTACTTTTTAGTTCCCTTTAGCAAATTCTTGACAAAAGTTCTAAATTGTGTGAAAAAAGGGCAGTAAAAAAAGCAAACCATTTATATCACACCTTCTCTAATTAGTCACACTATTTAGCATATCATAAAATAAAAATACTAAGGTAAATGAAATATATTCTAATTATAGAATAATTGAAGATACGAATAGACTAAGCAACGACTGAGGCGTGAGCCGAGAGTGCAGGAAAATGAGAGTGTTAATAGTGAAAAGAAAATAAGAAAAGCGTGAGCATGAAGTATTTATATACTCTAAAACTGGAATTAAACCCTTTTTAATAATGTTGATAAAATCAACTAGTTAGTCACATGATAAATCAGTGAGTTAGTTTTTTTCTTTTTTACAATGATTAGGTCATTAAACTAGTAAAACATTGAGATGCATTTGAGAACAAGATAATTTAAGAATCACAAGTTTTTGGATTTTACTCTACTGTAATTATATTTTATAAATGTCTATTTTAGCTAGTAGGAAAGCTATATACTAAAATAGAGTCTCCTGATACCTGATTAGCTAATTAAAGTTAAAATTAAATCAAAACTGAATTAGATTAAATTTTATAAAACAACAAAAAAATCGCATAACTGTTAGAGCTTCATTTTTTCCTTATTTACTTTTGACATAAGTGTAAAAAAACGTTATATTTTAGTCGGTTAAAACAATTAATAAAGTCCAAATTTCTAAAAGTAATTTTAACTTCAATTTAATAGACTTAAGTATTGATTAAGTTTTCTATTTTTCACAACTTTAAGTAAATTAATAAATTTAATAAATAGCACATATACTTTAAACTTTTGAGAAGAACAATTATCACTGGTATTAATACTGTTGTTAACTAGCAGGGTACCCACGCGTTGCGGCGGCGGGTACCCTGTAAATAAAATTTTATGTGAGTAATGTATTTGGTTATATGTTCTTCGAGATGAATGATGATAATATTATAGAGTTAAGAGGTATTCAAATATTAATTTCTTATGATGATACATATATCAAGGAGCATTTAATGAAATGAAAACATGAATATAAGAAAGGTTGCATATACAACCAATGTTTTGATAACCCAGACTGGCCGGTTTATCCGAGAAATAATTAATCCAGAAATGACTGGTTGAACCGGACAAAACCTCAAAAAGCCACCAAAAATCGGGAACCATTTGGGAAAGTGGTTTATTGTACGGTCTAGTTTTAAAAATCATGTATACAAGATAAAAGAAAAGTTATATTAATTGTATGAAGTTATTTTATGTTTGATTAGCTTGTACAATTAAGTATATTAACATTTACCTTTTAGGTAGGGGTGTTTTTTTTTAAACATTAAATGTGGGGTTGAAAAGTCAAATAGTTGAATATTTATTGTATTAGATGGTTGTACTAATAGCTTAGTTAATTGTATTTACTTAAATTCTATTTTAGGAAGTCTTAAAATTTATTAGGAGAGAGGGTGCTAAATTGTATTTACTTAAATTCTGTTGAAATGAAGGTCACTCGAACAATTGGTTCCGAATGAATTAATATATGTATATCATACTAAAAAAAACTATCATCTACTTCATTTAAACTGTAAGAAAATTCTTAACTTCCAATAAAATAAAAATCTATCTTTTCATATAGATATTTTTCCATAAAGCATAGATTTGCAATAACACTGGCATCTTAAGCATTAAAACTTAGCCAAAGATTCATAAACATAATACCAAAAATAGATAACTAAAAATGACACGGTTCTAAACTGGAAGACTAGCCGATGAGGATGATTCAGCTTGATCACTTTTACCAACCGAATCATTTTCTGCATTCGGCACACGAGCATTCACCATTTTACACAGCTCTGATTGTCCACAAAAGAAATCGGGACTCCACTTTCTTCCTTTACTCGAACCTCCATCAAGACTATAACCACAACTCTTAGCTCGTTTCAACGTCACAATCTGCTTTTCGACCTCCTCAGGCAAGTGCAGTGTATACCTCTCACAACTCTCACCAGGAGCAACTAACGAGTGACCAGTCGAATGCGACCTAGGAAACTTTGGAGTAGCTCGCTCCTCTTCTAAAGGACTTAGGTCATCAGTTGGTGATCTTGATACATTTATAGTGTTCTCGATGTGAGACTCAGTCAGCTCGTGATTAAAAGCTGGCTTAGTGTCACAATTTGGATTAGGCTTAGTGAGATCAGAGCGGCATACTGGACACGTAGTATTTGAAGCTAGCCATGCATCGATACAATCGGGATGAAACACGTGATGGCATTTTGGTAAAAACCGAAACCGCTCATCGTCCGCAAATTCTGATATGCAGACAGCAAATTCCAAGGCATCTTTTCCTATCTTTAGATTTTTCACCTCAGAGTACGTAAAAACTGGAAATGAATTAATAATTGATCTAGCAAGCCCACGCTGAAATCCAATTAATCTCAACATGTGATTGTGATGATTCGAAATCAAATTTTGATTATGATTTGAAGAATCTTCTACACACCACCGAAGGTACACGGATAAAAAAGCGATAAAAACCATTCCAAACATTAAAAATACGAGTATGATTTTAACATGAGGACTCATGTTTCCTCCCATATCATAAGGAAACGCGGAGGTAGCTGGGCTCAAAGACCCAGTGGTGGTGATGTATGACAACATCACCATGACAAAGAGTAGTACTGTTGGATAACATTTATCCATAGATAGATTATAAAATTTTAAGAATGGAAAACTCGGATATAAAATATTAGTAATGTGTTTTCGTGAGGAAGAAGGAATTGATCATGACAGTGACAAATGGCTGACGGCAGCCTTTTACGAGGCCGGGGATGAGTGCAAGAGATGGTGAAGTATGGGATTGAGATATGTATATATGTAGTGAAGGGACTTTTATAAGGTGTGAAATTTGGTTAAAAACAATGGGCTGATTAATGCATGAATAATGTTTATTCGAATCAGATGTGATAAATCATGAGGTTAGTTTGCTTTTTAATCGTTTTGCTTGTGAGTAAATGAACATGATTTAATATTTTTCCATTTATGCCTTAGCAATTGAGAAATGATATAAAGTTGGTTAGAACCAAAAGTAGGAACATTGTTGATTTAAATTGGCAATTGTTATAAACACATATTTAGATATTTCATGGTTTCTATATATGGATTTGTTGTTCGAAAGAGAATGAAATAGTTCAAAATGTCGATGAGAACATATACGTCGAATTTGTACTCGTTAGTGCCATGTGTCATGCCCGAATCCAATTCATGTTGTATAAACTTTGTGATTTTGATGTTTATCCTACATCATTATTGTTAATGAGAACATATGAGATACCATAGGTTAAGTAGGTTTTGGTCCGATCAATTTTCACTGACAAGATTGATATAATGTTATTGTTTAACATATGATGATTGAGTATGTGTTGCTGCAACAAGGTTTACGCTAGGATGCTACACAAACGAGAAAGATGAATGAGATATACAATGTACTTATGTACATTTGAAAGATAATGTAAACGAGGGAATTCGAGTACAATGAGCCTCATAGTTAGATCTGAGATAAAATTTAATGCTTTGAAAGAGAAAGCAACATAAAGTATATGAGATAAACTCACAAACAGTAATGCATCACAATCGTCAAAACGTCACTTCTTTCTAAAAATGGATTTTTACTCGATAACGAAGGTAACATGTGTGATGACATTCAATTTGTTTATCGCGTATCTATTGTAGATGAGATAATGAAAGGTTAGGAACAAGCTTAGATTGTTGTTATTCTCTAATCAACATCCTTAATTTGAGTAGCCATTTGTTCATATGATTTTAACACCTAAGAGTACATTAAATGATATTTGAAGATGCCTTGAGCCGTTGATGGATACTAATTAAAGAGTCACAATGAGTGAATGTTTCTCAAATACATAAATTTTATTACAGTATAAAGGTCACTGGAATCTAAACAACTCCCAACCATGTCCATTGAAGAGGAGGTTCAATGTTTTTATAATGAAATAGAAAATGGTAGTGTAATTATTGTGAAAGAATGGCCAAATGAAATTTTGATGTCAACAATTCGGTAGGATTTTAAAAAGTTCAGGAATTCGAATTAAGGGATAAAAGTTAATGATGGTTACACGAATGGGTGCGTGTTATATGTTGTATAAATCAATATTTGTAAATATCAAACTATGTGTTACTCACTGTGGACAACGTGATGATATACAAAGAGAAGATGAAATGTTGGATTAATACAAGCACAGATCAAGGTATGTACCGACGTAAGCAATATATATCTATCCATGTTAAGTGCTCTACTGTTGCGTAATACTTGTTAAGCTTTTAGATTGTTTTGCTCGTGTAAAACGTTAAATAGAACTAAATTTTGTTTGTTTCCATCCATGTCTCAAATCATTATGGTTTTAAATCAATTCGATCGTGAAAAAACTTTTCAATCATTTGCTCTTGCGTAAATGAAAACTTTCATTCATTTTTCTTGTGAAAACATGGTTGGGTCAAGTTAAGGAAATACAAAAATTGTTGTCCTAAATATATCACGACTACAATATAATCTTAAGATAAGTAAAGTAGGTGTGGACACTTTAGATAAGAGAGATGAACAGGAGAAAGATAGAAAAGTCTCGCATTGATAAGAGAGGAACACATACCTCATAATGCATGAGGTAGGGGTATTTATATCCAAACGTTATGCACAAGCATACTATCGCAGGTATACAAGGTATACGATAGTCCTATGTTGTTGCAGTCTTAACAATTTACACAATAGTACCCTATACTATAGTAAAATATAAATAGAAGTCCCTAGACTAATGATTTACACTTTTCTAGGTCCAACAATCTCCCCCTAAGAGTAGATCATTCGGGTCTTCTATTTATGGGCTTTCTGTCAGGCCAGCTTCGACATCTGATTCTTTGTTCCATTCTTCTCCATGATGCTCGAAGGGTTAGCCTTTCAGTAATCACATTCACAACTCAAGCCAACATACTATGATTGTTTGCTGTCATCTCAATCTGCAGCTTCTCCACTTTACTCTTAATTCGCATAAGTTTCCTTACAATCCATTTCAAGGTAACAGAGGGGAAGTTACCTACTTCAACAACTCTGAACAACCTTTTCTGCTTCTTTTTGGTCGCATGTACAACACAAAGTCCAAGGTCGGGTCTTGTGAAACATGTCCAGCTCTTGATCTTTTGAATACCGATGCAAGCTAACATTGAAGGAGTCAAGTTGAACTTCCTTTGATAGCTTTCGATTCCCATCTGGAAGTATTCAATGTGAGCCACTACAACATAAGCTTTCATGAATATCAATACTGATTCAATCAAGTCTTGATCAATAGCCTTTTTGTTAAAGCGGTCTTTTCTTCTCTTCAGAATATCTTCAAGATCATGAGGGTGAAGATTCAGGTAATCGGATTCAGTGAAGTAGTAATGTTGATTATCGGTGCGAACAACATGATATTCAACATAATCATAAGAGTTCTGATATTTGGAGTTGACTTCAACATATCGGAGGATTTTGTGCTTTGAGAAGACTTCATCACGAGGCTTCCTTTTGAGTTCCCTTAGTCGATAGAAACCCCTTGATCTTTCATTTACATTAACTATACCGAAAAATGAATCGAAGTCGTAATTCTCATGATCAACTTCTTGTTCAAAGAATATTTCCAAGAATCTTTCTTCATCCAGAAATGGTTCGGGAATTTCCTCATAAGCAGCAACTTCCTTTGTCTATGGTTGGTATTCTTTTGGACCAGCAAGCATACACATAAGATCGTTGTTGAAGTAAGGAACTAAGGGTGCAGTGTCAGATCTTGGAACTTCATTGCATTTTATTAAGGGGGTGTTTGGATGTATGTTTTCTAGAGACAATTAATATATATCTTATTAGAACTAGCAAGTACACTTTACATATCATAACGATGAATGATGAGGCGAAAAATGATCCGTTTTTAGGGGGTCATTTAAGCCCGAATCTGACTTTATTTGATCAAATATTGCCCTAAATCGTTCCTTTTGTGATTTTAGGTACTTGGAGAGTGAATTCTGGAAAAGAAGCCATTTTGGACGTTTTTGGAGCATAAAAGTGAAGAAAACGGCAAAGTCTCATATTTCTATGCTGGAACAGTGCGTGAAGGCGTTACAGCTTACTCTTGATGGCGTCAAGACCCAAAGAATAAAATACCGTGGTAGCTGACGGCGTCACTTAGGCCATCATAAGTAGATCAAGGCCGTCCGAGGAAGTATTTGGCGGCGAGATGACGGCGTCACACCATTGCTCTTGACGCCGTCACCTCGGTTTTCCTATATATAGTTTTCTAGTTTTTACATTAAAAAAGGGAGAAGTTTTGGTGAAACCCTAAAGGCGAATTTGGTGCATCTTTTACAGGTTTTTCAAGGGTTCCAAACCCTTGATACCTTGCATTGTAATTGAGATAAGTGTTCTTCTAATTCAATCAATATGTCTATGTGTTGGTTGTTTATATCTTGTTCTTGTCTCAATTCCATTATGCTAGGCTAGATCTCTTTTGTGTTTGCTTAGATCTAATGAAACATAGATGTTGATTATGTGTTGATTACTTGTTTATTCTTGTCTTGGATGAATGATTTTATATGTTAGGCTTAAGAAAAGTGGCAGATCTCCAATTGGTAACATGCTTGAACGTCTTAAGAAACATGAACCGAGGCGTACTAGGTCTTTATTGGTTGTATTTAATGCATGAGCCACTGTTTACAATCCCTATAGTTGTGCTGGGTCATGGTGTTGGAGGAGATAAGAGCTCATAGAATTGGGGAGTTATGTATGCCACCCCATGAATGGTATTAAGGAATACAATCCGTCATCCATACAATTATAACAAGTAATTAACGTGTAAAAGATATCTAGGGAGTAGTGAAGTCTAAGTAAACACAATTTCTCCAATTACTGCTCACAACCTTTGTAATAATTAGTTTAATTTCATTTTTAGTATTTTATTTTGATTATATATTAGTTTTGGGTTAGTTGAATAGCAACTAATTCCGCCCACTCTTTCAAAACCCGAGATTTTACTTGCTTTCATAAAAATATAAAAATACAAAAATAATCATCCCTCACCTTTAGAACTAGTAATTAGGTTTTCTAATCCTAGCGACACTATTCCTAAGCTGAACGATCAATCCCCCGGTACTTGTCACTATACTATACTACAACGATCAGGTACACTGCCTGGTGGGGGTTGTAAGCTTCTCGAGATCCCTCGAGAGGTAAAGCCTGTTGCGATTCCCACGCATCAAGTTTTTGGCACCGCTGCCGAGGAATAGTTATTGTCTAGGTTAGGATTTCTTTTTATTAGGTCTACTTGCTAGATTCCTTTCTAGTAAGATTTTATTTTTATTTTTAGGTCTTCTTTAGTCTATCTTATTTCTTTGTGCCTTTGTTCGTAACTCTTTACCATCCGACATCATGGAAGGTGGTAACATCTTTGAACCCATCATCCCACCACAACAAAACCCACCATTAGAACCCCTTAGGCCCCGAACCTTAGGAGAGTATTCCCGACCTAGCCACCAAGGCTACCGAAACACCATTGAGCTCACCGGAGACAATGTGACCCCCTTGCGATCCGACACCATCCGGTTGGTGCAAAGCGGTGTGCATTCCATGGACTTCGTTCCGAAGATCCAAACCAACACCTTAAGGACTTCCTCAAAATCGTAGATTCTATAGACCAAGGTGTTGAAACTAGAGAGACTACCCGTTTACGCCTATTCCAATTCTCTCTACGGGATCAAGCTAGTCAATGGCTTGAGCGTTTACCCGCGGGATCCATCACCACATGGGATGATCTCACCACTCGTTTCCTTGCTCAATTTTTCCCACCGGGGAGAACTACTAAGCTTAGGAATGACATCTTGATGTTCCAACAACGTCAAAATGAATCTCTTTATGAAGCATGGACTCGTTTCAAGGACTTACTCCAAAAAGTCCCTCATCATGGCATAGATCTTTGGCTCCAAGTCCAAATCTTCTATGAGCATATCGACATCTCCACGAGGCGAACCATTGACCAATTGGCCGGTGGTAAGCTACGTGATCTTAGTGCGGAACAATCATGGGAACTCATAGAAGATCTTGCTCTCTATGACAACGAAAGTTGGAATGATCCCCGTGATTTGAACAACACGGTCAAGGCAATATCTTTGCCTTCGAACGATTCTAGCACTCCCAACCGTAGGATCATGGAACTTGAAGGTCGAGTCAAGTCTCTCATGAAATCTTACGAAGCTCATAAACCTTCAAGCCAAGTAAGCAGAATCGCTTCTACATGCAAACTGTGCAATGGCCCTCATGAGACTTATAACTGCATGGAACTTCCAAAACGTGCTTATAACAAATTCACATCATCACACATAGGTCAGGGTCCTCGAACTTCTGCCGAAGCCTATGAGGCATGGAAGGATAAACCTAATTTTAGAGGGTACCAAACACGAAGCATATCCTTCAATGACTCCTCACCACTCACTTGGTCCGAGCATTTTCCGTCACAAGGTATCCCTAGGCAAAGCTGTGAAGATACTTTAAAAAAATTCATTCTATCTCAAGAACTACAGCTCAGTACGCTCGAGGCAAAATTTAAACAACAGCAGGCTGACGTGAACAACAAGATTTGTAATCTGTTGACTGCTATCAAGGAGCATATTGATAATAAGCCCATTCACGTTGATGAGGTTAAGTCTGCTACCGTCATGAGTCCACCAGCCTCCCCTGTGAAAATAAAAAGTCCTAGCAAGTTATTCAAACATCTATCTCCTAACGGAAAAGGACCTGTCAACCCCCCTGGACCAATCCACTTCGTAAACACCATCACCACAATATCTGCTGCAACATCCAACCTAATCCAATAACAAACTAACAAATTCAGTCAGACAGCGAAAGATGAGACCTCAAAGGTTGACCATGCTTCGGCAAGGAAACCCACTGTTGGGTTTTGACCAAGTGACACTGCTGCTAAGTAACTCTGCTGCTGAGTAATACTGCTGCTACAATGAAACTGCTGCTAGTGTTAATGACTCTGCTGCTGAAGACAATCTGCTGCTTGGTGAAACTACTGCTGAAGAGATTAACATTGTATACGATAGGATAATTATGGAATAGATTCTTTGTATAGTTTATCTATTTAGATTATTCTTATCTTGTAGAGAAAGGTATTGTAAACCTAGTAGGACTCCTTGGCCTATAAAAGGAGGATCCTAGGGTTAGTTTATGTACGTATTATTATTCACTTCAAGGTTGTAAAACCCTAGCATTATTGAGTGCTCGTATTAATAATATTGAAGTGTTGAAAGAGAATTCTGAATCTTCTTAAGTTAAGCTTTTATATTCCGCGTTTAAGCTTAAGTATTTGTCTAAGTTAACTTCTATATAAGATCGTATTAGCTCAACTGGGATCAACAAGTGGTATCAGAGCTTGTGATTTAGAAGTTATAATCAAGAAGATTTTGTTTCTTTAAAGTTTGCTGTTCAAAATCGTTTGCTTAAGATGGGTGATGAAACTCATATGGTGACTGCTTCAAGGGTACCTATGCTCAATCCTTCTGAGTATGAGCTATGGAAGAGGAGGATCAGACAATACATTCGCATGATCGACTTCAACATGTGGAATGTGATTGTTAATGGTGATTCTGAACCAGAGAAGAGTGCTGATGGTAAGGAGATACCAATCAAGTCTGCTGAAGCTAATGCAACTAGGAAGCTGGAAATCAAGGCTCATAGTATTCTCTTAATGGGAATACCTAATGAATTTCAAATGGACTTTGATGATTGTGAAACAGGAAAAGCATTAATGGATGCAGTAGAATTCAGGTTTGGAGGGAATGATGCTACTAAGAAGTCCAGAAAGAATATGTTGAAGCATCAGTTTGAAAACTTTACTTCTGAACCTGGAGAAAAGATAATTGGCACATACAACAGGCTAAATCAACTAGTTAGTCATCTAAAGCTTGTTGGGTATGTTGTTCCACAGGAAGATGTGAATCTCAAGTTTCTAAGAAGTCTTGCACCTGAATGGAGTATGCATACAGTGGTGTGGAGGAATAAGCCTGACTTTGAAACAATGAAGTTGGAGAGCCTCTACAACAATTTAAGGGTGTATGAATCTGAATTGGCTACTTCTTCTACTTCATCTTCTAGTACACAAAATCTTGCTTTTGTTTCTTCAAAATCCAAAGAGACACAAGATACTCACTCTACTGCTTATGGAGTATCTACTGCTGATGGATCTGGATCTGCTGCTAGCTCAAATGACAAGATTTCTACCAGTGATGTTGCTTTATGTGCATTCTTGGCTGAGCTTACTACAACCATAAGATCACATGTCATAAATCAAGATTTGGATCATATTGATCCAGATGATCTTGAAGAAATTGATCTCAAATGGCAAATGGCAATGTTGACTTTAAGAGCAAGAAAGTTCTGGAAAAAGACTGGAAGAGAAGTCAAATACAAGGCAAAGGAGAGTCCAGGGTTTGACAAGTCTAAGATTGAATGCTACAATTGCAACAGGAAGGGACACTTTGCTAGAGAGTGTAGATCTCCAAAGAAGAATGCTGAAGTTCCAAAGAAGACTAAAGAATCAAAGTCTGCAATGGTAGCTTGTGATGGGCTGGGAGAATATGACTGGAGTGATATGGCTGAAGAAGAACCAAATTTCTCTTTGGTTGCTGCTGTTCAACCCAAAGTGCATAACTTTGCACTTATGGCATATGGTTCATCATCAGGCTCTGACTCTGAGGTATCTAATGATTCTGAATCATCTGGATGTTCTTTTAAATCTTGTTCTGACACTATAGAAGTTCTTAAGGCTAGGAATGAGAGTTTAAATAGAGAAGTTGAACACCTAAAACTTGATAACTTAGGTTATAAAGTAGGTATTCAAAATGTTGAGAGAAGGTTAGAATATCTCAAAGAGTGTGAAAAGGAATATGTAGAACAACTTAATCTTAGAGATATAGAAATTTTTAAGAAAAATAGTGAAGTAGAAGTTCTTAAAAATAAGTTAGAAGAAGCTGAAAAAGAAAAAGAAGCTGCTCTTGCTGAAAAAGAAAAACATGTAGTGAGAGTACAAAAACAACAATTTGCTTCTGATATGGTTAATAAGTCTATTGAGAGCACCTTGATGAGAAAAGGTAGTGGAATAGGATATAATGAAGTGGCTCCTCCAGCCAAAAGTGCTTATGCTCCACCAGGCAAAGAGCTATCCTTCATTAGTGAGCTAGAAATTGGAAAACCTGTAGGTGAATGTAGTACAAGTAAAATTAAAACACCTAAGGTTGAGGATAGAAAATTTCCTGAAGCTCCAATTATTGAGGAATGGTATAGTGATAGTGATAGTGAAGAGGAACAGGTTAAACCAAAACAAAGTTTTAAAAAGGAAGAAATTCCTACTCAGGTTAAGCCTAAGGTAAAACAGGTAAAGTTTGTTAAACCTGTGTTAGGAAATAACTTCTCTAGAAAACTGGTAGAGTACAATGAGGTACCTAGAGAACAGATGGAAAGGTTCAATAATAAGCCTAGGGGTAACCAAAGAAACTTTAATAACCTAGTTTCAAAAAGATTAGGTGACCAGTTTCAATTACAAAAGAAGGCTTGTTATAAGTGTGGTAGCTTTGACCACTTGATTGTTAGATGTCCTGAACACCAAAAGCCTGTTTGGAATCAATACACTAGGGTGAATCACAAATATGTAACTAAACAAACTCACCCACATCCTAATAGAAACATGGTTCCAAGAGCTGTTTTGTTGAGATCTGGTGCTACTAGATCTATTTATGCTGCTAAATCAAATGGTGTTTTCAAATCAACAACTAGTTCTTCAAATGGCTCTACTGCTAGTAAGCACTCTGCTGCTAGAATGCATTCTGCTGCTAGTAAGCAATCTGCTGCTAGTTCAAAACTTTCTACTTCTGAGCCAAAACATCTTCCAAATACAGTTGTTGGTAATCACTATTATGCTGTTAAGGCCTCAGCTTGCTGGACTTGGAAACCAAAATCAAATGTTTCAAATACTGTTTCCAAGAATAGCAGTGCATCAAGTGATTTAAAGAAATTTGATTATACTGATACACAGGGCAGATCCAAGTCAGTAATGGCTTGGGTCATCAAGAGAAACTGATTTCTCTATTTTTCATGTGCAGGTCAATCTACTGGATGAGCTTAAGGATATGGTTATTGTTGACAGTGGGTGTTCTGGACACATGACTGGTGATGAGTCTCAACTTGAAGATCTTGAGGCTTTTGATGGTGGTTATGTAGCTTTTGGGAATGATCCAAAAGGTGGAAAGATTGTTGGAATTGGAACATTAAGAACTGGAAATTTGGACTTTGAGAGGGTGCTTCTTGTGAAAGGACTTAAGTTTAACCTTTTTAGTGTCTCACAAATGTGTGACAAAAAGAATTTTGTTCTTTTTACAGACACTGAGTGTATGATTCTTTCTCCTGATTTTCAATTACCAGATGATAAATCTGTGTTATTGAAGGTCCCTAGAAAGGAAAATATATACAGTGACCATATTAAGAATATTATTCCTAAGAGGGCTTTGACTTGTCTAATTGCAAAGGCCACTATTGATGAGTCCAAATTATGGCATAGAAGACTGGGACATCTGAACTACAAGACTATGAACAAATTGGTGAAAGGAAATCTTGTGAGGGGTATGCCTACAAAGATTTTTGAGAATTGTGAAACTTGTGTTGCATGTCAAAAGGGTAAACAACACAGAGTTTCTTTCAAGTCCAAGATTGTAAACACAAATACTGTGCCACTACACTTGCTACACATGGATTTATTTGGGCCTGTATTTGTAAAAAGTCTGAACAAGAAGTCATACTGTTTGGTTGTCACTGATGACTTTAGCAGGTTTACCTAGGTATTCTTTCTTACCACCAAAGATGAAACTCCAGGAGTACTCAAAGCTTTCATTACAAGAGTTGAAAACCTGCACAATCACAAGGTAAAGATTATCAGATGTGACAATGGTACTGAGTTCAAGAATAGTGTGATGAATCAATTCTGTGTGGGGAAAGGAATTCTAAGACAGTACAGTGTAGCAAGAACTCCACAACAGAATGGTGTTGCAGAAAGAAGAAACAGGACACTTATTGAGGCTGCAAGAACTATGCTATCTGATTCAAAACTACCTGTACCTTTTTGGGCTGAAGCTGTGAACACTGCATGTTTTGTGCAAAACAGAAGTAAGGTAGTCAAGCCTCATAACAAAACTCCATATGAGCTATTTCATGGAAAGAAACCAATGATTGATTTTCTCAAACCATTTGGATGTCCTGTTACCATTTTAAATACAAAGGATCAGCTAGGCAAGTTTGATGAAAAAGCTGATGAAGGTAATTTGGTTGGTTACTCTGTAAATAGTAAAGCCTTCAGGGTTTATAATAAGAGAACCAAACATGTAGAGGAGAATCTGCATATCAAGTTTAGTGAGAACACATATAATTCTGCAGGGAAAGGACCAGAATGGTTATTTGATGTTGATATTCTTGCCAAAACAATGAACTATGTTCCTGTTATTGCAAGTGTTGATAAACCACAGGAAGAGTTTGTTGTGATTGAGAAATTGAAGATTGGTCCAACCTTTGTACCTTTTCAGAAAGATCACAGCCCTAAAGATGATGTTGTTTCTCATGATAAACCTAAGGAAACTGAAGAAGGTATTGAAATACCAATTGAAGCAGAAAAAGATAGTAATGAGCCTCTCAAAGTAGTTGTTGATGTCTCTCCTACAAAGCCAGAAGACTCTGCTGCTGACTCAGAAGAATCTACTGCTAGGCCAAAAGTTACAACTACTGCTCCACCACATTCTGCTTCCAAGCCTACTAACTCTACTGTTACTTCAATGTTTCCTAATTTGGACTCTCAGGGCAGACCTATTGCTGAATCTATCTATCCTGATGATCCAAATATGCCTCCTCTAGAGAATATTTATTATGACACAGATGATGATGCACTTGATGGTGAGTTATTTGGAGCTGCTGCTGATGTTACTAACTTGGAACTCATTATTCCTGTTAGTCCTACACCTACCACAAGAATACACAAGGATCATCCAAAAGATCAAATCTTAAGTGATCCACATTCATCCATTCAAACTAGGCAGATGACTAAAGCCTTGAAAGATCCTCAACATCAAAGTTTCTTTGCCAGATCTCTGCATCAAAGAAATAGTCATAAAGATCTTCAAAATTGCCTGTTTGCATGTTTTCTTTCTCAAATTGAACCCAAAAACACTTACAAAGCCTTACAAGAAGCAAGTTGGGTAGAAGCAATGCAAGATGAGCTTTTACAATTCAAGCTACAAGAAGTATGGACTTTGGTTGAGCTGCAAAATGGTAAAAGAGTGATTGGCACAAAATGGGTTTTCAGATGCAAAAGAGATGAGAGAGGAATTGTCATAAGAAATAAGGCAAGGTTAGTAGCACAGGGATACACACAACAAGAAGGCCTTGATTATGATGAAGTATTTGCACCAGTGGCAAGAATAGAGGCTATTAGAATATTCTTGGCTTATGCTTCATACAAAGACTTTGTAGTGTATCAAATGGATGTGAAGAGTGCTTTTCTGTATGGGACCATTAATGAGGAAGTTTATGTGTCTCAACCACCAGGCTTTGAAGACCCTGATCATCCTGACAAAGTCTACAAGGTAAATAAAGCAATGTATGGTCTACATCAAGCTCCTAGAGCTTGGTATGACACCTTGTCAACCTACTTGCTAGAGTCTGGGTTCAGCAGGGGTAAGATTGATAAAACTTTGTTTCTCAAAAGACAAAAAGATGATATTTTACTGGTTCAAATCTATGTTGATGACATCATCTTTGGGTCTACAAACAAAGCTATGTGTGTTAGTTTTGAGAAGCTTATGAAGGACAAGTTTGCTATGAGTTCAATGGGAGAACTCACCTTCTTCTTAGGTCTGCAAGTTACACAGAAAGAAAATGGCATCTTTATCAGTCAGGATAAGTATGTCAATGATATTTTGAAGAAGTTTGGATTTGAAGATGCTAAGCCTGCCAAGACTACCATGGAAAAAGATAAGCCATTGCTGAAGGATGAACATGGAAAGGAAGTGGATATACACTTATACAGGTCTATGATTAGATCATTGATGTATCTTACTGCATCAAGGCCTGATATTATGTTTGCAGTGTGTGCCTGTGCAAGATTTCAAGTGTGTCCCAAGGAATCACATCTCAATGCAGTGAAAAGAATTTTTAGATATCTGAGGCATCAACCTAAATTGGGCCTTTGGTATCCTAAGGATTCACCTTTTGATTTGGTATCCTACTCAGATAGTGATTATGCTGGAGCTTCTTTGGATAGAAAGTCTACAACAGGTGGTTGTCAATTTCTTGGAAGCAGATTGGTGTCATGGCAATGCAAGAAGCAAACTGTGGTGGCTAATTCAACAACAGAAGCTGAGTATGTGGCTGCTTCAAGTTGTTGTGGACAGGTCTTATGGATGCAGAATCAATTATTGGATTATGGGTACAATTTCATGAATACTAAAATCCATATTGATAACAACACACTTTGCATAATTAAAAATCCAGTGTTTCATTCTAAAACACAACATATTGAGATAAGGCATCACTTTATAAGGGATTGCTATGAAAAGAAGTTGATTCAAATTGTTAAAATTCATACTGATAACAATGTTGCTGATCTTCTCACTAAACAGTTTGATGTGGGGAGGTTTCAATTTTTAATTGCAAACATTGGTATGATTAATCTTTGAAAAACTTATCTCTTTGTTTTTGTTAAAGTTTGTAATGCATGTGCTGCTTGTTATTCTGCTTCTTGTTAATGTGTATGTTTGAGATATAATGTACTATGCTGCTCATTGATTTTCTAACTCTACTGCTAGTACATATGTTGGTTGTTTGCTTTGTGGTGTTTGGTCTAACATTTTGCAGGTATATGAATGGTGATTTGCAAGCAATTAAACAAGAAAGATCTTATCATTCATTCATTCCAGAAAAGTACAAAGATTCAACATCAAAAGACAAAACACAAAAGCTGAAATTATAACCTAACACCTAAACCTGCATCTTCCTAGGGCATGGAAGCCCAAGCACAACCTCTCTATCCTTTGGGAGAGGAGGGTTTTGTCTTGATGGTCCAAGAGAAAGACCAGGTGATGGTTGTGGCCTCGCCCTTGAAGATTGTGGCCTTGGCCTTGAAGACTGTGGCCTCTCTGGAGTGGCAGGTGGATTGGTTGGTGGTTCTTCCTCCTCTTCATCTGAGGATGTGAAGATGAAGGGAGATTGATGATGATGCACTGGAGGAGGTGGTTGCACAAACGTCCAAGCTTGGTCTTCTGATGATTCTGATGATGCTGGAACCTCAGGGGACATCGGTTGTTTACCTCTTGAGGTGCTTGGAGTCTGATTAAGGTTGAGAAGATCTTTAAACACTGGAAGATCATGCTTCCTCTTGCGTGCTTGTTCTTTGGTTCTACAACCAAATCGTGGAGGACGGAATGGCGGTACATAGGTTTCAAATGGGCTCTCATCTTCGGATGATGAATCGGATGAGATATTGATAATTTCGGGTGTTGATTTCATTGTTTGGTGATTTGATTGTAAAGATGGATAGTATTGATTGTGATTATGGCGTTTTTGAAAGAGATTAAGGTTTGATTGCATAATTTGGGGAAAAGATCTCGCCGGTTTTATAGGGATTACGGAGTGATATGTGCATTAATTGTTATGTATTGTTGACCAAGGTCGATAGTCAACTCTGCTGCTGGCTCCAGTTCACTCTGCTGCTAGTTCTATCACTCTGCTGCTAGTTTTGAATGACATGGTTCTGCTGCTATGGTCGTAAGTAGGAGGGTGTTATGTGTAACTTTCATCCATCAGTTTAAAACCTAATTGACCTTCATAATTGGTTTTCATATGTTCTAAATTGAAGTTATCACAAACCCTGACACCTAATCATTCCAATAATCACAAATCCCCAAATTCACTAAACCTAATTCATGGAGCTAACACGTACCTGGGTTGAGCAACACAACAGTGTGGTCGTTTTGAATGAAGAGTTAGTTCCTGAAGGTTTCACAGACATGGTAAAGTTTTTGAATGCTACTTCTCTTAGGTATGCACTCACTGTGAACCCTACTATATATGTTTCCTACATCAAACAGTTTTGGTTTACTGCCAAAATCAAAACTATGAATGGGGAAAAACATGTCAGTGCTTTTGTTGATGGGCAAAAGGTTCGTGTAACTGAATCATTAATAAGGGAATTTCTTCTCTTAGATGATGAGACAGAGACCACTTGCCTTGCCAATGATGCCATTTTTGCTGGTTTAAAGGAATTGGGATATGAGGGGAAACACACCAATTTAAAATTTCAAAAAGCTCTCCTCTGTCCTCAATACAAGTTTTTGATACATCTATTCCTCCATTGTTTGAGTCCTAAAACATCTGGGTGGCATGAGTTCAGTACTACCATTGCTTCTGCAATGATATGTCTGTGCAAAGGTCAACCATTTAATTTTTCTAAAATGATATTAGCTGGGTTATTTAAAGGTGTTGAAGATGGTTCTTATTTTCTTTATCCAAGATTTCTTCAAATCTTTATTGAAAAACAAATTTCTAACACAAGAACCCATGCTGCTGAATATGATGCTCCAAAATTGGCTTCAAGGACTTTTACCTTTTTGAATAAACATGGCAAAGGTTTTTCTGGTGCACATACAAATCTTACTTCTTTTATGGAACAAATTGTGCACAACAACCAGGGTGAAGGATCAGGAAATCACACTGATTCCCATCACACACCCAATGTTACTACATCTGTTATACAACCTACAAAACAATATACACGTAGGAAAACCAAAAAGAACACTAATCTACCTCAGGATAGTGTTAGTATGGCTGTACCAGATGAGGCTGTCCTAGGTGATGGAGAGGACATGTTGGCAAGGGCTGTCACTACTGCTTCTAGCTTAGCAGCAGAGCAGGACAGTGATAACATCATTAAGACCCAAACCAAGGCAACATCTAGAGAAAAAGATTCTTATGAGTCTGATTTTCAGGATGGTAACCCTAGCCAAATGGAAAACATAGGGGGCTCAGATGATCAAACTAGGTTTGATACTGAGTTTTTGTCCCAAGATTCACCTCTCGGACCAGGTCACACAGGTCGAAGTGATGAGGACAGGCCAGTGACTCATGAATTGACGGATCCACTTGTACATGATGACAATTTCAGTGATTCACCTCTCGGACCAGGTAATACAGGTCGAAGTGATGAGACTACAATGGAACTTATAAAAGAATTGACGGCTACTTGTACAGCTTTGGGGTTGAAATGTGAGTCTTTGGAAGATAAGGTTCTTAATCTATCTGATGTTGTTGCTGGTCAAGCCAAGGTCATCATCAAAATGCGAAAACAGATTAAGAGCTTCAAGAAATCAAAATCTTCAACCTCATTGCAAAGATTGAAGAAAGTGGGGACTACTCAGGTTGTAAGTTCTTCTGAACCATCTACTCATTTGGAAGAGGATGCTTCCAAACAGGGGAGGAAAGAGATTGTCATGGATTCAGGGGAGGTAAGTCTTGAAAAAGTTGATAAAGTTCAAGATATGGATGCTGGAATAGCTTCAGGGGAGGTTCCAGTGATGGAAGATATGGATGTGGATAGTCCTCAGAATGATGAAGATTTTGTAGTTGCTGATAAGTCTGGGAATGAAGTTGTTATGGAAAAGGTGGTTGCTGCACAAGAAAAGGTGGTAGATACTCTTAAAACTTTGGAGTCTGAGCAACTAGTGAAGGCAACAGGGTTGATGGGTACTGTGTTGAAGACTTTAGAAGATTCAGTGGTACAACATGTTGAAAATGCTGCTATTGCTGACTCTACTGCTGTTCATGTTTCTGCTGCTAAGAATGTTGATGGTTCTGCTGCTAGTGGAATAGTGAATATTGCTGAAGTTCAAGACTCTGCTGCTGGATCTATGGACAATGCTGCTGCAGAGGCAATGGTCTTGCTAAGTAAGAAGACTACTGCTGACTCCTATACACCACAATTACCAACTCCATCCTTATCACAACCTATCACAACAACAAACATAACATCAGCAACAAGAAAACCTCAAAAAGGAATAATAATTAGAGAACCTGCTGCTACTCAAAAGAAGACAATCACATCATCTTCTACAGATAAGGGTAAAGGCAAGCAAGTTGATGTTCAGAGGTGGATATATAAAGGGGTTGACTTTACTGATGTGCCTTTTGATTCTTGGCCTAAGCCATTGCAAGTTGAACATGATGAAGCTGCTGCTATTAAAACACAAGAGTTGTTTAATTTGGAAGATCAGCAGCTGGCTGAGAAAGAGGCTGAAGGTTTAAGAATGTATGATGAATGGGATGATGAAAAGATCAGAATTGCTGCTGATATTGAATTAAACAAGCTGATCAAGATTGAAGAAAATGAAGTTCCAAATTTTAATGTGCAATCTTGGTATAGTAACTTTGCTTCTAATAAGAGAAAAGAGAATGCTGCTGCTAGAAGAAAAGTTAAAGTATTCAAAGGTCCAACAGTTAAACAGCAAAGGAAAGAGTATGAAAGATATCTAAAGAATATGGGTGGATGGACATTGGTGCAGTTGAAAGCTTATTCTGACAAAGAAGTTTTTGACTTGTATCAACAAACAAAGAAGAGAACAGATACTTTTTATGCTATGGGAAGTGCTGAGGATTTGGAACAAATTGCTCAGATGAACAAGAAGTTGGTGCCTGAAAAGATAGCTGAAGCAGAGCAAATTCAAGAAGCTAATGTTGTTGAACAGCTTGAGGATGATGCAGCAAAGACTACTTCTTCTGTGCAGGGTGATAAAAGAAAAGGTGTTATTCATAAGTCAGTTGCAAAGAAGAAGAGAAAGATTGGAGAAGGTAGTAGTTCTATGCCTGAAGGAGATGTGTTTAAACATGGTCTTGATCATATTCCTTCTGAGCATCAAAAAGAACAATTGAAGGGTTACACTGTGGTTGGCAAGATGGAAGATCCTGAAGTGGTTGATGCCAAACCATTAGGAGTTAAATATCCTATCATCAAAGTAACTACAGGTTATGATGCTAACATTGGAGTATTTCATGATGTTCAGAGATCTGATGGTAAGTCTCACAGATTTCTCAGATTTCAACAAATGTTACATTACTTTGATAGAGAGGATGTTGAAGACTTGTGGAAGTTATACAAGGCAAAGTTTGGAGCTAAGAAATTTGATGGTAAAAAGTATGAGGTAGATCAAATTGATCATATCTTAACTGCTTCTGATAATGTTATGTGGAGAGCTCTTAAACTTATGTTTGAACCTTCAATGGATGATTCTGAATGGACAGAGATAGTAGAATACAAAGTAAGAAAATGGAGACTCTTTCAAGATTCTGGAGTTCATGTACTAGAACTTGGACCAACTACTTTGTATATGCTAGCTGAAGTAGATTATCCAGTGATAAGATACTGGAATATTGTCAATCAGATGGTTAATGGTGATAAAACACTTAAGCTGCAGAAAGATTATGATTCTGATGATCAAGCATTCAATTTGCTGTCAAAGTATAAGAAGATATTTGATCAACTGAATTCAAAAGAGTTGAAGTGTTTGGAAGCATCCTCCAAGTGATGAATTGAGCTTTGAAGAAACTTAAATATTTAGAAATAAATATTAAGTTTAGGGGAGGATTGTTGGGTTTTGACCAAGTGACACTGCTGCTAAGTAACTCTGCTGCTGAGTAATACTGCTGCTACAATGAAACTGCTGCTAGTGTTAATGACTCTGCTGCTGAAGACAATCTGCTGCTTGGTGAAACTACTGCTGAAGAGATTAACATTGTATACGATAGGATAATTATGGAATAGATTCTTTGTATAGTTTATCTATTTAGATTATTCTTATCTTGTAGAGAAAGGTATTGTAAACCTAGTAGGACTCCTTGGCCTATAAAAGGAGGATCCTAGGGTTAGTTTATGTACGTATTATTATTCACTTCAAGGTTGTAAAACCCTAGCATTATTGAGTGCTCGTATTAATAATATTGAAGTGTTGAAAGAGAATTCTGAATCTTCTTAAGTTAAGCTTTTATATTCCGCGTTTAAGCTTAAGTATTTGTCTAAGTTAACTTCTATATAAGATCGTATTAGCTCAACTGGGATCAACACCCACTGACTCACCCGAGCAATCCACCGCGCAAGAATCCGACAAACCGGATGAAAGGAACGAGAAATCGGAAGAACAGGAGAAAGATCCAACCATTTTTGGTAAATCTATTATAGAAGAATCCGAGAGAAAAATGAAGGACGTTATTAGTGGGGGTAGCAATCAGGCTAAGGAAAGTAACCCTAAATTTTTCAAGATCCCCTGTACCGTTGAGGAAAAGCTCTTAACCGATAGTCATATAGATCCTAGCTTCCCAATCAACGTAATCCCACTTTCCCTATACCACAAGACCTTCCCAGAGCACATTGCATGCGAGAGAGTAATAGAAAATTTATCAATTAGGATTGGAGAGCTTGTTTACAATACTGACCTCACCGTGGTTGATGACTTGGACCCTCTCACCAATCAAACATTAACCAACCTTGTCCTTGGGATACCATTTATCAATGAATCGGGAGCAATCCTTGATGAGAAAGATGGTAGTGTATTACTCACCAATGGTGTTAGGAAGGTAATTTTTCGTAGGGATAGTGAGGAGGTGTACGAGTATCGTCCCTCCCTTGAGGGGAATCTATATGGGTCAAAGGATGGAGAGTTGAGGAAGATAAGACGGCGTGATCCGAATAATCTCAAAATCCCCTGCATAATCGGTCATAAGTACTTCGATAACATATACATTAATGTATTCCTGCCAAAGAATTTTATATCATTGTTTCATTATAACAATATCTGCAGATGGGGGATGATTTACAAGGGAGAGAAAGTGGTTGGTAAGGATCATGAAATCCAGGTGTTCGTAGGAAATATGACATTCCCTATGGAGTTCACGATTGTGGACAACATAGAGGACTATGTTGACCCTAGGTTATCACAAGTCGTCTTTGGAGCACCCTTTTGTGAAATCACTAATTTGATAGTGGATGACTTGAACGGAATCATGACCTTCACTGACGGGATTAGGAGGATTTCATACCAAACGCCATACAAGAGAAGAGACCTTAGGGGAATAGATTGTGACGGACTTGATATGATGAGCTCCCAACTTATCTTGTGTGATGAAGATGTTAGGAGAGGGTGTAGAAATATTTCTGATTTATCATGTGGATTCTTTAAGAATGTTAGTAAGCTTGGCTCTAAGTATCGACAAGATGTTTTCGAATTCGAAGATCCGAAGTACTTGCACTATGAAAGCGATACTAGTTTAGAAGACGACCTAGAGAGTGGAACCAATGATGAGATCACGTGATAGCCCATGACTTTGAGTTTAGCTACAAGACTCGTAAATAAAGAAAAGCGCTTCTTGGGAGGCAACCCATGTTTTGTTTGATTTTATTTGTTTGATTGTTATTTGCTTCCGTATGCATGTTTTATTTTTATTGTTGGTTGATCATGTCTCTAAATTAAAATGTGGAAATACTTTACTATGTTGTTTGGCCTAGTCTTAACTCCAACCTAAAGGTATTTTTGCAAAAAGATAAGTGTAAGGGGAAACCCCAAATATGTTTTTAAGAAACAAACCGATCATGATTCTCCACAATATTAAATGAACATGTATATTCATAATTGTTAGAGTCAAATGCTTGTATTGAGTCATAATGAAGTTTTGCAGGATTATCCAGGAAGTAGGACCATGTTTTTCCAGAAATTTTCCGGAAACTTAACATAAGAATTTCTGCAGGTCCATTCTGACGGCGTCAGAGTATTACTCTTGACGGCGTCAGGAGTTAAAATCTAGAAATTTTACCGGTTTTGTTTTTCTAACGGAGTCTTATGGTTTTTGTGAATTATTAAGTTTTATAATCTCCAGGAAATCTGCAACCTTCATTCCACAAGCATTATATCTTACTTTGTTTTCTAGGATTTAGTAACTTATATAGGATGCCGCCGATTTTACGCGAGGTTGTCTTGTCTATTTTTGTCAGGATTTACAGGTTATTTTCGACAAGGAGATGATTTATATTCTGGATGGGAAGCTTTGATTGTTCGTTTTCTTGGAGGAAGATCTAACCTGGCCAACCTATAATCCATACCGAGCGAAACAGGGGAGTATTTGATTTCATTCTCTTTACTTTTTCACTTTTACATTCTTTACTTGAACATTGGGGACAATGTTCATCTTAAGTGTAAGGGGAGGGTAAAAAGATGATACCTTACATATGCACTTTCGCTTGAGTTTGTTTTGTTTGATAGTAGATGTGTAATAAAACTATGAGAAATACTTGTTAGTGTAATTTTAGCGCCAAATTTAAAATTTTTTACAACATTTAGGAGTGAAACTTTAGCCATAGCAAGCGTCTCATGGATAGGAGGTTGTATGACTAGCACATAACCGTATATTCAGAAAAATTTTCCACCCAAAAATGTGAGGTTCGCCTTTAGATTTGATAGGAAAAGCATTCATTATTGGTGCTTATGAGTGTACCGGTAGCATTTAGATTCTAGAACTTGCGTTAGTGATGCATCCCGAGACCGCTAGTGAGACTACATTCGTGTGGTAGGATTTACTACATGATAAGAGGCATTAGGATCACCCTTGTGTTAAACCCGTATCATAATTACTTGACCATTTAAGTCATATTACTTGGCTAGTTAAGTCAACTAATTTTTCCCACACCCTTTGCGTTGTACTCATTTTTAGTACACGATACCCCTAGTACACCCCTCCGAGCCTATCTTTTCGTTTCTAACTTTAAGCATCTTACTTAAAGGAAGAATTTGTTACACCCCACTTAAATGTACACCCAAATCGCCTTAGCCTTCCGTGTATGAGCTCATTTTTAGTGCATTATTGTTATTTGTTAAACCCTAAGTTAACTTTCTAATTGATTACATGGTTGCTAAGTCGAGTCATATCCTTGTACATATTGTTTTGGGACGATTGGGACTCATGGGTAAGTACTTATTTTATGGAGTAATGGGGAAGAACATCATATTATTACCCCCATATGTGCGTTAATCTTAAAAGTGCTCCAAGTGTTTTGATTTTCTTAATTCGGTGCTCCAAGTGTTTTGATTTTCTTAATTCGAGTCATTAGAATAGTTGAATGTAAAGTATGTAAAGATTCAAGTGTAAGGGGAACGTTCATACCCCTATGATGTATTATTTTGGATGGTAGGGTAAGAGTGTATGCAAAAAAAAAAAAAAAAAAAAAAAAAAGAGAAAAAAAAGAGAAAAAAAAATTAAGAAAAAAAAAATAGAAAAGAAAAAGAGAAAAAAACATACGAACTACCATCCTGTTTCATTCTATGTTCATTTTATGTTTTTGTTATTTTTCATTTGTTAGCTTAAGTCGAGTCTAGTCTTGGCTTAGCAACGCCATCTTGTACATGTAATTAACCAAGATTGTTAACTCGCCACCAGTAAAACTTCCTTTATCCAACAAAACCGTGTAATTCATATCCCTATACCTAACGTTACAACCCTTTAAAAGACCTCTTTGATAGTTTATCCTAGGTGCTTACGCCATGTGGTGGAGGTTTGATCCTTTCCCAAGCCTATGGTAATCTATTTTGCTATGACAGGTAGTGAGAGATATCTTCCATTTCCATAATGTTATATTACTTTATTGCACCCGAGAGATGTGAGTATCTAAACACTATTTGTGAGGTGCTTGTGTATGACCTCCGTGCTTGTCTATTGGTCTTTAGTGGAACGATTATTTGTTGTAATTACTTTTATATTAGTGTTAAATGACCCCTAACTTGTCTTTTGAGTAGAATAAAAGCTCATTTGCTTGAGGACAAGCAAATTTCAAGTGTAAGGGTATATGATGAGGCGAAAAATGATCCGTTTTTAGGGGGTCATTTAAGCCCAAATCCGACTTTATTTGATCAAATATTTCCCTAAATCGTTCCTTTTGTGATTTTAGGTACTTGGAGAGTGATTCTGGAAAAGAAGCCATTTTGGACGTTTTTGGAGCATAAAAGTGAAGAAAACGGCAAAGTCTCAAATTTCTATGCTGGAACAGTGCGTGAAGGCGTCACAGCTTACTCTTGACGGCGTCAAGACCCAAAGAATAAAATACCGTGGTAGCTGACGGCGTCACATAGGCCGTCATAAGTAGATCAAGGCCGTCCGAGGAAGTATTTGGCGGCGAGATGACGGCGTCACACCATTGCTCTTGACGCCGTCACCTCGGTTTTTCTATATATAGTTTTCTAGTTTTTACATTAAAAAAGGGAGAAGTTTTGGTGAAACCCTAAAGACGAATTTCGTGCATCTTTTACAGGTTTTTCAAGGGTTCCAAACCCTTGATACCTTGCATTGTAATTGAGATAAGTGTTCTTCTAATTCAATCAATATGTCTATGTGTTGGTTGTTTATATCTTGTTCTTGTCTCAATTCCATTATGCTAGGCTAGATCTCTTTTGTGTTTGCTTAGATCTAATGAAACCTAGATGTTGATTATGTGTTGATTACTTGTTTATTCTTGTCTTGGATGAATGATTTTATATGTCAGGCTTAAGAAAACTGGCAGATCTCCAAATGGTAATATGCTTGAACGTCTTAAGAAACATGAACCGAGGCGTACTAGGTCTTTATTGGTTGTATTTAATGCATGAGCCACTGTTTACAATCCCTATAGTTGTGCTGGGTTATGGTGTAGGAGGAGATAAGAGCTCATAGAATTGGGGAGTTATGTATGCCACCCCATGAATGGTATTAAGGAATACAATCCGTCATCCATACAATTATAACAAGTAATTAACGTGTAAAAGATATCTAGGGAGTAGTGAAGTCTAAGTAAACACAATTTCTCCAATTACTGCTCACAACCTTTGTAATAATTAGTTTAATTTCATTTTTAGTATTTTATTTTGATTATATATTAGTTTTGGGATAGTTGAATAGCAACTAATTCCGCCCACTCTTTCAAAACCCGAGATTTTACTTGCTTTCATAAAAATATAAAAATACAAAAATAATCATCCCTCACCTTTAGAACTAGTAATTAGGTTTTCTAATCCTAACGACACTATTCCTAAGCTGAACGATCAATCCCCCGGTACTTGTCACTATACTATACTACAACGATCAGGTACACTGCCTGGTGGGGGTTGTAAGCTTCTCGAGATCCCTCGAGAGGTAAATCCTGTTGCGATTCCCACGCATCAATGAAGAACATCAATTGTCTCACCAGTCACAAAATAACCAGAAGAACAACAAATGTAACGCTTCCTCGGTCTATCCATCCATCTTCTTGACCCTACACGAGGTAACAATAACAATAACTGAATAAGCAAGATCATGGTAAAGATAAATAAACACTTGAATAGATTTAGGCATTTAGCACTCGTGAAATTAAATGTACACATTATGACAATGAAGTTATAAGTTTTAAACTTGCGGCACCTAATATTAATATAATGAGGGTTAGATCTGGCAAAGATTCCCAAACGAACTTCTATTGTAGATATATCTATCATATATGAAAGATGATCAAGCTATACAACAAATGCAAGTTCCATAAAAGATAATAACTTGCCTCGCCATTCTGACGAAGGACATATATATTATGATCCCTGGTCATTGAATCAAGTTGGTCGAGTGCAATGAAATAAATGGATTATCGCATCTAAATGTACTATTACTATAATATAAACTATAATTTAGTATTGCTAACATAGTATCATTCTCAGTTATCTGTCTATTCATATAACAACCTCCTATTCTAAACTAGTTGGGCATAGGCATTGCCTAAAATATAAAGGTATATCAAATAAAGAAGATAACCCCCGTCATAACCAAGCCATGAAAGTAATGTTGTATGCACACGCATCTATGGTCAATTTGTTTTGTATATATGATCACTCAATATGCCATCCGAATTACTAGTAACCAGCTACCAAAATCAAAAGAACTAGCCTTAGATGCTCATACTCATGTTTTCATTAACAATTTCGACAGTTCCCTACCTTTTTCTTTGCATTCGATCGGATTTATAATTGTTATACCTATCAGAAAAGTTATTGGATGTCCATAGTATTTACAGTATTAGTAACAACTCACAAGATCATACAAAGTTGAACAGTTGGATTACAGAGACATCAATTGCAGCCTTGCTAAACTGTATATCTTAGCTGGTTTCATTGAAGTTATAAAAAAACATACTTACATTTCTAATCAGATAATAAACATTGCATTTGATACTTTCGCCCAGATATCCTCACGAAGAGATATCAACTTAAAAACTCTCACTAGGTACGTACCTTATGGATGGACACGGAAAGTGTCCGATACAGTTACGGGCATACACTAATTAAGGGGACAGGTTTGTGAGATCGTAAATGTATTTGTATTTACAGTTTCAGTTTCCACTCAAGCTTGTAATTATAGACCATTCAAATACACAAAACCTCATCCGAAGTTTGTCAAGTAACATCAAAGTACTCATTAAACCAATCAATTAATCTAGGCTATCATAGACCTACTTATGCAAATCAATCTCATCAAAACACGTTTGGTACATCGCATATCAACTCTTAAAATAACACAACATTCAACCTAACCAATCAATCAATCAGCTCTTAAAATAACCTAACCAATCAATCAATCGGTCAGGCATTTCGTCGATCACTTGGTCTACACATACACTCCAAACAACACATAAGCTCAACTGATATCATATCTCAACCACAATACACTCCAAACAACACATAAGCTCATATAAACGCTTATCTTACCTAGTTGCTATCTGAGCAAAAATTCTAGCAGTAGTGTTTGTGTCTAAACACTTCGATCAAAGGCGAATAAAACAGGCACCTGAGCAAAAATTCTAAAACCTAACAAACAACACAGTCAGGCATTTCGTTGATCACTTAGTCTACACTAGTAACAATCAACTGATAACATCAACTAATAAGCTCAAACAAACAACTTAAAATCGACTCATAAGCTAACATCAACTCATAAGCTCAAACAAACTTAGGTCAAAATTAGGGCAATATTGTAATTAGGTCATAATCGACAAAACACTAAAGCAAAAGTTAGGGCAAAATAAGCAAAAGGAAGAGTTAAACCTTAATGAAACAGTGGTCGATGTGGATCGGAGTTTAAAAGGGGCGATGGCGGACGGCTGTGGTGGATGACGGTAGCGAATGGATGGAACACTGGAATCACGTTTTAGAGGGAAGACTGAAAATGTGAAAGTTTTTTAATAAGTTTTAAAAAGTTTCATTTGACACTTATTTATTTATAAGTTTTTTTAAAAAAAAAAAAAAAAAAAAAAAAAAAAAAAAACAAGTGAAAACATGAAATTACGTTTTAGCAAAACAGGTGTGAAAGTTTTTGAAGATGATAATAAGTTTTAAAAAGTTTTTGAGAATTTTGTTGTTAATAAGTTTATCAATTTTTGAGATTTTTATAAGTTTTAAAAAGTTTTATTTAACACTTGTTTTATTATCTTTTTTGTGTATTTGTAATTCGAAACAAAATTATATTAACATGTAATGATGGAGCTACAAATTTTGGTCATAGAAGGCGAGAAAATTAATATATACACGAGCCGGCATTAACAAACGTAGAAAAGGTAATTAAGCCGGTATCATGACAAATAAAAAAATTACCAAATTTGAAGCGTTCGTAAATAAAAACATAAAAAATACTTCTGGTTTCCAAAAACAATACAATCATACAAAATAGGCTTGATATAAAAGTAGTCTTCATAATTTTTATATTACATTAAGTCTAGTTTTGTATATTATTCTAAATTTAATAAAAATACTAATTCATTTATTTAAGCACTATCAAAAAATGTATTTTACTATCTGTTATAGATTTCATCAAACTATATAACTACATGACTGGCTCATCAAGTCATAGCCAAATATGAGTAATGTAACAACCACCTGGCTAACTTGAAACATGAGTTGAGGGCGCACACACAATAAAAACCCAAAAACTAAAAGAATTTATACCGAATAGTGTAATCCCAAAAATAGTTTAGTTGAAACACGAGTCGACATAGTAAAACATATAATATATGTGCATATAATAAATTCTAAAATTTTCGTCAGAAATCTGTCGGAAATAAATAATATTTCAGACGCATTTCCGATGAAAATATTAAAAAAAAATTAAAAATCATTAGAAATTAAAACATTTCTAACTGATTAGTGACAAACAAAAATAGATGTTGGAATGGCGTCGGAAATTCGACGGTAGCTTATGCGAATTACTGACGGATTTCCGACAACAGTCTATTCTCTTAGAATTCAGTCGGGAGTTAATCGGAAAAGCACATTTGTCGCTGGTCCGTCGGAATCTGGTCGGTAAATTAGCGACGGAAAAGTATCCGTCAGAAAATCTGTCGCTGAAAGTCCAGTTTCTAGTAGTGATATGTAAACACTCTTCTTGGTCCAATACACAACTATTTTAAATAATAATAATAACAACACCACCAACAACGACAATGATAATAATTTCTATATGTCATTAATCTTTAATATTTTGTATCATTTTAACTTTTTATTTTAGTTCAGTTATTTTCTTAATCTCAAAATAAATGTCTATTATATATTGCAGAAAGATTTTGGATTTTACCCTAATTGTATTTTTCATGAATTAAATATCATATCCACCCATTAAACTCACTTTTGATTGGTTAAAACATAGAATGAATATTTATTTTGAGACATCTCAAAATTGGAAGGTGAACATTTAATTTTGAACGGATGAAGTATTATTTATAACTAATAATATTGTCACTATCACTATTGTTTGTATAAATGTCGTTTTTCAGTGCAATATTATTTGAAATCCCTACTAACTTTACACTGAATATATGAAATATTAAGTTCGCATGCATTTTCTCGGAGGCTAGTTCCTGTGTCAAAAGTTGTATGTTAAGAAATAATTAGACCAGTTGCAAAAAAATTAAAACCCTGAAATAGATATAAGATAAATTACTTTTAGCTTCAGCATTAAGATTTATTGCAACTTTTCAAAGGTTGCTACAAAAGCTAAAATGAATAAAGTTCTATTACTTTTTAGTTCCATTTAGCAAATTCTTGACAAAAGTTCTAAATTGTGTGAAAAAAGGGCAGTAAATAGAGCAAACCGTTTATATCACGCCCTCTCTAATTAGTCACACTATTTAGCATGTCATAAAATAAAAATAGTAAGGTAAATGAAATATATTCTAATTATAGAATAATTGAAGATACGAATAGACTAAGCAACGACTGAGGCGTGAGCCGAGAGTGCAGAAAAATGAGAGTGTTAATAGTGAAAAGAAAATAAGAAAAGCATGAGCATGAAGTATTTATATACTCTAAAACTGGAATTAAACCCTTTTTAATAATGCTGATAAAATCAACTAGTTAGTCACATGATAAATCCGTGAGTTAGTTTTTTTCTTTTTTACAATGATTAGGTCATTAAACTAGTAAAACATTGTGGTACATTTGAGATCAAGATAATTTAAGAATCACAAGTTTTTGGATTTTCCTCTACTGTAATTACATTTTATAAATGTCTATTTTAGCTAGTAGGAAAGCTATATATTAAAATAGAGTCTCCTAATACCTGATTAGCTAATTAAAGTTAAAATTAAATCAAAACTGAATTAGATTAAATTTTTTAAAACAGCAAAAAAATCGCATAACTGTTAGAGCTTCATTTTTCCTTATTTACTTTTGACATAAGTGTAAAAAAACGTTATATTTTAGTCGGTTAAAACAATTTACAATAAAGTCCAAATTTCTAAAAGTAATTTTAACTTCAATTTAATAGACTTAAGTATTAATTAAGTTTTCTATTTTTCACAACTTTAAGTAAATTTATAAATTTAATAAATAGCACATATACTTTAAACTTTTGAGAAGAACACTTACCACTGGTATTAATATTATTGTTAACTAGCAGGGTACCCGCGTGTTGCGGCGGAGGGTACACTATAAATAAAATTTTATGTGAGTAATGTATCTGGTTATATGTTCTTCGAGATGAATGAGGATAATATTATAGAGTTAAGAGGTATTCACATATTATTTCTTATGATGATACATATATCAAGGAGCATTTAATGAAATGAAAACATGAATATAAGAAAGGTTGCATATACAACCAATGTTTTGATAACCCAGACTGGCCGGTTTATCCGAGAAACAATTGATCCAGAAATGACTGGTTGAAACGGACAAAACCTCAAAAAGCCACCAAAAATCGGGAACCATTTGGAAAAGTGGTTCATTGTACGGTCTAGTTTTAAAAACCATGTATACAAGATAAAAGAAAAGTTGTATTAATTGTATGAAGTTATTTTATGTTTGATTAGCTTGTACAATTAAGTATATTAACATGTACCTTTTAGGTAGGGGTGTTTTTTTTATTAAACATTAAATGTGGGGTTGAAAAGTCAAATAGTTGAATATTTATTGTATTAGATGGTTGTACTAATAACTTAGCTAATTGTATTTACTTAAATTCTATTTTAGGAAGTCTTAAAATTTATTAGGAGATAGGGTGCTAAATGTTTTATAAGTAACTAGTAGGGTACACTGATCGTTGCGGCGACGGGTACCCTAACATAATTGTTAACGGCACCAAATATTTAGTATTGTATCCGCATGTCCGTCACGGGCAACTAATCAATATATAAAATGCTTAACAGTATTTTATAAAGTGCAACAAGTAAATAAAATATATTCATTGATGAGACTACAAATTCATATGTTTGGCTTAGTAGCTTGATTGCATTGTACAAGTTATAAATTAAACCTTTTTAGGTGCAACTTAATGTGATTCTGTCAACGTCTTTGCGAAAAAACCCTACTTGGTTTATGTCCGGGTGACGATGAATTTAAACACAATGAATTAGTCATAGAAAAGTTGAAAAATAAAATAATATAGCAGTCACAAGTCACCTATCACGGAATCATATCGCGCTTCTATAGTTCTATGAATTAATGTAAGGTGACTTATTCCACGAAGTCCGCATTGTTGTAATGAAGGTCACTCGAACAATTGATTCCGAATGAATTAATATATGTATATCATACTAAAAAAACTATCATCTACTTCATTTAAACTCTAAGAAAATTCTTAACTTCCAATAAAATAAAAATCTATCTTTTCAGATAAATATTTTTTCATAAAGCATAGATTTGCAATAACACTGGCATCTTAAGCATTAAAACTTAGCCAAAGATTCATAAAAATAATACCAAAAATAGAAAACTAAAAATGACACAGTTCTAAACTGGAAGACTAGCTGATGAGGACGATTCAGCTTGATCACTTTTACCAACCGAATCATTTTCCGCATTCAGCACATGAGCATTCACCATCTTACACAGCTCTGATTGTCCACAAAAGAAATCGGGACTCCACTTTCTTCCTTTACTCGAACCTCCATCAAGACTATAGCCACAACTCTTAGCTCGTTTCAACGTCACAATCTGCTTTTCGACCTCCTCAGGCAAGTGCAGCGTATACCTCTCACAACTCTTACCTGGAGCAACTAACGAGTGACCAGTCGAATGCGACCTAGGAAACTTTGGAGTAGCTCGCTCCTCTTCTAAATGACTTAGGTCATCAGTTGGTGATCTTGATACATTTATAGTGTTCTCGATGTGAGACTGAGTCAGCTCGTGATTGAAAGCTCGCTTAGTGTCACAATCGAGATTAGGCTTAGTGAGATCTGAGCGGCATACTGGACACGTAGTATGTGAAGCTAGCCATGCATCAATACAATCGAGATGAAATACGTGATGGCATTTTGGTAAAAACCGAAACCACTCGTCGTCCGCAAATTCTGATATGCAGACAGCACATTCCAAGGCATCTTTTCCTATCTTTAGATTTTTCACCTCAGAGTACGTAAAAACTGGAAATGAATTAATAATTGATCTAGCAAGCCCAAGCTGAAATCCAATCAATGTCAACATGTGATTGTGATGATTCGGAATCAAATTTTGATTATGATTTGAAGAATCTTCTACACACCAACGAAGGTACACGGATAAAAACGCGATAAAAACCATTCCAAACATTAAAAATACGAGTATGATTTTAACATGAGGACTCGCGTTTCCTCCCATATCATAAGGAAACGCGGAGGTAGCTGGGCTCAAAGACCCAGTGGTGGTGATGTATGACAACATCACCACGACAAAGATTAGTACTGTTGGATAACATTTATCCATAGATAGATTCTAAAATTTTAAGAATGGAAAACTCGGATATAAAATATTAGTAATGTGTTTTCGTGAGGAAGAAGGAATTGATCATGACAGTTACAAATGGCTGACGGAAGCCTTTTACGAGGCCAGGGATGAATGCAAGAGATGGTGAAGTATGGGATTGAGATATGTCTATATGTAGTGAGGGGACTTTTATAAGGTGTGAAATTTGGTTAAAAACAATGGGCTGATTAATGCATGAATAATGTTTATTCGAATCATATGTGATAAATCATGAGGTTAGTTTGCTTTTTAATCGTTTTGCTTGTGAATAATTGAACATGATTTAATATTTTTCCATTTATGCCTTAGCAATTGAGAAATGATATAAAGTTGGTTAGAACCAAAAGTAGGAACATTGTTGATTTAAATTGGCAATTGTTCTAAACACATATTTAGATATTTCATGGTTTCTATATATGGATTTGTTGTTTGAAAGAGAATGAAATAGTTAAAAATGTCGATGAGAACATTTACGTCGAATTTGTACTTGTTAGTGCCATGTGTCATGCCCGAATCCAATTCATGTTGTATAAACTTTGTGATTTTGATGTTTATCCTACATCATTATTGTTAATGAGAACATGTGAGATACCATAGGTTAAGTAGGTATTGGTCCGATCAATTTTCACTGACAAGATTGATATAATGTGATTGTTTAACATATGATGATTGATTATGTGTTGTTGCAACAAGGTTTACGCTAGGATGCTACACAAACGAGAAAGATGAATGTGATATACAATGTACTTATGTACATTTGAAAGATAATGTAAACGAGGGAATTCGAGTACAATGAGCCTCATAGTCAGATCTGAGATAAAATTTAATGCTTTGAAAGAGAAAGCAACATAAAGTATATGAGATAAACTCACAAACAGTAATGCATCACAATCGTCAAAACGTCACTTCTTTCTAAAAATGGATTTTTACTCGATAACGAAGGTAACATGTGTGATGACATTCAGTTTGTTTATCACGTATCTAATGTAGATGAGATAATGAAAGGTTAGGAACAAGCTTAGATTGTTGTTATTCTCTAATCAACATCCTTAATTTGAGTAGCCATTTGTTCATATTTTTTTAACGCCTAAGAGTAAATTAACTGATATTTGAAGATGCCTTGAGCCGTTGATGGATACTAATTAAAGGGTGACAATGAGTGACTGTTTCTCAAATACATAAATTTCACTGACAAGATTGATATAATGTTATTGTTTAACATATGATGATTGAGTATGTGTTGTTGCAACAAGGTTTACGCTAGGATGCTACACAAACGAGAAAGATGAATGAGATATACAATGTACTTATGTACATTTGAAAGATAATGTAAATGAGGGAATTCGAGTACAATGAGCCTCATAGTCAGATCTGAGATAAAATTTAATACTTTAAAAGAGAAAGCAACATAAAGTATATGAGATAAACTCACAAACAGTAATACATCACAATCGTCAAAACGTCACTTATTTCTAAAAATGGATTTTTACTCGATAACGAAGGTAACATGAGTGATGACATTCAGTTTGTTTATCACGTATCTAATGTAGATGAGATAATGAAAGGTTAGGAACAAGCTTAGATTGTTTTTATTCTCGAATCAACATCCTTAATTTGAGTAGCCATTTGTTCATATTATTTTAACGCCAAAGAGTAAATTAACTGATATTTGAAGATGCCTTGAGGCGTTGATGGATACTAATTAGAGAGTGACAATGAGTGACTATTTCTTAAATACATAAATTTAATTACAGTATAAAGGTCATTGGAATCTAAACAACTCCCAACCATGTCCATTGAAGAGGAGGTTCAATGTTTTTATAATGACATAGATAATGATAGTGTAATTATTGTGAAAGAATGGTCAAATGAAATTTTGATGTCAACAATTCGGTAGGGTTTTAAAAAGTTCAGGAATTCGAATTAAGGGATAAAAGTTAATGATGGTTACACGAATGGGTGCGTGTTATATGTTGTATAAATCCATATTCGTAAAGATCAAACAATGTGTTACTTACTGTAGACAACGTGATGATATCAAAGAAGGAAACAAAGAGAAGATGAAATGTTGGATTAAAACAAGCAAAGATCAAGGTATGTACCGTCATAAGCAATATATATCCATCCATGTTAAGTACTCTATTGCTGCGTAATACTTGTTAAGCTTTTAGATTGTTTTGCTCATGCAAAACGTTAAATAGAACTAAATTTAGTTTGTTTCCATCCATGTCTCAAATCATTATGGTTTTAAATCAATTCGCTGGTGAAAATTTTTTTCAATCATTTGCTCTTGCGTGAATGAAAACTTTTCATTCATTTTTTCTTGTGAAAACATGGTTGGGTCAAGTTAAGGAAATACAAAAATTGTTGTCCTAAATGTATCACGACTACAATATAATCTTAAGATAAGTAAAGTAGGTGTGGACACTTTAGATAAAAGAGATGAACAAGAGAAAGATAGAAAAGTCTCGCATTGATAAGAGAGGAACACACACCTCTTAATGCATGAGGTAGGGGTATTTATACCCAAACGTTATACACAAGCATACTATCGCACGTATACAAGGTATACGATAGTCCTATGTTGTCGCAATCTTAACAACTTACACAATAATACCCTATACTATATTAAAATATAAATAGAAGTCCATAGACTAATGATTTACACTTTTCTAGGTCCAACAATCTCCCCTTAAGGGTAGATCATTCGGGTCTTCTATTTATGGGCTTTCTGTCAGGCCAGCTTCGACATCTGATTCTTTGTTCCATTCTTCTCCATGATGCTCGAAGGGTTAGCCTTTCAGTAATCACATTCACAGCTCTAGCCAACATACTATGATTGTTTGCTGTCATCTCAATCTGTAGCTTCTCTACTTTCCTCTTAATTCACACAAGTTTCCTTACAATCCATTTCAAGGTACCAGAGGAGAACTTGGCTACTTCAACAACTCTAAAAAATCTTTTCTGCTTCTTGTTGGTCACGTATACAACACAAAGTCCAAGGTCGGGTCTTGTGAAACATGTCTAACTCTTGATCTTTTGAATACCGATGCAAGCTAACATTGGAGGAGTCAAGTTGACCTTCCTTTAATAGCTTTCGATTCCCATCTGGAAGTCTTCAATGTGAGGCACTACAACATAAGCTTTCATGAATATCAATACTGATTCAATCACGTCTTGATCAATAGCCTTTTTGTTGAAGCGGTATCTTCTTCTCTTCAGAATATCTTCAAGATCATGAGGGTGAAGATTCAGGTAATCGGATTTAGTGAAGTAGTAATGTTGATTATCGGTGCGAACAACATGATATTCAACATAACCATAAGAGTGATGATATTCGGAGTTGACTTCAACATATCGGAGGATTTTGTGCTTCAAGAATACTTCATCACGAGGTTTCCTTTTGAGTTCCCTTAGTCGATAGAAACCCCTCGATCTTTCATTCACATTAACGATACCGATAAATGAATCGAAGTCGTAATTATCACGATCAATTTCTTCTTCAGAGAATATTTCCAAGAATATTTCTTCTTCCAGAAATGGTTCGGGAATTTCCTCATAAGCAGCAACTTCCCATGTCGATGGTTGTTATTCTTTTGGACCAGCAAGCATACACATAAGATCGTTGTTGAAGTAAGGAACTAAGGGTGCAGTGTCAGATCTTGGAATTTCATTGCATTTTATTAAGGGGGTGTTTGGATGTATGTTTTCTATAGACAATTAATATATATCTTATTAGAACTAGCAAGTACACTTTACATATCATAACGATGAAGAACATCAATTGTCTCACCAGTCACAAAATAACCAGAAGAACAACAAATGTAACGCTTCCTCGGTCTATCCATCCATCTTCATGACCCTACACGAGGCAACAATAACAATAATTAAATAAGCAAGATCATGGTAAAGATAAATAAACACTTGAATAGATTTAGGCATTTAGCCCTCGTGAAATTAAATGTACACATTATGACAATGAAGTTATAAGTTTTAAACTTGCGGCACCTAATATTAATATAATGAGGGTTAGATCTGGCAAAGATTCCCAAACGAACTTCTGTTGTAGATATATCTATCATATATGAAAGATGATCAAGGTATACAACAAATGCAAGTTCCATAAAAGATAATAACTTGCCCCGCCATTCTGACGAAGGACATATATATTATGATCCCTGGTCAATGAAGCATGTTGGTCGAGTGCAATGAAATATATGGATTATCGCATCTGAATGTACTATTACTATAATATAAGTGGAAGAAACTATAATTCAGTATTACTAACATAGTATCATTCTCAGTTATCTGTCTATTCATATAACAACCTCATATTCTAAACTAGTTGGGCATAGGCATAGCCTAAAATATAAAATATATCAAATAAGGAAGATAACCCAAGTCATAACCAAGCCATGAAAGTAATGTTGTATGCACACGCATCTATGGTCAATTTGTTTCGTATATCTAATCACTCAATATGCCATCCCAATTCCTAGTAACCAGCTACTAAAATCAAAAGAACTAGCCTTAGATGCTCATTCTCATGTTTTCATTAACAATTTTGACAAATCCCTACCTTTTTCTTTGCATTCGATCGGATTTATACTTGTTATACCTATCAGAAAAGTTATTGGATGTCCATAGTATTTACAATATTAGTAACAACTCACAAGATCATACAAAGTTGAACAGTTGGATTACAGAGACATCAATTGCAGCCTTGCTAAACAGTATATCTTAGCTGGTTTCATTGAAGTTATAAAAAAACATACTTACATTTCTAATCGGATAATAAACACTGCATTTGATACTTTCGCCGAGATATCCTCACGAAGAGATATCAACTAAAAAACTCTCACTAGGTATGCACCTTATGGATGGACACAGAAAGGGTCCAATACAGTTACGGGCATACACTAATTAAGGGGACGGGTTTGTGAGATCATAAATGTATTTGTATTTACAGTTTCAGTTTCCACTCAAGCTTGTTATTATAGACCATTCAAATACACAAAACCTCATCCGAAGTTTGTCAAGTAACATTAAAGTAATCATTAAACCAATCAATTAATCTAGGCTATCATAGACCTACTTACGCAAATCAATCTCATCAAAACACGTTTCGTACATCGCATATCAACTCTTAAAATAACACAACATTCAACCTAACCAATCAATCAATCATCTCTTAAAATAACCTAATCAATCAATCAATCAATCAATCGGTCAGGCATTTCGTCGATCACTTGGTCTACACATACACTCCAAACAACACATAAGCTCATATAACCGCTTATCTTACCTAGTTGCTATCTGAGCAAAAATTCTAGCAGTAGCGTTTGTGTCTAAAAACTTCAATCAAAGGCGACTAAAAGAGGCTCCTGAGCAAAAAATCTAAAACCCATCAAATAACTCAGTCAGGCATTTTGTCGATCACGTAGTCTACACTAGTAACAATCAACTGATAACATCAACTAATAATCTCAAACAAACAACTTAAAATCAACTGATAAGCTAACATCAACTGATAAGCCTAAACAAAGTTAGGTCAAAATTGGAGCAATATTGTAATTAGGTCACAATCGACAAAACGCTAAAGCAAAAGTTAGGGAAAAATAAGCAAAAGGAAGAGTTGAACCTTAATGAAACGGTGGTCGATGTGGATCGGAGTATAAAAGGGGCGACGGCGGACGGCGGTGGCGGATGACCGCAGCGAATGGATGGAACACCGGAATCACGTTTTAGAGGGAAGACTGAAAATGTGAAAGTTTTTAAAAAGTTTTAAAAAGTTTCATTTGACACTTATTTATTTATAAGTTTTTTTTAAAAAAAAAGAAGTGAAAACGTGAAATTACGTTTTAGCAAAACAGATGTGAAAGTTTTTGAAGATGTAATAAGTTTTAAAAAGTTTTTGAGAATTTTGTTGTTAATAAGTTTATCAATTTTTGAGATTTTAATAAGTTTTAAAAAGTTTTATTTAACACTTGCTTTGTTATCTTTTTTGTGTATTTGTAATTCGAAACAAAATTATATTAACATGTAATGATGGAGCTACAAATTTTGGTCAAAGAAGGCGAGAAATGAATATATACACGAGTCGGCATTAACAAACATAGAAAAGGTAATTAAGCCGGTATCATGACAAATAAAAAAATTACCAAATTTGAAGAGTTCGTAAAGAAAAACTTATAAAACGCTTCCGGTTTCCAAAACAATACAATCATACAAAATAGGCTTGATATAAAAGTAGTCTTCATAATTTTTATATTACATTGATGAGTGCTTATTCACTCATCCTTTTTAGACCTTATTTCAGACCAAAAATACCAAATACTAACCAAAAATGCCAAGAGAATGCATGTTTTTGTATTTGTGTATGTGCATGTACGGATATGAGAAAAATGGACAAAAACACAACAAAACCGACAAAAACGAGCACGAGAATGGAAAGTGTCAAAAGCCGGAGCCGGGGAAGTCAAATGGTCAAAGTCCAAGCTCAAAATGATAAAATCAACCTCAGAGATTCATCAAAGTTTCATATTTGGTCCCTGGTCAAAGTTTGGAGAGATTGGCAGTTTAAGTCCCTATACTTTCAAACATTTACTAAAATGGTCCTTGGAATGAATATCGAAGAAAAGTCAAATTTGGTCCCTCATGATTCAGAGATTGGCAATTTAGACCCTTGGAAATAACTTTGGATAAATATCAGTTTTGGTCCCTCTAAATCGCGAAATGTACAACTTTAGCCCTTAATAATACAAATCCTAAACTAATTAAAACCTTACATCCGGATCCACAAATAATTTTAGTCCAAAATAATAATAAGCCTAATCCAAAAACTCCCCAAGCCCATCTCAGCCCACTATCCCTTTCCATTTTACCCGACCCAGTCCAACCCTTAACTTCGGTCAATCCTTTTTACACCAGTCAACGCCCAACTTAAATAAAACATACAAACACCCCGTTTAGACTTTACCCCTAAATTATCCCCAAAAATCCCCAGTTTTACTGTACCCATGAACCCTAGAAACCCCACAACCAAAATTACCCCCAATTACCCCACCTAAGTCACAATTACCCAATGATTGATAGTTTCTAGAAGCTGACAAGTCAGGGAATGTCAGAGTTTGTGACGCGTGGACCAATGGAGAAAGACACGGAGGATGGGCATCACATCAATCAATCAATCAAGGGTCCAAAACGAGTGGAAGCATCTGGACACAATCACACGGTTGAAATGAGGCTCAAACAAACACACTAACACGCGGATTGCCAGCCTGGACCAAGCCCTCACCTCACCTCAGTGGCTATAAAACCCCCCCTCACATCAGTGTTAGTGGTGTAGGTTTTTGAATTAAGCTTTGTATTTTTCAATTGTTTCTTTCCAGTATTGTACTCAGCTTTCTATTTCAATAAAATTTATTTTCAATTAATTGTCTCTTCATTTCAATTTCATTTAAATTGCTTCTATTTTAGTTATAGTTTGTTTATCAGTACCATTTATTTCTGTTTATCTTATATAAAAAAAAATAAAATAAAAAAATAATAAAAAAAAAATATTTCAAATTAGTTTTGATCTATCTGAATTCAGCTTCAAATAGTTTGTTTATATTGTTATAAGCTTATAATAGTCATATCAGTTTACTGTTTCATCAAATCTATCAAAAATACAATAGTCAAAGAGTCAACTGTGAATAGCTTATAGAAATAAGCATCAGCTTATTGGAGTTAGAGGCAGCCAAATAGGAGCTTTTGGCCTGTCTAAAGACAGGCTGTGAGGGCGACCCTCTCTGTTTGGCTGAGAGGGTGTTTTGTAAGTTTTTCCGTTTTAGTTTTGAAGTTGAAATTGAATCTGTCATTTAATAGAGTGTAGATCTGCTTTTGTTGCTTGATTCTGATTTATGCATCTTATTTAGTGTAGTATTAGATTACTTTGTCTTTTCATTGCTAGTTTATAGGCTATTTCTCATTACTGTTTCATCATATCATTCGCATTTTGGATCTGTTTAACTGTCGTAGTTTATGCTTTTGTGTGAAGATTATATCACTGGATCTCTATCTGAGTGGTTGGTATTATTGGAGTTGTTATTGAGTTGAGTTTGGAGTTTGGATTATTGAGGAAGCAATTTTAGAAATAGTTGGTTCATAACTGACTTGCATCAGTAGTGGTTAAAAAAATTGCATTCAGATAAGGGTGGTTGGATGTGGTAATCATTGGCTAGTATAGACTTCTTTAGGTATAGTTAGACCTCATTCTGCACACCTGTTATTGTGTACTTAGCCATTACCCTAGGTTCTGTTTTCAATAAAAAGTGTTTGAACTGTTTCATTGAATTAGTGTTGGTGTTTTAATGTTAACTCTGCATAAGTCTTCTTACATAGGATTTGATGGTTTAAGTAATTTGGTAGAAGTCAATTTTTAGTTGAAATACAATATCTATTTGCATAAGTAGTTAAGTCATTAAGATCTCGTCACTTTACTAAACCATTTCAGCAGCTCATCTGTTTCATTATCCATAGCTGCTCATCTAGATTAGCTTATTGATTAAAATTTGGTTCTATTTATAGTTTTGGTATAAGCCTTTCATAACTTAGCTTGTGTTTGGATTTGAATCTGTTCAATCATCGGGAAATCCCCTGCTAACTGTATCAGTCAAAACCTGCAGCCCCCCCCCCCCCCCATAGGCCATTCTTCTGCTAATCTTGGTCACATTTAGGGACTGATTTGGTTTAGAAATTAGGTTTTGTTTGGTTTTATTAGTAATCAGTAGGGTAGGTTAAGCTTTGCTCCCATAAGTTCATTGTCTCAAGCTTGTTTGCGTTGCTTATTAACTTGTTTAGTTAAGTGATTTGTACTTGTTTCTGAGTTCTAAATCAAGGCTGCAATTGTGCATTATTGATCTTTATCTGAGAATTGGTGTTACACTTAGTTCATTTGGCCTTAAATTGTTGATCTCAGTTAGCTTTTGCCATTAGTTTCTTTGTGTGCTTAATTGCTTATTCTCCCTTAGCTCATTTGTATCAGTTTGCACCATAATCTGTGTTCCTGAGTCATTTCTTGTCTAGTTACTGCTTCATTAAGCTTTTCTAAGATCAAAAATCACTGGTCAAAGGTTTGGTAAAGTTTTGGTCAAAGTGCTTATCTAATAAGCACTTCTTATTAAGCAGTTTGAGGCTAATAAGCAGTTCCACAACTTATTTTTCCACTTTTATATTTTTCCTAGATTAAGAATATTATTTTAAAATTTTCCTGAAATTTTCAGATTTTTCCAAGCTTATTTGCTATTTTTCTTATTTAATTTTCAATTTTAATCAATTTTAATTATTTTTTAATTACTAAAAACTCCAAAAAAATCAGAAAAAGTCCAGAAAAATCCAAAAAAATATTAGAAAATTATTTTTAGTTATTTTAGAATTTTAGAAATTTATTTTGCATTTTTTTTTCATTTATTTTCAATTTTATTTGAATTTTAAATAGTTTTTAATTAGATTTAATTGTTTTTAATTTCTAGAAATTATATAAAAAGCCAAAAAAATTAGTTTTTAATTTTAAAATTTCTTTTTAGTTATTTTATAATTTTCAAAATTTAATTTTTATTTTTCTCACTTTATTTTCAATTTCTTTTAATTTTTAATTACTTAAAATAGTTTTTAATTCATAAAAAATACATAAAAAGTCAAAAAAATATTTTTCTTTTTCATTAAGTCTAGTTTTGTATATTATTCTAAATTTCATAAAAATACCAATTCATTTCTTTAAGCACCATTAAAAAATGTATTTGACTATCTGTTATAGATTTTATCAAACTACATAACTACATGACTGGCTTGTCAAATCATAGCCAAATTTGAGTAATGTAACAACCACTTGGCTAACTTGAAACATGAGTTGAGGGAGCACACACAATAAAAACACAAACTCTAATAGAATTTACACCGAATAGTGTAATCCCAAAAATAGTTAAGTTGAAACACGAGTCGACATAGTAAAACATATAATATATGTGCATATAATAAATTTTAATATTTCCGATGGATTTTGGACGAAAATATTAAAAATATTAAAAATCATTAGAAATTAAAATATTTTCAATGGATTAGTAACAAACAAAAATAGATGTCGAAATGGCGTCGGAAATTCGTCGGTAGCTTATGCGAATTACTGACGGATTTCCGACAACAATCCATTCTCTTGGAATTTAGTTGGAAATTACTCGGAAAAGCACATTTGTCGCTATTTTGTCAGAATCTGGTCGGTAAATTAGCGACGGAAAAGTATCCGTCGGAAAATCTGTCGCTGAAAGTCCTGTTTCTAGTAGTGATATGTAAACACTCTTCTTGGTCCAATACACAACTATTTTAAATAATAATAATAACACCACCAACAACGACAACGATAATAATTTCTATATGTCATTAATCTTTAATATTTGTATCATTTTAACTTTTTATTTTAGTTCAGTTATTGTCTTAATCTCAAAATAAATGTCTATTATATATTTCAGAAAGTTATTGGATTTTACCCTAATTGTATTTTTCATGAATTAAATATCATATCCACCCATTAAACTCACTTTTGATTGGTTAAAACACATAATGAATATTTATTTTGAGACATCTCAAAATAGGAAGGTGAACATTTAATTTTGAACGGATGAAGTATTATTTATAACTAATAATATTGTCACTATCAGTATTGTTTGTATAAATGTCGTTTTTCAGTGCAATATTATTTGAAATCCATACTAACTTTACACTGAATATATGCAATATTAAGTTCGCATCCATTTTCTCAGAGGCTAGTTCCTGTGTCAAAAGTTGTATGTTACGAAATAATTAGACCATTTTCAAAAAATTAAAACCCTGAAATAGATATAAGATATATTACTTTTAGCTTCAACATAAGATTTATTGCAACTTTTAAAAGGTTGCTACATAAGCTAAAATGAATAAAAGTTCTAGTACTTTTTAGTTCCCTTTAGCAAATTCTTGACAAAAGTTCTAAATTGTGTGAAAAAAGGGCAGTAAATAGAGCAAACCGTTTATATCACGCCCTCTCTAATTAGTCACACTATTTAGCATGTCATAAAATAAAAATAGTAAGGTAAATGAAATATATTCTAATTATAGAATAATTGAAGATAAGAATAGACTAAGCAACGACTGAGGCGTGAGCCGAGAGTGCAGGAAAATGAGTGTTAATAGTGAAAAGAAAATAAGAAAAGCGTGAGCATGAAGTATTTATATACTCTAAAATTGGAATTAAACCCTTTTTAATAATACTGGTAAAATCAACTAGTTAGTCACATGATACATCAGTGAGTCAGTTTTTTTCTTTTTTACAATGATTGGGTCATTAAACTAGTAAAACATTGTGATGCATTTAAGAATCAAGATAATTTAAGAATCACAAGTTTTTGGAATTTCCTCTACGTGCTTAATTGATTATTTGTGCTTCATTTACTATTTCATTAGTGTAATCTCTTTAAAATCACTTTTTACCACTTTCACGACACGTTTCACGAATCGGGAATTCGAAATTCCATTCACACCTTCGCACGGACTACGACCTCGGGTTATCCGTATTTCTTTGCGGATCTCTTGAGCTTATATCTATACTATAATATTGATATTGTGTTTTTCACGAATCAATTTTTGGCGCCGCTGCCGGGGAAGGATGAAGTGAATTTTTGAATATTCGTTTTTCGAACTTGTGTTTTGAAACCTTCCTTGTATATATTTTTCTATAAAAACCAAAAAATTAAAAAATCAAAAACACTTTTCCTAAAGTGTTTTCAAAAATACCAAAAATATCATAAAGTTACAGCCTCGTTCCGATCGAAAGAAAGGGCGTTGTAAACCAAAAAAGTCTCCCAATATAATTACGCGTGAAATTAATTGCTAATCGGATTACTTTTGACTCTACGACCGAATAAGCGGAAAATACGGATAGCTTTGACATTAAATTGCAAGCTGAAGAGAGATCCAATCTTCTCTCCCGTTCCGTCGCGAGTAGGTTTAAAGGAAACGGTTTACGATTAACGTAACGTTTAAAAAAGAAAAAAAAAAAAAAAAACAAAAGTTTAAGTTTTTGAATTTTGCTTTATAAAAACAAAAATACAAAAAGATTTTCCTTTTCAAATTTGATTTTCCTTTTATTTTTAAAAATTTGAGTTTTTGTGGTGTATGAACACCCGGTCATCTTCTAAACGTCTTATTTCTCCATTATCGAACCCCGAGAGTTTGATACGTCACACACACAAAGTTCGTTTCACCAACATCACGGAAATGGAACAAAACAACCACAACAATCAACACCCTCCGGTGGGTGTTGTTCAAAATGCACCAGCTCCCGATCTCCGAACGATGGAGGAGCTGTGTCAACCGACAATGCACGGTAGAGGCGGTCCGATTGCCCCTCTAAATATTGAGGCTACGGATTTTGGACTTAAGCACCATATGATTCAACAAGTCCAGAATTCGTGCCAATTTCACGGTTTACCGGGTGACGATGCTAACAAGCATCTCGACAAATTTTTAACCGTCACCCAAAGTATGAAACAACATGGGGTCTCCGATGACGCCCTTCGTCTTTCTCTCTTCCCCTATTCTCTTACACATCATGCCACCGCGTGGTTTGATCGTCTTCCCAAGAACTCGATTCATACCTTCGAAGAGATGGTATCGAAGTTCTTGGCGAAATATTTTCCACCATCGATGGTGACGAAACTTCGAAACGATATTAGCAATTTCCGTCAGCTTCCCGACGAATCTTTATTCGAAGCTTGGGAACGTTATAAGCTTGCTATTGATCGGTGTCCAAACCATAACATGCTTCTTGTTACGATAATTGATACGTTTTACAATGGTTTGACTTTACGACATCGGGACACGATCAATGCAGCTGCGGGTGGAACTTTTATGAAACGACGTCCTGAAGATTGCTACGAACTTATTGAGAACATGACTGCTCATTACAATTACTGGGATTCCTCTGCCGAGAGGAATGAGTCAAGAACAAACGTTGCTCACAATTCTTCTACGTCTAATTCTGAAATAGCCGCAATTACGAAGAAACTCGATGATTTGTCGACTGCTGTTTTACGAATGCACCAAACGTCTCAGAATCAAAATCAAGTCAAAAACCATCAAGTTAACATGATCAACAATGTTTGTGAGACTTGTGGTGGTCCTCATTCGTATTTTAAGTGCCCAGCCACCGGTGGCTACACTCACGAGAATGTGTATGCTACTTCGGGAACCCACAATATGGGCGGTAACGGATACCAACCACAGGGTGACCGAAATCTTCTTAGCTACCGTTCGAATCATTATGTTGGACCACCCGGTTTTAATCAACCGTCTCAAGTTAATCAAGTCAATCAAGTTAATCAAAATGTGCAAAACTGAAATCATCAATTCAATCACAATGCTAATCAAAATTGGATGAACAATGGTTTTCAGAATCAAAACAATGGTTTTCAAAATCAAAATCGGGGGAATTACAATCAAGGCCCGAATCAAGGGAATTTTCATGGAAATTTTCAAAATGTTAATCATGGGAATTATAATCATGGAAATCAGAATTTTCAGAATCAAGGTTTCAATAACAACAATCGTGGTCAAAATTTTCAAAACCCAGTTGTGAATCAGTCTTCTTCGGATGAATTACTTAAGCAGTTTATGAAAAGTCAAGAGGAAATGAATAAAATGTTAATCAATCAAATGGCCGAATTGAAGAAGTCTTTAAATGATCGACCCTCGGGCTCGGGTACTCTTCCAAGCAACACGATCGCTAACCCGAGGGGCGATGCTAAGGCGATCACGACTAGGAGTGGTATTGTTATCGATGGACCAACGGCTCCGACTACCCCTTCTTCTTCTTCGTCTCCTAAGGTAGTCGTCCGTGAAACCGAGGCGACAACGGATACGGGAATTCCTAGTAATAATGGAAGGACCGATAACATCCAACCTCCGGTGGTCCCAACGTCTAAAGGGAAAGATAAAGTTGTTAATGAAACTGAAAATCCCGTGAAAGTTAATTTGCCTTATCCGTCACGCTTAAATGAACAAACGCACCGTGAGAGAGATAAAATTCAGATGGAAAAGTTTTACCAAGTTTTTCAAGAGTTACATTTTGACATAACTCTCGCGGATGCTATACTTTTAATGCCTAAATTTGCTTCTATGCTAAAAGGTCTTTTGAATAATAAGGAGAAATTGTTTGAAAAATCTCGAACCCAGATGAATGAAAATTGTTCGGCGGTTATCCTCAAAAAGCTCCCCGAAAAGCTTGAAGACCCCGGTCGATTTCTCATTCCGTGTAATTTTCCTGGGATGGTTCAATGCTTCGCCTTGGCCGATCTCGGTGCTAGCATTAACCTAATGCCATTATCAATTGGGAAGAAATTGTCTTTACCCAATTTAACTCCGACTTGTATGACCCTCGAGCTAGCCGACCGATCTACTTCCCGCCCGATGGGAATAGCCGAGGATGTCTTTGTTAATGTGGGAAAATTCCATTTCCCTGTTGATTTTGTCGTTGTTGATTTTGATGCTGATCCGCGGGTACCTCTCATTCTCGGTAGAGGTTTCCTAAGGACTGGCCGTGCTTTGATTGATGTTTTCGATGAAGAAATTACCTTACGCGTTGGTACCGAAGCCGTAACTTTTAACTTGGAACAAACCGCGAGGTACTCCTCCGAGTTTGACAAATATTCCGTTAACCGAATCGACGTTATCGATGAAGTTACGGAGGAGTACGCTCAAGAGTTACTTGGTTATACCGAACATGCTTCGAGTGGCAATCCCACTCATTCTTCTGAACCGATAATTTCCGATCCTTCCCCTTCCCTTACTCCATTTGAGGGAAGTGATTTCATCTTGGAAGAGATCGAGGCCTTTCTTGCTAATGATTCGATTTCACCGGAAATTGATCATTCCGATTGTGACCCGGAGGGGGATGTACTTTTGATTGAGAAATTGTTAAATGAAGATCCCAACCCGTCCCTCCCTCCGCTTGACCTTAAAATGGCCGACGTTAAAGAAGTTAAGCCGTCTACTGAGAATCCTCCGGAGCCCGAGCTCAAGGATTTACCTCCTCATCTCGAATACGCATTTTTAGAAGGAACCGACAAACTTCCCGTTATTATTTCTAAAGATCTTAAAGATGAGGAGAAGAAACGTCTCTTAGATGTGCTCAGGAAGCATAAGAGTGCCATCGCTTGGCAAATTTCTGATATTAAGGGTATCGACCCTCGTTTTTGCACGCATAAGATCTTACTTGAAGATAATTTCAAACCGTCCATTCAGCAACAACGACGGGTTAACCCGAAAATTCATGAGGTTATCAAAAAGGAAGTTATCAAACTCCTCGATGCCGGAATGATTTATCCAATCTCGGATAGCTCTTGGGTTAGCCCGGTCCACTGCGTACCGAAGAAAGGTGGAATGACCGTCGTTACAAATGAAGATAATGAATTGATTCCGACACGTCTTGTTACCGGATGGAGAGTTTGTATTGATTATCGTAAATTGAATGATGCGACTCGTAAGGATCATTTCCCACTTCCATTTATGGATCAAATGCTAGAACGCCTAGCGGGAAATGAGTTCTATTGTTTTTCTTGATGGATTTTCCGGCTATTTTCAAATACCAATTGACCCTCCGGACCAGGAAAAGACTACCTTTACTTGCCCTTATGGTACGTTTGCCTATCGTCGTATGCCTTTTGGCTTATGCAATGCTCCAGGCACGTTCCAAAGGTGTATGATGTCGATATTTTCGGATATGATCGAGAAAACCATGGAAGTTTTCATGGATGATTTCTCGGTTTATGGAGATTCTTTTACTTTGTGCCTCTCCCATTTAGAAAATATGCTGAAACGGTGTGAAGACACCAACTTGGTTCTAAATTGGGAGAAATGTCATTTCATGGTTAAAGAGGGCATTGTCCTCGGCCATAAGATTTCAAAATCTGGGATTGAGGTCGATAGAGCTAAAGTCGACGTTATTGCAAAATTACCTCATCCCACGACCGTTAAAGGAATTAGAAGTTTTTTAGGTCATGCCGGCTTTTACCGACGTTTCATTCAAGACTTTTCTAAGATAGCCCGGCCTCTGACACACTTGCTTGAAAAAGATGCTCCGTTTATCTTCTCAAATGAATGCATCGAAGCATTCAATATTCTTAAAAAGAAGTTAACGGAGGCTCCCGTCTTAATTGCCCCCGACTGGGACTTGCCCTTCGAGCTAATGTGCGATGCCAGCGATTATGCCATTGGTGCAGTCCTAGGGCAACGCAAGTCTAAGCATTTTCAGCCGATACACTATGCTAGTAAAACTATGACCGACGCTCAATACCATTATACGACTACTGAGAAAGAAATGTTAGCCGTCATTTACGCTTTTGAAAAGTTTCGATCTTATTTGCTTTTGAAGAAATGCATAGTGTACACGGATCATTCGGCTCTTAAGTACCTTATGGCGAAGCAAGACGCTAAGCCACGTTTGATGCGGTGGGTTCTCCTCCTTCAAGAATTTAAAGTTGAAATTCGAGATAAAAAGGGAGCTGAGAACCTTGCTGCTGATCACTTATCGCGTTTAGAGAATCCCCACCAAAGTGTTTTCGAGAAAAAGGAGATTAACGAAGCTTTTCCTCTCGAGACACTGGGGAGTTTATCACATAGTGATTCTAGTACCCCATGGTTCGCCGACTTTGCGAATTACCATGCGGGGAATTTTATCCGGAAAGGGATGTCGTTCCAGCAGAAGAAAAAATTCTTCAAAGATGTTAAGCATTATTTCTGGGACGATCCCTATTTGTTTAAGATTTGTGCGGATCAAGTGATCCGGCGGTGCGTTCACGGCAAGGAAGCTGCTGAAATTCTTATGGCATACCACAATGGACCCACGGGGGGACATCATGGTGCCAACTTCACCGCTAAGAAAGTTTTTGATTCCGGCTTCTACTGGCCGACGATTTACCGGGATGCTCATGAGTTGGTTAAATCATGTGATTCTTGCCAGCGTCAAGGAAAAATTACTCAGAAGGACGAGATGCCTCAAAATGCTATCCAAGTCTGTGAAATTTTTGACGTCTGGGGTATCGATTTCATGGGTCCATTCCCGTCTTCTCGTGGTAACAAATATATACTCGTAGCCGTCGACTATTTGTCTAAATGGGTCGAAGCGAAGGCGCTACCCACCAATGACGCCCGAGTTGTAGTGAAATTTCTTAAAAGTCTCTTCGCCCGATTTGGTGCACCTCGTGCTATCATAAGCGATCGTGGGACCCATTTCTGTAACGATCAATTCGCTAAAGTTATGCTCAAATATGGTGTCACACATCGTCTTTCTACGGCATATCATCCACAGACGAGTGGTCAAGTTGAGGTCTCCAATCGTGGCTTGAAACGTATTTTAGAAAGGACCGTAGGTGAACATCGTGCTTCTTGGGCCGATAAGTTGGATGATGCACTTTGGGCCTTCCGTACAGCTTACAAAACACCCATTGGGTGCACCCCTTACAAGCTGGTTTACGGGAAGGCCTGCCATTTGCCCTTTGAACTTGAGCACAAGGCCTACTGGGCCTTAAAACATGCTAATTTTGACCTACAAACCGCGGGTGATCACCGAAAAGCTCAGTTGAATGAATTAGTCGAGCTTCGTGATCAGGCCTATGAGAATTCTTTGATCTACAAAGAGAAGACAAAGAGGATTCACGATGCTAAAATTAAAGATCGCGTCTTCAATGTTGGTGACCGAGTTCTTCTTTTCAATTCTCGATTAAAGATTTTCTCGGGCAAGTTAAAAACCCGTTGGTCTGGACCATTCACCATTACCCAAGTATTTCCTTATGGGACCGTTGAACTTGCTCAACCTAATGGTCCTAATTTTAAGGTGAATGGTCATCGTGTTAAACATTACTTTGGAGGGGACATACCACCCATGGTTGTCCCGGATCTCCAGACTTTCCCCAAGGACGATTAAATTCGGGGATCGAGTCAAGCTCATGTGACTCGGTGAACAAAAACAAGCGCTTCGTGGGAGGCACCCCATGCTTATCCATTTTCATTTCCTCTATTTTCTATTTTCTAATAACGTGACGTGAGGGGGGCGACCCTTTCCAAACTCGTGTTTTCGTTGTTGTTGTTTATGAATGTTCAGGAATTTCCCCGAAGTTTGAGGACTCTCGTGCTCGTGGTTTGTCGTTCTCTCCACTCGAGTCTCATCCTTCGCTGCTCTTTCGGAAATTCACCATATCCAAAATCTTATCGACTAACGTTTATCTCTTGGCATACTTAATAAACGGCCTTAGATTTTACGTAGGATTACCCGTCCCTTAAAACATTGAGGACAATGTTTCACTTTAGTCTGGGGGGGTGAATCTTCGATTCGATTTGACTTGTACCATCGTCTGAGCTGTTAACTTACGCAACTCCGTTTTTCACCAAAAATTTTAATTTTTGTCACCGCTTTATTACGCAAAAAAAAAAAAAAAAAATAAATAAAATAAAAAATAAAAAAAAAATGAAAAAATATATATGATATGAATAATAAGTTTTGACACCTTGTTTTGACTTTCCTACCGGCGAGAGTAGAAATAAATGTTCCGACTTGACCGGGCGTGTTGAGCCCTAGCTCGTTTCCCTTAACCAATATAATCATAAGATTATGGCTAAGCATCCGCGGATCTCATTATTTGGGATTTTAAATTTGCGGATATCGAGGAATGATAGAGTTTATTTGGAAGTTTCGTGCTATACACGGATCGCATTACTGGGATTTAAAAAACCCACGAGAGGTACTTGTGGCCTCCTTGTTCCCACCAGCTTGCACACCAATATATAAATATAGATGTCTAGGATTAATTAAGGGTATACGGTTTGGGCAATACTTAGTTTTTTCTCGTTCCCAACAAAATCTCTGCATATGGGGGTTTGGTACACATTAAGGTACTGCTAGTGTTACGGTGAAATAGACTATTGCATCTTGCCGGTTCGCAGCCGATGTTGGGATCTTAGTAAAGGCCGTAGGACTCGGGGTTTGGCATATGATTATGAATATCAATAATAATAGTCCGAAGCCAAAATAAAAAGGCAGAGGAATCCAAAGCTACAAAAAGCAGCGGATAGAAATCCAAAGTCATAATAAAGCTCTTACATCTTGGCGGCTCATAAACCGTTGACTGTAAAAGAATAAAGGACTAAGGACAAAAGTATTATTAAAGTGCTTATGATTATGCAAAAATGCCAAACTTCGACTCCGGGGGTTTCCCTAATAAAAAGCTTCCGTTTCGGGTATCAAACATGGTATGTCTCGGTCGTAAATAAAAAGGGAGCCTCCACAAAACGTGTTAAATCAGAGACCTTCATGTGGACCCGATTTCTGTATGCAGGGGTTTTCGAGGGAAAGTTTGGAAACTACTTAGCGTTCAAATTTTGTGCTCTTATCGGACTAATAAATATCGAAACGAGAAAATATGAAGCAATTCATTTCTCACAAATTAAAATCTTTAGATACAACTAAGGATCTGGGGACAAGAGGTAATACACAAGTAACTTTCGTGGGCAGTGTTAGCATCTAACTTCTGGTAAACAATGATCTCGATTTTACGCTTAGTTTGGGAGCTTGTGAAAAATCAAGGATGACGATTTTTATCCGTATGGTCTCTTCTCTGTGAGAAGTGTTTCTACTCGTAGACCCTGAAAGTTATCAACAGATAAGAATTGATAATGAAAGTCAAGGCAAACCGTCACCTATATAAAAATGAAAAAGTACAAAAATAGTAGTTGTAGTTGTTATTCAGAAAATCGGAAAACGGAGCGTTTTTGAGAATAAATGATTTTGATATCTCTCTTGAACATCATTGCTACTTTACAACGTCAGTAAAGAGAGGTTTTGAAAATTATTTATCTTTTAAGCGTGAGGTGATGACATTGCGTGAGGGCACGGCAATACCTTAGTCTGGGGGATTTTGATGAGTGCTTATTCACTCATCCTTTTTAGACCTTATTTCAGACCAAAAATACCAAATACTAACCAAAAATGCCAAGAGAATGCATGTTTTTGTATTTGTGTATGTGCATGTACGGATATGAGAAAAATGGACAAAAACACAACAAAACCGACAAAAACGAGCACGAGAATGGAAAGTGTCAAAAGCCGGAGCCGGGGAAGTCAAATGGTCAAAGTCCAAGCTCAAAATGATAAAATCAACCTCAGAGATTCATCAAAGTTTCATATTTGGTCCCTGGTCAAAGTTTGGAGAGATTGGCAGTTTAAGTCCCTATACTTTCAAACATTTACTAAAATGGTCCTTGGAATGAATATCGAAGAAAAGTCAAATTTGGTCCCTCATGATTCAGAGATTGGCAATTTAGACCCTTGGAAATAACTTTGGATAAATATCAGTTTTGGTCCCTCTAAATCGCGAAATGTACAACTTTAGCCCTTAATAATACAAATCCTAAACTAATTAAAACCTTACATCCGGATCCACAAATAATTTTAGTCCAAAATAATAATAAGCCTAATCCAAAAACTCCCCAAGCCCATCTCAGCCCACTATCCCTTTCCATTTTACCCGACCCAGTCCAACCCTTAACTTCGGTCAATCCTTTTTACACCAGTCAACGCCCAACTTAAATAAAACATACAAACACCCCGTTTAGACTTTACCCCCAAATTATCCCCAAAAATCCCCAGTTTTACTGTACCCATGAACCCTAGAAACCCCACAACCAAAATTACCCCCAATTACCCCACCTAAGTCACAATTACCCAATGATTGATAGTTTCTAGAAGCTGACAAGTCAGGGAATGTCAGAGTTTGTGACGCGTGGACCAATGGAGAAAGACACGGAGGATGGGCATCACATCAATCAATCAATCAAGGGTCCAAAACGAGTGGAAGCATCTGGACACAATCACACGGTTGAAATGAGGCTCAAACAAACACACTAACACGCGGATTGCCAGCCTGGACCAAGCCCTCACCTCACCTCAGTGGCTATAAAACCCCCCCTCACATCAGTGTTAGTGGTGTAGGTTTTTGAATTAAGCTTTGTATTTTTCAATTGTTTCTTTCCAGTATTGTACTCAGCTTTCTATTTCAATAAAATTTATTTTCAATTAATTGTCTCTTCATTTCAATTTCATTTAAATTGCTTCTATTTTAGTTATAGTTTGTTTATCAGTACCATTTATTTCTGTTTATCTTATATAAAAAAAAAATAAAAAAAAAAAATAAAAAAAAATAAAAAAAAAAAAAAATAATATTTCAAATTAGTTTTGATCTATCTGAATTCAGCTTCAAATAGTTTGTTTATATTGTTATAAGCTTATAATAGTCATATCAGTTTACTGTTTCATCAAATCTATCAAAAATACAATAGTCAAAGAGTCAACTGTGAATAGCTTATAGAAATAAGCATCAGCTTATTGGAGTTAGAGGCAGCCAAATAGGAGCTTTTGGCCTGTCTAAAGACAGGCTGTGAGGGCGACCCTCTCTGTTTGGCTGAGAGGGTGTTTTGTAAGTTTTTCCGTTTTAGTTTTGAAGTTGAAATTGAATCTGTCATTTAATAGAGTGTAGATCTGCTTTTGTTGCTTGATTCTGATTTATGCATCTTATTTAGTGTAGTATTAGATTACTTTGTCTTTTCATTGCTAGTTTATAGGCTATTTCTCATTACTGTTTCATCATATCATTCGCATTTTGGATCTGTTTAACTGTCGTAGTTTATGCTTTTGTGTGAAGATTATATCACTGGATCTCTATCTGAGTGGTTGGTATTATTGGAGTTGTTATTGAGCTGAGTTTGGAGTTTGGATTATTGAGGAAGCAATTTTAGAAATAGTTGGTTCATAACTGACTTGCATCAGTAGTGGTTAAAAAAATTGCATTCAGATAAGGGTGTTTGGATGTGGTAATCATTGGCTAGTATAGACTTCTTTAGGTATAGTTAGACCTCATTCTGCACACCTGTTATTGTGTACTTAGCCATTACCCTAGGTTCTGTTTTCAATAAAAAGTGTTTGAACTGTTTCATTGAATTAGTGTTGGTGTTTTAATGTTAACTCTGCATAAGTCTTCTTACATAGGATTTGATGGTTTAAGTAATTTGGTAGAAGTCAATTTTTAGTTGAAATACAATATCTATTTGCATAAGTAGTTAAGTCATTAAGATCTCGTCACTTTACTAAACCATTTCAGCAGCTCATCTGTTTCATTATCCATAGCTGCTCATCTAGATTAGCTTATTGATTAAAATTTGGTTCTATTTATAGTTTTTGGTATAAGCCTTTCATAACTTAGCTTGTGTTTGGATTTGAATCTGTTCAATCATCGGGAAATCCCCTGCTAACTGTATCAGTCAAAACCTGCAGCCCCCCCCCCCCCATAGGCCATTCTTCTGCTAATCTTGGTCACATTTAGGGACTGATTTGGTTTAGAAATTAGGTTTTGTTTGGTTTTATTAGTAATCAGTAGGGTAGGTTAAGCTTTGCTCCCATAAGTTCATTGTCTCAAGCTTGTTTGCGTTGCTTATTAACTTGTTTAGTTAAGTGATTTGTACTTGTTTCTGAGTTCTAAATCAAGGCTGCAATTGTGCATTATTGATCTTTATCTGAGAATTGGTGTTACACTTAGTTCATTTGGCCTTAAATTGTTGATCTCAGTTAGCTTTTGCCATTAGTTTCTTTGTGTGCTTAATTGCTTATTCTCCCTTAGCTCATTTGTATCAGTTTGCACCATAATCTGTGTTCCTGAGTCATTTCTTGTCTAGTTACTGCTTCATTAAGCTTTTCTAAGATCAAAAATCACTGGTCAAAGGTTTGGTAAAGTTTTGGTCAAAGTGCTTATCTAATAAGCACTTCTTATTAAGCAGTTTGAGGCTAATAAGCAGTTCCACAGCTTATTTTTCCACTTTTATATTTTTCCTAGATTAAGAATATTATTTTAAAATTTTCCTGAAATTTTCAGATTTTTCCAAGCTTATTTGCTATTTTTCTTATTTAATTTTCAATTTTAATCAATTTTAATTATTTTTTAATTACTAAAAACTCCAAAAAAATCAGAAAAAGTCCAGAAAAATCCAAAAAAATATTAGAAAATTATTTTTAGTTATTTTAGAATTTTAAAAATTTATTTTGCATTTTTTTTTTCATTTATTTTCAATTTTATTTGAATTTTAAATAGTTTTTAATTAGATTTAATTGTTTTTAATTTCTAGAAATTATATAAAAAGCCAAAAAAATTAGTTTTTAATTTTAAAATTTCTTTTTAGTTATTTTATAATTTTCAAAATTTAATTTTTATTTTTCTCACTTTATTTTCAATTTCTTTTAATTTTTAATTACTTAAAATAGTTTTTAATTCATAAAAAATACATAAAAAGTCAAAAAAATATTTTTCTTTTTCATTAAGTCTAGTTTTGTATATTATTCTAAATTTCATAAAAATACTAATTCATTTCTTTAAGCACCATTAAAAAATGTATTTGACTATCTGTTATAGATTTTATCAAACTACATAACTACATGACTGGCTTGTCAAATCATAGCCAAATTTGAGTAATGTAACAACCACTTGGCTAACTTGAAACATGAGTTGAGGGAGCACACACATAAAAACACAAACTCTAATAGAATTTACACCGAATAGTGTAATCCCAAAAATAGTTAAGTTGAAACACGAGTCGACATAGTAAAACATATAATATATGTGCATATAATAAATTTTAATATTTCCGATGGATTTTGGACGAAAATATTAAAAATATTAAAAATCATTAGAAATTAAAATATTTTCAATGGATTAGTGACAAACAAAAATAGATGTCGAAATGGCGTCGGAAATTCGTCGGTAGCTTATGCGAATTACTGACGGATTTCCGACAACAATCCATTCTCTTGGAATTTAGTTGGAAATTACTCGGAAAAGCACATTTGTCGCTATTTTGTCGGAATCTGGTCGGTAAATTAGCGACGGAAAAGTATCCGTCGGAAAATCTGTCGCTGAAAGTCCAGTTTCTAGTAGTGATATGTAAACACTCTTCTTGGTCCAATACACAACTATTTTAAATAATAATAATAACACCACCAACAACGACAACGATAATAATTTCTATATGTCATTAATCTTTAATATTTGTATCATTTTAACTTTTTATTTTAGTTCAGTTATTGTCTTAATCTCAAAATAAATGTCTATTATATATTTCAGAAAGTTATTGGATTTTACCCTAATTGTATTTTTCATGAATTAAATATCATATCCACCCATTAAACTCACTTTTGATTGGTTAAAACACATAATGAATATTTATTTTGAGACATCTCAAAATAGGAAGGTGAACATTTAATTTTGAACGGATGAAGTATTATTTATAACTAATAATATTGTCACTATCAGTATTGTTTGTATAAATGTCGTTTTTCAGTGCAATATTATTTGAAATCCATACTAACTTTACACTGAATATATGCAATATTAAGTTCGCATCCATTTTCTCAGAGGCTAGTTCCTGTGTCAAAAGTTGTATGTTACGAAATAATTAGACCATTTTCAAAAAATTAAAACCCTGAAATAGATATAAGATATATTACTTTTAGCTTCAACATAAGATTTATTGCAACTTTTAAAAGGTTGCTACATAAGCTAAAATGAATAAAAGTTCTAGTACTTTTTAGTTCCCTTTAGCAAATTCTTGACAAAAGTTCTAAATTGTGTGAAAAAAGGGCAGTAAATAGAGCAAACCGTTTATATCACGCCCTCTCTAATTAGTCACACTATTTAGCATGTCATAAAATAAAAATAGTAAGGTAAATGAAATATATTCTAATTATAGAATAATTGAAGATAAGAATAGACTAAGCAACGACTGAGGCGTGAGCCGAGAGTGCAGGAAAATGAGTGTTAATAGTGAAAAGAAAATAAGAAAAGCGTGAGCATGAAGTATTTATATACTCTAAAATTGGAATTAAACCCTTTTTAATAATACTGGTAAAATCAACTAGTTAGTCACATGATACATCAGTGAGTTAGTTTTTTTTCTTTTTTACAATGATTGGGTCATTAAACTAGTAAAACATTGTGATGCATTTGAGATCAAGATAATTTAAGAATCACAAGTTTTTGGAATTTCCTCTACTGTAATTATATTTTATAAATGTCTATTTTAGCTAGTAGGAATGCTATATATTAAAATATAGTCTCCTGACATCTGATTAGCTAATTAAAGTTAAAATTAAATCAAACATAATTAGATTAAATTTTATAAAACAACAAAAAAATCGCATAACTGTTAGAGCTTCATTTTTTCCTTATTTACTTTTGACATAAGTATAGAAAAACGTTATATTTTAGTCGGTTAAAACAATTTACAATAAAGTCCAAATTTCTAAAAGTAATTTTAACTTCAATTTAATAGACTTAAGTATTAATTAAGTTTTCTATTTTTCACAACTTTAAGTAAATTTATAAATTTAATAAATAGCACATATACTTTAAACTTTTGAGAAGAACACTTATCACTGGTAATAATATTATTGTTAACTAACAGGGTACCCGCGCGTTGCGGCGGCAGGTACCCTGTAAATAAAATTTTATGTGAGTAATGTATCTGGTTATATGTTCTTCGAGATGAATGATGATAATATTATAGAGTTAAGAGGTATTCAAATATTAATTCTTATGATGATACATATATAAAGGAGCATTTAATGAAATGAAAACATGAATATGAGAAAGGTTGCATATACAACCTATGTTTTGATAACCCAGACTGGCCGGTTCTTCCGGAAAACAATTGATCCAAAAATGACTGGTTGAACCGGACAAAACCACAAAAAGCCACCAAAAATCGGGAACCATTTGGGAAAGTGGTTCATCGTACGGTCTAGTTTTAAATATACAAGACATGTATTTCTGATTTTGTAAATGAAAAAATCTTTATTATATTGTGATAAAATTAAATTAACTAGCTTTTATACTAAAACCCAATATATGAACGAGGTTATAACTTGCACAAACACAAATATTTACAAACATTGGTCTATCACGTAACTCCAAAAGTGATTTCTAAGATATTAAAATTGTACCAAATTGTTATCTTTGATGAGAATTAAATATCTCGTCTATTAAGCAATCAGAGTTAAAACTTGCTTATGATCGTCATCATCAAAGTATCAAAGTGTGACAGGTTATAAATTAAACCTTTTTTAGGTGCAACTTAATGTGATTCTGTCAACGTCTTTGCGAAAAAACCCTACTCGGTTTATGTCCGGGTGACGATGAATTTAAACACAATGAAGTTCATCGAAAAGTTGAAAAATAAAATAATAAAACACTTACCAGTCACCTACGTCCATTCTCTTTTCACGGAATCATATCGCGCTTCTATAGTTCTATGAATTAACGTAAGGTGACTTATTCCACGAAGTCCACATTATTGAAATGAAGGTCACTCGAAAAATTGGTTCCGAATGAATTAATATATGTATATCATACTAAAAAACACTTTCATCTACTTCATTTAAACTGTAAGAAAATTCTGAACTTCCAATAAAATAAAAATCTATCTTTTCAGATAAATATTTTTCCATAAAGCATAGATTTTCAATAACACTGGCATCTTAAGCATTAAAACTTAGCCAAAGATTCATAAACATAATACCAAAAATAGAAAACTAAAAATGACACGGTTCTAAACTAGAAGACTAGCCGATGAGGACGATTCAGCTTGATCACTTTTACCAACCGAATCATTTTACTCATTCAGCACATGAGCATTCACCATCTTACACAGCTCTGATTGTCCACAAAATAAATCGGGACTCCAATTTCTTACTTTACTAGAACCTCCATCAAGACTATAGCCACAACTCTTAGCTCGTTTCAACGTCACAATCTGCTTTTCGACCTCCTTAGGCAAGTGCAGCTTATACCTCTCACAACTCTCACCAGGAGCAACTAACGAGTGACCAGTCGAATGTGACCTAGGAAACTTTGGAGTAGCTCGCTCCTTTTCTAAATGACTTAGGTCATCAGTTGGTGATCTTGATACATTTATAGTGTTCTCGATGTGAGACTGAGTCAGCTCGTGATTGAAAGCTCGCTTTGTGTCACAGTCGAGATTAGGCCTAGTGAGATCAGAGCGGCATACTGGACATGTAGCATGATGAGGCGAAAAATGATCCGTTTTTAGGGGGTCATTTAAGCCCGAATCTGACTTTATTTGATCAAATATTGCCCTAAATCGTTCCTTTTGTGATTTTAGGTGTTTGGAGAGTGAATTCTGGAAAAGAAGGTATTTTGGACGTTTTTGGAGCATAAAAGTGAAGAAAACGGCAAAGTACCAAAAATCCATGCTGAAGATACAAGGTGACGGCGTCAAGACTTCCTTCTTGACGGCGTCAGACATGAAGAATTAAACACCGTAGCTGGTGACGGCGTCAGACGGCTATATGACGGCGTCAAAGTGGCAAGAATAAAATACCATAGGTGGTGACGGCGTCACATAGGCCGTCATAAGTGGATCAAGGCCGTCCGAGGAAGTATATGGCGGCGAGGTGACGGCGTCAGAAGTTACTCTTGAAGCCGTCAGCCAGTTTTTCCTATATATAGTTTTCTAGTTTTTTTCATTAAAAAGAGAAAGAAGTTTTGGTGAAACCCTAAAGACAATTTTGGTGCCTCTTTTACAGGTTTTTCAAGGGTTCCAAACCCTTGAGACCTTGCATTGTAATTGAGATAAGTATACTCTTAATTCAATCAATATGTCTATGTGTTGGTTGTTTATCTTTTGTTCTTATCTTAATTCTACTATGCTAGGCTAGATTTCCTTTGTGTTTGCTTAGATCTAATGAAACCTAGATGTTGATTATGTGTTGATTACTTGTCTATTCTTATTTTGGATGAATGATATTATATGTTAGGCTTAAGAAAACTGACAGATCTCCAAATGGTAACATGCTTGAACGTCTTAAGAAACATGAACCGAGGCGTACTAGGTCTTTATTGGTTGTATTTAATGCATGAGCCACTGTTTACAATCCCTATAGTTGTGTTGGGTCATGGTGTAGGAGGAGATAAGAGCTCATAGAGTTGGGGAGTTATGTATGCCACCCCACGAATGGTATTAAGGAATACAATCCGTCATCCATACAAGTGTAACAAGTAATTGACATGTAAAAGATATCTAGGGAGTAATGAAGTCTAAGTAAACACAATTTCTCCAACCACTGCTCACAACCTTAGTATAATTTAGTTTATTTTCATTTTCATTAGTTTATTTTAATTAGATAATAGCTTTGGGTTAGTTGAATAGCAACTAATTCTGCCCACTCTTCCAAAACCCGAGATTTTACTTGCTTTCATAAAATATAAAAACACAAAAATAATCATCTTTCATCTCTAGAACTATTAATTAGGTTTTCTAATCCTAGCGACACTATTCCTAAGCTGAACGATCAATCCCCCGGTACTTGTCACTATACTATACTACAACGATCAGGTACACTGCCTGGTGGGGGTTGTAAGCTTCTCAAGATCCCTCGAGAGGTAAAGCAAGGTGCGATTCCCACGCATCAAGTTTTTGGCGCCGCAGCCCGGGGAATAGTTATTGTCTAGGTTAGGATTTCTTTTTATTAGGTCTACTTGCTAGATTCCTTTCTAGTAAGATTTTTATTTTTTTATTTTTTAGGTCTTCTTTAGTCTATCTTATTTCTTCGTGCCTTTGTTCGTAACTATTTACCATCCGACATCATGGAAGGTGGTAACATCTTTGAACCCATCATCCCACCACAACATAACCCACCATTAGAACCCCTTAGGCCCCGAACCTTAGGAGAGTATTCCCGACCTAGCCACCAAGGCTACCGAAACACCATTGAGCTCACCGGAGCCAATGTGACCCCCTTGCGATCCGACACCATCCGGTTGGTGCAAAGCGGATGTGCATTCCATGGACTTCGTTCCGAAGATCCAAACCAACACCTTAAGGACTTCCTCAAAATCGTAGATTCCATAGACCTAGGTGTTGAAACTAGAGAGACTACCCGTTTACGCCTATTCCCATTCTCTCTACGAGATCAAGCTAGTCAATGGCTTGAGCGTTTACCCGCGGGATCCATCACCACATGGGATGATCTCACCACTCGTTTCCTTGCTCAATTTTTCCCACCGGGGAGAACTACTAAGCTTAGGAATGACATCTTGATGTTCCAACAACGTCAAAATGAATCTCTTTATGAAGCATGGACTCGTTTCAAGGACTTACTCCAAAAAGTCCCTCATCATGGCATAGATCTTTGGCTCCAAGTCCAAATTTTCTATGACCATATCGATATCCCCACGAGGCGAACCATTGACCAATCGGCCGGTGGTAAGCTACGTGATCTTAGTGCGGAACAATCATGGGAACTCATAGAAGATCTTGCTCTCTATGACAATGAAAGTTGGAATGATCCCCGTGATTTGAACAAAACGGTCAAGGCAATATCTTTGCCTTCGGAAAAGTCAAGCACTCCTGACTGTAGGATCATGGAACTTGAGGACCAAGTCAAGTTTCTCATGAAATCTTACGAAGCTCCGAAGCATTCAAGCCAAGTGAACCAAATCACTTCTTCATGTGAATTATGTAGTGGTCCCCATGACACTCGTGATTGTATGGAACTCCCCGGAACAGCTTTTGCGGACTACGCTTCAACGCGTACCGACGAAGCGGGAGATAAGTGGAACACTTTCAAACCCGAGCCAAACACATACGGTGATTCATACAACCCCTCATGGAAAAATCACCCAAACCTTAGGTGGAAACAAAATCAATCCAATTCTTCCAATCCGCCTAATCGTTACCAATCAAACGGTCAACCATCCAACCGTACCTTCAACAACAATCCTTCTAACAACTATGGTAGTACCAACAATCTTGAAGGATTGATGTCGAAATTCATGGCATCTCAAGAAGCTCGCATATCCAAGTTTGAAGCCGATTTCAAACAAAAGCAAAGCGAGATGACCACTAGAATTGACGCATTGTTGAAAGTTCTCAATGACCGAGAAATGGGAGCACTCCCAAGTGACACAATCAAGAATCCGAAACTAACCGTTAATTCCATATCATCCGTTTCGTCACCCGCTTTGTGTCCACAATATTATTCGGTCAAATCAACGAGCACGTGTTTCAAGCAAAACCAAGTTCCCCAAAAGGACCAATCAACTAAAACTCCCACTATAGAGCCGGTCAAAAGCATTGTTGAAACACCTCTTACGCAAGACCTTGACGATGAATTCAAAGAACTTCACCTTGAACGCCCCGTCATTGATGTCTTAGCGCGTGCTCCCTACTATAGCGCCCTCCTAGAAAAATATGAGAAGTGTAAGCTAGGCAAAAATGGGACCGCTTTCGTTCAAAACAAGTTACCTAAAAAGCTTGATGACCCGGGTATATTTGTTTTGCCTTGTAAGATAGGAAGATCCGAAGCTTTCGACACATTAGCCGATTTAGGGTCAAGCCTCAACTTGATTCCCTTATCCTTATTCACCACTCTTAAGCTAGGAAAGTTAGAGGAAACGGAAGTATTGATAGGTCTAGCGGATGGGAGTATTGCACACCCGGTTGGAATGATTAAGGATGTAGTTGTTCACGTAGGAAAATTAACTATATTAGCAGATTTTCATGTCCTAGACATGGTTAGTGACACTACATGCCCATTATTGGTAGGAAGAGGATTCTTAGCAACCGCTAGCGCCATGATAGATTGCAAGGAATCAAAGATAACGGTAGGAGAAGGCGATACTTGGTCGGTATATGATGTTAAGAAGCATAGTTATGATTGTAATGATGAACCAACGCCATATTGGGTAGAGATGAATAGGAGACCGTCTAGATATGGGCCTTGGATAGAAAGGAATTTCATAGGACCTCAATGCCCATTCTATCTAGAGAAGGACTTTGTTGAGAAGACACATTCGGTAGAACAACTCATTGCTAGAGATGAGGAGCTAGACCCCTTTGAGGATCCCTTAGTCTTTAGGAAGATGATTGAGTTATTAAGCGTAATGCCCGTCAACATAGAAAGGAATAAATGGAAAAGAGAGGGAGATAAGTGTGAGTGGAGGTGGGACAAGCCACCCAAAGAAGGTGACGGGTCATGGCATATTAGAATGACCTTATATGATCCGGATGGAGAAAAGTTTGAAAGGTCATATCGTACTAAGGAGACCGATAGAAAGTTGAAACCCAAGTTTGATCCCAAAGATATCCTCAAGGAGGAACTCACCCGAATCACGTAGTAACCCACGACTTTGAGTCTAGCTACAAGACTCGTAAATAAAGAAAAGCGCTTCTTGGGAGGCAACCCATGTTTTGTGTGATTTTATTTGTTTGATTCCGTATGCATGTTTTATTTTTATTGTTGGTTGATCATGTTTCTCAATTAAAATATGGAAATACTTTATTATGTTGTTTGGCCTAGTCTTAACTTCAACCTAAAGGTATTTTTGCAAAAGATAAGTGTAAGGGGAACCCCAAATATGTTTTTAAGAAACAAACCGATCATGATTCTCCACAATATTAAATGGACATGTATATTCGTAATTGTTAGAGTCAAATGCTTGTATTGAGTCATAATGAAGTTTTGCAGGATTTTCCATGAAGTAGGACAAAGTTTTTCCAGAAATTTTCCGGAAACTTAACATAAGGATTTCTGCAGGTTCATTCTGACGGCGTCAGGGTATTGCTCTTGACGGCGTCAGGAGTCAAAAATCTGGAAATTTTACCGGTTTTGTTTTTCTAACGGAGTCTTATGGTTTTTGTGAATTATTAAGTTTTATAATCTCCAGGAAATCTGCAAACTTCATTCCACAAGCATTATATCTTACTTTGTTTTCTAGGATTTAGTAACTTATATAGGATGCCGCCGATTTTACGCTAGGTTGCCTTGTCTACTTTTGTCAGGATTTACAGGTTATTTAAGACAAGAAGATGATTTATATTCTGGAAGGGAAGCTTTGATTGTTCATTTTATTGGAGGAAGATTTAACCTGGCCAACCTATAATCCATACCGAGTGAATCAGGGGAGTATTTGATTTCATTCTCTTTACTTTTTCACTTTTACATTCTTTACTTGAACATTGGGGACAATGTTCATCCTAAGTGTAAGGGGAGGGTAAAAAGATGATACCTTACATATGCACTTTCGCTTGAGTTTGTTTTGTTTGACAGTAGATGAGTAATAAAACTATGAGAAATACTTGTTAGTGCAATTTTAGCGCCAAATTTAAAATTTTTTACAACATTTAGGAGTGAAACTTTAGCCATAGCAAGCGTCTCATGGATAGGAGGTTGTATGACTAGCACATAACCGTATATTCAGAAAAATTTTCCACCCAAAAATGTGAGGTTCGCCTTTAGTTTTGATAGGAAAAGCATTTATTATTGGTGCTTATGAGTGTACCGGTAGCATTTAGATTCTAGAACTTGCGTTAGTGATGCATCCCGAGACCGCTAGTGAGACTACATTCGTGTGGTAGGATTTACTACATGATAAGAGGCATTAGGATCACCCTTGTGTTAAACCCGTATTATAATTACTTGACCATTTAAGTCATATTACTTGGCTAGTTAAGTCAACTAATTTTTCCCACACCTTTTGCGTTGTACTCATTTTTAGTACACGATACCCCTAGTACACCCCTCCGAGCCTATCTTTTCGTTTCTAACTTTAAGCATCTCACTTAAAGGAAGAATTTGTTACACCCCACTTAAATGTACACCCAAATCGCCTTAGCCTTCCGTGTATGTGCTCATTTTTAGTGCATTATTGTTATTTGTTAAACCCTAAGTTAACTTTCTAATTGATTACATGGTTGCTAAGTCGAGTCATATCCTTGTACATATTGTTTTGGGATGATTGGGACTCATGGGTAAGTACTTATTTTATGGAGTAATGGGGAAGAACATCATATTATTACCCCCATATGTACGTTAATCTTAAAAGTGCTCCAAGTGTTTTGATTTTCTTAATTCGAGTCATTAGAACAGTTAATGTAAAGTATGTAAAGATTCAAGTGTAAGGGGATTGCTCATACCCCTATGATGTATTATTTTGGATGGTAGGGTAAGAGTGTATGCAAAAAAAAAAAAAAAAAAAAATCGAAAAAAAAAATTAAGAAAAAGAAAAAAAAAATAGAAAAGAAGAAAAAAACATACGGACTACCATCCCGTTTTCATTCTATGTTCGTTTTATGTTTTTGTTATTTTTCATTTATTAGCTTAAGTCGAGTCTAGTCTTGGCTTAGCAACGCCATCTTGTACATGTAATTAACCAAGATTGTTAACTCGCCACCAGTAAAACTTCCTTTATCCAACAAAACCGTGTAATTCATATCCCTACACCTAACGTTATAACCCTTTAAAAGACCTCTTTGATAGTTTATCCTAGGTGCTTACGCCATGCAGTGGAGGTTTGATCCTTTCCTAAGCCTATGGTAATCTATTTTGCTATGACAGGTAGTGAGAGATATCTTCCATTTCCACAATGTTATATTACTTTATTACACCCGAGAGATGTGAGTATCTAAACACTATTTGCGAGGTGCTTGTGTATGACCTCCGTGCTTGTCTATTGGTCTTTAGTGGAACGATTATTTGTTGTAATTACTTTTATATTAGTGTTAAATGACCCCTAACTTGTCTTTTGAGTAGAATAAAAGCTCATTTGCTTGAGGACAAGCAAATCTCAAGTGTAAGGGTATATGATGAGGCGAAAAATGATCCGTTTTTAGGGGGTCATTTAAGCCCGAATCCGACTTTATTTGATCAAATATTGCCCTAAATCGTTCCTTTTGTGATTTTAGGTGTTTGGAGAGTGAATTCTGGAAAAGAAGCTATTTTGGACGTTTTTGGAGCATAAAAGTGAAGAAAACGGCAAAGTACCAAAAATCCATGCTGAAGATACAAGGTGACGGCGTCAAGACTTCCTTCTTGACGGCGTCAGACATGAAGAATTAAACACCGTAGCTGGTGACGGCGTCAGATGGCTATATGACGGCGTCAAAGTGGCAAGAATAAAATACCGTAGGTGGTGACGGTGTCACATAGGCCGTCATAAGTGGATCAAGGCCGTCCGAGGAAGTATATGGCCGCGAGGTGACGGCGTCAGAAGTTACTCTTGACGCCGTCAGCCAGTTTTTCCTATATATAGTTTTCTAGTTTTTTTCATTACAAAGAGAAAGAAGTTTTGGTGAAACCCTAAAGACGATTTTGGTGCCTCTTTTACAGGTTTTTCAAGGGTTCCAAACCCTTGAGACCTTGCATTGTAATTGAGATAAGTATACTCTTAATTCAATCAATATGTCTATGTGTTGGTTGTTTATCTTTTGTTCTTATCTTAATTCTACTATGCTAGGCTAGATTTCCTTTGTGTTTGCTTAGATCTAATGAAACCTAGATGCTGATTATGTGTTGATTACTTGTCTATTCTTGTTTTGGATGAATGATATTATATGTTAGCCTTAAGAAAACTGGCAGATCTCCATATGGTAACATGCTTGAACGTCTTAAGAAACATGAACCGAGGCGTACTAGGTCTTTATTGGTTGTATTTAATGCATGAGCCACTGTTTACAATCCCTATAGTTGTGCTGGGTCATGGTGTAGGAGGAGATAAGAGCTCATAGAGTTGGGGAGTTATGTATGCCACCCCACGAATGGTATTAAGGAATACAATCCGTCATCCATACAAGTGTAACAAGTAATTGACATGTAAAAGATATCTAGGGAGTAATGAAGTCTAAGTAAACACAATTTCTCCAACCACTGCTCACAACCTTAGTATAATTTAGTTTATTTTCATTTTCACTAGTTTATTTTAATTAGATAATAGCTTTGGGTTAGTTGAATAGCAACTAATTCCGCCCACTATTCCAAAACCCGAGATTTTACTTGCTTTCATAAAATATAAAAACACAAAAATAATCATCTTTCATCTCTAGAACTATTAATTAGGTTTTCTAATCCTAGCGACACTATTCCTAAGCTGAACGATCAATCCCCCGGTACTTGTCACTATACTATACTACAACGATCAGGTACACTGCCTGGTGGGGGTTGTAAGCTTCTCGAGATCCCTCGAGAGGTAAATCAAGGTGCGATTCCTACGCATCATAGCATGTGAAGCTAGCCATGCATCGATACAATCGGGATGAAACACGTGATGGCATTTTGGTAAAAACCGAAACCACTCGTCGTCCGCAAATTCTGATATGCAGACAGCACATTCCAAGGCATCTTTTCCTATCTTTAGATGTTTCACCTCAGAGTATGTAAAAACTGGAAATGAATTAATAACTGATCTAGCAAGCCCATGCTGAAATCCAATCAATCTCAACATGTGATTGTGATGATTCGGAATCAAATTTTGATTATGATTTGAAGAATCTTCTACACACCTCCGAAGGTACACGGATAAAAACGCGATAAAAACCATTCCAAACATTAAAAATACGAGTATGATTTTAACATGAGGACTCACGTTTCCTCCAATATCAAAAGGAAACGTGGAGGTAGTTGGGCTCAAAGACCCAGTGGTGGTGATGTATGACAACATCACCACGACAAAGAGTAGTACTGTTGGATAACATTTATCCATAGATAGATTGTAAAATTTTAAGAATGGAAAACTCGGATATAAAATACTATTAATGTGTCTTCTTAAGGAAGAAGGAATTGATCATGACAGTGACAAATGGTTGACGGCAGCCTTTTACGAGGCCGGGGATGAGTGCAAGAGATGGTGAAGTATGGGATTGAGATATGTCTATATGTAGTGAGGGGACTTTTATAAGGTGTGAAATTTGGTTAAAAACAATGGGCTGATTAATGCATGAATAATGTTTATTCGAATCATATGTGATAAATCATGAGGTTAGTTTGCTTTTTAATCGTTTTGCTTGTGAATAATTGAACATGATTTAATATTTTTCCATTTATGCCTTAGCAATTGAGAAATGATATAAAGTTGGTTAGAACCAAAAGTAGGAACATTGTTGATTTAAATTGGCAATTGTTATAAACACATATTTAGATATTTCATGGTTTCTATATATGGATTTGTTGTTTGAAAGAGAATGAAATAGTTCAAAATGTCGATGAGAACATATACGTCGAATTTGTACTTGTTAGTGCCATGTGTCATGCCCGAATCCAATTCATGTTGTATAAACTTTGTGATTTTGATGTTTATCCTACATCATTATTGTTAATGAGAACATGTGAGATACCATAGGTTAAGTAGGTTTTGGTCCGATCAATTTTCACTGACAAGATTGATATAATTTTATTGTTAAACTTATGATGATTGATTATGTATTGTTGCAACAAGGTTTACGCTAGGATGCTACACAAACGAGAAAGATGAATGAGATATACAATGTACTTATGTACATTTGAAAGATAATGTAAACGAGGGAATTCGAGTACAATGAGCCTCATAGTCAGATCTGAGATAAAATTTAATGCTTTGAAAGAGAAAGCAACATAAAGTATATGAGATAAACTCACAAACAATAATGCATCACAATCGTCAAAACGTCACTTCTTTCTAAAAATGGATTTTTACTCGATAACGAAGGTAACATGTGTGATGACATTCAGTTTGTTTATCACGTATCTAATGTAGATGAGATAATGAAAAGTTAGGAACAAGCTTAGATTGTTGTTATTTTCTAATCAACATCCTTAATTTGAGAAGCCATTTGTTCATATTATTTGAACGCCTAAGAGTAAATTAACTGATATTTGAAGATGCCTTGAGCCGTTGATGGATACTAATTAAAGAGTGACAATGAGTGAATGTTTCTCAAATACCTAAATTTTATTACTGAAGGTCATTGGAATCTAAACAACTCCCTACCATGTCCATTGAAGTGAAGGTTCAATGTTTTTATAATGACATAGATAATGATAGTTTAATCATTGTGAAAGAATGGTCAAATGATATTTTGATGCCAACAATTCGGTAGGATTTTAAAAAGTTCAGGAATTCGAATTAAGAGATAAAAGTTAATGATGGTTAAACGAATGGGTGTGTGTTATATGTTGTATAAATCCATATTGGTAACGTGATCAGTGCTAAATAGTCAGATAATATTAACCAGGTTTAAATGGTTAACAAGTCAAAAACAGCTTAGACTAATGCTCCGTGGAGTACAAGGTATCCGCGGGTCGTTAATCCCAACAAGGTATGAAATCTGTAATAAAACGGAATTTGGGAACGGGTGATTATGAACAGGAATAGGTGAGAATATTTTATGTTACTAATTTAAATAATGAAACAGTTTAAACAATATACTTAAACAGTTATGTGAACTAAAAACGTTTACAACTTAAAAACTTGCGTCTACGTACAGGGAAAAAGGTAAGTTTTAATGAAAATTAAACTACAGGGGGTAAAAATGAAAATTCTACAAACTTAAACTTAAAAGAAATTTTAAAATGAAAAGAAAAATATTTTTTAAATTATTTTATTATTTAATATTAATTATTTAAATAAAAACTATTTATCTATTTAATAAAAATTAATTTAAATCAAACTAAAAATGATAAGGACTATAAATTAAACTTAAAACTTAACAAAACTATTTTCTAAACTTTTAAATGAACTTGAAGAAAGTATAAAAAAATTAAAAATTAATATTTTTATCTTTTTATGATTTTCTTTTAATTAATTACTAATTATATTAACTAAACTATTTAAACTATTTTTAATTACTAATAATACTAAAATGACTTAGAAAATTATGGAAAAAAATTATAAAACTAATTAACCATCACGGGAATCCTAAAAAATAATAAAAAGTTTATTTTATATATTTTTAAACTAGTTTACTAATTATTATTCTAATTATTAATTAATTACCAATTAAATTATTTAAATTATAAAAATTAGTAAATGAACTGTAAAAATTACAAGAAAATTTCTAAAATTATTTTATAACTTATAAATTCTAGGAAAAATATAAAAACTTGGTGATGCTTTGTAAAAACTAATTATGCTATTTATAACTTAATTATTGATTAATAATTAATAAAACTAATTTTAATTCTAATAAATACTAAATTACAAAATAAAAATCTGAGAAAATTATTAAAATTACTTTAACATAAAAGGTAATTAATAAAAATATAAAAAGGTAGGTTACTTAATAAAAATCTAAAAATGAAAATGAAAATTAAATTATATTAAATAGAAACTATCACTTATTATTATATTTGTTTTTCTGGATTTTTCTTTTACCAATCTATTTTATATCTAAAAATAAGCAACTTTTGTAAAAACAATTATTTTATAAGCTAATATTAAGCACTGTGGAAGCTTAATACCACCACAGTTGACCTTAGTTGACCAACTAAGTAAATAAGCTCAAATGAGCTTGTGTAGGACCCACTTTGGTGAAATATAGTCTAAGTAAGTTATTGGAACTAGTTTAAGCCAAAATATGCCAAATAAGCTCGGTAGATAAGCTAATAAGCTAATAAGCAATATTAAGCAATTCCAAAACTCAATTACCTCACAGAAATGGGACAAACTATAAGGCTTATTTCAGGTGGGGTCCACTGGGTACTAGGTCAAACTAAGGGTCAAAACTAAGAGCCTGGTAGGAGGGGGTTCAAAGGTACAAGGTTTGAGGTGTGGGGCCCACTGTGGTGGCCACAAATCACCACCAAAGTGGTGATGATGGCTGAAGTTTGCTAGTGCAGGGGAGGTACCCTCCCTGCAAGTGACTTAGAGGGTAAGTGGGGCCCAGGGTAAAAATCACAAAAATGTAACAAAGTGTGGAATCAAAAGTTGAGCTGATAGACTATTATTCCTACAAAGCACAAGGTCTGAATCCTTATGCTAAATTCTATAAAATTCCCACAATTTTGGAAAAAAAACTGAGGAAGGTGCAATTGACTTTTTTAGTTAAAACCTATGTTTGACTATTGTGAACTTTGGCTGAGTTTGGTTGATTAAATGGTGTTTGTAAACCCTAAGCAAGATTAAATAAAGCTACTATAACATGTTTCAAGCACAAATCAAAGATTTGACATGTCCAATCCACAACAGATGGACTGTTAATGGGATGTGAACACAATTTTGACTTTTGGTGAAAAAGAGACCAAGTAATTGCTCAAATTAGACTGTCATGGACTTGAGAACAATGAAGCAAGTAAACTTATCAATTGATAACAACAACAATACAGTTAACAAGCTTGATCCAAACACTCCCTAAAAAACAGTTTTGAGATACTTTCAAAGCATAAGCTTAATTTAAACTATGAAGCTGATTAAGAAGAACATAATATGATGTAATAAGCTAGTTTTAACACAGAAACATTAACCTAAACCACTAATACTTACTAATCTATTACATGCTATTTTGACAGTCAAATTAAGATTTTGAGCAACATGAAAACTAAATGAACCAACATATGATTTTAAGTTATATATCAACTAACCAACACTAAACTGATACAAAAACACTAAGATAAGCAAATTATAAGCTAGTCTACAATAGAAAGTGAAAATTGAAAATTAAGCTTACAATTGGTATTGGACTGAGAAACAATTAACCATGGATCATAACCTACTTTCTAAACCTCCCATGAGGTACTACAACCATGTCCATCCAGAATTTAACATGCTCCATTGCTTCTTCCTTCCTGCTCACCAATTTTTGATTTTTTTTTATCTTCTACTAATTTTTCTACTATTTTTATATTTTTTTGGTTTTTCAAAATAAGACTGAATAAGCTATTTCACAGTTTATATAAACTTATAAAAAGCTTAAATGAACTTGTAAACTAGCTTTAATCACAACTTATAAAGGACTTAAGCTTAAACTGAAAATACTAGTAAAATGAGAAATTGAGACAACAATTTAAACTAAACTTTGGAACTTCTATTAACTTGAAAAACACTGAATACAACTTGAATTAAAGATTACTAGATTAAAAACAAAGGTACATTGAACTAAGATTACAATTTGAAATTAACTACTAAAAGTTGAAAATACAAATTAACTACTACTCTCAATCTCTGCTTCTCTTCTCTTTTAAAGACTCCCCACTTGATCCAGGTGTCTCTTGGATTGAATCCCACCACTTTGTAGCTTTGATACATGTATATTTCATCACAGCTGTTCAAAAAGCTAATTTGGCGCCAAAATCCAAAAGGGTAACTTGCAGCCATTTTTCTAAGCATTAAATGTGATTGAGCATGTTGTGATGATGGAGGGGACAATTTGGAGTGTAGATGAGAGCTAGGAGTGGTGGTGTAAAGGTTGGTAGGGTGTAGGTGTTAACAGGTTGTAGGTTTGACACATGGTATCTCCTAGGGAAAACCTAGTTTTAATGTGGGAGTGACAGAGAGGGGTTTATGATGGAAAGGTGTAAGGTGGAGGTGGCAGTGGTGGAGAATGGAGTAGCAGAGGTGTGAGGTTGAAGAAGGTGGAGGTGGAGGGTCCCCGTTTTATATTTTGGGAATAGGCTTAGGGAGTTGGGCCTTTGGCTTTGGACTGGATGGGGCTTTCATTTGTTTTGGAATTGGATTGTGTTTTTATTTAAGGATCCGTATGGTTTGTAAGGTTTTTAAGCCCAAGGACCTTTGTTGTAAATTCTAAATTTCCAAGGACTAAACCTGTACCTGTTCCAAAGTTAATCAAAAAGGACCTTTCTTGCCAAGTAAAAATATTATAAGGACCTTTGTATTATTTTTCCAAATTTAAAATAACCGGGGACCAATTTTGCCAATTCCCAAAGTATAGGGACTTTTTTGTAAATACTTTAAATTTATCATCTAGGGGTAAAATTTGTCAATTTGTGAATTACCAAGGACCCTTTGATGATAAAATTCCATTTTTGAACACTGAGGGGTATTTTCTGTCAATATTGAAACTGCAGGGACCTGTTTTGCCAATTTTGATATTTTGAACTTCCAAGGGTAAAAATTGTTATTTCATGATTCCTGAGGACTGTTATTGACTTTTCTTTAAAATAAATCATCCGTGGACCATTTCTGACATTTCTTGAAAGTTCAGGGACTGATTTTGACAATTTGGTAAACTTTGCCCGTTTTTCCCTGTTTTCAGTTCTTTTATGTCTGAAACATATAAAAACACCTTCTAAGGATATTTGTAATATTTTATGGTGTTTCTAAGTGTTTTTACATATTTTTGTTGTTCAGATTTGACAGAAATGATGAGTTTTTATGAACTCATCATAACGATCAAACTATGTGTTACTCACTGTAGATGTCACAACTCGTAAATTCTGGTCTTTTCCCGAACTTTCACATTTACTATTCATCGATTACTATTCATCATTTTACTATTCATCATTTTTGAGGTCAGTTTGATATTCTGAGAAGCGTTTTAAAATTTTACTATTTATAAAACACTATTCACCCCGGAGAAATTTTGTCATTTATGCGTGAGTTGCGTCATTTCTGTATACGTACGGTTATCTACCTAATAAACGTTATCTTATGAGCTATTATTTTGAATAATTGATCCGACAATCCCAACTATGGTCCTAACACATTTTTATACTTATAATAATGATATAAAAATTATAATATTAATTTACCCGGGGTTTTGGAAATTTATTTAATTGATATCATACGTTTAATATAATTACGACGGTTTTCGTAAAAACTAAACAATAATCATCCAAACACTCAATACTTGTACCCAACATATTTTTACAATTTTTACGACTTTATTATATCCCGGTTAACTCCGTTAAAATTTATTTTTAGTTAACTCGGTACCCGGTATTTCCTAAAACTATTAATATATACATACTAGTACTAATAATGCACCAACAATCTTACACTACACCATTTTTCTTTCTTTTTTTTCACCAAATGCAGCCCCCCCTTTTTGATTTCCTCCTTTTGTGGATCTTGTTCCCCCTAGGTCATATATATATACATAAATACTTCATTTCTTCATTTTTACACCAAACAAACTCAAGCAAACTGCTCTCTTCTTCCTCCCTTTTTATGTGTGAATCAGCCTAGATCAAGAAACAAGAAGAAACCATAAAATTTGAAGATCAAGTGTTAATTAAGTCTCATATGTATTTCTAGTTAGGGTTTTGTGATAAAAACCCAAGGTTTTATAAGTTTTCATCTCCATAAGCTCATAAATCTTTCTAAGTAAGTTGTCAAACTCTTGTTCATAATTTCATCATGTTATTTTTATGATCATATGATTTCCATTCAAGATCTACATGCATATGTTAGTTATACCACTCATTTATATATATATATATATATATATATATATATATATATATATATATATATATATATATATATATATATATATATATATATATATATATATATATATATAACTTTTGAAACCTAGAAATAGATTATTGTTAGATCCTTGTTAGATCCACTTGATTTATGAGGTTTAGGAACCCATGACACCCTAAGAAGGTGTATGGTAAGATTAGACTAGATTTGTGGTGATTGAAAGTGGTTTGGTTGAAGTTGAAACAAGTTTGAAACTAGGAAAATGATTTTTGAAACTATATAAATACCTACTGTCCTTATTTTGAAAACGTGGGAAACTCAGTAACTCAGGGGATATTTTTGAACAAAGATTTATAAAATACTTTCAAAAACGAAGCCGTGGGCGAAAGAACGGATTAAAACGAGTTAATAACGAAGGAGATATGATTTTCCGAATTTAACGACGAAAACTATTTTCTGAAAAACTGCATGCTGTTTGACAGTTTTCGACGGGCAAATAGAGGCGTTAAACGTAACCTAGAGGAGCCGAGCTATCGAAAATATATTAGTATATAATAAAACGAATCCGTGAATATAAAGAACGAGTAAAATGAGCTTAAAACGACTAAGTTATACATGTTTTAAAATCGTCAAAACTATATATATATTTAGTCACTACTAGAAATAATATAACTACGTACTAAATGCTATTTTTCTAGATTTCTTATTCAAGAGTTATATTCATAACTAATGAAGTACTAAGGATTATAAGTTTATTTTTACGGCGATTAGACGTTATCTCAAGGTTTTCCAAAGTAAGAAATATAACACTAACCTTTTATATCCGATATAATACAACAAGTTTTTATAAGCCTAGTTGGACTTATTTTTTCTAAGTGTGGAAAATACTTTACTTTGACTATAACTATTATTTTCAAGTTATGAGTGGTATAGGTATCATGTGCATGCATATTCTCTACATCCTTCATGATCTAAGTAGATCACTATCATTCATATTAGGTTGCGGTTTGAGATCGAACCTCATTCCTGTGTATCCACTTTATCATCGTAGCTATCGCACCAGGTGAGTCATAGCCCCTATTCTTTTACATTGTTTTGTTAACTTTTTGGGGGAGAATACATGCTCGTTTTTACATAAATTACTACCTGACTCTTTGAACTCATTTGACCTTATAACTTGTTTTGAACTTTTGAACTTAATGTACTGTACGTGCTATGACCTAAAGTCTCACCTTATTGGTGGAGCGTTCTTAACCCTAAAGTCTCACCTTATTGGTGGAGCGTGCTAAGTCTCCTTTGTTCAGAGCAACACTATAAAGTCTCTCCTGTTCAGAGCATCCTTAATAATTCTCGTCATGGTGGAGTGACTAATAATTCTTCGCCAGGTCGGCGGAGTGACTAATAATTCTTTGCCTAGGTGGCGGAGTGACTTCAAGTCTCCCTTGTTCGGAGCGGCCTTGATTATTATATATGTGGTGCTTATATTGTGACTTATTATTGACCTCATGTGCTTGACTACCAGACATAAACTATTTTAGCAGTGGGTTGTGAACACACAGGTTACAAGTCTCTTATGGCGGGACTTGTAACTGAGTGGATTTACGATGCCTTTGCTGTGTGACCATTTTTCAATAAACTTTATTTGTTAAACAAACTCTATGAACTCACTAACCTAGTGTTGACACTTTAGCATGTATTTTCAGGTTTTAACCTATGGCACGCTACAGGAGGTTTTGGCAGGGCATGGCATGGTCATAGAAGACTCTGATTATTTATATGGGGACCGTTTTAAACTACTTTTAAGGGCCTACTTCCGCACTACTTTTAACGATGTAAATTCAACATTTTTGATTAAACGATTTTATTCTAAATGATTAAAGTGAAAACCATTTTTGTACTTGTGTTGTGATACCGATTGAGTTACACCCCAGCTACATGTATGCTTCCGCTGGACCCGATTTTGGGGGTGTGACAGATTGGTATCAGAGCTTTGGCTATAGCGAACTAAGTGTTTTTAAAACCTAGACTATAGCTACTTTTATGAAAAACTTAACCCTATGACCGTCACGTGCCTGCCTGCCAAGCTGAAGCCTCATTGTGGTTTGTTGCTGACTTAGGTGATGAGATTTGTGTCTCATTTTCTGGTATATTATATTCACTTATTCTAGTTGATTACTATAATTGTCTTTCATATAAGCATGTTCACGTATCGTATATGTCACCCTGTTATGTTTCTCCTTGCATAGTTTCATCATTTGACCTCGAGTTTGGTCACCTGCCTTAGTCTTTCTGAACGTATTGGTATTTGTGAAGGACATAGTATTAGTATAACTGAGCTGAGTATTTCAAAATTCATGGAACCTCGGTGGAATATAGACTAGTCACCTATATTCAACCCAGGATAGTGGGACATAGGCTGACTACCTATATCCGACTCAGAAATGAATTTTGCAACACTGAGAATGGTTATAATAAAATTCTGTCTGGATTGAATCCTCAACTCAATTTCCAAATGCTTCATTTATGTGTGTGTATACCCTCGTTGTCAGAACGCTTATACTTTTCATCACCTCGTGAACCGCCGCCTAGAAACACGTCAACTGGTCATTTCATCTCATGAATCTTCACCTTTATAACACTTCAGAGACCAACGTTAACTGAACTTCGGGACGAAGTTCCCTTAAGGGGTAGAGACTGTCACAACTCGTAAATTCTGGTCTTTTCCCGAACTTTCACATTTACTATTCATCAGTTACTATTCATCGATCACTATTCATCATTTTTGAGGTCAGTTTGATATTCTGAGAAGCGTTTTAAAATTTTACTATTCATAAAACACTATTCACCTCCGGAGAAAATTTGTCAATTATGCGTGAGTTGCGTCATTTCTGTATACGTACGGTTATCTACCTAATAAACGTTATCTTATGAGCTATTATTTTGAATAATTGATCCGACAATCCCAACTATGGTCCTAACACATTTTTATACTCATAATAATGATATAAAAATTATAATATTAATTTACCCGGGGTTTTGGAAATTTATTTAATTGATATCATACGTTTAATATAATTACGACGGTTTTCGTAAAAATTAAACAATAATCATCCAAACACTCAATACTTGTACCCAACATATTTTTACAATTTTTACGACTTTATTATATCCCGGTTAACTCCGTTAAAATTTATTTTTAGTTAACTCGGTACCCGGTATTTCCTAAAACTATTAATATATACATACTAATACTAATAATGCACCAACTATCTTACACTACACCATTTTTCTTTCTTTTTTTTCACCAAATGCAGCCCCCCCTTTTTGATTTCCTCCTTTTGTGGATCTTGTTCCCCCTAGGTCATATATATATACATAAATACTTCATTTCTTCATTTTTACACCAAACAAACTCAAGCAAAATGCTCTCTTCTTCCTCCCTTTTTGTGTGTGAATCAGCCTAGATCAAGAAACAAGAAGAAACCATAAAATTTTGAAGATCAAGTGTTAATTAAGTCTCATATGTATTTCTAGTTAGGGTTTTGTGATAAAAACCCAAAGTTTTATAAGTTTTCATCTCCATAAGCTCATAAATCTTTTTAAGTAAGTTGTCAAACTCTTGTTCATAATTTCATCATGTTATTTTTATGATCATATGATTTCCATTCAAGATCTACATGCATATGTTAGTTATACCACTCATTTATATATATATATATATATATATATATATATATATATATATAACTTTTGATCCCTAGAAATAGATTATTGTTAGATCCTTGTTAGATCCACTTGATTTATGAGGTTTAGGAACCCATGACACCCTAAGAAGGTGTATGGTAAGATTAGACTAGATTTGTGGTGATTGAAAGTGGTTTGGTTGAAGTTGAAACAAGTTTGAAACTAGGAAAATGATTTTTGAAACTATATAAATACCTACTGTCCTTATTTTGAAAACGTGGGAAACTCAGTAACTCAGGGGATATTTTTGAACAAAGATTTATAAAATACTTTCAAAAACGAAGCCGTGGGCGAAAGAACGGATTAAAACGAGTTAATAACGAAGGAGATATGATTTTCCGAATTTAACGACGAAAACTATTTTCTGAAAAACTGCATGCTGTTTGACAGTTTTCGACGGGCAAATAGAGGCGTTAAACGTAACCTAGAGGAGCCGAGCTATCGAAAATATATTAGTATATAATAAAACGAATCCGTGGATATAAAGAACGAGTAAAATGAGCTTAAAACGACTAAGTTATACATGTTTTAAAATCGTCAAAACTATATATATATTTAGTCACTACTAGAAATAATATAACTACGTACTAAATGCTATTTTTCTAGATTTCTTATTCAAGAGTTATATTCATAACTAATGAAGTACTAAGGATTATAAGTTTATTTTTACGGCGATTAGACGTTATCTCAAGGTTTTCCAAAGTAAGAAATATAACACTAACCTTTTATATCCGATATAATACAACAAGTTTTTATAAGCCTAGTTGGACTTATTTTTTCTAAGTGTGGAAAATACTTTACTTTGACTATAACTATTATTTTCAAGTTATGAGTGGTATAGGTATCATGTGCATGCATATTCTCTACATCCTTCATGATCTAAGTAGATCACTATCATTCATATTAGGTTGCGGTTTGAGATCGAACCTCATTCCTGTGTATCCACTTTATCATCGTAGCTATCGCACCAGGTGAGTCATAGCCCCTATTCTTTTACATTGTTTTGTTAACTTTTTGGGGGAGAATACATGCTCGTTTTTACATAAATTACTACCTGACTCTTTGAACTCATTTGACCTTATAACTTGTTTTGAACTTTTGAACTTAATGTACTGTACGTGCTATGACCTAAAGTCTCACCTTATTGGTGGAGCGTTCTTAACCCTAAAGTCTCACCTTATTGGTGGAGCGTGCTAAGTCTCCTTTGTTCAGAGCAACACTATAAAGTCTCTCCTGTTCAGAGCATCCTTAATAATTCTCGTCATGGTGGAGTGACTAATAATTCTTCGCCAGGTCGGCGGAGTGACTAATAATTCTTTGCCTAGGTGGCGGAGTGACTTCAAGTCTCCCTTGTTCGGAGCGGCCTTGATTATTATATATGTGGTGCTTATATTGTGACTTATTATTGACCTCATGTGCTTGACTACCAGACATAAACTATTTTAGCAGTGGGTTGTGAACACACAGGTTACAAGTCTCTTATGGCGGGACTTGTAACTGAGTGGATTTACGATGCCTTTGCTGTGTGACCATTTTTCAATAAACTTTATTTGTTAAACAAACTCTATGAACTCACTAACCTAGTGTTGACACTTTAGCATGTATTTTCAGGTTTTAACCTATGGCACGCTACAGGAGGTTTTGGCAGGGCATGTCATGGTCATAGAAGACTCTGATTATTTATATGGGGACCGTTTTAAACTACTTTTAAGGGCCCACTTCCGCACTACTTTTAACGATGTAAATTCAACATTTTTGATTAAACGATTTTATTCTAAATGATTAAAGTGAAAACCATTTTTGTACTTGTGTTGTGATACCGATTGAGTTACACCCCAGCTACATGTATGCTTCCGCTGGACCCGATTTTGGGGGTGTGACAGATTGGTATCAGAGCTTTGGCTATAGCGAACTAAGTGTTTTTAAAACCTAGACTATAGCTACTTTTATGAAAAACTTAACCCTATGACCGTCACGTGCCTGCCTGCCAAGCTGAAGCCTCATTGTGGTTTGTTGCTGACTTAGGTGATGAGATTTGTGTCTCATTTTCTGGTATATTATATTCACTTATTCTAGTTGATTACTATAATTGTCTTTCATATAAGCATGTTCACGTATCATATATGTCACCCTGTTATGTTTCTCCTTGCATAGTTTCATCATTTGACCTCGAGTTTGGTCACCTGCCTTAGTCTTTCTGAACGTATTGGTATTTGTGAAGGACATAGTATTAGTATAACTGAGCTGAGTATTTCAAAATTCATGGAACCTCGGTGGAATATAGACTAGTCACCTATATTCAACCCAGGATAGTGGGACATAGGCTGACTACCTATATCCGACTCAGAAATGAATTTTGCAACACTGAGAATGGTTATAATAAAATTCTGTCTGGATTGAATCCTCAACTCAATTTCCAAATGCTTCATTTATGTGTGTGTATACCCTCGTTGTCAGAACGCTTATACTTTTCATCACCTCGTGAACCGCCGCCTAGAAACACGTCAACTGGTCATTTCATCTCATGAATCTTCACCTTTATAACACTTCAGAGACCAACGTTAACTGAACTTCGGGACGAAGTTCCCTTAAGGGGTAGAGACTGTCACAACTCGTAAATTCTGGTCTTTTCCCGAACTTTCACATTTACTATTCATCAGTTACTATTCATCGATCACTATTCATCATTTACTATTCATCATTTTTGAGGTCAGTTTGATATTCTGAGAAGCGTTTTAAAATTTTACTATTCATAAAACACTATTCACCTCCGGAGAAAATTTGTCATTTATGCGTGAGTTGCGTCATTTCTGTATACGTACGGTTATCTACCTAATAAACGTTATCTTATGAGCTATTATTTTGAATAATTGATCCGACAATCCCAACTATGGTCCTAACACATTTTTATACTCATAATAATGATATAAAAATTATAATATTAATTTACCCGGGGTTTTGGAAATTTATTTAATTGATATCATACGTTTAATATAATTACGACGGTTTTCGTAAAAATTAAACAATAATCATCCAAACACTCAATACTTGTACCCAACATATTTTTACAATTTTTACGACTTTATTATATCCCGGTTAACTCCGTTAAAATTTATTTTTAGTTAACTCGGTACCCGGTATTTCCTAAAACTATTAATATATACATACTAATACTAATAATGCACCAACTATCTTACACTACACCATTTTTCTTTCTTTTTTTTCACCAAATGCAGCCCCCCCTTTTTGATTTCCTCCTTTTGTGGATCTTGTTCCCCCTAGGTCATATATATATACATAAATACTTCATTTCTTCATTTTTACACCAAACAAACTCAAGCAAAATGCTCTCTTCTTCCTCCCTTTTTGTGTGTGAATCAGCCTAGATCAAGAAACAAGAAGAAACCATAAAATTTTGAAGATCAAGTGTTAATTAAGTCTCATATGTATTTCTAGTTAGGGTTTTGTGATAAAAACCCAAAGTTTTATAAGTTTTCATCTCCATAAGCTCATAAATCTTTTTAAGTAAGTTGTCAAACTCTTGTTCATAATTTCATCATGTTATTTTTATGATCATATGATTTCCATTCAAGATCTACATGCATATGTTAGTTATACCACTCATTTATATATATATATATATATATATATATATATATATATATATATATATATATATATATATATATATATAACTTTTGATCCCTAGAAATAGATTATTGTTAGATCCTTGTTAGATCCACTTGATTTATGAGGTTTAGGAACCCATGACACCCTAAGAAGGTGTATGGTAAGATTAGACTAGATTTGTGGTGATTGAAAGTGGTTTGGTTGAAGTTGAAACAAGTTTGAAACTAGGAAAATGATTTTTGAAACTATATAAATACCTACTGTCCTTATTTTGAAAACGTGGGAAACTCAGTAACTCAGGGGATATTTTTGAACAAAGATTTATAAAATACTTTCAAAAACGAAGCCGTGGGCGAAAGAACGGATTAAAACGAGTTAATAACGAAGGAGATATGATTTTCCGAATTTAACGACGAAAACTATTTTCTGAAAAACTGCATGCTGTTTGACAGTTTTCGACGGGCAAATAGAGGCGTTAAACGTAACCTAGAGGAGCCGAGCTATCGAAAATATATTAGTATATAATAAAACGAATCCGTGGATATAAAGAACGAGTAAAATGAGCTTAAAACGACTAAGTTATACATGTTTTAAAATCGTCAAAACTATATATATATTTAGTCACTACTAGAAATAATATAACTACGTACTAAATGCTATTTTTCTAGATTTCTTATTCAAGAGTTATATTCATAACTAATGAAGTACTAAGGATTATAAGTTTATTTTTACGGCGATTAGACGTTATCTCAAGGTTTTCCAAAGTAAGAAATATAACACTAACCTTTTATATCCGATATAATACAACAAGTTTTTATAAGCCTAGTTGGACTTATTTTTTCTAAGTGTGGAAAATACTTTACTTTGACTATAACTATTATTTTCAAGTTATGAGTGGTATAGGTATCATGTGCATGCATATTCTCTACATCCTTCATGATCTAAGTAGATCACTATCATTCATATTAGGTTGCGGTTTGAGATCGAACCTCATTCCTGTGTATCCACTTTATCATCGTAGCTATCGCACCAGGTGAGTCATAGCCCCTATTCTTTTACATTGTTTTGTTAACTTTTTGGGGGAGAATACATGCTCGTTTTTACATAAATTACTACCTGACTCTTTGAACTCATTTGACCTTATAACTTGTTTTGAACTTTTGAACTTAATGTACTGTACGTGCTATGACCTAAAGTCTCACCTTATTGGTGGAGCGTTCTTAACCCTAAAGTCTCACCTTATTGGTGGAGCGTGCTAAGTCTCCTTTGTTCAGAGCAACACTATAAAGTCTCTCCTGTTCAGAGCATCCTTAATAATTCTCGTCATGGTGGAGTGACTAATAATTCTTCGCCAGGTCGGCGGAGTGACTAATAATTCTTTGCCTAGGTGGCGGAGTGACTTCAAGTCTCCCTTGTTCGGAGCGGCCTTGATTATTATATATGTGGTGCTTATATTGTGACTTATTATTGACCTCATGTGCTTGACTACCAGACATAAACTATTTTAGCAGTGGGTTGTGAACACACAGGTTACAAGTCTCTTATGGCGGGACTTGTAACTGAGTGGATTTACGATGCCTTTGCTGTGTGACCATTTTTCTATAAACTTTATTTGTTAAACAAACTCTATGAACTCACTAACCTAGTGTTGACACTTTAGCATGTATTTTTAGGTTTTAACCTATGGCACGCTACAGGAGGTTTTGGCAGGGCATGGCATGGTCATAGAAGACTCTGATTATTTATATGGGGACCGTTTTAAACTACTTTTAAGGGCCTACTTCCGCACTACTTTTAACGATGTAAATTCAACATTTTTGATTAAACGATTTTATTCTAAATGATTAAAGTGAAAACCATTTTTGTACTTGTGTTGTGATACCGATTGAGTTACACCCCAGCTACATGTATGCTTCCGCTGGACCCGATTTTGGGGGTGTGACAGTAGACAACGTGATGATATCAAAGAAGGAAACAAAGAGAAGATGAAATGTTGGATTAAAATAAGCACATATCAAGGTATGTACCGTCATAAGCAATATATATCCATCCATGTTAAGTACTCTACTGCTGCGTAATACTTGTTAAGCTTTTAGATTGTTTTGCTCGTGCAAAACGTTAAATAAAACTAAATTTAGTTTGTTTCCATCCATGTCTCAAATCATTATGGTTTTAAATCAATTCGCTCGTGAAAAAACTTTTCAATCATTTGCTCTTGCGTAAATGAGAACTTTTCATTTATTTTTTCTTGTGAAAACATGGTTAGGTCAAGTTAAGGAAATACAAAAATTGTTGTCCTAAATATATCACAACTACAATATAATCTTAAGATAAGTAAAGTGGGTGTGGACACTTTAGATAAGAGAGATGAACAAGAGAAAGATAGAAAAGTCTCGCATTGATAAGAGAGGAACACACACCTCATAATGCATACTATCGTAGGTATACAAGGTATACGATAGTCCTATGTTGTCGCAGTCTTAACAACTTACACAATAGTACCCTATACTATAGTAAAATATAAATAGAAGTCCCTAGACTAATGATTTACACTTTTCTAGGTTCAACAATCTCCCCCTAAGGGTAGATCATTCGGGTCTTATATTTTTGGGCTTTCTGTCAGGCCACCTTCGACATCTGATTCTTTGTTCCATTCTTCTCCATGATGCTCGAAGGGTTAGCCTTTCAGTAATCACATTCACAACTCTAGCCAACATACTATGATTGTTTGCTGTCATCTCAATCTGCAGCTTCTCTACTTTCCTTTTAATTCGCACAAGTTTCCTTACAATCCATTTCAAGGTACCAGAGGAGAACTTGGCTACTTCAACAACTCTGAACAATCTTTTCTGCTTCTTGTTGGTCACGTATACAACACAAAGTCCAAGGTCGAGTCTTGTGAAACATGTCCAGCTCTTGATCTTTTGAATACCAATGCAAGCTAACATTGGAGGAGTCAAGTTGACCTTCCTTTGATAGCTTTCGATTCCCATCTGGAAGTCTTCAATGTGAGCCACTACAACATAAGCTTTCATGAATATCAATAGTGATTCAATCACGTCTTGATCAATAGCCTTTTTGTTGAAGCGGTCTCTTCTTCTCTTCAGAATATCTTCAAGATCATGAGGGTGAAGATTCAGGTAATCGGATTCAGTGAAGTAGTAATGTTGATTATCGGTGCGAACAACATGATATTCAACATAACAATAAGAGTGCTGATATTCAGAGTTGACTTCAACATATCGGAGGATTTTGTGCTTCGAGAAGACTTCATCACGAGGCTTCCTTTTGAGTTCCCTTAGTCGATAGAAACCCCTCGATCTTTCATTCACATTAACTATACCGATAAATGAATCGAAGTCGTAATTCTCACGATCAACTTCTTCTTTAGAGAATATTTCCAAGAATTTTTCTTCTTCCATAAATGGTTCGGGAATTTCCTCATAAGCAGCAACTTCCCATGTCGATGATTGGTATTCTTTTGGACCAGCAAGCATACACATAAGATCGTTGTTGAAGTAAGAAACAAAGGGTACAATGTCAGATCTTGGAACTTCATTGCATTTTATTAAGGGGGTGTTTGGATGTATGTTTTCTAGAGACAATTAATATATATCTTATTAGAACTAGCAAGTACACTTTACATATCATAACGATGAAGAACATCAATTGTCTCACCAGTCACAAAATAACCAGAAGAACAACAAATGTAACGTTTCCTCGGTCTATCCATCCATCTTCATGACCCTACACAAGGTAACAATAACAATAACTGAATAAGCAAGATCACGGTAAAGATAAATAAACACTTGAATAGATTTAGGCATTTAGCCCTCGTGAAATTAAATGTACACATTATGACAATGAAGTTATAAGTTTTAAACTTGCGGCACCTAATATTTATATAATGAGGGTTAGATCTTGCAAAGATTCCCAAAAGAACTTCTGTTTTAGATATATCTATCATATATGTAGGATGATCAAGCTATACAACAAATGCATGTTCCATAAAAGATAATAACTTGACCTGCCATTCTGATGAAGGGTATATATATTATGATCCCTAGTCATTGAAGCAAGTTGGTCGAGTGTAATGAAATATATGGATTATCGCATCTGAATGTACTATTACTATAATATAAGTGGAAGATACTATAATTCATTATTACTAACATAGTATCATTCTTAGTTATCTGTCTCTTCATATAACAACCTCCTATTCTAAACTAGTTGGGCATAGGCATAGCCTAAAATATAAAATTATATCAAATAAAGAAGATAACCCAAGTTATAACTAAGCCATGAAAGTAGTGTTGTATTGATGCGTGAGAATTGCACCAGGCTTTACCTCTCGAGGGATCTCAAGAAGCTTACAACCCCCGCCAGGCAGTGTACCTGATCGATGTAGTATAGTATAATGACAAGTACCGGGGGATTGATCGTTCAGCTAGGAATAGTGTCGCTAGGATTAGAAAACCTAAAGATTAAGTCTAGAGATGAGGGATGATTCTTTTTTGTATTTTTATATTTTTAAGAAAGCAAATTAAAATCTCGGGTTTGAAGGATTTGGGCGGAATTAGTTGCTAGTCAACTAACCCAATACTAAGATGCAATCAAAATAAAATACTAGAAATGAAAATAAACTAAATTAAACTAAGGTTGTGAGCAATAAGTGGGAGAAATGTGTTTACTTAGATTTCACTACTCCCTAGATATCTTTTACACGTTAATTACTTGTTATAGTTGCGTGGATGACGGATTGTATTCCATAATACCATTCATGGGGTGGCGTACTTAACTCCCCAATCCTATGAGTGCCTACTTCACTCCTATGTCGAGCCGGCTAAAAAGCTCCTAACATGGGATCATTAGAATTTACTCATGCGTTAAATACAACCAATAAAACCTAGTACACATTGGTTCATGTTTCCTAAGACGTTCAAGCATGTTACACAATGGAGATCTGCCAGTTTTCTTAAGCCTAACATTGAAATCATTCATCCAATACAACCATAAACAAGTAATCAACACATAATTAACATCTAGGTTTCATTAGATCTAAGCAAACACAAGATAGATCTAGCCTAACATGTTGAAATCAAGACAAGCACAAGATATAGACAACCAACACATAGAAATATTGATTGAATTAAGAGAAGACTTATATCAATAGCACATGTAAGGATTCAAGGGCTGAAAACCCTTGATAAAGCTGTAAAATACGTACAAGGTTCGGCCTTAGGGTTTCTCCACACAAGTTCCTCTTTATGAATGAAAATTAGAAAACTATATATAGATTTTGGAAGGTGACGGCGTCAAGAACAAATGTCTGACGCCGTCATCTCGCCGCCAAATAGTTCCTCGGACTGCCAAGATCTGGATCTGACGAAGTCATGTGTACACCTTATGCAGGCCGTCATGATTTTAACTCTTGACGCTCTTCTTGTAACGCCTTCAGGTTTCTTCTGGGTCGTCATGGATTTTACTCTTGACGTCGTCAAATATTTCCTCTTGACGCCGTCATACACTGTTTCCAGCATGGAAAATTAAGTCTTTGGCGTTTTCTTCACTTTTATGCTCCAAAAATGTCTGAATTGCTTCCTTTTCCAGATTTCACTCCCAAAGTATCTAAAATCACAAAAGGAGCGATTTAGGGTAATATTTGATCGAATAAATTCAATTCCGGGCTTAAATGACCCCCTAAAAGTGGTTCATTTTTCGCCTCATCATATACCCTTACACTTGAGATTTGCTTGTCCTCAAGCAAATACGCTTTTATTCTAATCAAAATACAAGTTAGGGGTCATTTAACACTAATATAAAAGTAATTACAAGAAATAATCGTTCCACTAAAGACCAAAGACAAGCACGGAGGTCATAAACTAGCACCTCACAAATAGTGTTTAGATACTCACATCTCTCGGGTGTAATAAAGTATAAATTACAATATGGAAACGGAAGATATCTCTCACTACCTGTCATAGCAAAATAGATTACCATAGGCTTGGGAAAGGATCAAACCTCCACCACATGGCGTAAGCACCTACGATAAACTATCAAAGAGGTCTTTTAAAGGGTTGTAACGTTAGGTGTAGGAATATGAAATACACGGTTTTGTTGGATATATGTAGTCTTTACTGGTGGCGAGTTAACAATCTTGGTTAATTACATGTATAATATGGCGTTGCTAAGCCAAGACTAGACTCGAGTTAAGCTAATAAATGAAAATAACAAAAACATAAAATGAACATAGAATGAAAAGGGATGGTAGTCCGTATGTTTTTCTCTTTTTTTTTTTTTTTTTTTTTTTTTTTTTCTATTTTTTTCCTTTCTTTTTCTTGATTTTTTCGATTTTTTTTTTTTTTTTTTTTTTTTTGCATACACTCTTACCCTACCATCCAAAATAATACATCATAGGGAATGAACATTCCCCTTACACTTGAATTTTTATATACTTTACAATAAACTAATCTAATGACTCGAATTAAGAAAATCAAAACACTTGGAGTACTTTTAAGATTAACGTACATATGGGGGTAATATATGATGTTCTTCCCCATTACTCCATAAAATAAGTACTTTACCCATGAGTCCCAATCGTCCTAAAACAATATGTACAAGGATATGACTCGACTTAGCAACCATGTAATCAATTAGATAATTAACTTAGGGTTTAACACATAACAATAATGCACTAAAGATGAATGCATACACGGAAGGCTAAGGCGATTTGGGTGTACATTTAAGTGGGGTGTAACAAATTCTTCCATTAAGTAAAATGCTTAAAGTTAGAAACGAAAAGATAGGCTCGGAGGGGTGTACTAGGGGTTTCGTGTACTAAAAATGAGTACAACGCTAAGGTGTGGGAAAAATTAATTGACTTAACTAGCCAAGTAATATGACTTAAATGGTCAAGTAATTATAATACGGGTTTAACACAAGGGTGATCCTAATGCCTCTTATCATGTAGTAAATCCTACTACACGAATGTAGTCTCACTAGCGGTCTCGGGATGCATCACTAACGCAAGTTCTAGAATCTAAATGCTACCGGTACAATCATAAGCACTAATAGTAAATGCTTTTCCTATCAAATCTAAAGGCGAACCTCACATATTTGGGTGGAAAATTTTTTCTGAATAGTACGGTTTTGTGCTAGTCATACAATCTCCTATCCATGAGACGCTTGCTATGGCTAAAGTTTCACTCCTAAATGTTGTAAAAAAATTTAAATTTGGCGCTAAAATTGCACTAACAAGTATTTCTCATAGTTTTATTACACATCTACTATCAAACAAACAAACTCAAGCGAAAGTGTATCTGTAAGGTATCATCATTTTACCCTCCCCTTACACTTAAGATGAACATTGTCCCCAATGTTCAAGTAAAGAATGTAAAAGTGAAATAAGTAAAAAGAATGAAATCAAATACTCCCCTGATTCGCTCGGTATGGATAATAAGGTGGCCAGGTTAAATCTTCCTCCAAGAAAATGAACAATCAAAGCTTCCCTTCCAGAAAAATAATCATCTTCTTGTCGTACATAACCTGTAAATCCTGAGAAAACAGACAAGGCAACCTCGCATAAAATCGGCGGCAATCTACATATGTTACTAAATCCTAGAAAACAAAATAAGATATAATGCTTGTGGAATGAAGTTTGCAGATTTCCTGGAGATTATAAAACTTAATAATTCAACAAAAACTTTAAGACTCCGTTAGAAAAACAAAACCGGTAAAATTTCCAGATTTTTACACGTGACACTGTCAAGAGCAAGCTCATGACGCCGTCAGAAGTGACCTGCAGAAATTCTTATGTTAAGTTTCCGGAAAATTCTGGAAAAACTTGGTTCTACTTCCTAGAAAAACCTGCAAAACTTCATTATGACTCGATACAAGCATTTGACTCTAACAAATACGAATATACATGTTCATTTAATATTGTGGAGAATCATGATCGGTTTGTTTCTTAAAAACATATTTGGGGTTTCCCCTTACACTTATCTTTTGCAAAAATACCTTTGGGTGAAGTTAAGACTAAGCCAAACAACAAAGTAAAGTATTTCCACTATTTAGTTTTGAAACATGATCTACCAACAATAAAAATAAAGCATGCATACGGAAGCAAATAACAAACAAACAAAATAAAAATCACACAAAATCATGGGTTGCCTCCCAAGAAGCGCTTTTCTTTATTTACGATTCTTGTAGCTAGACTCAAGGTCATGGGTTACTACGTGACCTCATCATTGGTTTCACTCTCTGATTGTAAATGTTCTTTGTAGAAACCAATCACCTTTTTCTCAATCGCTCCTATAATCCTATGGGCAAATTCCTTATCGACTTTATACTTTAGTCCTAGAGCCAAACAATCTTTGTAGAAAAGACTCCTCTTTTCCCATACATAATCCATGCCCTTTTTCTTATCCTTTTCTTTGATGTCCTCAAAAGCACCAATGTTATCCTTGTCAAATTGGGATATAAATCGAAATTATTTCATTCTATTAGGCATCCTATAAGTGATCCTATCGGTGTTACTTGCAAATCAGATTGTCCCTTCTATCTCATCATATTCTAACTTGGACTCCTCAACAAACGGTTTACCAAACACAACATTGGATAATCGACAATCAATAACATTAGCAAGATCTTCCACAATCATAAAGTCGGTGATATAAGTGAAATTCCCAACAAAGACATGTAGACCTTTAACTCTCCTGACAAAGTTACAAACTCCACCGGGGTATTTGGGATCTCTTCTAGGTTCAAGTCTTGTTTTCACTATATCATTATAAACACTTGAGGACATAATGTTGATTGGGGATTTAAAGTCAATGTAAGCATTGTCAACATGTCTATACCTAATCACACATGGTATCTTAGCATTCTTAGGGTCGCCTCACTTTATCTTAGGTTCGATTCTAGTGAAAGGAGATCGAGGGTCATCAATAAGATTATTATAATATGCAATCTCCTCCTTAGTGGGGTATAGATTAAAATAATCATTTAGCTTCGGATCTATTTCCCCCTCTTCAAGTTCCTCAACGACATTCACAAAATCATTAGGCCCTAGGTCCTCATTTGAATACAAGGCGGTCGCTAGGTTACTAAATGCATGGTCGAGATCAACTTTAATCAACCTATTAAGCTCCCTAAGTTCCCTAATCTCACTCTCAATTTGTTCACGTAACACAGCCACTTCTCTAGGGGAAAGGGGTGGATTCGCGTTTTCCATAATGGTCAACGGAATAGTCAATGAAATTAATTTACTAACAAAGGCACGAAGAAAAAGATAGACTAAAGAGAACCTAAAAATAAAAATAAAATCTTACTAGAAAGGAATCTAGCAAGTAGACCTAATAAAAATAGATTCTAACCTAGACAATAACTATTCCCCGGGCTGCGGCGCCAAAAACTTGATGCGTGGGAATTGCACCAGGCTTTACCTCTCGAGGGATCTCGAGAAGCTTACAACCCCCACCAGGCAGTGTACCTGATCGATGTAGTATAGTATAATGACAAGTATCGGGGGATTGATCATTCAGCTAGGAATAGTGTCGCTAGGATTAGAAAACCTAAAGATTAAGTCTAGTGATGAGGGATGATTCTTTTTTGTATTTTTATATTTTTAAGAAAGCAAATTAAAATCTCGGGTTTGAAGGATTTGGGCGGAATTAGTTGCTAGTCAACTAACCCAATACTAAGATGCAATCAAAATAAAATACTAGAAATGAAAATAAACTAAATTAAACTAAGGTTGTGAGCAATAAGTGGGAGAAATGTGTTTACTTAGATTTCACTACTCCCTAGATATCTTTTACACGTTAATTACTTGTTATAGTTGCGTGGATGACGGATTGTATTCCTTAATACCATTCATGGGGTGGCGTACTTAACTCCCCAATCCTATGAGTGCCTACTTCACTCCTATGTCGAGCCGGCTAAGAAGCTCCTAACATGGGATCATTAGAATTTAATCATGCATTAAATACAACCAATAAAACCTAGTACACATCGGTTCATGTTTCCTAAGACGTTCAAGCATGTTACACAATGGAGATCTGCCAGTTTTCTTAAGCCTAACATTGAAATCATTCATCCAATACAACCATAAACAAGTAATCAACACATAATTAACATCTAGGTTTCATTAGATCTAAGCAAACACAAGATTGATCTAGCCTAACATGTTGAAATCAAGACAAGCACAAGATATAGACAACCAACACATAGACATATTGATTGAATTAAGAGAAGACTTATCTCAATAGCACATGTAAGGATTCAAGGGCTGAAAACCCTTGAAAAAGCTGTAAAATACGTACAAGGTTCGGCCTTAGGGTTTCTCCACACAAGTTCCTCTTTATGAATGAAAATTAGAAAACTATATATAGATTTTGGAAGGTGGCGAAGTCAAGAACAAATGTCTGACGCCGTCATCTCGCCGCAAAATAGTTCCTCGGACTGCCTAGATCTGGATCTGACGCCGTCATGTGTAAACCTTATGCAGGCTGTCATGATTTTAACTCTTGACGCTCTTCTTGTGACGCCTTCAGGTTTCTTCTGGGTCGTCATGGATTTTACTCTTGACGCCGTCAAATATTTCCTCTTGACGCCGTCATACACTGTTTCCAGCATGGAAAATTAAGTCTTTGGCGTTTTCTTCACTTTTATGCTCCAAAAACGTCCGAATTGCTTCCTTTTCCAGATTTCACTCCCAAAGTACCTAAAATCACAAAAGGAACGATTTAGGGTAATATTTGATCAAATAAATTCAATTCCGGGCTTAAATGACCCCCTAAAAGTGGTTCATTTTTCGCCTCATCATGTATGCACACGCATCTATGGTCAATTTGTTTTGTATATCTAATCACTCAGTATGCCATCCCAATTCCAAGTAACCAGCTACCAAAATCAAAAGAGCTAGCCTTAGATGCTCATTCTCATGTTTTCATTAACAATTTTGACAGTTCCCTACCTTTTTCTTTGCATCCGGATTTATACTTGTTTTACCTATCAGAAAAGTTATTGGATGCCCATAGTATTTAAAGTATCAGTAACAACTCACAAGATCATACAAAGTTGAACAGTTGGATTACAGAGACATCTATTGCAGCCTTGCTAAACAATATATCTTAGCTGGCTTCATTGAAGTTATAAGAAAACATACTTACATTTCTAATCGGATAATAAACACTGCATTTGATACTTTCATCCAGATATACTCATGAAGAGATCTCAACTTCAAAACTCTCACTAGGTACACACCTTATGGATGGCCACGAAAAGGGTCCAATACAGTTACGGGCACACACTAATTAAGGGGATGGGTTTGTGAGATCATAAATGTATTTGTATTTACAGTTTCAGTTTCCACTCAAGCTTGTTATTATAGACCATTGAAATACACAAAACCTCATCCGAAGTTTGTCGAGTAACATCAAAGTACTCATTCAACCAATCAATCAATCTAGGCTATCATAGACCTACTTATGCAAATCAATCTTATCAAAACACGTTTGGTACATCGCATATCGTCGATCACTTGGTCTACACATACACTCCAAACAACACATAAGCTCAACTGATATCATATCTCAACTACAATACACTCCAAACAACACATAAGCTCATATAACGGCTTATCTTACCTAGTTACAATCTGAGCATAAGTTCTAGCAGTAGCGTTTGTGTCTAAAAACTTCGATCAAAGGCGAATAAAACAGGCTCCTGAGCAAAAATTCTAAAACCTAACAAACAATTCAGTCAGGCATTTCGTCGATCACTTAGTCTACACTAGTAACAATCAACTGATAACATCAACTAATAAGCTCAAACAAACAACTTAAAATCAACTCATAAGCTAACATCAACTAATAAGCTCAAACAAACTTAGGTCAAAATTGGGGCAATATTGTAATTAGGTAACAATCGACAAAACGCTAAAGCAAACGTTATGGCAAAATAAGCAAAAAGAAGAGTTAAACCTTAATGAAACAGTGGTTGATGTGGATCGGAGTTTAAAAGGGGCGATGGCGGACGGCGGTGGCGGATGATGGCAGCGAATGGATGGAACACTGGAATCACGTTTTAGAGGGAAGACTGAAAATGTGAAAGTTTTTTAATAAGTTTTAAAAAGTTTCGTTTAACACTTGTTTATTTATAAGTTTTTTAAGAAGAAGTGAAAATGTGAAATTACATTTTAGCAAAACAGATGTGAAAGTTTTTGAAGATGTTAATAAGTTTTAAAAAAATTTTGAGAATTTTGTTGTTAATAAGTTTATCAATTTTTGAGATTTTAATAAGTTTTAAAATGTTTTATTTAACACTTGTTTTATTATCTTTTTTGTGTATTTGTAATTCGAAACAAAATTATATTAACATGTAATGATGAAGCTACAAATTTTGGTAATAGAAGGCAAGAAAATTAATATATACAAGAGCCGGCATTAACCAACATAGAAAAGGTAATTAAGCCGGTATCATGACAAATAAAAAATTACCAAATTTGAAGAGTTCGTAAAGAAAAACATATAAAACACTTCCGGTTTCCAAAAAACAATACAATCATACAAAATAGGCTTGATATAAAAGTAGTCTACATAATTTTTATATTACATTAAGTCTAGTTTTGTATATTATTCTAAATTTAATAAAAATACTAATTCTTTCTTAAGCACCATCAAAAAATGTATTTGACTATTTGTTATAGATTTCATCAAACTACATAACCACTTGACCGGCTCATCAAGTCATGGCCAAATACGAGTAATATAACAACCACTTGGCTAAATTGAAACATGAGTTGAGTGTGCACACACAATAAAAGCCCAAAAACTAAAAAGTTTACACCGAATAGTGTAATCCCAAAAATAGTTAAGTTGAAACACGAGTCGACATATTAAAACATATAATATATGTGCACATAATAAATTTTAATATTTTCTTCAGAAATCCGCCGGACATAAATAATATTTCCGACGGGTTTCGGACGGAAATATTTAAAAAAATGAAAAATCATTAGAAATTAAAACATTTCCAGCGGATTAGTGACAAACAAAAATAGATGTCGGAATGGCGTCGGAAATTCGACGATAGCTTATGCGAATTACTGAAGGGTTTCCGACAACAGTCCATTCTCTTGGAATTCAGTCGGAAATTACTCGGAAAAGCACATTTGTCGTTGTTTCGTCGGAATCTGGTCAGTAAATTAGCGACGAAAAAGTATCCGTCGAAAAATCTGTCGCTGAAAGTCCAATTTCTAGCAGTGGTATATTGCATTTTCTTTTTCAAACGGTCATATTACCGTTTAATATTAAACTTAAAAAAAAAAAAAAAACGAAACTTAACACACACTATAAATACCAAACTATTTACATACATTTTTCTCACTACAATTCAACCAAAACATAAACATTTCTATATCTCAACTCAAAAAAAAAAAAAAAAAATTAAAAAAAAAAAAGTCTCAAAACCCAAATGAACCCGGATATTTCACGAACCTCCTCAATTCAAACCCACAACAATACGGGGGATCGTCAAACCCATCTACCCCCTCGTCGCAAAATTCAAACTCTTCATCGCCATATGGTTTGCAACAATTCAATCCGGAGGCAATTTATCGTAACTAACAATTTGCGTTTCAACAATTCGCAAATCAATCCCAACGATTTTCGTCCCAACAATTTTTTATCCTGTCTCAACCATCCACATTTCCCCTATCTCAACCACGACCACCATTCGAATCACAACCATCCGGATCAAAATTTCAAGTACCACAACCACATGAACCGGCCAAAGGTAGAGGAAAAAAAACCATGGCCAAAAAATCAAAAAAGGTCGTGGATTTAGACGATGACGATGACATGGAAGCAGCAGGTCAAACGCGTGTGAATCGAAAATGGAACAAGGCCGAAGAAAAGTTGCTTGCGGAAATTTGGATAGAAATTTCCTAAGGCAAAGATATGGGAAATGACCGTTCCGAAGATTTCTTTTGCAAAAAAATTGTGAAGAAGTTCAACGAGCAAACTACCGGTGACCCTCGTACTGAAAATATGGTCACCGGTAAATAGACGAGGCTTAATGGCGACTGCCAAAAATTCAACGCTATTTATAAACATTTGCAGCGTCGAAGTAGTGAAAATGAGCATAACCATCTCGAAACTGCGAAGACGAACTTCAAAGAACGCTTTGGTTCGAGGGGTTTCACGTATGTTCACGTTTGGGAGGTCTTGAAAAATTACCCGAAATGAGATGCCGAGGAACCGATAGACATTACATATCTCGAGGATATATTCGGCCCTGAAAAACAACCTCGTCTTGAAAGAATCAATAGTCGAGCTGCAAAGAAACAAAAGTCGACTTCAACGTTGAGTGCGGCGAGCTCCGGTGCAAGTCAAACGAGTACTTTTTTGAGACAATTATCCGAAAAGTATTCGCAAACAAAACACGCTCAAATGGCTTGTTACGAGGCGAGGAGGAAGAAGGAAGAAAAGGTGTTGGAGATGAAGGAAATGCAGATTCTCATGCTAGATGCCAACTTGGTTGCTGACCCGGTAAAAGCCGAAATCATTCGCAAGAGACAAGCAAAAATAGTGAAGAAATTCTAAAATCTCAATGACGACGATAACGACTAAAATGTTTAAGTTTCATATTATTAGTATGTTTTTTTTTTTTTTTTTTTTTTTTTTTTTTTTTTTTTTTTTTTTTTTTCGTATCGTATGTTGTTATTTTCGTATCGTATGTTTTATTTTCGTATCGTATGTTTTTTATTTGATGAAATAAAATTAGTACGTTGTAGTAATTTTATATTTAACGAAATGAATTTAGTTTATTAAATAAAATGAATAAAAAAAATAAAGTTATAAGCCGTCGGTCTCAAATGAGTAAGTTAAAATTAGTTGTGCAGGTTTGTTAAAATTACTGTGACGCCTTATATGGGGAAGAGTAAATTGCAAGAATCGTCCCTAAAGTTTGACCAATTTGCATGTTTCGTCCCATAAATTTCGAAATTGCAAGGATCATCCCTAAAGTTTCGCCCGTGTGCATGTGTCGTCCCTAAAGTTTGGTCCATGTGCATGTATCGTCCCTAAATTTTGACCAATTTGGGACGATATATGCCCCCAAAAGGACGATATATGCCCCAAAGGTTAAACTTTAGGGACGATCCTTGCAGTTTCAAAATGTGTAGGACGAAACATGCAAACGGGCCAAACTTTAGGGACGATTTTTGCTATTTACACTTTGGGGAAAAGAAAAAGGAATGATGCTTCACCTTTTTGCCACGCATCTTCTGCAACACAACTCGCAGCAACCGAGTCAACTCAGTCCGACATTGATAAAGTAAATGGGAAGCTAACATAATCAGTTCACAACTACATGGTTCGTCTTTATTCTCCTTAATCCCATATGTTCTTCTTTATGGTTATCTATTTCGAAATGTAACTTTAAAACTGTCGATACTATCTAGGCCTCTTTAAATTCAATCTAAAGATTAATATTCTGTACTTGAAATCATTAAAGTTTGCATTTTTATTAATCTTGGAACATCCCCATGTTTCATAAATGATTTTATTTTTTTATTTTTTGCTGAATATAAATAAGTTAGAATAGTTAAAATAGTTGACCTGAGAAATGTGAAAGCTGTTTTGACTGAATGTTGTTAAAGTGAATATTGATCATCAAGCACACAACTTGGGGGTGGGCACCACCGGCTAGGCCGCGTACATATGAGTCAAAAGACGCGCCCTCCCCTGTACCCGGGAGGGAAAAACTCGTCCGTTTTATGCTACACATTAGACTTGAGGTTGCTTTAGTACTGCTTATATGCTTATATGAGTCAAAAGACGCGCCCTCCCCTCTACCCGGGAGGGAAAAACTCGTCCGTTTTATGCTACACATTAGACTTGAGGTTGCTTTAGTACTGCTTATGTTTTATATGTTGCTACACGTTCATACTTATATTACTATTAATTTTATCGTATCAACAAATTCTTAAAGCTAGCCGCCCCACCGGGGCAGGCCTAAAATCTAGTATATATATATATATATATATATATATATATATATATATATATATATATATTAATGTTTAATAGTTTATGTTCATATATATTTGTTCGTTTATGTTCGTATAGTGTTTTAATAAACGAACATGAATAGCTTTATGTTCTTAAATCTTAATAAACAAACATGAGGTTGAAAATTTGTTAACGTTCAAAAATAAAAAATAAAAAATAAAGGTTGAAAATTTGTTCGTTTAAGCAATCGTGTCCGTTTATCTATCAGATGAATATGAACAAGGCTTCATCCATGTTCTTCCGATTCATTTACAGCCCTACCTAAAAGCTTGTATGAAGCTAACTCTATTTCATCATAGACAAAGTTATTAAGGGTGCGTTTGTTATCCTACTATAAGAATGATACTATAACTATGAAAGTGATTAAAGATGTTTGTTTAAGATGAAAGGGCCCACTACTATGGTAATGAATGATAGAAATATTCCATACTCCACATACCTCAAAAGGGTAGGGAATGGATCTTTCATACCGAGGGGTCCACCACTACTATCAAAATCATTCCCATTGTCATAAACATACCCCGTATGACATTTGAGGAATTTCTTTACGCTGTTGCATTTTGTTTTTTTGTTTTTTTTTCTTTAAAAAGAAAGGAAAGAGAAAGAAAATGACAAAAAAATATATATATATAAAACTTTTTACAGTCAAAAGTTTCTTTAGAAAATGTGCAAATTTAGACGAAAACTAGTTTACATCTAAACATCTAAACTAGGGAATTAAGATGGACAAAACTTTATTTAATAATCTCCACCTTTCATATTTTCTCTATTTTTATTTGATCTAATGGATGAGATTAATCCCAACAATTTAAAAAACTCACTTTCATTATTTTTTTTTCAAATATTAATATCTTTCAAACCGTTAATCGTTAAACGAGAAAAAATATACCGTTACGATGAGCATTTAATTATCTTTCAATAGATAGACACTTTGATATATTTTCGACAATTTTTTTTCCCGTTTTTTTCACGTTTTTTTTCGTGTCCGAAAAAATCACATGTGATATAACACTAATATCACATGTGATATTACATATCACATGTGATTTTTTTGGCCACAAAAAAAAAAACGTGAAAAAAAAACGAATTTTTTTTTGTCAAAAATATATCAAAGTTCCCGTCTATAGAAAGATAATTAAATACTCGTCGCGATGTTGTAATTATTTTCGCTTAACGATTAACGGTTTAAGAGATATTTAAATTATAAAAAATGGGTGAAATATTAAAATGCATTTAATCTCAACCATTGATTGCTTTTTAGATGGATGGTGGGGATGAGTCCCTTGGTATGTAAGAAAACTTTGGTTTTTAATATAACTCGACACATAAACTAGGAAGAGAGTTATTTTACATACTAAACTTTTCTTACATAGCCTCATCCCCACCATCCATCTAAAAAAAATCAATAGTTGAGATTAAAAGCATTTTAATATTTCACCAATTTTTTATAATTTAAATATATCTTAAAACGTTAATCGTTAAACGAAAATAATTACACCATCGCGACGAGCATTTAATTATCTTTCTATAGACGGGCACTTTGATATACTTTCGAATTTTTTTTTTTCATTTTTTTCACGTTTTTTTTCATGGCCGAAAAAATCACATGTGATATTACACTAATATCACATGTGATATTTACATATCAGATGTGATTTTTTCGGCCACAAAAAGAAGCATGAAAAAAATGAAAAAAAAAATTTTGTCGAAAATATATCAAAGTGTCTATTTATAGAAAGATAATTGAATGCTCGTCGTAACGGTATATATATATTTTTTCATTTAACGATTAACGGTTTGATCAAGTGGTTAACACCCTTGCCTCTGGAGACAGAGGTCAAGGGTTCGATCCTCACCCCTTGCAAGGCCGGAGGTCCTTTTCTACATTTGGTAGAACCGGAAGCAGCCTCTCTATCTTAGGTAGGGGTAAGGCTGTCTACGTCTCAACCTCCCCCATACACCGTGGAAGACGGTATTGGGACCCATAACCCGTGGAAGACGGTATTGGGAGTTACTTTACTTTACTTTACTTTTTAACGATTAACGGTTTGAAAGATATTAACATTTGAAAAAAAAGGATAAAAGTGGGTTTTTTAAATTGTTGGGATTAATCTCATCCATTAGATCAAATAAAGATGAATGGTGTAGATTAATCTCTTGATATGTAAAAAAAGTTTGATCCTCAAATGATCTTCATAAACTATTTATTATAAAATGACAAATATAAAACCTAATTATTTTAATATAATGTCTTTGTATTTTGAAATGACATAACTATAATCATGTGTTGTTTAATATTTTTTTTCCTATCACGAGAACACTAAAGGTGCCTTTAGCCGGGGGAAAACACATTTATCTTTCACAAAATGTATTGTGAAAAATAAGTATAACATAGATCTTGTTTAAATCAACGTTTTTCAACAAAATATTTTATAACACAAAATCTCCTATTTCCTAATTTAATAAAGAAAATTACAAAACAAATTTTAGTTATTTTTCTTGTTCTTTTGTAACCCAAAAATCTCCTCCTTCTTCAAAATAGAAAATAAAAACATTAACTAAACGCGCTTTTTTTATATTTTTAAGTATTTTGCGGAGATAAATTTCTCTTCCAAATTTTACAAAACCAGAGATAGAAAAAAAAAGAGAATTTTTTATTCAACTAAATGCACCGTAACTTTCTTAAGCTCTCCATTTCTTTTAAACTCAAAACCATGAAATAAATAGCAACCTTCTAAAAAAAAGACTTTATCTGATTTGATTATTATTATTATTTTATTTATTTATTTATTTTTTAAGAATATGATGAAGCTTCAAACCCCAGTAGTCTTTATTCTCCTTAATCCCATGATCCATATGTTCTTCTTTATGGTTATCTATTTCAAAATATACCCAAGTAACTCTAAAACTGTCGATACTATCTAGGCCTCTTTTATTTCAATCTAAAGATCACTAATATTTTGCACTTGAAATCATTAAAGTTTGCATTTTTATTAATCTTGGAACATACCCATGTTTCATAAATGAATTTTTTGCTTTTATTTTTGGGCTGAAAAGGTGAATCAACCATGAAAAATATTAAGTAATGACTAGTATTTATTAAGCTAGAACATAAATAAGTTAGCATAGTTAAAATAGTTGACCTGAGAAATGTGAAAAGCTGTTTTGACTGAATGTTGTTTAAGTGAATATTGATCATCAAGCACACAACTTGGGGGTGGGCACTGGTTAGGCCGCGTACATATGAGTCAAAAGACGCGCCCTCCCCTGTCACCGGGAGGGAAAAACTTGTCCGTTTTATGCTACACATTAGACTTGAGGTTGCTTTAGTACTGCTTATATGCTTATGTTTTATTGTCCTTTGATGATATAAATAATGCATTTATGACAGTGTTTGAAAATTGAGATTGCTTATCCAATCTGCTTATTTGATTAAGTGTGACTATGTGAGTGAAATTAACTGTTTTAAATAGATAAGTGGTTGTAAGAAGCTATACTAATTCCCCTTATATGTGTTAATTTGGGTTGTCTTCTTGTTATGTCAATCAGGTCAAATAAGAAATTTTGGTTAAATTCGTGGCAGGCTATATTTAACCGCATACAACCTCTATATGGTATCACTCAGATAGTAGACTTTTAGACTAGTGTAATCACATTGAATTCGAAGAGCATTAATATTATTATGAAAGGCTACAATAATGGACAAATTGTGTTTTGCGGTAAATCCAACACGTTTTGACTTGTTAACTAACCCGTCCATCTTGCTCTTCTATTCATATGTATCAACCTTGTCTAACTAGTAGCTTTTGTATTGCTTATAATCTGGTCAACTATATTTTCAAATCTTGATCAAGTTGTAGTGAAGTGTTCATTTCTGGTATTAATAGCGTGAGTTTCTACTACAGTGCTTGTATCGTTTGGTTGTTTCCTTCTTCTATGCATGGCCTTTTAGTTATCAATATGAAGTCTTAACAAACAAACCTGGAAAACTGATATAAGTAGCGTTAAAAACAAAGTTTGTTAGATATTATTAAAGTTGTCAAGATGGGCGGGTTGGGCAGGTTGGATACATATGTCAAGACAGTTTTTAATATGGGTGGGTTGGGTTGATTCGGAACCCCTCAAAATTATTTTTATACTTTTAGTACTTAACCTGACAAATATGAAAAAGAATCTCATTATTTTGAAAACTATATCTCGCCTCGTCAATATATTGCTTTAAAAGCACACTTTGGGCGACTTTTGACCCATCTGACCGGCTGAGCCATTTACTATCTTACATATACCTGTTTGACTCGTTAGAGATAAAGTATAACCAGAATGAACTCATTGATAAGTAATGAGTCCACATTTCCATCTTTAGTTATACCTTCGTTAGGTTCTAGTCTCTTGCTTGTTATCATTCTGATCTGTTCGTATTTGTGCCTATAATTGTAGTTTGAATTTGCATTTACCTTCATTTTCCTTGCTAAATGCAGAAACTGAGAAACACGGGCAATAAACAAACATCCATCCCAATGGTCGGACAGAATGTCAAATATTCAGGTATTACTGAAGATCATTCACCTCGTGCCAACCCCACTAACAACATCAAGAAAATCTCGCTTTTACCCCTCATTTTCCTCATATTCTACGAAGTTTCCGGGGGTCCATTCGGTATTGAGGACAGTGTTAGAGCAGCGGGCCCATTTTTAGCACTTATCGGGTTCTTAGTATTCGCAATTATATGGAGTGTCCCTGAAGCTTTAATTACTGCTGAAATGGGCACAATGTTCCCTGAAGACGGTGGATATGTCATTTGGGTATCATCGGCTTTAGGCCCGTATTGGGGGTTTCAACAAGGTTGGATGAAATGGCTAAGTGGGGTCATTGATAACGCGTTGTACCCGGTTTTGTTTCTCGATTATTTAAAATCCGGGCTCCCTATTTTAGCCGACGGGTACCCGCGAATAGTAGCGATAGTAGCTTTGACAGTTGCTTTGACCTACATGAACTTTCGAGGTACCACGATTGTTGGGTGGGTTGCGGTTTTTCTAGGCGTGTTTTCGGTTCTTCCATTTGTGATTATGGGTTTCGTTGCAGTTCCGAAAATAGAACCATCCAGATGGTTGGTAATGGATTTACGTGAAGTCAATTGGAATTTATACTTAAACACGTTATTCTGGAATTTAAATTATTGGGACTCGATAAGTACACTCGCGGGCGAAGTTGATAACCCGAAAAAAACACTCCCCAAAGCTTTATTGTACGCGTTAATTTTCGTTGTTTGCGGTTACTTCTTCCCGTTACTCGTCGGGACCAGTGCAGTCCCGCTCGACCGTGAGCTTTGGAAAGACGGGTATTTTTCTGATATCGCTATGACAGTAGGTGGGGTATGGTTAAGATGGTGGGTCCAAGCGGGTGCCGGACTGTCAAACATGGGTATGTTTGTGACTGAAATGAGTAGCGACTCATTTCAACTTCTGGGTATGGCCGAACGGGGAATGATTCCCGAGTTTTTTGCCAAACGGTCTCGTTACGGGACACCGTATATCGGAATTTTATTCTCTGCTTCCGGGGTGATTTTACTTTCACAATTGACTTTTCAAGAAATCGTGGCAGCTGAAAATTTCCTTTATTGTTTCGGTATGATTTTGGAGTTCATAGCTTTCGTGAGGTTAAGAATGAAGTATCCGGCTCTGAGTAGACCATATAAGATACCGGTTGGGACAATTGGTGCGGTCCTTATGTGTGTTCCTCCGACAATTTTAATTTGTGTAGTTTTGGCTTTATCGACGTTTAAAGTTATGGGTTTGAGTGTTTTTGCTATAGTTATCGGGTTAGTTTTGCAGCCTTTTCTCAAGTACGTTGAGAAGAAAAGATGGGTTAGTTTCTCGACGAGTGATGATCTTCCGGATCTTCATAATGCTCATGAGTCTTTAGTGCGTTGACCAGGAGTGTGATAAAGAAGTATTTATGTCTAGATCTTGCCTGCATTTCACTATTTTTGTTGTATGAAGAGAACACCTTGTTTCTAAAGCTTTAGTATATTTCATGTCCTGCGCCCAACTAATGTAGCTGAACTTTGTACATTTCTCATAAATGATGACTAGGGGTGTTAATGACTCGTGCGTCAAGACTTTTAACGGTATTCAGCTCGAGCTTGAATATTGTGTCGGAAAGTTTGTAACAATATGTGTATACAAATGCTCATTTTTTGAACAAAATGTCATAAAAGTTTTCGACAATACACAGATATCCATCAAGTTTCACAGTATTTTTGTGGAAATTTACCATTTTTGCGGAACTTACCTCCCTTCTCACGTGTAAAAGCAATCAGGCACAAAAAATATTGCAAACAATATTCTATTAAACGATCCCTTCAACAAAAAGTTGTAAATCTTTGTTTCTAGCAATATCCAGAAAAACACAATCAAACAAAGCTACATATTGAAGGTGAATTAGTGAAACCATAACAACATCAAGCAAGCCTCCTGAGTCCTGACTACATTTCTAGTATTTACAGCATACAAAGAAAACACAAACACAATCCTGAGTCGACACCCATTAAGTGGCTTCAATTACACAATCACGTTTTGGTCAGGTGTCCGGTTTGTTTACACGTCTCTAAACCTCAAAATCACAAGCTTCTTTCTCTTGATATTAGTAAATCCATTGAAATTTTCGCAACCGGCTTCAATCACATGCTTTTAGTAACTCTTCTCACATCTTCAACAATTTCTTCAGCAGTATCCTTAGAAAAATTTCTTCCTCCTTCATTGCTTAAGATCCACAAGAGGCTCCCATTTTCTTGTTTCCTTTTGAATCTGTCACAGTGACAAACGTGTTGTTGCGTATAATTCTAACATGTAAGATATCTACGGTTTGGGATTGTTGTTCATACCTCTCTCAAACTCCTTTAGACCAATGAATTGTAAAGAATTGTCCAAAAACAAACTTCATGCTCAAACTTCCCACGAATTTAGGCATAGTTATGAAGAACACACGAGTTGAACCTCTGTAGAGTTCTGAAGTCGCACACATTCTGTAAATATGTTAAACAAGAAAGAAGGTATATAATGAAAATATAACTTCTATCTATGTTTCTATAAAAACATAATTTCGGTTCTTGACAATACCAATATTTGGGGGAAATTAGTACGTATACTTTAAACTTTAAAGTCATACTATACTGTCCACGTAATATATCAACACTCAAGTAAAATTACAATCTGTCCTCTATCATCGATTACGGTAACATTGTCATAAATTTATACCTTTCAAGTGAAGTTACTTCTCTAACATCTCAAGTATAAACATTTACAATTACATTATCTACAAACCTGCAAGTGGGTTGTTAGATAATAGATTTTGTATAGTTGCTGCACACATAAGATCAACGATATGTCATATCCAAAAATATGTATGAGCACTAATTTTTAAACAAGTCTTTGTGTGAATCCAAATCAGAACACTTCATTTGTGATGATGACCAAACAAGTCTTTTAAAATGAAAACTTATCAGATAAATATGTTACAGCTTGTAATGAGATACCCCAAAAAGAAAAGGCCGCAACATTCATGGGACACTAGTACCGGAGCAGATTATTTACACTATCGCGCTCGACTATTTCTACAGCAATATATTCTATGAAGATAAGGCATTTGACTAATCCTGTTATTGTTGATCTCTTCTTAGTCACTAGATGATATTGGTTTAAGAAATTCCCTAAAATAGGACGCTAAACTAGGTGCTTACTGCACATTTTCATTGCATATAGTTGACTTAATTCAGTAAGTTCCCTCCTCCCCTGCTCCGCTTATCTTGTTTCTGGTACTAGGGAAAGATTTGATCACCATAAGTGAAGTTTAAAGCCTATATCTTTAAATTAGAGGTCATTCCATTCCATTATAAAATAAAATATCCCTAACGATTAAACGCACATTTCTAATGGATCCAACCATCAACAATTTACCCCTACACCAAATGTGCTATTTCACCATTAAAACCACACGCTATAGCCAATGAACAACACCAAAAATACTCCAATCGACTAAAAACTGTAGCACTTACCGAATCATCAATAACTCTTTAAGTCTCTTTTAATTTCTAGAAAGTTTACAGATCGTTTTATTAGAAAGAATATCTAACGTCATAGTATGCCATTCTCATACATTTTAAACCGCATTGCAATACGAATCCTAGATACGCTATATAAAAAGCATACAGTTTATTACAACATACACTTACAATAAATACACAGTTGCACAAATCAAGCAGGCTATAACATAAACCCTAAATTAAATTTCTTCACATTATAAAATACCTAATTACCTATATACAGTACACACACCATTATCAAGTTTATTATGCAAATAAAAAATATAAATTGAACAACTTGCCTGGAAACAGATCCTGATTTTAGAGATCCTGATTCTTCCGGGTGAATTAAGATGTGATTTGTTAGAAGACCAGTGGATTGAGTTGGAGTTGTGAAGCTTTTACATATTTAGTCCCTCTTATTTAAGATGTTCAAAAAGGAGTTCAGCCTGTTGTGGATATTATACTTCCCATTCTCTGTACGAATTGCATATAGCTCCGGAGTAGACAAATCTCCCTTGGTGAAAACTGTCATTTCTGAACAATCACTAATTTTCAATGTATCCAATGATGGAAATTCAAAAGCCTCCTTTTCTATGCAAAATGCCTCGAGACTCGAAAGATTATCAAGTTCCAAGGACTTTAGACAAGGAAACATCACAATAACATTCACTATGGCATCAATTTCTTCTTCTTCTCCCTTCACAATTACCTTCATACTGTCGCAATAACTTATATCTAGTTCCTGGAGTTGCAATAAACTACCAACCATGGGACATGTAAATACATATTCTAAACTATCACATTCATCAATAGACAGTCATGTTAGGTTTGGAAACTTTAATACTGTCCACTGATCGCTCTCCCATATATACATGAGACTATATAACTTGACTAAGTCCATTTCTCTTAAGTTTGGAATTTCAGCAAAAGTTTGTGAATCAAATACCTCAAATATCTGCTCAATATCCCAGCAGTCCGAACAATAAACACTTTCAAGCTTTTGCAGTTGTAGCAACTTATCGGATGGAAAAAGAGTTTGTGGTCCACCATAGTCCTCCATATCCACTTCGATCAAATTATGATAAGACCAAGGCAACTGTTCCATAGTAGTAGGGCGGTATGAGCTTGTACTTTCATAACTCTGTAATCGGGCCTAAGAGGTCAAAAAAAAAATAAATAAATAAATAAATACAAGCTTATGACAGATATAATTGTACGTATAACTTGGTTAAATAAAGCCAAAAGGCTCTACATGATTGTACAACTGTTGGGTTTTGGGGATCACATACATAACCAAACCGTTGATATTTGCTAATCATATCACTTTTGTTCCAGTAATTACGCTGTAATTTTTATAAAGATTACAGTTATTAATAAGGTTAATTGACTCTAATACTAGAATTTTATGCACTGTTTCAGATATTAAATTATACGGAGTACATACATGACCTGAGTCTAGAAAAGAAACTGACATGGGAAGGCTTTTTTTATTTTATTTAAAATAAATATAATACCTGATGCGAGGTGGTGGTCACGTGAAAGTTAAGGCCACATTCAACACTATGTTTGCCTAAGCTTGTATTTATGAAGTTAAGCTTTGGAGCTGTAGACCGTCCATAAGTGAACACTGTTATCTGTGGGCATTCACTGATCACGACCTTTTCCAATGTTGGCCATGTGAAATCATTCCTTCCCAAGAAGAAACCCACGACGGTTGATAGATTGACAAGTGCAAGGGACTTCAAATGAGGAAAGACCACCACATTAGATGTCGTCTTTTGCTCTCCAGTTTCGATATTAACAATGACTTCCATTGCCTTGCAATCCTTTATCACTAACTCTTCAAGTTCCACGAGGCTTTCAAGAGTGGAAAATGTGAATATATGTTTCAAAAGGTCACACCCTAGAATTTTCAAGATCTTTAGTTTTGGTAGTTTAAGCATCGTAATGTATTCTTGTGTTGGAAGTGACTTTCCAGTATGAGTACCACTCTTGTTGTTGATCTCTTGAGTTTCAAATACCTCTGTCATCGATTCACAATATTTTATTTCCATCACTTGAAGCTTTTGCATTTGTCCTGCAGCATACCATGGAATCACACTTGACAATACATCACAAGATTTTATATATATCTTTCTAGTGGATTGGCATAAGGGCCAAGAAACTTGAGAATATAACTGCAGAAAATGGAAATTAAATTTATATTAGTAATAAAGCTAATTATATTAAGGAATAATCATTTCTAAATGTACCCGGCTAGCCACTATATTCTTGGGCAAATTATTAAAAAAAATATTATATTTGCCATTGTTTCATCTTCTGGGTATTTTTTTTTTTTTTTTTTTTTTTTTTTTTTTTTTTTTTACTTTGAGGGTAATTTTCTTTAAAATTCATCCTCTTTAAGGTAATATGTGACATTTTTGCCTTTCGGGAAAAAAAAATTATATTAGCTAAGAGAGGCAAAAATGTCCAAAAATTTCGCAAAATACCCTAAAGAGGATAAATTTGAAAAAAAAAAAAAATACCCTCAAAGTGAAAAATAAAAAATAAAAAATAAAATAAAATAAAAAATCGCTACCCAAAGATGAAACAGTGACAAGTATAATATTTTTTTAAATAATTTGTCCTATATTCTTTTGTGTGTGTCCAACTATTATTTTTCCTACTTTAAATACGGACTATTAATAATGTCTATGGTGTATATCATTGAAGATGTATTATGTTTATTAATGACGTATTAATGGTGGATAAGCTGTGTCACGTCATAATATATCCCTAATGAAGTTCGAATGTAAAATTGAAAAAAAATAAAATAAAATAAAATAAATAAAAGTTGGATACAACCAAAAGAATAAAATGGCTAGTCGGGTACATTTGGAAATAATTATCCCTTATATTAACATGAGGTTGAATCTTGACAGGGAAAATGATAAAAAAAAATGTATTAAACTTGAAACTTTTTCCCATTGTATGTTGCCAATTATTATTTTTTTTTTCATTGTAACACAAAACTTGACATTTTTTGTTATTGTATGTATTAAGCGTCGCATCGTTCGTCCTTTACACCGACGGTCGCTAGTAAATAACTTAAAATTCCATTTTCTTACGTTTTTATACGTTTTCATCCGTTTTCTTACGTTTTTGTCCGATTTTACACATTTTGGTATGTTTTTACGTTTTCGTCTGTTTCTACACGTTTTCGTCTGTTTTTACACGTTTTCATTCGTTTTCTTACGTTTTCATCCGTTTTCATACGTATTCATCTATTTTTACACGTTCCCGTCTTCTTTTACACGTCAAAAAAAAAAAAAAAAAAAACAATAACAATAATAAAATAATAAAATAATAATAATAATAATAATAATAATAATAATAATAATAATAATAATAATAATAATAATAATAATAATAATAATTTATCACGTTTTTATCCGTGTCCATACATTTTTATCCGTGTTCGTCTATTATTATATGTTTTCATCTGTTTTTCTTATATTTTATCCGTTTTCATCCATTTTTATACATATAATATATATGAAAACGAATAAAAATATATGAAAATGGATAAAAACATATGAAAACTTGACATTTTATTTTAAATCATGATTTTGACCCGTTTTTTTATCTGAATCATCAAAAGTGTAAAACACGAAAGTTGTCCAGAATAATGTTTTACATCGAAGCACGCGAGATTTTAACCTGAAATTGCAAAACAATGACCGTTTACTACTAAAACTTAAGCGGTTTTTGACCAAATTTATAAGTTTGATGATGTACACAACTTATAACTTATAAGATTTACAAGAGTTTATAAGTTTATAAGTTATTAATTTTGTCGAAAACCGCTTAAGTTTTGGTAGTAAACAATCATTGTTTTGCAATTTCAGGTTAAAATCTCGCGATTTTTTATATAAAACATCATTCAAGACAACTTTCGTATTTTAGACTTTTGATGATTCTGACTAGAAAAGGGTCATAATCGTGATTTAAAATCAAATGTCAAGTTTTCATACGTGATTCTGACTAGAAAAGGGTCATATATTTTTATCCGTTTTCATACATATTATATGTATAAAATTGATGAAATTGGATAAAATATAAGAAAAACAGAGGAAAACATATAATAATAGACGAAAACGAATAAAAGTGTATGAACATGAATAAAAACGTATGAACGCGGATAAAAACGTATGAAATTATTATTATTATTATTGTTGTTGTTGTTGTTGTTGTTGTTGTTGTTGTTGTTGTAAACATCTCTTTCATTAGAAACAAAACAATAGGATTACAAGAAATTAGTGGGGAGTCTTGAAACTATCTGAGCTCCCACACCTTTAGCAATAGCAAAATAATCCTACTGAATATATGAGGTGCAACACGCGCCCCAATGTCTTTAGTAATAGAGAACTTCTGGATCCGTTTAAGTAAGGCACCGCCTCCGTCTCAAGTTCTCCCAAAGAGGAAAATGAGAAAGGGATAAACCCATATCCCATATTCGCACATTTAGTCCCATACTTGACACGCTTGCGTTTTGCAGCGTCAATCACCACACGACCTGGCACAAAGTCAATCATACCGGTTTGCGTGAGAGGAGACGACCCCGTCAGATCAACACACACATCCTTCCCTTCATCCAAGGAATATAGCAGTATATCTGTTGGCCTTATTATTATTATTATTATTATTATTATTATTATTATTATTATTATTATTATTATTATTATTATTATTATTATTATTATTATTATTATTATTATTTATTATTATTTAAAATCAAATGTCATGTTTTCATACGTGATTCTGACTAGAAAAGGGTCATAATTGTGATTTATAATCAAATGTCAAGTTTTCATACATTTTTTCAAATGTCATATATTTTTATCCGTTTTCATACATATCATATATATAAAAATGGATGAAGACGAATAAAATATAAGAAAAACAGAGAAAAACGTATAATAATAGACTAACACGGATAAAAACGTATGAAGTTATTATTATTATTATTATTATTATTATTATTATTATTATTATTATTATTATTATTATTATTATTATTATTATTATTATTATTATTTTTATTTTTATTATTATTATTATTATTATTATTATTATTATTATTATTATTATTATTATTATTATTATTATTATTATTATTATTATTGTTATTATTATTTATTATTATGAACCATCACTAAGGATGTGAAAAGAAAATCCTGTGCATGTGGGGCGCAAATACCACTAAGGATAGCCACCTGTCTTGGGCTTAGCGAGTACTTGGAAACAAAGTCTTTCTCAATGACACCGAAATAACACTTTGCCAAGGTTTTCATCATTTGGGGGGTAGGAGCGCCCCCGGTGGCAGTGAGGAAGTCGATGTTGCAAGTAGCGTTGAATATATCCAAGGCATGCTGGAATGAAGGGCCATGTGTAATAACACCCGTTTTGGTAAGTATCTTATCCTGTAAGTCCCTCGTTTGCATCCGAGAAGCGAGGAAAGCATATTGGATGGTATCCCCCGCTGAAAGGATGCCAAGACCACCAAGCTTTATTGGAAGAGTGGCGAGTCGCCACTGCCAATCGCCAAACCCCGGCCCTAAGGCAGTAACAATCTTCTCCAAGGAGGCACGTAACATCCGATCAAACTGAGCTTGGGCCTCTGATAAGTACAAGGGGGAGCATGTTCTCAAAGCATAGGATAATTTTGAAACTCCCGCACAATTACGCAAAAGGAGATGCTCACATTGTGGATCATTGAGTTTATTAATTGCCTCGATTAAGTATATGGTTTTGGAGACCCTTTTGAAAGCCAAATCCCGACAGAAACCTTCGTCCAAAAAATAAATAATAATAATAATAATAATAATAATAATAATAATAATAATAATAATAATAATAATAATAATAATAATAATAATAATAATTATTATTATTATTATTATTATTATTAGTATTATTATTATTATTATTATTATTATTATTATTATTATTTTATTATTATTAGTATTAGTATTATTATTATTATTATTATTATTATTATTATTATTATTATTATTATTATTATTATTATTATTATAATAATAATACTAATAATAAAATAATAATAATAATAATAATAATAATAATAATAATAATAATAATAATTATTATTATTATTATTATTATTATTATTATTATTATTATTATTATTATTTTATTATTATTATTATTATGAAAACGAACGAAAGCATGTAAAAATAGACGAAAACATATAAAAATGAACGAAAACGTGTAAAAGCAAGCGTAAACGTATAAAAACGGATGGGAATGTAAGAAAACAGACGAAAACGTGTAAAAACGGACAAAAACGTATAAAACGAATGCAAACGTATGAAAACGTGTAAAAACAGATGAAAACGTAAAAACAAGACGAAAACGAACGAAAATGTATAAATCGGACAAAAACGTAAGGGAACGGATGAAAACGTGTAAAATCGGAAGAAAACGGAATTTTAAGTTATTTACTAACGACCGTTAGTGTAAAGGACTAACGATGCGACGCTTAGTACATACAATAACAAAAAATGTCAAGTTTTGTGTTACAACGAAAAAAATAGTTGGCAACATATAATAGGAAAAAGTGTCAAGTTCAATGCATTTTTTTATCATTTTCCGAATCTTGACCAAATAAAGCTGAACTAATATTTACAGCAAACAAAATTTCAATCTTTTTTTTTGAACAAAAACTTAAAGGTTAACTGTAGAGATTTAATTTTTGAATCACAAGTGTTTATTATTTATTTATTTTTATTAGTTATGAATGTTTGTTTTCGTATCTGTATGCAACAACTTTCTTCGAATCATTTTGTACGTATTGATTTACTTTTATAAGACTGTACTCTTTTATCGTTGGATTATCTTCTAGAACTAAATTTCTTTTGCAAACAAATTCGTACGTTTTGATGTTTATTGAATCAACATGTTTATTTTGATTATATTTTTATAAAAGTGTCATATATGTTGATGAATTATTAATGATATGGTTTATTGAATCATTTCTTATAAACTTCTATCAGTGATTTTAGTGTCATCGACTATTTTAGGTAATCGAGATTTACTAGAGACTAATGGGATTTCATATTATTCTCGGATATGAGTTAGCGAAGTGTGGAGTGCACACTCATTTGAGCTAATGTGTTTCCAGAACAACAAAGACGTAGGGGTCAAGGGGTAAAGCCCCTTGCTGAGGTCTCGCTCCCAGATGAGCGGGCAGGGGTCGAGGGTGAGCCGCCCCTCGTTGGGGTCTGGGGCAACGACTCCAGCGGGGTTCGAGGTCCCGCTCTCAAATGGATTACCTATTTGTTCCCGCCTTTTCCCCAACCATTATGACTCTTGGCCTAACAGTTATGACAATTGGTTGACAAACCAACTTTAACTGTTCTTGTAACTGTAATATAATCTGTTTTATAAACAGATTCAGAGGTCTCATTTTGATATACGAAAAATATACAATCCTTTTTGTTTTACTATGTCTTCTGTGCCTAGAAACAGAGTGCTTTGATTGTTTTATCCCAATTGAGATTTTGTGTAACCTAGGCAATAAGGGTTGAAATACTTTATTTGGAAAGTGGATTATACACGATTCAGTCAAATATCTAAGATTATCATCACACCCTAACCTCAATTTCTAACAACTTCAACACAAAATAACTGAACTGGTAGATTTTTAAAGTCAATTATACTTATAGGATTTTTAAAAATAATTCTTGGGGGTATGTAAAATGTGTCCGGGTAAGGGTTCAACTTTTTAACAACACGAATAACTAAACGGGCCACTTTGTATAGTGATACATTATTTTTGGGATTTCTAAAAGTAACTCTTGTGGGCATGTTTATAAGTAACTTCTAACATGCACATAGTTTCGACTAGATGATGTATTACAAACAATAATAACCTCATAAACTTACTGAAAAGTTACCTCTTAAACATATATAATTAATAAAACATTGGAAATTCATCTTTCAAGAATATATATATATATATATATATAGGGAGCTTTATTTTCATAACCCTGTTAAGTGCGGGAACTGCGAGAACTCCAATTTTGCAGTAGAAAACATGGATGTTCATATAAAACATGTATGTTTTCTTACATACACATGTCTGCGTATTAAGGTGTATGTAAGAAAACATACATGTTTTATATGAACATGCATGTTTTCTAATGCATAATTGGAGTTCTCGCAGTTCCCGCATTTAACATGGTTCTAAAAATAAAACCATTTTGCATTGCTCTATTCACTTAACAGGTTTTTATATAAACATGTATTATGTGTATTAAGGTGTATGTAAGAAAACATACATTTTTATATGAACATGCATGTTTTCTAATGCAAAATTGGAGATCTCGCAGTTCCCGCACTTAACAGGGTTCTGAAAATAAAGATACACTATATATATATATATATATATATATATATATATATATATATATATATATATATATATATATATATAACTAGCGTAGGAAATTATTCAAACGTAACTAAGTATTGGAAACAAGTAAAAGGTGGATACCAAAAATGGAATTTCAAACGTAACAAAATAAATAAAGAAGTAAAAAGACCTCTATTTTAGTCACTGAATGTATAGAAAACATACCTTAAGCTCGTCATGTATGTCAGTAGATACACTCTCAGCACCACCACCAATACACTTGAAAGTCTTGAGTTTTTTGAGCTTAAGAATCTCAAAACGAGGGAAGAAAGTGGTGTTTGTGTGGGAATATATAGACGTATCTTCATCATCTCTATTTGAAACAACCTCTTCAATACCATCACAAGAATTTATATCAACTTTCTTTAGGTTGGAAAGAAGTTTCGCCATCAGAGGTGAAAACAAGTACTTGATGTTGTGGCACGCGTACATTTTTATAGTTGTGAGGTTATGGAAGGAGGACTGTGACTGTTGTTTTTGAAGAATTAAGAATTCATTCCATTTGCATTTCCACACATGACTCATCCTCTCTAAATCATTTAACTTCAACTTTTCAAGATATGGGAGTATCAGTTGTTGTTGAGTATTGTCAGCTGATTCTCTACTAATTTGACTTGTTATCTCAAAAACCACCTCCACATTTTTATAGTCCCCCAAAACAAGTTCATGAAGGTTATGGAAAGTGGGTAATAGATAAGATGGGAATGCAATTTTAGAAATCTCATCATTTGAGTCTTCCCCGCGTATAGACATAGGATTAATCTGCATATCACAACCACAAATTGTTATAATTAATTAGTAGAGTAATAATTTCCATTGAGAAAATCTGAATATAACTTCAACAGATTTTAAAAAAAAAAATTGTAAAATCCAAAAAAAATATGGATATGAGAAAGAAGAAACAACGTAGAAATAGTTGGATTTTATTTTATTTTCTTATATATAAATTATTTTTGGTATATAATTCGTAACACTATTTAAGATCTGAAAGCCCAATGTTAGTGGTTCTATGACTTCTATCAAAATGACTTCAAAAATTTAGTTACAATAATCCATCCGTCCCAAAATAAATGTCAAGTTTGATTTTTTATAGTCTTTATTGTTCAACTTTGACCGTAAATATTTTTATTTGTGTTATATAATACATGATGCAAAATATATGAATGGATTGAGTTTCAAATATCTTTTCATTGGTATAAATTTCATAAAGTATTATATAACGCAAATACAAATATTTAAGATAAAAGTAGACAAAAAAGACCCCAAAAAGTCGAATCTTGCATTTATTTTGGGACGGAGAGAGTATTATTTTTCTATTTATTTCAAAAATAATACTCCCACCGTCCCAAATTTATTGTCCACTATTTACTTTTTTATTCTCTCCTTCTCAACTTTGAACTTAAATATTTTTGTGTGTGTTATATAATATTTGATGCAAAATATATAAATAGATTGATTTTAAGTGTATTTTTCAATGATATAATTTTTCATCAAGTATTATATAACAAAAAAAAAAAAAAATTATAGTCAAAGTTGAACTAGTTCGACTTTGAAAATTCAAACTGGACAATAATTTTGGGACGGAGGGAGTATATATATATATATATATATATATATATATATATATATATATATATATATATATATATATATATATATATATATATATATATATATATATATATATATATATATATATATATATATATATCAATGTTGCAAAAATCATGAATCGGTACTGAGGCGGTTCATGGCCATTTAGCGATTTTTAACCGATTAATCGGCCGATTAATCGGATGATTACCGTGTAAATCTCTCCAAGTTCCAGTGCCGATTAGCGATTAATCGGCCGAGTTGGTCGATTTTTGCAACACTGTTATATATATATATATATATATATATATATATATATATATATATATATATATATATATATATATATATATATATATATATGAGAATATATTAGCTACAATTTTATGCTATAAAATGTGGGACCCTGTTTCTTTTTGTGAGTACTGATTCTTTTCTGTTGGTCCCTGATTAATTGTTAGTGTATTTTTTGTGAAGGATTGTAGCCAATTAGCTACAAAAATTGCAGCAAAGATATCCCCTATATATATATATATATATAGAGAGAGAGAGAGAGAGAGAGAGAGGATCATGTGCGGATGAAATTTTTAAGTGCGGACGTGCGGATAGATCTGAACCGCCCAATCTAAATCTGATCTTAACTTTTTGTAAAAAAAGTCAAGATCTGATCTTACTATCATCATAACTTTTAACCAACAAAACGAGGTTTTTTTTTTTTTTTTTTTTTAATTTTGTTTCAGCGATTCTTAATTATTTTTTTGTCCTCTTTATTTTTTTAATTTTTTTGGATTTTTTTTGAATTTATTTTAATAAAAATGTTAATACGATATTAAAAATCATGATGGTTTATGTGATATTAAAACTGTGATATTTAAAAACTATGATAGTTACTGTGAAATTAATTTTTTTTAAAGAGAAGTTGTTTTACATGTAAAAAGTAACTGTGATATTAATAATTTTATTTAAAAAGTTACTTTGATATTTCTATGAAGCTTAATATCACTATCTTTTTTAATACAATATTAAGAAAAGTTATGATAATATTAAAAATAATTAACTTTTGATATTAAGAAGGAATGATGATTACGGTGATATTAACAATTTTCAAAAAAAAAAAAATAATAAATAAATAATGAAAAAACATGATAGTAACTGTGATATTAAAAAAACCATATTATAAAATGGCGATATTATAAAACCAACCATGATATTAATCTTTTTTTACATGTAAAAATGAATCGTGATATTAAAAAATTATGATATTTACAATGATATTAACATTTTTCAAAAAAAAAAAAAGTTATGATTGTTACGGCGATATTAGTAAAAAAACTTAATATCATCATTCATAAAAAAAAATGATATTAGTAAAAAAAAATCTGAAAAAATTTTAGAAGATAGTATAAGTAAAAAAAATAAGAATTGCTGAATTTTTTTTTAAAAAGAAATGTTTTACATGTAAAAAGGTACTATGATATTAACGATTTTATTAAAAAAAACGTGATATTTACAATATTGCCACTCCGCCTTTTTCAGATGGTTGACTAGATGGACGGCTGAGATTCGTCCGTACATCCACACTAAAATCGAAAATGTACCTGATTCATTCCCTATATATATATATATATATATATATATATATATATATATATATATATATATATATATATATATATATATATATATATATATATAGTATTTTTATTTTCAGAACCCTGTTAAGTGCGGGAACTGCGAGAACTCCAATTTTGCATTAGAAAACATACATGTTCATATATAAAACATGTATGTTTTCTTATATACAACTTAATACACATACTTGCGTAACATACATGCTCATATAAAACCCTGTTAAATGCAACATATCAATGCAAAATGGTTTTATATGAACATGTATGTTACGCAGGTATGTGTATTAAGGTGTACGTAAGAAACATACATGTTTTATATGAACATGCATGTTTTTTAATGCAAAATTGGAGTTTTCGCAGTTCCCGCACTTAATGGGGTTCTGAAAATAAAGTCCCCTTATATATATATATATATATATATATATATATATATAATCAACATTCAATTAATATTATTGCTAGTTTTAAACATACAAGTTAAGAGCCGTACCTCTTGATCTTGGTTACTCTCAACCAATTCATTATTTCTGTCACTTGCACTGCCGCAACTATTAATTTTAACTTCTTTGAGTACTCTCATATCGAAATTGGTTGTGACAGGTGTGATTACATTTTCAAACCTCTGACAATCTTCAATACGTATGCTTTCAACAGCTTCAAAGCAATGAACCAAGTTATTTCCAGCATCTTTTATCCTCCAAACCTCTCTAAGCTTCCCTAATTTCTCCAAATAAATGCTTCTCAACCTGCTGCCGCTAACTTTATCAATTTTACCAACACTTCCCATGTCGATGTCGAAAATCACTTCAACAGAAGCACACCATGCAACTTCAAGCTCTTCTAGATTATTAAATAATGGCATCGGATTGCTTGGGAGAAGATTCACAAGATTATCACATCCCAACACATAAATACTTCTCAAGCTGCTGCTATAAACCTGCTCTCCAATATTACCGGTACGTCCCGAGTCAATGTCAAATAACACTTGAATGGAACCACACCTTCTAACTTTTAGCACTTGTAAATTATTGAAGAAAGGAAACATATTACATGAAAAAAGCTTCACAAGACTATCGCATCTATACACTTGAATGCTTTTCAAGCTGCTACTACAAACAAGCTCTTCACTTTTACCAGCACGTCCTAAGTCAGTGTTAAATAACACTTGAATAGAACCACAACTTTCAACGCTAAGCTCTTGTAGATTATTCAAGAACGGAAATGGATTGCATGAAAAAAGTTTCACAAGACTATCACATCTCTCCACTGTAATGCTTCGTAAACTGCTGCTAAGTTGCTCAATTTCACCAAAATCCATGTTGAACAAGACTACAATGGAATCACAACCCTCGACCATAAGCTCTCTCAATAGACACATTTTTTTACTACTAAACTGAGGAGGCCATATCTCCTTCAAATTCTCCATATTAGAAACAAACAATTTCTCCAGCTTAGGAGTCGCATCCTGCAAATTAAAAAAAGATTTGTTATTCATTGTACACTAGCCTGCTATTAAAACACTTTTTAGTTAAAAAGATTGTTAATATCAGTATATTAATACAAAGCATATACTTACTTCTTCATTCAAGAAAGATTGCGTGGGGGATATATTACTCGACACAAAAGATGTTGCACTATCGCGATAAATGCTTGTAATTTTTTGAAGGCCTTCAAGTTGCAACTCCATGAGATGTGGCAGCTCAATTACATCAACTTTATTGCAGAAATGCAATAACTTTGGTAGCTCAGCCAGCCTGAGATACTTTAAGTTGGAAAACTTAATTGTATCTGATCCACTATTCTCCGTATGTATGACTGCTTCCATAATAGGGCATTTGGAAATATCTAGATACTCAAGCTTTGACAACTTTGTTACAACATTTAGTGTGAAGAGGTATCTCAAATTTGCACATTGTGAAACTACAAGGAACCTCAAATTGTAAAACGAAATGTTTCGAGGAAGATGTCGAGGATGCGGGGATTCCACGCCAACATCTTCAAGAGTATTCATATCATTGACTTGCAGATAAAGTGCATCTGTGATCTTAAACAGCTCGTTGATTTTAGATTTTAATAGTTCTTCTCTGTTGGTGATCAGCTTCAAGCTGTTTAGATACGAGTGCTCGTCCCTAACTTCTGAAAAATAACATCCCACTGAGAGCTTGAATCTTTTAAGTTTCTTATAGTACATGTTCTTCATATGAGCATTGTTACCAATAAATTCAAATTCTAATGCACGAAGGTTCTTTGAGCGCTCTGCAAGTTCACTACAATTGTTGTCTGTGAAGAAGAGTGCACAATTTTCTTGAGTTCTCATATAAAGCTCTTCAAGTTTTACTAAGCTTTTCAAGACACCATCATCTATAACAAGATTGAAACAACCTGTTACATCCAATAGTCTCAGCTTCTTCAAATTTTCGAATGTGGAAGGTATGGTTGTAATGCCAGAATTAGCAAAGCTAAGCACCTCCAGATTCAAAAGGTTTCCTATACAATTTAGATCAAACATCAACGTGCATTCATGTAGACAAAGAGTTCGAAGGTCGGTGGAGCACTGAAATGATGTTGGAACTAGTGGATACTCCAATTTCTCAAAAGCGATAACTTGAAGCTTTTCCGTTCCTACATAAAAGTCTTGAGGAAACCTTAGCGATTCATTTCCGTGCATAAGTTTCAAAAGTGAAAGGTTTGGAAACTTAAATTCACTAGGAAACTGAGACATGCCCTTGCATGTTATCGAAATTTGCTTGCAAGACTGGCTCATACTATTAGCTTCACTCCATTTTGAGAAATCATCATGGTGAATGATCCTACATCCATCCTCACCGCCTTTAGAAACAGTATCCACCACAAACGCAAGCACAAGATCATGCAATTTCACACAATCACTGTGATAACTATCTCCATCCATCAACAAGTAGGCATTTTTAAGATTGCTCACACTAGTTTCTATGCTGTCTCTAGCATCTTCCATGGTAAAAACTTGTTTTAAAAGTTTTAATCCCCATGCATATCTTGTGAGATCTTCTATCGGGATATTTGAGTCCTCGGGGAACAAGCCACAAAGCAGAAAAATCGCTTTATCCTCTTCTCTTTCTAAATTCTTGTAGCTCATATCAACAATGTTTAGAACGTTATTATTTTTCTTCAAACACTTGAGTGTATGCTTCCATACACCCTTTTTCTTTTCACCTTTAAGAGTTGCAGCAATGATTTTGATGGCAAAGGGCAAACAACCACAGTTGGTGACAATTTTGCATCCTATTTGATAGAGATCATGATCTTCAGCTGAAATCTCTGCGATTTGACAAAAGAAATCCAGTGCTTCCCCTTCCTTCAAGACATCAACTTCAACTACTTTAAGAGCAGAAGCAGCATCAACTGCAATCTGTTGGCAAACTTTTACATCCCGCGATGTGAGCAACAACTTGACCCCCTTCGGCAAAGGACTCGCTAATCCAATATCTTCGAGTTTAATCTTCTCCCACTCCCACACATCGTCCAGTATCACCAGACTCCTTTCTTCACGCTCAGGCTCAGCAAATACTTTAAATCTTTTGGAAAGTTTAGTTGCCATTAGCATTTCATCAGTTTCGGTTAGAGGTTCGCCTATGTGCGCTGCTATGACCTTCTGAATTTTAAGCAAGTTGGGAGTATTCCCAATAACTACAACCACGATCCAATGAAACATCTTGTTATCATGTGCAGCCTCTTTCAGTTGTTTCATCAGCGTGGTTTTCCCCACACCACCCATTCCACACAAGGCTATCACTCGAGCCGCATCATCATCATTTTGTTGAAGGAGCTTCAGTGCATCATTGAATATCTTCACTCTTGAGTCGAACACAATTTGGGTTTTTCCACCTGATGTTGATGTTGATGCTGGGCGTTTGGAATCAACTCTTCCAAAAGGGATTTGGGCATCACTCCAGATGATGTCAGAACTCTCTTTAATCAGACCTTCGATATCCTCGGTTACCCTCAATGCGTTCCTTCCTGCCAGATACTTCTTTTTGACATTAAAACATCCAATGTTGTTACTCGAAATTTTTTCGACATCTGCCTTGATCTTTTTAACGTCTTCCAACCACCCTGGTACACGAGCAGGTATCTTTCTATTGTTTATATTGTTTTCTTTCATGCGCTCTTCGATATCAGCACTTTGACCTTCCAAATACTGCATTCTGATTTTCATGTGCTTCACATGTTCCGTGGAGGAAGTGAGATATCCTAACTTTTTCGTAATATGAGCCATCAAAACATTCACAACAGGACCAAGGATTGCAGATACGAACTCCATTTTCCTAAGATATAAGAAATTATGTAAACAAAACTAAAGGTAGATATTAAGAAAAATAATAGGTTAGGTCCGGTTTAAATAGGTTTGGGACTTTGAGTCAAATCCAATAATAAAAGAGGTCGTGTTTGGGTTACGAGGTAAATAAACTATGTCGAACAACCAACCGATTCTACCCAAAAACTTATTTAGATAATCGGGTTAAATGAGTTGTCTTTAGGTCAGATGTAAAATAAAAATAAATAATAACAATAACAATAATAATGAAAAAGTCCAAAAATGCAAAATATGGTGCTTTTGGTGTATCCAAATGCATAGGGTATTAAATATATTACGGATATGTATAATCAACTTTCAATTTTTGTCTCTAAATACATAATTTGATATGTTCATTTAAGTTACCAATGATGTGACGTTTGTATGACATCCATGTGTGTGTGTTTTTTTTTCTTGTTGACTTGGTCGTCCTCTTTAGCAAAATTACGGCGAACATCAATTTTTTCAATGATTAAAAAAGAAGAAAAAAAAAAAGTTTCCCTATTGCAGAATCAACAACCATAACTACGTAAATATTTGGAGTGGCTGTAATGACTTACCATTCACTCGTTACACAAAGACCTAGTGAAAAGAACCATAACTTTTTTGTATGTGTTTAATTTGTCTATTGTAACCATACAACTTAATCATACTCGTAATAACAAATATCCAACAAAAACCAACACCCATATGAAAAAATTCACCCCATCTCATCTCAAGAACTCACACAGTTGGCCACTTTCTTGTGGTGACAGGCCTGGAGTAATGGTTCCAAATTCCAACTGTATGATGATGATGATGATGTTGATAGTGTAGTGGTGGTGACTGCTTTTAAGGTTCCGACTGTATGATGACGGAGTAATGGTAAGTGGTTTAAACCATCGGTGAAGATGAAACGAGTTGGTGATAATGTTGTAGGTTTTGAACAACGAGGCACAAATTGTTATTCTAATTTCTATTATGTTGTATATTTGCTCAGAATAATGAGATGATGATGATAATGCATTGTCTTATAATGATGCTCAGATGTAAGATCAATCTGATAACTAGTCCGTTATTCAGCTCGGGTTTTTGGGTTTTGTGCAATTTTCGGGTCTGTATGTATGGATTTTGTGTGGCAATGGTGGTGTTTGCCGGAGAAGACAAGATTTTTCTGAAATGTGCTAGGTAAGCATCAAAAAGTAAAGATTTTATTTATAAAAAAAGACATGTTTTTACCTATTAACGTAACCGGTCACCAAGTTGTTCATTTTTGAACGAATTCGAAAGTTGGTTATGCATTTTAGTAAACTCATTTTGGTACATCAAGTCCACCATGTTATACACTTTTGGAACCTACTTTCTCTAATTTGTTGAGGTGAAACACATACTTTTTTAATTACCTTACTTAACAACGTACTTTCAAATTTTGTTCTGACATCACCAATATACCCGTTTTTATGTTAAAGTAATAACTGAAAAGACTATAATACCCTTGTAATATAAAACGGTTATATTGGTGAAGTCAGAACAAAATTTGAAAGTACGTTGGTAAGTAAAGTAATTAAAAAAGTATGTTGGTGATGTCAGAACAAAATTTGAAAGTACGTTGGTAAGTACGGTAATTAAAAAAGTATGTGTTTCACCTCAGCTTAGATAAAGTAGGTTATTATTTTATGGTGTTTACCCCAAAAATGTTGTTTTCAAAAATAAATATAAAGTATAAGGTAATTATATGTACAAAAATGATAGAAATTAAAAATTTTACATATAAGTCCATTATGAAAAACTAGCACGGTACCCGCGTGATGCGGTGATAGGTACCATATGACTATATTTTGCGCCGAGCAAATTTTGTTCGGTTACATGTTTTTTTCTTCTAACAATGTGCAAATGAATGATAATTTAAATTAAAATAACTTTAAGAAATAACAATGATATATCACTTCTTAGCATTTAATAAGTATAGTCCCAAATGCTTTATATGTTAGTAGAGATAAGTAAATAATTAAAGTTAAGTAATTCGGGTTATTTGGTTCGGTTATTCGATTCGGCTTTCGGTTTGGTTTAATCAAATTTTAATTCAGTTCGGGGTTTGTCTGATTTTTTTTACCTTTGGGTTGGGCTTTATTTTTTTGGGCTTTGGGCTTATGTACGGCCCGACAAGCAAAAACGACGTAGTTTTGCTTGCTGTTTAGTGTGTATATATATATATATATATATATATATATATATATATATATATATATATATATATATATATCACAAAATTTATCACAAAATTCGGATGTAACTATGACAACCAAAAAAAAAAATGTTAAACCCAAGTCCAAATATCGTATATCAATTTTAGCTTAAATATTCGGATAGTTAGCAGCGCAAATGAAGTACCAGCCTTTCCAGTCCAAGACCAACTAAAACTCACCCTAAGAGCACACGGTATGGTAACGCAAGGCTGGGCGTTATGCCCACGTGGCATGCGTTAACCTTGCTTTACCACACCGTCTTCCTGTGTTAACCTTGGGCGTTATAACGTGCGTTACCATGGTAACGCTGCGTTAAGGATGGATCGAATAAAAAAAAATATTACATTGCCACCCCTTGGATGTTTGATGTTGTTGTTGTTGTGAGGTGTCGTCTGGTGTTGATGGGGTACTGTGGTGTTGATGGCGTCTGGTTTTTATGAGTAATAAGGAAGAGGTGGCGTCTGGTGTTAAAGATGTGGCGTCTGATTGTAGGAGAAAGAAAGGTAGCCTCTGGTTTGTAGGTTTAATTGTTATTGGGCTTGGGCTGCAATAGGTGTTGTTGGACTAGTAAAGGAACAAGTATTTGCACTATCGGTTGCATAGTTAAACTACAAAAGAGTTGATTTAATGTGTTGTAACATTTTTTATTTATTTAATTATTTATTTTTTGTGTATTGTAATTTTAAGTTGAGTTTTTCTAACTTGTGTACCACACCATAATTACACAAGGGCCCACAAAAAAGTACACAAGGATTTATATAAAAGTACAAACAAGTGAATTTTTATGTGAGTCATGATATACTTTTGGTGTGCTTAACTTGTGCCCCTAGAGTAGAAGGTAGAAAAACCCAGTTTTATTAATGTTAGGTTGTTTATTAAATGGAGTATTAGTGTAGGGTTGAAGTTGTAAGTTTTATTTTTTAAAGAAAAGTGGGCCCCAAATGGTTGAGTTAAGTTTGAGCTATGATAAAGGGTGTTTTTTTAGTTAAAGTTAAAAAGTTAAAGCTGATGTAGCACTGACGTAGCACTGAATGAAACTTTAACCTAAGGTGATCATACCCTATGCTCTAAGAATCTCACTATTTAAGACTAACCATAATGCGAGGATCCTCCTCCATGCTAAGCAACCTAAGAGCATACGGTATACTAACGAATTCAAGAGGTTAAACTTTAACCTTGTCAAGTTAAGGTGGTGTTACCATACCACTGGGGGAGGTTAACACCTCGTTAACGCAGCAGGTGAGGTCCTTAACGCCTCGTTAAGGTGGTTTTTTATTAAAAAAAAAAAAAAAAAAAAAAAAATCACTTTACCCCCTTAAATGAAGGGGTGTTTTTATAGATTGTTATTCGGTTAAAGTTTGGTTATGATATCGGGGGTTTTTGGTTAAAGTTTGGTAGCTGATATGGCGCTGACATAGCAGTTAGTTAAAGTTTAACTAAAGTTACCTTACCTTATGCTCTAATATTTCTTAGCCTTAAATAATGTAGTTACACTTTCTTTCTTTCCTACACAATAGCTGCCACCACATTAACCAAATCTCTCCTTTTCATTCTCTCTCTTGTTTCTTTGTCACAACCTAACACAAACAAATGCGTCCCTTGTTCTTACTATAACCAACTGAACACTAAACAATCAAGAACACACAAAAGTTCCTTCGGTTTCTAGAACCCCACGAAGAACTAAGAGTTATGGCTTCAAGATCTCTTAAGAGGTCTCCGGTAGGTTCTAATATGTATTTCGTGTTTTCTTTTAACCGAAACAAAGGAAGATTATAATATAATTTTTATAGATCTTTCTTTATTTGTTTTCGGATATTTCCTCAGAAATTCTTGGATTTCTCGCTATATGAGATTAAATGCTATAACTCTTATTTTAGTACGAACCTAAGCTTCACATAGATCTATGATGGGTTATGTTCAAATACTTAAAGTCTTTAAAGAGTGATATACTCTCTTTGAACGAATCTGAGATCTTGTCGCCTTTTCTTTTTATGGTTCGAATCTTGTTTGTTGTGGTTGCCTGAGATGGGTTTTGTTGTTGGTTGAGGTAATACTTTTTTTCAAAGTATGATCCATGATGGGTTATGTGTAAGCTCGAAAGATCTTTCAAGATCTATTCTTTAAAAGGATTTAACCTCAGATCTCGTAGGGGTCTTTTTTTTATGAGAGTTGTGGAGTGTTGTGAGGGTTTATGGTTGTAGTTATTCTTTTTGGATTTCGGCTTCAAGATCTTTGAAAATATCTACGGTAAGGTTTTTGTGTATGTTTTTAGTTTGTGAAGATGTTGATATCGTGAGATGGGGAGTGAGACAGTGAGTGTTTTGCTTGTGGCTGTGTTGTTGACCGATGGTTGTTTAGGACAGAGGTTGTATGTTTATTGGTCTTAGATGTTTGTCGGTTTGGGTTTTTTTTTTTTTTTTTTTTTTTTTTTTTTTTTTTTTTTTTTTTTTTTTGGTATTCGGAGGTGATTAGGATGTTTGTGGGTATTTATATCCCGTAGGTTAGAGTATAGATTAAAAGCATGAATTAAAAAAAATACATTTATGATTTAGGCATTTTTTTTTTTTAATTATATTGCAATCCTTTTTCTTCTGTAAAACATGGTTAATGGAAGATATTTGTATACGAATTGAGCTCTTTAAGACACTTAAATAAAATTCAGACAATTCTAATCCCATTGACTAATGGCTTGTTAATTTCCTATTAAGGAATTTTTTTTATTAAGACTTATTTATTTAGAAAGTTCCAAATGTTTTATGTAGTAGTAGATCAAAATTTTACACTTATGACCCTACTATTAAATTTAAGGTTAACCACTAAACTTTTATATATTTATTTATTTTGTTCAATATTGAATTGATTTTAGTTATTTACATTATTTTTTATTTATGTTTATGCTAATGCTTATTACCTATGATTTATATTTTGATCATTATGTAATTGTGTTTTTCAATATTATTTTAAAACAAATTGTTGCTGAATTTTTTATACGCCTTAGTTTCACTTTTATGTTAATGATTAAAACTAATATTTTTAAAGATATGTTGGGCTAGGAGAGTCAATAGGGTCGGGTAACCCGACCTGAACCTGAATCCGATAAGGCTAGTAGGGTCGGGTTTAATCGGGTTACTTTACCCGAATCCAATAACCTGATATTGTTATAGGGTCGGGTTCAGTTTGAGAGAGAGTTTTTTTTTTTTTTAATCAGGTTATCGGGTCATCCTAATAAGACCCGACAATAATATATAGTTTCTTTTAATATGATGTTATAAGCCATAATCTTATTGTAATTGCTCCAATGTTTTGGGCTACTGTCATTGTATGGACAATTGCAATATGTCATGTTTTAGTTGGTTTTAAATTGATCTAAGATATGGAATTTGAGTTTCAGTAAGTTATAAAAAGAAATTTCAACGTAGCATCCACTATTTTATTTAAGTGTTACGAGTAAACATTATATAATTGTTGGTTGGTGCCGGTGCCACTTGAAGCATCCACTATAGGAGGTTTAAGAATATGTTTATGAAACTTGAAAATGTTCGAGTTTTGTTTCAACCATAGTGTATTTTAATCTCATGATTACATTGCATGAAAATGTCCTAAACCTTACACCTCTTTATAATCTTAGAACATTTCGTGTACAGTAAAAATCTCTCTTATTTATTTATTTATTTATTTATTATTATTATTATTATTATTATTATTATTATTATTATTAGAACGGTACCACACTTGAAATCTGACCCCCGAGTTAAACCATCCAAACGGGCAGGCCCCGGGACCCGAACCACTAGGAAAGACCCGTGAAGAGAAACCCCTAGAACTCACGGTTTCGCACTAACAACCCTCTATAAATTAATACTCGATAAATTAATAACCACGATAAAATTAATAATTTTCTTGTCCCAACTTAGGACCAGTACAAATTTAGATACCAACTGATAAAATAATAAGATAATATTTTTTTGAAACTCCAGTATATATATACTGGTCCCAACAAAACTATAAATTAATAATTATTAAAAAATTTCACAATTTCTCCAATACCTTCATTAGTACAGATTCATTAAAGAATTTAATGACTTTAATCTATAAATTTTTAAGTGAAACTTTTTTTTTTTTAATTTATTTTTAATCTCTAACTAGTATAAATTGTAACTAATATATTAGACTTGTAAATTTAAAAATCATAAGTAAAACTTTTTTAAATTAATAAATTATTAATTTATTGATATAATAATATCTTGATAAATTAATAAAATATTCTGCTCTCAACATCATTAATTTATAGAGGTTTTACTATATGTATTACTATACGTGAAACAAGTATAAAGTTTTAACATATTTATACCATAGGGGAAATAGGGTTATCATCTTAAAATGTTTATAAATTGTTGAGATGCCAAGAAATATTAAATGTATAAAACTTTATAAAATTTCACCATACTAGATGCACTTATAGTCTTACAAATCATTTCTTACTTCTGTTGCATATTGATGATGTTAACCTTTGGCTATTTTCAATTCTCTTTTAATTTTCAGACTTTAAAACGTAGTCTAACATTCCAACCCGACAACCCGAATGACCCGACCCGACAAACCCGATACCCAAAAATCAAACCCAAGAAACCCGATTTCTTATAGGGTCGGGTAGCGGGTTATCTTATAACTCGTGCATACATGGAATTTTTGGTATAATTTGAAGCATGTCTTATTAAAATTAATTTGACTAAGGTGCCGTTTGGTTTACTAGTTGGAATCACTATACGTATGGGATTGATAAGATAATGGAATCGGTATAAGTATGATAGATCAAAGGTGCCGTTTGGCTTGCTAGTTGGAATCACTATAGGTGTGGGATTGATAAGATAATGGAATCGATATAAGTATGATAGATCAAAAAGTATTATTTGGTTAATAAAATTGGGTTTCAATAACATTTAAATTAAAAATAACTAAAATAAATAATTATGTTTACTCTCTTTTGTTTTTTCATAGCAAACAGTGAAATTCCACTAGGTGATATTTTAAATACCACAAAATAGGTGCATTATTAATTAAATGGGGCCAGCGCAGGGAATGGATTGTGGATACCTACCTTATCAAAGTGGTATGACAAAACCATTATTATTTGGTATCCTCATTCCTTTAGGTGTATACCAAACGCATTAATTCATTCTCAAACCCATATCCTCATTCCCATACACCCATACCAAACGCACCCTCTTAAAAAAAGCGCAAAGTAAAAACTTTTAATAATTACTCAAAATCAGGGTAAACAAGTCGTTTTTCCAATAAAAATTGAACAATGAGATTGCTTATTCCTTTAAGCAATAACATCAAGAGTTAGGATCAAATAAGAAAAAAAAAATTAAATGAGAATTATGAGAAGAAACAACAATCACATATTTCAGATGCACCTAAAAAAATAGTTGCATATCCTCTTAAAATTCTCACCCTTATTTGAAATGTAAGCTAGAAATTCTTCTTATTCTTCTAATTTTAGTTTTTGTTCTCACCGGATCATATACAAAAGTTAACTCTAATGCTTACTGCACATACTAAAGGTATCTTTAATCCATCTCTTTTATAACGAGTGACATAAATTTAGTTACCATTAATATGGAAATATCCAATGTTTGATTTGCCTATAATGCCTTTTGCTTGCTTTAAATTCAAAAAACATGTGGTTAGCTTTTGACAAACCTATTTAAACATGATCAATGCTCTAAGTGACTTTCAAAAACGACATATATAACCATGCATGTAACAACATCTAAAGTTGTTCTCTTAACAATTAATACAAAATTAAAACTTTTATGGCTAAGTGACACATTTGATCAAGCATTTGATGTGTATGTGTAAATTGAGATTAGTATAATATAAAATATATAAAAGCAATAAAGGTTATAAAGAACTCACCAGTTGTCAGGGAGGATCACGAACAAAACCACAATGAAGGAATTAGTTTATATTAAAGATTGAATGTGCACTTAACAAATAAAATAATAATTTGGTTATATAATACAAAAAGTACTCCAAAGAATAAACCATAGAGCAAGCAATCTTGTGCCATGCAATCAAATACTTTGCTTTCCTCCATCTTTACTCTTTATTTTTAGAGAAAATTACGAAAAAAATTAAAGAATCCAACCTTAATCTAATATATGGACACTTTTAATATCCTTTTTCTTATTTTTGTCATGATCCACTGCTCAATTGTTCGACTCCTCCTAATTTTTGACACATGTCATTCTTTTGTACTTTTTTTGGGACATATATACCAGAAAAAGTACAAAAGAATAACATGTGTCAAAAATTTAGTTGAGTCGAGCAGTCGAGCATGACAAAAAAGTACAATTGAATGACACGTGTCAAAAATTTGAAGAAGTCGAGCAGTCGAGCATAACCAAAATGTGAAAAAGATATTAAAAGTGTCCATATAATGAATCAGGGTTGGATTTTTGTTATTTTCTCTTATTTTTTATCTCTTTATTTTGCTATTAGAAAAGTATCTCATACTATGTGGTTTACGATGGATGACCTTTTAGTCACAAGTTTATGTATATCATTTTTATAAACTTAAGACATCTTTTGAATAAAGAAATTTCAATAAAATGAAACAAGGCAAAAAGAAATAATAAAAATTCAGAGCCCAAAAGGTAATTTGAAATTTGGTAAGTTTCACTATTTGAGAAGTGCACACTCTTTTGACCTAATATGATTTCAACCACGTTAAGATGCGCAACAGCACTCCTAATAGAGTACCTATTTTTATAGTGTTTTTTTTCCCCTTAACGAATTTTAAAAAATGCTGACAAAAATCCAATTCTATTTTGATTTCAGTTGGCTAACAGGACGCCTCAATTTTTCCACATATGCAAATGAAGCTATTATATTAGTCCAATAAAATTTTTGAAACATGCTATTTTTTGGAATACTCTAAAATTATCGTTTTCCTTTATAGTATTAAAGGATAAATATAATGTAAAACTATTGACTAATGAGAATACTCGAATTTAAAATCCACCAATATAAATTCTAAAACCCTACATCGCTAAGATTTAGGAGAAAATTAGTTACTACGTATATACCTAACATTAGAATTTATACGTACAACACATACAGAAGCTATAATTTTGGGAAAAACATATTTAGGTTTAACAGATAATACGAAAATGTAAAGTGTAAGTTAAGTAAGGAATCTATACAGTCACTGATGAGGCGAAAAGTGTACTGCTTTTAAGGGGTCATTTAAGCCCGAATTCGAGATTATTTGATAAGTTATTGCCCTAAATTGTTCCTTTTGTCATTTTAGGTACTTTTGGAGAGAAATCTGGAAAATGAAGCATTTTGAACGTTTTTGGAGAATAAAAGTGAAGAAAACGGCTAAGTCTCAAAATTCCTTGCTGGAACAGTACCTGATGACGTCAAGGTTCTACAAGTGACGGCGTCAAGAGTGGCAAAAGAGGTGAAAGTGGAAAATACACGTGACAATCCAGAGTGTTTTTAGGCATATTGGCCTGACTGCGTCACCTAGGCCATCAGGGTCGAATTACATGTGACGGCCCAGAGATGATTTGCACATGAAGGCGTCAAGACTGGATCTAGGCAATACGAATTTCACTTTGGCGGCGAGTTGACAGTGTCAGAAGCTAATACATGACGCCATCAAGGTGTAAAATCTATATATAGTTTTCTAATTTTCATTCATTAGTGTGGAACTTTGATACGTAGGAATCGCAACAGGCTTTACCTCTCGAGGGATCTCGAGAAGCTTACAACCCCCACCAGGCAGTGTACCTGATCGTTGTAGTATAGTATAGTGACAAGTACCGGGGGATTGATCGTTCAGCTTAGGAATAGTGTCGCTAGGATTAGAAAGCCTAAATACTAGTTCTAAAGGTGAGGGATGATTATTTTTGTATTTTTATATTTTTTAGAAAGCAAGTAAAAATCTCGGGTTTTGGAAGAATGGGCGGAATTAGTTGCTATTCAACTAACCCAATACTAAGATGCAATCAAAATAAAATACTAAAAATGAAAATAAGCTAATTTATACTAAGGTTGTGAGCAGTAATTGGAGAAAATGTGTTTACTTAGATTTCACTACTCCCTAGATATATTTTACACGTTAATTACTTGTTATAATTGTATGGATGACGGATTGTATTCCTTAATACCATTCATGGGGTGGCACACATAACTCCCCAATTCTATGAGCTCTTATCTCCTCCTACACCATGCCCAGCACAACTATAGGGATTGTAAACAGTGGCTCATGCATTAAATACAACCAATAAAGACCTAGTGCGCGTTGGTTCATGTTTCTTAAGACGTTCAAGCATGTTACCAATTGGAGATCTGCCAGTTTTGTTAAGCCTAACATATAAATCATTCATCCAAGACAAGAATAAACAAGCAATCAACACATAATCAATATCTAGGTTTCATTAGATCTAAGCAAACACAAAAGAGATCTAGCCTAGCATGATAGAATTAAGACAAGAACATGATATAGACAACCAACACATAGACATATTGATTGAATTAGAAGAACACTTATCTTGATTAATCATGCAAGGTATCAAGGGGTTGGAACCCTTGAAAAACCTGTAAAGTTACACCAAAATCGTACTTAGGGTTTCTCCCAAAACTTCTCTCTCTAATGTGTGAAAATTAGAAAACTATATATAGAAAAATGGGTTTGACGGCGTCAAGAATAAACTTGTGACGCCGTCACCTCGCCGCCAAAACTCTTCTCGGACTGCCTAAATCTACTTCTGACGCCGTCAAGACTTATATGTTTCCAGGCCGTCATGACTCTTTTACTCTTGACGCCCTTCCTACGTGACGCCGTCAAATCTTCTCTGGGTCGTCATGGATTTTCATGAAATTTGCTCTTGACGCCGTCAAGGTTTTGCTCTTGACGCCGTCACCTACTGTTCCCAGCATGGAAAATTAAGACTTTGGCGTTTTCTTCACTTTTATGCTCCAAAAACGTCCGAATTGCTTCCTTTTTCAGATTTCTCTCCCAAAGTACCTAAAATCACAAAAGGAACGATTTAGGGCAGTATTTGATCAAATAAATTCGAATTCGGGCTTAAATGACCCCCTAAAAACGGATCATTTTTCGCCTCATCATATACCCTTACACTTGAGATTTGCTTGTCCTCAAGCAAATGCGCTTTTATTCTACTCAAAAGACAAGTTAGGGGTCATTTAACACTAATATAAAAGTAATTACAACAAATAATCGTTCCATTAAAGACCAATATACAAGCACGGTGGTCATATACAATCACCTCACAAATAGTGTTTAGATACTCACATCTCTCGGGTGTAATAAAGTATAAATTAAAATATGGAAACGGAAGATATCTCTCACTACCTGTCATAGCAAAATAGATTACCATAGGCTTGGGAAAGGATCAAACCTCCACCACATGGCGTAAGCACCTAGGATAAACTATCAAAGAGGTCTTTTAAAGGGTTGTAACGTTAGGTGTAGGGATATGAAATACACGGTTTTGTTGGATAAAGGAAGTTTTACTGGCGGCGAGTTAACAATCTTAGTTAATTACATGTACAATGTGGCATTGCTAAGCCAAGACTAGACTCGACTTAAGCTAATAAATGAAAAATAACAAAAACATAAAATGAACATAGAATAAAAAGGGATGGTAGTCCGTATGTTTTTTTCTTTTTTTTCTTTTCTATTTTTTTTCTTCTTTTTCTTGACCTTTTTTTTTTTTTTTTTTTTTTTTTTTTTTTTTTTTTTTTTTTTGTGCATACACTCTTACCCTACCATCCAAAATAATACATCATAGGGGACGAGAATTCCCCTTACACTTGAATCTTTACAATAAACTATTCTAATGACTTGAATCAAGAAAATCAAAACACTTGGAGCACTTTTAAGATTAACGTACATATGGGGGTAATGAATGATGTTCTTCCCCATTACTCCATAAATAAGTACTTACCCATGAGTCCCAATCGTCCCAAAACAATATGTACAAGGATATGACTCGACTTAGCAACCATGTAATAAATTAGATAGTTAACTTAGGGTTTAACAAATAACAATAATGCACTAAAAATGAGCGCATACACGGAAGGCTAAGGCGATTTGGTTGTACATTTAAGTGGGGTGTAACAAATTCTTCCTTTAAGTAAAATGCTTAAAGTTAGAAATGAAAAGATAGGCTCGGAGGGGTGTACTAGGGGTTTCGTGTACTAAAAATGAGTACAACGCTTAGGGTGTGGGAAAAATTAGTTGACTTAACTAGCCAAGTAATATGACTTAAATGGTCAAGTAATTATGATACGGGTTTAACACAAGGGTAATCCTAATGCCTCTTATCATGTAGTAAATCCTACCACACGAATGTAGTCTCACTAGCGGTCTCGGGATGCATCACTAACACAAGTTCTAGAATCTAAATGCTACCGGTACACTCATAAGCACTAATAGTAAATGCTTTTCCTATCAAATCTAAAGGCAAACCTCACATATTTGGGTGGAAAATTTTTCTGAATATACGGTTATGTGCTAGTCATACAATCTCCTATCCATGAGACGCTTGCTATGGCTAAAGTTTCACTCCTATATGTTGTAAAAAAATTTAAATTTGGCGCTAAAATTGCACTAACAAGTATTTCTCATAGTTTTATTACACATATACCATCAAACAAAACAAACTCAAGCGAAAGTGCATATGTAAGGTATCATATTTTTACCTTCCCCTTACACTTAAGATGAACATTGTCCCCAATGTTCAAGTAAAGAATGTAAAAGTGAAAAAGTAAAGAGAATGAAATCAAATACTCCCCTGATTCGCTCGGTATGGATAATAGGATGGCCAGGTTAAATCTTCCTCCAAGAAAATGAACAATCAAAGCTTCCCTTCCAGAATATAAATCATCTCCTTGTCATACATAACCTGTAAAACCTGACAAAATAGACAAGACAACCTTGCGTAAAATCGGCGGCATCCTATATATGTTTCTAAATCCTAGAAAACAAGATAAGATATAATGCTTGTGGAATGAATTTTGCAGAGCTCCTGGAGATTATAAAACTTAATAATTCACAAAAACCATAAGACTCCGTTAGAAAAACAAAACCGGTAAAATTTCCAGATTTTAACTCCTGACGCCGTCAAGAGTAAACCTCTGACGCCGTCAGAATGGACCTGAAGAAATTCTTATGTTAAGTTTTCGGAAAATTTCTGGAAAAACTTGGTCCTACTTCCTGGAAAATCCTGCAAAACTTCATTATGACTCAATACAAGCATTTGAGTCTAACAAATACGAATATACATGTTCATTTAATATTTTGGAGAATCATGATCGGTTTGTTTCTTGAAAACATATTTGGTGTTTCCTCTTACACTTATCTTTTGCAAAAATACTTCTAGGTGGAGTTAAGACTAGGCCAAAACAACAAAGTAAAGTATTTCCACTTCTTAGTTTAGAAACATGATCTACCAACAATAAAAATAAAACATGCATACGGAAGCAAATAAAAATCACACAAAACATGGGTTGCCTCCCAAGAAGCTCTTTTCTTTATTTACGAGTCTTGTAGCTAGACTCAAGGTCGTGGGTTACTATGTGACTTCATCATTGGTTCCACTCTCTAGGTCGTCTTCTAAACCAGTTTTGTATTCCGGACCTAGTTGTAAACATTCTTTATAGAAACCAAGCATCCTATTCTTTACATATTCTACTCCTCTACGTCTATCCTCCTCATTCCTATAATAAGCCGTTTGCTTGTGTTCTTTTTCGAAATTAGAGAGAAGGCGGTATTGTTCAATCTTGTAGGGCATTTGATAGGCAACTTCATCTTTCTCTTCCTTAAATCTAACTATCCCTAAAGTCGGATCATAAATCATCCTAGTGTCTTCAACAAATGGTTTTCCGAATACTATTTGGCTTAGGCAAGCATCTATCACCGGACGAATGTCTTCCACTATCATAAAATCGATTTCATAGGTGAGATTCCCTATAATCACATGTAATCCCTTAACTCTTCCTACAAAATTACTTATCAGATTCTTACCGGGCATCATCCTAAAATTAAGTTGCTTCTTCATCACCCAATTGTAATAAGTCCTAGTCATGATGTTCACGGGGGATCTAAGATCGATGTAAGCTTTCCATATATGCATGTGCCCGATATTGCATGGGATGTTAATGTTAGAGGGGTCTCCCATTTTGATAAGGGGTGTGCCGAAGATATATGGTCTCTCGGGACTATCGAATAGATCCTTATGGTACTCCCGTTCTTCTTCGGTGGGCAACTTATCAAAGTGTTTTTCTATAGGCTCTACCTCCTCTAACTCCTCTTCCTTGTTAACCTTAACCTTCCTACTCTCATCCTTAATCTCGGTCTCTACTCTAACTTCATCATGGTCACTCTTCTCCATCTCCTTATCTATCGGCTTAATGGTGAAACCATTGACAAAGTGGACATGTTTGGATGATGAAGGATCTTTAATTTGGGTTCCACTATTAGTGTCCCTAGTGTCCTTCCTAGGTATGATTAACGCTTGGTTGTTGAGGGCTTTCAACAAGTTGTCAATCTTGTTGGTCATCTCCGTTTGTTGTTGGTTGAATTCGGTTTCAAACCTAGCTATGCGGGCTTCTTGAGATGCCATGAACTTTGACATCAATCCTTCAAGATTGTTGGTACTACCATAGTTGTTAGAAGGATTGTTGTTGAAAGTACGGTTGGATAGTGGACCGTTTGGTTGATAACGATTAGGCGGATTGGAAGAATTGGGTTGATTTTGTTTCCACCTAAGGTTTGGGTGATTTTTCCAAGAGGGGTTGTATGAATCACCGTAAGTGTTTGGCTCGGGCTTGAAAGTGTACCACTTATCTCCCGCTTCGTCGGTACGCGTGGATGCGTAGTCCGCAAAAGCTGTTCCGGGGAGTTCCACACAATCACGAGTGTCATGGGGACCACTACATAATTCGCATGAAGAAGTGATTTTGTTCACTCGGCTTGAAGGCTTCGGAGCTTCGTAAGATTTCATGAGAAACTTGACTTGGTCCTCAAGTTCCATGATCCTACGGTCGGGAGTGCTAGAATTGTTCGAAGGCAAAGATATTGCCTTGACCGTTTTGTTTAAATCACGGGGATCATTCCAACTTTCGTTGTCATAGAGAGCAAGATCTTCTATGAGTTCCCATGATTGTTCCGCACTAAGATCACGTAGCTTACCACCGGCCGATTGGTCAATGGCTCGCCTCGTGGAGATGTCAATATGGTCATAAAAAATTTGGACTTGGAGCCAAAGATCTATGCCATGATGAGAGACTTTTTGGAGTAAGTCCTTGAAACTAGTCCCTGCTTCATAAAGAGATTCATTTTGACGTTGTTGGAACATCAAGATGTCATTTCTAAGCTTAGTAGTTCTCCCCGGTGGGAAAAATTGAGCAAGGAAACGAGTGGTGAGATCATCCCATATGGTGATGGATCCCGCGGGTAAACGCTCAAGCCATTGACTAGCTTAATCCCGTAGAGAGAATTGGAATAGGCGTAAATGGGTAGTCTCTCTAGTTTCAACATCTAGGTCTATGGAGTCTACGATTTTGAGAAAGTCCTTAAGATGTTGGTTTGGATCTTCGGAACGAAGTCCATGGAATGCACATCCGCTTTGCACCAACCGGATGGTGTCGGATCGCAAGGGGGTCACATTGGCTCCGGTGAGCTCAATGGTGTTTCGGTAGCCTTGGTGGCTAGGTCAGGAATACTCTCCTAAGGTTCGGGGCCTAAGGGGTTCTAATGGTGGGTTTTGTTGCGGTGGGATGACGGGTTCAAAGATGTTACCACCTTCCATTATGTCGGATGGTAAAGAGTTACGAACAAAGGCACGAAGAAATAAGATAGACTAAAGGAGACCTAAAAATAAAATTAAAATATTACTAGAAAGGAATCTAGCAAGTAGACATAATAAAAAGAAATTCTAACCTAGACAATAACTATTCCCCGGGCTGCGGCGCCAAAAACTTGATGCGTGGGAATCGCAACAGGCTTTACCTCTCGAGGGATCTCGAGAAGCTTACAACCCCCACCAGGCAGTGTACCTGACCGTTGTAGTATAGTATAGTGACAAGTACCGGGGGATTGATCGTTCAGCTTAGGAATAGTGTCGCTAGGATTAGAAAGCCTAAATACTAGTTCTAAAGGTGAGGGATGATTATTTTTGTATTTTTATATTTTTTAGAAAGCAAGTAAAAATCTCTGGTTTTGGAAGAGTGGGCGGAATTAGTTGCTATTCAACTAACCCAATACTAAGATGCAATCAAAATAAAATACTAAAAATGAAAATAAGCTAATTTATACTAAGGTTGTGAGCAGTAATTGGAGAAAATGTGTTTACTTAGATTTCACTACTCCCTAGATATCTTTTACACATTAATTACTTGTTATAATTGTATGGATGACGGATTGTATTCCTTAATACCATTCATGAGGTGGCACACATAACTCCCCAATTCTATGAGCTCTTATCTTCTCTTACACCATGCCCAGCACAACTATAGGGATTGTAAACAGTGGCTCATGCATTAAATACAACCAATAAAGACCTAGTGCGCGTTGGTTCATGTTTCTTAAGACGTTCAAGCATGTTACCAATTGGAGATCTGCCAGTTTTCTTAAGCCTAACATATAAATCATTCATCCAAGACAAGAATAAACAAGCAATCAACACATAATCAATATCTAGGTTTCATTAGATCTAAGCAAACACAAAAGAGATCTAGCCTAGCATGATAGAATTAAGACAAGAACATGATATGGACAACCAACACATAGACATATTGATTGAATTAGAAGAACACTTATCTTGATTAATCATGCAAGGTATCAAGGGGTTGGAACCCTTGAAAAACCTGTAAAGTTACACCAAAATCGTACTTAGGGTTTCTCCCAAAACTTCTCTCTCTAATGTGTGAAAATTAGAAAACTATATATAGAAAAATGGGTTTGACGGCGTCAAGAATAAACTTGTGACGCCGTCACCTCGCCGCCAAAACTCTTCTCGGACTGCCTAGATCTACTTCTGACGCCGTCAAGACTTATATGTTTCCAGGCCGTCATGACTCTTTTACTCTTGACGCCCTTCCTACGTGACGCCGTCAAATCTTCTCTGGGTCGTCATGGATTTTCATGAAATTTGCTCTTGACGTCGTTAAGGTTTTGCTCTTGACGCCGTCACCTACTGTTCCCAGCATGGAAAATTAAAACTTTGGCGTTTTCTTCACTTTTATGCTCCAAAAACGTCTGAATTGCTTCCTTTTCCAGATTTCTCTCCCAAAGTACCTAAAATCACAAAAGTACGATTTAGGGCAGTATTTGATCAAATAAATTCGAATTCGGGCTTAAATGACCCCCTAAAAACGGATCATTTTTCGCCTCATCAAACTTTGTGTGGGATATTAGGGCACAAACCCTAGGTTGAACTTTACAGCTTTTTCAAGGGTTTCAACCCCTTGATTCTTCCATGTTCAATTGAAGATAAGTACTTATTCAAATCATTCAATATGTCTATGTATTGTGTGATTATATCTTACGCTTGTCTTCTATTTAACATGCTAGGCTAGGCTTTTTATTGTGTTTGCTTAGATGTAGTGAAACCTAGATGTTGATTATTTGTTGATTGTTTGTTTATAATTGTTACGGATGACTGTATTCGATGTTAGGCTTAAGAAAACTGGCAGACTTCCATTGGTAACTTGCTTGAACGTCTTAAGAAACATGATCGGAGGTGTACTACGATTTATGGTTGTATTTAATGCATAAGAGAATTCTAATGATCCCATGTTAGGAGTGTTGATCCCAGTTGAGCAAACGATCTTATATAGAGTTGACTTGAGTTTAACACTTAAGATAAAACGCGGAATATAAAAGCTTAATTAAGAAGAACAAGTCACTATCAACACTTCAATATATTAATAATACGAGCACTCGACAATGCTAGGGTTTTACAACCTTGAAGTGTAAACGAAACTAAAACAATACGTACACAAAACTAACCCTAGGATCCTCCTTTTATAGGCGAAGGAGTCCTACTAGGTTTACAATACCTTTCTATGCAAGATAAGAATATTCTAGATACATAAGATATACACACAATCTATTCCATAATTATCTATTATGTATACATGCATATCTCTTCAGCAGTAGATTCCGCTAGCAGTATTTTGCTATAGCAGCACTTTGAGTACCAGCAGCAGAATCATTATCCTTAGCAGGATTCTCACTATAGCAGCAGTTTCATCCAAGCAGCAGTTTCAACAAGTAGCATAATTCAAAACCCAACAATCCTCCCCTAAACTTAATATTTATTTCTAAATCATTAAGTTTCTTCAAAGCTCAGTTAAACACCAGGAGGATGCTTCCAAACACTTATATCTTCTAATTTCTTTGAAAGCTTCTTCAAACGGTTGAATTCAAAATCTTTTCATACTTTTGTATCAATGTATAAGCTTGATTGTCTGACACATGCTGTTTTTGACACTTGAGAAATCCAGGTCTCAACATCTATCTAAGTATCTCAGGATACTTATTTAGACTAGGATAGTCTTTCTCCACCAATAAAAATAATGTAATTGCACCAGTTCTTAACTCATGAACTCCACAAGATTGATACAAGAACCATTTATGCACCTTGCTGCAACTAATCTTATTCCATTCACTATCACCAGGCTGAGGATCAAACATATTCTTCAAGAAGCGATACATTACATTTTCAAATGTAAGATTAATATCAAGAACAGTATCCATCTTCTTTCCATCATATTGCTTTTTGTATAATCCCCATATGGCAATAATATCATCTCTATCCATCTTATCAAATATTTGTGAAGTTTCCTTAAATCCTTGAACTTCATAATTTGATCTAAGAAATTCCCAAAATCCTTCACTTCTATCTCTTATCTTGAAAGTATATGAGATGATAGGATGTTTTTCAGCTAACGGTTTTTCTGATTCTTCTATCACAGCCAAAACTGTTACTTGTTCCTTTTCAACCTCTTTATTCATCTCACTACTGCTTTCTTCTTCTACTCTTATCTTCTTTCTAGCAAAGGATTTATGAACAACTCCTTTTCTCTTACCACTTTGACTAGAAGAAAAATTATTTTCAGCTACATCCTTAGGCTGTTCAATAGCATCTGCTTCCTTTACATGCTCTGCTTCAACAATTTTGTCAGGTACCAACTTTTTATTCATTTGAGCAATATGTTCTAAATCTTCAGCACAACCCATAGGATAGAAGGTATCCATTTCTTTTCTAGCTTGTTGATACAAATTAAAACCTCTTAATCAGACTTAGGTTTCAATTGTACCAATTTCCATCCCTTCATATTCTTTAGGTATCTTTCTTGCTCTCTTATTTGTTGCAATAGTGTTGGACCCCTTAGAATTTTCTTCTTTCTTCTTGCAGCAGCATCCACTTTTCTTTTCTTTGCTAAAAATTCTCTTATCCATGTTTGAACATCAAAAGTTGGAACTTCTTGTTCTTATCTTTTCTTCCATCCATTCCTCATACCTTTTCAAATATTCAGTTTCTTTTTCAACCTTTTCCTTTTCTTCCTGAATCAACTGTTGCTCTTCCATATCAATTAGCTCTTGTTCTTTCATTGCAACAGCTGAATCATGTTCAATTTGTAATTCTTTTGGCCACCAATGAAAAGGTATCTGAGAGTAATCAATCCCTTTATGCATTATCTTTGGATCTTCAATCTGCTTACCCTTTCCCTTATCAGAAGATAATGCAGCAATCTTCTTTTGTTGAGCAGCAGGTTCTCTGATTACTACTCTTTTTTGAGGTATTCTAGGTGTAGATGTTGTGATTTTAAATGTTGTTTGTTGTGGTAGTGGTTGAATTGGTTGTGATGTATGTTGTAAAGATGATTCAGAAGGAACCTCTATTGTTTTCTTACTTAACAAAACCATAGCCTCAGCAGCAGCATTGTCACTAGACCCAACAGTAGAGTCTTATGCAACAGCAGAATTGACCTTTTCACTAGCAGCGGGATCAGCAAAATCCTTAGCAGTAAAGTCTTTAGCAGCAACAGAGTCAACAATCTTGTTAGTAATAGCAGCATCATTCAGTTCTTTTGCCACAGAGTTACCCAAAGTCATCAATGCTTCACCCATCAACCCTGTTGCCTTCACTAATTGCTCAGGCCCCAAAGTCTTAAGTTTCTCCACCACTTTTTCTTGAGTAGCAGCCACTTCTTCCATTACAACCTCATTACCTGATTTGTCAGCAATCACAAAACTATCTATATCGTGAGGACTTTCCACCTCCATATCACCAACTTATGGAACCTCCCCTGAAACTATTCCTGCATCCACATCTTGAGCACTATCAACTTTCATCAGATTAGCCTCCCCTGAACCCATTTCATCATTCTGCTCCTCATTCCTCCCCTGTTTGGAAGCATCCTCTTCCAAAGGAACATAGTGTTCAGGTGAACTCACAAATTGAGAAGTGCCCACTTTCTTCAATCTTCTTAAAGAGGTTGAAGATCTTGATTTCCTTAAGTTCTTGATCTGCTTTTTCAATTTTGTAATCAATTTGGCTTGTCCATCAACAATAGTAGAAAGACCAAGAACTTTTTCCTCCAATGTATCACACTTTAGCTCCAAATTTGTACAAGTAACCATCAATTTCTTAATAAGTTCCATACTAGTCTCATCACTTCGACCTGTGTGACCTGGTCCGAGAGGTGAATCACTGACATTGTCATCATGTACAATATTTTCCATCAATTCATTTGTCACTGTCCTGTCCTTATCACTTCGACCTGTATTACCTGGTCCGAGTGGTGAATCTTTGGACATAAACTCAGTATCAAACCTAGTTTGATTATTAGAGCCCCCCTATGTTTTCCATTTGGATAGGGTTACCATCGTTGGAATTAGATTCATGAGAATCCTCTTCACTAGATGTTGCCTTAGTTTTGATCTTAATGATGTTATCACTGTCCTGCTCTGATGCTAAGCTAGAAGCAGTAGTGACAGCCCTTGTCAACATGTCCCCTTCATCTCCTAGGACAGCCTCATCTGGTACAGCCATACTAACACTATCCTGAGGTAGATCAGTGTTCTTATTGGTTTTCCTACGGGTATAGTGTATTTTAGGTTGTGTAGCAGATGCAGAAAAATTGGGTGTGTGATGGGAATCAGTGGAATTTCCTGATTCTTCACCATGAATATTTTGCACAATTTGCACCATATAAGGTTTAAGAGCTGTATGTGTGCCTGAAAAACTTTTTCCATGTTTAAGCAAGAAAGTAAACATTTTTGAAACCAACTTAGGAGCATCATAAGTGGCAGTATGTGATCTGAAATTGGAAAGTTGATTTTCTATAAAGAGCTGGATAAATCTTGGATAAAGTAAATAAGAACCAGACTCTTTAACACTTTTTACAATCCCCTCCAATGTCATATTTGAAAAATTAAATGGATGTTCTTTGCTTAGGCATACCATAGCAGAAGCAATAGTAGCACTAAACTCATTCCACCCAGAAGTTTTAGGACTCAAAGAATGAAGGAGTTTGTGTACCAAAAATTTGTATTGAGGACAGAGGAGAGCTTTTTGAATTTTTAAATTTGTATGTCTTCCCTAATATCCCAAATCATTTAAACCTTGAAAAATAGCAGAATTAACAAGACACGTGGTCTCTGTTTCATCATCTAAGAGAAGAGTTTCCCTTATAGAAGATTCAGTTACACGGACTTGTTGACCATCTACTATGGCTTTAACATATTTTTCCCCATTCCTAGTTTTAGCTTTAGCAGTAAGCCAAAACTGTTTGATGTAGGAAACAAATATTGTAGGATTCACAGTGAATGCATACCTAAGAGAAGTAGCATTCAAGAACTTTACCATATCTGTGAAACCTTTAGGAACCAACTCTTCATCCAAAATAGCAACATTATTGTGATGCTCTGCCCAGGTACGTGTACAATCCATTAATTAGGGTTTTAAGAAATTGGGGATTATTGACTTTGAGAGTAATGAGGTGTTACGGTTTGGGAGAACTTCAATTTGGAGCGTGTAAAGACCAATTGTGGATGTCAATTAGGTTTTAAACTGATTTGGAGAAGTTACACATTCCACCCTCATACTTACAACCGTAGCAGCAAAACCATATCATCCACAACACTAGCAGCAGAATGAAACAACTAGTAGCAGAGTGATTTTAGCCAGCAGCAGAGTTGACTAATCAAACCTTGGTCAAAACGTCAAACAATCATTAACAATAAATGCACTTGATACGCCTTAATCCCTATAAAGATGGAGCAAATCTTTCCCCAAACTTATCACACGCAAACCCTAATTGCATTCAAAGACGCCAATCAACCAAATCAAATCATAATAACAATGAAATCCATTCCCGAAATAATCAACATATCTTCTGAATCATCCTCTGATGATGAAGCACCACTCCCCACATATGTACCACCATTCCGTCCTCCCCACAATGTATATAGGACAAAAGAGCAAGCACGCAAAAGAAAACACGATCTTCCTGTGTGTGAACCAATCTGTGTGTAAAACCATCTTCATGATTCTATAAATCTGTAGGCTCTTATGTAATGATCACTTATGAAGAAAACCAAATATAACGAATTTGATGAAGAAGTAAAATAACCCAAATTTGTGTCTTATGTCTTGTACGAACCACGTGACTCCAAACTTATACCCAAGACCAAATATATATGTAGACCTCGATCCCTTGATAAATCCTCATCTTCAATGAGACACTGAGTACTACAATGTAACTCCTTTAAGTGATAGCAAATGTGTGCATAGAGCATCATAAGAAAAATCACACATTGCTAGATTCATCAAGCTGTTGTTACCACCGTATAAAACATCTCATAAATATAGGAAAATAGACATATAAAATACAATACTTACACATAGATCCTAAATGCAACTATATGTAGGACTCCTAGGCTATAGTCTAGGTTAAACCACCTAATTCTCTATAACCAAGGCTCTGATACCAATCTGTCACACCCCGCCACGGCGGAAACGCGCGGGTGTAACTTCATGGATATCATCACAACACCTAGTGTCAACATAGAGAACAACTACATGCACATAAATAGAGCAATGTACAAACATAAAGTGTTGTAACAATACCCCAAAATAAAATAACCAAAACAAAACATAAACCCAAACATAGATGATAATCACTTCCAATGCAACTAAGGTCTCGTCTATCCACTTCCTTCTATCTTATCCTTAGAAAGCTCACCTGAAAATGATGCTTAAAACGTCAACATAATGTTGGTGAGATTCATAGGTTTAAGACTCAACCCACAAGGCAACCGAATTTACTGTGATTACAAAATATAGCTGGACAAATAAATTATAGTTATCATATTGCTACATGCATTTGCAAGTTAATATCCACACATTAAGGCAACAACACTCATAAGGCAACCATTGGGCAGAACGTGCCCACCAATCCAAAGTAGTACCCATCAATATATCATCAATTAGGTCGCATGCGCGAGCAACAGGGTAAGCACCCTCCCAATTGAATCCCAAAAACCGGTAACGAGTAGGAGTATTACTCTCCAATTGGATACTCCCCCCAATTGGACCGCACAGCATTATCATCACATTATCCAATCTACATAGTTTGGTACAAGCAGGAGTATTACTCTCCAATTGGATGCTCCACCCCCCCCCCCCCCAATTGGACCAAACATATATATCCACACAAGCAAATAATCACACATAGCATACATACGACAACATTATAAGTCCAAGCTCTTTAATACCACACACATAATCACAGTAAATCAAATCATTTAAGACAAGCATCATTCCCATCCCAAGTTTAAAACAAAGTAAAAATATGGGACTATGAACTCACCTTAAACTCCACAGCTTCCACAAAAACAAATCATAAATCTAAACAACACAAATAAATCCACATAACACAAGGTCAAGCTAAAAGCTACAACCCATGTAATACTCATATGATGGATGTCTAAGACTCATATGACCCACCATGGATCTCCTAGACACCACACTAACCACTACCATAACTTAATACTCACTAAATCCCTTGCACTCTAAAACTCAGAAAACGCAGAATTTTTGAATACATTCACTCACATGAAATCACGACAAATAAAGCTTAACAACTCACACCAAAAATTTACCATGGTCTCTCATAAGCATAGAAGCTAATCCCAGAAGGCCATGGACCAATAACACACACAAATACTCACAAGAAATTCAAACTTGACAACTACTCAAATTCGGATCTGAACGCACACCAAAAAGTTTTGATTTTTAATAATTACTTCCACAAATTTTTATCGCGAATCCTCTTCGTGGTAGTCTAATATAACCTAAAACTTAACTATTCCAGAAGACCAAGTCAAAATACCACTTTTACAACCACATGCCAACCTCAAACGTTTACCCAAAATCTGTCCCGATTTGACAGCTTTGACACCTTAACAAAGAAAAAATCAAAAGACCGACTTCCCTACCTCAAAATTGATCGTGGCTGAACTTTTTGGAATGCTCTTTCATTATACTACAATTTAGACCTAAAATTCGTGATCTAACTCATCACCATCTGTTATGTACACTCACATCTTTACAGCCTTACAAATCCGTCCAAACCCTAACTCAATAACTAACATGTTTTACGCTCAATTCTCTTCACCAATTATCATAATATTACTAATTATTGATCCCAACATGTTTTATAACATTAATTTACAGAAGTTAACACAAACCCTAATCCATCATATAATTATTACATGAATTATATTAATTAATCAATTAATTGAACATAGGATTTAAAGATTTTACCTTGATTCTTGATTATTGCTAGACAATTATGAAACCCTAATTTTTCCCCTCTTGATTCTCCTTGTGTCGACCCATAATAGCAGAAAAAATGTTTTAGGGGTGTTTGGTTTGATATATATATTAATTAGGGATAATCCTTGGGCCTAAGAGTCATATTTGGACTCAAATTGGGTTTCCTTTTTCCCCCTTATCCCTTAAATCCGAATTTTACATATATAAAATATATATTTTTATTTTTTTTTATTAAATTTATTTATTACACTCAAAACCTTATACTTTTCATATTTTATATATTCTCATATCAAAACCTAACGTCTTACGCGATAAACCTTAGTTTTACGATAAACCGGAAAAATATCATTTTCAAAACAAAGTTTCCAAAAAAATAGAATTTCACACTCTTTTTGAAATATAACTCATAAAAACAAACTCCTCGTAACTTCCTAACGCTCAAATACTTGAACGAAAACTTGTTACGCAAAATCACAAAAACACCAAAACTACACAAGTCATTTCTACACCACAAAGGTGATCAAAATGAACTTTCCCAAATCAGAATAAAACCACTTACGCAAAGGAATTTAGTGCTAAAACTCACCTATATCACACTTATATCACTTCAAACACCTAATACACACCAAACAAACGTCAACCGAGTCAAGACTATTAGTCAAACTGACCTGCTAAAACCACGGTTGTTACATCATCCCCACTTAGGGAAATCGCGTCCCGAGATTTCAACTACTATAGTCACCACTCACAACAGCAAAAGGAAATTTATGGATTTTTAAGCGGATAAGTACCACACCATAAAATCACAGAGAAAGAATCAAAAATATGTGAACCGACTAAATACTCGATTTCACACGATAGAAAACATCCCGTCACTCCAACGATACACGCAAATAGATACACTCCCCGATCAATAACACCAACAATCCAAACGACTTCTCACAGGTAGGTACGATACTCTCGAACCAAATGAAAAGCCAAATGGTAACCGCAAGACGCACTCACAAATAACAGATACCCATAAAACAAAATATTAATTACATCTGATCCTCACGTTCCCAAGTAAACTCTGGACCACGCTTAGAATCCCACCATACATTTACCAATGTTATCTCACCACACTTCAACGCCTTAACAACTCGATCCATAATCTCAACAGGTTTCTCAACAAAACGGAGGGTCTTGTCAACCTTATTCTCATCTAACGGCACATGCAGACTAGCATCCGCCAAACACTTCTTTCAATTAGATAGGTGAAACGTATCATGCACTCTACTTCACTTTTCAGGAAAATTCAACCATTATGTCTCAAATCCAATCCTTTCCGTAAATCTCAAATGGTTCTACGTATCTCGGTGCTAGCTTGCCTTTCTTACCGAAACGCACAACACCCTTCCAAGGAGATACTTTTAACTTCACAATATCACCAACACCAAACTCTAAGGCTTACGGCAATAACCCGCATAGCTCTTTTGGCGATCTCTTGCTGCCTTAAGTCTTTCCTTAGCCAGAAAACCTTATTGGTAGCCTCTCGTTCTAGTTCAGGACCAATTAGTTGGCTTGTTCCAACCTTTGCCCATAGAACAGATGAGCTACATTACCTTCCATACAACTTTTCACACGATACATACTCAATACTAGAATGACAATTGTTGATATAGGAGAACTCAGCTAAGGATAAATGTATACCCCGGCTTCCTCCAAAATCAAACATACCCATGCTCTCAGCTCACCATCCAACGCCTGATTTGTACGCTCACTTAGTTCACTCATTAGAGAATGATAAGTTGCACTCATCTACGTACGCGTTCTCAAGACTCCTTAACACGTTTACCACTATCGCGAAGTAAGTATTTCATCATGTTTCTTGATGATCAACGCGACACCCCATGGCTCATTACCAACTCACTGAGCAAAAGTCTCACCTACTCCTCCATACATCTCTTGCTAAGGTAATAATACGTCTTATCCATTCTCGGATGTATCAAATACCTTTCATGATTGATGTCCTTACGCTTCCTCTCAATGGAACCAATAGCTGGAACGTAAAGTACATTCCTCTATCTTTGTTCCTATCCATTTACTGGTCTAAACCAAGTAATCATTCTTCTTACATGTTCTCATCTTTGAACCTCTCTCCCCAGGCTGTCAATATCATCCCCTTAACTCCGAACTGAATTATCATAATCATTGCTCACAAACATCCAAGTTTCACTCATTCACTCCCGCTCAGCGCTCTTACCACGATGTCCTCCCTTCCTTGACGATAGCGAATCAGACAATCGTAGTCACTGAGAAACTCCACACCCAACTTCTCTTCAACATATATTAACCTCTTGTCAAATATATGCTAAAGATTCTCATGGTCTGGGTAGACCACACTTTCTGCTCCATGCAAATATCATCTCCAAGTTCTACTCCCCAACTCTAAGCCACGTATCACACAGTTCCTCATATGGTTCTTCTACCTCCGGATGCCTGAAGAACGTACATCTTGAAGCTGAACTTCTCACTTGGACACTTGGCAACATCCTCTTCTTCTTCAACGAACAAATTGATAATCAAAACAATAATCTATCCTAAGTAAACGACGCGAACCATGAATCCGGTCGAACTAAAACGTATATCAACGAACTCAAAAGGGGTACGAATTACCGACTAGTGAAGTAACGAACATCAAAATCAATGCTAGAAAAACACAAGGAGAAATTTCCCCCCAATAAAAGTAGACACGGATAAAATGTTCACGAAACTCATACAAAGAAAATATAAAATACCCGTACCAATAAAACATCCACAAGCGTACCTCAACGAAAGAAACACTCGATGAACCAAATACATAACAAGTTTGGTAAATGAGAACCATAGACAGTTCTTATTCCCGTACTCGACCTTCCCAAAACAAATGAACACCGTTTTTTTTACAAGACATATCTTAAACTTATACATTTTTTTATAAAATATATATAAACCATTTTATGTAAGACATCAACATAACCATTTTTTTTCTTCACACTTCATTTCCCATAAAAATATTAGTTTCCATCAAACGATCTTGAAATACCCAAAACAAATTTGTAAAATGCCAATAAGACTCTATTACAACCTCTCAATCAAACGCAAAAGACATTGAAGAATTCCGAAATCAAAATAATCCTCAAACGAACTCATACCAGTGAACACTCACGCAAATACATTGCAACCCAAGCGAAGAACGCAAAGACTCATTCGTACACCGATCAAACCAAAATCATAGAAAACACCGATACTAACGGGTCACAAAACATGTCACGAAATTCAATTGGTGTGTGTAAATGAGGGACTCAAATATCCACACCAACTCGTCATGAACCAACAATACTTGAAGAATAGCATAACATTCATCCGAAGAATGAATGTATGGAATAACCAAAGAAACGAAACAGTATCCAACAAAACGAATTCGATTTCCCAACATCTATCACGACGTCGAATAGAAAGAATATGGCATACGTACCATCATGGTACGAATAGGAATGCCAATAAAAAAAAATTAGGTATACAAACGAAGCGTCTAACAAACGAATCAACTTAAATACCACAACATAAGTACCCACCGATAATTGAGGTATCAACGTATGATAGGTAGGATGGAATCTCTCCACCTACACACCCCAACATATCACGACTGCCCTAACGGTTAAGAGAATACTTCTCTAACCATACAGCCATCACCAACATGATATCACATACCATCTACCACAACATATAACAACAAACATCAATCAATGCAATAATGGTCACAAGTACACATGTGTAATACCCTTATAATTATGCCCGCGACCATAGTTATAAGCCTATTCCACACGCATACTTACTTCCAAAACCACACATCTTAATGATAACGCACATATACCACATAGCACCTAATACACCATGCAATCCATGCCATCATACTTGCAAGTCCACTTATGTTGTGACGCATGTATAATTATGTTGGCCATCATAATTATCTATGCCCCCTTTCACAAATGTACTCCCTCCTATGACAACACATTATGCAAACCATCACGCAAACAAAAACAAAAGGCGTTGCAAAAATCATCTCACATGGAACAATTCCAACGATAACGTAAAATCTATAATCAGAATCACTTGGATAAGGTCGATCCAGTATCCAAGAGTAATCACGCTCCAACATGGCTCCAGATGGTAAAAGACAATATACGAATTCCAAAACATAACACAAAACAAAAGACGTCGCATAATGGCTCAACTCCACTCTCGCACTTATCTCCCCACTCAGATCAATTCAACTCACTACCCGCTGTGGACTCTAGATCCGAATCCACACCATTCCATCCTAACTCCCTTTCATCTTTACTCAAACACCCATTCGTGCTTCCTACATGTTGAGGTAGTCGACAACATGCAAAACCATCTCTACTCTTTTCTTCCAATTCCACATAATTCACAAGCGCATACAAATCACGAGGTTTAGACTAAACCACATCTCCTTCCTATGTGAAGTGAGGACACTACCAAGGGTATTTGGTAATGGCTCCATCTCCAGAAGTCACCGTGGTTCCAAACCTCTCCACTTCTTCTCCACCAACGTTTCCCATAAACGTCCTCTCCTTGTCCGAACATAGATACATGGTATCGGGAACTCGGATTCTGCGGTTAGTCCGCTTTATCCTACCACTTCTCTCGCATCCGATAGCGACAACGGTTGTCCAACGAAGCATCTTACGTGCGGAAGATGATATAATAAAGTCGATATATACAATGCTACGTATAGGGAATAGAATAGACGTCCGAAACTCAATAAAACATCTCATAAATATAGGAAAATAGATATATAAAATACTATACTTACACATAGATCCTAAATGCAACTATATGAAGGACTCCTAGGCTATAGTCTAGGTTAAACTACCTAATTCTCTATAACCAAGGCTCTGATACCAATCTGTCACACCCCGCCACGGCGGAAACGTGCGGGTGTAACTTCATGGATATCATCACAGCACCTGGTGTCAACATAGAGAACAACTACATGCACATAAATAGAGCAATGTACAAACACAAAGTGTTGTAACAATACCCCAAAATAAAATAACCAAAACAAAACATAAACCCAAACATAGATGATAATCACTTCCAATGCAACTAAGGTCTCGTCTATCCACATCCTTCTATCTTATCCTTAGAAAGCTCACCTGAAAATGATGCTTAAAACGTCAACATAATGTTGGTGAGATTCATAGGTTTAAGACTCAACCCACAAGGCAACCGAATTTACTGTGATTACAAAATATAGCTGGACAAATAAATTATAGTTATCATATTGCTACATTCATTTGCAAGTTAATATCCACACATTAAGGCAACAACACTCATAAGGCAACCATTGGGCGGAACGTGCCCACCGATCCAAAGTAGTACCCATCAATATATCATCAATTAGGTCGCATGCGCGAGCAACAGGGTAAGCACCCTCCCAATTGAATCCCAAAAACCGATAACGAGTAGGAGTATTACTCTCCAATTGGATACTCCCCCCCAATTGGACCACACAGCATTATCATCACATTATCCAATCCACATAGTTTGGTACGAGCAGGAGTATTACTCTCCAATTGGATGCTCCCCCCCAATTGGACCAAACATATATATCCACACAAGCAAATAATCACACATAGCATACATACGACAACATTATAAGTCCAAGCTCTTTAATACCACACACATAATCACAGTAAATCAAATCATTTAAGACAAGCATCATTCCCATCCCAAGTTTAAAACAAAGTAAAAATATGGGACTATGAACTCACCTTAAACTCCGCAGCTTCCACAAAAGCAAATCATAAATCTAAACAACACAAATAAATCCACATTACACAAGGTCAAGCTAAAAGCTACAACCCATGTAATACTCATATGATGGATGTCTAAGACTCATATGACCCACCATGGATCTCCTAGACACCACACTAACCACTACCATAACTTAATACTCACTAAATCCCTTGCACTCTAAAACTCAGAAAACGCAGAATTTTTGAGTACATTCACTCACATGAAATCACGACAAATAAAGCTTAACAACTCACACCAAAAATTTACCATGGTCTCTCATAAGCATAGAAGCTAATCCCAGAAGGCCATAGACCAATAAGACACACAAGTACTCACAAGAAATTCAAACTTGACAACTACTCAAATTCGGATCTGAACGCACACCAAAAAGTTTTGATTTTTAATAATTACTTCCACAAATTTTATCGCGAATCCTCTTCGTGGTAGTCTAATATAACCTAAAAGTTAACTATTCCAGAAGACCAAGTCAAAATACCACTTTTACAACCACATGCCAACCTCAAACTTTTACCCAAAATCTGTCCCGATTTGACAACTTTGACACCTTAACAAAGAAAAAATCAAAAGACCGACTTCCCGACCTCAAAATTGATCGTGGCTGGACTTTTTGGAAAGCTCTTTCATTATACTACAATTTAAACCTAAAATTCGTGATCTAACTCATCACCATCTGTTATGTACACTCACATCTTTACAGCCTTACAAATCTGTCCAAACCCTAACTCAATAACTAGCATGTTTTACGCTTAATTCTCTTCACCAATTATCATAATATGACTAATTATTGATCCCAACATGTTTTATAACATTAATTTACAGAAGTTAACACAAACCCTAATCCATCATATAATTATTACATGAATTATATTAATTAATCAATTAATTGAACATAGGATTTAAAGATTTTACCTTGATTCTTGATTATTGCTAGACAATTATGAAACCCTAATTTTTCCCCTCTTGATTCTCCATGTGTCGACCCATAATAGCAGAAAAAATGTTTTAGGGGTGTTTGGTTTGATATATATATTAATTAGGGATAATCCTTGGGCCTAAGAGTCATATTTGGACTCAAATTGGGTTTCCTTTTTCCCCCTTATCCCTTAAATCTGAATTTTACATATATAAAATATATATTTTTATTTTTTTTATTAAATTTATTTATTACACTCAAAACCTCATACTTTTCATATTTTATATATTCTCATATCGAAACCTAACGTTTTACGCGATAAACCTTAGTTTTACGATAAACCGGAAAAATATCATTTTCAAAACAAAGTTTCCAAAAAAATAGAATTTCACACTCTTTTTGAAATATAACTCATAAAAACAAACTCCTCGTAACTTCCTAACGCTCAAATACTTGAACGAAAACTTGTTACGCAAAATCACAAAAACACCAAAACTACACAAGTCATTTCTACACCACAAAGGTGATCAAAATGAACTTTCCCAAATCACAATAAAACCACTTACGCAAAGGGATTTAGTGCTAAAACTCACCTATATCACACTTATATCACTTCAAACACCTAATACACACCAAACAAACGTCAACCGAGTCAAGACTATCAGTCAAACTGACCTGCTAAAACCACGGTTGTTACACTATATCCAACAAAACCGTGTATTCTATATCCCTACACCTAACGTTACAACCCTTTAAAAGACCTCTTTGACAGTTTATCCTAGGTGCTTACGCCATGTGGTGGAGGTTTGATCCTTTCCCAAGCCTATGGTAATCTATTTTGCTATGACAAGTAGGGAGAGATGTTTTCCATTTCCATATTGTGATATTACTTTATTACACCCGAGAGATGTGAGTATCTAAACACTATTTGTGAGGTGCTAGTGTATGACCTCCGTGCTTGTCTTTGGTCTTTAGTGGAACAATTATTTGTTGTAATTACATTTATATTAGTGTTAAATGACCCCTAACTTGTATTTTGATTAGAATAAAAGCGCACTTGCTTGAGGACAAGCAAATCTCAAGTGTAAGGGTATATGATGAGGCGAAAAATGAACCGTTTTTAGGGGGTCATTTAATCCCGGAATTGAATTTATTTGCACAAATATTGCCCTAAATCGTTCCTTTTGTGATTTTAGGTAATTTAGAAGTGAATTCTGGAAAAGGAAGCATTTTGGACATTTTTGGAGCATAAAAGTGAAGAAAATGGCAAAGACTTAATTTTCCATGCTGAGTACAGTACCTGACGGCGTCAAAAAGGGAATTGTGACGGCGTCAGGAGTAAAATCCATGACGACCCAGTGAAAACCTGAAGGCGTCAAGAGAAGGGCGTCAAGAGTTATTTTGGTGACGGCCTGAATATGGACTACACGTGACGGCGTCAAACCCAGATCTAGGCAGTCCGAGGACTTTATTGGCGGCGAGATGACGGCGTCAGACATTTACTCTTGACGCCGTCACCTCACAAAATCTATATATACTTTTCTATTTTTCATTCATTAAAGGAGGAACATGTGTGGAGAATACTAGGGTCGAACCTAATAAACCCTAGGTCGTTTGTAACAGTATTTTCAAGGGTTTTCACCCCTTGAAACCTTTCATGTTCAATTAAGATAAGTCCTCTTTCAATTCATTCAATATTTCTATGTGTTGTTTGAATATATCTTATGCTTGTCTTGATTTTAACATGCTAGGCTAGATCTATCATGTGTTTGCTTATATGTAATGAAACCTAGATGTTAATTATAGGTTGATTGCTTGTTTATAGTTGTAATGGATGAATGATTTCAATGTTAGGCTTAAGGAATCTAGCAGATCTCCATTGTGTAACTTGCTTGAACGTCTTAATAAACATGAACCGATGTGTACTAGGTTTTTATGATTGTATTTAATGCATGAGCGAATTCTAGTGATCCCATGTTACGAGCTTCTTAGCCGGCTCGACATAGGAGTGAAGTAGGAGCTTATAGGATTGGGGAAGTAAGTACGCCACCCCATGAATGGTATTAAGGAATACAATCCGTCATCCATGCAACTGTAACAAGTAATTAACCTATAAAAGATATCTAGGGAGTAGTGAAATCTAAGTAAACACAATTCTCCCATATATTGCTCACACCACTATCTTTATTTAGTTTATTTTAAGTTTTAGTATTTTATTTTGATTGCATCTTAGTAATTGGGTTAGTTGACTAGCAACTAATTTCGCCAACTCCTTCAAAATTGAGATTTTTATTTTCTTTTCATAAAACATGAAAATACAAAAAGAATCATCCCTCATCTCTAGACCTAGTCTTTAGGTTTTCTAACCCTAGCGACACTATTCCTAAGTTGAACAATCAATCCCCCGGTACTTGTCACTATACTATACTACAACGATCAGGTACACTGCTTGGTGAGGGTTGTAAGCTTCTCGAGATCCCTCGATAGGTAAAGCCTGGTGCAATTCCCACGCATCAGCACATTCCTTCAAAACCCGAGATTTTACTTGCTTTCTATAAAATATAAAAATACAAAAAGAATCATCCCTCACATCTAGACCTAGTTTAGTAGGTTTTCTAATCCTAGCGACACTATTCCTGAGTTGAACGATCAATCCCCCGGTACTTGTCACTATGCTATACTACAACGATCAGGTACACTGCCTGGTGGGGGTTGTAAGCTTCTCAAGATCCCTTGAGAGGTAAAACGTGTTGCGAGGGTGCAATTCTTACGTATCAAGTTTTTGGCGCCGCAGCCCAGGAATAGTTATTGTCTAGGTTAGAATTTCTTTTTATTAGGTCTACTTGCTAGATTCCTTTCTAGTAAGATTTTTATTTTTTATTTTTAGGTTTCTTTAGTCTATCTTTTTCTTTGTGTCATTGTTTGTAAAAAAAAAAAAAAAAAAAAAAAACTTTCCATTGACTATTCCGTTAGCCACTATGGAGAACGCGAATCCACCATACTACCAACCACGTAATTCGCCCACTCCAAATGACATCTTTATGTTTAAACAACATGAAGATGAACCTATCTATGATGCATGGGCTCGTTTTAAATATTTACTCTGAAAAGTCCCTCATCATAATTTTGATATGTGGTCCCAAATTGAAATATTTTACCATCGTGTCGACCACTAAACCAAAATGGACATTGACCATGCCGCAGATGGGGACCTTTGGGGATTAAGTGCTGATGAAGCATGGGAAACCATAGAGAATTGTGCCATACTTGCCAAAAAAAATGGACAACCCAAAAAACGTTGTTACAGATCAATTGATCGCAAGTTTGAGAACAAGCAAGAAGTTTGTTTGGGGATAATAAACCTATAGATGAGATACCTAGGTGCACAGAATGGTTTGATTTCACCATAATACAAGATGAGCACATTCGTAACCTTGATGTGTTGGAGGATTTAGCCAAACATGATCACATTGATAAAAAAGACCTAGGTTTTATGATCAATGATGATGAATCTCAAGAAACACATGATGATTCTTTTGGGCAATTTGAATATAGCAGTCAGAATATTGAGGATGATCCTTATGATTCGGATATAGAAGTTGAGATGCCTAGAGAAGCACTTGAGATACTTGGGAAAATGTTAGGGTTGGATTATAATGAAACATATGTTGAGGATATAGGTGATCTTGACACAAGGAATGATGAAGTAAATAACATAAGCTCACTAAGTACCCCACAAGTCCTACCGTCATTTGAGGCACACACACCGCCCGTAACTTACCCGGAAGAAGTAGAAGAGACTATAGGAACCCCAATTGAGGTAGAACCCTTGGACCAAGCACAACTAGAGAATATAGGTTTTAACACTTATAGTAATGACCTTTCTTTTAGTTCTAAGGAAGTTCCTAGTTTTGATGAACCGGAGCCTCAACCAAAACCATTACCTAATCTTCCATCGTTAGATGTGAATTTAGGAATTCAAATAGGTTTCGATCCACCCATCAAACCATATAGTCCGGGTAGTCATAGGATAAAGGTAGTGGACTCTAAGCCTTGTAGAGAGGAAGCCAATATAGGGGTGGAAAATGACCTTATATGCTTACATCACCCATTTATGATTGATCACAAGAAGCATTATGGGTTTAAACCGGGTTTATTAGGTCAAGATGGACCCCCAACTATTAGTCTCTTGAAGTTGATAGAAAATGATCCCTTTCTAGGAGAAAATATTAATCCACCCATTAACCCGATTGAATTTGGTAAGGTTATGATGATAGGAGCACACCCCTTTGAGCATATAATTCATCCACCACTCTTTACTCATGAGGCATATTTCCACCCTAAGGGTGTGTATCGCTACTTCCACCCAACCCATGTTTTTAATTGTTTGATGTTTTTATTTTATTTGTTTCCAAATGCGTGTCTTATTTTTATTGTTTGTAGATCATGTTTCAAATTAAATTGTGAAAATGCTTTATTTTGTTGTTTAACTTCGTCTTAACTTCATATAAAGGTATTTTGCAAAAGCTAAGTGTAAGGGGAAACCCCAAATTTGTTTACAAGAACGAAAAGGATCATGATTTGCCACAATATTAAATGAACATGTATATAAGTAATTGTTAGAGTCAAATGCTTGTATCAAGTCATAATGATGTTTTGCAGGATTTTCCAGGAAGTAGGACATAAGTTTTTCCAGAAATTTTCCGGAAACTTAACATAAAGATTTCTGCAGGTCACTTCTGACGGCATCAGGATTTAACCCCTGACGATGTCATGTGTAAAATTCTGGAAATTTTGTGAGTTTTGTTTTTCTAACGGAGTCTTAAAAGTTTTTGTTGATTCTTTAGTTTTATAAACTCCAGGAAATCTGCAAACATTCATTCCACAAGCATTATATCTTAAATTGTTTTCTAGGATTTGTTAGTATATATAGATTGCCGCCGATTTTACGCGAGGTTGCCTTGATTATTTTCTCATGTTTAACAGGTTATATATGACAAGAAGATGATTTATATTTCTGGAAGGGAAGCTTTGAACGTTCATTTTCTTGGAGGAATATCTAACCTTGTTAACACACTATCCACACCGAACGAATCAGGGGAGTATTTGTTTTCATTCTTTTACCTGTTTTACTTTTACATTCTTTAATTGAACATTGGGGACAACGTTCATCCTAAGTGTAAGGGGAGGGTAAATGATGATACCTTATAGGATACAATTGCACTTGAGTTTTTTTGTTCGATGGTAGATGTGTAATAAAACTAAGAGAAATACTTGTTAGTGTAATTTTAGTGCCAAATTTAAATTTTTTTACAACATTTAGGAGTGAAACTTTAACCTTAACAAGCGTCTCATGGATAGGAGTTGTATGACTAGCACAAAACCGTACCATTCAAAAAAAAAGTTCCACCTAAATATATGAGGTTCGCCTTTAAAATTTGATAAGAAAATCATTTATTATTAATGCTTATGAGTGTACCGGTAGCATTTAGATTCTAGAACTTGCGTTAGTGATGCATCCCGAGATTGCTAGTGAGACTACATTCGTGTAGTAGGATTTACTACATGATAAGAGGCATTAGGATCACCCTTGTGTTAAACCCGTATCATAATTACTTGACCATTTAAATCATATTACTTGACTAGTAAAGTCAATTAGTTTTCCCACACCTTAGCGTTGTACTCATTTTTAGTACACGAAACCCCTAGTACACCCCTCCGAGCCTATCTTTTCATTTCTAACTTTAAGCATCTTACTTAAAGGAAGAATTTGTTAACAATCCACCCAAATGTACACCCAAATTGCCTTAGCCTTCCGTGTATGCACTCATCTTTAGTGCATTATTGTTACATGTTTAAACCATTAGTTAATTATCTAATTGATTACATAGTTGCTAAGTCGAGGCATATCTTGTACATATTGTTTTGGGATGATTGGGTGTTGGTCCCTTTTACTTGGTTAACTATAACTACAAAGCTAAAGTAACCAAGTTCTATGACATTAAACAAAGATGTGTAAAATGATTAACAATAAAGTAACGTAAATATAAGAGACAATATTTTCCAACGTTTAATTCTTTATTAGAAGTTAATCAAAAAGAATCGTAACTAAGTGTTTGCGGAATAACACTTGGGATTGAAAACAACAAGTATGGTATAGACTCCTCACTAAACTCAATCAGTTTTGAGTAACAACTTTCAGGACCCACTAAGCTATCTCAGAGGTTATGTTGTTATTTGGAGGAGTAAAAGTGGTTTGTGAATGCTTTGCATTAATTGCACAAACTTGTCAACTTTTACTCCTCTCTTATGCTACCTATTTATACACAAATGTGAACAACTCTATTATACAATGGACCTAAGTGTTCCTCAATAAAATCTTGATAGATTGTATTCTCTGGCAAAGGAAACTTCTTTGGGTTAAGTCCAAAAGGCACTTTCTGATGACAACTTGGTTTTAACCATTTGGGGAAAGTTTGACCTTAAAGTGATAAAGCACTTTAGTGAAACAGGTTAACTTTCCCGCCCAGTCCCACCAAAACTTCAGTCTTCTAGTCATCAGTCTTCAGTACCATGAAGTTGTTGAGGAGTCTTGGGGTTCAGTGAGTTATTGTCATCCTCACTGAACCCATCACCTTCTTCTTGGCTTAGATCACACTTCACTGAGTTCCGCCTCACTGAATGGAGAACCTTTCTTCTTAGGCTCGGTCTAAGCAAGATGACTCACTGAGTTACTGTTCACTCAGTGACTTGTTTATACTTAGGTTATTTTACGTTCAAATTCTTGTTAGAAGAAGATTGGGGAATTCAGTGACCCAACAATCTCCCCCTATTTGAACATACAAATAGCCTAAGTCTTTCTTGATTCAGTGTGAGTTGGCAGGGGTCTTCATCTCTTACTGAATGTTGTCATAATTATAAGTAGGACACATAATTTTAAACAAATCATCAAAGTTTATTCATAGTTATTACAAGTCCTACAAATTACAAAAAATAAATAAAAAGATAGTAGTTTTAGATCAGATGTTCAGGTGGTATCCAAGGGCTTCAAGCTTTGCTTTCTTTGATCTGAGTAGGTGTCTTTCAGGATGTTCATTGATCATTGCTTCCAAGTCCTGGCAGAATCTTTTGTTCTCATCACTCTGATTGGGGGACGCCAACATGAGGTATATGAGCATACCCCTGATTCCTGCCTTATCTATATCAGACCACCTTTGGAAAGCGAAGCTTCCATATTCATCAGTGAAGCATAAGCCTCTTTCAGGAGCTTCAAGGACCGCATTGTTCACGAACGTGATCCCTTTAGGAAGCGACCTGTCACACTCTAACCCTGGAACCTGGATCTCAGGCTCCAACTCTATTTGCTTCCTTTTCCTCTTGGAAGCCTTAGATGAAGCAGTCTCTTCTGCTAAGTCAGGAAAAAGTGAGGGAATGTTAAGAGCCTCAGGCATTGCTCCCAGTTTGTCATACCTATCCTTCAGTGATTCGAGAAGTTTAGGAACCACAAAGTTGTTCTTTTTGGCAATGATAGAACGAAGCTCATCAAGCTCAGTGATGCCAAAGTCTGCAAACTTGAAAGGCTTATGGACGTCAAGTATTCTTTTATCACGTCCCCTGAAGACGGTGACCATTGCTGGATCAGTGTTCCTGTGGATTTGAATGTCAGTGATCTTTTCAGGTCTTAATCTCTCTTTCATCACCCAAGTATACTTTTTGATCCTATGTTTCCTGATTTGAGCATCTTTCCTGAGCTTGTTTTCCCTTTCCCATTTGAGAACATTTAGCTCTTCTTCCCGAGCCTTTTTAAAGGCTGCACCAGCTTGTTCAGTTGCTAGTTCCTCAGTGTTCAACCCAATCTTTTCAGCTTCCTCATGAACAGCCTGAATGAGAACAGGCTTGCTCATTCTCTCCTCTTCAGTCACCTTGAGTAGTGTCTCAGTCCTTTCCATGTGAGCTTGAATTTCGTCATGAGTGAGAAGATGTACTACTCCATTGATTTCAAACGGGACCTTGATGGGTGCATCAGGGTCAAATCTGACCATGGTTGAGGCTGGCTTGAGAACTTTTTCAGGACTAGAGGTGGTGGCAATACTTTTGCCTCTATCTTGTCTGAGAGAAGAGGAGACTGGTTCCTCCTGGGGTGGAAGTTCAGTGATTGGTGTTGCTTCAGTGACATGCTCCCCCTTAGTGTGAGAGGGCTGTCCAGCTTCTTGTTCAACTGTACTAGGGGCTTCAGTAGTATTCTCCCCCTCAACATTTGCCTGAGTGTCAGTGATGGCAAGTGTTGGCTGTACTGAAGATGAAGGAGATGCATCCTTGAAGGCTTGAAAATTTTCAGTTACCATAGACTTGATCTCCTGAGTATCCTGCTGAATGATGGACACCCTGGAGTCAAGTGCAGCCTGTGCATTCTCAAGAGCTGTCATCCTGGATCCCAAGGTCCATGCCAGAGAAGTAGACCTTTGGGACTGAGCTGTCACTGATTCCTCCATTTTGATGAAGGAAGATTTGAGAGACTCCACCTTAGTGGTGAGACCCTGAAGATTAGAACCCTTCAGCAAGTCACGTAACTCAGTAAGAGAAACTGAGTTTGCCTGATACGTCTCGGATGCCTGAAGTAGCTTCCTGGTGAGTTCAGGATCATCCTTGACTGATTCTTGAACCGACTGAACCCCTACATTTAGCTGGTTGAGGGTTATCAAAAACTAATTCAGGCGAGTGATCATCTGTGTCAGGGAATGGTTGACTGAGGAATTTTGTTCCCTGACATCTTCATCGAAGTCTTCGACAGCATCTTTGAGATTGTGAAAGTGAACCGCCTGTTCAGTGTGCATGTCAAAAACCTCATCAGTGATCCCCCTGTACAAAATGTTAGTAATCTTTTTGATGAATTTGGTGAAGGTCTTCACAGTGAGAGGAGCCTGATCATCTCCTGAGGACTCTGGCTCAGACTGAGTGTCAGCATTGTCATGGTCAGAAGATTAAGGAGATTGATGAATTGGTTCAGGGACTGTCTCCTCAACCTCTATATCATCTCCGGCCTTGAAGACTTCCTCATCACTGTTGAATTCATCATCAGAGAACAAAGCAGCCTGAGCTTCAGCTAGGGACTGAATCTACAAAATAGGGTTACCCGGCTCCTCTTCATAAGAAGAGTCGCCTTTGTTATGGCCAGGTCCTGACCCCTCAAATCCGGTAGGTTGGGTTTTACCTACCTGGTCTTCAGGGTTAGTTCCTGAGTTAGGCGCACCTTCGAGATTGGTTGTGAGTTCCATATCAGCGGGTGGTATGTTTCCCTCTGAGTCTTTGTCCCTCGTGACCCCTTCAGGCACTGATGGGTGTTTCTCAGTACCATCACTAGGAGCCGTGATTGTTGTGTCCCTATCAGCGGGTTGTATGTTTCCCTCTGAAACTTTGGGATGAGTTGTTGTGCCCTCAGACAAAAGCTTTGATTGGCAAATGTCCTCATCAGGCACCTGAGTGGTTATGCCCCCCTTTCCAACATGCTTGTACTGGCCTGTCGAAGATTTAGGGGCGAGAACTCCCTGTTGCTTGGGTTGTGATTTACCCGAGCCTTTGGCAGGATGTAATTGTTTGTGGGTCCCCTTCTCAGTGGAGTAGTGTTGCCCCACCGAGGGTATAGGACCCCTTATTCCCTGATACTCCGGTTGTATGCCAGAGTCTTTAGCAGGATGTGAAGGTTTAGTTGGTTCCGACCCTACTGACTTGTTTATGCCAGCAGGGCCTTTGGGAACGGGTTTGCCCGAGGACACTGAGTGTGATGTCTCAGTGCCCTCCGTTGGCCGTTGTTTTGGGGCCAAAGATTGGCTTATGATCCTGAGGGTGTCGGCAGTCAGGGTCTGTTGTTGTTGCCCCCTTTTGTCGGGCTTAGGGGCAGAGGTCTCAGTGGCGAGTTGCTTGGGTTGAGCCACCTTCCTGGACCCCTGTCCCTTCTTCCTCTTCACCTTTTTGGTGGGAGAGGGAATTGGTGAAACAATGTTGTCACCCTGGATAGCAGTCAGCATATATGTGGTCAGGGCGACAGGTGTAACCTTATTAGGGTCACGTGAGTAGTTTGCCTTATGCAAGACATCAGGTTCAAAGCCGACACTGTCAGGCTTGAAGTACTCAGACCCTAGTAGGTCATTCAGGGCGCAGGAAATGAATCTAGGGTAAGACATGTGTTTTTGCCTAGACTTCCCACCCAATTTGCCTATAAGGTCCCTGAAGATAATTTCTCCAAGGTCAATCTTTTTACCCTCAATGAGACAGTACACTATCATTGATTGAGTAGTGTTCAGTTGCTCAGTTGAGGACTTATTCCTCCCAAGGACCTGAATAACGAATGTCATCAGGATCCTCCAAGGGGCAGGGAACCATGTTTTGATGATGGGGGCTTTGTTCAGTAGGGCCCCTGGTGCTATATCAGGATGATTCTTATCATAAGGCCCTAGTTCTAAGAGGAGTTGTTTAACCTCCTCTTCAGTGGGTGGGGCAACAAAAGTTTCAGTGTAGTCAAGGCCAGTGGCTTTGACAAAGGTTTTGTAGTCAAGAACAAGGGACTTTGTCCCATTCTTCACTGAGAATCTGATTTTGGCCTCCTTTGGTGCATCACGGTTTTCAACCACCGCTGAGCACCAAAATTCCCTCAAGTAGTCATGATAGATGACTGAGGGGGTCTTTGTGAATGTGGTGGTGAGAAAACAGTTTTGTAGAAACTTCACCACATCCCTGTAAGCAGGGAACCCTTCAGGGTAGGCAAAGTTTCCCACCACATTGTTTTTGGTAAGGTCTACGCTTTCCATTTGGAATTCCACATTTGGTGCGTATTTTATGACTTTAGAGGATGCCATTTTTGTTTTAAAAGGTCTGGTTTTGAATAAAGAAGAAGCACACACAGATTTTGAAAGCAAAAGTTCTTGAAATGATTTTGCAAGAGTTTTGTTAAGATTTTTTAAAGCGTGTGTGTTCTTCTTTATGGGGGTATTTATAGGGTGGGAATTAGGGTAGTGATGTTGCGGATACCAAAGGTTTGATTTATTTAACCGAAACGGCATAATAATGTTGGTTTGATATCCGCATTAAATATCACGATTCCCATTACCCTATTTTCTCTCACATCGTGGGTGAATAGTTGTGCGCCTCTGCAAATGATGCACTTTTGCAGAGAAAAGATCATCACAATTTTAATGTGTGAGGGAGCATTTAATGCTCAGTGGTGTTTGGTGAGAGTGATGTGGGGGCCCAAGGAGTGGATGCCAGTTGTGTAAGTGACATATATTCCTATATTTAATAGGATTCAGTTACATACCTGGGACATTAACTAACTAGATACTTAGAGCATTTAGTTAGGGTATTCAATGCCATTTTTCATCCTGAGCCCCCTGAATGAATTTCCATTCAAAAAAATTTCAGGAAGGGTGTGATCAGGGACTTAGAGAATTTACATCGGGTTGGAATACTTTTGATCAGTTTCCTGATTCTATGTCCAACATGCCCAGTTCAGCTTTCAATCTTGTGAAAGTGGGTTCATCCAAAGGTTTAGTGAAGATATCAGCTAGCTGATACTCAGTGGGGATGAAATGTAGTTCAATTTCTCCATTAGAGATGTGGTCCCTGATGAAGTGATATCTGATGTCAATGTGTTTGGTTCTTTGATGAAGTACTGGATTGTTTGAGATGGCTATGGCACTTGTATTATCACAAAAGATAGGTACCATCTTATACTGAATGCCATAGTCACTCAGTTGGCTCTTCATCCATAGTACATTTGCACAACATCCTGCAGCAGCCATGTATTCAGCTTCAGCTGAGGACATGGCCACTGACTGTTGTTTCTTTGTACTCCAACACACAAGTTTACCACCAAGAAATTGGCAGGATCCTGAAGTACTTTTTCTATCCATGTTACATCCTGCATAGTCAGAGTCAGTGTACCCTTTGAGATCAAATCCTGAACATTTTGGGTAATACAAACCAAGGTTTGGAGTACCCTTCAGGTACCTGATGATTCTCTTGACAGTAGTGAGATGTGATTTTTTAGGGTCAGCCTGGTATCTTGCACACAGGCAGACTGAGAATTGGATATCAGGCCTTGAGGCAAGTAAGTACATCAGGGAGCCAATCATTCCTCTGTATTGGGTTTGATTCACTGATTTTCCAGTGAGATCAGGACCAAGCTTATTAGGAGGAACCATAGGAGTTTTTACTGAAGAGCAGTCAGTGAGCTCATACTTCTTCAGTAGGTTCCTGAGGTATTTTTCTTGGCAAATGGATATTCCTTTTTCAGTTTGTTTAATTTGGAGTCCAAGAAAGTATGTGAGTTCACCCATCATGCTCATTTCAAACTTTTTGGTCATCAGTTTCTCAAACTGTTTGCAAAGTTTGTAACTTGTTGAGCCAAAGATGATGTCATCAACATATACTTGGACAAGAATGACATCATCCTTTGTTCTGTAGATGAACAGTGTGTTGTCAATCTTTCCTCTGACAAACTTGTTTTGGATCAGGAAGGCTGAAAGAGTTTCATACCATGCCCTGGGTGCTTGTTTTAGTCCATAAATGGCTTTGTTAAGCTTGTAGATATGGTTAGGGTATTCACTACTTTTGAAACCAGGAGGCTGTTGCACATAAACATCTTCTTTGATGTTACCAATCAGGAATGCACTTTTAACATCCATTTGGTAAACTTTAAAATTAATGTAAGTTGCATAGGCAAGGAAGATCCTGATGGCTTCCATTCTAGCAACAGGTGCAAAGGTTTCCTCATAGTCTATACCTTCCTGTTGATTGTATCCTTTGGCAACCAGTCTTTGATGAGACGAAAAATGATCCGTTTTTAGGGGGTCATTTAAGCCCGAATCCGAATTTATTTGATCAAATATTGCCCTAAATCGTTCCTTTTGTGATTTTAGGTACTTTGGGAGAGAAATTTGGAAAAGGAAGCAATTCGGACGTTTTTGGAGCATAAAAGTGAAGAAAACGCCAAAGTCTTAATTTTCCATGCTGGGAACAGTGCATGACGGCGTCAAGAGAAGTTTCCTGACGGCGTCAAGAGTAAAATTCCATGACGACCCAGAAGAGTTTTGACAGCGTCATGAAGGTAGGGCGTCAAGAGTTAAAGTCATGACGGCCTGGAAATGGATTGTACTTGACAGCGTCAAATTTAGATCTAGGCAGTCCGAGGATTGTTTTGGCGGCGAGGTGACGGCGTCACCTATTTGGTCTTGACGCCGTTAGACCCCTTTTCCTATATATAGTTTTCTAATTTTTCACATTTAGGGAAAGAAGTTTTGGGAGAAACCCTAAGTACGATTTTGGTGTAACTTTACAGGTTTTTCAAGGGTTCCAACCCCTTGATACCTTGCATGATTAATCAAGATAAGTGTTCTTCTAATTCAATCAATATGTCTATGTGTTGGTTGTCTATATCATGTTCTTGTCTTAATTCCATCATGCTAGGCTAGATCTATCTTGTGTTTGCTTAGATCTAATGAAACCTAGATATTGATTATGTGTTGATTACTTGTTTATTCTTGTCTTGGATGAATGATTTATATGTTAGGCTTAAGAAAGCTGGCAGATCTCCAATTGGTAACATGCTTGAACGTCTTAAGAAACATGAACCAACGCGCACTAGGTCTTTATTGGTTGTATTTAATGCATGAGCCACTGTTTACAATCCCTATAGTTGTGCTGGGCATGGTGTAGGAGGAGATAAGAGCTCATAGAATTGGGGAGTTATGTGTGCCACCCCATGAATGGTATTAAGGAATACGATCCGTCATCCATGCAATTATAACAAGTAATTAACGTGTAAAAGATATCTAGGGAGTAATGAAATCTAAGTAAACACATTTTCTCCAATTACTGCTCACAACTTTAGTATAGATTAGTTTATTTTCATTTTTAGTATTTTATTTTGATTGCATCTTAGTATTGGGTTAGTTGATCAGCAAGTAATTCCGCCCAAATCCTTCAAACCTGAGATTTTAATTTGCTTTCCATAAAATATAAAAACACAAAAATAATCATCTCTCACCTTTAGAACTAGTATTTAGGCTTTCTAATCCTAGCGACACTATTCCTAAGCTGAACGATCAATCCCCCGGTACTTGTCACTATACTATACTACAACGATCAGGTACACTGCCTGGTGGGGGTTGTAAGCTTCTCGAGATCCCTCGAGAGGTAAAGCCTGTTGCGATTCCCACACATCAGTCTTGCTTTGTTTTTGATGACTGTGCCATTCTCATCAGTCTTGTTCTTAAAGACCCATTTCATACCAATGATTAAAACACCCTGGGGGCATTCAACAAGGGTCATGACATCATTTCTGTCAAATTGTTCCAATTCATCTCTCATGGCCTGAACCCAACTTTCATAAGTCAGGGCTTCTTTGACATTTTTAGGCTCAATCTCTGAGAGATAGTCAGCATAAAGACATATGTTGGCAGTGGCAGCCTTGAGTTTAGCAGCCTTGCTTCTTGTGAGCATGCCTTCAGTGGGTTCACCAATGATGTTCACAAGCTCAATGATTTTGGATCTAGTCCAGCTATCCTGAGGTTTTGGATAAGAATTTGAGCTTGAAGGAGCCTGATTAGGTTCAGACTCAGGAACATGAGGTAACTCATCATTATGTGCTTCAGTGACTACTGTAGGAACAATTTGTTTTGAGGGTTCCTGAACAATTTGTTCAGTGGTGTCAGTCTCATTTGAGACAGGCTGAGTTTCAATGAATTCACTAATAGGTGGTTGGGGTAGGTTGTGAGGGATGATGTAATAGGAGACGTCAGCATCAGCTTGATATTGGGTTGAGGGATTGTTCTCAGGATGATACTCATCAGGAGGATACCTTGATGAGTCATCAATACCAATTTCTTCTACTGAGGAATTTGAGAACCTGATGGATTCAGTGCTCTCATCAACAATAATGTGATAAGTTTCCTCAGTTTGTTGTCTCCTTGTGTTGAACACCCTGAAGGCTTTAGAAACCAGGGAATATCCCAGGAAGTATCCATCATCAGCTTTGGCATCAAATTTACCCAAGTGATCCTTGTGATTATGTATAAACACAGGACACCCAAATACATGAAAGTAGCTGATGTCAGGAATCCTTCCATTGAATATCTCATACGGAGTCTTGTTATGCCTTTTCACAATGATTGACCTATTTTGAGTGTAGCAGGCTGTTTTAACTGCCTCAGTCCAGAAGTGTTTTGAGAGGACTGAGCCATTTAACATTGTTCTTGTTGCCTCAATGAGTGTTCTATTTCTCCTTTCAGCTACTCCATTTTGTTCAGGAGTATAGGGAGAAGTGAAATTTTGAGAAATTCCTTTCTCATCACCAAAACACTCAAGGTCATGGTTTTTGAATTCAGTGCCATTGTCAGTCCTGATCTATTTAACTTTGACATCATTTTGATTTTCAATGTTCCTGACAAATGACATGATGGTATCGGCTGCCTGACTCTTCTTGGTCAGGAAGTAAACCCAAGTATATCTTGAGTATTCATCCACAATGACTAGAGTATATTTCTCATGGTGAATGGACATTGGACTAACAGGTCCAAAAAGGTCCATATGAAGAAGATGTATGCAGATTTTGATGGAAAAGGTTTGTTTGGTTTTGAATGATGCCCTGTGGTGTTTTCCTTTTTCACAAGCAAAACAAGGCTTGTCTTTGGTATACACCAGGGATGGAAGGCCCAGAACTTTGTTCTGTTTGGCCAGATTGTTGATGTTCTTGAAGTTGAGATGAGAGAGTCTCCTATGCCATAGCCAGTTGATTGTCTCACTTGCCTTTGAGAATAGACAAGTCCCATTTTGAGTTAGGGATGACATGTCAAGGACATATACATCATCCCTTCTAGGGGCAATCAACACAACTTCCTTATTGGCATTAAAGATGGTCCCTCTCTTGTCATCAAACTGAACTGTGTATTTGGCATCACATAGTTGGGAAACACTAATCAGGTTGTACTTGAGACCATTAACATAAGCTATTCTTGTAAAAACTATACCATTGCAGTTTACTGAACCATAACCTTCAGTGGGAGTTGATGAGTTATCACTAAAAACTACTTTGGGTCCTGGTTCTTCCACATATTTGTGCAGAAAACTTTTTACACCAGTCATACTTCTGGAGCACCTACTATCTAGATACCAAGTAGGATCCTTGATGTGTTTCTGCACAAACAGTAAACTAGGTTAGTTTTTCTTGTTGACCCACTTTCTAGTGGGCTTAGTCCTCAGGGACTTTTTGAACTCAGTTAGTGAATCATGGTCTGAAGTTGTGTGACCTAAGCTTCCACATGTTTTACATTTTGTGGAGGTTGATGCCTCAGGTGACTGAGAAGTGTTGGTTTGGTTTTTCCTTCTGGACTGAATCACTTTGTCATGTCCCCTGGTTTCACGGGAGGGATCTCCACAGATGTCACAGCAATCTTTCATCATACAATCATCAGGAAGATGATCATTGAAACCACAGTGAGGACATGGTGAGAAAGGCTTGGCCTTCAGTCTTTGTTTGGAAGGTGTGGCATACTGATAGCCTTGGTTTTTGTATAGACCTCTTGCTTTTAAAGAAGCAGTGTGGGAAATGTGATCACAAGTTCTGTGGTCCTCTTGTTTGCATATCATACAAAACAGGACTCTGTAGCATTTATCAGTGCTGTGATTTGGATAATTGCACAGCTCACATCTCCCTGAGGGTCTGGGTGTGATTTTTGGTTTGGAAGAACCTGAGGATACTGAGGGCTTTGTTGATTTTGAGTCAGAGTTTTTCTCAGTAGACTCAATTTTCTCACTCAGCATCCTGACAAGTTCAGCAAGCTGATCAACCTTTGAATCAGTGCTTTCAAGCTTCACTTCAGTGGTTACTGAAGGTTTTTGGTGTTTAGTGGGTGCAGGAGTAGGTCTTTTCAGAATAGTCCTTCCTAACCCTGATTTCTCTTTAGGAGAATGTGGTTGATAGACTAATGGTGCAAGGTCAGAATTGGGTTCTGCTCCCTGAAGTTGTTTCAGTGGAGGGAGTGGTGAATCAGACTTAGACTCAGTGATGGACTCAGTAGGACTAAGTTCATCAGTGACTCCTAGCAGCTCCTTAATAGCCTGACTTTCAGGCTCCAAGATTCTTCCAGTATTAAAATTTGGCATTATACTATCAGGATTGTTTCTTTCAATCCAATCACTGGGTTTAGGAGCAAGTTCTTTGCTAGAGAGTATGTTTGTTGACAGAAAATTTGTTGAATGGCTGCTCTCCCCAGAAACTTCAGTGAGTTAATCATCACCTAAACCAGTCTTTTTGGAGCTGGGTGAGAGACTCAGTGTTTCATAAAAAGTTTGGGGTTTTTCTGAGTCCATTTCCAAATAGTTTCCTTTTCTTTCTTAAGTTCTTCCTGAAGAGCTTGATTTTGTTTTACTAGTTCAAAGTTTTGAATTTGAAGTGTAACACTTTCAAGCTTGGCTTGTTTTAAAGCAAGTAATTCATCTCTACTATGATTTAATTCAAAACTTAGTTTGTTAAATTTTGAAAACAAGTTCAGTCTTTGCTCTTCAACATACTTAAGATCAACATTAATATAATCTAAGTAAGATTTCCAATCATCATCATCATCCATAGAAAGTAAAAGATTTACCTTCCTCATAGTGATGTTGACCCATTAACCATTTCTTGCATGACTCTTCCCCACAGCAAGCTTGTTGTCATCTGATAGAGCCATCAGGGCACTGATGTGAACTTCATCATCATCAGAGGACACTTCAACCTCATCCCAGTCATAAGTTTCAGCAACAAGCCCTTTGTTCTTGGCTTGAGAAGGCTTTGGAGCCTGAGGAGGCTGAGAGACTGTTGAGGATGATTCAAGAAGGGCAAGTTTAGCTTTTGTGTTTCTATAATTGGCTTCAAAGTTAATTTGAGGGACTTTTTCAAATCTCTGACTAGACTGAAGGATCTTTGGTTGAAATTTGCTGGGGCCTGAAAAAAAGTTATTTCCTGAAAATTTGAAGGATGGTTCTAAGGTTGTTTTTGAAAAACAATCTTTAGCAAAATGTCCCATTTTACCACATTTGAAACATTCATTATTATCGTTTGCTTTTGAAGGGAATTTGTTTTTCTTAAAAAATCTTTTTGAATTAGCAAGGAGTGCTCTTTCATGAAATTCTATTTGAAGATCATTCAGGTACTCCTCACTGGTTCTTTGGTCAACCTCATCATCAGAACCATCCTGAAAATCCTGCACAACACCATTAGAGTAGAAAGCAGTTGATATGGGTGAAATTGTCAAGGCCTTTTTGGTCTCCTGAGCTTTACCAGGGTATCTCCTGGTGATAAGATTGTCCTCATAGACAAACTTCCCATAGATGGCAGGGAGCTCAAGGTTCTGAATGTGGTTTGCATCTCTCAATCCCTGAGAGAAGTTTAACCACTTCTCAGGGAGACTGTTGACAAAACCAACATTGATCTCATGTTTTGACAGTATAACATCATCATTGGTCAGCTCATTCAGGAGGGTCTTATACCGAGTATAAGTCTCAGAGAGGCTTTCAGAATTATTGGTCCTGAAGGTATTGAATTCAAGCTTTAGGTCCATGATTCTATTCTCTTTGGTATCAGAAGGCCCTTCATAGCTATGAACCAGGTCAGTCCATGTCTGCTGGGCAGTGGGACAGTTGATCACTGATTCCATTATATCATCAGGAAGGCATGATATAATGATGCTTTTCAGGCGCTGGTCTTGATTGACCACCCTCCTTTCATCTGGGGTCCACTGAGCTTCAGGTTTAATTAAACCTTGGTCAGTTGTTGGGACATATGGACCATCATTAATCAACTTAATGTAATAAGGTTCCATCCCAGTTAAGTAGCAAAGCATTCACTTTTTCCACTTATTAAATTTGCCAACTTCAAGTCGAGGGGCAGTTGCTGAATAACTTCCACCCTTTTTTTCGACAAGTTGGGGAACATCTATGTCAGTCATAGTGGGATCTTGATTTTAAAAACTTGAGCACTCTTAAGTTTTGAAAACGGGTTTAAGTTTTACAAATTAGAGGCTCTGATACCACTTGTTGGTCCCTTTTACTTGGTTAACTATAACTACAAAGCTAAAGTAACCAAGTTCTATGACATTAAACAAAGATGTGTAAAATGATTAGGAATAAAGTAACGTAAATATAAGAGACAATATTTTCCAACGTTTAATTCTTTATTAGAAGTTAATCAAAAAGAATCGTACCCAAGTGTTTGCGGAATAACACTTGGGATTGAAAATGACAAGTATGGTATAGACTCCTCACTAAACTCAATCAGTGTTGAGTAACAACTTTCAGGACCCACTGAGCTATCTCAGGGGTTATGTTGTTATTTGGAGGAGCAAAAGTGGTTTGTGAATGCTTTGCATTAATTGCACAAACTTATCAACTTTTACTCCTCTTTTATGCTACCTATTTATACACAAATGTGAAAAACTCTATTATACAATGGACCTAAGTGTTCCTCTATAAAATCTTGATAGATTTTATTCTCTGGCAAGGGAAACTTCTTTGGGTTAAGTCCAAAAGGCACTTTCTGATGACAGCCTGGTTTTAACCATTTGGGGAAAGTTTGACCTTAAAGTGATAAAGCACTTTAGTGAAACAGGTTAAACTTTCCCGCCCAGTCCCGCCAAAACTTCAGTCTTCTAGTCATCAGTCTTCAGTACCATGAAGTTGTTGAGGAGTCTTGGGGTTCAGTGAGTTATTGTCATCCTCACTGAACCCATCACCTTCTTTTTGGCTTAGATCACACTTCACTGAGTTCCGCCTCACTGAATGGAGAACCTTTCTTCTTAGGCTCGGTCTAAGCATCTTGAAGATGACTCACTCAGTTACTGTTCACTCAGTAACTTGTTTATACTTAGGTTATTTTACGTTCAAATCCTTGTTAGAAGAAGATTGGGGAATTCAGTGACCCAACATTGGGACTCATGGGTAAAGTACTAGTGATATGGAGTAATGGGGAAGAGCATTATATATTATCCCCATATGTGCGTTAATCTTAAAAAGTACTCCAAGTGTTTTGATTATCTTGATTCGAGTCATTAGAGTAGTTTATTGTAATGTATGTAAAATTCAAGTGTACGGCCTACCATCCGTTTCTTTTATTTATGTTTAAGTCAAATAGTGTCTTAAAAAATCCAAAAAGAGTCGTAGTTAGTTCAAGCTGAGTCGAGTCTTGGCTTAGCAACGCCTCATTTTACATGTAGTTAACTAAGACAATTGACTTGCCACTAGTAAAATATTCGTTTATCCAACAAAACTGTGTTTTCCATATCCCCTACACCTAACGTTAAAACCCTTTAAAAAACCTCTTTGATAGTTTATCCTAGGTGCTTACGCCAAGTGGTGGAGGTTTGATCCTTTCCCAAGCCTATGGTAATCTATTTGCTATGACAAGTAGTGAAAGATGTTTTCCATTTCCTTATTGTGATATATACTTTATTACAACCGAGAGATGTGAGTATCTAAACACTATTTGTGAGGTGCTAATGTATGACCTCCGTGCTTGCTTTTGGTTTTTAGTGGAACGATTATTTGTTGTAATTACTTTTATATTAGTGTTAAATGACCCCTAACTTGTATCTTGATTAGAATAAAAGCGCATTTGCTTGAGGACAAGCAAATCTCACGTGTAAGGGTATTTGATGAGGCGAAAAGTGTACGCTTTTAAGGGGTCATTTAAGCCCGAATTCGAGATTATTTGATCAATTATTGCCCTAAATCGTTCCTTTTTTCATTTTAGGTACTTTTGGAGAGAAATCTGGAAAAGGAATCATTTTGGACGTTTTTGGAGCATAAAAGTGAAGAAAATGGCTAAGTCTCAAAATTCCTTGCTGGAACAGTACCTGATGACGTCAAGGTTCTACAAGTGACGGCGTCAAGAGTGGCAAAAGAGGTGAAAGTGGAAAATACACGTGACGATCCAGAATGTTTTTAGGCATATTGACCTGACGGCGTCACCTAGGCCATCAGGGTCCAATTACATGTGACGGCGCAGAGATGATTTGCATATGAAGGCGTCAAGACTGGATCTAGGCAATACGAATTTCACTTTGGCGGCGAGTTGACGGCGTCAGAAGCTAATACATGACGCCGTCAAGGTGTAAAATCTATATATAGTTTTCTAATTTTCATTCATTAGTGTGGAACTTTGTGTGGGATATTAGGGCATAAACCCTAGGTCGAACTTTACAGCTTTTTCAAAGGTTTCAACCCCTTGATTCTTCCATGTTCAATTGAAGATAAGTACTTATTCAAATCATTCAATATGTCTATGTGTTGTGTGATTATATCTTACGCTTGTCTTCTATTTAACATGCTAGGCTAGGCTTTTTATTGTGTTTGCTTAGATGTAGTAAAACCTAGATGTTGATTATTGGTTGATTGTTTGTTTATAATTGTTACGGATGATTGTATTCGATGTTAGGCTTAAGAAAACTGGCAGACTTCCATTGGTAACTTGCTTGAACGTCTTAAGAAACATGATAGGAGGTGTACTACGATTTTTGGTTGTATTTAATGCATAAGAGAATTCTAATGTTCCCATGTTAGGAGCTTCTAACGGCCCGACATAGGAGTGAAGTAGGATCTTATAGAGTTAGGGAATATTGTACAAGGCCCTACGACTAGTATTAAGGAATATAACCCGTCATCCATGTAATTGTAACAAGCTAATCAACCTGTAAAAAGATATCTAGGGAGTAATGAAATCTAAGTAAACACAACTTCTCTCATTATTGTTTCCACCACATTAGTATAATAGTTTTATTTTCATTTCTTTTATTTTATTTTGATTGCATCTTTAGTTTATTGGGTTAGTTGGCTAGTAACTAATTCCGCCTACTCCTTCAAAACCCGAGATTTTACTTGCTTTCTATAAAATATAAAAATACAAAAAGAATCATCCCTCACCTCTAGACCTAGTTTAGTAGGCTTTCTAATCCTAGCGACACTATTCCTGAGTTGAACGATCAATCCCCGGTACTTGTCACTATACTATACTAGAACGATCTGGTACACTACCTGGTAGGGGTTGTATGCTTCTCAAGATCCCTTGAGAGGTAAAACCTGTTGCGATGGTGCAATTCCCACGTATCAGTCACCTGTATAAATAGAATCAGAATATACCATGAGCTCAGAAACATATCATAATCATATCATAATCACATAAGTTGTACAAGGAGTAGCTAGCTCCATTGTACCGAAAGTGAAAGGAGTACATTGCACGTACAACCAGTCACTAAACAGAATCATATCATATCATAACAGAAAACAAATCTAGAATGCATCCATACGCCCCTGAAAATTAGTGCACATTTCATATATAACGGAAGGGGCGTGGCAGAACATCACTCTATTGCCTTAGATTCATGCCATAGGTGCATCTATGACACGGACATGGAACCCCCATGCCTAGTGAAGCTCATGTAATAAAAGGGTCAAACAAATGGTTCAGATAACGAAGGTTCATGTCAAAGGTTCATAGCAAAGGTTTGTCAAAGCAAAGGTTTAAAGTAGAAAGTTCATATCACAAAGGAAACCTTAAAGATAATGTCAGAATATCCATACCTTAGTAGAGCAAAGAGTTCAATTGAAATCAAAAAAAGGAAGAATGCACTTCTGCTTCAGAAGATATACCTGAATTAGAGTTTAACTGTTATTAATCACTTATCACAAATCATATTACTCTTTCTTTAGTTGGCTTTCCATTTTTAGCAACTTTCCATTATTAGTAACTTTCCAGAATTAGTAAGTTTTACTATTATAATTAAGTTAAATATGGATTTAAATCATTATCATGAAATTAGGGTTTCTTTTAATTACTTTTCATATTTTATGGTTTACAATATAAATATACCAAAGTTAAAGGTCTAAAATGTAAATATTACAAATTTCCATCCTTTACATAAATTATCCAAAAGTTAAAAATATTTATCCTTTAAACTTCCAAGTTTACCATTATTACACTTTACACCCTTAACTTTCATTAATTACAAATTAAGCCCTTATTAATATTTAAATTACAAATATATCCATATTAAATCCATATTAGCCCCTTTAATCCTTTAATTATCAGAAATTATACATATTACTCTTCCATCTAACATTTATATCAAAACAGCCCTTAACTTTCATAATTTACAAGTTTAATCCCTTAATTATAAGAAATACTATTTATACCTTTTAATTATATAAATTAAAAATAAATCATTTTAATTACCAAACTTACACCTTAAGCCCCTCATATAACTTATATACTAACTAAACCTCTGGTTTTCAATATTTACAAAATTAACCCTCTATTTTATTTAATTATAGCCTAGATTACTTAATTATATATATAATTACATAATTAACATTTTTAACCTTTTAGTTGCAAAATCTACACATGACACCCTCCTATTATATTTTTCTTAAGTCACCACTGACCTAATAAAATTATAAAAATATCCCACAAATTTGCAAAATTACAAAACACACCCTTGTGCTATTTATATCAAATCGGTTTTACTTAAAAATCCATAAAAACCTAACCCTAAATTACCCAATCATTACTAGAATTTATTGAAACCTTAAAACACATTAAATGAACCAGTTCTTAGTCCAATATCCTAACCCTAGCTTCCACGTTTTCCTTTTTATTTTATTTTCTTTTTATTATTAATCCGATTATAACATAATTCAACAACAATTAATTTAAGCTTCAAAAATTATCAAACCTATTTGTGGAGTGTTACATGATACTTATAGGTTCTGAGAAAAATACAAGCTTAGTTCATAAAATTCCTTTTAGCCAAATTTACAATTTATGATCGATTTAGGGTTTATAACTCATAAAAATTTGCACGAACAAATAAGCATGCATGGTTCTACTTTTCTATTTTCTACAGATCATATACGTTAAAAAGAATGTTAGAAAAATACCCAAAAGAGTTTAGAAGGCACGAATTGAGCTGCTCGAATTTTTCATTCTCGGCTTGTTTAAATCGACACAAATAAATTCTCCTAGCTTACACGATTGAACCCACAGCCTCTACATGATTTTTCTTCTGTTCTTTAGATTATATTACACTCAGGAAAATTATGAGAGAGCTCCAGAATCTTTTAGTCGACTTATGAGGGTTTTAGGGAATCGGTTTAGGGTTAAAATCGTTTTTAAGGTTTTATAAATTTATAAAACGTGTTTTATGGGATATATATATATATATATATATATATATATATATATATATATATATATATATATATATATATATATAAAATATAAGATTTTATTTTAGCTGTATAAATATTAGGATAAGTTCTAGAGTCGAGTTATTTAAAAAACCAAACATTTCTCACATACCAAAGGACTCATCCCACCATCCATCTAAAAAAAAGATCAATGGTTGAGATTAAAAGCATTTTAATATTTCACCTATTTTTTATAATTTATCTCTTAAACTGTTAATCGTTAAGCGAAAATAATTACACCATTGCGACGAGCATTTAATTATCTTTTTATAGATAGGCTATTTTATATATTTTCGACATTTTTTTCACCTTTTTTTCAGCCACGAAAAAAAACGTGAAAAAAAACAAAAAAAAAATCGACAAAAATATATTAAATAGCCTATCTATAGAAAGATAATTAAATGCTCGTCGTAACGGTATATTTTTTTCCCACTTAACGATTAACGGTTTGAAAGATATTAATATTTGAAAAAAAAATGATGAAAGTGAGTTTTTTAAATTGTTGGGATTAATCTCATCCATTGATCAAATAAATATGGAGGGAAGATGGATGGTGGAGATTAGTCCCTTGGTATATAAAAAAAAGTTTGGTCCTCAAATGTTCTTTACCTAAGTTCTATATAAAAGATTACAAAAGTTTCCTAATTGTTTTAGGATTTATTCCTATTTTAAACAATATTATATACTAATTGATAATAATTTGATTCTCATAATATTCATACAAAATTTATTTTACTTTTATCATTATAAAAGTGACATATTTAATCACACATTATTTACTTTGATCATATGTTGCCAATTTCATAATTTCTAGGGCTTATTTAGTATTTTATATAATTATTTCTTAAAATTTTAAATTATAAGGGAATTTTGATAATTTTTCATATTTTAGAATTTTGGGTATTACAACTTCTTCCCCTCTAAAAAAAATTTCCGTCCTCGAAAATTGAATAAGCAAAATAGGCAGAAACAAATCAGATTACAGAAATTGACAGAACGGAACAAACACAGAATCTTTCGATTACAAAAATAATCTCAATTCAGAAAACTTCCCAACAGATTTCAAACAAACAGACATATCTTTCTTATCGGACTTTCATAACTTCATATCTTATTCAGAACAGTTCAGAAATCGATTCAACGATTACATACTTGTAGCAGATAACTAAAGTACTTCTCATAAGTACTAACAGAAGACAGATTTAGTACAGAAATTCAAACGATAGAAGACTCTATAATGAGTTATGAAATTCTTAACGAATGATCAATGATCAACAAACATACGAAGATATTTCAAATGTATTCAGATATCAAACGATAAAGGCAGAACCTACGCATGGTATAATGGATCCTACAAGTCTCACTAATCGCTGATACTCTAACTGACATAAATCTAATGCTTCTCAGACACTTCCCGAAATATTCTATGCTCACAATGAGGATACGTCATATGATGTAAGTATTATCACGTTGATCAGGCGTCATAATACCAGCATCACATGAGTATATCATCATGATGACCATACTTTATCTCAAGTCGTGAATAAGCAACATAATAGCAGAATAACAATACTTCTCTTATCCAAAACAATCATCATCAATGAAGTCGAACAAAAAAGCAACAGAAATCTAACAGATCTATCATGATGAACAATCGCACCAATAATTCCAAAATTCTCATAACTTAACAATCATACGCAGAATTGTCATAAAACGAAACTTTCAAAGGAAAAACTTAATAGTCAAAAGATTCGATCACATCAGTGAAATCCTAAAAACGAAATTGAAATCAAATTCTAACATCAAAATGAAAGAAACGAAAGGAAACTAGTTGCGTGCATGATCCCCTGGTTGACTCTCCTTATCTTCCCTTGCCTTCTTATTGTAGTCATTAGCCTGATACTTGGGACAATTCCTAATCTTATGATCCACCGAGCCACATGAAAAGCAAGCATTTGTGAGTCGTCTATTGTATATTCCCTGGTTATACTTCCCAAACGTAGCACATTGAGGTATCCTATCCTGATTCTGCTTATGCTCTTGATCCCTAGACCTGGTATTACAGTGAGTTCCTTGAACTTGCTCTCTATCCCTCCATGACCTTTGGTTGTTGTAGTTGTAGCCTTATCGGTCATTTCTATGTCCATCACTAGCCTTCTGGTCCTATCCACTTGACTCCTGTCTCCTGTTAATCGAACCCTATGTGGCACAAAATTGTAAGGAGTTAGCTACAAAAAATTGTAGCTAATATATTCCTATACATAAAGGGGATATTGTTACTCCCCCATCCTAAAAAGAGGTAAAGTAGGAAACTAGTAATAATTACTTTCCATATATAAAACTAGACACTTTTGGACAAACATAAATAGTAAGATGGATACTTTTTTGTGATACGGAAAGAGTATTTTCTAAGTAGAAAATTACTAAGTAATTTATTTAAATAGGAAAGTTAATTTAAGGCTACATTAAATCGTGTTTAACTTAACGCTATATTCTTATTAAATTGCTAAATCCTAATGTAACTCTATATTAAATTCGAGATTAATTAGACGCTATAGTACCTTTTTTTAGAAACTGATTAAAAAACAAACCAACTGATATATTACGCCTATACAAACTTTTTTTTTATTATTCACAAATATATTAAGACGATCGATCTTAATTGTGTTTTTAATATTTCTTTTGACTACATGAAGGAAATAGTGAATGCTAAAAAAATGAATGTGCACTTGACAAATAAAATAATACTTTGGTTATATGATACAAAAAGTGCTTTAAAGAATAAAGTAATAAACCGATGAGCAAGTAATCTTGTGTCATGAATCTTGTACATTGTTTTTCTCCATCTTTACTCTATTTTGCCATTAGGAAAGCATCTCATACTATGTGGTTTACGATGGATAACCTTTTATGTGTATCATTTTTCTAAACTAAAGGCGACCTTTGAATAGAGAAAATTTCAGTAAAATAAAATCAGGCAAAATGATATAATAAAAATTCAGAGCACAAAATGAAATTTGAAAAAATATTTGGTAAGTTTCATTATTTGCAAAGTGCACAATCCTTTGAGCTAATATGATTTCAACCACGTCAAGATGCGGAGCAACGCTGTAAATAGGGTACCTGTTTTTCCTGCCAAAATACCCAACAAGTCTATTTGCTAGCGAACCAACTGCTTTTAACCGCTTAACTATCAATATGTTACTAACACAAAATTGGTTTCGTTTGAACACACAAAATTCACATAATCTCATTGTATTACTTAGGGTTCCGTTTGGTTTGTAAATGGGATAGGAGTTGGATTTGGTTTGGTTTGGTTTGATTTGTAAAGGTTTCGTTTAGTTATGAGATTAAAAGTTGATGGTTTTTATTTTGAAAAGAAAATTGGAAAATACTAGATCCACCTAAGGTTTACCAAATTTCAACCACTCGCTGACGTGGCAGAGTGCTGATTGGTTGATTTTCTGTGGCCACAGAAAATCAACCAATCAGCACTCTGCCACGTCAGCGAGTGGCTGAAATTTTGTATACTCTATGTGGGTGTAGCACACCTCAAGAAAATTAAAGAAATTATAAGAGGTTGAGTTTGAAAAATGGTCCACATAATATGAAAGACTACATGAAACTATGGGAGCATTTATGTACAAGTGGTTACTTACTCAGGATTTACAGACAGCGTAGTCATTTTTAATCTTGGTAGCCACCTTGCATACCAAACGACAAACTTTGGCCTTCATCCCTTAAACCAATGCTAAAACCTATGAAACAAACGCACCCTTAGTATGTGTACTGTTGAGCATCAAGCAAAATAGTTAGATAAAAGGTTTGAAATCATGTTTATAACAGATGACAGTTTGTATTTTATTGTAGTGGTCGCGTGTTTTGTTCTCATGTTTCGCAAAACTAGTGGCAAAAGTAGTGCTAACATGAAGCAATGATGTTTATATTTAAACGACTCTTTGAGTAGAATGTGTAACACTAGTGTTTGCTAGTATGAACAAAATCTAAAACGCTACACGCAATTTTCCAAATAATTAGCTTTATATTTCAAACACTAAATTGTAAAAGTTGATAACTTTTAAAGTTTTTTTTACATAAAATAATTTTTTTTAGTTTAGCTAAACTAATCTTGTTTTATATAATATAGGAAAACGCACTTTAATGGTCAATTAAACTCATGAACACTCAATACTACTGTAGTTTGTCAACTAATTCTAATGTTTGATTTTGCTGAGGTGATATAATTAAGTTATCTAGTTAGCCAATTTGATTGTGTGAATGAGTTGGAGATTATTTACAAACTTTTGAGATAATTTAGGTTTTGCTATCTAATAAAAACTTTCACATTTCTAAAAAGATATATTAACGGCATTCAGCTCGAGCTTGAATGTTGTGTAGGAAAAATTCATCACAACAGGTGCTCATTTTTCCTTAATACAAAGATATCCATCAAGTTTCATAATTTTTTTGTGCAAATTTATCATTTTTGCGGAACTTACCTCCCTTCCAAGGAAGCCAACATAAATCCGATCGGAATAAAAAATAAATAAAAGGCACTAAGGCAGTTTCATCTCACGGGTAAAAGCAAAATCAGGCACAAAACATATTGCATACGATATTCTAATAAACGACCCCTTCAACAAAAAGTTGTAAATCTTTGCTTATAGCAATATCTAGAAAAACACAATCAAACAAAGCTGCATATTGAAGGTGAATTAGTGAAACCATAACAACATCAAGCAAGCCTGCCTCGTGACTACACTTCAACTAGTATTTACAATACACAAAAAAACACAAACACAATCCTGAGTCGACACTCATTAAGTGGCTTTAATTACACAATCACGTTTTGGTCAGGTGTCTAGTTTGTTTACGCATCTCTAAACCTCAAAATCACAAGCTTCTTTCTCTTGAAATGAGTAAATCCACTGACTTTAAGTAACTCTTCTAACATCTTCAGCAGTATACTTAGAAAATTCCATCCTCCTTCATTGCTTAAGATCCAAAAGAGGCTCCCAGTTTCTTGTTTCCTTTTGAATCTGTCACAGTGACAAACGTGTTGTTGCTCGTAATTTTAACATGCAAGATATCTGCGGTTTGGGCTCGTTGTTCATACCTCTCTCAAACTCCTTTAGACCAATGAATTGTAGAGAATTGTCCGAAAACAAACTTCATGCCCGAACTTAATTCCCACGAATTTAGGCATAGTGTTATGAAGAACACACGAGTTGAACCTCTGCAGAGTTCTAAAGTTCCTGCAAAATTGCACACATTTGGTAAATATGTTAAACAAGAATGAAGGTATATAATGAAAATATAACTTCTATCTATGTTTCTGTAAAAATGTAATTTTGGTTCTTGGCAATACAAAATTTTAGGGGAAATTACTATAGTTTAAGTCATACTATACTGTCCACATAATTAAAACTCAAGTAAAATTACAATCTGTCCTCTATCATCGATCACTTATCAGATAAACATGTTACAGTTTGTAATGAGATACCCCAAAAAGAAAAGGCTGCAACATTCATGGGACACTAGTACTGGAGCATATTATTTTCACTATCGTGCTCGACGAACTATTTCTAGAGCAACATATATTCTAAGATTAGGCGGTTGACTGATCCTTTTGTTGTTGATCTCTTCTAATTGATTTTAGTTGACTTACTTTGGTGAGTCCCTTCCTCCCCTGCTCCAGTTATCTTGTTTCTATTACTAGGAAAAGGTTTGACTACCATAAGTGAAGTTTCAAGCCTATACGTTTCAACTAAAGGTCATTATAAAATTAAACTATCACAAAAGATCAAAGGCGCTTTTTATTTCTAACGTATCCAACCATCGCCAAGTTACCCTAAATCAAATGTGCCTTTTCAAACCATCTATCCTTGTTGATTCCTTTTTTCCCCAACCTTTACCAAATTGCAGTGTTCAATTAAATACGAGATCTCATAAGTATTTTCAAACACATGTAACTAAATAGCCAATAAAAACATACAGTATAGCCGATGAACAACACCAAAAGTGATACAATTAATCGTCGCACCTACTGCATAATACACACAGCTCTCTAATTCTCTTATTTAAACATTTTAGGCCGGAATCATATAATGGAAAGAAAAAAAAATTGACTTATTACAATTTACACTAGCATTAAATACACCCAAATGCAGAATTGAATCAGGCAAGGACATAAACCCTAAATCAAATACTTCCAATTCAAAATACCCAATTACCTATAATCCTACGCATTATCATATAAATAAACAGAGTTTGAACAACTTGCCTGAAAACAGATCACGTGTTTGAGGGAACATCATCCGTACAATCCGGTGCCCGTGGCTGTGGCGGTTGGCCTGAGATCCTGATTCTGCTGGCGAATTGACAACTTTAGACATAATTTCACCTTTTACTATTTGGTAAAGCTTTTTATAACGGAGTTCAGCCTGTTGTGTATATTATACTTTCTATACTCAATTATACCCCGTCTACTAATTGCATATAGCTTTGGAGCAGACAAATCTCCCTTGGTGAAAACCGTCATTTTTGAACACCAACCAATTTGCAAGGTATCCAATGATGGAAATGAAAAAGCTTCCTCTCCTAAGCAAAATCCCTCGAGACTTTTAAGACGTTCAAGCGCTAACAACTTTAGACAAGGAAACACCACATTAGCATTCACTATGGCATCACATTCTTCTTCTCCCTTCAAAATTACCTTCATACTGTCGCAGTCACTTATACGTAGTTCCTGGAGTTGCAATAGACTACCAACCATGGGACATGTAAATAAGTATTCTAAACTAGTGCAATACCTAATTGACAGTCGTGTTAGGTTCGAAAACTTTAATGCAGTCCCCTGCTTGCTCTTCCATATACACATAAGACGAGATAACCCGTATAAGTTCACTTGTCTCAAGTTTGGAATTTCAGCAACAGTTTGTGAATCAAATATCTCCTCAATGTCCTTACAGCCCCCCAAAAAAAACAGATTCAAGCTTTTGCAGTTGTGACACTTCATCAGACGAAAAAAGAGTCTGTCCACCACTGGGGTTATACTCTGCATCCATTTCGATCAAATTATGAAAAGACAAAGGAAATCCTTCCATAGTAGTAGGGTGGTGCGAGCTTGAACTCTCAGAACTTGGTGATCGGGTCTACAAGGCCAAAAATGAAACCACACGCTTATGTTAGAGATAACATCCCACTTCAACTACCATGAATATGATATTAATAATGTTAATTAACTCGAACTAGAAGTTTATGCAGAGTTTCTCATACACACAAGGCCCGAGTCTTAAAAAAAGAAAGAACCGTAACATGTGAATGTTATTACTTTTCTTTTAAATAGAAAATATACCTGATGCGAGGTGGTCATCGAATGAAAGTTAAGGCCACATTCAACATGATGCCTGCCTAAGCTTGTTTTTATGTAGTTAAGCTTTGGAGCTGTAGACTGACCATATGTGAACACCGTTATTTTTGGGCATTCATGGATCACAACCTTTTCCAATGTTGGCCATGTGAATTCATTATTCCCCAAGAAGAAACCTACAACGTTTGGTAGATTGACTAGTGAAAGGGACTTCAAATGAGGAAAGGCCACAACATTAGATGTCGTATTTTGCTCTCCATTTTCTTTCTTAACAATGACTTCCATTGCTTTGCAATCCTTTATCTCTAACTTTTCGAGTTGCATGAGGCTTTCAAGAGTGGAAAATGTGAATATATATTTCAAAAGGTGACACCCTTCAATTTTCAAGATCTTTAGATTTGGTAGTTTAAGCATCGTACCACTCTTCTTGTTGATCTCTTGAGTTTCAAACACCTCTGTCATCGATTTGCATTTTATTATTTTCAGCACCTGCACCTGAAGCTTTTGCATTTGTCCTACAGCGTACCATGGAACCACACTTGACAATGCATCACAACGCATTATACTAATCTTTCTAGCGTATTGGCATAACGACCAAGAAGCTTGAGATTACTGAAAAAAAAAACAATAATTTAATTATATAATTAACAGAGCTAATAATACAAAGTTAACAAACCTTTATTTTAGTTGCTGAATAAATAGGAAAAATACCTTAAGATCGGTAGATATACCATAGGCACCACCAACAATACACTTGAAATTCATGAGCCATTCAAGCTCAAGAATGTCTAAATAAGGGAAGAAAGTGGTGTTTGTGTGGGAATATATAGACGCATCTACATCATCTCTGTTTGAAACAACCTCTTCAATACCACGACAAGTGTCTATATGAACTTTCTTTAGGTTGGAAAGAAGTTTCGCCATGAGAGGTGAAAACAAGTACTTGATGCTATGGCAGTGTCCCATTTTTATGGTTGTGAGGTTGTGGAATGAGCATTGTGACTGCTGTTTTTGAAGAATTAAGATATCATTCCAATTGCACTTCCAAACATGACTCATCTTCCTAAATTCATATAAATATAATTCCTCGAGATTGGGGAGTATAAGTGATTGTTGATTATTGTGAGCTGATTCTGGGCTCATTATCTCAAAGACCACCTCCACAGCTTTGTAGTCCTTCAATTTAAGTATCTGAAGATGATGGAAACTGTGTAATAGATAGGATGGGAGTGCAACTTTAGATATATCATCATTTACTTCTTCCCTTGATGAGGATATAACCTGCATACCACAACCACAATTTTGTGTTATATGGATTAAAATTGAATAGAGTTTACAATTGCACACAATTTTAAGACAAATATATAATTTTTCAAAGGAATTCCAAGGAATATCTAGATAAGAAAAGTAAATATATACAAGAGTTAATTACATAAATGGTCCATTATGTGGTTTTGTCGGGTAACACGGATTTAGTCCTTAGATGATGATGATTGTTATTGTTTTATGAAACATCACTTTATTAGAAACTCATAGGATTTACAAGCCTTTATTTAGAAGTTAAGAGACAGAGTTTGTAATTTTTGGGAAACGACAGGGACAATTTTTATAACTAAATCAAAAAACAAATTAGAAACATTTGGATGTTCTTCATTTTTTTTCGATAAATGAGCTTTTTAAGGTGAAAAAAATCAAGTAAAAAAAGCCACAACCGCTACTGGTTTATTGATATTTTTAAAAATTATAGGGGTAAAATTAATAATGAAAATCATTTATGTAGATTTTTAAAAGTCAAGTTAAGAATCATACCTCTTTGAGTTGTCTCATATCGAGAATGGTTGTGGCATGTGTGATTATATTTTCAAACCTCTCACAATATTCAATATGTGTAACCTAATATTATTATTTAAAAATAATAAATTACATTCAAGTAATGAAAAGAGGTCACATCAGTTTCCTTGCAAGTTCAAGCTAACAGTTTTAAAGCATAAAAACAAAAATGGAAATCATTTATTAGCTCTATACATACAAGTTAAGAGTCGTACCTCTTGATCTTGGTTATTCTCAACCAATTCATTCTTTTTCTCGCTTTTTCTGCCGCAGTTATCAATTGTAACTTCTTTGAGTGCTCTCATATCAAAATTGGTTGAGGCGGGTGTGATTACATTTTCAAACATCTCACAATCTTCAATACATATTCTTTCAACAGCTTCAAAGCCATGAATCAAGTTATTTCCAGCATCTTTTATCCTCCACACCTCTCTAAGCTTCCTTAATTGCAACAAATGGATGCTTTTCAACCTGCTGCTGCTAACTTTATCCATTTCACCAACACATCCCATGTCGATGTCGAATATCACTTCAATTGAATCACATTCACTAACTGTAAGCTCTTCTAGATGATTGAATAATGGCATTGGATTGCTTGGGAGAAGATTCACAAGACTATGACATCCCCACACTCTAATGCTTCTCAAGCTGCTGCTACAAACCTGTTCTTCACTTTTACCAGCACGTCCCAAGTCAGTGTGAATCAACACTTGAATGGAACCACAGTTACCAACTTGAAGCTCTTGTAGATTATTCAAGAATCGGAATGGATTGCATGAAAAAAGCTTCACAAGACTATTGCATCTATCCACTGTAATGCTTCTCAAGCTGCTGCTAAGTTGCTCGATTTCACCAAAATCCATGTTGAACAAGACTTCAATGGAACCACAACCCTCGATCGTAAGCTCTCTCAATAGGCACAAATGACTAACACTAAACTGAGGATGCCATATCTCCTTCAAATTCTCCATATTAGAAACAAACAACTTTTCCAGCTTAGGAGTCGCATCCTGCAAATTAATTAAGATTTGTCATCCATTAAAAACCCACCTCTTTTCGAACCACTGTTAGTATAAAAGATTGCTAAAATTGTAATTTGAAAATAAAACACATACTTACCTCTCCATGAAAGAAAGATTGCACGCAGGAAATATTACTCGACACAGAAGATGATGCACTACTGGGATAAATGCTTGTAATATTTGGAAGGCCTCTAAGTTGCAACTCCATGAGACGTGGCAGCTCAATTACATCAACTTTATTGCAGAAATGCAATAACTTTGGTAGCGAAACCAACCCGAGATACTTTAAGTTGGAAAACTTAATTATATCCGATCCATTATTCTTAGTATGTATCACCTCTTCCATTATTGGACATCCGGAAATTTCCAGATACTCGAGCATTGACAAATTTGTTGCAACACTCAGTGTGAAAAGCTATTTCAACTCTGCGCATTCTGAAACTACAAGGAGTCTTAAATTGTAAAACCAAGAGTTTTGAGGAGGATGTTGAGGATGCGGGGATTCCACATCAACATCTTCAAGAGTATTCATACCATTCACTCGTAGATAAAGAGCATCAGTGATCTTAAACAGCTCACTGATTTTAAATTTCAGTAATTCGTCTCTGTTGGTGACCAGTTTCAAGCTGTTTTCATATGAATGCATGTCAACTTCATCTGTCGTCATGTGGTCTCTAACTTCTGTAAAAGAGCATCCCACTGAGAGCTTGAATCTTTGAAGTTTCTCATAAGACATGTTCTTCATATGAGCATTGTTACCAATAAATTCAAATTCTAATGCACAAAGGTTCTCTGAACGCTCAGCAAGTTCACTACAGTTGTTGTCTGTGAGGGAGCATGCTTTTTTATCATAAGGTATCATATAAAGCTCTTCAAGTTTCACTAAGCTTTTCAAGACACCGTCATCTATAACAAGATTACAACAACCTGTTACATCCAGTAGTCTTAGCTTCTTCAAATTTCCGAATGTGGAAGGTAGGATTGTAATGCCTGAGTTAGCAAAGCTAAGCACTTCCAGATTCGAAAGATTTCCAATACAAGTTAAATCAAACATCAACGAGCATCCATCGAGACAAAGAGTTTGAAGCCTGGAGCACTGAAATGATGTTGAAACTACTGGATACTCCAATTTCTCAAATGCTATAACTTGAAGCTTTTTCATTCGTTCATAAAAGTCTTGAGGAAACCTTAGCGACTCATTTCCGTGCATAAGTTTCAAAAGTGAAAGGTTTGGAAACTTAAATTCACTAGGAAACTGAGACATGCCCTTGCATGTTATCGAAATTTGCTTGCAAGACTGGCTCATACTATTAGCTTCACTCCATTTTGAGAAATCATCATGGTGAATGATCCTACATCCATCCTCACCGCCTTTAGAAACAGTATCCACCACAAACGCAAGCACAAGATCATGCAATTTCACACAATCACTGTGATAACTATCTCCATCCATCAACAAGTAGGCATTTTTAAGATTGCTCACACTAGTTTCTATGCTGTCTCTAGCATCTTCCATGGTAAAAACTTGTTTTAAAAGTTTTAATCCCCATGCATATCTTGTGAGATCTTCTATCGGGATATTTGAGTCCTCGGGGAACAAGCCACAAAGCAGAAAAATCGCTTTATCCTCTTCTCTTTCTAAATTCTTGTAGCTCATATCAACAATGTTTAGAACGTTATTATTTTTCTTCAAACACTTGAGTGTATGCTTCCATACACCCTTTTTCTTTTCACCTTTAAGAGTTGCAGCAATGATTTTGATGGCAAAGGGCAAACAACCACAGTTGGTGACAATTTTGCATTATATAAATTTTATTGATATTGTAACTAGAATATATATGCATTATATAAATTTTATTCCATTATATTTTTTATATAAGTATCACTATTACATAACACATTTTATTTTGTACATGAATTATTCAAAAGCGTTAAATCGTTTGATACGATATTCAATTTCTTCGACTTTTAAAAAATTTGAATATATTAGGGTGTTTTCCTTCGTTTTGTCCGTAATTTTAGTGTAACTTAATCTTATTACCGTCATTTTTTTCCCATATAATATTTAATTGGGGATAACGGATACCCGAGAGGAAACCCGAAAAACCGATGGATAATATTAATCATGTATCCGGCGGGTAATAGGGCAGGTACAGGTTTAGATATTATAAACGGGTGCGGGTACGGATACACTAAAACCCGCCCCAAACCTAACCCGTTGCCATCCCTACTTAGACGACAAGTTTACTTTTTTTAATTTCTGTTTCAAAACAAGTTTAACTTGCACAATTGCTATGTTAATACCAATCTCTACTACTTTCAAAGTGTTTAATATTAACTAATGTCTACGCGTTTATCAAATTTTTTTATTTTTCTTTATATATGCGGTTTCTCTATCAATAGTTCAATACCAATTTTAGACGGTTGCTCTTATAAAGAATGAATGATAGTGTTAGACATTAAGTAAACCCGTAGGTGTAATTTTATTAATGATCATTATTTATAATGGTGAAAATCCTAGATACCCTAAACAACACAAACTGGGCTTGAGCCTATTTATCATTGAATGCTCCTCACAGTCCGAATGACGAAATCGCGAAATAAAAACCTGAAGTAGTAAGTTAAGGAAAAAAAACGGAATAAAATCTAAATATAATCATACCAAAAAAGATAGTGTCATAAGTGTTCCATTATTCGTCGATTTAAAAAAACCAAAATACAACAATATATCATTTTCCCAATATTTTGATATTATAACCAAGAAAAAGTAAAGAAATAAATATAATAATAAAATTGCCGAAACTATATTTTGATGATCACTTTTTGATATTATAAGAAAAAAAGTGAGCAAGAGATTTCAATAATAAATAGTTTTAAATCAAATTTTACCAATGACAACCACACGACAAGTCCACCACCATGAACACTTTGCTAACGAAAACAAAAACTTTTTTTACTCTCATTTTATTATGAGTATTATTTTTTATGGTTTTGGCTGCTTAATAGCTACGTATTTTTTCATATGTACTGTTTTGGTAAGTGTATTATTTTTCGTTCTACTTTATGCAGTGTACTTTCACCCTTTGTTTCATTTTGCACGGCTAAACTTGTTTTACCGAAACCATAATCACCACTGCCACGTGTGCACGCCACGTCGGATTTCCACTAACAAAAATAAATTAAATAATAAAGTAAATTACATGGATGGTCCATGTGGTTTGTCAAACGTTGCAACTTTCGTCCCTGATACGTTTCTTCCTTTTTTATACGTTTTCGTCCGTTTTATATGTTTTCTTATGTTGTTATTCGTTTTCATACATTTTTATCCATTTTCGTTGGTTTTTATACGGTTTCGTCCGTTTTTATACGTCTTTCTTACATTTCATATGTTTTTACCCGTTTTATAAGTTTTTTTTACGTTTTTATCCGTTTTTATAGGTTTTCATCTATTTTTTTAACAACCGTGATTTTAACAGGTTAGTCTAACTGTTAGTTTTGACTCATTTAACTTCTGCGTATGGCTTAGGTGTTTTGTGTGGCATATGTGTGATATACGCGTGTTTTGCACTAAATCCCTTTGCGTGATCTTTTGAAGTGAGTTGAGTAGTGTTGGCTTTGGGTCAAGTTCATTTTGATCACCTTGGTGATGAGGAAATGACTTGTATGGTTTTGTGTTTCGCTGTTGTTGCGTAACGAGTTTTCGTTCAAGCTTTTGAGCATTAGTAAGTTATGTAGTGTTCAGTTTTATGGGTTATATTAATAATCAGTGTGAAATTCTATTTTTGGAAACTTTGGTTTGAAAATGGTAGTTATTTGAGTTGTCGTAAAATGTAAGATTATGGCATAAGACATTAGTTTTTAGTATAGGCTTTTATAAAATAACAAAAACATAAGGTTTTAAGCGTAATAATTTATATTAATAAAAAAAATAAAAATATATATATATAATTAGGGGGCGGCCGAATTATAGAGAAAAAGGGAAAAGGAAACAAAATTTTAGTTTAATTAAAATTCCTAATTATAAGGGTTATCTAGAATATATTCATAGGCTATTATAAACTTAATCTATAAGACTATAATTAAACAGATTATATCAAATTAGTGATGCATGATACTTAAGAAAGTTACTACATAACTCGTAAACTAAGAAAAGTAAAAATATGTGACTTATAGAAAATATATGCTAAATATGTTAACAATACCTTAAAGAGATTTCAAAGATTTCACTAGCTCTCAAGGATCAAATGTTTACTGAAGAAAACAAATTGGTTGAAAATATCAAGAGCATGAAATAATGAGAGAGATAAGTTGTTAAATTGGAGCTAACTTTTTGCATGAAGACACACTTCATAGCAGACAAGACAATGCTTTATTGACTTTAAAAATAGTACAAAATCTACTCTAAAGGATACATAAATCCAATTGATAGGTTTGGTTGATAACTCTAAATTGCTAACTAATATTTCTTTTAAATTTTTCTTTTCCTTTTTTAGGTTTCTTTATTTGTATAGTTTTGTTTATATTACTCGTATAAAACTGCGAAATAAAAAAATATGACAGAAAATATAAAGTTTAATAAGTCAAAAATAGTAAAATATAAAAAAATACTAATACACAGCAGAAAACCATAAAAAATTGTCTTATCCTTTTAAAAGAAGAGTGCAGAACAGAAATTTTAAAGTTTGACAAATCAAAATTAGTAAAATTTAAAAGATATAAAACAAAAAAATATATATTAAAAAAAATCTTTTCCTTTTAATAAATTAAGTACTAAAAGAAGTATTATTTGTAAGAGTTAATTTTTTTAAATGAACACTTTACCTTCATCTTTATCAAAATGAATCATCGAAACCTGTGTTACAGAAATCGACGAAGCGAGCAAAATAGTTTTGCTCGTCACTTTTCCTGGGAGCCCCATTTAGATCAGCCACACGTGAAATAATTGGATGGCTAAGATTTAGCCACGTCACCCGAGCAAAATAGCTTGCCTCCGAAATTTTGCTCGCCAAACTATACAACTACCATCCATATTTTTGAAATCGGCGAGCAAATTTATGGGAGAGCAAGGTTTTGCTGTTTATATTGTTTGTCTTTTAGCACATTTTTTAAATAGGCGAGCAAATTTATGAGAGAGCAAGGTTTTGCTCTCTATGTTGTTTGTCTTTTAGCAAGGAACCCTTTTGTCTTCTTTTGATTCGGCGAGCAAAAATGAGGGGCGAGCAAAAGGTTTTGCTTGAAGTGTCGATTTTTATAAATGAGTGTAAATGAGTGTGAGGAATGTATTTATTTTTGTAAATGAGTGATAGAAATGTATTTTTTTATGGTAATTGATTTTATTTATAATAAAGATAAATAGGTACTAATAATGTCGCCCCGAACATTATTGTACTAGTGTGAAGTTGGCTTTTTGTCCATGGTACTCTACTAGGCTACTAGCATTAAATTCTACAAGAGTGATCAAATAATAGTAGTCCTAGACTCCTAGAGGTGATAAAATGGAATGGGCATCACATGGAGCATGTCTGAAATAATTGTCCTACACCGGTTCATTTCCAATTTTCCATGGAGACATGAAGTGGTTGTATAAGTTAAACTTTAACCAAATAAGGATGGTGTCTTGGTCCTTACCCCTTTGCCGTGTTTCTTGACCCAAGAAAAGAAGTTAGGCAGTGCCTAATTGCCTATAATATTTTTTAAACTAAAATGCTTAGATGTAGGGATGGCAAAAGCACTCTAAACCAACGGGGAAAATCGAAACCGAACCGATTGGGTTGGGTTTGGGAGCGAGTTAACGGGTTTGGATGCGGGTTTTGGTATTAATAAAATTTTTTAGCTAGGTACGGGTTCAGGTAATACCCGCCCAATTACCCGTACCCGTATTCGTTTACCCAAATCTATACCCGCTTTATTGATATTGTAACTAGAATATATATGCATTATATAAATTTTATTCCATTATATTTTTTATATAAGTATCACTATTACATAACACATTTTATTTTGTACATGAATTATTCAAAAGCGTTAAATCGTTTGATACGATATTCAATTTCTTCAACTTTTAAAAAATTTGAATATATTAGGGTGTTTTCCTTCGTTTTGTCCGTAATTTTAGTGTAACTTAATCTTATTACCGTCATTTTTTTCCCATATAATATTTAATTGGGGATAACGGATACCCGAGAGGAAACCCGAAAAACCGATGGATAATATTAATCATGTATCCGGCGGGTAATAGGGCAGGTACAGGTTTAGATATTATAAACGGGTGCGGGTACGGATACACTAAAACCCGCCCCAAACCTAACCCGTTGCCATCCCTACTTAGACGACAAGTTTACTTTTTTTAATTTCTGTTTCAAAACAAGTTTAACTTGCACAATTGCTATGTTAATACCAATCTCTACTACTTTCAAAGTGTTTAATATTAACTAATGTCTACGCGTTTATCAAATTTTTTTCTTTTTCTTTATATACGCGGTTTCTCTATCAATAGTTCAATACCAATTTTAGACGGTTGCTCTTATAAAGAATGAATGATAGTGTTAGACATTAAGTAAACCCGTAGGTGTAATTTTATTAATGATCATTATTTATAATGGTGAAAATCCTAGATACCCTAAACAACACAAACTGGGCTTGAGCCTATTTATCATTGAATACTCCTCACAGTCCGAATGACGAAATCGCGAAATAAAAACCTGAAGTAGTAAGCTAAGGAAAAAAAACGGAATAAAACCTAAATATAATCATACCAAAAAAGATAGTGTCATAAGTGTTCCATTATTCGTCGATTTAAAAAAACCAAAATACAACAATATATCATTTTCCCAATATTTTGATATTATAACCAAGAAAAAGTAAAGAAATAAATATAATAATAAAATTGCCGAAACTATATTTTGATGAATACTTTTTGATATTAAAAGAAAAAAAGTGAGCAAGAGATTTCAATTATAAATAGTTTTAAATCAAATTTTACCAATGACAACCACACGACAAGTCCACCACCATGAACACTTTGCTAACGAAAACAAAAACTTTTTTTACTCTCATTTTATTATGAGTATTATTTTTTATTGTTTTGGCTGCTAAATAGCTACGTATTTTTTCATATGTACTGTTTTGGTAAGTGTATTATTTTTCGTTCTACTTTATGCAGTGTACTTTCACCCTTTGTTTCATTTTGCACGGCTAAACTTGTTTTACCGAAACCATAATCACCACTGCCACGTGTGCACGCCACGTCGGATTTCCACTAACAAAAATAAATTAAATAATAAAGTAAATTACATGGATGGTCCATGTGGTTTGTCAAACGTTGCAACTTTCGTCCCTGATACGTTTCTTCCTTTTTTATACGTTTTCGTCCGTTTTATATGTTTTCTTATGTTGTTATTCGTTTTCATACATTTTTATCCATTTTCGTTGGTTTTTATACGGTTTCGTCCGTTTTTATACGTCTTTCTTACATTTCATATGTTTTTACCCGTTTTATAAGTTTTTTTTACGTTTTTATCCGTTTTTATAGGTTTTCATCTATTTTTTTAACAACCGTGATTTTAGCAGGTTAGTCTAACTGTTAGTTTTGACTCATTTAACTTTTGCGTATGGCTTAGGTGTTTTGTGTGGCATATGTGTGATATACGCGTGTTTTGCACTAAATCCCTTTGCGTGATCTTTTGAAGTGAGTTGAGTAGTGTTGGCTTTGGGTCAAGTTCATTTTGATCACCTTGGTGATGAGGAAATGACTTGTATGGTTTTGTGTTTCGCTGTTGTTGCGTAACGAGTTTTCGTTCAAGCTTTTGAGCATTAGTAAGTTATGTAGTGTTCAGTTTTATGGGTTATATTAATAATCAGTGTGAAATTCTATTTTTGGAAACTTTGGTTTGAAAATGGTAGTTATTTGAGTTGTCGTAAAATGTAAGATTATGGCATAAGACATTAGTTTTTAGTATAGGCTTTTATAAAATAACAAAAACATAAGGTTTTAAGCGTAATAATTTATATTAATAAAAAAAATAAAAATATATATATATAATTAGGGGGCGGCCGAATTATAGAGAAAAAGGGAAAAGGAAACAAAATTTTAGTTTAATTAAAATTCCTAATTATAAGGGTTATCTAGAATATATTCATAGGCTATTATAAACTTAATCTATAAGACTATAATTAAACAGATTATATCAAATTAGTGATGCATGATACTTAAGAAAGTTACTACATAACTCGTAAACTAAGAAAAGTAAAAATATGTGACTTATAGAAAATATATGCTAAATATGTTAACAATACCTTAAAGAGATTTCAAAGATTTCACTAGCTCTCAAGGATCAAATGTTTACTGAAGAAAACAAATTGGTTGAAAATATCAAGAGCATGAAATAATGAGAGAGATAAGTTGTTAAATTGGAGCTAACTTTTTGCATGAAGACGCACTTCATAGCAGACAAGACAATGCTTTATTGACTTTAAAAATAGTACAAAATCTACTCTAAAGGATACATAAATCCAATTGATAGGTTTGGTTGATAACTCTAAATTGCTAACTAATATTTCTTTTAAATTTTTCTTTTCCTTTTTTAGGTTTCTTTATTTGTATGGTTTTGTTTATATTACTCGTATAAAACTGCGAAATAAAAAATATGACAGAAAATATAAAGTTTAATAAATCAAAAATAGTAAAATATAAAAAAATACTAATACACAGCAGAAAACCATAAAAAATTGTCTTATCCTTTTAAAAGAAGAGTGCAGAACAGAAATTTTAAAGTTTGACAAATCAAAATTAGTAAAATTTAAAAGATATAAAACAAAAAAATAGATATTAAAAAAAATCTTTTCCTTTTAATAAATTAAGTACTAAAAGAAGTATTATTTGTAAGAGTTAATTTTTTTAAATGAACACTTTACCTTCATCTTTATCAAAATGAATCATCGAAACCTGTGTTACAGAAATCGACGAAGCGAGCAAAATAGTTTTGCTCGTCACTTTTCCTGGGAGCCCCATTTAGATCAGCCACACGTGAAATAATTGGATGGCTAAGATTTAGCCACGTCACCCGAGCAAAATAGCTTGCCTCCGAAATTTTGCTCGCCAAACTATACAACTACCATCCATATTTTTGAAATCGGCGAGCAAATTTATGGGAGAGCAAGGTTTTGCTGTTTATATTGTTTGTCTTTTAGCACATTTTTTAAATAGGCGAGCAAATTTATGAGAGAGCAAGGTTTTGCTCTCTATGTTGTTTGTCTTTTAGCAAGGAACCCTTTTGTCTTCTTTTGATTCGGCGAGCAAAAACGAGGGGCGAGCAAAAGGTTTTGCTTGAAGTGTCGATTTTTATAAATGAGTGTAAATCAGTGTGAGGAATGTATTTATTTTTGTAAATGAGTGATAGAAATGTATTTTTTTATGGTAATTGATTTTATTTGTAATAAAGATAAATAGGTACTAATAATGTCGCCCCGAACATTATTGTACTAGTGTGAAGTTGGCTTTTTGTCCATGGTACTCTACTAGGCTACTAGCATTAAATTCTACAAGAGTGATCAAATAATAGTAGTCCTAGACTCCTAGAGGTGATAAAATGGAATGGGCATCACATGGAGCATGTCTGAAATAATTGTCCTACACCGGTTCATTTCCAATTTTCCATGGAGACATGAAGTGGTTGTATAAGTTAAACTTTAACCAAATAAGGATGGTGTCTTGGTCCTTACCCCTTTGCCGTGTTTCTTGACCCAAGAAAAGAAGTTAGGCAGTGCCTAATTGCCTATAATATTTTTTAAACTAAAATGCTTAGATGTAGGGATGGCAAAAGCACTCTAAACCAACGGGGAAAATCGAAACCGAACCGATTGGGTTGGGTTTGGGAGCGAGTTAGCATGTTTGGATACGGGTTTTGGTATTAATAAAAATTTTTAGCTAGGTACGGGTTCAGGTAATACCCGCCCAATTACCCGTACCCGTATCCGTTTACCCAAATCTATACCCGCTTTATTGATATTGTAACTAGAATATATATGCATTATATAAATTTTATTCCATTATATTTTTTATATAAGTATCACTATTACATAACACATTTTATTTTGTACATGAATTATTCAAAAGCGTTAAATCGTTTGATACGATATTCAATTTCTTCGACTTTTAAAAAATTTGAATATATTAGGGTGTTTTCCTTCGTTTTGTCCGTAATTTTAGTGTAACTTAATCTTATTACCGTCATTTTTTTCCCATATAATATTTAATTGGGGATAACGGATACCCGAGAGGAAACCCGAAAAACCGATGGATAATATTAATCATGTATCCGGCGGGTAATAGGGCAGGTACAGGTTTAGATATTATAAACGGGTGCGGGTACGGATACACTAAAACCCGCCCCAAACCTAACCCGTTGCCATCCCTACTTAGACGACAAGTTTACTTTTTTTAATTTCTGTTTCAAAACAAGTTTAACTTGCACAATTGCTATGTTAATACCAATCTCTACTACTTTCAAAGTGTTTAATATTAACTAATGTCTACGCGTTTATCAAATTTTTTTCTTTTTCTTTATATACGCGGTTTCTCTATCAATAGTTCAATACCAATTTTAGACGGTTGCTCTTATAAAGAATGAATGATAGTGTTAGACATTAAGTAAACCCGTAGGTGTAATTTTATTAATGATCATTATTTATAATGGTGAAAATCCTAGATACCCTAAACAACACAAACTGGGCTTGAGCCTATTTATCATTGAATACTCCTAACAGTCCGAATGACGAAATCGCGAAATAAAAACCTGAAGTAGTAAGTTAAGGAAAAAAAACGGAATAAAACCTAAATATAATCAAACCAAAAAAGATAGTGTCATAAGTGTTCCATTATTCGTCGATTTAAAAAAACCAAAATACAACAATATATCATTTTCCCAATATTTTGATATTATAACCAAGAAAAAGTAAAGAAATAAATATAATAATAAAATTGCCGAAACTATATTTTGATGAACACTTTTTGATATTATAAGAAAAAAAGTGAGCAAGAGATTTCAATAATAAATAGTTTTAAATCAAATTTTACCAATGACAACCACACGACAAGTCCACCACCATGAACACTTTGCTAACGAAAACAAAGACTTTTTTTACTCTCATTTTATTATGAGTATTATTTTTTATGGTTTTGGCTGCTAAATAGCTACGTATTTTTTCGTATGTACTGTTTTGGTAAGTGTATTATTTTTCGTTCTACTTTATGCAGTGTACTTTCACCCTTTGTTTCATTTTGCACGGCTAAACTTGTTTTACCGAAACCATAATCACCACTGCCACGTGTGCACGCCACGTCGGATTTCCACTAACAAAAATAAATTAAATAATAAAGTAAATTACATGGATGGTCCATGTGGTTTGTCAAACGTTGCAACTTTCGTCCCTGATACGTTTCTTCCTTTTTTATACGTTTTCGTCCGTTTTATATGTTTTCTTATGTTGTTATTCGTTTTCATACATTTTTATCCATTTTCGTTGGTTTTTATACAGTTTCGTCCGTTTTTATACGTCTTTCTTACATTTCATATGTTTTTACCCGTTTTATAAGTTTTTTTACGTTTTTATCCGTTTTTATAGGTTTTCATCTATTTTTTTAACAACCGTGATTTTAGCAGGTTAGTCTAACTGTTAGTTTTGACTCATTTAACTTTTGCGTATGGCTTAGGTGTTTTGTGTGGCATATGTGTGATATACGCGTGTTTTGCACTAAATCCCTTTGCGTGATCTTTTGAAGTGAGTTGAGTAGTGTTGGCTTTGGGTCAAGTTCATTTTGATCACCTTGGTGATGAGGAAATGACTTGTATGGTTTTGTGTTTCGCTGTTGTTGCGTAACGAGTTTTCGTTCAAGCTTTTGAGCATTAGTAAGTTATGTAGTGTTCAGTTTTATGGGTTATATTAATAATCAGTGTGAAATTCTATTTTTGGAAACTTTTGTTTGAAAATGGTAGTTATTTGAGTTGTCGTAAAATGTAAGATTATGGCATAAGACATTAGTTTTTAGTATAGGCTTTTATAAAATAACAAAAACATAAGGTTTTAAGCGTAATAATTTATATTAATAAAAAATATATATATATATATATATATATATATATATATATAATTAGGGGGCGGCCGAATTATAGAGAAAAAGGGAAAAGGAAACAAAATTTTAGTTTAATTAAAATTCCTAATTATAAGGGTTATCTAGAATATATTCATAGGCTATTATAAACTTAATCTATAAGACTATAATTAAACAGATTATATCAAATTAGTGATGCATGATACTTAAGAAAGTTACTACATAACTCGTAAACTAAGAAAAGTAAAAATATGTAACTTATAGAAAATATATGCTAAATATGTTAACAATACCTTAAAGAGATTTCAAAGATTTCACCAGCTCTCAAGGATCAAATGTTTACTGAAGAAAAAACAAATTGGTTGAAAATATCAAGAGCATGAAATAATGATAGAGATAAGTTGTTAAATTGGAGCTAACTTTTTGCATGAAGACGCTCTTCATAGCAGACAAGACAATGCTTTATTGACTTTAAAAATAGTACAAAATCTACTCTAAAGGGTACATAAATCCAATTGATAGGTTTGGTTGATAACTCTAAATTGCTAACTAATTTTTCTTTTACATTTTTAGGTTTTTTTATTTGTATAGTTTTGTTTATATTACTCGTATAAAACTGCGAAATAAAAAAATATGACAGAAAATATAAAGTTTAATAAGTCAAAAATAGTAAAATATAAAAAAATACTAATACACAGCAGAAAACCATAAAAAATTGTCTTATCCTTTTAAAAGAAGAGTGCAGAACAGAAATTTTAAAGTTTGACAAATCAAAATTAGTAAAATTTAAAAGATATAAAACAAAAAGATATATATTAAAAAAAAATCTTTTCCTTTTAATAAATTAAGTACTAAAAGAAGTATTATTTGTAAGAGTTAATTTTTTTAAGTGAACACTTTACCTTCATCTTTATCAAAATGAATCATCGAAACCTGTGTTACAGAAATCGACGAAGCGAGCAAAATAGTTTTGCTCGTCACTTTTCCTGGGAGCCCCATTTAGATCAGCCACACGTGAAATAATTGGATGGCTAAGATTTAGCCACGTCACCCGAGCAAAATAGCTTGCCTCCGAAATTTTGCTCGCCAAACTATACAACTACCATCCATATTTTTGAAATCGGCGAGCAAATTTATGGGAGAGCAAGGTTTTGTTGTTTATATTGTTTGTCTTTTAGCACATTTTTTAAATAGGCGAGCAAATTTATGAGAGAGCAAGGTTTTGCTCTCTATGTTGTTTGTCTTTTAGCAAGGAACCCTTTTGTCTTCTTTTGATTCGGTGAGCAAAAATGAGGGGCGAGCAAAAGGTTTTGCTTGAAGTGTCGATTTTTATAAATGAGTGTAAATGAGTGTGAGGAATGTATTTATTTTTGTAAATGAGTGATGGAAATGTTTTTTTTTTTATGGTAATTGATTTTATTTGTAATAAAGATAAATAGGTACTAATAATGTCGCCCCGAACATTATTGTACTAGTGTGAAGTTGGCTTTTTGTCCATGGTACTCTACTAGGCTACTAGCATTAAATTCTACAAGAGTGATCAAATAATAGTAGTCCTAGACTCCTAGAGGTGATAAAATGGAATGGGCATCACATGGAGCATGTCTGAAATAATTGTCCTACACCGGTTCCTTTCCAATTTTCTATGGAGACATGAAGTGGTTGTATAAGTTAAACTTTAACCAAATTAGGATGGTGTCTTGGTCCTTACCCCTTTGCCGTGTTTCTTGACCCAAGAAAAGAAGTTAGGCAGTGCCTAATTGCCTATAATATTTTTTAAACTAAAATGCTTAGATGTAGGGATGGCAAAAGCACTCTAAACCAACGGGGAAAATCGAAACCGAACCGATTGGGTTGGGTTTGGGAGCGAGTTACCGGGTTTGGATGCGGGTTTTGGTATTAATAAAAATTTTTAGCTAGGTACAGGTTCAGGTAATACCTGCCCAATTACCCGTACCCGTATCCATTTACCCAAATCTATACCCGCTTTATTGATATTGTAACTAGAATACATATGCATTATATAAATTTTATTCCATTATATTTTTTATATAAGTATCACTATTACATAACACATTTTATTTTGTACATGAATTATTCAAAAGCGTTAAATCGTTTGATACGATATTCAATTTCTTCGACTTTTAAAAAATTTGAATATATTAGGGTGTTTTCCTTCGTTTTGTCCGTAATTTTAGTGTAACTTAATCTTATTACCGTCATTTTTTCCCATATAATATTTAATTGGGGATAACGGATACCCGAGAAGAAACCCGAAAAACCGATGGATAATATTAATCATGTATCCGGCGGGTAATACGGCAGGTACAGGTTTAGATATTATAAACGGGTGCGGGTACGGATACACTAAAACCCGCCCCAAACCTAACCCGTTGCCATCCCTACTTAGACGACAAGTTTACTTTTTTTAATTTCTGTTTCAAAACAAGTTTAACTTGCACAATTGCTATGTTAATACCAATCTCTACTACTTTCAAAGTGTTTAATATTAACTAATGTCTACGCGTTTATCAAATTTTTTTCTTTTTCTTTATATACGCGGTTTCTCTATCAATAGTTCAATACCAATTTTAGACGGTTGCTCTTATAAAGAATGAATGATAGTGTTAGACATTAAGTAAACCCGTAGGTGTAATTTTATTAATGATCATTATTTATAATGGTGAAAATCCTAGATACCCTAAACAACACAAACTGGGCTTGAGCCTATTTATCATTGAATACTCCTCACAGTCTAAATGACGAAATCGCAAAATAAAAACCTGAAGTAGTAAGTTAAGGAAAAAAAACGAAATAAAACCTAAATATAATCATACCAAAAAAGATAGTGTCATAAGTGTTCCATTATTCGTCGATTTAAAAAAACCAAAATACAACAATATATCATTTTCCCAATATTTTGATATTATAACCAAGAAAAAGTAAAGAAATAAATATAATAATAAAATTGCCGAAACTATATTTTGATGAACACTTTTTGATATTAAAAGAAAAAAAGTGAGCAAGAGATTTCAATAATAAATAGTTTTAAATCAAATTTTACCAATGACAACCACACGACAAGTGCACCACCATGAACACTTTGCTAACGAAAACAAAAACTTTTTTTACTCTCATTTTATTATGAGTATTATTTTTTATGGTTTTGGCTGCTAAATAGCTACGTATTTTTTCATATGTACTGTTTTGGTAAGTGTATTATTTTTCGTTCTACTTTATGCAGTGTACTTTCACCCTTTGTTTCATTTTGCACGGCTAAACTTGTTTTACCGAAACCATAATCACCACTGCCACGTGTGCACGCCACGTCGGATTTCCACTAACAAAAATAAATTAAATAATAAAGTAAATTACATGGAAGGTCCATGTGGTTTGTCAGACATTGCAACTTTCGTCCCTGATACGTTTCTTCCTTTTTTTATACGTTTTCGTCCGTTTTATATGTTTTCTTATGTTGTTATTCGTTTTCATACATTTTTATCCATTTTCGTTGGTTTTTATACGGTTTCGTCTGTTTTTATACGTCTTTCTTACATTTCATATGTTTTTACCCGTTTTATAAGTTTTTTTTTACGTTTTTATCCGTTTTTATAGGTTTTCGTCTATTTTTTTAACAACCGTGATTTTAGCAGGTTAGTCTAACTGTTAGTTTTGACTCATTTAACTTTTGCGTATGGCTTAGGTGTTTTGTGTGGCATATGTGTGATATACGCGTGTTTTGCACTAAATCCCTTTGCGTGATCTTTTGAAGTGAGTTGAGTAGTGTTGGCTTTGGGTCAAGTTCATTTTGATCACCTTGGTGATGAGGAAATGACTTGTATGGTTTTGTGTTTCGCTGTTGTTGCGTAACGAGTTTTCGTTCAAGCTTTTGAGCATTAGTAAGTTATGTAGTGTTCAGTTTTATGGGTTATATTAATAATCAGTGTGAAATTCTATTTTTGGAAACTTTGGTTTGAAAATGGTAGTTATTTGAGTTGTCGTAAAATGTAAGATTATGGCATAAGACATTAGTTTTTAGTATAGGCTTTTATAAAATAACAAAAACATAAGGTTTTAAGCGTAATAATTTATATTAATAAAAAAAATAAAAATATATATATATAATTAGGGGGCGGCCGAATTATAGAGAAAAAGGGAAAAGGAAACAAAATTTTAGTTTAATTAAAATTCCTAATTATAAGGGTTATCTAGAATATATTCATAGGCTATTATAAATACAAAACCAAAACCAAAAACTCCCTCACCCTTTTCTTTTGATGTATGGTTGACCAAAGCAGAAAAAAAAAGTTAGGTTTTCAATATTTTGAAGGAAACAAGCCTAAGGTATGCCTAGTAATCCCTTAATCGTTTAATTATTGTATTGATTCATGTAACAAGGATATGGTGGATTATGGTTTACTCTCAATTCTGTAAATTATTAATGAAACACATGTTGGGATCATTAATTAGTGATGTTATGATGTTTGGTGAAGGGATTCGGGCATAAAATATGTGAATTAATGAGTTAGTGTTTGACAGATTTTTAGGGTTGTAGTAATACGAAGTTATTTAATAGATGGTAATGAGTTAATGCATGAATCTTGAGTCTAAATTGTAGTTCAGAGAACCTACTTCCAAAAAGACCGGCCCTGATCGATATCGAGGTCAGGAGGTCAGTCTAATGATTTTTGAGAGTAAAGGTGTCAAAGCTGTTAAACCGGGATAGATTTAGGGTAAAAGTAAAGAGGTCAAACGTGGGTTTTAAAGTGTAATTAGGGGTAGCCTTTCTGATGAAGTTGAGTTCTATATGCTCTTTGACTTCCACGCGAAGGGTAGACGTTAATAAGTTGTGCAAGTATGATTCTTAGGTCAAAATATTTTGGTGTGCGTGCATATTCGAATCTGAATAGTTTTTGTGTTTGATTTTCTTAAGAGTACTTGTGTGTGTCTTTAGTGTATGGCCTTCTGGGAATAGATTGTATGTTCATGAAGAACCATGGTAAGTTTTTTGTGTGAGTTGTGGAGTTTATTTTGTGGTCATTTGATGTGGGTAGAAGTACCCCAAAATTATGTGTTTTCTGATAAAATGTATACAAGGGATTTAGTGAGTATAAGTGGTTAGTAGCATTTAGTATGGAGTCTAGGTGACCCATGGGGGTTTATATAACTCTTAGACATCTATCATATGTGTGTTACATGGACTTTAGCTTTTGGCTTGGTCGCGTGTAACGTGGTTCTATTTTGTTTGTTTAGATTTGTGATTGTTGTTTTGGAAGCTGCAAAGGTTCAGGTGAGTTTCATAGTCCCATTTTTATTTGTTTTAAACTTGGGATGGGAATGATGCTTGTGTTGAATTAAGTTTTAAGTTACTGTGATTATGTGGTTTAATAAATGCATGGACTTGTAAGTGGTTATTGTATGTATGTTGCATGTTGTGGTAATTCTGTGTGGTGATTCTGTGTGGTCCAATTGGAGGGTAGCTATGCTCCCATTATTCGTTTGTGCGATCCAATTGGAGGGTAGTAATTCTACCCACTATTATTCTGTGTGGTCCGATCAGAGGGTAATGATTACCCATTATTGTGAACTTGGATCGTGGGCACGTTCCGTCCCAATTGATGTTTGATATACTATTTAGATCGTGGGCACGTTCTGTCCCGTTTGTTGGTTGGTTGGTTACGATTACATGCTTGCTTGTATGATAACTATCTTTACTGTCCCGCTATGTTTTATAATCACATTATACTTATCGGATCGTGAGATATTTTGTGTCTTAAACCTATGAACCTCACAAACTTTATGTTGACGTTTTTAAGCATCATTTTCAGGTGAGCGTCCTAAGGATAAAATATAAGGAAGTGACTAGTCGAGACTTTAGTTGCATTGGAAGTGAATATATTTTATGTTTGGATTATGATTTGCTTTGGATTTTGGATATGATATTTTGATTGTCGTTTGATTAGTACTTTATGTCTTAATAAAGATACCTTTGGAGTTTTGTTTTGTTATTTACTTTTGGGGTATTGTTACGACATTTTGTGTCTGTGTTTTGCTCTATTTATTTGCATGTAGAAATTCTCTATATAGACACCATGTGTTGTGATGATATCCATGATGTTGCACTCGCGTTTTCGCCTTGGCAAGGTGTGACAGAATAGTATAAGAGCCTTGGTTATAGAGAAGTAGGTGGTTGAACCTAGACTATAACCTAAGATTTCCTCATATAGATGCATTTAGGGTCTATGTATAAGTATGGTAACTTATATAATTATTTTCCCTAAATTCATGATTTGTTTATGTCGATTTTTAGATGTCTATTCTGTCCCCCATACTTAGTATTGTATATGTCGATTCTAGTATGTCACTTTCCTCACGTAAGAAGTTTCGTTAGGCTATCATTTTGCTACCAGTTGCAAGAGAAGTGATAGGATGAAAAGGACTAACCGCAGAATCCGAGTTTCCGCTAGCATGTATCCATGTTCGGACAAGGAGAAGATGTTTATGGAAAACGTTAGTGGAGAAGAAGTGGATAGGTTTGTAACCACGTGTGACAAACGTTAATTTTCCAACAATATTTTAATAATTGTGGACGGATTCGATTGATTTGTGCAAACACTTGGGATGTTAATCTTAGTAATGTGTTTAGGATATTTATGAATGAATGTGAGTTAGCACGCGGAATTTACTAAAACACACTAAAGGAACAAAGGTGGTGAATAAGTAAATGAGAATGAACACAACATGAATAACACAAAACGATTCAATATTATTGATGAAATAATACGGGTGATCTAAACTATCACCAGGATTACAAGTGCAACCTTGAATCTTTGATACGTGAAAGGGTTTAAATATGGAAGTTATGCATGGGAAAGATGAGAAAGCTGTGGGAAAGATATATGAAAGAAGGTGTCTTAAGGGTTCCTTTTATAGTATAAGGGGCCCTTATTACAAGTGGTCAAGTTGCTTAATATAATATATTAGAGGTTTATCTTATCCTAATATTACACCTTTCAAGGTAAAACACTCCATTATATCTACTGAGACTTCTGTACTACTTCTACTTAACGTATAACTTTGTATAAAGACTAATAATACAACTAAATATCTCTAAATAAAATATAACAACTTGTCATGAAAACTGGCAGGACCTTCTTTAACTAGCAGTACCTTCTTACCCAGAAGGTACTGTTAGTATATCTTCAACATCAGCAAAACTGATGAGGCATGCTTAACTATCAACTAGCAGGCTCTTTTGGCAGACTCTTTACTTTGTGCATTTTATTCCCAACAATCCTCCCCTAAACTTGTTATTCCGATTTCAAATAACCAAGTTTCTTTGTGAATAAAATTCATACCTTGAGGATTTGAGGGAACTCTTCCAAAAACCTTATCTTTTTCTCCTTAGGCTATCATACTGATCAAATATGCTCTCCTTCAATCTTTTGACTGCATCAGTCTCTTCTTCACACAAAAGCTTATTGGAGATCAAAACTGATAATACTTCATAGCTTAAAGGATACTCCTTCTCACCTAGCATAAAGAGCTCTATTCCACTCTAAGTGGAAAGATGATGAACATGACTCATGCTGAAGTATTCCCATGTAACAGATAAATCATAGTAAGGAAATTTCCAATGAGTATCAGAAGGATTTGGATCATACAATCTGTTGAACTCAACCCATAGCTCTTGCTCCTTTGCATCTGGCTTATACTTGGTTTTCAGCTTCTCTTGAACTAATACCCATAATTCATCTAAATCCATTCTGTTACATGCTCTAAGTAGATTTTCAAAGTTCTTGAAAATCTCAACCTTGTTTCCAACTCTTGTTATCTTCCATGCTTTGCCAAACTTATCATTGTAGATTTCCCAATCTATGACTGGATGCCTTGCATGTAATGGTTCAGCAAAAATAATTTGTGGAACATGGACAACCATTTCTCTTGATTGAACAGAAGGCAATTCTGCTTTCTCTTTTTGTTCCTTCTGATCATCTTTTCTTCCTTTGGAAGGCCTTTCTAGTGTATCCATGAGAAAACTGGTTTTTTTTCTTCTGTAAGCCTCTAAGTATAGAAGCTTCAATTCATCAAAAGATTTACCTTTGAGTTGATGATCCTTCATGTTCACCTCTCTTTTCAGATATATCTTGAAGAACTTCTTCTGATCTGCTTCAGAATGTGGCATTTTAAATTCTTTCTTCTGATTCTTCTGGATCTGCTGATAGACATCATCCAATGCCTCTTGATTGTATTTCTTGGTGATGAAATCATTGAGTTTGATTGTCATTTCATCTGAGCTAAGAGACTCATCACACACTAGAGTGAAAGCTTCACCTCTTACAATTGGATCAATGGAAATGATGTATTGCAGTTGAGCATCAAACTTTTCTTGCATCATTTCTGATTCTTCTTCAGCCCCTATAACTTCTTCTTCATGAAGCTGTTTGGACAACTCTTCATCTACAGCCAATTGTGCTTGCTCTTTCTTCTTCAACTTTTTAGGCTTTGGTTCATCTTCAATCACAATTTTCTTGCCCTTGTCTTTTGGTGATGATACTGGACTTGGAGCAGCAGATTGTTCATCAGAGACAAGAAACCTCCCATGAGGCTGTGATCCCCTTTTTCTTTTGTAAGACACTTGATCAGAACCTTTTAAATTCATAGCTAATAGCCTCTGAATCCCAGCAGGCTCTTGCTCTGCTTCAGCAGTATCTTGCTTTGCTTCAGCAGTATCTGTTGCAGTAGTATCTTTCAAGCTAACAGGCTCTTTTTCTTGAGTAGCAGGCTCTGTTTCTTGAATAGCAGGCTCTTCATCAATCACTGGAGTTCCTTCATGAAACTGAAATTGAATCTCTTCTTCATTTTTAGAACTACCCATCCTCCCCTTTTTGGAAGAGAGACCCAAACCCTCTGCATCTGAACTTGAGGAACTAGAAACAACCAACTAAGATGTTCCTTTACCCTTCAACAATTTCAGCTTCAACTCTAATTTCTCAACCCTCTTAACTAACTTGGTGTTGATCTCTGTAAAATGTTTGTTTTGACTTTCAAGAGTAGTTTGCAAGTGCTGCACTTGCTCCTTTAATTCCCTGATAGTCTGAGCATCTACACTTTGTTGTGGAGGAGATTGTGGCGGTGAGTTATGGTGTGATAATGATGGTGATGTTGCAGATGGTGTTTGTGTTGGTTAGTGAGATGGTAATGGTACTGGTGATGGTGGTGTGACTGATGGTACTGTTGGTGTGAGTGATGGTACTGGTGATGGATGTGGTGATGAATGATCAGGTTCTTCAGAATGTTGTGGTAACATTTCCTCAAAAAGTGGTACTTCTTCTCCTTGAAAACCAATTTTCATGTTTGAAAACACTTAGTGCGTAAGTTTGGGAGTTTTAAAAGGTTTGTTTGGGGGAAGTAACAAATGTTTGGATTTGTTGATGAGGCACTGAATGAACCTTGGGTACATCAAAAACTTTGTTTCACTGTCCACATTTTTAACCAATCCATCAAAAATATATTTTGAAAAGTTGAATTTCTTGTTTGTTGCCAGGCAAATGAGAGCTGCAGTCATGTTACCACTAAATTGCTCCCATGAGGTTTTCTTTTGGCTTAAACAATGAACGATGGTATGAATCAAAAATCTCCATTGAGGGGTAAAATGCTTTTTAAGAAATGTAAGCTTTGTAGAAGTTACATTATACCCCATTTTTGTCAAATTTTCAATGATTTTAGTATCAGGTAGTTGACTAATGCCATCTGAATCATTCAAACGAAGATGTCTTCTAATGGATGATTCGGAAAAAGTCAAGGTTCTACCATCCACTTTGACCATTAACTCTTGAATCCCATCCCTAAGAGTGTTAACTTTAGCAGTTTGCCAAAATTGTGAACTTTGAGATTCAAAAATAGTAGGATTCACGAGTATAGCAAACCTGACATAAGAATTGTTTAGAAAATCCACTGCTTGATGAAAAGTTTCATTGCCATTAGACTTTTCCAAAATGCTAATTGGTTGTGACGTTTGACAAAACTTAGACGAGCCATGGTGAAAGGTTTGATGAAAATTTTGATTTCGATTGTGGGATTTTATTGTTGTACTGGTAGAAGATGAAAGGTGAGTGTGAATTATGATAAGGATTGATTATGAGAAAAATGACTTTTGACCGACTATAAAAGATATGGATAAGTAATTGAAGAGGCTGTCAAAAAGATCTTTTATTATAATAACTATATCCTTAATTCGAGGAAAACATGAATAATTCACAAAAATACCCTTTAAAAACAACGGCTATATTTTAACCTGACAGACTCAACGGCTATGTAGCAGTACCATTTTACTCTACCAGTGCTAAAATTTGAACTACCAGTACCTTGTTTTTGAAATAAAACTTGGCAGTCTCTTTGAAATTTTAGAAAATATCCCTTATAGTTTTTAGCAAACTATCAGCTATCAACGGATTTGATAAGTCTTTACCAAGAGCTGTTTGCTTTGGACTAGTCAGTTCGCTAAGTTTTTGAAACTGGGTGAACTGATTACCTTATAGTTCTTAGCAAACTATCAGCTATCAACGGATTTGAGAAGTCTTTACCAAGAGCCGTTTGCTTTGGACTAGTCAGCTCTTAAAGTTTTGAAAAACTTGGTGAACTGATTACCATTTCCACATCCTGACTTTGTTAGCAATCTTGAGTAACCTGAAATGGTTAGTTGTAAACCAAAAGAACAGAGTGCAAAGCACTTGTTTTATAGCATTGTTAACATTTGAACATCAAGATGAGCAAAAACAGAGCAAACTTTGAACTAACAGTACCAATTATGTACTGACAGTACCTTATGACTAACTAGCAGTACCATGTTTAGAGACCAGAACTTGTTTATTTATATACAAAACACATGTTTTTCAAAGATTTATCATACCAATACCTGCTACCAGGTATTTAAACCTACCTAAATCAAAAGCTTTGGTGAGAAGGTCTGCAAAATTATTTTCAGAATCAATTTTGACAACTTGTATTAACCTTTTCTCATTGCAATCTCTTATGAAATGGTGTCTGATTTCAATGTGTTTTGTTTTTGAATGTTGAACTGGATTTTTAATGATACAAATAGTACTGTTGTTGTCAATGTAAATAATGGTGTTAAGAAAATTGTACCCATAGTCAAGCAATTGATTCTGGATCCAAAGAACTTGGCCACAACAACTTGCACTTGCAACATATTCTGCTTCAGTTGTAGAGTTGGCCACCATTGTTTGCTTCTTGCATTGCCATGATATGAGTCTGCAGCCAAGAAATTGACATCCACCAGTTGTGGATTTTCTGTCTAGGGTTGCACCAGCATAGTCACTATCTGAGTAAGCTACCAAATCAAAAGATGATTCTCTTGGATACCATAGACCCAACTTAGGCTGACCCTTGAGGTATCTGAAGATCCTTTTGACTGCTGTAAGATGAGAAACTTTTGGATTGACTTGAAACCTTGCACATACACATACTGAGAACATGATATCTAGTCTCGATGATGTAAGGTACATTAGGGACCCAATCATTGATCTGTAGTTGTGCACATCAACATCTTCACCCTCAGCATCTTTGTGTAACCCCTTTTCTGGATCCATTGGTGTACTTGCAACCTTTGAATCTGCAAACCCAAATTTCCTTAGGATCTCAGCTACATACTTATCTTGGCTGATAAATATGCCTTCATTTGATTGTTTCACTTGGAGACCCAGAAAGAAAGTAAGTTCCCCCATGGAACTCATTTCAAACTTACTATGCATAGGTTTTTCAAACTCTACACACAATTCCTGATTTGTGGATCCAAAGATAATGTCATCAACATAAATCTGCACCAGCAAGATGTCTTTCTTGGTTCTTTTGTTGAACAAAGTTGGATCAATCTTGCCTCTTTGAAATCCATTTTCCAATAAATAGAAAGCCAATGTTTCATACCATGCTCTGGGAGCTTGGTGTAGACCATAAAGAGCTTTGGTAACCTTGTACACCTTGTCTGGATATTCTGCATCAATGAAGCCTGGAGGTTGAGAAACATACACCTCTTCTTCAATAGTACCATATAAAAAGGCACTTTTGACATCCATTTGGTAGACAGTGAAGCCTATGAAAGAAGCATAGGCCAAGAATAGCCTAATTGCTTCAATTCTTGCAACTGGAGCAAAAACTTCTTCATAATCCACTCCTTCTTCTTGAGTATACCCTTGGGCCACCAATCTGGCTTTGTTTTTTATCACTATTCCCCTTTCATCTTTCTTATTTCTGAAAACCCATTTGGTTCCAATTGCCCTGTAACCTTTGGGCAAATCAACCAGTACCCAAACCTTCTGCAGTTTGAATTGAAGTAGCTCTTCTTGCATTGCTTCAACCCAGCTTGAATCATCTAAGGCTTTTGTAATGTTTTTGGGTTCTACTTGAGAGAGAAAGCATGAAAACAGGCATATGTGGGCAACTTCATGGTTCTTTTCTTCATACACAGCTAGGACAAACCCATCTTTGTCTGAAGATAAGACTTGAGTTCTTGTTTTAACACCAGAATCAATCCTGCCAATCACATTATCAATGGAGTGATCTTTGAGAATTCTTGTGTTGTGTGTTGTAGGTACATCATAGGAAATTGGAAGGTTTCCAATCCCTACATCTTCTGGTAAGGGATCATCTGATAGAACATTTAATGGTTCAGCAGGACCAATTTGTGAACTGGCAGTACCATCTGTTGAACTGGCAGTACCATCTTGTGAATTGGCAGTACCATTTTCATTTTCAGAATTTTGTTGATTCCCTTGATCTTGAGTTCCATGATCATCTTCAACACCTTCATTTGTAGTATTTGAAGGCTCTCCATGACTTGAAGATGAATCCAATCCTGTCCAAATTGGCATCAAGATGTAATCTTGATCCTCAGTTGTTTCATCATTGTCTTCAAAACCTGCATTATCATTAGTATTTGTACCTGTGACAGGCACAAAATTCATAGATTCTGAAAGCTTATCAATGTCAAAACACTAATCTGGCCCAGTGCCTGCAACATTTGGTAGTTTCTCTTGGAACTCTATGTGCAGGTTTTCTTCCACTAGCCTAGTGCATTTATTATACACCCTATAGGCCTTACTTTGCAAAGAATACCCTATCATGTAGCCTTCATCAGCTTTTCCTTCAAACTTTCCTAGATGATCTTTGGTATTGAGAATAGTGACATGACATCCAAAAGGTCTCATAAAACTTAGAGATGGTGTTCTACCAAACAAAAGTTCATAAGGAGTCTTTCTATGAGGTTTAATTACAAGAACCCTATTCTGTACATAACAAGCAGTACCTACTGCTTCAGCCCAAAATGAAACAGGCAACTTAGAATCTACTAGCATTGTTCTAGCAGCCTCTATAAGTGTTATATTTTTCCTTTCTGCTACTCCATTTTGCTGTGGGGTTCTAGCTACACTATATTCTCTTTTTATTCTTTTTTCTTTGCAAAATTCATCCATAACTCTATTCTGAAATTCTGTCCCATTGTCACATCTGATTACTTTCACTTTCTTATCTATTTGGTTTTCTATCCCTGTAATGTTGGACTTAAGGATCTCACTTGTTTCATCCTTAGTTTTTAAAAAGAAAACCCAAGAGAATCTGCTATAATCATCAGTAACTACAAGACAATATCTTTTACCATTCAAGCTATTCACAGAAGTAGGACCAAAGAGGTCCATATGAAGCATGTATAAAGCTTGAGAAATTGAGTTATGGGTCTTGGGCTTACAAGAAGCTCTATGTTGTTTGCCTTTTAGACAATCAACACAGGTTTGGTCATTTTGAAAAATCTTTTTGGGTAAACCTCTAACCAAATCATATTTTGCAATTGTATTGATTGTTTTAAAGTTTACATGACCAAGTCTTCTATGCCAAAGCATAGATTCATCCAATGAGGCTTTTGCTACTAGACAGGTTAAACTCTCTTTAGGAACAATGTTCTTTAAATCAACAATGTACATATTGTTCTTTCTAGGGATTTTAAGAAGAATCTGACTTTTATCAGGAATTTTAAAATCAGGAGAAAGTACAATGCATTCAGTGTCACTAAAAAGAACTTTGTTCTTTGTGTCACACATTTGTGAGACACTTAAGAGATTAAACTGTAGTTCTTTCACAAAGTACACATTTTCAAAATCTAATTTACTGGTTTTAATTGTACCTTTACCAGTAATCTTTCCTTTGATTCCTCCCCCAAAGGTAACATATCCTCCATCAAATGATTTGAAGTCTGTGAGGTAAGACATGTTGCCTGTCATGTGCCTTGAACATCCACTATCTACATATCCTTGATCTGCAATATCATTTGAATGTTCCTGCACATGTATACACATATTAGTTTCCTTGGGGTACCCAAGCCATGACTGACTTGGGTTTGCCTCGTGCATCAATGTAATCAAATCTTTTTAGGACTGTTGATGCACCATTTGATTGGAGTGGTCTCCGAATCCAACATGCTGAGGACTTAACAACATTTTCATTTTTGACACATTTTGTGGTTTTTGGTCTGACAGTACCATTTTTGGCAATACCTTTTGGTCTAGCAGGACTTTTTGGTTTTGGTCTCCAATTTTGTGTTTTAACCACAAAATCCCTTTCAGTGAGACTTTTCACAACTTTTGGTGTATGTTTGAAAGTATTACTTGCACCCTTAGTAGTGAATTTTGGGTAAACAGGCTCATTTGGTCTAACAGTATGATTGACTTTTGGTGTGTTAGATTTCACATAACCTTTTCTGGGGTTTGTTTTACTTGTTTTAGACCTTGATGTACTCCCAGAAACCCAATTGTTACAATAAGCATGAGTATGATTGAAACTACCACAGTAATAGCATGCCTTATTGTACAAAACAAAGTTATCACCAAGTTGATGTGACTTAAGATTGTTCCAATTTCTTTGACTACCTCTAGGTTTGCTATTACATTTAGCACAGCATTCAACTGTTTTTAGAACAACTTTAGTCTTTTACTTTCTACACTTTTAGGACTGATTGGTCCTACTTTGTTTCCTTTCTTAGAAACAGTCTCTTTTCCATTCTCATCAGATGTACAACCTTCAATAGTTGTAACATCTGAGCTCTTATCAGTGAGCACCTTTTCTTTGGAGAGTGAAGTATCACTTGTACTCTCAAAAGGTTCACTATTTTCTACAGGTTTTACTTTTTCTAGTGGTTTATTTGTAAGTTCATGTAAACCTGATTCAGCAAGATCTAAACCTGGGGGACAGGGAATTCCTCTGTAAGGAGGTGGACATGTGTTGTATCAAATCCCAGATTTGATTTTCTTGTTCATTTGGTTCTCAACTATACTTTTAGTACATGCAGAAGCATTTTCTAATGTTGTAACAGTTAGTTGAATATTATCTTTTGCTTGTTTCACTTTAGCAAACTCAGTTCTTAACAGGTTTATTTCAGTATCTTTAAGAAGTATGTCTTTATTAAGAATAGCTTTTGTGTCAGAAAAGGTGAGTTCATTTTCTCTAAAGTGAATTATCTGTTTTTCAAGTTTGGACATACCACACTTATGATTAACTAGGTCTTGATGAGTTTTTCTTTCTTCTACTTTCAGTTCATCATAAAGTTTTCTTAAGATTTCTAGTTCTTTAAAAACTTCACAAGTAGCAGAACATTTAGTAATTTGTACCTCAGGATTGGAGAGAGCCATTAAAGCCATTTCATTTGAGGATGACTCTTCTTCACCCATAAAGCTCCAATCAAAACCCAGCCCATCAATAGCTACCATAGCTTTTGTTTCAGTGATGTCCACTTCCTTGCTCTTGTTCTCATTGTTTCCCCTATTCTTGTTCTCAAAACCTCTTCCCTTATCACCCTGCTTCTTTGGTCTTCTACATTCTCTTGAGTAGTGACCCTTCATGTAGCAGTTGTAGCACTCCTCTTTAGACTTGTCATACCCAGCAGGTTCATTGCCATTGATGACAATCTTCTTTCCAGTCCTCATCAAATATTTCTTAGCCCTCATGCTAAGAAGTGAAAGCTGCCATTTTATGTCCATTTCTTCAAGATCATCATCACTGATCTCTTGAAGATCTTCAAAGGTCAATGTGGAAATATTGTGTTGTGATGTTAGGAAAGCACAACCAATTGTTTCATCTAAAATGGTTTTGGTACTGCTGGAAGTACTAGCAGTACCAAAATTTGTGTTGGCAGTACCTTCTTCTCCACCATCTTTTTCTTCATCAACTTTCTTGGAAGTACTATGAGATGACATAAATGCCATATTTCCTGAGCTTGAACTAGTAGACTTCTTTAGTTCATGCTCTACTATTTTAAAGTTGCTGTAAAGATCATTGAGACTCATGGAATCAATATCTGGTTTGTTTTTCCAGACAATGACATGCATGGCCCATTCAGAGGGTAGACTTCTAAGAAATTTGGAGTTTAAGTCTTCTTGAGATATTATCACTTCATGAATGGCTAACTGACTAGAAAGCTTTTGTAGTATATTGAACATGTTGTCCAAAGACTCATTTGGTGTGGCTGAAAAGTTTTCAAACTGTTGTTTTAAAAGTGTTTTCTGGGTTTTCTTGGTGGCATCATTACCACCAAATCTAGCCACAATAGCTTGAAAAAGGGTTTTAGCACACTTGTACTTGTTAAAGATTAAAAGATGGTCATTTGGAATAGACATGAGAAGCATACTCCTGGCTTTAAGGTCATTTCTCTTTTGAATTCTTTCTTCAGCAGTTATTGGATTAACTTGCACAGTTGTGACAAGTGCATCATTTACTGTGGAGGTGCTGGTCACTGGTTTAAATGAGTTTCCTTCTTCAATAATCTCCCAAAGTGCATAGTCTTGCACTTGGAAGTATTGTTCAACCCTCAGTCTCCACATTTCAAACTCATTCTGTTTGAGTAATGGAAGTTTTGCAGCCACATTGGTTTGAATGTGCTCAACATCCATTTTTGCTTTGTTCTTTTATGTCGTAAATATCAGCCTAGCACTAATACCACTTGTGGAAGGATTCGATTGATTTGTGCAAACACTTGGGATGTTAATCTCAGTAATGTGTTTAGGATATTTATGAATGAATGTGAGTTAGCACGCGGAATTTACTAAAACACACTAAAGGAACAAAGGTGGTGAATAAGTAAATGAGAATGAACACAACATGAATAACACAAAACGATTCAATATTATTGATGAAATAATACGGGTGATCTAAACTATCACCAGGATTACAAGTGTAACCTTGAATCTTTGATACGTGAAAGGGTTTAAATATGGAAGTTATGCATGGGAAAGATGAGAAAGCTGTGGGAAAGATATATGAAAGAAGGTGTCTTAAGGGTTCCTTTTATAGTATAAGGAGCCCTTATTACAAGTGGTCAAGTTGCTTAATATAATATATTAGAGGTTTATCTTATCCTAATATTACACCTTTCAAGGTAAAACACTCAATTATATCGACTGAGACTTCTGTACTACTTCTACTTAACATATAACTTTGTACAAAGACTAATAATACAACTAAATATCTCTAAATAAAATATAACAACTTGTCATGAAAACTGGCAGGACCTTCTTTAACTAGCAGTACCTTCTTACCCAGAAGGTAATGTTAGTATATCTTCAACATCAGGAAAACTGAAGAGGCAGGCTTAACTATCAACTAGCAGATTCTTCTGGCAGACTCTTTACTTTGTGCATTTTATTCCCAACAGTAATAAATTTTAATTTTATTATTACCCAACTGTTTAAATTAAGTATACACGAGCTTGCATAACTATTTTCGGGAAAACAAACCCGCACACGTACTGTAGCTTACAGTATCCTTACATTGGTTATTTTATCAGAAAATGTGCATGTGCCATTGTCTAACTTTTATTGATCATTGTTGATCAAACACAAGAAATATCTCGCACAAAACACCGCACGCGTACTGTAACACCCCCAAAATTTGGTACAGCGGAAGACTCAACAAGCTTTCGGGGTGCTACGGGGATTGGTATCCAAACACAAGATATAAAAGAACGAGATAAAGTAAACAAAATAAATACAACCACGCGGGGTTTTAAAGTTTACATTATCCCAAAATCATCCAAAGTCAGGCCCAAAGAAAAATAAATATAGGTCCCCAATAGTTATCAGAGTTTTAGAAAACATAGATCCATAACCGGTGCCAAATGTCAAGCCTCCAATCCCAAGCATCCGCAGAGCATCACTTAATTACCTGAGAAAACGTGCTAAAAGTCAGCTTTCGCTGGTGAGATCATAGGTTTAGATTCTTAATTCAATATAGTGGACATATACGCAAAACGCTTGCTAGCTAGACTAGGGCTCGCTCATCCAACCAAAATAAATCAACCAAATCAAACTATCCCTATAGGTGCACGCTATAGCTCAAATCAAACCAATCAATAGCTTACCTAGCTCAAGTCTAGGCCTCGCTCTAATATCAATCCAATAGCTTACCTAGTTCGGGGACTAGGCCTCGCTCAACAACCAAATCAATAGCTTACCTAGATCTAGTCTAGGCCTCGCTCTACCTAGTTCTATAAGCATAGCAAGTTTTGAAACCAAAAAGCGATAATAGTCCACATAAAGCATTTGCACGTTTCTCACCCCAAGTATTGAAAACAAAGTTCAAGAGTAAAAAGTGGGGCTATGACTCACCTCAAGTCCAGAAATCCTCAAAAGAAATGATAGAAGAAAGACGCAAGAAATCTCAAACAACTCACGTAACGGCGACTACAGACTCGGCACTTCCTAACAATATCAAACCCGTTCAGAAATCATTTCCTCAAAATCAAATATTCCCATTCCCGAACGTAATTCATTTTACTTTCCAAAATATCCATTTCTCGAATTAACTTCATATTAATTTGAAATTTGACGTTTGGTATCCATACGAGTGGAGGGTCGACACAGCTCAAACCAAAAAGCCTCAACAAAGAACAATAATAAGATAACTATAGGTCTAATGTTAGCTCGACATATTATCTAAATAATTATCGAAGTTTATTAAATCCGTCGATTTGATAATCTCCCATACTTACTTACGTAATATATCGTTCCAAAATTATACCCAACCTAAAGCACATTGCACATAAATTTCTATTTGGTATATGTCGTAGCCCAATGAATTCCCTATATATATCGTCGAATCGGCCAAATTCCACGAGACATATAGTAATTCATTACCCTAAAATATATACCACATCCTATGGGCGTCGTGGGATACAATGCCCATTAATATACCCATTTTATATCGTCAAATAACTCAATCTAGAATAAGTCATTCGATAATATAAATTGTTTATATTAACCGTCATATATCCGTGACAACAAAAATTCACAATATAAAGTCCACTTGGACTTTAAAGACCCAAAATCCGTATAACTCGATAAGTTTCTAATTTATAAAATAAAATCACATTTTTAATTATTATTTACCCGACTTACGTTTAGCCGTTATTTTTATAGTTATTATTTATAATAATATCCCGACATTTATTACACTATTTTCATAGTATAATAACTATCGTCTCATTATTATACGTTTACTCGCGATCGTGTTATTATTAATATACGCATATATATATATATATATATATATATATATATATATATATATATATATATATATATATATATATATATATATATATATATATATATATATATATATATATATATATATATATATATATATACGTTTAACGCGTCTATATATACGTATATAAACGATTATATTTTTAATAATATTATAACGAGTATTATTTTTGATTTTGACTTTTAAATATTTATCGAGTCATAGAATTTGGTCACATGTCCGAGTCATGACCATCGGCTCATAGTCCAAGTCCAAAATAATAAAATCAAGCCACAATATAAATCAACTCCGTCCAAACAATCCCATAATCACGTGCTACAACATGAGGGTCCGACTACGGCACCCAACTAACCTATCTCCGTCATCTAATTGACCGTCTCACAATCGGTCCCCAATTTCCATACTCGTCAACACAACTCCAATTCAAGATACAAATGACCAATGTCCAAATGATTCGGCCCAAAAATAAGTCACAACAAATATTACCATATAAGCTAAAACAAGAAAAGAAAATATATCAATTTATACGGGTCGACTTACCAAGTCAACCCCGGGTCAACCCGTGAGGTCACAACCAAAACAATAACCTCACCCGAGACCTCTCGGTCTCGGCTAGCTCTAATGAGCCTCTCGACCAAAACAGCCCGCGAAGGGGGGGGGGGGGCTTCGGCCGAGACTCCAAAACAACAACAACCACAACTCGAACCATATTAGACCCAAGAATCCAACAAACATTAACCAACATCAAGAATCAAGAAAAATCAAGAACCATCACACCTCCAAGACTCTAATCGAGTCGAGGAGGGTCACACCGAGACCTAGGGTCTCGGTCGAGCTCACATCGAGCCACAACCCAAAACCAAATGCGTACAACTCCAAATCCGAACACAAATGCATCAATAATCGACCCCCAAGGATACCAAACTCGTATTATTTACAAAACCCATCTTCATTTTAATGTTTTCATCCCGAAAATACCAAGATCCAATTCGGGTTTGACTCAAAATAGTCAAACCCGACCCTAATCTCATGTTTTCTCACCTCAAATCGAATGGAAACCAAAATGGATGTTGATGTGGTGTTGTGTGAGGTGTGGAGGTCGGCGGTAATAAAAGAAAAGGGAGAGGGGAGGCGCGTGTTTCACACCAATCGAACAAGAAAATGATGGGGATTGTTTTGGTGGTGGTGGTGTGGTAGGGAGGTCGGCGGTGGTGATGGTGTTGGGGTGGTTACCGGCGGCGACAAGGGGGAAGAGAGGGAAAAAGAAAATGATGAAGTTATTAGTTGTGAGGGTGAAGGGTTAGGGTTAGGGTATTATACCCGAATTTTTCACTTTAGTCCCTTAGGTTTTCTTTTTCCAAAATTAGCCACGAATACTTTTATAATTAGTGAACTCTTTTTAATCGGTTTTCCCGTAACCCGATTACCCGTTCATAAACGTATTAAATTTTCGTCAACCATACACGTACACGTCATAAATGGTTTCCCAACAACACTTCCCAAAAATATAAATATGTACGAAAGACATAATATTAATTTAACGGTGAACCGCGACCGTTTTATAAAATATAGAAATCTTGTTAGATTAACCTAGTGCCGGAGTCAATGTAGTGCCAAAGGTATCGATCTCAAAATAAATTATCACGAACGAAACAAATCAAACCATAAATAAATAATTAAATCCCATAAACATCGTACGATTAAAATCAAATACCAACGTTCGTAAAATATCTCGTCACAATAAATTTCCAAAAATTCCATATTTATTATTTAAATGTAATGCGGGTTTTATAAAACGGCTCCCTATTTTGCCAGTTGTCACATCCTCCGAGCCTCAGAAGGAACCCGTCCCGGGTTTCTCTTGAAATAACCCATCTACGAAGTGAAGAACTTCGGATATCTTTTTCGAAACTCATCCTCACGTTCCCACGTAAATTCCGGTCCGTGCCGCGAATTCCAGCGAACTTTGATGAGCGGAATACGACTCCTCTTGAGTCGTTTGATCTCTCTATCCATTATCTCAATCGGCTCTTCCACGAAATTCAAACTTTCATCCACTCGAATATCCTTGATCGGTATAACTGGTGTTTCCTCTGAAAGGCATTTCTTCAGATTACTAATATGAAACACATCATGAACTTTACTCAGTTCCATAGGTAATTCCAAACGATACGCTACGGGCCCAATTCTTTCCAAAATAAGAAATGGTCCAATGTAGCGGGGATTAAGTTTCCCGCGTTTCCCAAAACGTATCACACCCTTCCAAGGCGAGACCTTCAACATCACTCTGTCTCCAACCTGGAATTCTAGGGGTTTACGTCTCTGATCGGCGTAGCTTTTCTGCCTATCTCTAGCTGCTCGCAGTCGATCTCGAATCTGCGTTACTTTCTCCGTAGTTTCCAAGATAAGCTCAGGGCCTGTGAGTTGGCTATCTCCAACTTCTGCCCAACCAATAGGTGAACGGCATTTTCGACCATACAAAGCTTCGAATGGCGCAGCCTTAAGACTTGTGTGGTAGCTATTATTGTAGGAGAACTCCGCAAGGGGTAGATATTTCTCCCAGCCTTTACCAAAGTCTATGATGCATGCACGAAGCATATCCTCCAAAGTTTGAATAGTTCTCTCACTTTGACCATCGGTTTGGGGATGATATGCAGTACTCATATCAAGTCTCGTCCCCAAAGCGATTTGAAGTGATCGCCACAATGCTGACGTGAAACGGCTGTCGCGATCCGAAATAATCGATATCGGAACTCCATGACGAGAAACAATCTCCTTCACATACAACCTCGCAAGTTTTTCCACACTATCATCTTCACTAATCGCCAGGAAATGAGCAGACTTAGTCAAACGATCCACAATTACCCATATAGCGTCGCAACCGCTAGCTGTCTTTGGTAATTTGGTAATAAAGTCCATCGTTATCCGCTCCCACTTCCAAACCGGGAGTTCTGGCTGCGTCAACAATCCTGACGGTCTTTGATGCTCAGCTTTAACCTTAGAGCAGGTCAAGCACTTACTAACATATAATGCTTTATCTGCCTTCATATTTGGCCACCAATATAATTTCTTCAAATCCTGGTACATTTTGTCCGACCCAGGATGAATGGAGTATCTCAACTTATGCGACTCATGCATAATCAATTCTCGAATCCCTCCATACAATGGTACCCAACTTCGTTCTCCAAAACATAACACTCCATCAGAACGCTTAGCAAATCCTTTCTCATTTTCTGCCATCCCAAATATATTCTCGGCAGATTTATTTTCTGCTTTCTATGCTACCGTTTGAGCTTCCAATATTTGAGACGGTAATGGCGATACGATAGTCATTCCTAATGACTTAACCCGTAATGGTGGAATTCTCTCTTTTCGACTAAGAGCATCAGCAACAACGTTTGCTTTACCCGGATGGTAGCGAATTTCACAATCGTAATCGCTTAGCAACTCAATCCAACGTCGCTGCCTCATGTTAAGCTCTTTTTGGTTCAGAATGTGTTGCAGACTTTTGTGATCAGTAAACACTACACACTTGGTTCCATACAAGTAATGTCTCCATATCCTCAAAGCAAAGACCACAGCACCTAACTCCAAATCATGGGTGGTGTAGTTCTTCTCATGCTTCTTGAGCTGTCGGGAAGCATAAGCTATCACTTTCTCTCGTTGCATCAACACAGCTCCTAAACCTTTATGAGAAGCGTCACAATAGACGACGAAATCCTCATTACCTTCGGGTAACGCCAAAATAGGAGCACTACACAACATTTCCTTAAGTAACTGAAAGGCTTCCTCTTCCTTATCTCCCCATTCATACTTAACGCTCTTTTGAGTCAATTTGGTCAACGGTTTTGCTATCTTCGAAAATCCCTCAATGAATCTTCGGTAATAACTGGCTAATCCCAAAAATTGACGAACTTCTGTTGGGGTCGTAGGTGCAGCCCAATCTTTAATCGCTTCAATCTTAGCAGGATCCACATGAACTCCTTGTCTATCAATTACGTGACCTAGAAATTGTACCGTCGGAATCCAAAATTCACATTTCGAAAACTTGGCATACAGTTTCTCCTTCCTGAGCAATTCTAAGATAAGTCTTAGATGCTCCTCATGTTCCTGCTCACTCTTCGAGTATATTAGAATGTCATCGATGAACACAATCACGAACTTATCTAAGTAAGGCTTACACACCCGATTCATGAGATCCATGAATACCGCCGGTGCGTTAGTCAACCAAAACGGCATCACCTGAAACTCGTAATGCCCGTAACAGGTTCTGAAAGCCGTTTTCGGAATATCTTCCTCGCGCACTCGAAGCTGATGATATCCCGATCTCAAATCGATCTTCGAATACACACTCGATCCTTGAAGTTGATCGAACAGATCGTCGATCCTCGGTAACGGGTATCTATTCTTCACCGTTAACTTGTTCAACTCTCGATAATCAATACACATTCGGAACGATCCATCCTTCTTCTTCACAAATAAGACCGGGGCTCCCCAAGGTGAAGAACTTGGTCTTATGAATCCCTTCTCGACTAACTCCGCTAATTGTTTCGACAACTCTTCCAGTTCAGTAGGTGCAAGACGATAAGGCGCTCGTGCTACAGGTGCAGCACCAGGTATCAACTCAATCTGAAATTCCACTTGTCGAGTAGGCGGAATTCCCGGCAAATCATCGGGAAACACATCCGAAAAATCACGAACGATAGGTACATCTCCAATGCACCTTTCCTTCTTCTCCTTCTCTCCTTTCTCAGAAATTTGGGCTAAGAAAAGGTAACTTCCTTTCTCCATTAGCTTCGGCAACTTAGTGCAAGATATGACCGCTAATCTGGATGGGCCTCTCAAATCCTTTCTATCTCCTGGTATGTTCAGAATCTCCTTGCCGTAAGGTACCCGCACGATCTTCTCATCGCAGATTATATGGGCACGATACTTCGACAACCAATCCATACCGATAATGACATCAAAACTTCCTAATGTGACGGGTAGAAGATCTATGTTGAAAGGACGGTTCAGAAAGTTTAACGTGCATCCACGAATGATAGTCTTAATCCTTTCTATGTTTCCATTAGCTAACTCTACATCATAACCAATTCCTAAGGCCATCAGGGGTTTCTCAAGTAAGGGTGCAAACTTAGTGGACACAAAACTCTTATCGGCACCAATATCAAATAGTATGGAAGCATAACGATTATTGAGAAGGAACGTACCAGTCACAACGTTCGGATCTTCTCCTCTCTCGTTCCCGAGTGCATACACTCTCCCATGAGCAACTCCAGCTTCCACACGTTGGTCCCCATTATCTTGTCGTCCACGGTTTCCTCCAGCTCCACGGTTTCCATTGTTGTACCCATTACCACCCGATCCTTGATTTCCTCGGTTCCACGATTCCCTACATTCATTCCGATAATGTCCTTTCTTTCCACATCCATAGCAAGTAACATTTGCTTTGCTCATAGTTTCAGGAGTAGCTTGAACCATAGCAAGTGGTCGAGCTCTACAATCCTTAGCTATGTGTCCCATCTTAGAGCAATTCTTGCACATTACCGTACATCAACCAGAATGATGCTTGTAACATCGGTTACATTTGGGCGCATCTCCATTGTAGTTCTTCTTGTCTCCATCTCCCATGGCATAAGCTCTAGCAGTTGTTTGTCGCTTGTTTCGACGATAATTACCCTTTGAGTGATCATCCCTCTTTCTCTTTCCATTCTTATCCTTCTCAGCTTCTTCCAATTCCAAAGAGTCCATCAATTGTTGAGCGATAGTAATAGCCTCATGTATATTTGTAGGCTTAGCAGATATCACATCGTTCCTGGTAGCTACCGGCAATCCATTGGTATACCTCTCAATCTTTTGGGTCTCAGTCCTAACCATATCAGGACAGAGTAAGGCCAACTCTCGATAACGGCGATTGTAAGTTGCCATATCGGTACCTTTCACCTTGTGGTTCCAGAACTCAATTTCCAATTTCTTAATCTCATTCCTTGGGCAGTAAGTCTGAATCAGCAAAGACTTAAATTGCTCCCAAGTCATAGCATAAGCCACATCACTCCCAACCGAGTTACGGTAATTGTTCCACCAAGTTAAGGCTTCATCCTTGAAGGTAAAAGAAGCAAACTTTACCTTCGCATTCTCCGCACAACCACTGACATTGAACACAGACTCAGTCTTCTCAATCCACCTAACCAAGTAAACCACTCCTTCAGTTCCACCAAACTCAATCGGTTCACAAATCTTAAACTCCTTGTAGTGACATCCATTAGCACGAACAGGTGGAAAAGTTCCAGCAGAATTGTTGGAATGATTTGACTCAGCTAGTAGCTCAGCAACTCGTTGCTCCACAAGTTGGTTGATCATTGCTTGATCCACAATAGGTGCATTAAGTGGAACATGATCATTGTCTCCCTGAACATCAACATTTTGATTCCTGATGTTGCGGTTAGTGGTGTCCAGGTTATCAGGAGTAGGGGTCTCAACATTTCGAGTAGGACGGCGCCCTCGACGACTAGGGGTAGCCGTTGCAGGTCCAGTTCTGGTAGCTCTAACAGGGTTTCTTCGTGGGGCCATTGATCTGAAACATCATATAAGTTTGTGAGTCTCCGATAGGACTTATCATATGCTCAACAAGAATTAAATCAACGAAGCCAAGTCACGGAAAGAATAGCAACAATACACCATGGAACATCAATAACACGGATAAGGACTCAATTTCCATAACACCCAAAATCACATAATGCCATATACTAATAACCATCAACCATACAATAGCGATCTAACATCGTTCCCACTAACGGATCACACAAAACGTACTAATCGTTCCACAAGAGACGAATACTGAACAAAATACATCAAAACATGATAAATAGCTTTTCTAACCGAACACTCCTCGGTTAAGAAAGCAACAAGACAACATAACCCAAGCAGCTAGCCACGTGGCTGGCGGAGGCTCCTCCACTCCTGCCTCAAGCCATCAAGATCCCTCCATAACGATCCTAACTCCACGCTATGGGTGTCTCGGTCTCTCTTGAGGTCAGCCACCTCCTTCTCTAGCTCGGCATTCCTTTGCCATAGCTTGCGGTCGGCCTCACGAGCAGTAACAAATCCTCGCTACAAACTATCGATATGCTCGTGAACATCCGTCAAAACTCTCCTCAACTCAGTAGTCCTGCCCACAACGAAAGTCAAATCAACTCTTAAATCCGCTAAAAACTCTCCAATAACTCTCTCAAGTCGATCAGATACACGTGCAACTCTCTCACTAAGCTCAGTAATCCGAGCCCACAACCTGCCAATCTCACCCAACTCTACATGCTCAGCAGAAATCTCAGAAGATGCATCCGATTCAACGGGACTACCAGGTGGCAACTCAAACAAGAACGGATGATCAGGTGAATCAAGCTCAATCGGGTGTACAGGTGAATCAGGCTCCTCAGCCTGAGCTGGTGGTACTAACTCATCATCATCATCAGGCATCTCATCCTCCTGAGGGTCATCCTCCTCCTCAGGGTCACCATCATCACCCTGCTCAGCCTCCTGAGGGTCATCCTCCTGCTCAGGGTCATCAGCCTCGTACTCCTCCTCCTCATCGGAAGAGTACATCATCAATCGTCGTCTCCTACTAGGTGAACCATATGGAGATGTAGTAGGTAATCTAGGACGACGACGCAATGATGTGGGTGGCGCCTCAGACAGAAGAGAATGAGCATCAATCTATAAAGGTGATGGAGTAGGGCGTACCGACATGCGTGTCGTAGCTCGGTGGGCAAAGCGAGGTGCCACGCGAGCCAAAGCCTGATGAAGAGTAGGCTGCCTCGATGTACCAGGGAGCCCTAAAGAAGATGAGGGTCCCTGCGTAGATGCAGGTAGTGCTGAAGTAGAACCTGTCGGTGTCATAGTAGCTGAATGCATGGCAACCTAGTAAGGGTCATCAGGGGCCATGGTGAACTGTGCTGGCAATACCGGTGTAGTAAGAATATCCTCAATGACATCAGGCATATGGGAGGCCATAGTCTGTGACAACGGCGTAGGGTAGGTGTAAGTGTTTCAAAACAACTAAACCGCGAACTCAAAATACCATATCCAAAAATCATCATATAATTCCAAATCGTATAATCAAAAATGATTTAAAATACCGCATTACTAAAACCATTCACAAAACCATTAAGTCAAATAATTACTCAAAACACATATAATTCCTCAAAACGCCATCATATTACTAAATCAATAAACCTCAAAACCTCAAATCATCTCAAGAAATCCCAAATCTATAATCATCTCAATAATCTCATAATACCTCAATAATAAACAATGATGCTTCGGCTTGGCGGGCTGGCAGGCAATGGTCGAGGATCGTTTTCTATAAAAATCGGTTATAGTTTAGGTGTCTATTTACCTAGTTCTCTATAACCTTGGCTCTGATACCAATCTGTAACACCCCCAAAATTTGGTACAGCGGAAGACTCAACAAGCTTTCGGGGTGCTACGGGGATTGGTATCCAAACACAAGATATAAAAGAACGAGATAAAGTAAACAAAATAAATACAACCACGCAGGGTTTTAAAGTTTACATTATCCCAAAATCATCCAAAGTCAGGCCCAAAGAAAAATAAATATAGGTCCCCAATAGTTATCAGAGTTTTAGAAAACATAGATCCATAACCGGTGCCAAATGCCATGCCTCTAATCCCAAGCATCCGCAGAGCATCACTTAATTACCTGAGAAAACGTGCTAAAAGTCAGCTTTCGCTGGTGAGATCATAGGTTTAGATTCTTAATTCAATATAGTGGACATATACGCAAAACGCTTGCTAGCTAGACTAGGGCTCACTCATCCAACCAAAATAAATCAACCAAATCAAACTATCCCTATAGGTGCACGCTATAGCTCAAATCAAACCAATCAATAGCTTACCTAGCTCAAGTCTAGGCCTCGCTCTAATATCAATCCAATAGCTTACCTAGTTTGGGGACTAGGCCTCGCTCAACAACCAAATCAATAGCTTACCTAGATCTAGTCTAGGCCTCGCTCTACCTAGTTCTATAAGCATAGCAAGTTTTGAAACCAAAAAGCGATAATAGTCCACATAAAGCATTTGCACGTTTCTCACCCCAAGTATTAAAAACAAAGTTCAAGAGTAAAAAGTGGGGCTATGACTCACCTCAAGTCCAGAAATCCTCAAAAGAAATGATAGAAGAAAGACGCAAGAAATCTCAAACAACTCACGTAACGGCGACTACAGACTCGGCACTTCCTAACAATATCAAACCCGTTCAGAAATCATTTCCTCAAAATCAAATATTCCCATTCCCGAACGTAATTCATTTTACTTTCCAAAATATCCATTTCTCGAATTAACTTCATATTAATTTGAAATTTGACGTTTGGTATCCATACGAGTGGAGGGTCGACACAGCTCAAACCAAAAAGCCTCAACAAAGAACAATAATAAGATAACTATAGGTCTAATGTTAGCTCGACATATTATCTAAATAATTATCGAAGTTTATTAAATCCGTCGATTTGATAATCTCCCATACTTACTTACGTAATATATCGTTCTAAAATTATACCCAACCTAAAGCACATTGCACATAAATTTCTATTTGGTATATGTCGTAGCCCAATGAATTCCCTATATATATCGTCGAATCGGCCAAATTCCACGAGACATATAGTAATTCATTACCCTAAAATATACACCACATCCTATGGGCGTCGTGGGATACAATGCCCATTAATATACCCATTTTATATCGTCAAATAACTCAATCTAGAATAAGTCATTCGATAATATAAATTGTTTATATTAACCGTCATATATCCGTGACAACACAAATTCACAATATAAAGTCCACTTGGACTTTAAAGACCCAAAATCCGTATAACTCGATAAGTTTCTAATTTATAAAATAAAATCACATTTTTAATTATTATTTACCCGACTTACGTTTAGCCGTTATTTTTATATTTATTATTTATAATAATATCCCGACATTTATTACACTATTTTCATAGTATAATAACTATCGTCTCATTATTATACGTTTACTCGCGATCGTGTTATTATTAATATACGCATATATATATATATATATATATATATATATATATATATATATATATATATATATATATATATATATATATATATATATATATATATATATATATATATATATACGTTTAACGCGTCTATATATACGTATATAAACGATTATATTTTTAATAATATTATAACGAGTATTATTTTTGATTTCGACTTTTAAATATTTATCGAGTCATAGAATTTGGTCACATGTCCGAGTCATGACCCTCGGCTCATAGTCCAAGTCCAAAATAATAAAATCAAGCCACAATATAAATCAACTCCGTCCAAACAGTCCCATAATCACGTGCTACAACATGAGGGTCCGACTACGGCACCCAACTAACCTATCTCCGTCATCTAATTGACCGTCTCACAATCGGTCCCCAATTTCCATACTCGTCAACACAACTCCAATTCAAGATACAAATGACCAATGTCCAAATGATTCGGCCCAAAAATAAGTCACAACAAATATTACCATATAAGCTAAAACAAGAAAAGAAAATATATCAATTTATACGGGTCGACTTACCAAGTCAAACCCGGGTCAACCCGTGAGGTCACAACCAAAACAATAACCTCACCCGAGACCTCTCGGTCTCGGCTAGCTCTAATGAGCCTCTCGACCAAAACAGCCCGCGAAGGGGGGGGGGGGGTTCGGCCGAGACTCCAAAACAACAACAACCACAACTCGAACCATATTAGACCCAAGAATCCAACAAACATTAACCAACATCAAGAATCAAGAAAAATCAAGAACCATCACAAATGCATCAATAATCGACCCCCAAGGATACCAAACTCGTATTATTTACAAAACCCATCTTCATTTTAATGTTTTCATCCCGAAAATACCAAGATCCAATTCGGGTTTGACTCAAAATAGTCAAACCCGACCCTAATCTCATGTTTTCTCACCTCAAATCGAATGGAAACCAAAATGGATGTTGATGTGGTGTTGTGTGAGGTGTGGAGGTCGGCGGTAATAAAAGAAAAGGGAGAGGGGAGGCGCGTGTTTCACACCAATCGAACAAGAAAATGATGGGGATTGTTTTGGTGGTGGTGGTGTGGTAGGGAGGTCGGCGGTGGTGATGGTGTTGGGGTGGTTACCGGCGGCGACAAGGGGGAGGAGAGGGAAAAAGAAAATGATGAAGTTATTAGTTGTGAGGGTGAAGGGTTAGGGTTAGGGTATTATACCCGAATTTTTCACTTTAGTCCCTTAGGTTTTCTTTTTCCAAAATTAGCCACGAATACTTTTATAATTAGTGAACTCTTTTTAATCGGTTTTCCCGTAACCCGATTACCCGTTCATAAACGTATTAAATTTTCGTCAACCATACACGTACACGTCATAAATGGTTTCCCAACAACACTTCCCGAAAATATAAATATGTACGAAAGACATAATATTAATTTAACGGTGAACCGCGACCGTTTTATAAAATATAGAAATCTTGTTAGATTAACCTAGTGCCGGAGTCAATGTAGTGCCAAAGGTATCGATCTCAAAATAAATTATCACGAACGAAACGAATCAAACCATAAATAAATAATTAAATCCCATAAAGATCGTACGATTAAAATCAAGTACCAACGTTCGTAAAATATCTCGTCACAATAAATTTCCAAAAATTCCATATTTATTATTTAAATGTAATGCGGGTTTTATAAAACGGCTCCCTATTTTTCCAGTTGTCACACGTACCAACACAAATCCTAGTAACGGCATAAACTCAATACTTGTTATCTAGAAATTTTAAATTTTGTTTTATATTTCTATTATAAAAACACCATCATCATAAATATTTTAGCACTCCTGCTAACCTCGAAAACTCAATTTACACCGGAACTCAACACTTAATACCCCGTGAGATTTATAAAACACAATTAATACTTATACATTGTACATCAACTCCTACCCATTTTTATTATAAACGTATTAAAAAAATCCTCTCACACAAACAAACACATCCTTTTCTTATCTCTTTACTGCATCTTCATCCCCACCTCCTCTACTTACAACTTGTCTTCTTCTTCTTTCTCCCTCTCTTCTCGCTGCGACCACTCCCCACCTCCTGATAACAACTCAGACCTGACCATTGCAGATAAGAAGATGACAAGCAGTACCCGTTGGTCCTTGAGGCCACAGTCTGATCCATCTTATCTCCCCCCCCCCCCTCAAGGTCCACATATACAACCGATTAGGTGATGCAAGATGAGGAAGATGGTTACCCTTTTTGGCTAGAAGGTCGACTGAGGATGAAGAGAGAGGAATCAAACCATCCATTGTTTACATTGTTATAACCCACTCGGGTCACAAGGTAGTCCACACACCCAAAAACTCTCACAACAAAGACTCATAGTTAGTTTTCTTAAGGGTTTCGATTTCCTGAAGATAGAGGTGTGTGGATTGCTGGTTGAATCGGATTCGGGCTTCTTGATTCTTGGTCTCTTTTGTAATTGACTCCAACGTGTTGTAAGGATCTCAAACCCTCATTCTGATGTTTCCATTCGAATATGTTATGCTCTTGTGGTTATCGAAAATGTTGTTCGTTATAAGCTTGATTCATTGTTTAACTTTTCTTTTTCTTTGTAATCGAATATAAGAATTTTGGTGACATCTCTTTTGTGTTATTGACTTGTGTGGTAAACATAAATAAAAATGTTAAACTGTGAAAAAAAGTTAGCTATAAATTTCTGTGTTAAAAATATTGTGTTAAATTTTTGTGTGGCAAGATTTCAAACAAGTCGAAACCGGATATAACGAGGCTCACATATGAAAGTGTTGTTTTCTTTGTTTTGCCATTTTGATTCTACATCTTCCTGTTAGTTGATGCCAATTTTAAGTTCACAACGACAATGGCTTAGTCATTGTTTAAACTATGCCCGCTATCGATAAGTAGTATGGGTTGGTTTGGTTAGTTCGTAATCATATGTGTTCAAGAGTTCGATGTCGAGATGTGGTCAAAACATTTTGTGGTCATGTTAAAAATTACCTCCATGTGCTGTAACTAAGAAAACGAAGCATAGTCTACTTATTTGTTTTGCCTTGAGAAACCTTCTTGCCCAATCGTCCACCAAAGCTATATCTAACCATTTCATAAATGAGCCAAGCCAAGTGTCATATTAAAAACAGTTTTGGAAGTTAAAAATCAGCTTTGGGCTAAGCCCACTCCATAAATTATTTACAGCCCATCCAAACCCTTTTCACAACTAATAGAAATAAACTAAATACTTTTCGTACGTCGACTATTTTTGTACCCGAACTAACAAAATACACTTAATAAAAATGTAAGTTTTCGACCTTTTAGTATTCGGGCATTTCCGCAAAGCTATTACGATTCGTTCTACTTTTATCAACAACATACTTCGCGTCACGTCTTATATCCAATTTATGAAGCGTACCTCACCACATAATGCACTCGAAACGAATTTTCAAACTATAAAAACTTTATAAGTAGTTAACGTACTTATATAGCCTATTTAAAATTGTAAATACTCGATATCATTATATAAAAAAACCTATTAAAGTTTTATAAAATTATAAAACATCCTTTACCTAAACATATTTTGTACCTTATAATTACCATGAGAAATCAACACGTATACACGAGTCATGCCCGTTTTTCCCATAACTTGAATTATATATTATAAACACTTTTTCACATTTTTTTTTCTTCCGACAACGCTCAATAATCGTCAACGGTTATTTTCCGTCCTTGTCTTTCTTATACTTGTTTAACAAGTACTTTTTGTCATATACACTTAACGCTTCTGTACGTGAGAACGTATGCACTTCCAAGAGCCAATACATACAAACGTTTAGAAAATCATTTTTCAAACTTAAATGCTGGTGCACAAGCAACAATAACGCAACACTTCAAAACTTTCAAGTCTAATTAAATTTTGTTGAGTTTTGAACTTCAACTATGAACTAAATTATGCCTTACTAATCTAGGTCGCGTGTTGGTGCTGAACACTATCTGATTTGTTGCATTATATAACTGCTATTCACTGAGGTGAGTTTATACGTCCAATTTTACTCTCATTACTTGTATACTAAACTTTGGGGTGAGAAATATGCAAAACTTTTATTTGGACCTGAACTGTACTCATGTTTTTATCAAACTATTACGTAGAATTAGCCTAAGACACTGAATCCCACATGCCCAAACTCATGAACCATTAATTCCTGCGAGGAAGCGCGAATGCTATAAATAGATCTATTGGGGATGACACCCCCGTTCGGTTTGGCCGGATAGGCAAACGCAAGCATATAACATGTCGAAACACGAGTGTCATGGGATAGACACTTACAAGGGATTTATTTTACAAGGGCTTTATTTGACGTGCTTCTAGAGCATGCACACTTTCAAGCTTCGGTTGCATGAACTTAGTGCTGACATAATAGACTTCACTTTTGAGTGACATTATATTCACATGTTTTGATTATGGTCCAACTACTGTTTTATATTCAAACCTATAGACTCACCAGCTTTTTGCTGACTTTTTAAGCATGTTTTTCTCAGGTGCATAACTTAATGATATGTGATTATTCAAGCCAGGGTAGGGCATTGGTCATAGACTCTCAACTTTTGAATTATGGGACAACACTAGTTTGGGCCTTGTACTCCGAAATTCAAACAATGATGAAACTCGTTTATCAAGGAAATGTATTTTCTAAAAATGGATAATGTGATCCGTTCTTTATTTCTTTGTGTTGTGATTACCAATTTAGTAGCACCCCAGTGACATGTATGCTTGCGCTGGACCCGATTTTGGGGGTGTTACACCACGGTGACTGCTGGAGATGGAGCTGTTACCAAGTACCCTGGCACCACAAAAAACCTTTCAATGCTTTATTAATATTCTTAATCACAGTCTTAGGAAGCTTGAAAACAGAAACCCATTATACTTGCATAGAAGCTAAAATAGAAGCAATTAACTGAAGCCTACCTGCATAGGATAATGCTCTGTTTCTCCAGTCATTCACCCTACTTTTGACCTTTTCAATTAGAGGTTTACAGTAATTTATACTCAGTTTCTTTGTAATGAGTGCCACACCTAAGTATCTAACTGGCAGCTTTCCAATGGTAAAAGGAAGAATTTAAGTAATAGCAAGTTTCTCAGGTTCAGATAATCCACCAAAAAAAATAGTACTTTTCTGCATATTTACCTTCAACCCAGAATACTTACTAAACTCTTCAAGGGATTTCTTTATTACACTAACTGATTTGCAATCTCCATGACTGAACACAAGCAGATCATCAGCAAACCCTAGATGTGGTATTCCAATTTTCTTACACCCTTGTTGATATTTAAAGTGATCAGCATGCTCAATATTCTTTCTCAATATCAAATTTAGCACCTCCATAGTCATAGTAAATAGATAAGGGATATGTGATCCCCTTGTCTTAAGCCTCTACCACCACTGAAATATCCTACTCTTTCTCCATTAACATTGATAGAAAACTTAGTAGTAGAAACACATGTCATTATCCACCCAACCATCTTACTATGAAACCCAAATCTTTCTAAAACTCTCTTCAAAAACTGCCAATCCAATGTATCATAAGCTTTTTGCAAATCATCTTGATAGCACACTTTTGACAGATTGTTTCCTATTATACCCTCTAAGTAACTCTTGGGCTAATAGAATATTGTCAGTAATTTGTCTGCCAGCTATGAATGCACTTTGATTATCATTAACTAGCTTATCTAGCACCCCTTTAATCCTTGATGTCATTATCTTGCTAATGCACTTATACAATACATTACAACAAGCTATAGGTCTAAAATCAGAAACCTTATTGGGTGTAGTTATCTTAGGAACGAGTGAAATTAAAGTAGCATTTACCTTTCCAAGAAGTTTCCCAGAATTGAAGAACTCCTGAATAGCCAAGCAAACATATCCCCCAACTACATCCTAAGCAGCCTTAAAGAACTTAGAGGTAAACCCATATGGTCCTGGAGCTTTAGAATCATCAATATCAAACATGGATTCTTTTATCTCATTATTCAAAACAAGTTTAATCATATCATCAGCTTCATTCTGTGTCAATTTGCAATTAAATTCCACAAATTCCTCTGGTAATTCTGGTATGCTATCCTTGGTTCCAATAAACTTTTCAAAGTGCTTAATAAACTATTCAGCAACCTGCTCATTTTCAAAGCTCTTACCACTTTCATCACAAATCTGCATTATTCTACTTTTATGTTGTTTACCTTTAATTATTTTGTGAAAAAAGCAGTGTTTCTGTCACCTTCCTTTAACCAATCAATCTTAGCTTTCTGCCATAACAAACTCTCCTCATCTTTTACTGCTTCACAATATTCTTGGAGAATTTTACAGCTTTGTTTTTTGATCTTTTCACAGTGTGGGTGCTTATCAGCTTCCCCTTGGATTTCCTTTATCCTATTTCTCAAGTTTTCTACCCTTTCATGTACATCCCATTCTTCCATCCCAGCTGACTAAGTTTACTCTTAAGAAGCTTCATTTTCTTCACAACTTTATACATCCGATAACCTTCAATGTCTTTCTTCCATTATGATTGTACCAGAGGTAAGAACTCCTTTTTTTCAGTCACAAAGTTAACCATTCTAAATGCTTTTTTCTTTTGGAAACCTCCCTTAGGAATAATCATGATTGCAGGTGATTGGTCTGAAATGATGTATGGCTTGAATATGTTGTGTGCATCAGGATATTTATCCAAAAAATCTTCGTTGATCATGATCCTGCCCAGCTTCTTCAGAGTTCTACAATTAGGATTTCTTAAACTTTTTGTCCAGGTAAAGTGAAAACTTGAACTACACATATCTTCTATCTCCAATTCCTCTACACAGTTTCTAAACTTAATCATATCATTTGATGGTACAGAACATCCATTAGAGTGCTCTTTTGGATCTAATGTGACATTGAAATCCCCACTAACCACCCATGGTTGCTTATTTATAATTTGCCTATACACTCCCAATTCTTTCCATAAATTCCTTCTTTCAACTCCTGAATTACTTGCATACACAAAGGAACAAAAAAATTATGACTTTTGACAAGTGGTTTCAAACAAAAATAGCATGCTATGTTTAGTCTTAGCAATCAACCAAGCATTTCCTTTGTTTTGATTCCACCCCACCATGATTCTGCAGCCCTTGTTGTTGTCTTCAACATTAGTCACAAACTCCCAATTTCCAAATACTACTTGACCTATTTTATTGACTTTTTGGAATTTCACATGGGTCTCAATAATAGCACAAATCTGCAGCTTTTCCTCATTTATTAATTTCCTCACTTCATCTTGTTTATCAGAGGTACAAAGTCCTCTAATGTTCCATGTTGCCACTTTAATATCCATCTATACTCTCTTTCTATTTTTGGCTCACTTTTATCTCAATTCTTTTGGCTTACTTTTCACTCTATCTGTTTTTAACCCACAAACTCTGTTTCTGTTTTTCTTCTCACCACTTCTCTCAGTTCCTTTAGCTCACAACTCTCTGTCTGTTTTTTCACACAATCCTTCTCTTTCTGTTTTTTGGCTCCCAAATCTCTCAATTCTTTTTGCTCACTATACACTCTATCTGTTTTTCATACAAATACTCTCTTTCTATTTTTGATCTCCCTTTATTCTCTCAATTCTTTTGACTCACAATACACTCTATCTATTTTTACCCACAAAATACTAAACTAGCTATATACAATTCAGTCTGGATGCAATACAACATGTCATTTGAGAGTATTACAACTAATACCCTCAATCTCATTCCTTAGCATACTATCACCATTAGATGATAAGTCATGCACAACATCTTCTTCATTCACAACTTTATTAACTGCATCAATCAACTCCTCTTTACCCATATAATACACTTTCATTTCATCATTCCACCTACCCCATACAGTCACTGTTGGATCCACTTTTGGTTTCTAAAACACTATCAACCAGCTTCCTATCCTCAATACATGGCTTTAAATTCTCTTCCTTAACAAGTGACTCCAATACATCATATCTATTATCTCCTATTATACCCACATTACTCTTTTTCTACCCACCACTAGAATTATTATCATTACTTTTATCCATTGGAGTTTTACCCTGTAATACTTCCTTCTTATCCTCACCATTCTTACTACTACTTCCATTTTCTTTAGCATTATTACCACTATTACCAGCATTCTGATTCACCCCACTACTGTTATCATTTCTAAATTGATTTGTTACTTCAACATTTTGTTTAGGCCTATAATTCTGCTTATTTTTGTTCTGCTTATACCCATTCATTCTATAAGGTCCTTTTGTGTAAACATTCAAACCATTCTTCTCAAATCTCCTATTGTTATAATTCTCATTCTTATAAGTCACTTTTTGAAAACCATCATTTACTTCTCCTTGAATACTGTTAGTTTTCACACTTTCAGTTTCTCTAGGTATCAATCTACAATTAACATCATCATGCCCAAATACACAGCAATAACTACACCTAGTAGGCTTCCAAGTGTACTCAACCTGAACATATTTGGTCATACTTGTACTAGCATATTTCTTCTTGTAAGCTATTTCAATTACATCTTTGAATTGCTTTTCAGCATCAAATTCAATCAGTACCCGAGCAAAGCTTAGTCTACCCATTCCTGTCTTACACACATTAGTGGTTACTTCATCCATAATGAGAGGTTTGCCTAAACAACTAGCCAAAGAACTAATTCCCTTCACACTCCATGCTTCTAATGGCACATTAAGAAGCTTAACACACACATGCAATTTCTTAGGTTCTGTTCTATCCAAGCAGACATCAATACCCCATCTTTGGACAAACAACGGTGTATTATTAACCATCCAAGGACCATTACTAATGACTTGCAATATACCTTACTCATCTTGAAACTTAAAGAAGAAGATTTCTTTATCATTCACAGTCATGTCCTCAAGACCAAACTTTTTCGACATTCTCCTCAAATGATACCTAGCCTCATTAAAACTGACCATATATCCTAGAAATTGACCACACACAGTTTTTTCCCACTTAGCACTTCCTAATTCAACAATCTCTTCATCAAAAATAGCAATTTCCACCCATTCTCATTTACTTCAGTTGGAACCATGAGAAGTTTGTTATCATGAGAATTTGTTTTAAGCATATCTGCCAAAGTACTAGTGGCTTCCTTCCTAATCTCACTCAAATTAGTACTATTATTGACATTAGTTTTAGCATGACTAACATCCTTATTAGCACCACATGCATTCTCTGTAACACAACCTTCTTTAGAATTACCATCAGTATTAACATCATTCAACTGTCTATTTTCAGTAATTTCACAACTAGGAGTATCATCAATAGGTTTTAGTTTGTTTACCTGACTCTGCAGAACATGAAAACTATCACCACTCAAATCTCCATCAAAACCATTCTCCTTCCCCTTATTCTCCACCTCTTCACTAACTTTTCCATCACCATTAACATTTCCATTTCCATCTTTCTTCTACTCTTGATTGTTCCTTTTTCCATTATTCTTACTTCCATTTCTCTTCTTTTGACTACGAACTGAATCCCCATACCTAGTAGGAGGCCTAACATTATGCGTTGATGTTCTATTATTCTCCGACATGCTTGTAAACATTACTAATCTTCAATACAGAACAATTACACTAATATTTTTTTTGGGTTTTATTATAGAAATGAAGAAAGATACGGAAAAGATTCAAACAACAAATCAAGAAATCAAAAAACCCTAATTTCCACGAATTGGAGGTTTTCTCTATATTGGATGAAATTCAAATCAAATCACACCATTACATGCGCAATGATGAGACGAAATGATTTATGTATTCAGAATTGAAAAAAGATTATGATTTGATTGGGTAATTAGATGAAACAGTGATTTTTAGTGATGAATGTGATGGTTGGAAGTTTGTTAGGAAGTTGAGAGCAAGCTTGCTAAACATGGATTTATGAAAAAGTATTTGAGGTCAGCGTATGTAACATTTTACTAGCGAATCATGATATAACAAAACACACGTAAATAAGTTAGTGACACCAACTCACTCACTCACTAATTCATACACATTTCATGTAGCAAATGATACTCGCCTCCTTTGTTGTGTTTTGAATGTGTTTGAAGAAAATTTTAACCACAACTTGTTCAATTGGTTTGTTCTATTTTATATATCTATTACTTTTCAAAAAAAAAAAAAAAAAAAAAAAAAAAAAAACATGGATGGTATAAACGAAGTTAACATGCAAAAGAAGATGGCGGATTTACCCGAGAAAAGCTCTAGCAAATTTGATGATCAGGTAAACAATCTTTTAACTCATAGGTAATCTTTGTGGATTTGTTTGATTTATATCATCCATGTATATAATTTGTTGCATTTCAAGGCCGAATGTTCAGACCTAAGATTGCATAAAAATATGTATATTATGGCTCTTTACGAGCTTACGTGACCGAAAAATAGTATGTCATTGATTTATGACTGGCTAATAGTATGCATATATGCTACGGTATTAAAATCTAGGATGACCGGTAGCTAAAACGTATAACATTTTTTAAGGCGACAAATATTTTAGATCCAGTAAATTACTTTAATCAGTTTTGGATATAAACAAAAACATTTTATGATAGTTTTTGATATGATAAGCATGATATGAATGATTTTTAGATCTTGAGAACATCAAAGTGAAATAAGCGGGCTCTTGTGGAAGCTTTTCATGATTGCATACTATTTTGGATAAAAGTCAAAATTTATTAGTAATTTTGTTTTTCACAATGTTTAGAAACGAAGTAGTTTTAGTTTTAATGAGTGTGTGTATACACTTTAACACATCTCATTATTAGTGCCAATAACCAATGTTGGCTTTCATGAAAGGGTAAACACCAAAAAATAACAACTTACTTTCTCCATTTTACCGAGATGAAACACTTACTTTTTTATCAACATTTAAGCCAATGAAACTTTCAAATACTGTTCTGAAGTCAACAAAAAGACCGATTATATTAAAAATAATAATTGAAATGACTATATTACCCTTATCTTCTTCAACCAAAATCCACACCATCAGACAAACCATCATTAGCATTATGTATTGCTTTTCCAATCAAAACCACAAAGCTAAAACAATAAACACAAACACAAATCTGAACCCACCAAAAAACACAAACGCAAACACAAATCTAAATCCAGATCTTGGGTTAACAAAGATCGTGGGTTAACAACTAATAAACACAAATCTGAACCTGTCCTAATAATCTCACAAAAAACCCCAACCAGTAGGGTTTAAGCAACAATGAAATTAGGGGTTTAGCAACCATGCTGATTCTACAAAATTCCTTAAAGGGTTTTCGAATTCAACCATCAATCATCACTCATCTCAATTGCCGTAAGTTTTTATACACAAATCATTCATATAATGAAACTTTTATAAAAAATAAAACCCTAGAAGATGCTGTTAATAAATTTCATCGTGTGTTTTATAGAAAATCAATTCTCCCATTACCAGAATTCACTAAAGTTTTGAGCGTTATTGTTAATATGAAAGAGTATGATAGTGCTATTTATTTGATTAAAAAGTTTGACTTTTTAGGAGTCAAACCTGATGTGATTCCTAGTGTATATGTTTTCAACATTGCTATTAATTGTGGGATTAAGTTGTTTAGGAAGATGGAAATGGCTAATTGTCCGCCTGGGATTTATTGATATTGATATGGAGTTATAAGGATGAATTAGTGATGACTGTACGAGGAGATATAAGGTATGTTGCTTTTGATGGAGATAACAACAAGATGAGCAGGTGTAATAATGTTTAAAAAGACCAGGGTAATATAGTCATTTCAATTATTATTTTTAATATAATTGGTATTTTTGTTGACTTCAGAACAATATTTGAAAGTTTCGTTGGCTTAAATGTTGATAAAAAAGTAAGTTTTTCATCTCGGTAAACTGGAGAAAGTAAATTATTATTTTTGGGTGTTTACCCTTCATGAAAGCAGAAAGCATAGTTAATACTTGATGAAACATGATCACAATGTAATTGATCATGAATGCGATCCTTCTTGGTGAATAAAAATTCAAAAAATAAACGTATGCAAACCTGTCCACAATCTTTATTAAGAGATGTCCAAAGAATAGGGCTTTTAACGAATTGAACCTTAATTTCATAAACCGTTCAATAAAAAGTTTGTTATTTATTAAATTAACGAACATAGATAATAGTTTGCATTTGTTTAGTTAAATGTTCATTTATGTTTGTGAAAGTTTGAAAAAAAAAAACACACACACATTTAAATCCTCTCCCACAAACCCTAACCGATTAGATGAGATCCATGTAACTTGAATCAATCATTTGTCTCATCATCAAAGATGATACAAAATACCATCTGCTCATTAAATTTCTGATTCGATTTTGTTTTTTAGGTCTTGACACAATCGAATTTTGAAGCCCTATTGCCACAATCCGATCGCAAACATAATAGGTATGTTTAATTATTTATTTTTTGGCTAAAATCTTAATAGTATTTCTATTCACAAATCTTTATTATTAGAATCTGTTCGTGTTTTATTTGATTGAGATGCTTTTATTTTCGATATGTGATGAACTTCTAAATTTTGTATGTAGCAAAGTAATGATTGGATTTTATGTGTTTTGATGAAATGAGTTTAAAGCTAAATACGTTAGCAATTGTAGTTTTTGTTTTTGTATTTTAGTTTCTTTTATTCACTGATGGTTTCAAATGGGTTAATATTTGATTAAGTTGTTGTCGTGTGCTTGATGAAGGTGAATAATGTCAAAAAGAATTAAGCAAAAGCTATAAGAACCTCAAAGCTCAAGTCGGTTTTTGGACTTTAACTTTCGTTATTATGTATCATAGTATGAGTTTGAACATGTTTTGTGAATACAAATTATTGGTATCGGATCATGTTTTATTGTATTTTTAGTGCGCAAAATATAATATTACAAAATACTTAGATTATTTATAAAAAAAATGTACTATCAGAAATCTAATTTGAGATACTGATGGTTAAAACAAGGAATTGAACCAAAGTGATCCGTGTCAAATAGCCCATAATAAAAAGGAATTGGAAAATGTCGACAACTTAGAAAAGTAAAATCCATTATTTCACATAATATTGATACTATATCATTATTCGAAAGAAGGTATTACTTTATGCAATTGTAGCTATATCATTAGTTTTGATAATGATTTGCAATTGGATCGTGTTGGTTACTCTTAAATCATTACATGTATATAAATGTAGCTGATTATACATATGGCTGATGTTATGTGTTTAATTAAAATTTTAGCTGATGTTATTATAATGTTATGTGCTTAATTATAAATATAGTTGATTTTTATTTGTTTTATGCAATGGTGTGGATTATTCAGCTTAAATTATAAATATAGCTGATTTTAGTAGCATTATATGGACACATTAATATAATTTATAGTGCTTATAACAGTTTTATGCAATGGTGTGGATTATTCATATACAAATGTTGTTGTATATGATTTTAGGTAAATGATGTTATGTCATTACATTTAAGAGGTACACGTGTTCAAATTTTAATTACAATTATGTTTTGCAGGTTTCCGACACTGGATATCTTGGTGCATAACATTGCGTCAAACAACGATTTTATCATTCGATCATTTTTTGTTAACGCGTGCTGTTGGAGATCATGAGTTTTGTACTTGGATCTTTGCTGCAGAACATACTGTCAAATGTTAGTGTGTCAATTATATCATCTCATGTAAGCACATCACATTTTTTATCAGTAGTCGTATGTTATAGTTTTTTACAAAATATGTTCCGTCACATCGATGTGGAGGTTCATTGACCTCATATTCATGTTCACATTTTCATTACACTCTTCTTTTCAGCTTTGCCAATCTGGATTTCCTGGTCCAGAACAGTTTAGTAGTTGTGTGCTGGTGCAGAACATGAAATTTGAATGGTATCCTGGTGCACAACAATTTTGTCAAATGTTAAGGTCTGAATTTCATTCTTATACAAATTCAAGCATTAATTGTTATTAGTTTAAAGTTAATCATAGTGTCAGAATCAATTATACTATTTTTCTTAAAGAATAGTTGTATAAGGTAAACTATAGCCTATTTGATCAGGTATTGGCAATTATGTATATGGGATTGCTTTTGTTTGTCGCCTACCATTCGAATTTCCTCCCCTGCAGGAGGAAGGGGATGAATGCTGAGGGGAAGAGGTCATATGAGGCTCTACCGCCAGGTGCACGAAGTTAACTCGACCAGTTTGATGGTGGCACTACTAAACCAAAGGTATTTTTTCATCTATTTATTTGTTTATCCTTCACTTAGAAATATGTAATGATAACTGATTTATGGCAACACAACCATGATGAAGAAGATGTTTGAAACTATGATGCTTGAAAATATAAAGCCAAAACTTGCAAGGTACCAACTTTTTTATTTCTCTTCCAAATCATCATGTTATTCTACATTTACTTTTATGACATGGATTGCTAATGTCAATATTCCATTCATCAATTTTTAGATATACTTGCAACATCTAAAATGTTGTGTATTGTGAATGTGGCTCAAAGAACCATCATGTTTTAAAGATATGCAGCACGTATAACTTACTAAAAATAGCACTTGGAATGCCTTTTGACCTGTTAAATATGTTTTTGTTCTGCTCCCTTTTATTCTATTTTAAATACAAGCAGCCCCACTCGACCCATTTATAAGTATTAGCTTGGGCAACCTGAAGCTTGACGTACATGAACACTGAAAGGGAGACTTCCTAAATGATCAATTCACTAAAAAGATGCAAAACAAAAAATGGTCTGATCTAACATTACACCTTTTTCTTTATAATAATCTTAGGAACTTTACAGCTACGATACTAAAGCAGCTACAATGGCGACCCTCTCCTCCAAAGGACCAGACATTATAACCTCGAATATAATAAAGGTTTGTCTCTTTTTCCACCTTTATTAATTCCATTCTTTTTAGCAAGTGAAACTTGGTTTGTAATAGGTTATAGCTGTTCGTCAACTTTTCTGTTGGATCAGATGTTGGTGGATAGTATGGCAGAACTGCAGATGATACAGAGGTCGAGGTTGATCAATGTTTAGATGCTTTGTTCAAAAAGAGGTATTACACTTTCTTTTAGCTTAAGAATATGTAAATGTACATTACGGGTTTCGCGTTCCCAATATATTGGTAATAGGCATGGTCATTAAGCTGCTTGAGGTAAATGTACTTATGAATTTTTATGTTAGTGAATCAGTGTAGCTACAATACACTTTATGCTTTAAGTTACATTAACCTTTTCTACATTGTAACTGTTACAGGTGTCAATGAAAGCCCAAGTACGGCTACTATCAGTTCACGCAGAAAATTAGATAAAGATTACCGGATCATTTGTGTAAGAAATAAACGGTTTTTAATGACAAACTTCAAATTGCTTATTCAAAATGAGGAAAATTATAAAGTGAAGTGGATGATAGTTTTGCCAAATCCTAGCTATACAATACACCTAATCGTGATTAATCGGAGGTACTTTCTCTTGGATTTTTTAACTGTCAAACTTTGTTACAGTCGTGACGCGTACCGCTGTGCGTAACTTTTTTTCATTCGCTTTTTTCATAATTTCACAGGTTTAAATGTATTTGCCAATAGGGTGTGCAGCATTGGGGGTTTAGATAACGGTCAAACAGAGGTGTCGTTTACAGGTGAGTGAATGGTTACACCTAATTAATGTCTGCATATCATATGTGCAGAACTGTTTTACTTTATTTCCTTTAGATGTACATTAGTTTTTTAAGCGGTTAATACTGAATAACTGGTGTTTTTTTCTTATTGCAGGTGTGGATGATGCAGCGGGCTCACGTGTATTAAGGTCAGATACAAACTGTGGTTGCACAGGTACTGCTTCACAAGATTCTTTAGTTACTTATATTTTGGTCTTCGCGTTGACACAATCTTCGATGTTCTGTTAACTGAGGTGTGAATGTGCAACGTAACAGTATACCAGTCGGTTCAAGTATTGCAGCCAACCATACCCAGTCACTCATTATAGGCAAGTGGTCATAGACCTTTGCTTTGCAATGGGTTTTACAATTGGGTGCATTGTCATTCCTATATAGCTTATATGTTTCAGTTACCTGTTATAATACCTAATATTAACTCATCTACTATTATGATTATGACAGGCGTACCTGTCCGCTCTCACAACAGTTTCCAAAATTCGAATACACATACCAGGCGATCCTGTAGTCTTCAGCAAGGTTGACCAACAACTTATTTTCTATACATTTTGCATACCATGTTGCTAACCTCTGTGGCCCTTATTCCATCGGTGCTAAATACCATGCTTTTAGATAAAAACTATGCAATTGTTTGAAATAGCTTATTTTGTTGGTTCGGCTTATTTTAATTCAAATAGCTCATAAATCCAGTTTTTCATATTATGGCCTTATAGACTTTGATAAGCCATTAGCTTAAGTTAATAAGCTCATTATCCCCAAAAAAATAAAATAATAAAAAAAATTAGTTGTTACAGTTTAAACATTTTAAAGTCCGAGATTGTTCCATTATTCTTTTTGTTATAAGGTTTGATGGAGCAAACGAATTTGAATCTTATGACCCGTGTATCTCTTTGTCGTGGCACACTGTTATTACGGACGTCGTTCTCAGGATTATATATAAAAAGTGTTCATAGAGAACTACGAACATGCTCAGTTGTGAAAGATTGAGAAAGAGGCTAGACATAAGCATATAAATTCTGTTTGGTTATAAAAGGTGTTCGGATGTTTACAATTTTGTTATGTGATATATAAGCATAATTGCCAAACATTCAAGCCAACTGCTTATGTGATTGTTACATTTCATACAATAGGTAACCAGCTGTGAGGATTGAACAAAATTCATGAGAAACAACACAGGTTCGTCCATCTTCTTCCCAGCTTAGTTGTGACATGTTATTCTTATTTTATGTATATTTCATACATGATTTATTCTGACTGACGATATTCGCTTTGAAGGTTAAAGATGGCTTCAAAGCCTAATGATAGGAGACCACCATGAAGTTGTCCACCATGATGATGAAGAATCAGACGGCAATTTAATCACATTAAATAACGAGGAAAGTGTTAAAAGCATGTGATTACTATTGATATAACGATCATAGCTTTATTACCGGTGATTTCAAATCGGCTATTCCACCGACTCCGCAGAAAAATCTCAAAGTGGAACCACTGAAATTATTGGCATCATGGTCCTGTTGCGTTCACGTGACCTTCTTCTAATTCATTTTGTTTCTGGTGAATCGCTATTACTTCGTCATTGTTCAAGGTTTGCAATTTTCTTACCGCCCAATATTTTCCAAATTGTATTGTTTTGACTTAGATCATTAGTAGAATTTTAATTATCAATGGAATGGAGTGGTTCATGTACACCTATGACTTCATTTAAGGTATTATAGAAAAACATATGGATTTTAATATAATATAACGATGAGCAGGTTTGAAACTATTATCTTCGCCACGTAATAAAAATGATGAACAATTATAGGCCATAGTTATCAACTACAGCATAGTATTAATATACATTGGAGTTTGAATAACACATAGTAATATTAATATACAAGGACATTTCTCTAAATGAAACATTACCAAAATAGTTATCAACTTTTAACATCCTAAATCATATGGCTGTTATAGGTGCGTTTATGTTTGTTTAAACAGATTAGTACTTTTGCAGAATTCTTATGCAATTTTGTATAAACTTCCGTGGCTGTTTGTTTGCTTGAATTTTGGGCAAAAAAATGGACTTTAAAAGGGGGTGTGACTGCTAAATTTTTGTGTAGCAAAGTGACCTTAAAATGTTGTTCGGGTACTGAATTATTTGTGCAGAAGTAAAAATGACTTGAAAGGGTTGTTTGGAGGATGAAATTCGAGGCGAAAGAACTGGGATTGCAAAGAATGATGAGGGTGAAGATAATGCAGTAAACATTAGCTGAGACAGGTAGTAAAAAAGGCGCTCCACTGGCTTCGAAAGCTGCTATTGAGGCGTTAAAAACAGTTAAGAAGAGTGGAGTGAGTGAATTGAGTGAAGCGTGTGCAATATGTAAGGATAAGGTGTTTAATAGTGAGGAGGTTGTGAAGGAGTTGCGTACATATTTAAATTTTAGTTATAAATATCAACTAAGTTCATCATTTCTTACATTACACGCGGTGTCAAATACTTACATATTACTATACAATATTGACAAACATTATTACAGGTTCGTCTACTGTAATTCTTCATCCATGTTCCTTATGCACATGTATTCAGTATCTAATACTTTCATTATTATATCACCGCGATCAAATATATTATTTACTCGCATATTCTTAACAATCGCTCATTTATCTATTAAATGTCATTGTTATTGCCTACTTGATAATGTAGCTCACAAGAGATTGAGCATTGTGAACTAGGGACCAGGTTTTGTATTCTTTCCCGATTAATCCATGTAACTCTGACTCAATCTTCTATTACACACAAGATGTTGCTGCATGGCTTGAATATATCGAGTCAAAAAGCCTTAGAACAGCAAGAAGCTGCAAGAAACGGAACTCCAAAACCGGATGCATCTATTGCCAGCAAATGTCACCTTAGGTATTAATATGGTATATCCATTTTACTCAATGTGGAGTGTCTAATAAGTCATAGCTGTTAACCAATTTATTTGATTTCATTCTTGCAGTGTATCAGAATGTACAAGAAGTGATGGTTAAAGTATCTCATACAATATATGCTTTTGGACCGTCAAGAAAAAATATGGACTCCACGAAAGCAAGTATAATTAGAAAGGCAAAAAGGAAATCATCCATGTATTAGACCATTTTTATTTTTAAAAAATATATGTTACACTTTTATACATAACTTACTATTTTGTTTATCTTATAAACAAATTATAAAAATTAGCCGCCAAACAAGCTGGCCTTGAATCTATTGATGCTTTATGTTGTCGAAGATAAAAATTATAGGTTATGAGTACTTTCGCATGTGAAAAAGCATTTTGTAATGCATATCCAGTCAATAGTGTCACGTGAAAATTTACTTTCACATATGAAAAATATCTCTAATTTGTGTCTCGAGTGTATGATAGTTAGACATTAATATCTGGAAGACAGTATATTACAGTTTGGATACAGTTTCACATTTAGACGTGGATTTCAATCAAAGTTAGGATATGTACACTATAGATTTTTTTTGAATATAATCAAAACGTCATTTTTTAAATACAATCAAAGTGTCTGGACTTTCACACCATAAATTAGTTTTGAAGATTGGCACTCGGGTTATGTGTTTGCGCAACATTCATCAACGAGGTGGATTGATTAACGGAACCAGGTTACAAGTATTGAGAATGGGAATCAATAACATTGAGGCAAAGATTATATCAGTTGGTAAAGTGGGTGAGATTCGCTCTATACCTAGAATGATTATAAGCCCATCCAACAAGAAAATGTCTTTTCAACTAAACAAGGGACAATACCTTATTTCCGTTTGTTTTTCCATGACAATAAACAAAAGTCAAGGCCAAACTTTGTCTAAGGTTGGGCTATATTTGGAACGGTCTATTTTTTCACACGGACGACTTTATGTAGCAGTCTCAAGAGTAAAAAGTAAGAGAGGCCTAAAAGTGTTATGTTGTGACAAAGACGACAACTACACCAATTTTACAACCAACATTGTATATAGAGAAGTTCTTCATAGATTATAAACTATATGTTATTATGTTATTTTCAACCTTATGCTTTGTTCAACTTTATTATTTTATTAATACTTGCATATTTATTTTATTTCATTTATGTTGCTACACGTTCATACTTATATTACTATTAATTTTATCGTATCAACAAATTCTTAAAGCTAGCCGCCCCACCGGGGCAGGCCTAAAATCTAGTATATATATATATATATATATATATATATATATATATATATATATATATATATATATATATATATATATATATATATATATATATATATATATATATATTAATGTTTAATAGTTTATGTTCATATATATTTGTTCGTTTATGTTCGTATAGTGTTTTAATAAACGAACATGAATAGCTTTATGTTCTTAAATCTTAATAAACAAACATGAGGTTGAAAATTTGTTAACGTTCAAAAATAAAAAATAAAAAATAAAGGTTGAAAATTTGTATCTATCAGATGAATATGAACAAGGCTTCATCCATGTTCTTCCGATTCATTTACAGCCCTACCTAAAAGCTTGTATGAAGCTAACTCTATTTCATCATAGACAAAGTTATTAAGGGTGCGTTTGTTATCCTACTATAAGAATGATACTATAACTATGAAAGTGATTAAAGATGTTTGTTTAAGATGAAAGGGCCCACTACTATGGTAATGAATGATAGAAATATTCCATACTCCTCATACCTCAAAAGGGTAGGGAATGGATCTTTCATACCGAGGGGTCCACCACTACTATCAAAATCATTCCCATTGTGATTCATAATGGCATACCAAACGCACTCTCTAATCGTTTTCTTGGAATACGATAGTTAGTTTAAGAGACTCTTTAAATAAACATACCCCGTATGACATTTGAGGAATTTCTTTACGCTGTTGCATTTTGTTTTTTTGTTTTTTTTTCTTTAAAAAGAAAGGAAAGAGAAAGAAAATGACAAAAAAATATATATATAAAACTTTTTACAGTCAAAAGTTTCTTTAGAAAATGTGCAAATTTAGACGAAAACTAGTTTACATCTAAACATCTAAACTAGGGAATTAAGATGGACAAAACTTTATTTAATAATCTCCACCTTTCATATTTTCTCTATTTTTATTTGATCTAATGGATGAGATTAATCCCAACAATTTAAAAAACTCACTTTCATTATTTTTTTTCAAATATTAATATCTTTCAAACCGTTAATCGTTAAACGAGAAAAAATATACCGTTACGATGAGCATTTAATTATCTTTCAATAGATAGACACTTTGATATATTTTCGACAATTTTTTTTCCCGTTTTTTTCACGTTTTTTTTCGTGTCCGAAAAAATCACATGTGATATAACACTAATATCACATGTGATATTACATATCACATGTGATTTTTTTGGCCACAAAAAAAAAAACGTGAAAAAAAACGAATTTTTTTTGTCAAAAATATATCAAAGTTCCCGTCTATAGAAAGATAATTAAATACTCGTCGCGATGTTGTAATTATTTTCGCTTAACGATTAACGGTTTAAGAGATATTTAAATTATAAAAAATGGGTGAAATATTAAAATGCATTTAATCTCAACCATTGATTGCTTTTTAGATGGATGGTGGGGATGAGTCCCTTGGTATGTAAGAAAACTTTGGTTTTTAATATAACTCGACACATAAACTAGGAAGAGAGTTATTTTACATACTAAACTTTTCTTACATAGCCTCATCCCCACCATCCATCTAAAAAAAATCAATAGTTGAGATTAAAAGCATTTTAATATTTCACCAATTTTTTATAATTTAAATATATCTTAAAACGTTAATCGTTAAACGAAAATAATTACACCATCGCGACGAGCATTTAATTATCTTTCTATAGACGGGCACTTTGATATACTTTCGAAATTTTTTTTTTCATTTTTTTCACGTTTTTTTTCATGGCCGAAAAAATCACATGTGATATTACACTAATATCACATGTGATATTTACATATCAGATGTGATTTTTTCGGCCACAAAAAGAAGCATGAAAAAAATGAAAAAAAAAAATTTTGTCGAAAATATATCAAAGTGTCTATTTATAGAAAGATAATTGAATGCTCGTCGTAACGGTATATATATATTTTTTCATTTAACGATTAACGGTTTGATCAAGTGGTTAACACCCTTGCCTCTGGAGACAGAGGTCAAGGGTTCGATCCTCACCCCTTGCAAGGCCGGAGGTCCTTTTCTACATTTGGTAGAACCGGAAGCAGCCTCTCTATCTTAGGTAGGGGTAAGGCTGTCTACGTCTCAACCTCCCCCATACACCGTGGAAGACGGTATTGGGACCCATAACCCGTGGAAGACGGTATTGGGAGTTACTTTACTTTACTTTACTTTTTAACGATTAACGGTTTGAAAGATATTAACATTTGAAAAAAAAGGATAAAAGTGGGTTTTTTAAATTGTTGGGATTAATCTCATCCATTAGATCAAATAAAGATGAATGGTGTAGATTAATCTCTTGATATGTAAAAAAAGTTTGATCCTCAAATGATCTTCATAAACTATTTATTATAAAATGACAAATATAAAACCTAATTATTTTAATATAATGTCTTTGTATTTTGAAATGACATAACTATAATCATGTGTTGTTTAATATTTTTTTTCCTATCACGAGAACACTAAAGGTGCCTTTAGCAGGGGGAAAACACATTTATCTTTCACAAAATGTATTGTGAAAAATAAGTATAACATAGATCTTGTTTAAATCAACGTTTTTCAACAAAATATTTTATAACACAAAATCTCCTATTTCCTAATTTAATAAAGAAAATTACAAAACAAATTTTAGTTATTTTTCTTGTTCTTTTGTAACCCAAAAATCTCCTTCTCCTTCTTTAAAATAGAAAATAAAAACATTAACTAAACGCGCTTTTTTTATATTTTTAAGTATTTTGCGGAGATAAATTTCTCTTCCAAATTTTACAAAACCAGAGATAGAAAAAAAAGAGAATTTTTTATTCAACTAAATGCACCGTAACTTTCTTAAGCTCTCCATTTCTTTTAAACTCAAAACCATGAAATAAATAGCAACCTTCTAAAAAAAAGACTTTATCTGATTTGATTATTATTATTATTTTATTTATTTATTTATTTTTTAAGAATATGATGAAGCTTCAAACCCCAGTAGTCTTTATTCTCCTTAATCCCATGATCCATATGTTCTTCTTTATGGTTATCTATTTCAAAATATACCCAAGTAACTCTAAAACTGTCGATACTATCTAGGCCTCTTTTATTTCAATCTAAAGATCACTAATATTTTGCACTTGAAATCATTAAAGTTTGCATTTTTATTAATCTTGGAACATACCCATGTTTCATAAATGAATTTTTTGCTTTTATTTTTGGGCTGAAAAGGTGAATCAACCATGAAAAATATTAAGTAATGACTAGTATTTATTAAGCTAGAACATAAATAAGTTAGCATAGTTAAAATAGTTGACCTGAGAAATGTGAAAAGCTGTTTTGACTGAATGTTGTTTAAGTGAATATTGATCATCAAGCACACAACTTGGGGGTGGGCACTGGTTAGGCCGCGTACATATGAGTCAAAAGACGCGCCCTCCCCTGTCACCGGGAGGGAAAAACTTGTCCGTTTTATGCTACACATTAGACTTGAGGTTGCTTTAGTACTGCTTATATGCTTATGTTTTATTGTCCTTTGATGATATAAATAATGCATTTATGACAGTGTTTGAAAATTGAGATTGCTTATCCAATCTGCTTATTTGATTAAGTGTGACTATGTGAGTGAAATTAACTGTTTTAAATAGATAAGTGGTTGTAAGAAGCTATACTAATTCCCCTTATATGTGTTAATTTGGGTTGTCTTCTTGTTATGTCAATCAGGTCAAATAAGAAATTTTGGTTAAATTCGTGGCAGGCTATATTTAACCGCATACAACCTCTATATGGTATCACTCAGATAGTAGACTTTTAGACTAGTGTAATCACATTGAATTCGAAGAGCATTAATATTATTATGAAAGGCTACAATAATGGACAAATTGTGTTTTGCGGTAAATCCAACACGTTTTGACTTGTTAACTAACCCGTCCATCTTGCTCTTCTATTCATATGTATCAACCTTGTCTAACTAGTAGCTTTTGTATTGCTTATAATCTGGTCAACTATATTTTCAAATCTTGATCAAGTTGTAGTGAAGTGTTCATTTCTGGTATTAATAGCGTGAGTTTCTACTACAGTGCTTGTATCGTTTGGTTGTTTCCTTCTTCTATGCATGGCCTTTTAGTTATCAATATGAAGTCTTAACAAACAAACCTGGAAAACTGATATAAGTAGCGTTAAAAACAAAGTTTGTTAGATATTATTAAAGTTGTCAAGATGGGCGGGTTGGGCAGGTTGGATACATATGTCAAGACAGTTTTTAATATGGGTGGGTTGGGTTGATTCGGAACCCCTCAAAATTATTTTTATACTTTTAGTACTTAACCTGACAAATATGAAAAAGAATCTCATTATTTTGAAAACTATATCTCGCCTCGTCAATATATTGCTTTAAAAGCACACTTTGGGCAACTTTTGACCCATCTGACCGGCTGAGCCATTTACTATCTTACATATACCTGTTTGACTCGTTAGAGATAAAGTATAACCAGAATGAACTCATTGATAAGTAATGAGTCCACATTTCCATCTTTAGTTATACCTTCGTTAGGTTCTAGTCTCTTGCTTGTTATCATTCTGATCTGTTCGTATTTGTGCCTATAATTGTAGTTTGAATTTGCATTTACCTTCATTTTCCTTGCTAAATGCAGAAACTGAGAAACACGGGCAATAAACAAACATCCATCCCAATGGTCGGACAGAATGTCAAATATTCAGGTATTACTGAAGATCATTCACCTCGTGCCAACCCCACTAACAACATCAAGAAAATCTCGCTTTTACCCCTCATTTTCCTCATATTCTACGAAGTTTCTGGGGGTCCATTCGGTATTGAGGACAGTGTTAGAGCAGCGGGCCCATTTTTAGCACTTATCGGGTTCTTAGTATTCGCAATTATATGGAGTGTCCCTGAAGCTTTAATTACTGCTGAAATGGGCACAATGTTCCCTGAAGACGGTGGATATGTCATTTGGGTATCATCGGCTTTAGGCCCGTATTGGGGGTTTCAACAAGGTTGGATGAAATGGCTAAGTGGGGTCATTGATAACGCGTTGTACCCGGTTTTGTTTCTCGATTATTTAAAATCCGGGCTCCCTATTTTAGCCGACGGGTACCCGCGAATAGTAGCGATAGTAGCTTTGACAGTTGCTTTGACTAGAGGCGAAGCTTCATAGGAGCCGGGGGGGGCGCCTGACCCCCCGAAATTTTTTTTGCGATGTAGGGGTATATAGTTTTCGTATAGAAAAATTTCGGTATATTCGGTTTCGACCCCCCAAAAATTTCGGTATACCTGAAATATAGCCTTAGGAAAAAAAAAAATTTAGATCCCGACCCCCCACTTACAAAATCCAAGCTTCGCCACTGGCTTTGACCTACATGAACTTTCGAGGTACCACGATTGTTGGGTGGGTTGCGGTTTTTCTAGGCGTGTTTTCGGTTCTTCCATTTGTGATTATGGGTTTCGTTGCAGTTCCGAAAATAGAACCATCCAGATGGTTGGTAATGGATTTACGTGAAGTCAATTGGAATTTATACTTAAACACGTTATTCTGGAATTTAAATTATTGGGACTCGATAAGTACACTCGCGGGCGAAGTTGATAACCCGAAAAAAACACTCCCCAAAGCTTTATTGTACGCGTTAATTTTCGTTGTTTGCGGTTACTTCTTCCCGTTACTCGTCGGGACCAGTGCAGTCCCGCTCGACCGTGAGCTTTGGAAAGACGGGTATTTTTCTGATATCGCTATGACAGTAGGTGGGGTATGGTTAAGATGGTGGGTCCAAGCGGGTGCCGGACTGTCAAACATGGGTATGTTTGTGACTGAAATGAGTAGCGACTCATTTCAACTTCTGGGTATGGCCGAACGGGGAATGATTCCCGAGTTTTTTGCCAAACGGTCTCGTTACGGGACACCGTATATCGGAATTTTATTCTCTGCTTCCGGGGTGATTTTACTTTCACAATTGACTTTTCAAGAAATCGTGGCAGCTGAAAATTTCCTTTATTGTTTCGGTATGATTTTGGAGTTCATAGCTTTCGTGAGGTTAAGAATGAAGTATCCGGCTCTGAGTAGACCATATAAGATACCGGTTGGGACAATTGGTGCGGTCCTTATGTGTGTTCCTCCGACAATTTTAATTTGTGTAGTTTTGGCTTTATCGACGTTTAAAGTTATGGGTTTGAGTGTTTTTGCTATAGTTATCGGGTTAGTTTTGCAGCCTTTTCTCAAGTACGTTGAGAAGAAAAGATGGGTTAGTTTCTCGACGAGTGATGATCTTCCGGATCTTCATAATGCTCATGAGTCTTTAGTGCGTTGACCAGGAGTGTGATAAAGAAGTATTTATGTCTAGATCTTGCCTGCATTTCACTATTTTTGTTGTATGAAGAGAACACCTTGTTTCTAAAGCTTTAGTATATTTCATGTCCTGCGCCCAACTAATGTAGCTGAACTTTGTACATTTCTCATAAATGATGACTAGGGGTGTTAATGACTCGTGCGTCAAGACTTTTAACGGTATTCAGCTCGAGCTTGAATATTGTGTCGGAAAGTTTGTAACAATATGTGTATACAAATGCTCATTTTTTGAACAAAATGTCATAAAAGTTTTCGACAATACACAGATATCCATCAAGTTTCACAGTATTTTTGTGGAAATTTACCATTTTTGCGGAACTTACCTCCCTTCTCACGTGTAAAAGCAATCAGGCACAAAAAATATTGCAAACAATATTCTATTAAACGATCCCTTCAACAAAAAGTTGTAAATCTTTGTTTCTAGCAATATCCAGAAAAACACAATCAAACAAAGCTACATATTGAAGGTGAATTAGTGAAACCATAACAACATCAAGCAAGCCTCCTGAGTCCTGACTACATTTCTAGTATTTACAGCATACAAAGAAAACACAAACACAATCCTGAGTCGACACCCATTAAGTGGCTTCAATTACACAATCACGTTTTGGTCAGGTGTCCGGTTTGTTTACACGTCTCTAAACCTCAAAATCACAAGCTTCTTTCTCTTGATATTAGTAAATCCATTGAAATTTTCGCAACCGGCTTCAATCACATGCTTTTAGTAACTCTTCTCACATCTTCAACAATTTCTTCAGCAGTATCCTTAGAAAAATTTCTTCCTCCTTCATTGCTTAAGATCCACAAGAGGCTCCCATTTTCTTGTTTCCTTTTGAATCTGTCACAGTGACAAACGTGTTGTTGCGTATAATTCTAACATGTAAGATATCTACGGTTTGGGATTGTTGTTCATACCTCTCTCAAACTCCTTTAGACCAATGAATTGTAAAGAATTGTCCAAAAACAAACTTCATGCTCAAACTTCCCACGAATTTAGGCATAGTTATGAAGAACACACGAGTTGAACCTCTGTAGAGTTCTGAAGTCGCACACATTCTGTAAATATGTTAAACAAGAAAGAAGGTATATAATGAAAATATAACTTCTATCTATGTTTCTATAAAAACATAATTTCGGTTCTTGACAATACCAATATTTGGGGGAAATTAGTACGTATACTTTAAACTTTAAAGTCATACTATACTGTCCACGTAATATATCAACACTCAAGTAAAATTACAATCTGTCCTCTATCATCGATTACGGTAACATTGTCATAAATTTATACCTTTCAAGTGAAGTTACTTCTCTAACATCTCAAGTATAAACATTTACAATTACATTATCTACAAACCTGCAAGTGGGTTGTTAGATAATAGATTTTGTATAGTTGCTGCACACATAAGATCAACGATATGTCATATCCAAAAATATGTATGAGCACTAATTTTTAAACAAGTCTTTGTGTGAATCCAAATCAGAACACTTCATTTGTGATGATGACCAAACAAGTCTTTTAAAATGAAAACTTATCAGATAAATATGTTACAGCTTGTAATGAGATACCCCAAAAAGAAAAGGCCGCAACATTCATGGGACACTAGTACCGGAGCAGATTATTTACACTATCGCGCTCGACTATTTCTACAGCAATATATTCTATGAAGATAAGGCATTTGACTAATCCTGTTATTGTTGATCTCTTCTTAGTCACTAGATGATATTGGTTTAAGAAATTCCCTAAAATAGGACGCTAAACTAGGTGCTTACTGCACATTTTCATTGCATATAGTTGACTTAATTCAGTAAGTTCCCTCCTCCCCTGCTCCGCTTATCTTGTTTCTGGTACTAGGGAAAGATTTGATCACCATAAGTGAAGTTTAAAGCCTATATCTTTAAATTAGAGGTCATTCCATTCCATTATAAAATAAAATATCCCTAACGATTAAACGCACATTTCTAATGGATCCAACCATCAACAATTTACCCCTACACCAAATGTGCTATTTCACCATTAAAACCACACGCTATAGCCAATGAACAACACCAAAAATACTCCAATCGACTAAAAACTGTAGCACTTACCGAATCATCAATAACTCTTTAAGTCTCTTTTAATTTCTAGAAAGTTTACAGATCATTTTATTAGAAAGAATATCTAACGTCATAGTATGCCATTCTCATACATTTTAAACCGCATTGCAATACGAATCCTAGATACGCTATATAAAAAGCATACAGTTTATTACAACATACACTTACAATAAATACACAGTTGCACAAATCAAGCAGGCTATAACATAAACCCTAAATTAAATTTCTTCACATTATAAAATACCTAATTACCTATATACAGTACACACACCATTATCAAGTTTATTATGCAAATAAAAAATATAAATTGAACAACTTGCCTGGAAACAGATCCTGATTTTAGAGATCCTGATTCTTCCGGGTGAATTAAGATGTGATTTGTTAGAAGACCAGTGGATTGAGTTGGAGTTGTGAAGCTTTTACATATTTAGTCCCTCTTATTTAAGATGTTCAAAAAGGAGTTCAGCCTGTTGTGGATATTATACTTCCCATTCTCTGTACGAATTGCATATAGCTCCGGAGTAGACAAATCTCCCTTGGTGAAAACTGTCATTTCTGAACAATCACTAATTTTCAATGTATCCAATGATGGAAATTCAAAAGCCTCCTTTTCTATGCAAAATGCCTCGAGACTCGAAAGATTATCAAGTTTCAAGGACTTTAGACAAGGAAACATCACAGTAACATTCACTATGGCATCAATTTCTTCTTCTTCTCCCTTCACAATTACCTTCATACTGTCGCAATAACTTATATCTAGTTCCTGGAGTTGCAATAAACTACCAACCATGGGACATGTAAATACATATTCTAAACTATCACATTCATCAATAGACAGTCGTGTTAGGTTTGGAAACTTTAATACTGTCCACTGATCGCTCTCCCATATATACATGAGACTATATAACTTGACTAAGTCCATTTCTCTTAAGTTTGGAATTTCAGCAAAAGTTTGTGAATCAAATACCTCAAATATCTGCTCAATATCCCAGCAGTCCGAACAATAAACACTTTCAAGCTTTTGCAGTTGTAGCAACTTATCGGATGGAAAAAGAGTTTGTGGTCCACCATAGTCCTCCATATCCACTTCGATCAAATTATGATAAGACCAAGGCAACTGTTCCATAGTAGTAGGGCGGTATGAGCTTGTACTTTCATAACTCTGTAATCGGGCCTAAGAGGTCAAAAAAAAAAAAAATAAATAAATAAATACAAGCTTATGACAGATATAATTGTACGTATAACTTGGTTAAATAAAGCCAAAAGGCTCTACATGATTGTACAACTGTTGGGTTTTGGGGATCACATACATAACCAAACCGTTGATATTTGCTAATCATATCACTTTTGTTCCAGTAATTACGCTGTAATTTTTATAAAGATTACAGTTATTAATAAGGTTAATTGACTCTAATACTAGAATTTTATGCACTGTTTCAGATATTAAATTATACGGAGTACATACATGACCTGAGTCTAGAAAAGAAACTGACATGGGAAGGCTTTTTTTATTTTATTTAAAATAAATATAATACCTGATGCGAGGTGGTGGTCACGTGAAAGTTAAGGCCACATTCAACACTATGTTTGCCTAAGCTTGTATTTATGAAGTTAAGCTTTGGAGCTGTAGACCGTCCATAAGTGAACACTGTTATCTGTGGGCATTCACTGATCACGACCTTTTCCAATGTTGGCCATGTGAAATCATTCTTTCCCAAGAAGAAACCCACGACGGTTGATAGATTGACAAGTGCAAGGGACTTCAAACGAGGAAAGACCACCACATTAGATGTCGTCTTTTGCTCTCCAGTTTCGATATTAACAATGACTTCCATTGCCTTGCAATCCTTTATCACTAACTCTTCAAGTTCCACGAGGCTTTCAAGAGTGGAAAATGTGAATATATGTTTCAAAAGGTCACACCCTAGAATTTTCAAGATCTTTAGTTTTGGTAGTTTAAGCATCGTAATGTATTCTTGTGTTGGAAGTGACTTTCCAGTATGAGTACCACTCTTGTTGTTGATCTCTTGAGTTTCAAATACCTCTGTCATCGATTCGCAATATTTTATTTCCATCACTTGAAGCTTTTGCATTTGTCCTGCAGCATACCATGGAATCACACTTGACAATACATCACAAGATTTTATATATATCTTTCTAGTGGATTGGCATAAGGGCCAAGAAACTTGAGAATATAACTGCAAAAAATGGAAATTAAATTTATATTAGTAATAAAGCTAATTATATTAAGGAATAATCATTTCTAAATGTACCCGGCTAGCCACTATATTCTTGGGCAAATTATTAAAAAAAAAAATTATATTTGCCATTGTTTCATCTTCTGTTTTTTTTTTTTTTTTTTTTTTTTTTTTTTTTTTTTTTTTTTTTTTTTTTTGTGTACTTTGAGGGTAATTTTCTTTAAAATTCATCCTCTTTAGGGTAATATGTGACATTTTTGCCTTTCGGGAAAAAAAATTGTATTAGCTAAGAGAGGCAAAAATGTCCAAAAATTTCGCAAAATATCCTAAAGAGGATAAATTTGAAAAAAAATACCCTCAAAGTGAAAAAAAAAAAAAAAAAAAAAAAAAAATCGCTACCCAAAGATGAAACAGTGACAAGTATAATATTTTTTTAAATAATTTGCCCTATATTCTTTTGTGTGTGTCCAACTATTATTTTTCCTACTTTAAATACGGACTATTAATAATGTCTATGGTGTATATCATTGAAGATGTATTATGTTTATTAATGACGTATTAATGGTGGATAAGCTGTGTCACGTCATAATATATCCCTAATGAAGCTCGAATGTAAAATTGAAAAAAAATAAAATAAAATAAAATAAATAAAAGTTGGATACAACCAAAAGAATAAAATGGCTAGTCGGGTACATTTGGAAATAATTATCCCTTATATTAACATGAGGTTGAATCTTGATAGGGAAAATGATAAAAAAAAATGCATTAAACTTGAAACTTTTTCTCATTGTATGTTGCCAATTATTATTATTTTTCATTGTAACACAAAACTTGACATTTTTTGTTATTGTATGTATTAAGCGTTGCATCGTTCGTCCTTTACATCGACGGTCGCTAGTAAATAACTTAAAATTCCATTTTCTTACGTTTTTATACGTTTTCATCCGTTTTCTTACGTTTTTGTCCGATTTTACACATTTTGGTCTGTTTTTACGTTTTCGTCTGTTTCTACACGTTTTCGTCTGTTTTTACACGTTTTCATTCGTTTTCTTACGTTTTCATCCGTTTTCATACGTATTCATCTATTTTTACACGTTCCCGTCTTCTTTTACACGTCAAAAAAAAAAAAAAACAATAACAATAATAAAATAATAAAATAATAATAATAATAATAATAATAATAATAATAATAATAATAATAATAATAATAATAATTATAATAATAATAATAATAATAATAATAATAATAATAATAATAATAATAATAATAATAATTTATCACGTTTTTTTCCGTGTCCATACATTTTTATCCGTGTTCGTCTATTATTATATGTTTTCATCTGTTTTTCTTATATTTTATCCGTTTTCATCCATTTTTATACATATAATATATATGAAAACGAATAAAAATATATGAAAATAGATAAAAACATATGAAAACTTGACATTTTATTTTAAATCATGATTTTGACCCCTTTTTTTATCTGAATCATCAAAAGTGTAAAACACGAAAGTTGTCCAGAATAATGTTTTACATCGAAGCACGCGAGATTTTAACCTGAAATTGCAAAACAATGACCGTTTACTACTAAAACTTAAGCGGTTTTTGACCAAATTTATAAGTTTGATGATGTACACAACTTATAACTTATAAGATTTACAAGAGTTTATAAGTTTATAAGTTATTAATTTTGTCGAAAACCGCTTAAGTTTTGGTAGTAAACAATCATTGTTTTGCAATTTCAGGTTAAAATCTCGCGATTTTTTATATAAAACATCATTCAAGACAACTTTCGTATTTTAGACTTTTGATGATTCTGACTAGAAAAGGGTCATAATCGTGATATAAAATCAAATGTCAAGTTTTCATACGTGATTCTGACTAGAAAAGGGTCATATATTTTTATCCGTTTTCATACATATTATATGTATAAAATTGATGAAATCGGATAAAATATAAGAAAAACAGAGGAAAACATATAATAATAGACGAAAACGAATAAAAGTGTATGAACATGAATAAAAACGTATGAACACGGATAAAAACGTATGAAATTATTATTATTATTGTTGTTGTTGTTGTTGTTGTTGTTGTTGTTGTTGTTGTTGTTGTTGTTGTTGTTGTAAACATCTCTTTCATTAGAAACAAAACAATAGGATTACAAGAAATTAGTGGGGAGTCTTGAAACTATCTGAGCCCCCACACCTTTAGCAATAGCAAAACAATCCTACTGAATATATGAGGTGCAACACGCGCCCCAATGTCTTTAGTAATAGAGAACTTCTGGATCCGTTTAAGTAAGGCACCGCCTCCGTCTCAAGTTCTCCCAAAGAGGAAAATGAGAAAGGGATAAACCCATATCCCATATTCGCACATTTAGTCCCATACTTGACACGCTTGCGTTTTGCAGCGTCAATCACCCCACGACCTGGCACAAAGTCAATCATACCGGTTTGCGTGAGAGGAGACGACCCCGTCAGATCAACACACACATCCTTCCCTTCATCCCAGGAATATAGCAATATATCTGTTGGCCTTATTATTATTATTATTATTATTATTATTATTATTATTATTATTATTATTATTATTATTGTTATTATTATTATTATTATTATTATTATTATTATTATTATTATTATTATTATTATTATTATTATTATTATTATTATTATTATTATTATTTAAAATCAAATGTCATGTTTTCATACGTGATTCTGACTAGAAAAGGGTCATAATTGTGATTTATAATCAAATGTCAAGTTTTCATACGTTTTTTCAAATGTCATATATTTTTATCCGTTTTCATACATATCATATATATAAAAATGGATGAAGACGAATAAAATATAAGAAAAACAGAGAAAAACGTATAATAATAGACTAACACGGATAAAAACGTATGAAGTTATTATTATTATTATTATTATTATTATTATTATTATTATTATTATTATTATTATTTATATTATTATTATTATTATTATTATTATTATTATTATTATTATTATTATGAACCATCACTTTTCATTGAAAACATGGAAATTACATGAAATTGGAGGGGAGTCTAGATACAATCTGTGCTCCCACTCCTTTTTGAATACAGAAACTAACTCGATGAAAAATAAAAACACCACCTTTGATATTATTAGAGTGGCTGCTGGCAATAGATTTGATACGAGAAAGTGTATTCAAAGCTTCCACCTCAAGTTCCCCAAACGTAGAAAAAGCAAAAGGGACGAACTTGTATCCATTGTCTTCACACTTGGACGCATACTTCTTCCTTTTCTTTTCCACAACATTACTCAAAGCTACCCCAGGGGCCCATGACGTCACCCAGCCCCCGCAAACGGAGAGACCCCAGTCACATCCGGACAGGCATCCTTACCCTGGATCCAGTTGAATAATACCACATCTGCAGGGCGTAATTCTCTCCCTTCCTTCGAAAGAAACCCCATTGGAGCCTCCTTACGCACCATGATCCCTGCCTTGGAACATATATCAACCAAGATATCACGCACTAGGTTATGCCTGAACTTAACCCCCACTTCGCTAGAACAGTGGACCGCGTGATCCCCCCATTGGTCCATACGGTGTACATTGCAACTCGGGCATAAGCTACCTTCAGAGAACATAGGAATCGTGAGCCTGTAGCATAACACAGACCGAAATTGGCGATGATTCATCTTTTGTCCCAACCCGTCGATAGGGATGGTGAAAAGAAAATCCTGTGCATGTGGGGCGCAAATACCACTAAGGATAGCCACCTGTCTTGGGCTTAGCGAGTACTTGGAAACAAAGTCTTTCTCAATGACACCGAAATAACACTTTGCCAAGGTTTTCCTCATTTGGGGGGGTAGGAGCGCCCCCGGTGGTAGTGAGGAAGTCGATGTTGCAAGTAGCGTTGAATATATCCAAGGCATGCTGGAACGAAGCGCCATGTGTAATAACACCCGTTTTGGTAAGTATCTTATCCTGTAAGTCCCTCGTTTGCATCCGAGAAGCGAGGAAAGCATATTGGATGGTATCCCCCGCTGAAAGGATGCCAAGACCACCAAGCTTTATTGGAAGAGTGGCGAGTCGCCACTGCCAATCGCCAAACCCCGACCCTAAGGCAGTAACAATCTTCTCCAAGGAGGCACGTAACGTCCGATCAAACTGAGCTTGGGCCTCTGATAAGTACAAGGGGGAGCATGTTCTCAAAGCATAGGATAATTTTGAAACTCCCGCACAATTACGCAAAAGGAGATGCTCACATTGTGGATCATTGAGTTTATTAATTGCCTCGATTAAGTATATGGTTTTGGAGACCCTTTTGAAAGCCAAATCCCGACAGAAACCTTCGTCCAAAAAATAAATAATAATAATAATAATAATAATAATAATAATAATAATAATAATAATAATAATAATAATAATAATAATAATAATAATAATAATAATAATAATAATAATAATAATAAACGTGTCAAGTACGCTGCTAAATGCGATGATATCGGATATGGGTTCCTCCCTTTTTCATTCTCTTCTTTTGGAGAACTTGAAAAGGATGCTGTGACCTTATTAAAGCGCATTAGACGATTCTCTATGACCCAAGACATTGGAGCACGTGCTGCTCCACATATTTTTAGTAGGATTGGTTTTGCTGTAGCTAGAGGTGTGGGGGCTCAGTTAGTATCTCGGCTCCCCACTAATTTCTTGTAAAATCCTATTTGTTTTTCAATAAAGTGATGTTATAATAAAAAAAAGTAATAATAATAATAATAATAATAATAATAATAATAATAATAATAATAATAATAATAATAATAATAATAATAATAATAATAATAATAATAATAATAATTATTTTATTATTATTAGTATTATTATTATTATTATTATTATTATTATTATTATTATTATTATTATTATTATTATTATTATTATTATTATTATTATTATTATTATTATTATTATTATTATGAAAACGAACGAAAGCATGTAAAAATAGACGAAAACATATAAAAACGAACGAAAACGTGTAAAAGCAAGCGTAAACGTATAAAAACGGATGGGAATGTAAGAAAACAGACGAAAACGTGTAAAAACGGACAAAAACGTATAAAACGAATGCAAATGTATGAAAACGTGTAAAAACAGATGAAAACGTAAAAACAAGACGAAAACGAACGAAAATGTATAAAATCGGACAAAAACGTAAGGGAACGGATGAAAACGTGTAAAATCGGAAGAAAACGGAATTTTAAGTTATTTACTAACGACCGTTAGTGTAAAGGACTAACGATGCGACGCTTAGTACATACAATAACAAAAAATGTCAAGTTTTGTGTTACAACGAAAAAAAATAGTTGGCAACATACAATAGGAAAAAGTGTCAAGTTCAATGCATTTTTTTAACATTTTCCGAATCTTGACCACATAAAGCTGAACTAATATTTACAGCAAACAAAATTTCAATCTTTTTTTTTGAACAAAAACTTAAAGGTTAACTGTAGAGATTTAATTTTTGAATCACAAGTGTTTATTATTTATTTATTTTTATTAGTTATGAATGTTTGTTTTCGTATCTGTATGCAACAACTTTCTTCGAATCATTTTGTACGTATTGATTTACTTTTATAAGACTGTACTCTTTTATCGTTGGATTATCTTCTAGAACTAAATTTCTTTTGCAAACAAATTCGTACGTTTTGATGTTTATTGAATCAACATGTTTATTTTGATTATATTTTTATAAAAGTGTCATATATGTTGATGAATTATTAATGATATGGTTTATTGAATCATTTCTTATAAACTTCTATCAGTGATTTTAGTGTCATCGACTATTTTAGGTGATCGAGATTTACTATAGACTAATGGGATTTCATATTATTCTCGGATATGAGTTAGCGAAGTGTGGAGTGCACACTCATTTGAGCTAATGTGTTTCCAGAACAACAAAGACGTAGGGGTCAAGGGGTAAAGCCCCTTGCTGAGGTCTCGCTCCCAGATGAGCGGGCAGGGGTCGAGGGTGAGCCGCCCCTCGTTGGGGTCTGGGGCAACGACTCCAGCGGGGTTCGAGGTCCCGCTCTCAAATGGATTACCTATTTGTTCCCGCCTTTTCCCCAACCATCATGACTCTTGGCCTAACAGTTATGACAATTGGTTGACAAACCAACTTTAACTGTTCTTGTAACTGTAATATAATCTGTTTTATAAACAGATTCAGAGGTCTCATTTTGATATACGAAAAATATACAATCCTTTTTGTTTTACTATGTCTTCTGTGCCTAGAAACAGAGTGCTTTGATTGTTTTATCCCAATTGAGATTTTGTGTAACCTAGGCAATAAGGGTTGAAATACTTTATTTGGAAAGTGGATTATACACGATTCAGTCAAATATCTAAGATTATCATCACACCCTAACCTCAATTTCTAACAACTTCAACACAAAATAACTGAACTGGTAGATTTTTAAAGTCAATTATACTTATAGGATTTTTAAAAATAATTCTTGGGGGTATGTAAAATGTGTCCGGGTAAGGGTTCAACTTTTTAACAACACGAATAACTAAACGGGCCACTTTGTATAGTGATACATTATTTTTGGGATTTCTAAAAGTAACTCTTGTGGGCATGTTTATAAGTAACTTCTAACATGCACATAGTTTCGACTAGATGATGTATTACAAACAATAATAACCTCATAAACTTACTGAAAAGTTACCTCTTAAACATATACAATTAATAAAACATTGGAAATTCATCTTTCAAGAATATATATATATATATATATATATATATATATATATATATATATATATATATATATATATATATATATATATATATATATATATATATATATATATATATATATATATATATAGGGGGCTTTATTTTCATAACCCTGTTAAGTGCGGGAACTGCGAGAACTCCAATTTTGCAGTAGAAAACATGGATGTTCATATAAAACATGTATGTTTTCTTACATACACATGTCTGCGTATTAAGGTGTATGTAAGAAAACATACATGTTTTATATGAACATGCATGTTTTCTAATGCATAATTGGAGTTCTCGCAGTTCCCGCATTTAACATGGTTCTAAAAATAAAACCATTTTGCATTGCTCTATTCACTTAACAGGTTTTTATATAAACATGTATTATGTGTATTAAGGTGTATGTAAGAAAACATACATTTTTATATGAACATGCATGTTTTCTAATGCAAAATTGGAGATCTCGCAGTTCCCGCACTTAACAGGGTTCTGAAAATAAAGATACACTATATATATATATATATATATATATATATATATATATATATATATATATATATATATATATATATATATATATATATATATATATATATATATATATATATATATATATATATATATATATATATATATATAGCGTAGGAAATTATTCAAACGTAACTAAGTATTGGAAACAAGTAAAAGGTGGATACCAAAAATGGAATTTCAAACGTAACAAAATAAATAAAGAAGTAAAAAGACCTCTATTTTAGTCACTGAATGTATAGAAAACATACCTTAAGCTCGTCATGTATGTCAGTAGATACACTCTCAGCACCACCACCAATACACTTGAAAGTCTTGAGTTTTTTGAGCTTAAGAATCTCAAAACGAGGGAAGAAAGTGGTGTTTGTGTGGGAATATATAGACGTATCTTCATCATCTCTATTTGAAACAACCTCTTCAATACCATCACAAGAATTTATATCAACTTTCTTTAGGTTGGAAAGAAGTTTCGCCATCAGAGGTGAAAACAAGTACTTGATGCTGTGGCACGCGTACATTTTTATAGTTGTGAGGTTATGGAAGGAGGACTGTGACTGTTGTTTTTGAAGAATTAAGAATTCATTCCATTTGCATTTCCACACATGACTCATCCTCTCCAAATCATTTAACTTCAACTTTTCAAGATATGGGAGTATCAGTTGTTGTTGAGTATTGTGAGCTGATTCTCTACTAATTTGACTTGTTATCTCAAAAACCACCTCCACATTTTTATAGTCCCCCAAAACAAGTTCATGAAGGTTATGGAAAGTGGGTAATAGATAAGATGGGAATGCAATTTTAGAAATCTCATCATTTGAGTCTTCCCCGCGTATAGACATAGGATTAATCTGCATATCACAACCACAAATTGTTATAATTAATTAGTAGAGTAATAATTTCCATTGACAAAATCTGAATATAACTTCAACAGATTTTTAAAAAAAAATTTGTAAAATCCAAAAAAAATATGGATATGAGAAAGAAGAAACAACGTAGAAATAGTTGGATTTTATTTTATTTTCTTATATATAAATTATTTTTGGTATATAATTCGTAACACTATTTAAGATCTGAAAGCCCAATGTTAGTGGTTCTATGACTTCTATCAAAATGACTTCAAAAATTTAGTTACAATAATCCATCCGTCCCAAAATAAATGTCAAGTTTGATTTTTTATAATCTTTGTTGTTCAACTTTGACCGTAAATATTTTTATTTGTGTTATATAATACATGATGCAAAATATATGAATGGATTGAGTTTCAAATATCTTTTCATTGGTATAAATTTCATAAAGTATTATATAACGCAAATACAAATATTTAAGATAAAAGTAGACAAAAAAGACCCCAAAAAGTCGAATCTTGCATTTATTTTGGGACGGAGAGAGTATTATTTTTCTATTTATTTCAAAAATAATACTCCCACCGTCCCAAATTTATTGTCCACTATTTACTTTTTTATTCTCTCCTTCTCAACTTTGAACTTAAATATTTTTGTGTGTGTTATATAATATTTGATGCAAAATATATAAATAGATTGATTTTAAGTGTATTTTTCAATGATATAATTTTTCATCAAGTATTATATAACAAAAAAAAAAAAAAAAAAAATTATAGTCAAAGTTGAACTAGTTCGACTTTGAAAATTCAAACTGGACAATAATTTTGGGACGGAGGGAGTATATATATATATATATATATATATATATATATATATATATATATATATATATATATATATATATATATATATCAATGTTGCAAAAATCATGAATCGGTACTGAGGCGGTTCATGGCCATTTAGCGATTTTTAACCGATTAATCGGCCGATTTCCTTGTATCGGCCGATTAATCGGATGATTACCGTGTAAATCTCTCCAAGTTCCAATGCCGATTAGCGATTAATCGGCCGAGTTGGTCGATTTTTGCAACACTGTTATATATATATATATATATATATATATATATATATATATATATATATATATATATATATATATATATATATGAGAATATATTAGCTACAATTTTATGCTATAAAATGTGAGACCCTGTTTCTTTTATGTTGGTCCCTGATTAATTGTTAGTGTATTTTTTGTGAAGGATTGTAGCCAATTGGCTACAAAAATTGCAGCAAAGATATCCCCTATATATATATATATATATATATATATATATATATATATATATATATATATATATATATATATATATATATATATATAGAGAGAGAGAGAGAGAGAGAGAGAGAGAGGATCATGTGCGGATGAAATTTTTAAGTGCGGATAGATCTGAACCGCCCAATCTAAATCTGATCTTAACTTTTTGTAAAAAAGTCAAGATCTGATCTTACTATCATCATAACTTTTAACCAACAAAACGAGGTTTTTTTTTTTTTTTTTTTTTTTTTTTTTTAATTTTGTTTCAGCGATTCTTAATTATTTTTTTGTCCTCTTTATTTTTTTAATTTTTTTGGATTTTTTTTGAATTTATTTTAATAAAAATGTTAATACGATATTAAAAATCATGATGGTTTATGTGATATTAAAACTGTGATATTTAAAAACTATGATAGTTACTGTGAAATTAATTTTTTTAAAGAGAAGTTGTTTTACATGTAAAAAGTAACTGTGATATTAATAATTTTATTTAAAAAGTTACTTTGATATTTCTATGAAGCTTAATATCACTGTCTTTTTTAATACAATATTAAGAAAAGTTATGATAATATTAAAAATAATTAACTTTTGATATTAAGAAGGAATGATGATTACGGTGATATTAACAATTTTCAAAAAAAAATAATAATAAATAAATAATGAAAAAACATGATAGTAACTGTGATATTAAAAAAACCATATTATAAAATGGCGATATTATAAAACCAACCATGATATTAATCTTTTTTTACATGTAAAAATGAATCGTGATATTAAAAAATTATGATATTTACAATGATATTAACATTTTTCAAAAAAAAAAAAAAGTTATGATTGTTACGGCGATATTAGTAAAAAAACTTAATATCATCATTCATAAAAAAAAATGATATTAGTAAAAAAAAATCTGAAAATTTTTTAGAAGATAGTATAAGTAAAAAAAAATAAGAATTGCTGAATTTTTTTTTAAAAAGAAATGTTTTACATGTAAAAAGGTACTATGATATTAACGATTTTATTAAAAAAAACGTGATATTTACGATATTGCCACTCCGCCTTTTTCAGATGGTTGACTAGATGGACGGCTGAGATTCGTCCGTACATCCGCACTAAAATCGAAAATGTACCTGATCCATTCCCTATATATATATATATATATATATATATATATATATATATATATATATATATATATATATATATATATATATAGTATTTTTATTTTCAGAACCCTGTTAAGTGCGGGAACTGCGAGAACTCCAATTTTGCATTAGAAAACATGCATGTTCATATATAAAACATGTATGTTTTCTTATATACAACTTAATATACATACTTGCGTAACATACATGCTCATATAAAACCCTGTTAAATGCAACATATCAATGCAAAATGGTTTTATATGAACATGTATGTTACGCAGGTATGTGTATTAAGGTGTACGTAAGAAACATACATGTTTTATATGAACATGCATGTTTTTTAATGCAAAATTGGAGTTTTCGCAGTTCCCGCACTTAATGGGGTTCTGAAAATAAAGTCCCCCTATATATATATATATATATATATATATATATATATATATATATATATATATAAATAATCAACATTCAATTAATATTATTGCTAGTTTTAAACATACAAGTTAAGAGCCGTACCTCTTGATCTTGGTTACTCTCAACCAATTCATTATTTCTGTCACTTGCACTGCCGCAACTATTAATTTTAACTTCTTTGAGTACTCTCATATCGAAATTGGTTGTGACAGGTGTGATTACATTTTCAAACCTCTGACAATCTTCAATACGTATGCTTTCAACAGCTTCAAAGCAATGAACCAAGTTATTTCCAGCATCTTTTATCCTCCAAACCTCTCTAAGCTTCCCTAATTTCTCCAAATAAATGCTTATCAACCTGCTGCCGCTAACTTTATCAATTTTACCAACACTTCCCATGTCGATGTCGAAAATCACTTCAACAGAAGCACACCATGCAACTTCAAGCTCTTCTAGATTATTAAATAATGGCATCGGATTGCTTGGGAGAAGATTCACAAGATTATCACATCCCAACACATAAATACTTCTCAAGCTGCTGCTATAAACCTGCTCTCCAATATTACCGGTACGTCCCGAGTCAATGTCAAATAACACTTGAATGGAACCACACCTTCTAACTTTTAGCACTTGTAAATTATTGAAGAAAGGAAACATATTACATGAAAAAAGCTTCACAAGACTATCGCATCTATACACTTGAATGCTTTTCAAGCTGCTACTACAAACAAGCTCTTCACTTTTACCAGCACGTCCTAAGTCAGTGTTAAATAACACTTGAATAGAACCACAACTTTCAACGCTAAGCTCTTGTAGATTATTCAAGAACGGAAATGGATTGCATGAAAAAAGTTTCACAAGACTATCACATCTCTCCACTGTAATGCTTCGTAAACTGCTGCTAAGTTGCTCAATTTCACCAAAATCCATGTTGAACAAGACTACAATGGAATCACAACCCTCGACCATAAGCTCTCTCAATAGACACATTTTTTTACTACTAAACTGAGGAGGCCATATCTCCTTCAAATTCTCCATATTAGAAACAAACAATTTCTCCAGCTTAGGAGTCGCATCCTGCAAATTAAAAAAAGATTTGTTATTCATTGTACACTAGCCTGCTATTAAAACACTTTTTAGTTAAAAAGATTGTTAATATCAGTATATTAATACAAAGCATATACTTACTTCTTCATTCAAGAAAGATTGCGCGGGGGATATATTACTCGACACAAAAGATGTTGCACTATCGCGATAAATGCTTGTAATTTTTTGAAGGCCTTCAAGTTGCAACTCCATGAGATGTGGCAGCTCAATTACATCAACTTTATTGCAGAAATGCAATAACTTTGGTAGCTCAGCCAGCCTGAGATACTTTAAGTTGGAAAACTTAATTGTATCTGATCCACTATTCTCCGTATGTATGACTGCTTCCATAATAGGGCATTTGGAAATATCTAGATACTCAAGCTTTGACAACTTTGTTACAACATTTAGTGTGAAGAGGTATCTCAAATCTGCACATTGTGAAACTACAAGGAACCTCAAATTGTAAAACGAAATGTTTTGAGGAAGATGTCGAGGATGCGGGGATTCCACGCCAACATCTTCAAGAGTATTCATATCATTGACTTGCAGATAAAGTGCATCTGTGATCTTAAACAGCTCGTTGATTTTAGATTTTAATAGTTCTTCTCTGTTGGTGATCAGCTTCAAGCTGTTTAGATACGAGTGCTCGTCCCTAACTTCTGAAAAATAACATCCCACTGAGAGCTTGAATCTTTTAAGTTTCTTATAGTACATGTTCTTCGTATGAGCATTGTTACCAATAAATTCAAATTCTAATGCACGAAGGTTCTTTGAGCGCTCTGCAAGTTCACTACAATTGTTGTCTGTGAAGAAGAGTGCACAATTTTCTTGAGTTCTCATATAAAGCTCTTCAAGTTTTACTAAGCTTTTCAAGACACCATCATCTATAACAAGATTGAAACAACCTGTTACATCCAATAGTCTCAGCTTCTTCAAATTTTCGAATGTGGAAGGTATGGTTGTAATGCCAGAATTAGCAAAGCTAAGCACCTCCAGATTCAAAAGGTTTCCTATACAATTTAGATCAAACATCAACGTGCATTCATGTAGACAAAGAGTTCGAAGGTCGGTGGAGCACTGAAATGATGTTGGAACTAGTGGATACTCCAATTTCTCAAAAGCGATAACTTGAAGCTTTTCCGTTCCTACATAAAAGTCTTGAGGAAACCTTAGCGACTCATTTCCGTGCATAAGTTTCAAAAGTGAAAGGTTTGGAAACTTAAATTCACTAGGAAACTGAGACATGCCCTTGCATGTTATCGAAATTTGCTTGCAAGACTGGCTCATACTATTAGCTTCACTCCATTTTGAGAAATCATCATGGTGAATGATCCTACATCCATCCTCACCGCCTTTAGAAACAGTATCCACCACAAACGCAAGCACAAGATCATGCAATTTCACACAATCACTGTGATAACTATCTCCATCCATCAACAAGTAGGCATTTTTAAGATTGCTCACACTAGTTTCTATGCTGTCTCTAGCATCTTCCATGGTAAAAACTTGTTTTAAAAGTTTTAATCCCCATGCATATCTTGTGAGATCTTCTATCGGGATATTTGAGTCCTCGGGGAACAAGCCACAAAGCAGAAAAATCGCTTTATCCTCTTCTCTTTCTAAATTCTTGTAGCTCATATCAACAATGTTTAGAACGTTATTATTTTTCTTCAAACACTTGAGTGTATGCTTCCATACACCCTTTTTCTTTTCACCTTTAAGAGTTGCAGCAATGATTTTGATGGCAAAGGGCAAACAACCACAGTTGGTGACAATTTTGCATCCTATTTGATAGAGATCATGATCTTCAGCTGAAATCTCTGCGATTTGACAAAAGAAATCCAGTGCTTCCCCTTCCTTCAAGACATCAACTTCAACTACTTTAAGAGCAGAAACAGCATCAACTGCAATCTGTTGGCAAACTTTTACATCCCGCGATGTGAGCAACAACTTGACCCCCTTCGGCAAAGGACTCGCTAATCCAATATCTTCGAGTTTAATCTTCTCCCACTCCCACACATCGTCCAGTATCACCAGACTCCTTTCTTCACGCTCAGGCTCAGCAAATACTTTAAATCTTTTGGAAAGTTTAGTTGCCATTAGCATTTCATCAGTTTCGGTTAGAGGTTCGCCTATGTGCGCTGCTATGACCTTCTGAATTTTAAGCAAGTTGGGAGTATTCCCAATAACTACAACCACGATCCAATGAAACATCTTGTTATCATGTGCAGCCTCTTTCAGTTGTTTCATCAGCGTGGTTTTCCCCACACCACCCATTCCACACAAGGCTATCACTCGAGCCGCATCATCATCATTTTGTTGAAGGAGCTTCAGTGCATCATTGAATATCTTCACTCTTGAGTCGAACACAATTTGGGTTTTTCCACCTGATGTTGATGTTGATGCTGGGCGTTTGGAATCAACTCTTCCAAAAGGGATTTGGGCATCACTCCAGATGATGTCAGAACTCTCTTTAATCAGACCTTCGATATCCTCGGTTACCCTCAATGCGTTCCTTCCTGCCAGATACTTCTTTTTGACATTAAAACATCCAATGTTGTTACTCGAAATTTTTTCGACATCTGCCTTGATCTTTTTAACGTCTTCCAACCACCCTGGTACACGAGCAGGTATCTTTCTATTGTTTATATTGTTTTCTTTCATGCGCTCTTCGATATCAGCACTTTGACCTTCCAAATACTGCATTCTGATTTTCATGTGCTTCACATGTTCCGTGGAGGAAGTGAGATATCCTAACTTTTTCGTAATATGAGCCATCAAAACATTCACAACAGGACCAAGGATTGCAGATACGAACTCCATTTTCCTAAGATATAAGAAATTATGTAAACAAAACTAAAGGTAGATATTAAGAAAAATAATAGGTTAGGTCCGGTTTAAATAGGTTTGGGACTTTGAGTCAAATCCAATAATAAAAGAGGTCGTGTTTGGGTTACGAGGTAAATAAACTATGTCGAACAACCAACCGATTCTACCCAAAAACTTATTTAGATAATCGGGTTAAATGAGTTGTCTTTAGGTCAGATGTAAAATAAAAATAAATAATAATAATAACAATAATAATGAAAAAGTCCAAAAATGCAAAATATGGTGCTTTTGGTGTATCCAAATGCATAGGGTATTAAATATATTACGGATATGTATAATCAACTTTCAATTTTTGTCTCTAAATACATAATTTGATATGTTCATTTAAGTTACCAATGATGTGACGTCTGTATGACATCCATGTGTGTGTGTTTTTTTTTCTTGTTGACTTGGTCGTCCTCTTTAGCAAAATTACGGCGAACATCAATTTTTTCAATGATTAAAAAAGAAGAAAAAAAAAAAAAGTTTCCCTATTGCAGGACCAACAACCATAACTACGTAAATATTTGGAGTGGCTGTAATGACTTACCATTCACTCGTTACACAAAGACCTAGTGAAAAGAACCATAACTTTTTTGTATGTGTTTAATTTGTCTATTGTAACCATACAACTTAATCATACTCGTAATAACAAATATCCAACAAAAACCAACACCCATATGAAAAAATTCACCCCATCTCATCTCAAACCTAAAAAAATATATCAAACATCATCTCAAGAACTCACACAGTTGGCCACTTTCGAAAGTTATTCAGCTCGGGTTTTTGGGTTTTGTGCAATTTTCGGGTCTGTATGTATGGATTTTGTGTGGCAATGGTGGTGTTTGCCGGAGAAGACAAGATTTTTCTGAAATGTGCTAGGTAAGCATAAAAAAGTAAAGATTTTATTTATAAAAAAAGACATGTTTTTACCTATTAACGTAACCGGTCACCAAGTTGTTCATTTTTGAACGAATTCGAAAGTTGGTTATGCATTTCAGTAAACTCATTTTGGTACATCAAGTCCACCATGTTATACACTTTTGGACTTTTTCTATAAGAATAAGGGTAAACACCATAAAATAACAACCTACTTTCTCTAATTTGTTGAGGTGAAACACATACTTTTTTAATTACCTTACTTAACAACGTACTTTCAAATTTTGTTCTGACATCACCAATATACCCGTTTTTATGTTAAAGTAATAACTGAAAAGACTATAATACCCTTGTAATATAAAACGGTTATATTGGTGAAGTCAGAACAAAATTTGAAAGTACGTTGGTAAGTAAAGTAATTAAAAAAGTATGTTGGTGATGTCAGAACAAAATTTGAAAGTACGTTGGTAAGTACGGTAATTAAAAAAGTATGTGTTTCACCTCAGCTTAGATAAAGTAGGTTATTATTTTATAGTGTTTACCCCAAAAATGTTGTTTTCAAAAATAAATATAAAGTATAAGGTAATTATATGTACAAAAATGATAGAAATTAAATTTTTTACATATAAGTCCATTATGAAAAACTAGCACGGTACCCGCGTGATGCGGTGATAGGTACCATATGACTATATTTTGCGCCGAGCAAATTTTGTTCGGTTACATGTTTTTTTTCTAACAATGTACAAATGAATGATAATTTAAATTAAAATAACTTTAAGAAATAACAATGATATATCACTTCTTAGCATTTAATAAGTATAGTCCCAAATGCTTTATATGTTAGTAGAGATAAGTAAATAATTAAAGTTAAGTAATTCGGGTTATTTGGTTCGGTTTTCGGTTATTCGATTCGGCTTTCGGTTTGGTTTAATCAAATTTTAATTCAGTTCGGGGTTTGTCTGATTTTTTTTTACCTTTGGGTTGGGCTTTATTTTTTTGGGCTTTGGGCTTATGTACGGCCCGACAAGCAAAAACGACGTAGTTTTGCTTGCTGTTTAGTGTGTGTATATATATATATATATATATATATATATATATATATATATATATATATATATATATATATATATATATCACAAAATTTATCACAAAATTCGGATGTAACTATGACAACCAAAAAAAAATGTTAAACCCAAGTCCAAATATCGTATATCAATTTTAGCTTAAATATTCGGATAGTTAGCAGCGCAAATGAAGTACCAGCCTTTCCAGTCCAAGACCAACTAAAACTCACCCTAAGAGCACACGGTATGGTAACGCAAGGCTGGGCGTTATGCCCACGTGGCATGCGTTAACCTTGCTTTACCACACCGTCTTCCTGTGTTAACCTTGGGCGTTATAACGTGCGTTACCATGGTAACGCTGCGTTAAGGATGGATCGAATAAAAAAAATATTACATTGCCACCCCTTGGATGTTTGATGTTGTTGTTGTTGTGAGGTGTCGTCTGGTGTTGATGGGGTACTGTGGTGTTGATGGCGTCTGGTTTTTATGAGTAATAAGGAAGAGGTGGCGTCTGGTGTTAAAGAGGTGGCGTCTGATTGTAGGAGAAAGAAAGGTAGCCTCTGGTTTGTAGGTTTTATTGTTATTGGGCTTGGGCTGCAATAGGTGTTGTTAAACAAGTATTTGCACTATCGGTTGCATAGTTAAACTACAAAAGAGTTGATTTAATGTGTTGTAACATTTTTTATTTATTTAATTATTTATTTTTTGTGTATTGTAATTTTAAGTTGAGTTTTTCTAACTTGTGCACCACACCATAATTACACAAGGGCCCACAAAAAAGTACATAAGGATTTATATAAAAGTACAAACAAGTGAATTTTTATGTGAGTCATGATGTACTTTTGGTGTGCTTAACTTGTGCCCCTAGAGTAGAAGGTAGAAAAACCTAGTTTTATTAATGTTAGGTTGTTTATTAAATGGAGTATTAGTTTAGGGTTGAAGTTGTAAGTTTTATATTTTAAAGAAAAGTGGGCCCCAAATGGTTGAGTTAAGTTTGAGCTATGATAAAGGGTGTTTTTTTAGTTAAAGTTAAAAAGTTAAAGCTGATGTAGCACTGACGTAGCACTGAATGAAACTTTAACCTAAGGTGATCATACCCTATGCTCTAAGAATCTCACTATTTAAGACTAACCATAATGCGAGGATCCTCCTCCATGCTAAGCAACCTAAGAGCATACAGTATACTAACGAATTCAAGAGGTTAAACTTTAACCTTGTCAAGTTAAGGTGGTGTTACCATACCACTGGGGGAGGTTAACACCTCGTTAACGCAGCAGGTGAGGTCCTTAACGCCTCGTTAAGGTGGTTTTTTATTAAAAAAATAAAAAAAAAATCACTTTACCCCCTTAAATGAAGGGGTGTTTTTATAGATTGTTATTCGGTTAAAGTTTGGTTATGATATCGGGGGTTTTTGGTTAAAGTTTGGTGGCTGATATGGCGCTGACATAGCAGTTAGTTAAAGTTTAACTAAAGTTACCTTACCTTATGCTGTAATATTTCTTAGCCTTAAATAATGTAGTTACACTTTCTTTCTTTCCTACACAATAGCTGCCACCACCACATTAACCAAATCTCTCCTTTTCATTCTCTCTCTTGTTTCTTTGTCACAACCTAACACAAACAAATGCGTCCCTTGTTCTTACTATAACCAACTGAACACTAAACAATCAAGAACACACAAAAGTTCCTTCGGTTTGTAGAACCCCACGAAGAACTAAGAGTTATGGCTTCAAGAACTCTTAAGAGGTCTCCGGTAGGTTCTAATATGTGTTTCGTGTTTTCTTTTAACCGAAACAAAGGAAGATTATAACATAATTTTTATAGATCTTTCTTTATTTGTTTTCGGATATTTCCTCAGAAATTCTTGGATTTCTCGCTATATGAGATTAAATGCTATAACTCTTATTTTAGTACGAACCTAAGCTTCACATAGATCTATGATGGGTTATGTTCAAATACTTAAAGTCTTTAAAGAGTGATATACTCTCTTTGAACGAATCTGAGATCTTGTCGCCTTTTCTTTTTATGGTTCGAATCTTGTTTGTTGTGGTTGCCTGAGATGGGTTTTGTTGTTGGTTGAGGTAATACTTTTTTTCGAAGCATGATCCATGATGGGTTATGTGTAAGCTCGAAAGATCTTTCAAGATCTATTCTTTAAAAGGATTTAACCTCAGATCTCGTAGGGGTCTTTTTTTTATGAGAGTTGTGGAGTGTTGTGAGGGTTTATGGTTGTAGTTATTCTTTTTGGATTTCGGCTTCAAGATCTTTGAAAATATCTACGGTAAGGTTTTTGTGTATATTTTTAGTTTGTGAAGATGTTGATATCGTGAGATGGGGAGTGAGACATTGAGTGTTTTGCTTGTGGCTGTGTTGTTGACCGATGGTTGTTTAGGACAGAGGTTGTATGTTTATTGGTCTTAGATGTTTGTCGGTTTGGGGTTTTTTTTTTTTTTTTTTTTTTTTTTTTTTTTTTTTTTTTTTTTTTTTTGGTAGTCGGAGGTGGTTAGGATGTTTGTGGGTATTTATATCCCGTAGGTTAGAGTATAGATTAAAAGCATGAATTAAAAAAAAATGCATTTATGATTTAGGCTTTTTTTTTTTTAATTATATTGCAGTCCTTTTTCTTCTGTAAAACATGGTTAATGGAAGATATTTGTATACGAATTGAGCTCTTTAAGACACTTAAATAAAATTCAGACAATTCTAATCCCATTGACTAATGGCTTGTTAATTTCCTATTAAGGAATTTTTTTATTAAGACTTCTTTATTTAGAAAGTTCCAAATGTTTTATGTAGTAGTAGATCAAAATTTTACACTTATGACCCTACTATTAAATTTAAGGTTAACCACTAAACTTTTATATATTTATTTATTTTGTTCAATATTGAATTGATTTTAGTTATTTACATTATTTTTTATTTATGTTTATGCTAATGCTTATTACCTATGATTTATATTTTGATCATTATGTAATTGTGTTTTTCAATATTATTTTAAAACAAATTGTTGCTGAATTTTTTATACACCTTAGTTTCACTTTTATGTTAATGATTAAAACTAATATTTTTAAAGATATGTTGGGCTAGGAGAGTCAATAGGGTCGGGTAACCCGACCTGAACCTGAATCCGATAAGGCTAGTAGGGTCGGGTTTAATCGGGTTACTTTACCCGAATCCAATAACCTGATATTGTTACAGGGTCGGGTTCAGTTTGAGAGAGAGTTTTTTTTTTTTTTTTTTTTTTTTTTTTTTTTTTTTTTTTTTTTAAATCAGGTTATCGGGTCATCCTAATAAGACCCGACAATAATATATATTTTCTTTTAATATGATGTTATAAGCCATAATCTTATTGTAATTGCTCCAATGTTTTGGGCTACTGCCATTGTATGGACAAATTGCAATATGTCATGTTTTAGTTGGCTTTAAATTGATCTAAGATATGGAATTTGAGTTTCAGTAAGTTATAAAAAGAAATTTCAACGTAGCATCCACTATTTTATTTAAGTGTTACGAGTAAACATTATATAATTGTTGGTTGGTGCCGGTGCCACTTGAAGCATCCACTATAGGAGGTTTAAGAATATGTTTATGAAACTTGAAAATGTTCGAGTTTTGTTTCAACCATAGTGTATTTTAATCTCATGATTACATGGAATGAAAATGTCCTAAACCTTACACCTCTTTATAATCTTAGAACATTTCGTGTACAGTAAAATCTCTCTTATTTATTTATTTATTTATTTATTATTATTATTATTATTATTATTATTATTATTATTATTATTATTATTATTATTATTATTATTATTATTATTATTATTATTATTATTTTTAGAACCGTACCACACTTGAAATCTGACCCCCGAGTTAAACCATCCAAACGGGCAGGTCCCGGGACCCGAACCACTAGGAAAGACCCGTGAAGAGAAACCTCTAGAACTCACGGCTTCGCACTAACAACCCTCTATAAATTAATACTCGATAAATTAATAACCACGATAAAATTAATAATTTTCTTGTTCCAACTTGGGACCAGTACAAATTTAGATACCAACTGATAAAATAATAAGATAATATTTTTTTGAAACTCCAGTATATATATACTGGTCTCAACAAAACTATAAATTAATAATTATTAAAAAATTTCACAATTTCTCCAATACCTTCATTAGTACAGATTCATTAATTTCTTTAATGACTTTAATCTATAAATTTTTAAGTGAAACTTTTTTTTTTTTTAATTTATTTTTAATCTCTAACTAGTATAAATTGTAACTAATATATTAGACTTGTAAATTTAAAAATCATAAGTAAAACTTTTTTAAATTAATAAATTATTAATTTATTGATATAATAATATCTTGATAAATTAATAAAATATTCTGCTCTCAACATCATTAATTTATAGAGGTTTTACTATATGTATTACGTGAAACAAGTATAAAGTTTTAACATATTTATACCATAGGGGAAATAGGATTATCATCTTAAAATGTTTATAAATTGTTGAGATGACAAGAAATATTAAATGTATAAAACTTTATAAAATTTCACCATACTAGATGCACTTATAGTCTTACAAATCATTTCTTACTTCTGTTGCATATTGATGGTGTTAACCTTTGGCTATTTTCAATTCTCTTTTAATTTTCAGACTTTAAAACGTAGTCTAACATTCCAACCCGACAACCCGAATGACCTGACCCGACAAACCCGTTACCCAAAAATCAAACCCAAGAAACCCGATTTCTTATAGGGTCGGGTAGCGGGTTATCTTATAACTTGTGCATACATGGATTTTTTGGTATAATTTGAAGCATGTCTTATTAAAATTAATTTGACTAAGGTGCCGTTTGGTTTACTAGTTGGAATCACTATACGTGTGGGATTGATAAGATAATGGAATCGGTATAAGTATGATAGATCAAAGGTGCCGTTTGGCTTGCTAGTTGGAATCACTATAGGTGTGGGATTGATAAGCTAATGGAATCGATATAAGTATGATAGATCAAAAAGTATTATTTGGTTAATAAAATTGGGTTTCAATAACATTTAAATTAAAAATAACTAAAATAAATAATTATGTTTACTCTCTTTTGTTTTTTCATAGCAAACAGTGAAATTCCACTAGGTGATATTTTAAATACCACAAAATAGGTGCATTATTAATTAAATGGGGCCAGCGCAGGGAATGGATTGTGGATACCTACCTTATCAAAGTGGTATGACAAAACCATTATTATTTGGTATCCTCATTCCTTTAGGTGCATACCAAACACATTAATTCATTCTCAAACCCATATCCTCATTCCCATACACCCATACCAAATGCACCCTCTTAAAAAAAGCGCAAAGTAAAAACTTTTAATAATTACTCAAAATCAGGGTAAACAAGTCGTTTTTCCAATAAAAATTGAACAATGAGATTGCTTATTCCTTTAAGCAATAACATCAAGATTTAGGATCAAATAAGAAAAAAAAATTAAATGAGAATTATGAGAAAAAACAACAATCACATATTTCAGATGCATCTAAAAAAATAGATGCATATCCTCTTAAAATTCTCACCCTTATTTAAAATGTAAGCTAGAAATTCTTCTTATTCTTCTAATTTTAGTTTTTGTTCTCTCGGGATCATATACAAAAGTTAACTCTAATGCTTACCGCACATACAAAAGGTATCTTTAATCCATCTCTTTTATAACGAGTGACATAAATTTAGTTACCATTAATATGGAAATATCCAATGTTTGGTTTGCCTATAATGCCTTTTGCTTGCTTTAAATTCAAAAAACATGTGGTTAGCTTTTGACAAACCTATTTAAACATGATCAATGCTCTAAGTGACTTTCAAAAACGACATATATAACCATGCATGTAACAACATCTAAAGTTGTTCTCTTAACAATTAATACAAAATTAAAACTTTTATGGCTAAGTGACACATTTGATCAAACATTTGATGTGTATGCGTAAATTGAGATTAGTATAATATAAAATATATAAAAGCAATAAAGGTTATAAAGAACTCACCAGTTGTCAGGGAGGATCACGAACAAAACCACAATGAAGGAATTAGTTTATATTAAAGATTGAATGTGCACTTAACAAATAAAATAATAATTTGGTTATATAATACATAAAGTACTCCAAAGAATAAACCATAGAGCAAGCAATCTTGTGCCATGCAATCAAATACTTTGCTTTCCTCCATCTTTACTCTTTATTTTTAAAGAAAATTACGAAAAAAATTAAAGAATCCAACCTTAATCTAATACATGGACACTTTTAATATCCTTTTTCTTATTTTTGTCATGATCGACTGCTCAATTGTTCGACTCCTCCTAATTTTTGACACATGTCATTCTTTTGTACTTTTTTTTGGGACATATATACCAGAAAAAGTACAAAAGAATAACATGTGTCAAAAATTTAGTTGAGTCGAGCAGTCGAGCATGACAAAAAAGTACAAAAATTATACCTTTCCGTACCTAAAAAAGTACAATTGAATGACACGTGTCAAAAATTTGAAGAAGTCGAGCAGTCGAGCATAACCAAAATGTGAAAAAGATATTAAAAGTGTCCATATAATGAATCAGGGTTGGATTTTTGTTATTTTCTCTTATTTTTTATCTCTTTATTTTGCTATTAGAAAAGTATCTCATACTATGTGGTTTACGATGGATGACCTTTTAGTCACAAGTTTATGTATATCATTTTTATAAACTTAAGACATCTTTTGAATAAAGAAATTTCAATAAAATGAAACAAGGCAAAAAGAAATAATAAAAATTCAGAGCCCAAAAGGTAATTTGAAATTTGGTAAGTTTCACTATTTGAGAAGTGCACACTCTTTTGACCTAATATGATTTCAACCACGTTAAGATGCGCAACATCACTCCTAATAGAGTACCTATTTTTATAGTGTTTTTTTCCCCTTAACGAATTTTAAAAAATGCTGACAAAAATCCAATTCTATTTTGATTTCAGTTGGCTAACAGGACGCCTCAATTTTTCCACATATGCAAATGAAGCTATTATATTAGTCCAATAAAATTTTTGAAACATGCTATTTTTTGGAATACTCTAAAATTATTGTTGATATAAATAATTGACTAAAAACATTATTCATATCTTTCGATATTTCTAAGTTTTGATAATCACAAAACGAAAATTCATCAAACCAAAGGTTATGACGTAAACAAATATTTAATAGTAAATACTTACTTTCACCATTTAATCACTTAAGGTATGAATAAACAAAGTGATTAGTGCATTATAAGATCAAAGGAAATCTTGTCTTAAGAACATAACATTTTATAAAATGCTTTTAACATTTTATACATATTTGTAAATCATTTTTGGTATAGCTTTATTAAACCACAAAAATGTGATTTCAAATTTCCAACCAAAAAGGGCAAATTTTATCCAGAAAAACTTTTCAAACGTTCAGGAGGGCGGCCCCCTTAATTTTACTAGGCGGCCCCCTTAATCATTGAGGGGACCGGCCTATAATTAAGGGGACCGGCACGCTCCCGAACAGTATTTTCTGGCCCTATAAATATTGGATCATTCCACATATTTTTCTCACCTTTTTGCACTAGAAACTTTCTGATCTAAACATCCATTTCCTTTCTCTAAAAATCCTTTGATCTTATACATTTTGATCTTTGTTTCAAAGTGATTCAAGCCTCAACATTCAAAGTGAAAAGAGAAGAATACTTCTATTAGAAGTATTACAACTTAGTATCATCTTGCTATCTAAGTTGCTTGTTTATATTTTCTTGTAAATATTTCATTCTTTGGTGAATAAGGTGTATGTATTAGTTAGCTAGATTTAGTTGAAGAATCTCGAATTATTGTAAGTGTAAAGTGAAACTTGAAGTGAAGAAGAAGGGTTAGATAGTATTGGTGATAGGAGATTGTAGCAATAGGGACTTGTTGTGAAGATATTGAGGGTTCCAAGTGAAGAAGACTAGAAGACATTAGTAGATTGAAGTTGTGAAGACTTTAGTGGCTTGAAGGTGTGAAGACATTAGTGGCTTGAAGGTGTCAAGACATTAGTGGCTTAAAGGTGTGAAGACATTAGTGACTTGAAGGTGTCAAGACATTAGTGGCTTAAAGGTGTGAAGACATTAGTGACTTGAAGGTGTCAAGACATTAGTGCCTTAAAGGTGTGAAGACATTAGTGGCTTGAAGGTGTCAAGACATTAGTGCCTTGAAGGTGTGAAGATACTTGTGGTGTGAAGAAGTATTGAAGTAGTGCAAAGGTGTGAAGAAGAAGTGGCGTGATATTTGGTGTGAGATTGGTTCTAGCTACGATTAGAACTCGACATCTTGCTTTGTGTCGTTAATTGGTGTAAGCTTTTGGTGTGTACGGTTTTCTCCGCCATAAGGGAGGTTATTGACTTAGTGAAGAAAACTCTCGAGTTCGGTGCTCGGGGAGTGGAGTAGGGCAAGGAAGGTGTCCTTGTAGCCGAACCACTATAAATCCTTTGTCTCTCGGTTTGATCTTTCCATCTCTCACTCTTTGCTTGCTTACTTACTAGCTTTTCATATATTGTTAATATTGTGTGTTGTGCATATATTGATTTCACATAAAGATCAAACTAGGTTCCATTTAAAACATTAATTATACTTTAGTAAAATATAAGTATAAACAATTACTAAGACACATATATCTATATTAGTTCAAACTTGTAATTAAGTGAGATATATGAAATTATAATTTCTATTCAACACTTTAAATAAGTAGTGTATATATGATATATGTGAATTAGTTTGTATCTATACTTTAGCTTCAAAGGTTTTTACAATTACCATCAATTCTTTGAAAAGCAAATTCTTATTAAACGAAAAAGACTCAAAACTATTCAACCCCCCCTTCTAGTTTTCCACAATTATCGTTTTCCTTTATAGTATTAAAGGATAAATATAATGTAAAACTATTGACTAATGAGAATACTCGAATTTAAAATCCACCGATATAAATTCTAAAACCCTACATCGCTAAGATTTAGGAGAAAATTAGTTACTACGTATATACCTAACATTAGAATTTATACGTACAACACATACAGAAGCTATAATTTTGGGAAAAACATATTTAGGTTTAACAGATAATACGAAAATGTAAAGTGTAAGTTAAGTAAGGAATCTATACAGTCACTGATGAGGCGAAAAGTGTACCGCTTTTAAGGGGTCATTTAAGCCCGAATTCGAGATTATTTGATCAATTATTGCCCTAAATTGTTCCTTTTGTCATTTTAGGTACTTTTGGAGAGAAATCTGGAAAATGAAGCATTTTGAACGTTTTTGGAGAATAGAAGTGAAGAAAACGGCTAAGTCTCAAAATTCCTTGCTGGAACAGTACCTGATGACGTCAAGGTTCTACAAGTGACGGTGTCAAGAGTGGCAAAAGAGGTGGAAGTGGAAAATACACGTGACGATCCAGAGTGTTTTTAGGCATATTGGCCTGACTGCGTCACCTAGGCCATCAGGGTCCAATTACATGTGACGGCCCAGAGATGATTTGCACATGAAGGCGTCAAGACTGGATCTAGGCAATACGAATTTCACTTTGGCGGCGAGTTGACAGTGTCAGAAGCTAATACATGACGCCATCAAGGTGTAAAATCTATATATAGTTTTCTAATTTTCATTCATTAGTGTGGAACTTTGATGCGTGGGAATCGCAACAGGCTTTACCTCTCGAGGGATCTCGAGAAGCTTACAACCCCCACCAGGCAGTGTACCTGATCGTTGTAGTATAGTATAGTGACAAGTACCGGGGGATTGATCGTTCAGCTTAGGAATAGTGTCGCTAGGATTAGAAAGCCTAAATACTAGTTCTAAAGGTGAGGGATGATTATTTTTGTATTTTTATATTTTTTAGAAAGCGAGTAAAAATCTTGGGTTTTGGAAGAGTGGGCGGAATTAGTTGCTATTCAACTAACCCAATACTAAGATGCAATCAAAATAAAATACTAAAAATGAAAATAAGCTAATTTATACTAAGGTTGTGAGCAGTAATTGGAGAAAATGTGTTTACTTAGATTTCACTACTCCCTAGATATCTTTTACACGTTAATTACTTGTTATAATTGTATGGATGACGGATTGTATTCCTTAATACCATTCATGGGGTGGCACACATAACTCCCCAATTCTATGAGCTCTTATCTCCTCCTACACCATGCCCAGCACAACTATATGGATTGTAAACAGTGGCTCATGCATTAAATACAACCAATAAAGACCTAGTGCGCGTTGGTTCATGTTTCTTAAGACGTTCAAGCATGTTACCAATTGGAGATCTGCCAGTTTTCTTAAGCCTAACATATAAATCATTCATCCAAGACAAGAATAAACAAGCAATCAACACATAATCAATATCTAGGTTTCATTAGATCTAAGCAAACACAAAAGAGATCTAGCCTAGCATGATAGAATTAAGACAAGAACATGATATAGACAACCAACACATAGACATATTGATTGAATTAGAAGAACACTTATCTTGATTAATCATGCAAGGTATCAAGGGGTTGGAACCCTTGAAAAACCTGTAAAGTTACACCAAAATCGTACTTAGGGTTTCTCCCAAAACTTCTCTCTCTAATGTGTGAAAATTAGAAAACTATATATAGAAAAATGGGTTTGACGGCGTCAAGAATAAACTTGTGACGCCGTCACCTCGCCGCCAAAACTCTTCTCGGACTGCCTAGATCTACTTCTGATGCCGTCAAGACTTATATGTTTCCAGGCCGTCATGACTCTTTTACTCTTGACGCCCTTCCTACGTGACGCCGTCAAATCTTCTCTGGGTCGTCATGGATTTTCATGAAATTTGCTCTTGTCGCCGTCAAGGTTTTGCTCTTGACGCCGTCACCTACTGTTCCCAGCATGGAAAATTAAGACTTTGGCGTTTTCTTCACTTTTATGCTCCAAAAACGTCCGAATTGCTTCCTTTTCCAGATTTCTCTCCCAAAGTACCTAAAATCACAAAAGGAACGATTTAGGGCAGTATTTGATCAAATAAATTCGAATTCGGGCTTAAATGACCCCCTAAAAACGGATCATTTTTCGCCTCATCAAACTTTGTGTGGGATATTAGGGCACAAACCCTAGGTTGAACTTTACAGCTTTTTTAAGGGTTTCAACCCCTTGATTCTTCCATTTTCAATTGAAGATAAGTACTTATTCAAATCATTCAATATGTCTATGTGTTGTGTGATTATATCTTACGCTTGTCTTCTATTTAACATGCTAGGATAGGCTTTTTATTGTGTTTGCTTAGATGTAGTGAAACCTAGATGTTGATTATTGGTTGATTGTTTGTTTATAATTGTTACGGATGACTGTATTCGATGTTAGGCTTAAGAAAACTGGCAGACTTCCATTGGTAACTTGCTTGAACGTCTTAAGAAACATGATCGGAGGTGTACTACGATTTATGGTTGTATTTAATGCATAAGAGAATTCTAATGATCCCATGTTAGGAGTGTTGATCCCAGTTGAGCAAACGATCTTATATAGAGTTGACTTGAGTTTAACACTTAAGCTAAAATGCGGAATATAAAAGCTTAATTAAGAAGAACAAGTCACTATCAACACTTCAATATATTAATAATACGAGCACTCGACAATGGCAGGGTTTTACAACCTTGAAGTGTAAAAGAAACTAAAACAATACGTACACAAAACTAACCCTAGGATCCTCCTTTTATAGGCGAAGGAGTCCTACTAGGTTTACAATACCTTTCTATGCAAGATAAGAATATTCTAGATACATAAGATATACACACAATCTATTCCATAATTATCTATTATGTATACATGCATATCTCTTCAGCAGTAGATTCCACTAGCAGTATTTTGCGATAGCAGCACTTTGAGTACCAGCAGCAGAATCATTATCCTTAGCAGGATTCTCACTATAGCAGCAGTTTCATCCAAGCAGCAGTTTCAACAAGTAGCATAATTCAAAACCCAACAATCCTCCCCTAAACTTTATAGTTATTTCTAAATCATTAAGTTTCTTCAAAGCTCAGTTAAACACCAGGAGGATGCTTCCAAACACTTATATCTTCTAATTTCTTTGAAAGCTTCTTCAAATGGTTGAATTCAAAATCTTTTCATACTTTTGTATCAATGTATAAGCTTGATTGTCTGACACATGCTGTTTTTGACACTTGAGAAATCCAGGTCTCAACATCTATCTAAGTATCTCAGGATACTTATTTAGACTAGGATAGTCTTTCTCCACCAACAAAAATAATGTAATTGCACCAGTTCTTAACTCATGAACTCTACAAGATTGATACAAGAACCATTTATGCACCTTGCTGCAACTAATCTTATTCCATTCACTATCACCAGGCTGAGGATCAAACATATTCTTCAAGAAGCGATACATTACATTTTCAAATGTAAGATTAATATCAAGAACAGTATCCATCTTCTTTCCATCATATTGCTTTTTGTATAATCCCCATATGGCAATAATATCATCTCTATCCATCTTATCAAATATTTGTGAAGTTTCCTTAAATCCTTGAACTTCATAATTTGATCTAAGAAATTCCCAAAATCCTTCACTTCTATCTCTTATCTTGAAAGTATATGAGATGATAGGATGTTTTTCAGCTAACGGTTTTTCTGATTCTTCTATCACAGCCAAAACTGTTACTTGTTCCTTTTCAACCTCTTTATTCATCTCACTACTGCTTTCTTCTTCTGCTCTTATCTTCTTTCTATCAAAGGATTTATGAACAACTCCTTTTCTCTTACCACTTTGACTAGAAGAAAATTTATTTTCAGCTACATCTTTAGGCTGTTCAATAGCATCTGCTTCCTTTAAATGCTCTGCTTCAACAATTTTGTCAGGTACCAACTTTTTATTCATTTGAGCAATATGTTCTAAATCTTCAGCACAACCCATAGGATAGAAGGTATCCATTTCTTTTCTAGCTTGTTGATACAAATTAAAAACATCTTGATCAGACTTAGGTTTCAATTGTACCAATTTCCATCCCTTCATATTCTTTAGGTATCTTTCTTGCTCTCTTCTTTGTTGCAATAGTGTTGGACCCCTTAGAATTTTCTTCTTTCTTCTTGCAGCAGCATCCATTTTTCTTTTCTTTGCTAAAAATTCTCTTATCCATGTTTGAACATCAAAAGTTGGAACTTCTTGTTCTTATCTTTTCTTCCATCCATTCCTCATACCTTTTCAAATATTCAGTTTCTTTTTCAACCTTTTCCTTTTCTTCCTGAATCAACTGTTGCTCTTCCATATCAATTAGCTCTTGTTCTTTCATTGCAACAGCTGAATCATGTTCAATTTGTAATTCTTTAGGCCACCAATGAAAAGGTATCTGAGAGTAATCAATCCCTTTATGCATTATCTTTGGATCTTCAATCTGCTTACCCTTTCCCTTATCAGAAGATAATGCAGCAATCTTCTTTTGTTGAGCAGCAGGTTCTTTGATTACTACTCTTTTTTGAGGTATTCTAGGTGTAGATGTTGTGATTGTAAATGTTGTTTGTTGTGGTAGTGGTTGAATTGGTTATGATGTATGTTGTAAAGATGATTCAGAAGGAACCTCTATTGTTTTCTTACTTAACAAAACCATAGCCTCAGCAGCAGCATTGTCACTAGACCCAACAGTAGAGTCTTGTGCAACAACAGAATTGACCTTTTCACTAGCAGCAGGATCAGCAAAATCCTTAGCAGTAAAGTCTTTAGCAGCAACAGAGTCAACAATCTTGTTAGTAATAGCAGCATCAGTCAGTTCTTTTGCCACAGAGTTACCCAAAGTCATCAATGCTTCACCCATCAACCCTGTTGCCTTCACTAATTGCTCAGGCCCCAAAGTCTTAAGTTTCTCCACCACTTTTTCTTGAGTAGCAGCCACTTCTTCCATTATAACCTCATTACCTGATTTGTCAGCAATCACAAAACTATCTATATCGTGAGCACTTTCCACCTCCATATCACCAACTTATGGAACCTCCCCTGAAACTATTCCTGCATCCACATCTTGAGCACTATCAACTTTCATCAGATTAGCCTCCCCTGAACCCATTTCATCATTCTGCTCCTCATTCCTCCCCTGTTTGGAAGCATCCTCTTCCAAAGGAACATAGTGTTCAGGTGAACTCACAACTTGAGAAGTGCCCACTTTCTTCAATCTTCTTAAAGAGGTTGAAGATCTTGATTTCCTTAAGTTCTTGATCTGCTTTTTCAATTTTGTAATCAATTTGGCTTGTCCATCAACAATAGTAGAAAGACCAAGAACTTTTTCCTCCAATGTATCACACTTCAGCTCCAAATTTGTACAAGTAACCATCAATTTCTTAATAAGTTCCATACTAGTCTCATCACTTCGACCTGTGTGACCTAGTCCGAGAGGTGAATCACTAACATTGTCATCATGTACAATATTTTCCATCAATTCATTTGTCACTGTCCTGTCCTCATCACTTCGACCTGTATTACCTGGTCCGAGAGGTGAATCTTTGGACATAAACTCAGTATCAAACCTAGTTTGATTATCTGAGCCCCCCTATGTTTTCCATTTGGATAGGGTTACCATCGTTGGAATTAGATTCATGAGAATCCTCTTCACTAGATGTTGCCTTGGTTTTGGTCTTAATGATGTTATCACTGTCCTGCTCTGATGCTAAGCTAGAAGCAGTAGTGACAACCCTTGTCAACATGTCCCCTTCATCTCCTAGGACAGCCTCATCTGGTACAGCCATACTAACACTATCCTGAGGTAGATCAGTGTTCTTATTGGTTTTCCTACGGGTATAGTGTATTTTAGGTTGTGTAGCAAATGCAGAAAAATTGGGTGTGTGATGGGAATCAGTGGAATTTCCTGATTCTTCACCATGAATATTTTGCACAATTTGCACCATATAAGGTGTAAGCGCTGTATGTGTGCCTGAAAAACTTTTTCCATGTTTAATCAAGAAAGTAAACATTTTTGAAACCAACTTAGGAGCATCATAAGTGGCAGTATGTGATCTGAAATTGGAAAGTTGATTTTCTATAAAGAGCTGGATAAATCTTGGATAAAGTAAATAAGAACCAGACTCTTTAACACTTTTTACAATCCCCTCCAATGTCATATTTGAAAAATTAAATGGATGTTCTTTGCTTAGGCATACCATAGCAGAAGCAATAGTAGCACTAAACTCATTCCACCCAGAAGTTTTAGGACTCAAAGAATGAAGGAGTTTGTGTACCAAAAATTTGTATTGAGGACAGAGGAGAGCTTTTTGAAATTTTAAATTTGTATGTCTTCCCTCATATCCCAAATCATTTAAACCTTGAAAAATAGCAGAATTAACAAGACACGTGGTCTCTGTTTCATCATCTAAGAGAAGAGTTTCCCTTATAGAAGATTCAGTTACACGAACTTGTTGACCATCTACTATGGCTTTAACATATTTTTCCCCATTCCTAGTTTTAGCTTTAGCAGTAAGCCAAAACTGTTTGATGTAGGAAACAAATATTGTAGGATTCACAGTGAATGCATACCTAAGAGAAGTAGCATTCAAGAACTTTACCATATCTGTGAAACCTTCAGGAACCAACTCTTCATCCAAAATAGCAACATTATTGTGATGCTCTGCCCAGGTACGTGTACAATCCATTAATTAGGGTTTTAAGAAATTGGGGATTATTGACTTTGAGAGTAATGAGGTGTTACGGTTTGAGAGAACTTCAATTTGGAGCGTGTAAAGACCAATTGTGGATGTCAATTAGGTTTTAAACTGATTTGGAGAAGTTACACATTCCACCCTCACACTTACAACCGTAGCAGTAAAACCATATCATCCACAACACTAGCAGCAGAATGAAACAACTAGCAGCAGAGTGATTTTAGCCAGCAGCAGAGTTGACTAATCAAACCTTGGTCAAAACGTCAAACAATCATTAACAATAAATGCACTTGATACGCCTTAATCCCTATAAAGATGGAGCAAATCTTTCCCCAAACTTATCACACGCAAACCCTAATTGCATTCAAAAACGCCAATCAACCAAATCAAATCATAATAACAATGAAATCCATTCCCGAAATAATCAACATATCTTCTGAATCATCCTCTGATGATGAAGCACCACTCCCCACATATGTACCACCATTCTGTCCTCCCCACAATGGATATAGGACAAAAGAGCAAGCACGCAAAAGAAAACACGATCTTCCTGTGTGTGAACCAATCTGTGTGTAAAACCATCTTCATGATTCTTTAAATCTGTAGGCTCTTATGTAATGATCACTTATGAAGAAAACCAAATATAACGAATTTGATGAAGAAGTAAAATAACCCAAATTTGTGTCTTATGTCTTGTACGAACCACGTGACTCCAAACTTATACCCAAGACCAAATATATATGTAGACCTCGATCCCTTGATAAATCCTCATCTTCAATGAGACACTGAGCACTACAATGTAACTCCTTTAAGTGATAGCAAATGTGTGCATAGAGCATCATAAGAAAAATCACACATTGCTAGATTCATCAAGCTGTTGTTACCACCGTATAAAACATCTCATAAATATAGGAAAATAGACATATAAAATACTATACTTACACATAGATCCTAAATGCAACTATATGAAGGACTCCTAGGCTATAGTCTAGGTTAAACCACCTAATTCTCTATAACCAAGGCTCTGATACCAATCTGTCACACCCCGCCACGGCGGAAACGCGCGGGTGTAACTTCATGGATATCATCACAACACCTAGTGTCAACATAGAGAACAACTACATGCACATAAATAGAGCAATGTACAAACACAAAGTGTTGTAACAATACCCCAAAATAAAATAACCAAAACAAAACATAAACCCAAACATAGATGATAATCACTTCCAATGCAACTAAGGTCTCGTCTATCCACATCCTTCTATCTTATCCTTAGAAAGCTCACCTGAAAATGATGCTTAAAACGTCAACATAATGTTGGTGAGATTCATAGGTTTAAGACTCAACCCACAAGGCAACCGAATTTACTATGATTACAAAATATAGCTGGACAAATAAATTATAGTTATCATATTGCTACATGCATTTGCAAGTTAATATCCACACATTAAGGCAACAACACTCATAAGGCAACCATTGGGCGGAACGTGCCCACCGATCCAAAGTAGTACCCATCAATATATCATCAATTAGGTCGCATGCGCGAGCAACAGGGTAAGCACCCTCCCAATTGAATCCCAAAAACCGGTAACGAGTAGAAGTATTACTCTCCAATTGGATACTCCCCCCCAATTGGACCACACAGCATTATCATCACATTATCCAATCCACATAGTTTGGTACGAGCAGGAGTATTACTCTCCAATTGGATGCTCCCCCCCAATTGGACCAAACATATATATCCACACAAGCAAATGATCACACATAGCATACATACGACAACATTGTAAGTCCAAGCTCTTTAATACCACACACATAATCACAGTAAATCAAATCATTTAAGACAAGCATCATTCCCTTCCCAAGTTTAAAACAAAGTAAAAATATGGGACTATGAACTCACCTTAAACTCCGCAGCTTCCACAAAAACAAATCATAAATCTAAACAACACAAATAAATCCACATTACACAAGGTCAAGCTAAAAGCTACAACCCATGTAATACTCATATGATGGATGTCTAAGACTCATATGACCCACCATGGATCTCCTAGACACCACACTAACCACTACCATAACTTAATACTCACTAAATCCCTTGCACTCTAAAACTCAGAAAACGCAGAATTTTTGAGTACATTCACTCACATGAAATCACGACAAATAAAGCTTAAAAACTCACACCAAAAATTTACCATGGTCTCTCATAAGCATAGAAGCTAATCCCAGAAGGACATGGACCAATAACACACACAAATACTCACAAGAAATTCAAACTTGACAACTACTCAAATTCGGATCTGAACGCACACCAAAAAGTTTTGATTTTTAATAATTACTTCCACAAATTTTTATCGCGAATCCTCTTCGTGGCAGTCTAATATAACCTAAAACTTAACTATTCCAGAAGACCAAGTCAAAATACCACTTTTACAACCACATGCCAACCTCAAACTTTTACCCAAAATCTGTCCCGATTTGACAGCTTTGACACCTTAACAAAGAAAAAAACAAAAAGACCGACTTCCCGACCTCAAAATTGATCGTGGCTGGACTTTTTGGAAAGCTCTTTCATTATACTACAATTTAGACCTAAAATTAGTGATCTAACTCATCACCATCTGTTATGGACACTCACATCTTTACAGCCTTACAAATCTTTCCAAACCCTAACTCAATAACTAACAGGTTTTACGCTCAATTCTCTTCACCAATTATCATAATATTACTAATTATTGATCCCAACATGTTTTATAACATTAATTTACAGAAGTTAACACAAACCCTAATCCATCATATAATTATTACATGAATTATATTAATTAATCAATTAATTGAACATAGGATTTAAAGATTTTACCTTGATTCTTGATTATTGCTAGACAATTATGAAACCCTAATTTTTCCCCTCTTGATTCTCCATGTGTCGACCCATAATAGCAGAAAAAATATTTTAGGAGTGTTTGGTTTGATATATATATTAATTAGGGATAATCCTTGGGCCTAAGAGTCATATTTGGACTCAAATTGGGTTTCCTTTTTCCCCCTTATCCCTTAAATCCAAATTTTACATATATAAAATATATATTTTTATTAAATTTATTTATTACACTCAAAACCTCATACTTTTCATATTTTATATATTCTCATATCGAAACCTAACGTCTTACGCGATAAACCTTAGTTTTACGATAAACCGGAAAAATATCATTTTCAAAACAAAGTTTCCAAAAAAATAGAATTTCACACTCTTTTTGAAATATAACTCATAAAAACAAACTCCTCGTAACTTGCTAACGCTCAAATACTTGAACGAAAACTTGTTACACAAAATCACAAAAACACCAAAACTACACAAGTCATTTCTACACCACAAAGGTGATCAAAATGAACTTTCCCAAATCACAATAAAACAACTTACGCAAAGGGATTTAGTGCTAAAACTCACCTATATCACACTTATATCACTTCAAACACCTAATACACACCAAACAAACGTCAACCGAGTCAAGACTATCAGTCAAATTAACCTGCTAAAACCACGGTTGTTACATCATCCCCACTTAGGGAAATCGCGTCCCGAGATTTCAACTACTATAGTCACCACTCACAACAACAAAAGGAAATTTATGGATATTTAAGCGGATAAGTACCACACCATAAAATCACAGAGAAAGAATCACAAAAAATGTGAACCGACTAAATACTCGATTTCACACGATAGAAAACATCCCGTCACTCCAATGATACACGCAAATAGATACACTCTCCGATCAATAACACCAACAATCCAAACGACTTCTCACAGGTAGGTACGATACTCTCGAACCAAATGAAAAGCCAAATGGTAACCGCAAGACGCACTCACAAATAACAGATACCCATAAAACAAAATATTAATTACATCTGATCCTCACGTTCCCAAGTAAACTCAGGACCACGCTTAGAATCCCACCATACATTTACCAATGTTATCTCACCATACTTCAACGCCTTAACAACTCGATCCATAATCTCAACAGGTTTCTCGACAAAACGGAGGGTCTTGTCAACCTTATTCTCATCTAACGGCACATGCAGACTAGCATCCGCCAAACACTTCTTTCAATTAGATACGTGAAACGTATCATGCACTCTACTTCACTTCTCAGGAAAATTCAACCAATATGTCTCAAATCCAATCCTTTCCGTAAATCTCAAATGGTTCTACGTATCTGATGAGGCGAAAAATGGTCCATTTTTAGGGGGTCATTTAAGCCCGAATCCGAATTTATTTGATCAAATATTGCCCTAAATCGTTCATTTTGTGATTTTAGGTACTTGGAGAGTGAATTCTGGAAAAGAAGCCATTTTGGACGTTTTTGGAGCATAAAAGTGAAGAAAACGGCAAAGTCTCAATTTTCCATGTTGGGAACAGTACATGAAGGCGTCAAGAGTAACTCATGACGGCGTCAAAATCCCAAGAATAAAAATCCGTAGTTGATGACGGCGTCACACAGGGCGTCAGAAGTAGATCAAGGCCGTCCAAGGAAGTATTTGGCGGCGAGATGACGGCGTCACACCTTTGTTCTTGACGCCGTCACCTCTATTTTCCTATATATAGTTTTCTAGTTTTTCACATTAAGAGAGAGAAGTTTTGGAGAAACCCTAAAGACGATTTTGGTGCAACTTTTACAGGTTTTTCAAGGGTTCCAAACCCTTGATACCTTGCATTGTAATTGAGATAAGTGTTCTTCTAATTCAATCAATATGTCTATGTGTTGGTTGTCTATATCTTGTTCTTGTCTCAATTCCATTATGCTAGGCTAGATCTCTTTTGTGTTTGCTTAGATCTAATGAAACCTAGATATTGATTATGTGTTGATTACTTGTTTATTCTTGTCTTGGATGAATGATTTTATATGTTAGGCTTAAGAAAACTGGCAGATCTCCAAATGGTAACATGCTTGAACGTCTTAAGAAACATGAACCGAGGCGTACTAGGTCTTTATTGGTTGTATTTAATGCATGAGCCACTGTTTACAATCCCTATAGTTGTGCTGGGCATGGTGTAGGAGGAGATAAGAGCTCATAGAATTGGGGAGTTATGTATGCCACCCCATGAATGGTATTAAGGAATACAATCCGTCATCCATACAATTATAACAAGTAATTAACGTGTAAAAGATATCTAGGGAGTAGTGAAGTCTAAGTAAACACATTTTCTCCAATTACTGCTCACAACCTTAGTATAATTAGTTTAATTTCATTTTTAGTATTTTATTTTGATTGCATCTTAGTTTTGGGTTAGTTGAATAGCAACTAATTCCGCCCACTCTTCCAAAACCCGAGATTTTTACTTGCTTTCCATAAAATATAAAAACACAAAAATAATCATCCCTCACCTTTAGAACTAGTATTTAGGCTTTCTAATCCTAGCGACACTATTCCCAAGCTGAACGATCAATCCCCCGGTACTTGTCACTATACTATACTACAACGATCAGGTACACTGCCTGGTGGGGGTTGTAAGCTTCTCGAGATCCCTCGAGAGGTAAAGCCTGGTGCGATTCCCACGTATCAAGTTTTTGGCGCCGCAGCCCGGGGAATAGTTATTGTCTAGGTTAGGATTTCTTTTTATTAGGTCTACTTGCTAGATTCCTTTCTAGTAAGATTTTATTTTTATTTTTAGGTCTTCTTTAGTCTATCTTATTTCTTTGTGTCTTTGTTCGTAAACTATTTCGATGGATAACAATAACATTGATCGTTTGATTCCTGTTATTCGTGTTTTTCGTCATAGGATCTTCCAAATGCCCGCCCCACCTCCTTTAGCAGAAAATGAGAACCCACCTAACCTCTCACCCAACCACCACTTTGACAATAATTCTGAGCTAGAAGAGTCTGATCATGATGATGACCGTAGGGCTAGTCCTTTTTACTATTCAGACTCCGATGAGGATCTTGATGATGGTGACGTGATTAATGAGGATAGAATGGAGGAGGAAATAAACCCTCTTAGGTATGTTGACCCTAGAACTAGGATTGAGTGCGATAGTTCATTTAACATGCAATTCCCTTGTAAGATCGGATTTAAGAGCTTTAACGCCTATCTCAACTCATCTCTTCCAATGAACATAATCTCACGTAATGAATACAATAAAATCATGGTAGAGGAGTTAGAATACAAAGGAGAAAACATCATTGCTAAGGCAATACCATTGCATGTGTTTGTAGGAAGGTTGGTTTATCTTGTTGAGTTCATGGTTATGGAGAATCTAGGAGAGTTTATTGATAATAAATTGACCCAAGTTGTGTTTGGAAAACCCTTCAAACGGTTGACCAACCTCGATGAAAAACTCATAGAAGGGCTAATTACATTCTCGGATGGGGATGAAGATTTTGTCTATCAAATGCCCCGCGCACACCCTAGGTTCAAAGATTTTTCCATGGAAAAGTGTAGTAGGTATCCGCCCATGGAAATGCTAAGTGAGAATGATAAGAGGAAAGGACTTAAGTACACGCATGAAAAGAATAAAAAATACTATCGCGGGTGCTTAGAGTTAGGAGATGAGTATAAGAAAGATGAGGCGACTATTATATGGCTCACACTTGGTTATGTGAGCATAAGCGATACACGATAACCCATGACCTTGAGTCTAGCTACAAGACTCGTAAATAAAGAAAAGCGCTTCTTGGGAGGCAACCCATGTTTTGTGTGATTTTATTTGTTTGATTGTTATTTGCTTCCGTATGCATGTTTTATTTTTATTGTTGGTTGATCATGTTTCTAATTTAATAAGTGGAAATACTTTACTATGTTGTTTGGCCTAGTCTTAACTCCAACCTAAAAGTATTTTTGCAAAAGATAAGTGTAAGGGGAAACCCCAAATATGTTTTTAAGAAACAAACCGATCATGATTCTCCACAATATTAAATGAGCATGTGTATTCGTATTTGTTAGAGTCAAATGCTTGTATTGAGTCATGATGAAGTTTTGTAGGATTTTCCAGGAAGTAGGACCAAGTTTTTCCAGAAATTTTCCGGAAACTTAACATAAGAATTTCTGCAGGTCCATTCTGACGGCGTCAGGGGTTTACTCTTGACGGCGTCAGGAGTAAAAATTTGGAAATTTTACCGGTTTTGTTTTTCTAACGGAGTCTTATGGTTTTTGTGAATTATTAAGTTAATCTCCAGGAAATCTGCAAACTTCATTCCACAAGCATTATATCTTACTTTGTTTTCTAGGATTTAGTAACTTATATAGGATGCGGCCGATTTTACGCGAGGTTGTCTTGTCTATTTTTGTCAGGATTTACAGGTTATGTTCGACAAGGAGATGATTTATATTCTGGAAGGGAAGCTTTGATTGTTCATTTTCTTGGAGGAAGATTTAACCTGGCCAACCTATAATCCATACCGAGCGAATCAGGGGAGTATTTGATTTCATTCTCTTTACTTTTTCACTTTTACATTCTTTACTTGAACATTGGGGACAATGTTCATCTTAAGTGTAAGGGGAGGGTAAAAAGATGATACCTTACATATGCACTTTCGCTTGAGTTTGTTTTGTTTAATAGTAGATGTGTAATAAAACTATGATAAATACTTGTTAGTGTAATTTTAGCGCCAAATTTAAAATTTTTTACAACATTTAGGAGTGAAACTTTAGCCATAGCAAGCATCTTACTTAAAGGAAGAATTTGTTACACCCCACTTAAATGTACAACCAAATCGCCTTAGCCTTCCGTGTATGCGCTCATTTTTAGTGCATTATTGTTATTTGTTAAACCCTAAGTTAACTTTCTAATTGATTACATGGTTGCTAAGTCGAGTCATATCCTTGTACATATTATTTTGGGACGATTGGGACTCATGGGTAAGTACTTATTTTATGGAGTAATGGGGAAGAACATAATATTATTACCCCCATGTGTGCGTTAATCTTAAAAGTGGTCCAAGTGTTTTGATTTTCTTAATTCGAGTCATTAGAATAGTTTAATGTAAAGTATGTAAAGATTCAAGTGTAAGGGGAATTTTCATTCCCTATGATGTATTATTTTTGATGGTAGGGTAAGAGTGTATGCAAAAAAAAAAAAAGAAAAAAAAATCGAAAAAACAAGAAAAAAAGAAAGAAAAAAAAAATAGAAATAAGGAAAAAGAGAGAAAAAACATACGGACTACCATCCCTTTTCATTCTATGTTCATTTTATGTTTTTAGTTATTTTTCATTTGTTAGCTTAAGTCGAGTCTAGTCTTGGCTTAGCAACGCCATCTTGTACATGTAATTAACCAAGATTGTTAACTTGCCACCAGTAAAACTTCCTTTATCCAACAAAACCGTGTAATTCATATCCCTATACCTAACGTTACAATCCTTTAAAAGACCTTTTTGATAGTTTATCCTAGGTGCTTACGCCATGTGGTGGAGGTTTGATCCTTTCCCAAGCCTATGGTAATCTATTTTGCTATGACAGGTAGTGAGAGATATCTTCCATTTCCATAATGTTATATTACTTTATTACACCCGAAAGATGTGAGTATCTAAACACTATTTGTGAGGTGCTTGTATATGACCTCCGTGCTTGTCTATTGGTCTTTAGTGGAACGATTATTTGTTGTAATTACTTTTATATTAGTGTTAAATGACCCCTAACTTGTCTTTTGAGTAGAATAAAAGAGCATTTTCTTGAGGACAAGCAAATCTCAAGTGTAAGGGTATATGATGAGGCGAAAAATGGTCCGTTTTTAGGGGGTCATTTAAGCCCGAATCCGAATTTATTTGATCAAATATTGCCCTAAATCGTTCCTTTTGTGATTTTAGGTACTTGGAGAGTGAATTCTGGAAAAGAAGCCATTTTGGACGTTTTTGGAGCATAAAAGTGAAGAAAATGGCAAAGTCTCAATTTTCCATTCTGGGAACAGTACATGAAGGCGTCAAGAGTAACTCATGACGGCATCAAAATCCCAAGAATAGAAATCCGTAGTTGATGGCGGCGTCACACAGGGCGTCAGAAGTAGATCAAGGCCGTCCGAGGAAGTATTTGGCGGCGAGATGACGGCGTCACACCTTTGTTCTTGACGCCGTCACCTCTATTTTTCTATATATAGTTTTCTAGTTTTTCACATTAAGAGAGAGAAGTTTTGGAGAAACCCTAAAGACGATTTTGGTGCAACTTTTACAGGTTTTTCAAGGGTTCCAAACCCTTGATACCTTGCATTGTAATTGAGATAAGTGTTCTTCTAATTCAATCAATATGTCTATGTGTTGGTTGTTTATATCTTGTTCTTGTCTCAATTCCATTATGCTAGGCTAGATCTCTTTTGTGTTTGCTTAGATCTAATGAAACCTAGATATTGATTATGTGTTGATTACTTGTTTATTCTTGTCTTGGATGAATGATTTTATATGTTAGGCTTAAGAAAACTGGCAGATCTCCAAAAGGTAACATGCTTGAACGTCTTAAGAAACATGAACCGAGGCGTACTAGGTCTTTATTGGTTGTATTTAATGCATGAGTCACTGTTTACAATCCCTATAGTTGTGCTGGGCATGGTGTAGGAGGAGATAAGAGCTCATAGAATTGGGGAGTTATGTATGCCACCCCATGAATGGTATTAAGGAATACAATCCGTCATCCATACAATTATAACAAGTAATTAACGTGTAAAAGATATCTAGGGAGTAGTGAAGTCTAAGTAAACACATTTTCTCCAATTACTGCTCACAACCTTAGTATAATTAGTTTAATTTCATTTTTAGTATTTTATTTTGATTGCATCTTAGTTTTGGGTTAGTTGAATAGCAACTAATTCCGCCCACTCTTCCAAAACCCGAGATTTTGCTTGCTTTCATAAAAATATAAAAATACAAAAATAATCATCCCTCACCTCTAGAACTAGTAATTAGGTTTTCTAATCCTAACGACACTATTCCTAGCTGAACGATCAATCCCCCGGTACTTGTCACTATACTATACTACAACGATCAGGTACACTGCCTGGTGGGGGTTGTAAGCTTCTCGAGATCCCTCGAGAGGTAAAGCCTGGTGCGATTCCCACGTATCAGTATCTCGGTGCTAGCTTGCCTTTCTTACCGAAACGCACAACACCCTTCCAAGGAGATACTTTTAACTTCACAATATCACCAACACCAAACTCTAAGGCTTACGGCAATAACCCGCATAGCTCTTTTGGCGATCTCTTGCTGCCTTAAGTCTTTCCTTTGCAAGAAAACCTTATTGGTAGCTTCTCGTTCTAGTTCAGGACCAATTAGTTGGCTTGTTCCAACCTTTGCCAATAGAACAGATGAGCTACATTACCTTCCATACAACTTTTCACACGACACATACTCAATACTAGAATGACAATTGTTGATATAGGAGAACTCAGCTAAGGATAAATGTATACCCCGGCTTCCTCCAAAATCAAACATACCCATGCTCTCAGCTCACCATCCAACGCCTGATTTGTACGCTCACTTAGTTCACTCATTAGAGAATGATAAGTCGCACTCATCTACATACGCGTTCTCAAGACTCCTTAACACGTTTACCACTATCGCGAAGTAAGTATTTCATCATGTTTCTTGATGATCAACGCGACACCCCATGGCTCATTACCAACTCACTGAGCAAAAGTCTCACCTACTCCTCCATACATCTCTTGCTAAGGTAATAATACGTCTTATCCATTCTCGGATGTATCAAATACCTTTCATGATTGATGTCCTTACGCTTCCTCTCAATGGAACCAATAGCTGGAACACAAAGTACATTCCTCTATCTTTGTTCCTATCCATTTACTGGTCTAAACCAAGTAATCATTCTTCTTACATGTTCTCATCTTTGAACCTCTCTCCCCAGGCTGTCAATATCATCCCCTTAACTCCAAACTGAATTATCATAATCATCGCTCACAAACATCCAAGTTTCACTCATTCACTCCCGCTCAGCGCTCTTACCACGATGTCCTCCCTTCCTTGACGATAGCGAATCAAACAATCGTAGTCACTGAGAAACTCCACACCCAACTTCTCTTCAACATATATTAACCTCTTGTCAAATATATGCTAAAGATTCTCATGGTCTGGGTAGACCACACTTTCTGCTCCATGCAAATATCATCTCCAAGTTCTACTCCCCAACTCTAAGCCACGTATCACACAGTTCCTCATATGGTTCTTCTACCTCCGGATGCCTGAAGAACGTACATCTTGAAGCTGAACTTCTCACTTGGACACTTGGCAACATCCTCTTCTTCTTCAACGAACAAATTGATAATCAAAACAATAATCTATCCTAAGTAAACGACGCGAACCATGAATCCGGTCGAAGTAAAACGTATATCAACGAACTCAAAAGGGGTACGAATTACCGACTAGCGAAGTAACGAACATCAAAATCAAAGCTAGAAAAACACAATGAGAAATTTTCCCCCAATAAAAGTAGACACGGATAAAATGTTCACGAAACTCATACAAAGAAAATATAAAATACCCGTACCAATAAAACATCCACAAGCGTACCTCAACGAAAGAAACACTCGATGAACCAAATACATAACAAGTTTGGTAAATGAGAACCATAGACAGTTCTTATTCCCGTACTCGACCTTCCCAAAACAAATGAACACCGTTTTTTTTACAAGACATATCTTAAACTTATACATTTTTTTATAAAATATATATAAACCATTTTATGTAAGACATCAACATAACCATTTTTTTTTCTTCACACTTCATTTCCCATAAAAATATTAGTTTCCATCAAACGATCTTGAAATATGTAACACCCCCAATTCATGATGCAGCGGAATTCAACTTGGGTGTTACTCGACGACACAACAGTCATAATAATAGAAAACGATCTCTAACCGAGTCGTAATAAAAAGAGTTGTCATTTATATTATTCAAATATATCAGAGTTTACATAGTAAGGTCCCAAAAGGTTCCATGTTTCAAAATACATCAATATAAAGTCTTTGATGTTTTTAACGAATGACATAATAGTTTATAGCCTCCTTCCTTCGGTACGTGCCCTTCCACTCCATTCTTGATTATCATGGACCTGAAATACATGCTTAAAAGGATCAACACAAAGGTTGAGTGATATTCATAGAGTTTGTTTAATGGTTGAACACAATATGTTGGTAGTAAGAGTTAATTAGACTCATACTCATGTTAGAAAACAAAACAGTTATTATTATATACTAAGCTCATGCAACCAAGACGTTAACGGGTACCAATATCAATCGGCGGTTTTGTTGCCCCGGTTAGTACTTTGCCGTCATACTTAATGTTCAAATATAGTGCATTCGTTTGAACTAATCTGCTCAAACAAATGGGATTCGTCAATCCCAATAGGCCTATTCACAATACTCGCGCTCACTAGTTCTAGTGATTAAATGGTTCATGATAGGGACCTAGGATTGGCAAGGTAGGTACTTAGTAATAATAAAACAATCAGGCAGCATACAGTTTCAAAGCATTGTGTTTGGTTTAGAAATAGCATGTATTCCCCCGAAGGGTTTGTAAAACATTGAAGTAATGTAAAGTGGGGCTATGAACTCACCTTAAGTACGATAGCAAGTAATGAAGGTGATGGTTGGATCGTGTAGGTTTCTACGAGCAACCTATAATAGAATGTTGCGACTTAGGATTTGTGTAAAGAATATAACAGAGTGCCTATATATATATCTTGCATTTATAGTCCATGATGTGGTATGATGTATATTGTATGTCTTTGAAAGAAAAGATTCATGAACATGTATGTTTTGTATATCGTTTACTACCGTTCGGGCTGACATATTTCAGAAGTCATGTTAGTAAGCGTTCGAGGAGCCAGGACACTTTAATTCGTAAATCCACAACTCATCTCGACGGCTTACATAATGAACTCCTCACATGAGGCTCCCTACTATTGTAGTAGTTGATAAAATATATAGATATAAGTTTTGATCCGAAAAGTTACATGTCCGATATTTTGAATAAACTTAGGAAAGATTATTAGTACATGAAGATTGTTATTAGGGGTAGTTTCATAAGTCTTGAATGACCATTTTCTCTTGGTAATATCTCATGGTTTCCTTTTAAGTGAAGTAGATCCAAATTGCTTGTTCATGTTATCGCCTAATTCATTGTTTCATGTTTACGCCTTTGTAAGTTGGTATGGTCATTTCGTCATGGCCTAGCCATGACCTTTGGCCTTTGTTTCAAGGTCATGAGACACAACCTTGGCTCTAGCCATGGTTGTGGTCTTGATTATAGGTCATAAGACCTCTTGTTCCTTTCAAAGTATAACCATAATCTAGTGACTTTCGCCTAAAAATGGGCTGTTTAGAATTTGAAGAATTTTATCACTCGGAAAGCGTTTTTAGGTCTCGAGCTTCTTTATTCCTGAACGAAAACGGCGTTCCGGACAACTTTCGTGTTTTAACTTTTTGATGAATCGGACCAGAAGGGTGACTTTCAAAAACTCAGAATGCAAGACAGGAAGGTTTAGGCAGTTTTGCCGGAAATCTTTGGTAACTTCAAATGGGCGTAACTTTTGACTCGTATACTCGTTTTAGGTGGTTCAAATTGCTATGGTTTCCTTGTTAAGTCCTCTACTGTAATATGTAATGATCCAATATCATATTTTTACCATTTTGATCAGGTCTTACCAAGAAACTCACTAGTTTGCTTGTTTAAGTAACTTATCTTAACAATCCATTATAATAACATCTTTTACTCATTTTTATACATCATGGACATCAATACAAGACATAATATAGCAAGAATAACATGTAAATGATATGAACATGATTAATAAACAAGAAGCATGTTAGGTTTAGGCTTACAACTTTTGGCTTTCAAAGATGAAAGGAAAGTAGCAAGTAAGGAAAAGAACTTTGATAGACTTGCTTCAACCCTTTTTCACTTCATGCAATCTTTCTACCCTTGGTATTCTTGAAAGAGATGTAATGAAAGTTGAGGTGAATTGAGTGGATTTAAACTCAAGAGAAATCACCAAGTATACTAGGGTTATGGAAGTGTTTTGGTAACTTATGATCAAACTAGGGTTTCTACTTGAAGAAGCACTTGAACCTTGCAATATTTGGAAGAAATAAAACTAAGTGTAGAGTGTTTTGGGTTGTGGTATGGACGGCAAACACAAGGGAGGGGGGGGGGGGGCTTTTATAGGTCCATGAGGAGGTTAGTTTACATGAGATATTGTAGCAAAATAACACATGTAACCATCCAAGATCACATGATACAAGATCAAGCCACACAAGGGTGTGACTCCCCCCCTATTGGCGGTTCACAAGGTCTAGGGGGGTGAGGTGTGCTTGGCTTGGTATTATCCTAAGTATTAGGGAGAGTTTTGACTCCGGGAAATGACAACCGTAAATGATTAGGCCTCAAAACGTAAAACCGGGTGTCGTAAAATTATGAAACTTTAAAGTATTGTTAGACATGTCCATATGTCCCATAATAAAATATAAAATGGGTGGTAGGTTCCATTTGGGTGGTAAAACCCTGCTAAAACTGGAAACACGGGTCTAAAACGCGTAATACGTAAAATGTACGAATATTGCGTAAAATTGAGAAAAGTAAAATGTTACTTTTCTAATATGATATAAATGATTTAAAATGACTTATAATGTCTAGACTGGGCTCAGTCTAGTGTCGGTTGGTATTAAATGTCTTTTAGACATCAAACCGTAAGCCTAAAAATCACGAAATGACTTATAAAATCAAGGAATGATTTTTAGTCAATGGAGGAGGGAAAAATATGTTGACTTATTTTAATAAGTTGAAAGCTCAAATCATCTTAGAAATGCGGTGCAGGTATAGGCTAAGGTTACGGCTGAGTAAAAACGCTTAAAACTGAAATTTCCAGTTTTTCACGGCCGAAGTTTATTTTGGTCATGTTTTTCTCAGTCATGATTTATTCTCCAATAAATCATGAGTGTGTCAAACATTTTTCTGATACTGGGAAAATTAACGCGACCGAATTTCGTTGTGCGTAGAATTTCTGAATGACGTTTTACCCTAAAACGTGTAGTTACGTGTAATTCCTTAATAACTTTCACGAAAATGATCTGACGAATGTCAAACATTTAATTTGCCATGGAAATGATTTATCACTCGAGAATATGAAATAAAAATCAACTTTCGGGAAAATTTCAAAAAGAAATGAATAGTAAAAATGAATAGTTACATGAATAGTAAAAGTGAATAGTAAATTTTCCAGGAATAGTAATTAACCTGAAATTGCGAATTGTTACAAAATACCCAAAACAAATTTGTAAAATGCCAATAAGACTCTATTACAACCTCTCAATCAAACGCAAAAGACATTGAAGAATTCCGAAATCAAAATAATCCTCAAACGAACTCATACCAGTGAACACTCACGCAAATACATTGCAACCCAAGCGAAGAACGCAAAGACTCATTCGTACACCGATGAAACCAAAATCATAGAAAACACCGATACTAACGGGTCACAAAACATGTCACGAAATTCAATTGGTGTGTGTAAATGGGGGACTCAAATATCCACACCAACTCATCATGAACCAACAATACTTGAAGAATAGCATAACATTCATCCGAAGAATGAATGTATGGAATAACCAAAGAAACGAAACAGTATCCAACAAAACGAATTCGATTTCCCAACATCTATCACAATGTCGAATAGAAAGAATATGGCATACGTACCATCATGGTACGAATAGGAATGCCAATAAAAAAAATTAGGTATACAAATGAAGCGTCTAGCAAATGAATCAACTTAAATACCACAACATAAGTACTCACCGATAATTGAGGTATCAACGTATTATAGGTAGGATGGAATCTCTCCACCTACACACCCCAACATATCACGACTGCCCTAACGGTTAAGAGAATACTTCTCTAACCATACAGCTATCACTAACATGATATCACATACCATCTACCACAACATATAACAACAAACATCAATCAATGCAATAATGGTCACAAGTACACATGTGTAATACCCTTATAATTATGTCCGCGACCGTAGTTATAAGCCTATTCCACACGCATACTTACTTCCAAAACCACACATCTTAATGATAACGCACATATACCACATAGCACCTAATACACCATGCAATCCATGCCATCATACTTGCAAGTCCACTTATGTTGTGACGCATGTATAATTATGTTGGCCACCATAATTATCTATGCCCCCTTTCACAAATGTACTCCCTCCTATGACAACACATTATGCAAACCATCACGCAAACAAAAACAAAAGGCGTTGCAACAATCATCTCACATGGAACAATTCCAACGATAACGTAAAATCTATAATCAGAATCACTTGGATAAGGTCGATCCAGTATCCAAGAGTAATCACGCTCCAACATGGCTCCAGACGGCAAAAGACAATATACGAATTCCAAAACATAACACAAAACAAAAGACGTCGCATAATGGCTCAACTCCACTCTCGCACTTATCTCCCCACTCAGATCAATTCAACTCACTACCCGCTGTGGACTCTAGATCAGAATCCACACCATTCCATCCTAACTCCCTTTCATCTTTACTCAACCACCCATTCGTGCTTCCTACATGTTGAGGTAGTCGACAACATGCAAAACCATCTCTACTCTTTTCTTCCAATTCCACATAATTCACAAGCGCATACAAATCACGAGGTTTAGACTAAACCACATCCCCTTCCCATGTGAAGTGAGGACACCATCAAGGGTATTTGGTAATGGCTCCATCTCCAGAAGTCACCATGGTTCCAAAGCTCTCCACTTCTTCTCCACCAACGTTTCCCATAAACGTCCTCTCCTTGTCCGAACATAGATACATGCTATCGGGAACTCGGATTCTGCGGTTAGTCCGCTTTATCCTACCACTTCTCTCGCATCCGATAGCGACAACGGTTGTCCAACGAAGCATCTTACGCGCGGAAGATGATATAATAAAGTCGATATATACAATGCTACGTATAGGGAATAGAATAGACGTCCAAAACTCAATAAAACATCTTATAAATATAGGAAAATAGATATATAAAATCCTATACTTACACATAGATCCTAAATGCAACTATATGAAGGACTCCTAGGCTATAGTCTAGGTTAAACCACCTAATTCTCTATAACCAAGGCTCTGATACCAATCTGTCACACCCCGCCACGGCAGAAACGCGCGGGTGTAACTTCATGGATATCATCACAAAAACCGGTAACGAGCAGGAGTATTACTCTCCAATTGGATACTCCCCCCCAATTGGACCACACAGCATTATCATCACATTATCCAATCCACATAGTTTGGTACGAGCAGGAGTATTACTCTCCAATTGGATGCTCCCCCCCAATTGGACAAAACATATATATCCACACAAGCAAATAATCACACATAGCATACATACGACAACATTATAAGTCCAAGCTCTTTAATACCACACACATAATCATAGTAAATCAAATCATTTAAGACAAGCATCATTCCCATCCCAAGTTTAAAACAAAGTGAAAATATGGGACTATGAACTCACCTTAAACTCCGCAGCTTCCACAAAAACAAATCATAAATCTAAACAACACAAATAAATCCACATTACACAAGGTCAAGCTAAAAGCTACAACCCATGTAAAACTCATATGATAGATTTCTAAGACTCATATGACCCACCATGGATCTCCTAGACACCACACTAACCACTACCATAACTTAATACTCACTAAATCCCTTGCACTCTAAAACTCAGAAAACGCAGAATTTTTGAGTACATTCACTCACATGAAATCACGACAAATAAAGCTTAACAACTTACACCAAAAATTTACCATGGTATCTCATAAGCATAGAAGCTAATCCCAGAAGGCCATGGACCAATAACACACACAAGTACTCACAAGAAATTCAAACTTGACAACTACTCAAATTCGGATCTGAACGCACACCAAAAAGTTTTGATTTTTTAATAATTACTTCCACAAATTTTTATCGCGAATCCTCTTCGTGGTAGTCTAATATAACCTAAAACTTAACTATTCCAGAATACCAAGTGAAAATACCACTTTTACAACCACATGCCAACCTCAAACTTTTACCCAAAATCTGTCCCGATTTGACAGCTTTGACACCTTAACAAAGAAAAAATCAAAAGACCGACTTCCCGACCTCAAAATTGATCGTGGCTGGACTTTTTGGAAAGCTCTTTCATTATACTAAAATTTAGACCTAAAATTCGTGATCTAACTCATCACCATCTGTTATGTACACTCACATCGTTACAGCCTTACAAATCTGTCCAAACCCTAACTCAATAACTAACATGTTTTACGCTCAATTCTCTTCACCAATTATCATAATATTACTAATTATTGATCCCAACATGTTTTATAACATTAATTTACAGAAGTTAACACAAACCCTAATCCATCATATAATTATTACATGAATTATATTAATTAATCAATTAATTGAACATAGGATTTAAAGATTTTACCTTGATTCTTGATTATTGCTAGACAATTATGAAACCCTAATTTTTCCCCTCTTGATTCTCCATGTGTCGACCCATAATAGCAGAAAAAATGTTTTAGGGGTGTTTGGTTTGATATATATATTAATTAGGGATAATCCTTGGGCCTAAGAGTCATATTTGGACTCAAATTGGGTTTCCTTTTTCCCCCTTATCCCTTAAATCCGAATTTTACATATATAAAATATATATTTTTATTTTTTTTATTAAATTTATTTATTACACTCAAAACCTCATACTTTTCATATTTTATATATTCTCATATCGAAACCTAACGTCTTACGCGATAAACCTTAGTTTTACGATAAACCGGAAAAATATCATTTTCAAAACAAAGTTTCCAAAAAAATAGAATTTCACACTCTTTTTGAAATATAACTCATAAAAACAAACTCCTCGTAACTTGCTAACGCTCAAATACTTGAACGAAAACTTGTTACGCAAAATCACAAAAACACCAAAACTACACAAGTCATTTCTACACCACAAAGGTGATCAAAATGAACTTTCCCAAATCACAATAAAACAACTTACGCAAAGGGATTTAGTGCTAAAACTCACCTATATCACACTTATATCACTTCAAACACCTAATACACACCAAACAAACGTCAACCGAGTCAAGACTATCAGTCAAACTGACCTGCTAAAACCACGGTTGTTACACTATATCCAACGAAACCGTGTATTCCATATCCCTACACCTAACGTTACAACCCTTTAAAAGTCCTCTTTGACAGTTTATCCTAGGTGCTTACGCCATGTGGTGGAGGTTTGGTCCTTTCCCAAGCCTATGGTAATCTATTTTGCTATGCCAGGTAGTGAGAGATGTTTTTCATTTCCATATTGTGATATTACTTTATTACACCCGAGAGATGTGAGTATCTAAACACTATTTGTGAGGTGCTAGTGTATGACCTCCGTGCTTGTCTTTGGTCTTTAGTGGAACGATTATTTGTTGTAATTACTTTTATATTAGTGTTAAATGACCCCTAACTTGTATTTTGATTAGAATAAAAGCGCATTTGCTTGAGGACAAGCAAATCTCAAGTGTAAGGGTATAAGATGAGGAGAAAAATGAACCATTTTTAGGGGGTAATTTAAGCCCGGAATTGAATTTATTTGCACAAATATTGCCCTAAATCGTTCCTTTTGTGATTTTAGGTAATTTGGAAGTGAATTCTGGAAAAGGAAGCATTTTGGACGTTTTTGGAGCATAAAAGTGAAGAAAACGGCAAAGACTTAATTTTCCATGCTGAGAACAGTACCTGACGGCGTCAAGAAGGGAATTGTGACGGCGTCAGGAGTAAAATCCATGACGACCCAGTGAAAACCTGAAGGCGTCAAGAGAAGGGCGTCAAGAGTTATTTTGGTGACAGCCTGAATATGGACTACACGTGACGGCGTCAAACCCCGATCTAGGCAGTCCGAGGACTTTATTGGCGGCGAGATGACGGCGTCAGACATTTACTCTTGACGCCGTCACCTCATGAAATCTATATATACTTTTCTATTTTTCATTCATTAAAGGAGGAACATGTGTGGAGAATATTAGGGTCGAACCTAATAAACCCTAGGTCGTTTGTAACAGTATTTTCAAGGGTTTTCACCCCTTGAAACCTTTCATGTTCAATTAAGATAAGTCCTCTTTCAATTCATTCAATATGTCTATGTGTTGTTTGAATATATCTTATGCTTGTCTTGATTTTAACATGCTAGGCTAGATCTATCATGTGTTTGCTTATATGTAATGAAACCTAGATGTTAATTATAGGTTGATTGCTTCTTTATAGTTGTAATGGATGAATGATTTCAATGTTAGGCTTAAGGAATCTGGCAGATCTCCATTGTGTAACTTGCTTGAACGTCTTAATAAACATGAACCGATGTGTACTAGGTTTTGATGATTGTATTTAATGCATGAGCGAATTCTAGTGATCCCATGTTAGGAGCTTCTTAGCCAGCTCGACATAGGAGTGAAGTAGGAGCTTATAGGATTGGGGAAGTAAGTACGCCACCCCATGAATGGTATTAAGGAATACAATCCGTCATCCATGCAACTGTAACAAGTAATTAACCTGTAAAAGATATCTAGGGAGTAGTGAAATCTAAGTAAACCCAATTCTCCCATATATTGCTCACACCACTATCTTTATTTAGTTTATTTTAATTTTTAGTATTTTATTTTGATTGCATCTTAGTAATTGGGTTAGTTGACTAGCAACTAATTTCGCCAACTCCTTCAAAACTGAGATTTTTATTTTCTTTTCATAAAACATGAAAATACAAAAAGAATCATCCCTCATCTCTAGACCTAGTCTTTAGGTTTTCTAACCCTAGCGACACTATTCCTAAGCTGAACGATCAATCCTCCGGTACTTGTCACTATACTATACTACAACGATCAGGTACACTGCCTGGTGGGGGTTGTAAGCTTCTCGAGATCCCTCGATAGGTAAAGCCTGGTGCAATTCCCACGCATCAGCACATTCCTTCAAAACCCGAGATTTTACTTGCTTTCTATAAAATATAAAAATACAAAAAGAATCATCCCTCACATCTAGACCTAGTTTAGTAGGTTTTCTAATCCTAGCGACACTATTCCTGAGTTGAACGATCAATCCCCCGGTACTTGTCACTATGTTATACTACAACGATCAGGTACACTGCCTGGTGGGGGTTGCAAGCTTCTCAAGATCCCTTGTGAGGTAAAACCTGTTGCGAGGGTGCAATTCCTACGTATCAAGTTTTTGGCGCCGCAGCCCAGGAATAGTTATTGTCTAGGTTAGAATTTCTTTTTATTAGGTCTACTTGCTAGATTCCTTTCTAGTAAGATTTTTATTTTTTATTTTTAGGTTTCTTTAGTCTATCTTTTTCTTTGTGTTATTGTTTGTAAAAAAAAAAAAAAAAAGAAAAGAAAAAAAAACTTTCCATTGACTATTCCGTTAGCCACTATGGAGAACGCGAATCCACCATACTACCAACCACGTAATTCGCCCACTCCAAATGACATCTTTATGTTTAAACAACATGAAGATGAACCTATCTATGATGCATGGGCTCGTTTTAAATATTTACTCCGAAAAGTCCCTCATCATAATTTTGATCTGTGGTCCCAAATTGAAATATTTTCCCATCGTGTCGACCACTATACCAAAATGGACATTGATCATGCCGCAGATGGGGACCTTTGGGGATTAAGTGCTGATGAAGCATGGGAAACCATAGAGAATTGTGCCATACTTGCCAAAAAATTGACAACCCAACAAACGTTGTTACAGATCAATTGATCGCAAGTTTGAGAACAAGTAAGAAGTTTGTTTGGGGATAATAAACCAATAGATGAGATACCTAGGTGCACGGAATGGTTTGATTTCACCATAATACAAGATGAGCACATTTGTAACCTTGATGTGATGGAGGATTTAGCCAAACATGATCACATTGATAAAAAATACCTAGGTTTTATGATCAATGATGGTGAATCTCAAGAAACACATGATGATTCTTTTGGGCAATTTGAATATAGCAGTCAGAATATTGAGGATGATCCTTATGATTCGGATATAGAAGTTGAGATGCCTAGAGAAGCACTTGAGATACTTGGGAAAATGTTAGGGTTGGATTATAATGAAACACATGTTGAGGATATAGGTGATCTTGCCACAAGGAATGATGAAGTAAATAACATAAGCTCACTAAGTACCCCACAAGTCCTACCATCATTTGAGGCACACACACCGCCCGTAACTTACCCGGAAGAAGTAGAAGAGACTATAGGAACCCCAATTGAGGTAGAACCCTTGGACCAAGCACAATTAGAGAATATAGGTTTTAACACTTATAGTGATGACCTTTCTTTTAGTTCTAAGGAAGTTCCTAGTTTTGATGAACCGGAGCCTCAACCAAAACCATTACCTAATCTTCCATCGTTAGATGTGAATTTAGGAATTCAAATAGGTTCCGATCCACCCATCAAACCATATAGTCCGGGTAGTCATAGGATAAAGGTAGTGGACTCTAAGCCTTGTAGAGAGGAAGCCAATATAGGGGTGGAAAATGACCTTACATGCTTACATCACCCATTTATGATTGATCACAAGAAGCATTATGGGTTTAAACCGGGTTTATTAGGTCAAGATGGACCCCCAACTATTAGTCTCTTGAAGTTGATAGAAAATGATCCCTTTCTAGGAGAAAATATTAATCCACCCATTAACCCGATTGAATTTGGTAAGGTTATGATGATAGGAGCACACCCCTTTGAGCATATAATTCATCCACCACTCTTTCCTCAGGAGGCATATTTCCACCCTAAGGGTGTGTATCGCTACTTCCACCCAACCCATGTTTTTAATTATTTGATGTTTTTATTTTATTTGTTTGTTTGATTTTATTTGTTTCCGTATGCGTGTCTTATTCTTATTGTTTGTAGATCATGTTTCAAATTAAATTGTGAAAATGCTTTATTTTGTTGTTTAACTTCGTCTTAACTTCATATAAAGGTATTTTGCAAAAGCTAAGTGTAAGGGGAAACCCCAAATTTGTTTACAAGAACGAAAAGGATCATGATTTGCCACAATATTAAATGAACATGTATATAAGTAATTGTTAGAGTCAAATGCTTGTATCAAGTCATAATGATGTTTTGCAGGATTTTCCAGGAAGTAGGACATAAGTTTTTCCAGAAATTTTCTTGAAACTTAACATAAAGATTTCTGCAGGTCACTTCTAACGGCATCAGGATTTAACCCCTGACGATGTCATTTGTAAAATTCTGGAAATTTTGTGAGTTTTGTTTTTCTAACGGAGTCTTAAAAGTTTTTGTTGATTCTTTAGTTTTATAAACTCCAGGAAATCGGCAAACATTCATTCCACAAGCATTATATCTTAAATTGTTTTCTAGGATTTGTTAGTATATATAGATTACAGCCGATTTTACGCGAGGTTGCCTTGATTATTTTCTCATGTTTAACAGGTTATATATGACAAGAAGATGATTTATATTTCTAGAAGGGAAGCTTTGAACGTTCATTTTCTTGGAGGAATATCTAACCTTGTTAACACACTATCCACACTGAACGAATCAGGGGAGTATTTGTTTTCATTCTTTTACCTGTTTTACTTTTACATTCTTTAATTGAACATTGGAGACAACGTTCATCCTAAGTGTAAGGGGAGGGTAAATGATGATACCTTATAGGATACAATTGCACTTGAGTTTTTTTGTTCGATGGTAGATGTGTAATAAAACTAAGAGAAATACTTGTTAGTGTAATTTTAGTGCCAAATTTAAAATTTTTTACAACATTTAGGAGTGAAACTTTAACCTTAACAAGCGTCTCATGAATAGGAGTTGTATGACTAGCACAAAACCGTACCATTCAAAAAAAAAGTTCCACCCAAATATATGAGGTTCGCCTTTAGATTTGATAAGAAAATCATTTATTATTAATGCTTATGAGTGTACCGGTAGCATTTAGATTCTAGAACTTGCGTTAGTGATGCATCCCGAGATTGCTAGTGAGACTACATTCGTGTAGTAGGATTTACTACATGATAAGAGGCATTAGGATCACCCTTGTGTTAAACCCGTATCATAATTACTTGACCATTTAAATCATATTACTTGACTAGTAAAGTCAATTAGTTTTCCCACACCTTAGCGTTGTACTCATTTTTAGTACACGAAACCCCTAGTACACCCCTCCGAGCCTATCTTTTCGTTTCTAACTTTAAGCATCTTACTTAAAGGAAGAATTTGTTATCAATCCACCCAAATGTACACCCAAATTGCCTTAGCCTTCCGTGTATGCACTCATCTTTAGTGCATTATTGTTACATGTTTAAACCATTAGTTAATTATCTAATTGATTACATGGTTGCTAAGTCGAGTCATATCTTTTACATATTGTTTTGGGACGATTGGGTGTTGGTCCCTTTTACTTGGTTAACTATAACTACAAAGCTAAAGTAACCAAGTTCTATGACATTAAACAAAGATGTGTAAAATGATTAACAATAAAGTAACGTAAATATAAGAGACAATATTTTCCAACGTTTAATTCTTTATTAGAAGTTAATAAAAAAGAATCGTACCTAAGTGTTTGCGGAATAACACTTGGGATTGAAAACGACAAGTATGGTATAGACTCCTCACTAAACTCAATCAGTGTTGAGTAACAACTTTCAGGACCCACTGAGCTATCTCAGGGGTTATGTTGTTATTTGGAGGAGTAAAAGTGGTTTGTGAATGCTTTGCATTAATTGCACAAACTTGTCAACTTTTACTCCTCTCTTATGCTACCTATTTATACACAAATGTGAACAACTCTATTATACAATGGACCTAAGTGTTCCTCAATAAAATCTTGATAGATTTTATTCTTTGGCAAGGGAAACTTCTTTGGGTTAAGTCCAAAAGGCACTTTCTGATGACAACCTGGTTTTAACCATTTGGGGAAAGTTTGACCTTAAAGTGATAAAGCACTTTAGTGAAACGGGTGAACTTTCCCGCCCAGTCCCACCAAAACTTCAGTCTTCTAGTCATCAGTCTTCAGTACCATGATGTTGTTGAGGAGTCTTGGGGTTCAGTGAGTTATTGTCATCCTCACTGAACCCATCACCTTCTTCTTGGCTTAGATCACACGTCACTGAGTTCCGCCTCACTGAATGGAGAACCTTTCTTCTTAGGCTCGGTTTAAGCAAGATGACTCACTGAGTTACTGTTCACTCAGTGACTTGTTTATACTTAGGTTATTTTACGTTCAAATTCTTGTTAGAAGAAGATTGGGGAATTCAGTGACCCAACAGTCTCCCCGTATTTGAACATACAAATAGCCTAAGTGTTTCTTGATTCAGTGTGAGTTGGCAGGGGTCTTCATCTCTTACTGAATGTTGTCATAATTATAAGTAGGACACATAATTTTAAACAAATCATCAAAGTTTATTCATAGTTATTACAAGTCCTACAAATTACAAAAAATAAATAAAAAGATAGTAGTTTCAGATCAGATGTTCAGGTGGTATCCAAGGGCTTCAAGCTTTGCTTTCTTTGATCTGATTAGGTGTCTTTCAGGATGTTCATTGATCATTGCTTCCAAGTCCTGGCAAAATCTTTTGTTCTCATCACTCTGATTGGGGGACGCCAACATGAGGTATATGAGCATAGCTCTGATTCCTGCCTTATCCATATCAGACCACCTTTGGAAAGCGAAGCTTCCATATTCATCAGTGAAGCATAAGCCTCTTTCAGGAGCTTCAAGGACCGCATTGTTCACGAACGTGATCCCTTCAGGAAGCGACCTGTCACACTCTAACCCTGGAACCTTGATCTCAGGCTCCAACTCTATTTGCTTCCTTTTCCTCTTGGAAGCCTTAGATGAAGCAGTCTCTTCTGCTGAGTCAGGAAAAAGTGAGGGAATGTTAAGAACCTCAGGCATTGCTCTCATTCTGTCATACCTATCCTTCAGTGATTCGAGAAGTTTAGGAACCACAAAGTTGTTCTTTTTGGCAATGATAGAACGAAGCTCATCAAGCTCAGTGATGCCAAAGTCTGCAAACTTGAAAGGCTTATGGACGTCAAGTATTCTTTTATCACGTCCCCTGAAGACGGTGACCATTGCTGGATCAGTGTTCCTGTGGATTTGAATGTCAGTGATCTTTTCAGGTCTTAATCTCTCTTTCATCACCCAAGTATACTTTTTGATCCTATGTTTCCTGATTTGAGCATCTTTCCTGAGCTTGTTTTCCCTTTCCCTTTTGAGAGCATTTAGCTCTTCTTCCTGAGCCTTTTTAAAGGCTGCACCAGCTTGTTCAGTTGCTAGTTCCTCAATGTTCAACCCAATCTTTTCAGCTTCCTCATGAACAGCCTGAATGAGAACAGGCTTGCTCATTCTCTCCTCTTCAGTCACCTTGAGTAGTGTATCAGTCCTTTCCATGTGAGCCTGAATTTCGTCATGAGTGAGAAGATGTACTACTCCATTGATTTCAAATGGGAACTTGATGGGTGCATCAGGGTCAAATCTGACCATGGTTGAGGCTGGCTTGAGAACTTTTTCAGGACTAGAGGTGGTAGCAATACTTTTGCCTCTATCTTGTCTGAGAGAAGAGGAGACTGGTTCCTCCTGGGGTGGAAGTTCAGTGATTGGTGTTGCTTCAGTGACATGCTCCCCCTTAGTGTGAGAGGGCTGTCCAGCTTCTTGTTCAACTGTACTAGGGGCTTCAGTAGTATTCTCCCCCTCAACATTTGCCTGATTGTCAGTGATGGCAAGTGTTGGCTGTACTGAAGATGAAGGATATGCATCCTTGAAGGCTTGAAAAATTTCAGTTACCATAGACTTGATCTCCTGAGTATCTGCTGAATGATGGACACCCTGGAGTCAAGTGCAGCCTGTGCATTCTCAAGAGCTGTCATCCTGGATCCCATGCCAGAGAAGTAGACCTTTGGGACTGAGCTGTCACTGATTCCTCCATTTTGATGAAGGAAGATTTGAGAGACTCCACCGTAGTGGTGAGACCCTGAAGATTAGAACCCTTCAGCAAGTCAAGTAACTCAGTAAGAGAAACTGAGTTTTCCTGATACGTCTTGGATGCCTGAAGTAGCTTCCTGGTGAGTTCAGGATCATCCTTGACTGATTCTTGAACCGACTGAACCCCTACATTCAGCTGGTTGAGGGTTATCAAAATCTGATTCAGGCGAGTGATCATCTGTGTCAGGGAATGGTTGACTGAGGAATTTTGTTCCCTGACATCTTCATCGAAGTCTTCGACAACATCTTTGAGATTGTGAAAGTGAACCGCCTGTTCAGTGTGCATGTCAAAAACCTCATCAGTGATCCCCCTGTACAAAATGTTAGTAATCTTTTTGATGAATTTGGTGAAGGTCTTCACAGTGAGAGGAGCCTGATCATCTCCTGAGGACTCTGGCTCGGACTGAGTGTCAGCATTGTCATGGTCAGAAGATTGAGGAGACTGATGAATTGGTTCAGGGACTGTCTCCTCAACCTCTATATCATCTCCGGCCTTGAAGACTTCCTCATCAATGTTGAATTCATCATCAGAGAACAAAGCAGCCTGAGCTTCAGCTAGGGACTGAATCTGCAAAATAGGGTTACCCGGCTCCTCTTCATAAGAAGACTCGCCTTTGTTATGGCCAGGTCCTGACCCCTCAAATCCGGTAGGTTGGGTTTTACCTACCTGGTCTTCAGGGTCAGTTCCCGAGTTAGGCGCACCTTCGGGATTGGTTGTGAGTTCCATATCAGCGGGTGGTATGTTTCCCTCTGAGTCTTTGTCCCTCGTGACCCCTTCAGGCACTGATGGGTGTTTCTCAGTACCATCACTAGGAGCCGTGATTGTTGTGTCCCTATCAGCGGGTTGTATGTTTCCCTCTGAATCTTTGGGATGAGTTGTTGTGCCCTCAGACAAAAGCTTTGATTGGCAAATGTCCTCATCAGGCACCTGAGTGGTTATGCCCCCTTTCCAACATGCTTGTACTGGCTTGTCGAAGATTTAGGGGCGAGAACTCCCTGTTGCTTGGGTTGTGATTTACCCGAGCCTTTGGCAGGATGTAATTGTTTGTGGGTCCCCTTCTCAGTGGAGTAGTACTGCCCCACCGAGGGTATAGGACCCCTTACTCCCTGATACTCTGGTTGTGATTTGCCAGAGTCTTTAGCAGGATGTGAAGGTTTAGTTGGTTCCGACCCTACTGACTTGTTTATGCCAGCAGGGCCTTTGGGAACGGGTTCGCCCGAGGACACTGAGTGTGATGTCTCAGTGCCCTCCGTTGGCCGTTGTTTTGGGGCCAAAGATTGGCTTATGATCCTGAGGGTGTCAGCAGTCAGGGTCTGTTGTTGTTGCCCCCTTTTGTCGGGCTTAGGGGCAGAGGTCTCAGTGGCGAGTCGCTTGGGTTGAGCCACCTTCCTGGACCCCTGTCCCTTCTTCCTCTTCACCTTTTTGGTGGGAGAGGGAATTGGTGAAACAATGTTGTCACCCTGGATAGCAGTCAGCATATATGTGGTCAGGGCGACAGGTGTAACCTCATTAGGGTCACGTGAGTAGTTTGCCTTATGCAAGACATCAGGTTCAAAGCCGACACTGTCAAGCTTGAAGTACTCAGACCCTAGTAACTCATTCAGGGCGTAGGAAATGAATCTAGGGTAAGACATGTGTTTTTGCCTGGACTTCCCACCCAATTTGCCTATGAGGTCCCTGAAGATAATTTCTCCAAGGTCAATCTTTTTACCCTCAATGAGACAGTACACTATCATTGATTGAGTAGTGTTCAGTTGCTCAGTTGAGGACTTATTCCCCCCAAGGACCTAAATAACGAATGTCATCAGGATCCTCCAAGGGGCAGGGAACCATGTTTTGATGATGGGGGCTTTGTTCAGTAGGGCCCCTGGTGCTATATCAGGATGATTCTTATCATAAGGCCCTAGTTCTAAGAGGAGTTGTTTAACCTCCTCTTCAGTGGGTGGGGCAACAAAAGTCTCAGTGTAGTCAAGGCCAATGGATTTGACAAAGGTTTTGTAGTCAAGAACAAGGGACTTTGTCCCATTCTTCACTGAGAACCTGATTTTGGCCTCCTTTGGTGCATCACGGTTTTCAACCACCGTTGAGCACCAAAATTCCCTCAAGTAGTCATGATAGATGACTGAGGGGGTCTTTGTGAATGTGGTGGTGAGAAAACAGTTTTGTAGAAACTTCACCACATCCCTGTAAGAAGGGAATCCTTCAGGGTAGGCAAAGTTTCCCACCACATTGTTTTTGGTAAGGTCTACACTTTCCATTTGGAATTACACATTTGGTGCGTATTTTATGACTTTAGAGGATGCCATTTTTGTTTTAAAAGGTCTGGTTTTGAATAAAGAAGAACCACACACAGATTTTGAAAGCAAAAGTTCTTGAAATGATTTTGCAAGAGTTTTGTTAAGATTTTTTAAAGCGTGTGTGTTCTTCTTTATGGGGGTATTTATAGGGTGGGAATTAGGGTAGTGATGTTGCGGATACCAAAGGTTTGATTTATTTAACCGAAACGGCATAATAATGTTGGTTTGATATCCACATTAAATATCACGATTCCCATTACCCTATTTTCTCTCACATCGTGGGTGAACAGTTGTACGCCTCTGCAAATGATGCACTTTTGCAGAGAAAAGATCATCACAATTTTAATGTGTGAGGGAGCATTTAATGCTTAGTGGTGTTTGGTGAGAGTGATGTGGGGGCCCAAGGAGTGGATGCCAGTTGTGTAAGTGACATATATTCCTATATTTAATAGGATTCAGTTACATACCTGGGACATTAACTAACTAGATACTATGAGCATTTAGTTAGGGTATTCAATGCCATTTTTCATCCTGAGCCCCCTGAATGAATTTCCATTCAAAAAAATTTCAGGAAGGGTGTGATCAGGGACTTAGAGAATTTACATCGGGTTGGAATACTTTTGAACAGTTTCCTGATTCTATGTCCAACATGCCTAGTTCAGCTTTCAATCTTGTGAAAGTGGGTTCATCCAAAGGTTTAGTGAAGATATCAGCTAGCTGATATTCAGTGGGGATGAAATGTAGTTCAATTTCTCCATTAGAGATGTGGTCCCTGATGAAGTGATATCTGATGTCAATGTGTTTGGTTCTTTGATGAAGTACTGGATTGTTTGAGATGGCTATGGCACTTGTATTATCACAAAAGATAGGTACCATCTTATACTGAATGCCATAGTCACTCAGTTGGCTCTTCATCCATAGTACATTTGCACAACATCCTGCAGCAGCCATGTATTCAGCTTCAGCTGAGGACATGGCCACTGACTGTTGTTTCTTTGTACTCCAACACACAAGTTTACCACCAAGAAATTGGCAGGATCCTGAAGTACTTTTTCTATCCATGTTACATCCTGCATAGTCAGAGTCAGTGTACCCTTTGAGATCAAATCCTGAACATTTTGGGTAATACAAACCAAGGTTTGGAGTACCCTTCAGGTACCTGATGATTCTCTTTACAGTAGTGAGATGTGATTTTTTAGGGTCAGCCTGGTATCTTGCACACAGGCAGACTGAGAATTGGATATCAGGCCTTGAGGCAAGTAAGTACATCAGGGAGCCAATCATTCCTCTGTATTGGGTTTGATTCACCGATTTTCCAGTGAGATCAGGACCAAGCTTATTAGGAGGAACCATAGGAGTTTTTACTGAAGAGCAGTCAGTGAGCTCATACTTCTTCAGTAGGTTCCTGAGGTATTTTTCTTGGAAAATGGATATTCCTTTTTTAGTTTGTTTAATTTGGAGTCCAAGAAAGTATGTGAGTTCACCCATCATGCTCATTTCAAACTTTGTGGTAATCAGTTTCTCAAACTGTTTGCAAAGTTTGTAACTTGTTGAGCCAAAGATGATGTCATCAACATATACTTGGACAAGAATGACATCATCCTTTGTTCTGTAGATGAACAGTGTGTTGTCAATCTTTCCTCTGACAAACTTGTTTTGGATCAGGAAGGCTGAAAGAGTTTCATACCATGCCCTGGGTGCTTGTTTCAGTCCATAAAGGGCTTTGTTAAGCTTGTAGACATGGTTAGGGTATTCACTACTTTTGAAACCAGGAGGCTGTTGCACATAAACATCTTCTTTGATGTTACCAATCAGGAATGCACTTTTAACATCCATTCGGTAAACTTTAAAATTCATGTAAGTTGCATAGGCAAGGAAGATCCTGATGGCTTCCATTCTAGCAACAGGTGCAAAGGTTTCCTCATAGTCTATACCTTCCTGTTCATTGTATCCTTTGGCAACCAGTCTTTCATGAGACGAAAAATGATCCGTTTTTAGGGGGTCATTTAAGCCCGAATCCGAATTTATTTGATCAAATATTGCCCTAAATCGTTCCTTTTGTGATTTTAGGTACTTTGGGAGAGAAATCTGGAAAAGGAAGCAATTCGGAGAATAAAAGTGAAGAAAACGCCAAAGTCTTAATTTTCCATGCTGGGAACAGTGCATGACGGCGTCAAGAGAAGTTTCCTGACGGCGTCAAGAGTAAAATTCCATGACGACCCAGAAGAGTTTTGACGGCGTCATGAAGGTAGGGCGTCAAGAGTTAAAGTCATGACGGCCTGGAAATGGATTGTACTTGACGGCGTCAAATGTAGATCTAGGCAGTCCGAGGATTGTTTTGGCGGCGAGGTGACGGCGTCACCTAGTTGGTCTTGACGCCGTCAGACCCCTTTTCCTATATATAGTTTTCTAATTTTTCACATTTAGGGAAAGAAGTTTTGGGAGAAACCCTAAGTACGATTTTGGTGTAACTTTACAGGTTTTCAAGGGTTCCAACCCCTTGATACCTTGCATGATTAATCAAGATAAGTGTTCTTCTAATTCAATCAATATGTCTATGTGTTGGTTGTCTATATCGTGTTCTTGTCTTAATTCCATCATGCTAGGCTAGATCTATCTTGTGTTTGCTTAGATCTAATGAAACCTAGATATTGATTATGTGTTGATTACTTGTTTATTCTTGTCTTGGATGAATGATTTATATGTTAGGCTTAAGAAAACTGGCAGATCTCCAATTGGTAACATGCTTGAACGTCTTAAGAAACATGAACCAACGCGCACTAGGTCTTTATTGGTTGTATTTAATGCATGAGCCACTGTTTACAATCCCTATAGTTGTGCTGGGCATGGTGTAGGAGGAGATAAGAGCTCATAGAATTGGGGAGTTATGTGTGCCACCCCATGAATGGTATTAAGGAATACGATCCGTCATCCATGCAATTATAACAAGTAATTAACGCGTAAAAGATATCTAGGGAGTAGTGACATCTAAGTAAACACATTTTCTCCAATTACTGCTCACAACTTTAGTATAAATTAGTTTATTTTCATTTCTAGTATTTTATTTTGATTGCATCTTAGTATTGGGTTAGTTGAATAGCAACTAATTCCGCCCACTCTTCCAAAACCCGAGATTTTAACTTGCTTTCCATAAAATATAAAAACACAAAAATAATCATCCCTCACCTTTAGAACTAGTATTTAGGCTTTCTAATCCTAGCGACACTATTCCTAAGCTGAACGATCAATCCCCCGGTACTTGTCACTATACTATACAACGATCAGGTACACTGCCTGGTGGGGGTTGTAAGCTTCTCGAGATCCCTCAAGAGGTAAAGCCTGTTGCGATTCCCACGCATCAAGTTTTTGGCGCCGTTGCCGGTGAATAGTTATTGTCTAGGTTAGAATTTCTTTTTATTAGGTCTACTTGCTAGATTCCTTTCTAGTAAGATTTTATTTTTATTTTTAGGTTCTCTTTAGTCTATCTTATTTCTTCGTGCCTTTGTTCGTAACTCTTTACCATCCGACATCATGGAAGGTGGTAACATCTTTGAACCCGTCATCCCACCACAACAAAACCCACCATTAGAACCCCTTAGGCCCCGAACCTTAGGAGAGTATTCCCAACCTAGCCACCAAGGCTACCGAAACACCATTGAGCTCACTAGAGCCAATGTGACCCCCTTGCGATCCGACACCATCCGGTTGGTGCAAAGCGGATGTGCATTCCATGGACTTTGTTCCGAAGATCCAAACCAACATCTTAAGGACTTCCTCAAAATCATAGATTCCATAGACCGAGATGTTGAAACTAGAAAGACAACCCGTTTACGCCTATTCCAATTCTCTCTACGGGATCAAGTTAGTCAATGGCTTGAGCGTTTACCCACGGGATCCATCACCACATGGGATGATCTCACCACTCGTTTCCTTGCTCAATTTTTCCCACCAGGGAGAACTACTAAGCTTAGAAATGATATCTTGACGTTCCAACAACGTCAAAATGAAACCTTTTATGAAGCATGGATTCGATATAAAGACCTACTCCGAAAAGTCCCTCATCATGGCATCGAACCGTGGCTCCAGATCCAAATCTTTTACGATAAGTTTGACTATCAAACAAAGAGAGTCATTGATTACGCAGCCAAGGGTAGGCTAAATAGACTTAGCGTTGACGAGTGCTGGAAAGTTCTTGAGGGGTTGGCACAATACGAAGAGGAAGGATGGGAGGACCCGATGCTCCTAAGCAAGGTAAAACTTGACTATGCATGTGCCACCCAAGAACAGTTGTTAGGAAGCATTGAGAAGCAGGTAAAAGAATTGATGAGTATTGAGAAACTTGCTGCTGAACCCGTGTGGAATCATAATCTACATAGGAATACGGTTATCAACCAGAATTTTCCTGAACGCTTACGACTAGAGGAATTCGAAGGGATAATGGTAACCTTCATGAATAATCAGGAAAAACAAATCCAGCACCTAGAGGCACACATGGAAAGCACTCATAAAGCTTTTATGAATTTCACAGACCAATTCGTATCAAGGGTCAAAGAAAATTCCGTACCTAAAAAAATTGAAAAAGTCTTCGAGGTGTCAACCCCTTTGGTGTTTGACCAAGAGGATAGCGGGAAATTTTCCCCAAGTGCTTTACCATTAACTACCCCCCGTTCTCATGAGCACCCCATGCAGAGAAAAGTTCGCAATTCCATAACATTTTCGTTGGATATTTGCGAACTACATTCCCGAGCTCATCCAAAAAATGTTATTTTGGTTTTAAACCCGGTGTAAAGAGGTCGCACCTCAAAAACACCACTGATTTGAAACCCTCTATGGAACAACATCTCTCTTTTCACACTAATGACCCGTGCACAGGGTTCGACTTAGCCAAAATGTCATCCAACCCCTTCTACAACCTTACCTCTTTCCGTGACAGTAATGAGACGTTCGACCCTGGTGGACCTCGTTAACGGAATAGCTACTCATGGGTTTTACTAATGTTTAGCTATTCACGCGAAGTGCAGGGACTAAACATGGAACTACTCCAATTCTCACCTTACACGGGCATCTGACGGCGTCAGATTTAACTCTTGACGCCGTCAGCTCGATGGATCAGCAATATTAACCCAAAACCAATCACTTTCAACCCATACCCCACAAATCTCACCCAAGGTGCTGCTGCTACTCCGATTCTCCACCCTCCAATTCAACGTCTTCCGCATCCAATCTCCACTTGGTAAGTAAGTTTTCTTCATCCTTTTTCGATTAATTGTCCTTAGGACCCATCAATTTGGAAAACCCCTTTCGCCCGAAACCCCACTCTTGACCCATTATTAACAAATCGTAATGCCATCCATTTGGTGATTTGTAACATGGGGTTACCCGTTGATTATGTTATCCCACTCGAATTATGCATTAGATTAGGGAAAGCCACTCATGCCACGGATTCTTTGACCCCCCACCAATGTTTTCTGATTAAAGGAGCGTTTGGGTAATGGGTTAAGAGTTTGAAAATTGATTTTTCCCTCGCATTTGCATGATTGGGGTTCTGATCAATCTGACGGCGTCAGGATTACTCTTGACGGCGTCAGATGTGTCTGACTGCATAAAGTTCATCAAAATTCTCGTTCTAATTATTTCCGTTCACTCCACCTTTTTCCATGAAAATGAGCAAAAGATCTCGTCAACATAAGGGCAGTTCCTCTAGATCTCAAAGGGTCAATTATGGAGAATTGGTCCATAGTTGGAGCGAGTTTGACAATGTTGGTGCTAACACCAAGTATGCGGAGCTGTGTAACCACCATATTGATGCTGGGGCTGTGGTTGACTGGGATTTTCTAAGGGCCCAAGGGTTGGAGGCTGCGTTTTTAGAGAGGATCCACACAGATGGGTTTGCAGGTCCACAGTGGGAGAGATTGTTTAGGATTAGAGAGACAGTATATAGTGAGTTGGTGAGGGAGTTCTTTGTGACCTTCCGTTTTGATCAGGCTGAGGCTAGGACATATATGGGGGGCACCACTGTGTATTTTAGGCTAGGGGGAGAGTTGCGGTCATGTTCAGTGGCTGAGTTTGGTTGGAGGATTCGGTTGTATACTAGAGAGGAGGTTGATGGGACTTTTATGCAGAGGTTGTTACATGGAGAGACTCAGAGGAGTGAGATGAGGTGTATCACTTTTTGGCAGACCATAGGGAACGGGGTTTACACCTCGACTACCGGGGCAGCATCCATCAGGGACCCTGTAGCTAGGCTAGTCCACAGGTGCATCACATACAGCCTGTCAGGACGTCATGGCACCACTCACTGTGTCACTGCTTCAGACCTGTTCTACTTGTACACCATCTTTTCTGCGGATGTCTACTGCAACATCCCATTTTGGGTGGCCAATTATTTGAGGACCAGTGTGGGTGAGAGGGATATTGACAAGGTGTATGGGGGGATGTTTGTGACCCGGTTGGCTCGTTCCTATGGTCTTCTTACTCCTCAGATCATAGGGTACTTGAACGACTGCGGGGCATGTAGGGTAGTGAGGGCTAAATCCCTCAGGCAGATGAGCATTGTGATGCCAGAGAGGAATGGGACCTATACTTGGTACGAGGAAGGGGGGGCCAGATATTCAGGAGGATGCTGATGATGAGGTAGACCCTCAGCAGCATCAGTTCCAGGGGTATGAGGAGGGGACGGCTGACTACTACCGACACATGAGTCGGGGAGACTGGCAGGCACACCAGGGTGCTTGGATGGGTCAGATGGACGCATGGCGAACCACCACTGACCAGCGCTTTGAATGGATGTACAATCATACCATCCGCCAGATGCAGCACCTCTCCACCCGAGATCAGCTTGAGCCTCACCTGCAGATTGATCCCTTCCCAGGCTGCGAGACTGACTACCCTCCCTACGGGTACACCGGACACCTCCCTCCTGGCTATGACTACCGCTTTGGTCCTCCTCCCCAGTGACTCCTCTTGATCTCCGTTGTCTTTGAACTATTTATTGATGGTTGTGTAATTTGAAACATTTGGTACTGTAATAGCTTAGGATGCGGCCTCTGTTGGCCTTGAACAATTTACTTTCATGTTTACGTTTATTTGAAATAATTGGTGGTGCTCATGGTGACATTATTCATTTAGTGTGTTCTTATTTTTGTGATTTTATTTGTTTGTTTGTTATTTGCTTCCGTATGCATGCTTAATTTTTATTGTTGGTAGATCATGTTTCTAAACTAAATAGTGGAAAGACTTTACTTTGTTGTTTTGGCCTAGTCTTAACTCCACCTAAAGGTATTTTTGCAAAAGATAAGTGTAAGGGGAAACCCCAAATATGTTTTTAAGAAACAAACCGATCATGATTCTCCACAATAATAAATGAACATGTATATTCGTATTTGTTAGAGTCAAATGCTTGTATTAAGTCATAATGAAGTTTTGCAGGATTTTCCAGGAAGTAGGACCAAGTTTTTCTAGAAATTTTCCGGAAACTTAACATAAGAATTTCTGCAGGTCAATTCTGACGGCGTCAGGAGTTTACTCTTGACGGCGTCAGGAGTTAAAATCTGGAAATTTTACCGGTTTTGTTTTTCTAACGGAGTCTTATGGTTTTTGTGAATTATTAAGTTTTATAATCTCCAGGAGATCTGCAAACTTCATTCCACAAGCATTATATCTTATCTTGTTTTCTAGGATTTAGTAACTTATATAGGATGCCGCCGATTTTACGCGAGGTTGTCTTGTCTATTTTGTCAGGTTTTACAGGTTATGTATGATAAGAAGATGATTTATATTCTGGAAGGGAAGCTTTGATTGTTCATTTTCTTGGAGGAAGATTTAACCTGGCCATCCTATTATCCATACCGAGCGAATCAAGGGAGTATTTGATTTCATTCTTTTTACTTTTTAACTTTTACATTCTTTACTTGAACATTGGGGACAATGTTCATCTTAAGTGTAAGGGGAGGGTAAAAAGATGATACCTTACATATGCACTTTCACTTGAGTTTGTTTTGTTTAATGGTAGATGTGTAATAAAACTATGAGAAATACTTGTTAGTGCAATTTTAGCGCCAAATTTAAATTTTTTTACAACATTTAGGAGTGAAACTTTAGCCATAGCAAGCGTCTCATGGATAGGAGATTGTATGACTAGCACATAACCGTATATTCAGAAAAATTTTCCACCCAAATATGTGAGGTTCGCCTTTAGATTTGATAGGAAAAGCATTTACTATTAGTGCTTATGAGTGTACCGGTAGTATTTAGATTCTAGAACTTGCGTTAGTGATGCATCCCGAGACCGCTAGTGAGACTACATTCGTGTAGTAGGATTTACTACATGATAAGAGGCATCAGGATCATCCTTGTGTTAAACCTGTATCATAATTACTTGACCATTTAAGTCATATTATTTGGCTAGTTAAGTCAACTAATTTTTCCCACACCCTTAGCGTTGTACTCATTTTTAATACACGAAACCCCTAGTACACCCCTCCGAGCCTATCTTTTCGTTTCTAACTTTAAGCATCTTACTTAAAGGAAGAATTTGTTACACCCCACTTAAATGTACAACCAAATCGCCTTAGCCTTCCGTGTATGCGCTCATTTTTAGTGCATTATTGTTATTTGTTAAACCCTAAGTTAACTATCTAATTGATTATATGGTTGCTAATTCGAGTCATATCCTTGTACATATTGTTTTAGGACGATTGGGACTCATGGGTAAGTACTTATTCTATGGAGTAATGGGGAAGGACATAATATTATTACCCCATATGTACGTTAATCTTAAAAGTGCTCCAAGTGTTTTGATTTTCTTAATTCGAGTCAATAGATTAGTTTATTGTAAAGTATGTAAAGATTCAAGTGTAAGGGGAACGTTCATTCCCTATGATGTATTATTTTGGATGGTAGGGTAAGAGTGTATGCAAAAAAAAAAAAAAAAAAAAAAAAAAAAAATCGAAAAAATCAAGAAAAAGAAAAAAAAAGAAAAAAAAAAAGAGAAAAAAACATACGGACTACCATCCGTTTTTATTCTATGTTTATTTTATGTTTTTGTTATTTTTCATTTATTAGCTTAAGACGAGTCTAGTCTTGGCTTAGCAACGCCATACTGTACATGTAATTGACCAAGATTGTTAACTCGCCACCAGTAAAACTTCCTTTATCCAACAAAATTGTGTATTTCATATCCCTATACCTAACATTACAACCCTTTAAAAGACCTCTTTGATAGTTTATCCTAGGTGCTTACGCCATGTGGTGGAGGTTTGATCCTTTCCCAAGCCTATGGTAATCTATTTTGCTATGACAGGTAGTGAGAGATATCTTCCGTTTCCATATTGTAATTTATACTTTATTACACCCGAGAGATGTGAGTATCTAAACACTATTTGTGAGGTGCTTGTGTATGACCTCCGTGCTTGTCTATCGGTCTTTAGTGGAATGATTATTTGTTGTAATTACTTTTATATTAGTGTTAAATGACCCCTAACTTGTATTTTGACTAGAATAAAAGCGCATTTGCTTGAGGACAAGCAAATCTCAAGTGTAAGGGTATATGATGAGACGAAAAATGATCCATTTTTAGGGGGTCATTTAAGCCCGAATCCGAATTTATTTGATCAAATATTGCCCTAAATCGTTCCTTTTGTGATTTTAGGTACTTTGGGAGAGAAATCTGGAAAAGGAAGCAATTCGGACATTTTTGGAGCATAAAAGTGAAGAAAACGCCAAAGTCTTAATTTTCCATGCTGGGAACAGTGCATGACGGCGTCAAGAGAAGTTTCCTGACGGCGTCAAGAGTAAACTTCCATGACGACCCAGAAGAGTTTTGACGGCGTCATGAAGGTAGGGCATCAAGAGTTAAAGTCATGATGGCCTGGAAATGGATTGTACTTGACGGCGTCAAATGTAGATCTAGGCAGTCCGAGGATTGTTTTGGCGGCGAGGTGACGGCGTCACCTATTTGGTCTTGACGCCGTCAGACCCTTTTTCCTATATATAGTTTTCTAATTTTTCACTTTTAGGGAAAGAAGTTTTGGGAGAAACCCTAAGTACGATTTTGGTGTAACTTTACAGGTTTTTCAAGGGTTCCAACCCCTTGATACCTTGCATGATTAATCAAGATAAGTGTTCTTCTAATTCAATCAATATGTCTATATGTTGGTTGTCTATATCATGTTCTTGTCTTAATTCCATCATGCTAGGCTAGATCTATCTTGTGTTTGCTTAGATCTAATGAAACCTAGATATTGATTATGTGTTGATTACTTGTTTATTCTTGTCTTGGATGAATGATTTATATGTTAGGCTTAAGAAAACTGGCAGATCTCCAATTGGTAACATGCTTGAACGTCTTAAGAAACATGAACCAATGCGCACTAGGTCTTTATTGGTTGTATTTAATGCATGAGCCACTGTTTACAATCCCTATAGTTGTGCTGGGCATGGTGTAGGAGGAGATAAGAGCTCATAGAATTGGGGAGTTATGTTTGCCACCCCATGAATGGTATTAAGGAATACGATCCGTCATCCATGCAATTATAACAAGTAATTAACGTGTAAAAGATATCTAGGGAGTAATGAAATCTAAGTAAACACATTTTCTCCAATTACTGCTCACAACTTTAGTATAAATTAGTTTATTTTCATTTTTAGTATTTTATTTTGATTGCATCTTAGTATTGGGTTAGTTGATCAGCAAGTAATTCCGCCCAAATCCTTCAAACCCGAGATTTTAATTTGCTTTCCATAAAATATAAAAACACAAAAATAATCATCTCTCACCTTTTGAACTAGTATTTAGGCTTTCTAATCCTAGCGACACTATTCCTAAGCTGAACGATCAATCCCCCGGTACTTGTCACTATACTATACTACAACGATCAGGTACACTGCCTGGTGGGGGTTGTAAGCTTCTCGAGATCCCTCGAGAGGTAAAGCCTGTTGCGATTCCCACACATCAGTCTTGCTTTGTTTTTGATGAGTGTGCCATTCTCATGAGTCTTGTTCTTAAAGACCCATTTCATACCAATGATTAAAACACCCTGGGGGCATTCAACAAGGGTCATGACATCATTTCTGTCAAATTGTTCCAATTCATCTCTCATGGCCTGAACCCAACTTTCATAAGTCAGGGCTTCTTTGACATTTTTAGGCTCAATCTCTGAGAGATAGTCAGCATAAAGACATATGTTAGCAGTGGCAGCCTTGAGTTTAGCAGCCTTGCTTCTTGTGAGCATGCCTTCAGTGGGTTCACCAATGATGTTCACAAGCTCAATGATTTTGGATCTAGTCCAGCTATCCTGAGGTTTTGGATAAGAATTTGAGCTTGAAGGAGCCTGATTAGGTTCAGACTCAGGAACATGAGGTAACTCATCATTATGTGCTTCAGTGACTACTGTAGGAACAATTTGTTCTGAGGGTTCCTGAACAATTTGTTCAGTGGTGTCAGTCTCATTTGAGACAGGCTGAGTTTCAATGAATTCACTAATAGGTGGTTGGGGTAGGTTGTGAGGGATGATGTAATAGGAGACGTCAGCATCAGCTTGATATTGGGTTGAGGGATTGTTCTCAGGATGATACTCATCAGGAGGATACCTTGATGAGTCATCAATACCAATTTCTTCTACTGAGGAATTTGAGAACCTGATGGATTCAGTGCTCTCATCAACAATAATGTGATAAGTTTCCTCAGTTTGTTGTCTCCTTGTGTTGAACACCCTGAAGGCTTTAGAAACCAGGGAATATCCCAGGAAGTATCCATCATCAGCTTTGGCATCAAATTTACCCAAGTGATCCTTGTGATTATGTATAAACACAGGACACCCAAATACATGAAAGTAGCTGATGTAAGGAATCCTTCCATTGAATATCTCATACGGAGTCTTGTTATGCCTGTTCACAATGATTGACCTATTTTGAGTGTAGCAGGCTGTTTTAACTGCCTCAGTCCAGAAGTATTTTGAGAGGACTGAGCCATTTAACATTGTTCTTGCTGCCTCAATGAGTGTTCTATTTCTCCTTTCAGCTACTCCATTTTGTTCAGGAGTATAGGGAGAAGTGAAATTTTGAGAAACTCCTTTCTCATCACCAAAACACTCAAGGTCATGGTTTTTGAATTCAGTGCCATTGTTAGTCCTGATCTATTTAACTTTGACATCATTTTGATTTTCAATGTTCCTGACAAATGACATGATGGTATCGGCTGCCTGACTCTTCTTGGTCAGGAAGTAAACCCAAGTATATCTTGAGTATTCATCCACAATGACCAGAGTATATTTCTCATGGTGAATGGACATTGGACTAACAGGTCCAAAAAGGTCCATATGAAGAAGATGTATGCAACTTTTGATGGAAAAGGTTTGTTTGGTTTTGAATGATGCCCTGTGGTGTTTTCCTTTTTCACAAGCAAAACAAGGCTTGTCTTTGGTATACACCAGGGATGGAAGGCCCAGAACTTTGTTCTGTTTGGCCAGATTGTTGATGTTCTTGAAGTTGAGATAAGAGAGTCTCCTATGCCATAGCCAGTTGATTGTCTCACTTGCCTTTGAGAATAGACAAGTCCCATTTTGAGTTAGGGATGACATGTCAAGGACATATACATCATCCCTTCTAGGGGCAATCAACACAACTTCTGTTAGCATCGTATTTTATTTATAAAAAGTGTCGGTCATTAACGTGTAGTTATAGGTTGCTTTAGAATATCATTATGATGAAGTTTATGTGTATTATTCATGATTTTATAAAGTCTAAGGGCTAGTTATGTAATAAGGTCAAAGATTAGAGAAGCCCTAGACTTTGAGTATAAATACTCATGTAAACCTCATTTGTGAGGTTGGTTCTCTAGTTGGTTCTCTTAGGTAATAACATTGTCTTTCATTTCACACACTAGAGTTCCCATCCTCTCTCTCTCTCTACCTTACTTTCTCTCTCTAGATCTAAGCAAGATTCATAAGTGATAAGGTTGTTCTACGGTCCTACAACTTCCTTATTGGCATTAAAGATGGACCCTCTCTTGTCATCAAACTGAACTATGTATTTGGCATCACATAGTTGGGAAACACTAATCAGGTTGTACTTGAGACCATTAACATAAGCTATTCTTGTAAAAACTATACCATTGCAGTTTACTGAACCATATCCTTCAGTGGGAGCTGATGAGTTATCACTAAAAACTACTTTGGGTCCTGGTTCTTCCACATATTTGTGCAGAAAACTTTTTACACTAGTCATACTTCTGGAGCACCTACTATCTAGATGCCAAGTAGGATCCTTGATGTGTTTCTGCACAAACAGTAAACTAGGTTAGTTTTTCTTGTTGACCCACTTTCTAGTGGGCTTAGTCCTCAGGGACTTTTTGAACTCAGTTAGTGAATCATGGTCTGAAGTTGTGTGACCTAAGCTTCCACATGTTTTACATTTTGTGGAGGTTGATGCCTCAGGTGACTGAGAAGTGTTGGTTTGGTTTTTCCTTCTGGACTGAATCACTTTGTCATGTCCCCTGGTTTCATGGGAGGGATCTCCACAGATGTCACAACAATCTTTCATCATACAATCATCTGGAAGATGATCATTGAAACCACAGTGAGGACATGGTGAGAAAGGCTTGGCCTTCAGTCTTTGTTTGGAAGGTGTGGCATACTGATAGCCTTGGTTTTTGTATAGACCTCTTGCTTTTAAAGAAGCAGTGTGGGAAATGTGATCACAAGTTCTGTGGTCCTCTTGTTTGCATATCATACAAAACAGGACTCTGTAGCATTTATCAGTGCTGTGATTTGGATAATTGCACAGCTCACATCTCCTTGAGGGTCTGGGTGTGACTTTTGGTTTGGAAGAACCTGAGGATACTGAGGGCTTTGTTGATTTTGAGTCAGAGTTTTTCTCAGTAGACTCAATTTTCTCACTCAGCATCCTGACAAGTTCAGCAAGCTGATCAACCTTTGAATCAGTGCTTTCAAGCTTCATTTCAGTGGTTACTAAAGGTTTTTGGTGTTTAGTGGGTGTAGGAGTAGGTCTTTTCAGAATAGTCCTTCCTAACCCTGATTTCTCTTTAGGAGAATGTGGTTGATAGACTAATGGTGCAAGGTCAGAATTGGGTTCTGCTCCCTGAAGTTGTTTCAGTGGAGGGAGTGGTGAATCAGACTTAGACTCAGTGATGGACTCAATAGGACTAAGTTCATCAGTGACTCCTAGCAGCTCCTTAATAGCCTGACTTTCAGGCTCCAAGATTCTTCCAGTATTAAAATTTGGCATTATACTATCAGGATTGTTTCTTTCAATCCAATCACTGGGTTTAGGAGCAAGTTCTTTGCTAGAGAGTATGTTTGTTGACAGAAAAGTTGTTGAATGGCTGCTCTCCCCAGAAACTTCAGTGAGTTGATCATCACCCAAACCAGTCTTTTTGGAGCTGGGTGAGAGACTCAGTGTTTCATAAAGTTTGGGGTTTTTCTGAGTCCATTTCCAAATAGTTTCCTTTTCTTTCTTAAGTTCTTCCTGAAGAGCTTGATTTTGTTTTACTAGTTCAGAGTTTTGAATTTGAAGTGTAACACTTTCAAGCTTGGCTTGTTTTAAAGCAAGTAATTCATCTCTACTATGATTTAATTCAAAACTTAGTTTGTTAAATTTTGAAAACAAGTTCAGTCTTTGCTCTTCAACATACTTAAGATCAACATTAATATAATCTAAGTAAGATTTCCAATCATCATCATCATCCATAGAAAGTAAAAGATTTACCTTCCTCATAGTGATGTTGACCCATTCACCATTTCTTGCATGACTCTTCCCCACAGCAAGCTTGTTGTCATCTGATAGAGCCATCAGGGCACTGATGTGAACTTCATCATCATCAGAGGACACTTCAACCTCATCCCAGTCATAAGTTTCAGCAACAAGCCCTTTGTTCTTGGCTTGAGAAGGCTTTGGAGCCTGAGGAGGCTGAGAGACTGTTGAGGATGATTCAAGAAGGGCAAGTTTAGCTTTCGCCTTTCTATAATTGGCTTCAAAGTCAATTTGAGGGACTTTTTCAAATCTCTGACTAGACTGAAGGATCTTTGGTTGAAATTTGCTGGGGCCTGAAAAAGAGTTATTTCCTGAAAATTTGAAGGATGGTTCTAAGGTTGTTTTTGAAAAACAATATTTAGCAAAATGTCCCATTTTACCACATTTGAAACATTCATTATTATCATTTGCTTTTGAAGGGAATTTGTTTTTCTTAAAAAATCTTTTTGAATTAGCAAGGAGTGCTCTTGCATGAAATTAAATTTGAAGATCATTCAGGTACTCCTCACTGGTTCTTTGGTCAACCTCATCATCAGAACCATCCTGAAAATCCTGCACAACACCATTAGAGTAGAAAGCAGTTGATATAGGTGAAATTGTCAAGGCCTTTTTGGTCTCCTGAGCTTTACCAGGGTATCTCCTGGTGATAAGATTGTCCTCATAGACAAACTTCCCATAGATGGCAGGGAGCTCAAGGTTCTGAATGTGGTTTGCATCTCTCAATCCATGAGAGAAGTTTAACCACTTCTCAGGGAGACTATTGACAAAACCAACATTGATCTCATGTTTTGACAGTATAACATCATCATTGGTCAGCTCATTCAGGAGGGTCTTATACCGAGTATAAGTCTCAGAGAGGCTTTCAGAATAATTGGTCCTGAAGGTATTGAATTCAAGCTTCAGGTCCATGATTCTATTCTCTTTGGTATCAGAAGGCCCTTCATAGCTATGAACCAGGGCAGTGGGACAGTTGATCACTGATTCCATTATATCATCAGGAAGGCATGATATAATGATGCTTTTCAGGCGCTGGTCTTGATTGACCACCCTCCTTTCATCTGGGGTCCACTGAGCTTCAGGTTTAATTAAACCTTGGTCAGTTGTTGGGACATATGGACCATCATTAATCAACTTAATGTAATAAGGTTCCATCCCAGTTAAGTAGCAAAGCATTTGCTTTTTCCACTTATTAAATTTGCCAACTTCAAGTCGAGGGGCAGTTGCTGAATAACTTCCACCCTTTTTGTCGACAAGTTGGGGAACATCTATGTTGGGAATAAAATGCTCAAAGTAAAGAGTCTGCCAGAAGAGCCTGCTAGTAATAGTTAAGCCTGCCTCTTCAGTTTTGCTGATGTTGAAGATATACTAACAGTACCTTCTGGGTAAGAAGGTACTGCTAGTTAAAGAAGGTCCTGCCAGTTTTCACAACAAGTTGCTATATTTTAATTAGAGATATTTACTTGTATTATTAGTCTTTGTACAAAGTTATACGTTAAGTAAAAGTAGTACAGAAGTCTCAGTAGATATAATGGAGTGTTTTACCTTGAAAGGTGTAATATTAGGATAAGATAAACCTCTAGTATATTATATTAAGCAACTTGACCACTTGTAACAAGGGCTCCTTATACTATAAAAGGAACCCTTAAGACACCTTCTTATGCATAACTTACATAACTTACATCTCAGACACTCATCTTTCCCATGCAAAACTTCCATATTTGAACCCTTTCATGTATCAAAGATTCAAGGTTACACTTGTAATCCTGGTGATAGTTTAGATCACCCGTATTATTTCATCAATAATATTGAATCATTTTGTGTTATTCTTGTTGTGCTCATTCTCTTTTACTTATTCACCACCTTTGTTCCTTTAGTGTGTTTTAGTAAATTCCGCGTGCTAACTCACATTCATTCATAAATATCCTAAACACATTACTGAGTTTAACATCTCAAGTGTTTGCACAATTCAATACAAATAGAATCCTTCCACAAGTGGTATCAGAGCTTGGCTGATATTTACGACATAAAAGAACAAAGCAAAAATGGATGTTGAGCACATTCAAACCAATGTGGCTGCAAAACTTCCATTACTCAAACAGAATGAGTTTGAGATGTGGAGACTGAGGGTTGAACAATACTTCCAAGTGCAAGACTATGTACTTTGGAAGATTATTGAAGAAGGAAACGCATTTAAACCAGCAACCACCACCTCCACAGTAAATGATGCACTTGTCACAACCGTGCAAGTAAACCCAATAACAGCTGAAGAAAGAATTCAAAAGAGAAATGATCTTAAAGCCAGGAGTATGCTTCTCATGTCTATTCCAAATGACCAGCTTCTAGTCTTTAACAAATACAAGTGTGCTAAAACTCTTTTTCAAGCTATTGTAGCTAGATTTGGTGGTAATGATGCTACCAAGAAAACCCAGAAAACACTTTTAAAACAACAGTTTGAAAACTTTTCAGCCACACCAAATGAGTCCTTGGACAGCATGTTCAATAGACTACAAAAGCTTTCTAGCCAGTTAGCCATTCATGAAGTGATAATATCTCAAGAAGACTTAAACTCCAAATTTCTTAGAAGTCTACCCTCTGAATGGGCCATGCATGTCATTGTCTAGAAAAACAAACCAGATATTGATTCCATGAGTCTCAATGATCTTTACAGTAACTTCAAGATAGTAGAGCATGAACTAAAGAAGTCTACTAGTTCAAGCTATGGAAATATGGCATTCATGTCATCTTATGGTACTACCAAGAAAGTTGATGAAGAAAAAGATGGTAGAGAAGAAGGTACTGCCAACACAAATTTTGGTACTGCCAGTACTTCTAGCAGTACCAAAACCATTTTAGATGAAACAATTGGTTGTGCTTTCCTAACATCACAACACAATGGTTCCACATTGACCTTTGAAGATCTTCAAGAGATCAGTGATGATGATCTTGAAGAAATGGACATAAAATGGCAGCTTTCACTTCTTAGCATGAGGGCTAAGAAATATTTGATGAGGACTGGAAAGAAGATTGTCATCAATAGCAATGAACCTGCTGGGTATGACAAATCTAAAGTGGAGTGCTACAACTGCTGCATGAAGGGTCACTACTCAAGAGAATGTAGAAGACCAAAGAAGCAGGGTGATAAGGGAAGAGGTTTTGAGAACAAGAATAGGGGAAACAATGAGAACAAGAGCAAGGAAGTGGACATCACTGAAACAAGAGCAATGGTAGCCATTGATGGGCTGGGTTTTGATTGGAGCTTTATGGGTGAAGAAGAGTCATCCTCAAATGAAATGGCTTTAATGGCTCTCTCCAATCCTGAGGTACAAATTACTAAATGTTCTTCTACTTGTGAAGTTTTTAAAGAACTAGAAATCTTAAGAAAACTTTATGATGAACTAAAAGAAGAACAAAGAAAAACTCATCAAGACCTAGTTAATCATAAGTGTGGTATGTCAAAACTTGAGAAACAGATAATTCACTTTAGAGAAAATGAACTCACCTTTTCTGACACAAAAGCTATTCTTAATAGAGACATATTTCTTAAAGATGCTGAAATAAACCTGTTAAGAACTGAGTTTGCTAAAGTGAAACAAGCAAAAGATAATATTCAACTAACTGTTACAACATTAGAAAATGCTTCTGCTTGTACTAAAAGTATAGTTGAGAACCAAATGAACAAGAAAATCAAATCTGGGATTGGATACAACACATGTCCACCTCCTTACAGAGGATTTCCTTGTCCCCCAGGTTTAGATCTTGCTGAATCAGGTTTACATGAACTCACAAATAAACCTCTAGAAAAGGTAAAACCTGTAGAAAATAGTGAACCTTTTGAGAGTACAAGTAATACTTCTCTCTCCAAAGAAAAGGTGCTCACTGATAAGAGCTCAGATGTTACAACTATTGAAGGTTGTACATCTGATGAAAATAGAAAAGAGACTGTTTCTAAGAAAGGAAACAAAGTAGGACTCATCAGTCCTAAAAGTGTAGAGAGTATAACAAAGACTAAAGTTGTTCTAAAAACAGTTGAATGTTGTGCTAAATGTAATAGCAAACCTAGAGGTAGTCAGAGAAATTGGAACAATCTTAAGTCACATCAACTTGGTGATAACTTTGTTTTGTACAATAAAGCATGTTATTACTGTGGTAGTTTTAATCATACTTATGCTTATTGTAACAATTGGGTTTCTGGGAATACATCAAGGTCTAAAACAAGTAAAACAAACCCCAGAAAAGGTTCTGTAAAATCTAGCACACCAAAAGTTAATCATACTGTTAGACCAAATGAGCCTATTTACCTAAAATTCACTACTAAGTGTGCAAATAATACTTTCAAACATACACCAAGAGTTGTGAAAAGTCTCACTAAAAGGGATTATGTGGTTAAAACACAAAATTGGAAACCAAAACCAAAAGGTTCTGCTAGACCATATGGTCCTGCTAGACCAAATGGTACTGCCAAATTTGGTACTGTCAGACCAAAAACCACAAAATGTGTCAAAAATGAGAATGCTGTTAAGTCCTCAGCATGTTGGATTTGGAGACCACTCTAACCAAATGGTGCATCAACAGTCCTAAAAAGATTTGATTACATTGATGCACGAGGCAAACCCAAGTCAGTCATGGCTTGGGTACCCCAAAGAAACTAATATGTGTATACATGTGCAGGAACATTCAAATGATATTGCAGATCAAGGATATGTTGATAGTGGATGTTCAAGGCAAATGACAGGCAACATGTCTTACCTCACAGACTTCAAATCATTTGATGGAGGATATGTTCCCTTTGGGGGAGGAATCAAAGGAAAGATTACTAGTAAAGGTACAATTAAAACCAGTAAATTAGATTTTGAAAATGTGTACTTTTTGAAAGAACTACAGTTTAATCTCTTAAGTGTCTCACAAATGTGTGACACAAAGAACAAAGTTCTTTTTACTGACACTGAATGCATTGTGCTTTCTCCTGATTTTAAAATTCCTGATGAAAGTCAGATTCTTCTTAAAATCCCTAGAAAGAACAATATGTACATTGTTGATTTAAAGAACATTGTTCCTAAAGAGAGTTTAACCTATCTAGTAGCAAAAGCCTCATTGGATGAATCTATGCTTTGGCTTAGAAGACTTGGTCATGTAAACTTTAAAACAATCAATACAATTGCAAAATATGATTTGGTTAGAGGTTTACCCAAAAAGATTTTTCAAAATGACCAAACCTGTGTTGATTGTCTAAAAGGCAAACAACATAGAGCTTCTTGTAAGCCCAAGACCCATAACTCAATTTCTCAAGCTTTATACATGCTTCATATGGATCTCTTTGGTCCTACTTCTGTGAATAGCTTGAATGGTAAAAGATATTGTCTTGTAGTTACTGATGATTACAGCAGATTCTCTTGGGTTTTCTTTTTAAAAACTAAGGATGAAACAAGTGAGATCCTTAAGTCCTACATTACAGGGATAGAAAACCAAATTGATAAGAAAGTAAAAGTAATTAGATGTGACAATGGGACAGAATTCAAGAATAGAGTTATGGATGTATTTTGCAAAGAAAAAGGAATAAAAAGAGAATATAGTGTAGCTAGAACCCCACAGCAAAATGGAGTAGCAGAAAGGAAAAATAGAACACTTATTGAGGCTGCTAGAACAATGCTAGTAGATTCTAAGTTACCTATTTCATTTTGGGCTGAAGCAGTAGGTACTGCTTGTTATGTACAGAATAGGGTTCTTGTAATTAAACCTCATAGAAAGACTCCTTATGAACTTTTGTTTGGTAGAACACCATCTCTAAGTTTTATGAGACCTTTTGGATGTCATGTCACTGTTCTCAATACCAAAGATCATCTAGGAATGTTTGAAGAAAAAGCTGATGAAGGCTACATGATAGGGTATTCTTTGCAAAGTAAGGCCTATAGGGTGTATAATAAATGCACTAGGCTAGTGGAAGAAAACCTGCACATAGAGTTCCAAGAGAAACTACCAAATGTTGCAGGCACTGGACCAGATTGGTGTTTTGACATTGATAAGCTTTCAGAATCTATGAATTATGTGCCTGTCACAGGTACAAATACTAATGATAATGCAGGTTTTGAAGACAATGATAAAACATCTGAGGATCAAGATTACATCTTGATGCCAATTTGGACAGGATTGGAATCATCTTCAAATCATGGAGAGCCTTCAAATTCTAAAAATCAAGGGAATCAAGAAACAAATGAAGGTATTGAAGATGATCATGACACTCAAGATCATGGAACTCAAGATCAAGGGAATCAAGAAAATTCTGAAAATGGAAATGGTACTGTCAATTCTCAAGATGGTACTGCCAGTTCAACAGATGGTACTGCCAGTTCACAAATTGGTCCTGCTGAACCATTAAATGTTCTATCAGATGATTCCTTACCAGAAGATATAGGAATTGGAAACCTTCCAATTTCCTATGATGTTCCTACAACACACAACCCAAGAATTCTCAAAGATCACTCCATTGATAATGTGATTGGCAACATTGATTCTGGTGTTAAAACAAGAACTCAAGTCTTATCTTCAGACAAAGATGGGTTTGTCCTAGCTGTGTATGAAGAAAAGAACCATGAAGTTGCCCACATATGCCTGTTTTCATGCTTTCTCTCTCAAGTAGAACCCAAAAACATTACAAAAGCCTTAGATGATTCAAGCTGGGTTGAAGCAATGCAAGAAGAGCTACTTCAATTCAAACTACAGAAGGTTTGGGTACTGGTTGATTTGCCCAAAGGATACAGGGCAATTGGAACCAAATGGGTTTTCAGAAATAAGAAAGATGAAAGGGGAATAGTGATCAAAAACAAAGCCAGATTGGTGGCCCAGGGGTATACTCAAGAAGAAGGAGTGGATTATGAAGAAGTTTTTGCTCCAGTTGCAAGAATTGAAGCAATTAGGCTATTCTTGGCCTATGCTTCTTTCATAGGTTTCACTGTCTACCAAATGGATGTCAAAAGTGCCTTTTTATATGGTACTATTGAAGAAGAGGTGTATGTTTCTCAACCTCCAGGCTTTATTGATGCAGAATATCTAGACAAGGTGTACAAGGTTACCAAAGCTCTTTATGGTCTACACCAAGCTCCTAGAGCATGGTATGAAACATTGGCTTTCTATTTATTGGAAAATGGATTTCAAAGAGGCAAGATTGATCCAACTTTGTTCATCAAAAGAACCAAGAAAGACATCTTACTAGTGCAGATTTATGTTGATGACATTATCTTTGGATCTACAAATCAAGAATTATGTGTAGAGTTTGAAAAACTTATGCATAGTAAGTTTGAAATGAGTTCCATGGTGGAACTTACTTTCTTTTTAGGTCTCCAAGTGAAACAATCAAATGAAGGCATATTTATCAGCCAAGATAAGTATGTAGCTGAGATCTTAAGGAAATTTGGGTTTGCAGATTCAAAGGTTGCAAGTACACCAATGGACCCAGAAAAGGGGTTACACAAAGATGCTGGGAGTGAAGATGTTGATGTGCACAACTACAGATCAATGATTGGGTCTCTAATGTACCTTACATCATCAAGACCAGATATCATGTTCTCAGTATGTGTATGTGCAAGATTTCAAGTCAATCCAAAAGTTTCTCATCTCACAGCAGTCAAAAGGATATTCAGATACCTCAAGGGCCAGCCTAAGTTGGGTCTATGGTATCCAAGGGAATCATTTTTTGATTTGGTAGCTTACTCAGATAGTGACTATGCTGGTGCAACCCTAGACAGAAAATCCACAACTGGTGGATGTCAATTTCTTGGATGCAGACTCATATCATGGCAATGCAAGAAGCAAACAATGGTGGCCAACTCTACAACTGAAGCAGAATATGTTGCAAGTGCAAGTTGTTGTGGCCAAGTTCTTTGGATCCATAATCAATTGCTTGACTATGGGTACAATTTTCTTAACACCATTATTTACATTGACAATAGCAGTACTATATGTATCATCAAAAATCCAGTTCAACATTCAAAAACAAAGCACATTGAAATCAGACACCATTTCATAAGAGATTGCAATGAGAAAAGGTTAATTCAAGTTGTCAAAATTGATTCTGAAAATAATTTTGCAGACCTTCTCACCAAAGCTTTTGATTTAGGTAGGTTTAAATACCTGGTAGCAGGTATTGGTATGATAAATCTTTGAAAAACATGTGTTTTGTATATAAATAAACAAGTTCTGGACTCTAAACATGGTATTGCTAGTTAGTCATAAGGTACTGTCAGTACAAAATTGGTACTGCTGGTTCAAAGTTTGCTCTGTTTTTGCTCATCTTGATGTTTAAATGTTAACAATGCTATAAAACAAGTGCTTTGCACTCTGTTCTTTTGGTTTACAACTAATCATTTCAGGTTACTCAAAGCTTGCTAACACAATCAGGATATGGAAATGGTTATCAGTTCACCAAGTTGTTCAAAACTTTAAGAGAGCTGACTAGTCCAAAGCAAACGGATCTTGGTAAAGACTTATCAAATCCGTTGATAGCTGATAGTTTGCTAAAAACTATAAGGTAATCAGTTCACCCAGTTTCAAAAACTTAAACGAACTGACTAGTCCAAAGCAAACGGCTCTTGGTAAAGACCTATCAAATCCGTTGATAGTTGATAGTTTGCTAAAAACTATAAGGGATATTTTCTAAAATTTCAAAGAGACTGCCAAGTTTTATTTCAAAAAACAAGGTACTGGTAGTTCAAATTTTACTACTGGTAGAGTAAAATGGTACTGCTACATAGCCGTTGAGTCTATCAGGCTAAATTATAGCCTTTATTTTTAAAAGGGTATTTTTGTGAATTATTCATGTTTTCCTCGAATTAAGGATATAGTTATTATAATAAAAGATCTTTTTGACCGCCTCTTCAATTACTTATCCATAACTTTTATAGTCGGTCAAAAGTCATTTTTATCATATTCAATCCTTATCATAATTCACACTCACCTTTCATCTTCTACCAGTACAACAATAAAATCTCACCATTGAAATCAAAAATTTTCATCAAACCTTTCACCATGGCTTCTCTAAGTTTTGTCAAACGTCACAACCAATTATCATTTTTGGAAAACTCTGATGACAATGAAACCTTTCATCAAGCAGTGGATTTTCTAAACAATTCTTATGTGAGGTTTGCTTTACTCGTGAATCCCACTATTTTTGAATCTCAAATATCACAATTTTGGAAAACTGCTAGAGTTAACACTCTTAGGAATGGGATTCAAGAGTTAGAGGCCAAAGTGGATGGTAGAACCTTGACTTTTACCGAAGCATCCATTAGAAGACATCTTCGTTTGGATGATTCAGATGGCATTAGTCAACTACCTGATACTGAAATCTTTGAAAATTTGACAAAAATGGGGTATAATGTAACTTCTACAAAGCTTACATTTCTTAAAAAGCATTTTACCCCTCAATGGAGATTTTTGATTCATACCATCCTTCACTGTTTAAGCCAAAAGAAAACCTCATGGGAGCAATTTAGTTGTAACATGGCTGCAGCTCTCATTTGCCTGGCAATAAACAAGAAATTCAACTTTTCAAAATATATTTTTGAAGGATTGGTTAAAAATGTGGACAGTGATACAAAGTTTTTGATGTACCCAAGGTTCATTCAGTGCCTCATAAACAAATCCAAACATTTGTTACTTCCCCCAAACAAACCTTTTAAGACTCCCAAGCTTACACACAAGGTGTTTTCAAACATGAAAATTGGTTTTCAAGGAGAAGAAGTACCACTTTTTGAGGGAATGTTACCACAACACTCTGAAGAACCTGATCATTCATAATCACATATACCATCAGTCACACCACCATCATCAGTACCATTACCATCTCCTCAACAAATACACACACCATCTGCAACATCACCATCATTATCACATCATAACTCACCACCTCAATCTCCTCCACAACAAAATATAAATGCTCAGACTATCAGGGAATTAAAGGAGCAAGTGCAGAACTTACAAACTTCTCTTGAAAGTCAAAACAAGCATTTTACAGAGATCAACACAAAGTTAGTTAAGAGGGTTGAGAAATTAGAGTTGAAAGTGAAGTTGCTGAAGGGTAAAAGGTCTACTCAGTTGGTTGTTTCTAGTTCCTCAAGTTCAGATGCAGAGGGTTTGGGTCTCTCTTCCAAAAAGGGGAGGATGGGTAGTTCTAAAGATGAAGAAGAGATTCAATTTCAGTTTCATGAAGGAACTCCAGTAATTGATGAAGAGCCTGCTACTCAAGAGCAAGAGCCTGTTAGCTTGAAAGATACTGCTGCTACAGATACTGCTGAAGCAAAGAAAGATACTGCTGAAGCAGAGCAAGAGCCTGCTGGGATTTAGAGGCTATTAGATATGAATTTAAAAGGATCTGATCAAGTGTCTTATAAAAGAAAGAGAGGATCACAGCCTCAGGGGAGGTTTATTGTTTTTGATGAACAATCTGCTGCTCCAAGTCCAGTATCATCACCAAAAGACAAGGGCAAGAAAATTGTGGTTGATGATGAACCAAAGCCTAAAAAGATGAAGCAGAAAGAACAAGTACAATTGGCTGTAGATGAAGAGTTGTCCAAAAAGCTTCATGAAGAAGAAGTATTGAGGGCTGAAGAAGAATCAAGAATGCTGCAAGAAAAGTTTGATGCTCAGCTGCAATACATCATCTCCATTGACCCAATTGTAAGAGGTGAAGCTTATACCCTGATTTGTGATGAATCTCTTAGCTCAGAAGAAATGACAATCAAGCTCAATGATTTCATCACCAAGAAATACAATCAAGAGGCATTGGATGATGTCTATCAGCAGATTCAGAAGAATCAGAAGAAAGGATTCAAAATGCCACATTCTGAAGCAGATCAGAAGAAGTTCTTCAAGATATATCTGAAAAGAGAAGTGAACATGAAAGATCATCAACTCAAAGGTAAATATTTTGATGAATTGAAGCTTCTATACTTAGAGGCTTACAGAAGAAACAAAACCAGTTTTCTCATGGATTCTCAAGAAAGACCTTCCAAAGGAAGAGAAGATGATCAGAAGGAACAAAAAGAGAAAGCAGAATTGCCACCTGTTCAATCAAGAGAAATGGTTGTCCATTTTCCACAAGTTGTTTTTGCTGAACCCTTACATGCAAGGCATCCAGTCATAGATTGGGAAATATTCAATGACAAGTTTGGCAAAGCATGGAAGATAACAAGAGTTGGAAACAAGGTTGAGATTTTCAAGAACTTTGAAAATCTACTCAGAGCATGTAGCAGAATGGATTTAGATGAATTATGGGTATTAGTTCAAGAGAAGCTGAAAACCAAGTATAAGCCAGATGTAAAGGAACAAGAGCTATGGGTTGAGTTCAGCAGACTATATGATCCAAATCCTTCTGATACTCATTGGAAATTTCCTTACTATGATTTATCTGTTACATGGGAATACTTCAGCATGAGTCATGTTCATCATCTTTCCACTCAAAGTGGAATAGAGCTCTTTATGCTAGGAGAGAAAGAGTATCCTTTAAGCTATGAAGTATTATCAGTCTTGATCTCCAATAAGCTTTTGTGTGAAGAAGAGACTGATGCAGTCAAAAAATTGAAGGAGAGCATACTTGATCAGTATGAAAGCCTAAGGAGAAAAAGATAAAGTTTTTGGAAGAGTTCCCTCAAATCCTCAAGGTATGAATTTTATTCACAAAGAAACTTGGTTATTTTATATGAGAATAACAAGTTTAGGGGAGGATTGTTGGGAATAAAATGCTCAAAGTAAAGAGTCTGCCAGAAGAGCCTGCTAGTAATAGTTAAGCTTGCCTCTTCAGTTTTGCTGATTTTGAAGATATACTAACAGTACCTTCTGGGTAAGAAGGTACTGCTAGTTAAAGAAGGTCCTGCCAGTTTTCACAACAAGTTGCTATATTTTAATTAGAGATATTTACTTGTATTATTAGTCTTTGTACAAAGTTATACGTTAAGTAAAAGTAGTACAGAAGTCTCAGTAGATATAATGGAGTGTTTTACCTTGAAAGGTGTAATATTAGGATAAGATAAACCTCTAGTATATTATATTAAGCAACTTGACCACTTGTAACAAGGGCTCCTTATACTATAAAAGGAACCCTTAAGACACCTTCTTATACATAACTTACATCTCTGACACTCATCTTTCCCATGCAAAACTTCCATATTTGAACCCTTTCACGTATCAAAGATTCAAGGTTACACTTGTAATCCTGGTGATAGTTTAGATCACCCGTATTATTTCATCAATAATATTGAATCATTTTGTGTTATTCTTGTTGTGCTCATTCTCTTTTACTTATTCACCACCTTTGTTCCATTAGTGTGTTTTAGTAAATTCCGCGTGCTAACTCACATTCATTCATAAATATCCTAAACACATTACTGAGTTTAACATCTCAAGTGTTTGCACAATTCAATACAAATAGAATCCTTCCAAAATCTATGTCAGTCATAGTCGGATCTTGATTTTAAAAACTTGAGCACTCTTAAGTTTTGAAAACGGGTTTAAGTTTTACAAATTAGAGGCTCTGATACCACTTGTTGGTCCCTTTTACTTGGTTAACTATAACTACAAAGCTAAAGTAACCAAGTTCTATGACATTAAACAAAGATGTGTAAAATGATTAACAATAAAGTAACGTAAATATAAGAGACAATATTTTCCAACGTTTAATTCTTTATTAGAAGTTAATCAAAAAGAATCGTACCCAAGTGTTTGCGGAATAACACTTGGGATTGAAAATGACAAGTATGGTATAGTCTCCTCACTAAACTCAATCAGTGTTGAGTAACAACTTTCAAGACCCACTGAGCTATCTCAGGGGTTATGTTGTTATTTGGAGGAGTAAAAGTGGTTTGTGAATGCTTTGCATTAATTGCACAAACTTGTCAACTTTTACTCCTCTCTTATGCTACCTATTTATACACAAATGTGAACAACTCTATTATACAATGGACCTAACTGTTCCTCAATAAAATCTTGATAGATTTTATTCTCTGGCAAGGGAAACTTCTTTGGGTTAAGTACAAAAGGCACTTTCTGATGACAGCCTGGTTTTAACCATTTGGGGAAAGTTTGACCTTAAAGTGATAAAGCACTTTAGTGAAACAGGTTAAACTTTCCCGCCCAGTCCCGCCAAAACTTCAGTCTTCTAGTCATCAGTCTTCAGTACCATGAAGTTGTTGAGGAGTCTTGGGGTTCAGTGAGTTATTGTCATCCTCACTGAACCCATCACCTTCTTCTTGGCTTAGATCACACTTCACTGAGTTCCGCCTCACTGAATGGAGAACCTTTCTTCTTAGGCTCGGTCTAAGCATCCTGAAGATGACTCACTGAGTTACTGTTCACTTAGTGACTTGTTTATACTTAGGTTATTTTACGTTCAAATCCTTGTTAGAAGAAGATTGGGGAATTCAGTGACCCAACATTGGGACTCATGGGTAAAGTACTAGTGATATGGAGTAATAGGGAAGAGCATTATATATTATCCCCATATGTGCGTTAATCTTAAAAAGTACTCCAAGTGTTTTGATTATCTTGATTCGAGTCATTCGAGTAGTTTATTGTAATGTATGTAAAATTCAAGTGTACAGCCTACCATCCGTTTCTTTTATTTATGTTTAAGTCAAATAGTGTCTTAAAAAAATCCAAAAAGAGTCGTAGTTAGTTCAAGCTGAGTCGAGTCTTGGCTTAGCAACGCCTCATTTTACATGTAGTTAACTAAGACAATTGACTTGCCACTAGTAAAATATTCGTTTATCCAACAAAACCGTGTTTTCCATATCCCCTACACCTAACGTTATAACCCTTTAAAAGACCTCTTTGATAGTTTATCCTAGGTGCTTACGCCAAGTGGTGGAGGTTTGATCCTTTCCCAAGCCTATGGTAATCTATTTGCTATGACAGGTAGTGAAAGATGTTTTCCATTTCCTTATTGTGATATATACTTTATTACAACCGAGAGATGTGAGTATCTAAACACTATTTGTGAGGTGCTAGTGTATGACCTCCGTGCTTGCTTTTGGTTTTTAGTGGAACGATTATTTGTTGTAATTACTTTTATATTAGTGTTAAATGACCCCTAACTTGTATCTTGATTAGAATAAAAGCGCATTTGCTTGAGGACAAGCAAATCTTACGTGTAAGGGTATTTGATGAGGCGAAAAGTGTACTGCTTTTAAGGGGTCATTTAAGCCCGAATTCGAGATTATTTGATCAATTATTGCCCTAAATCGTTCCTTTTTTCATTTTAGGTACTTTTGGAGAGAAATCTGGAAAAGGAATCATTTTGGAAGTTTTTGGAGCATAAAAGTGAAGAAAATGGCTAAGTCTCAAAATTCCTTGCTGGAACAGTACCTGACGACGTCAAGGTTCTATAAGTGACGGCGTCAAGAGTGGCAAAAGAGGTGAAAGTGGAAAATACACGTGACGATCCAGAATGTTTTTAGGCATATTGACCTAACGGCGTCACCTAGGCCATCAGGGTCCAATTACATGTGACGGCGCAGAGATGATTTGCATATGAATGCATCAAGACTGGATCTAGGCAATACGAATTTCACTTTGGCAGCGAGTTGATGGCGTCAGAAGCTAATACATGACACCGTCAAGGTGTAAAATCTATATATAGTTTTCTAATTTTCATTCATTAGTGTGGAACTTTGTGTGGGATATTAGGGCATAAACCCTAGGTCGAACTTTACAGCTTTTTCAAAGGTTTCAACCCCTTGATTCTTCCATGTTCAATTGAAGATAAGTACTTATTCAAATCATTCAATATGTTTATGTGTTGTGTGATTATATCTTACGCTTCTCTTCTATTTAACATGCTAGGCTAGGCTTTTTATTGTGTTTGCTTAGATGTAGTGAAACCTAGATGTTGATTATTGGTTGATTGTTTGTTTATAATTGTTACGGATGATTGTATTCGATGTTAGGCTTAAGAAAACTGGCAGACTTCCATTGGTAACTTGCTTGAACGTCTTAAGAAACATGATAGGAGGTGTACTACGATTTTTGGTTGTATTTAATGCATAAGAGAATTCTAATGTTCCCATGTTAGGAGCTTCTAACGGCCCGACATAGGAGTAAAGTAGGATCTTATAGAGTTAGGGAATATTGTACAAGGCCCTACGACTAGTATTAAGGAATATAACCCGTCATCCATGTAATTGTAACAAGCTAATCAACCTGTAAAAGATATCTAGGGAGTAATGAAATCTAAGTAAACACAACTTCTCTCATTATTGTTTCCACCACATTAGTATAATAGTTTTATTTTCATTTATTTTATTTTATTTTGATTGCATCTTTAGTTTATTGGGTTAGTTGGCTAGTAACTAATTCCGCCTACTCCTTCAAAACCCGAGATTTTACTTGCTTTCTATAAAATATAAAAATACAAAAAGAATCATCCCTCACCTCTAGACCTAGTTTAGTAGGCTTTCTAATCCTAGCGACACTATTCCTGAGTTGAACGATCAATCCCCGGTACTTGTCACTATACTATACTAGAACGATCTGGTACACTACCTGGTAGGGGTTGTATGCTTCTCAAGATCCCTTGAGAGGTAAAACCTGTTGCGATGGTGCAATTCCCACGTATCAGTCACCTGTATAAATAGAATCAGAATATACCATGAGCTCAGAAACATATCATAATCATATCATAATCACATAAGTTGTACAAGGAGTAGCTAGCTCCATTGTACCGGAAGTGAAAGGAGTACATTGCACGTACAACCAGTCACTAAATAGAATCATATCATATCATAATAGAAAACAGATCTAGAATGCATCCATACGCCCCTGAAAATTAGTGCACATTTCATATATAACGGAAGGGACGTGGCAGAACATCACTCTATTGCCTTAGATTCATGCCATAGGTGCATCTATGACACGGACATGGAACCCCCATGCCTAGTGAAGCTCATGTAATAAAAGGGTCAAACAAATGGTTCAGATAACGAAGGTTCATGTCAAAGGTTCATAGCAAAGGTTTGTCAAAGCAAAGGTTTAAAGTAAAAAGTTCATATCACAAAGGAAACCTTAAAGATAAGGTCAGAATATCCATACCTTAGTAGAGCAAAGAGTTCAATTGAAATCACAAAAAGGAAGAATGCACTTCTGCTTCAGAAGATATACCTGAATTAGAGTTTACCTGTTATTAATCACTTATCACAAATCATATTACTCTTTCTTTAGTTGGCTTTTTATTTTTAGCAACTTTCCATTATTAGTAACTTTCCAGAATTAGTAAGTTTTACTATTATAATTAAGTTAAATATGGATTTAAATCATTATCATGAAATTAGGGTTTCTTTTAATTACTTTTCATATTTTATGGTTTACAATATAAATATACCAAAGTTAAAGGTCTAAAATGTAAATATTACAAATTTCCATCCGTTACATAAATTATCCAAAAGTTAAAAATATTTATCCTTTAAACTTCCAAGTTTACCATTATTACACTTTACACCCTTAACTTTCATTAATTACAAATTAAGCCCTTATTAATATTTAAATTACAAATATATCCATATTAAATCCATATTAGCCCCTTTAATCCTTTAATTATCAGAAATTATACATATGACTCTTCCATCTAACATTTATATCAAAACAGCCCTTAACTTTCATAATTTACAAGTTTAATCCCTTAATTATAAGAAATACTATTTATACCTTTTAATTATATAAATTAAAAATAAATCATTTTAATTACCAAACTTACACCTTAAGCCCCTCATATAAGTTATATACTAACTAAACCTCTGGTTTTCAATATTTACAAAATTAACCCTCTATTTTATTTAATTATAGCCTAGAATACTTAATTATATATATAATTACAAAATTAACCTTTTTAACCTTTTAGTTGCAAAATTTACACATGACACCCTCCTATTATATTTTTCTTAAGTCACCACTGACCTAATAAAATTATAAAAATATCCCACAAATTTGTAAAATTACAAAACACACCCTTGTACTATTTATATCAAATCAGTTTTACTTAAAAATCCATAAAAACCTAACCCTAAATTACCCAATCATTACTAGAATTTATTGAAAACTTAAAACACATTAAATTAACCAGTTCTTAGTCCAATATCCTAACCCTAGCTTCCACATTTTCCTTTTTATTTTATTTTCTTTTTATTATTAATCCGATTATAACATAATTCAACAACAATTAATTTAAGCTTCAAAAATTATCAAACCTATTTGTGGAGTGTTACATGATACTTATAGGTTCTGAGAAAAATACAAGCTTAGTTCATAAAATTCCTTTTAGCCAAATTTACAATTTATGATCGATTTAGGGTTTATAACTCATAAAAATTTGCACGAACAAATAAGCATGCATGGTTCTACTTTTCTATTTTCTACAGATCATATACGTTAAAAAGAATGTTAGAAAAATACCCAAAAGATTTTAGAAGGCACGAATTGAGCTGCTCGAATTTTTCATTCTCGGCTTGTTTAAATCGACACAAATAAATTCTCCTAGCTTACACGATTGAACCCACAGCCTCTACATGATTTTTCTTCTGTTCTTTAGATTATATTACACTCAGGAAAATTATGAGAGAGCTCCAGAATCTTTTAGTCGACTTATGAGGGTTTTAGGGAATCGGTTTAGGGTTAAAATCGTTTTTAAGGTTTTATAAATTTATAAAACGTGTTTTATGGGATATATATATATATATATATATATATATATATATATATATATATATATATATATATATATATATATATATATATATATAAAATATAAGATTTTATTTTAGCTGTATAAATATTAGGATAAGTTCTAGAGTCGAGTTATTTAAAAAACCAAACATTTATCACATACCAAAGGACTCATCCCACCATCCATCTAAAAAAAAGATCAATGGTTGAGATTAAAAGCATTTTAATATTTCACCTATTTTTTATAATTTATCTCTTAAACTGTTAATCGTTACGCGAAAATAATTACACCATTGCGACGAGCATTTAATTATCTTTTTATAGATAGGCTATTTTATATATTTTCGACATTTTTTTCACCTTTTTTCATGGCCGAAAAAATCATATATGATATGTAATATCATATATGATTTTTTCAGCCACGAAAAAAAACGTGAAACAAAACAAAAAAAAATCGTCAAAAATATATTAAATAGCCTATCTATAGAAAGATAATTAAATGCTCGTCGTAACGGTATATTTTTTTCTCACTTAACGATTAACGGTTTGAAAGATATTAATATTTGAAAAAAAAATGATGAAAGTGAGTTTTTTAAATTGTTGGGATTAATCCCATCCATTGATCAAATAAATATGAAGGGAAGATGGATGGTGGAGATTAGTCCCTTGGTATATAAAAAAAAGTTTGGTCCTCAAATGTTCTTTACCTAAGTTCTATATAAAAGATTACAAAAGTTTCCTAATTGTTTTAGGATTTATTCCTAGGGTAAGGATCCAGTAAGAAGAAAACTTAAAATGAGAAGGATGAGAAATAATTATAACCAATCATTTGAGATGCATCGACTTAATTTAGATGCATCTCTATTCATTTAGATGCATCATAATTAGTTTCGAAAGTGATTTTGAAGTAAAAACGATGAAAAGTAGTACTAAAAACAAATTTGACCCGCAGAGGACGAAAAATGTATAGGATTCGTCTAACTTGATGAAATGCATCTAATATATGCATATGCATCTAATTTTTTGCTAGAAAATATATTATGGTGCATCTAGAAAACTAGGGATGCATCTAGTTCAAGTCGATGCATCTTAAATGTGTAGTTATAATTATTTCTCATCATTCTCATTTTAAATTTTCTTCTCATTTGATCCTTGGTCTTTATTCCTATTTTAAACAATATTATATATTAATTGATAATAATTCGATTCTCATAATATTCATACAGAATTTATTTTACTTTTATCATTATAAAAGTGACATATTTAATCACACATTATTTACTTTGATCATATGTTGCCAATTTCATAATTTATAGGGCTTATTTAGTATTTTATATTATTTCTTAAAATTTTAAATTATAAGGGAATTTTGATAATTTTTCATATTTTAGAATTTTGGGTATTACAACTTCTTCCCCTCTAAAAAGAAATTTCCGTCCTCGAAAATTGAATACGCAAAATAGGCAGAAACAAATCAGATTACAGAAATTGACAGAACGGAACAAACACAGAATCTTTCGATTACAAAAGTAATCTCAATTCTGAAAACTTCCCAACAGATTTCAAACAAACAGACATATCTTTCTTATCGGACTTTCATAACTTCATATCTTATTCAGAACAGTTCAGAAATCGATTCAACGATTACATACTTGTAGCAGATAACTAAAGTACTTCTCATAAGTACTAACAGAAGACAGATTTAGTACAGAAATTCAAACGATAGAAGACTCTATAATGAGTTATGAAATTCTTAATGAATGATCAATGATCAACAAACATACGAAGATATTTCAAATGTATTCAAATATCGAACGATAAAGGCAGAACCTACGCATGGTATAATGGATCCTACAAGTCTCACTAATCGCTGATAATCTAACTGACATAAATCTAATGCTTCTCAGACACTTCCCGAAATATTCTATGCTCACAATGAGGATACGTCATATGATGTAAGTATTATCACGTTGATCAGGCGTCATAATACCAGCATCACATGAGTATATCATCATGATGACCATACTTTATCTCAAGTCGTGAATAAGCAACATAATAGCAGAATAACAATACTTCTCTTATCCAAAACAATCATCATCAATGGAGTCGAACAAAAAAGCAACAGAAATCTAACAGATCTATCATGATGAACAATCGCACCAATAATTCCAAAATTCACCAAAATTCTCATAACTTAACAATCATACGCAGAATTGTCATAAAACGAAACTTTCAAAGGAAAAACTTAATAGTCAAAAGATTCGATCACATCAGTGAAATCCTGAAAACGAAATTGAAATCAAATTCTAACATCAAAATGAAAGAAACGAAAGGAAACTAGTTGCGTGCATGATCCCCTGGTTGACTCTCCTTATCTTCCCTTGCCTTCTTATTGTAGTCAAGAGCCTGATACTTGGGACAATTCCTAATCTTATGATCCACTGAGCCACATGAAAAGCAAGCATTTGTGAGTCGTCTAGTGTATATTCCCCGGTTATACTTCCCAAACGTAGCACATTGAGGTATCCTATCCTGATTCTGCTTATGCTCTTGATCCCTAGACCTGGTATTACAGTGAGTTCCTTGAACTTGCTCTCTATCCCTCCATGACCTTTGGTTGTTGTAGTTGTAGCCTTATCGGTCATTTCTATGTCCATCACTAGCCTTCTGGTCCTATCCACTTGACTCCTGTCTCCTGTTAATCGAACCCTATGTGGCACAAAATTGTAAGGAGTTAGCTACAAAAAATTGTAGCTAATATATTCCTATACATAAAGGGGATATTGTTACTCCCCCATCCTAAAAAGAGGTAAAGTAGGAAACTAGTAATAATTACTTTCCATATATAAAACTAGACACTTTTGGACAAACATAAATAGTAAGATTGATACTTTTTTGTGATACGGAAAGAATATTTTCTAAGTAGAAAATTACTAAGTAATTTATTTAAATAGGAAAGTTAATTTAAGGCTACATTAAATCGTGTTTAACTTAACGCTATATTCTTATTAAATTGCTAAATCCTAATGTAACTCTATATTAAATTCGAGATTAATTAGACGCTATAGTACCTTTTTTTAGAAACTGATTAAAAAACAAACCAACTGATATATTACGCCTATACAAACTTTTTTTTTATTATTCACAAATATATTAAGACGATCGATCTTAATTGTGTTTTTAATATTTCTTTTGACTACATGAAGGAAATAGTGAATGCTAAAAAAATGAATGTGCACTTGACAAATAAAATAATACTTTGGTTATATGATACAAAAAGTGCTTTAAAGAATAAAGTAATAAACCGATGAGCAAGTAATCTTGTGTCATGGAATCTTGTACATTGTTTTCTCCATCTTTACTCTATTTTGCCATTAGGAAAGCATCTCATACTATGTGGTTTACGATGGATAACCTTTTATGTGTATCATTTTTCTAAACTAAAGGCGACCTTTGAATAGAGAAAATTTCAGTAAAATAAAATCAGGCAAAATGATATAATAAAAATTCAGAGCACAAAATGAAATTTGAAAAAATATTAGGTAAGTTTCATTATTTGCAAAGTGCACAATCCTTTGAGCTAATATGATTTCAACCACGTCAAGATGCGGAGCAACGCTGTAAATAGGGTACCTGTTTTTCCTGCCAAAATACCCAACAAGTCTATTTGCTAGCGAACCAACTGCTTTTAACCGCTTAACTATCAATATGTTACTAACACAAAATTGGTTTCGTTTGAACACACAAAATTCACATAATCTCATTGTATTACTTAGGGTTCCGTTTGGTTTGTAAATGGGATAGGAGTTGGATTTGGTTTGGTTTGGTTTGTAAAGGTTTCGTTTAGTTATGAGATTAAAGTTGATGGTGTTTTATTTTGAAAAGAAAATTGGAAAATACTAGATCCACCTAAGGTTTACCAAATTTCAGCTACTCGCTGACGTGGCAGAGTGCTGATTGGTTGATTTTCTGTGGCCCACAGAAAATCAACAATCAGCACTCTGCCACGTCAGCGAGTGGCTGAAATTTTGTATACTTTATGTGGGTGTAGCACACCTCAAGAAAATTAAAGAAATTATAAGAGGTTGAGTTTGAAAAATGGTCCACATAATATGAAAAACTACATGAAACTATGGGAGCATTTATGTAAAAGTGGTTACTTACTCAGGATTTACAGACAGCGTAGTCATTTTTAATCTTGGTAGCCACCTTGCATACCAAACGACAAACTTTGGCCTTCATCCCTTAAACCAATGCTAAAACCTATGAAACAAACGCACCCTTAGTATGTGTACTGTTGAGCATCAAGCAAAATAGTTAGATAAAAGGTTTGAAATCATGTTTATAACAGATGAAAGTTTGTATTTTATTGTAATGGTCGCGTGTTTTGTTCTCATGTTTCGCAAAACTAGTGGCAAAAGTAGTGCTAACATGAAGCAGTGATGTTTATATTTAAACGACTCTTTGAGTAGAATGTGTAACACTAGTGTTTGCTAGTATGAACAAAATCTAAAACGCTACACGCTATTTTCCAAATAATTAGCTTTATATTTCAAACACTAAATTGTAAAAGTTGATAACTTTTAAAGTTTTTTTTACATAAAATAATTTTTTTTAGTTTAGCTAAACTAATCTTGTTTTATATAATATAGGAAAACGCACTTTAATGGTCAATTAAACTGATGAACACTCAATACTACTGTAGTTTGTCAACTAATTCTAATGTTTGATTTTGCTGAGGTGATATAATTAAGTTATCTAGTTAGCCAATTTGATTGTGTGAATGAGTTGGAGATTATTTACAAACTTTTGAGATAATTTAGGTTTTGCTATCTAATAAAAACTTTCACATTTCTAAAAAGATATATTAATGACTTGTGTGTCAAGACTTTTAACGGCATTCAGCTCGAGCTTGAATGTTGTGTAGGAAAAATTCATCACAACAGGTGCTCATTTTTCCTTAATACAAAGATATCCATCAAGTTTCATAATTTTTTTGTGCAAATTTATCATTTTTGCGGAACTTACCTCCCTTCCAAGGAAGCCAACATAAATCCGATAGGAATAAAAAAAATAAAAGGCACTAAGGCAGTTTCATCTCACGGGTAAAAGCAAAATCAGGCACAAAACATATGCATACGATATTCTAAGAAACGACCCCTTCAACAAAAATATGTAAATCTTTGCTTATAGCAATATCTAGAAAAACACAATCAAACAAAGCTGCATATTGAAGGTGAATTAGTGAAACCATAACAACATCAAGCAAGCCTGCCTCGTGACTACACTTCAACTAGTATTTACAATACACACAAAAACACAAACACAATCCTGAGTCGACACTCATTAAGTGGCTTTAACTACACAATCACGTTTTGGTCAGGTGTCTAGTTTGTTTACGCATCTCTAAACCTCAAAATCACAAGCTTCTTTCTCTTGAAATGAGTAAATCCACTGACTTTTAGTAACTCTTCTAACATCTTCAGCAGTATACTTAGAAAATTCCATCCTCCTTCATTGCTTAAGATCCAAAAGAGGCTCCCAGTTTCTTGTTTCATTTTGAATCTGTCACAGTGACAAACGTGTTGTTGCTCGTAATTTTAACATGCAAGATATCTGCGGTTTGGGCTCGTTGTTCATACCTCTCTCAAACTCCTTTGGACCAATGAATTGTAGAGAATTGTCCGAAAACAAACTTCATGCCCGAACTTAATTCCCACGAATTTAGGCATAGTGTTATGAAGAACACACGAGTTGAACCTCTGCAGAGTTCTAAAGTTCCTGCAAAATTGCACACATTTGGTAAATATGTTAAACAAGAATGAAGGTATATAATGAAAATATAACTTCTATCTATGTTTCTGTAAAAATGTAATTTTGGTTCTTGGCAATACAAAATTTTAGGGGAAATTACTATAGTTTAAGTCATACTATACTGTCCACATAATTAAAACTCAAGTAAAATTACAATCTGTCCTCTATCATCATTACTTATCAGATAAACATGCTACAGTTTGTAATGAGATACCCCAAAAAGAAAAGGCTGCAACATTCATGGGACACTAGTACTGGAGCATATTATTTTCACTATCGTGCTCGACGAACTATTTCTAGAGCAATATATATTCTAAGATTAGGCGGTTGACTGATCCTTTTGTTGTTGATCTCTTCTTAGTCACTAGATAAAAATGGTATAAAAAATTCCCTAAAATAGGATGCTAAACTAGGTACTCACTGCACGTTTTCTAATTGATTTTAGTTGACTTACTTTGGTGAGTCCCTTCCTCCCCTGCTCCAGTTATCTTGTTTCTATTACTAGGAAAAGGTTTGACTACCATAAGTGAAGTTTCAAGCCTATACGTTTCAACTAAAGGTCATTATAAAATTAAACTATCACAAAAGATCAAAGGAGCTTTTTATTTCTAACGTATCCAACCATCGCCAAGTTACCCTAAATCAAATGTGCCTTTTCAAACCATCCTTGTTGATTCCTTTTTTCCCCAACCTTTACCAAATTGCAGTGTTCAATTAAATACGAGATCTCATAAGTATTTTCAAACACATGTAACTAAATAGCCAATAAAAACATACAGTATAGCCGATGAACAACACCAAAAGTGATACAATTAATCGTCGCACCTACTGCATCATACACACAGCTCTCTAATTCTCTTATTTAAACATTTTAGGAATCATATAATGGAAAAAAAAATCGACTTATTACAATTTACACTTGCATTAAATACACCCAAATGCAGAATTGAATCAGGCAAGGACATAAACCCTAAATCAAATACTTCCAATTCAAAATACCCAATTACCTATAATCCTACGCATTATCATATAAATAAACAGAGTTTGAACAACTTGCCTGAAAACAGATCACGTGTTTGAGGGAACATCATCCGTACAATCCGGTGCCCGTGGCTGTGGCGGTTGGCCTGAGATCCTGATTCTGCTGGTGAATTGACAACTTTAGACATAATTTCACCTTTTACTATTTGGTAAAGCTTTTTATAACGGAGTTCAGCCTGTTGTGTATATTATACTTTCTATACTCAATTATACCCCTTCTACTAATTGCATATAGCTTTGGAGCAGACAAATCTCCCTTGGTGAAAACAGTCATTTTTGGACACCAACCAATTTGCAAGGTATCCAATGATGGAAATGAAAAAGCTTCCTCTCCTAAGCAAAATCCCTTGAGACTTTTAAGACGTTCAAGCGTTAACAACTTTAGACATGGAAACACCACATTAGCATTCACTATGGCATCACATTCTTCTTCTCCCTTCACAATTACCTTCATACTGTCGCAGTCACTTATACGTAGTTCCTGGAGTTGCAATAGACTACAAACCATGGGACATGTAAATAAGTATTCTAAACTAGTGCAATACCTAATTGACAGTCGTGTTAGGTTCGGAAACTTTAATGCAGTCCCCTGCTTGCTCTTCCATATATACATAAGACGAGATAACCCGTATAAGTTCACTTGTCTCAAGTTTGGAATTTCAGCAACAGTTTGTGAATCAAATATCTCCTCAATGTCCTTACAGCCCCCAAAAAAAACAGTTTCAAGCTTTTGCAGTTGTGACACTTCATCAGATGAAAAAAGAGTCTGTCCACCACTGGGGTTATACTCTGCATCCATTTCGATCAAATTATGAAAAGACAAAGGAAATCCTTCCATAGTAGTAGGGTGGTGCGAGCTTGAACTCTGAGAACTTGGTGATCGGGTCTACAAGGCCAAAAATGAAACCAAACGCTTATGTTAGAGATAACATCCCACTTCAACTACCATGAATATGATATTAATAATGTTAATTAACTCGAACTAGAAGTTTATGCAGAGTTTCTTATACACACAAGGCCCGAGTCTTAAAAAAAGAAAGAACCGTAACATGTGAATGTTATTACTTTTCTTTTAAATAGAAAATATACCTGATGCGAGGTGGTCATCGCATGAAAGTTAAGGCCACATTCAACACGATGTCTGCCTAAGCTTGTTTTTATGTAGTTAAGCTTTGGAGCTGTAGACTGACCATATGTGAACACCGTTATTTTTGGGCATTCATGGATCACAACCTTTTCCAATGTTGGCCATGTGAATTCATTATTCCCCAAGAAGAAACCTACAACGTTTGGTAGATTGACTAGTGAAAGGGACTTCAAATGAGGAAAGGCCACAACATTAGATGTCGTATTTTGCTCTCCATTTTCTTTCTGAACAATGACTTCCATTGCCTTGCAATCCTTTATCTCTAACTTTTCGAGTTGCATGAGGCTTTCAAGAGTGGAAAATGTGAATATATATTTCAAAAGGTGACACCCTTCAATTTTCAAGATCTTTAGATTTGGTAGTTTAAGCATCGTACCACTCTTCTTGTTGATCTCTTAAGTTTCAAACACCTCTGTCATCAATTTGCATCTTATTATTTTCAGCACCTGCACCTGAAGCTTTTGCATTTGTCCTACAGCGTACCATGGAACCACACTTGACAATGCATCACAACGCATTATACTAATCTCTCTAGCGTATTGGCATAACGACCAAGAAGCTTGAGATGACTGAAAAAAAAACAGTAATTTAATTATATAATTAACAGAGCTAATAATACAAAGTTAACAAACCTTTATTTTAGTAGCTGAATAAATAGGAAAAATACCTTAAGATCGGTAGATATACCATAGGCACCACCAACAATACACTTGAAATTCATGAGCCATTCAAGCTCAAGAATGTCTAAATAAGGGAAGAAAGTGGTGTTTGTGTGGGACTATATAGACGCATCTACATCATCTCTGTTTGAAACAACCTCTTCAATACCACGACAAGTGTCTATATGAACTTTCTTTAGGTTGGAAAGAAGTTTCGCCATGAGAGGTGAAAACAAGTACTTGATGCTATGGCAGTGTCCCATTTTTATGGTTGTGAGGTTGTGGAATGAGTATTGTGACTGCTGTTTTTGAAGAATTAAGATATCATTCCAATTGCACTTCCAAACATGACTCATCTTCCTAAATTCATATAAATATAATTCCTCAAGATTGGGGAGTATAAGTGATTGTTGATTATTGTGAGCTGATTCTGGGCTCATTATGTCAAAGACCACCTCCACAGCTTTGTAGTCCTTCAATTTAAGTATCTGAAGATGATGGAAGCTGTGTAATAGATAGGATGGGAGTGCAACTTTAGATATATCATCATTTACTTCTTCCCTTGATGAGGATATTGTAAGATAATGATAAAACCCGTAGGTATAACTTTATTAATGAGCACTATATATAATAGTGAAACCCTAATACCCAAAACGCACAAACCGGGCTTGGGCCTAATTATCCACTAACACTCCCCCGCAGTTCGAGCGGCGAAATTGCGAAAGCTCGAACTGGAGTAGTAAACTAAAAAAGCAAATTAAAGCAATAAACCAAAATAAACTAAGAAAGCAAATATGACACCAACACAAGTCGTCTCGGGAATTGATACCCTGGATTCGACACCAACAAAAGTCATCTCGGGAATTGATACCCTGGATTCAACACCAACAAAAACAAACAATTAAATAACTTTTTTTTTTTTAATGCAGAAATAATAAATATATGGTAAAAAGGATAAAACAAAAAACAAATTTCATCATAACATCTTTTGCTCCCTTTATTTGAATAACCAGATATACTTCACGTCTTTTGATGAGCAGCACCAAACAAATTGAACATAACACAAAAGCAGCATCCCACGAAAATCAATACACAAAACGTTTATCCATGTCCAATCAAATCAAGCGGCACGTTTTCTTCAAGCAGATGACTGGTACATTTTTTTTTTTTTTCGATTATAGATCTGAGATGAGTTTGAGAGTGTTGTATTTGGTTGTTGACTGTGTTGATGACGGAGATGGGATATACATGCTCCGGACCGGCGGCCGAAGCCGGCGGCCGGAAAAATTAAAGTAGGGTTTTTGGGTTTTAAAGAGTGGAAGGTATTTTAGGGTTTAGGATCACTGGCTGATACCATGTAAGATAATGATAAAACTCGTAGGTATAACTTTATTAATGAGCACTATATATAATAGTGAAACCCTAATACCCAAAATGCACAAACCGGGCTTGGGCCTAATTATCCACTAACAGATATAACCTACATATATACCACAACCACAATTTTGTATTATATGGATTAAAATTGAATAGAGTTTACAATTGCACACAATTCTAAGACAAATATATAATTTTTCAAAGGAATTCCAAGGAATATCTAGATAAGAAAAGTAAATAAATACAAGAGTTAATTATATAAATGGTCCATTATGTGGTTTTGTCGGGTAACAGGGATTTAGTCCTTAGATGATGATGATTGTTATTGTTTTATGAAACATCACTTTATTAGAAACTCATAGGATTTACAAGTAATTAACTTTAATTATATATATATATATATATATATATATATATATATATATATAGGGAAGGGATCAAGTAAGAAGAATAATTAAAATAAGAAGGATAAGAAGTAATTCTAGCCACACATTTCAAATTAGGAGAGAAATTTTGAAGGAAGATGCATCCACTTTTGTAGGTGCATCTGAAATGTGTGGTTGTGGTTACTTCTTATCATTCCTATTTTAATTATTCTTCTTATTTGATCCTAGCTCTATATATATATATATATATATATATATATATATATATATATATATATATATATATATATATATATATATATATATATATATATATATATATATATATATATATATTGGGGGACTTTCTTACGAGAACCATTTTATCTACGAGAACTGAGAGAACCACAAAAAACATGCATGCACACCTTTTAAAATAAAATAAAAATACATGCTAATCATCAATAATCGTAAGCATCCACCTATGTTCTTCAATATCATTATAAACTCATCATCTTTTTTCACAAAAACCTTACCCACGGCCGCAATATTTCCGTTGCACGTCTTATAAGAACATACATGCACACCTTCAAAGAAAAATTTTGTATTTTCAATTTCTTATCAAATTCTTTAGAACAACTATGTTTTTTTTAAAAACATATGTGTCGTTTTTAAAACATATGTGCAAAAATACAATTATTGAAGTCGTGCATGTATGTTTTTGATGGTTCTCTCAGTTCTCGCAGTTAAAATGGTTCTCGTTTGAAAGTTACACTATATATATATATATATATATATATATATATATATATATATATATATATATACTATTATAATAAAAAAATGGTCAAAAGTGAAATGTTGAGTTTTCAAGTGAAATATTAAGTTTTCAACAATGGTCAAATGAGAGAGAAAGTGAAATGTACAATTAATACTCTTATTAAAACATCTCAATACTTAAAAGTACAATTATTTATTCACATTGTACAACCAAATTAAAGCATATCTATCAAATTAAATACAACCAATTCAAACACAAATCGGGTTGACCCGGGATGCTTCAAACCCAGCGGGTTGACCCAGTTTGATTTGACCCGTTTGTGACCCAACCTAGCAAGTTGACCCGGTTTAAATTGACCAATTTTCCGACCGGAACAGTTCAACCAGTTGAACCAACCGGGTCGAACCGGGTTTCAAAACATTATCCATTACTTAAAAGTACAATGATTTATTCACATTGTACAACCAATTAAAAAACATATCTACCAAATTAAATACAACCAGTTAAAACACAAACCGGGTTGACCCGGGACGCTTCAAACCCGTTTTTCGACAGGAACGGTTCAACCAGTTGAACCACCCGAGTCGAACCGGGTTTCAAAATATTATGTTTAATTCCCAAATCTTTAAGCTTTTATTATTTTTCGTTTATAACCTATAAACTTTTTTTATCAAAACTATCTGTCGTTATAAAATCCAGTTGCTATGCATGGGTACTCGTCTAGTATATACATATATATATATATATATATATATATATATATATATATATATATATATGTATATATATATATATATATACTATTTAAAGTTTTCTGAAACATCACTTTATTAGAAACTCATAGGATTTACGAGTAATTAACTTTAATTAAAAAAACTACAAAAAGGTACTATTTTACCCTCACATGGATTGGACATGCACCCTCTTAACAGCATATTTTAACGCATGATGATGTTAGGGACCAAAAGCGTAACTAGTTCAAAAATAAAGCATATACTTGCCTTTATTTAGAAGTTAAGAGACGGAGTTTGTAATTTTTGGGAAACGACAGGGACAATTTTTATAACTAAGTCAAAAAACAAATTAGAAACATATGGATGTTCTTCATTTTTTTTTTCGATAAATGAGCTTTTTAAGGTGAAAAAAATCAAGTAAAAAAAGCCACAACCGCTACTGGTTTATTGATATTTAAAAAAAATTTAGGGGTAAAATTAATACTAATGAAAATCATTTATGTAGATTTTTAAAAGTCAAGTTAAGAATCATACCTCTTTGAGTGCTCTCATATCGAGAATGGTTGTGGCATGTGTGATTATATTTTCAAACCTCGCACAATATTCAATATGTGTAACCTAATATTATTATTTAAAAATAATAAATTACATTCAAGTAATGAAAAGAGGTCACAATAAGTTTCCTTGCAAGTTCCAGCTAACAGTTTTAAAGGATAAAAACAAAAATGGAAATTATTTATTAGCTCTATACATACAAGTTAAGAGTCGTACCTCTTGATCTTGGTTACTCTCAACCAATTCATTCTTTTTCTCGCTTTTTCTGCCGCAGTTATCAATTGTAACTTCTTTGAGTGCTCTCATATCAAAATTTGTTGTGGCAGGCGTGATTACATTTTCAAACCTCTCAGAATCTTCAATACGTATTCTTTCAACAGCTTCAAAGCCATGAATCAAGTTATTTCCAGCATCTTTTATCCTCCACAGCTCTCTAAGCTTCATTAATTGCAACAAATGGATGCTTTTCAACCTGCTGCTGCCAACTTTGTCCATTTCACCAACACATCCCATGTCGATGTCGAATATCACTTCAATTGAATCACATTCACTAACTGTAAGTTCTTCTAGATGATTGAATAATGGCATTGGATTGCTTGGGAGAAGGTTCACAAGACTATGACATCCCCACACTCTAATGCTTCTCAAGCTGCTGCTACAAACATGTTCTTCACTTTTACCAGCACGTCCCAAGGCAGTGTGAATCAACACTTGAATAGAACCACAGTTACCAACTTGAAGCTCTTGTAGATTATTCAAGAATCGGAATGGATTGCATGAAAAAAGCTTCACAAGACTATTGCATCTATCCACTGTAATGCTTCTCAAGCTGCTGCTAAGTTGCTCGATTTCACCAAAATCCATGTTGAACAAGACTTCAATGGAACCACAACCCTCGATCGTAAGCTCTCTCAATAGGCACAAATGACTAACACTAAACTAAGGATGCCATATCTCCTTCAAATTCTCCATATTAGAAACAAACATCTTTTCCAGCTTAGGAGTCGCATCCTGCAAATTAATTAAGATTTGTCATCCATTAAAAACCCGCCTCTTTTCGAACCACTGTTAGTAAAAAAGATTGCTAAAATTGTAATTTAAAAATAAAACACATACTTACCTCTCCGTGAAAGAAAGATTGCACGCAGGAAATATTACTCGACACAGAAGATGATGCACTACTGGGATAAATGCTTGTAATATTTGGAAGGCCTCTAAGTTGCAACTCCATGAGACGTGGCAGCTCAATTACATCAACTTTATTGCAGAAATGCAATAACTTTGGTAGCGAAGCCAACCCGAGATACTTTAAGTTGGAAAACTTAATTATATCCGATCCATTATTCTTAGTATGTATCACCTCTTCCATTATTGGACATCCGGAAATTTCCAGATACTCGAGCATTGACAATGTTAGAAAGTGACTTAAACTCTAAGGGTTGTTTGGTAACTTTGGTAAATTGGGTGACTTGTCCTACAAGTTTTGTTAGAATTTGGTAACTAATTTATGACGGTTAGTTTTGCCCTATAAATAGGTATCATTGGCATTAGAATTATTTGTACCTTTTGAATTTGTTTTTGTGTTGGTACCTTTGAATTTGGTTTTGTATTTGGTTTGGTATTTGAATAAAGCTTCCACTTCATTTGTTTGAATTTGTTTGTTCCGTACTTTGAATTACCAACAAGTGGTATCAGAGCTAGGTTCGTTTTGCCATGAAGAAGAAGAAAAAAAAAGAGTTTCGTTTGGATTTTGGGGATACGACTGATTTTTGTCGATTTTGGAATAAGTCATCTTCATTGATTTGGTTTTGTTTTTTTGTTCGTTGGTATTGGTCAGTTTTTGGGGCCAACATTAAATTTGGCTTTCGTTGACTTCAAACATATATTGAAGTTGTTTGAATTTGATACATCTCGTTTTCGCCACAACAAGATGAGGTATTTGAAGATTTGTTTGGTTTTTGGTACTTTTGGAATTAGTATTTGGACCGTAATACTTATATAAGTGGGTCATTATAATTATTATCTGTATCATATTTGGGGCGTTTGAATTAAAGCTCGTTCGTCAAGTTATTTATTAGCTTGAATTTGGTTGATACTTGGATAATAAGTTTGAAGTTGGACCGTAATACTTATTGATAAGTGGGTCATTAGAATTTGAATTTGATATTTGGGTCGTAATTCTTATATGGACCATTAGAATTTGAATTTGGTATTTGAAATTTGAAGATCGATTTGGTGTTTGAAGACTTAATTATTACTAGGTCGTTTGGAATTTGTTCGATCATTGGAATTTGTTTTGGAAAATTTTGAGATCTTCGTTCGTCGGGCTTTTGAAGTTGGTTGTCCGAATTTGATTGTCTTTGTTGAAGATCGTTTGAGCCGATTTGGTTTTGTTTGGTTGACCGAGTTTGAATTTGTCGGTTAACGTTTGATTGTTCGTTTTGAAGTCATCGGTGTTTGCTTTGGATCGAATTTGTTTTGGATTGCTTTTGGGAATCGGTCGTTTGATTTGAATTTGGCTAGCATCTCTGGCATTTGGATTTTGGAATTTGGCATTCGGAAATTTGAAAATTTGAATTTGAAGACGAAAGATTCGTTTGGTTTGAAGTTTCGAGTGGAGTTGAAGTCACGGTGGAGATTGTTAGAAAGTGACTTAAACTCTAAGGGTTGTTTGTTAACTTTGGTAAATTGGGTGACTTGTCCTACAAGTTTTGTTAGAATTTGGTAACTAATCTATGACGGTTAGTTTTGCCCTATAAATAGGGATCATTGGCATTAGAATTATTTGTACCTTTTGAATTTGTTTTTGTGTTGGTACCTTTGAATTTGGTTTTGTATTTGGTTTGGTATTTGAATAAAGCTTCCGCTTCATTTGTTTGAATTTGTTTGTTCCGTACTTTGAATTACCAACAGACAAATTTGTTGCAACACTCAGTGTGAAAAGGTATTTCAACTCTGCGCATTCTGAAACTACAAGGAGTCTTAAATTGTAAAACCAAGAGTTTTGAGGAGGATGTTGAGGATGCGGGGATTCCACATCAACGTCTTCAAGAGTATTCATACCATTCACTCGTAGATAAAGAGCATCAGTGATCTTAAACAGCTCACTGATTTTAAATTTCAGTAGTTCTTCTTTGTTGGTGACCAGTTTCAAGCTGTTTTCATATGAATGCATGTCAACTTCATTTGTCTTCATGTGGTCTCTAACTTCTGTAAAAGAGCATCCCACTGAGAGCTTGAATCTTTGAAGTTTCTCATAAGACATGTTCTTCATATGAGCATTGTTACCAATAAATTCAAATTCTAATGCACAAAGGTTCTCTGAACGCTCAGCAAGTTCACTACAGTTGTTGTCTGTGAGGGGGCATGCTTTTTTATCATAAGGTATCATATAAAGCTCTTCCAGTTTCACTAAGCTTTTCAAGACACCGTCATCTATAACAAGATTATAACAACCTGTTACATCCAGTAGTCTTAGCTTCTTCAAATTTCCGAATGTGGAAGGTAGGATTGTAATGCCTGAGTTAGCAAAGCTAAGCACTTCCAGATTCGAAAGATTTCCAATACAAGTTAAATCAAACATCAACGAGCATCCATCGAGACAAAGAGTTTGAAGCCTGGAGCACTGAAATGATGTTGGAACTACTGGATACTCCAATTTCTCAAATGCTATAACTTGAAGCTTTTTCATTCGTTCATAAAAGTCTTGAGGAAACCTTAGCAACTCATTTCCGTGCATAAGTTTCAAAAGTGAAAGGTTTGGAAAATTAAATTCACTAGGAAACTGAAACATGCCCTTGCATGTTATCGAAATTTGCTTGCAAGACTGGCTCATACTATTAGCTTCACTCCACTTTAAGAAATCATCATGGTGAATGATCCTACATCCATCCTCACCGCCTTTAGAAACAGTATCCACCACAAATACAAGCACAAGATCATGCAATTTCACACAATCACTGTGATAACTATCTCCATCCATCAACAAGTAGGCCTTTTTAAGATTGCTCACACTAGTTTCTATGCTGTCTCTAGCATTTCCATGGTAGAAACATGTTTTAAAAGTTTTAATCCCCATGCATATCTTGTGAGATCTTCTATCGGGATATTTGAGTCCTCGGGGAACAAGCCACAAAGCAGAAAAATCGCTTTATCCTCTTCTCTTTCTAAATTCTTGTAGCTCATATCAACAATGTTTAGAACGTTATTATTTTTCTTCAAACACTTGAGTGTATGCTTCCATACACCCTTTTTCTTTTCACCTTTAAGAGTTGCAGCAATGATTTTGATGGCAAAGGGCAAACAACCACAGTTAGTGACAATTTTGCATCCTATTTGATAGAGATCATGATCTTCGGCTGAAATCTCTGCGATTTGACAAAAGAAATCCAGTGCTTCCCCTTCCTTCAACTTCAACTACTTTAAGAGCAGAAGCAGCATCAACTGCAATCTGTTGGCAAACTTTTACATCCCGCGATGTGAGCAACAACTTGACCCCCTTTGGCAAAGGACTCGCTAATCCGATATCTTCGAGTTTAATCTTCTCCCACTCCCACACATCGTCCAGTATCACCAGACTCCTTTCTTCACTCTCAGGCTCAGCAAATACTTCAAATCTTTTGGAAAGTTTAGTTGCCATTAGCGTTTCATCAGTTTCAGTTAGAGGTTCACCTATGTGCGCTGCTATGACCTTCTGAATTTTAAGCAAGTTGGGAGTATTCCCAATAACTACAACCACGATCCAATGAAACATCTTGTTATCATGTGCAGCCTCTTTCAGTTGTTTCATCAGCGTGGTTTTCCCCACACCACCCATTCCACACAAGGCTATCACTCGAGCCGCATCATCATCATTTTGTTGAAGGAGCTTCAGTGCATCATTGAATATCTTCACTGTTGAGTCGAACACAATTTAGGTTTTTCCACCTGATGTTGATGTTGATGCTGGGCGTTTGGAATCGACTCTTCCAAAAGGGATTTGGGCATCACTCCAGATGATGTCACAACTCTCTTTAATCAGACCTTCGATATCCTCGGTTACCCTCAATGCGTTTCTTCCTGCTAGATACTTCTTTTTGACATTAAAGCATCCAATGTCATTACTTAAAATGTTGTCAGCATCTTCCTTGATCCTTTTAACATCTTCCAACCACCCTGGTACGCGAGCAGGTGTCCTTCGATAGTTTACTTTGTTTTCTTCCATGTGCTCTTCGATGTCAACCCTTTTACCTTCCAAAACCTTCATTTGTTCTTTCATGGTCTTAACACGTTCGGAGGAGGAAGTGATGTTTCTCAGCTTTTGCGTAATATGACCCGTCAAAACATTCACAACAGGACCAACGATTGCAGATATACAAGCTCCATTTTCCTGAGACATAAGAAATCAAGGTTGGCAATTACTGAAACGACACTGAGAATAAAAGGTTAAGCTTGGGTCTAAACAGGTTTCGGGTCGACCCACCAAATTATATTTAGATAAACAAAGTACATATATGGGTCGTGTTTGGTTAATGTGTAACTGGATTACCAACAAATGGGACAATCTTATTATAGTATTGGGGGGTGCTCAGGATTGCTTATTATTTTCTGCTTATAAACAAGTACTTTAAAGCTACTTAAAAATAAGCACTCGGGGTTATGAAAATAAACAATTTGTTTCAAAATTTCATTCTAATCAATTTATCAAATACATATGAGGTCAAATATGAAAGTAAAAAAAAAATCAAAGTTAATTTAACCTTAAAAAAACTTGTTTATTTTGACTAAAAATAAGTAAGCAATACCAAACACGAACTTAATCTATAAGACTATGATCAAACAGATTATATCAAAGTAGTGATGCATGATACATTGATACTTAAGAAAGTTACTACATAACTCGTAAACTAAGAAAAGTAAAAATATGTAACTTATAGAAAATATATGCTAAATATGTTAACAATACCTTAAAGAGATTTCAAAGATTTCACTAGCTCTCAAGGATCAAATGTTTACTGAAGAAAACAAATTGGTTGAAAATATAAGAGCATGCAATAATGAGAGAGATAAGTTGTTAAATTGGAGCTAACTTTTTGCATGAAGAGACTCTTCATAGCAGACAAGACAATGCTTTATTGACTTGAAAAATAGTACAAAATCTACTCTAAAGGATACATAAATCCAATTGATAGAGGGTTTGGTTGATAACTCTAAATTGCTAACTAATATTTCTTTTAGTTTTTTAGTTTTCTTTATTTGTATAGTTTTGTTTATATTACTTGTATAAAACTGCGAAATAAAAAAATATGACAGAAAATATAAAGTTTGATAAGTCAAAAATAGTAAAACATAAAAATAAAAAAAATTATAATAATAATAATAATAATAATAATAATAATAATACAAAGCAGAAAACCATAAAAAAATTGTTGTCCTTTTAAAAGAGTGCATAACAGAAATTTTAAAGTTTGACAAATCAAAATTAGTAAATTTAAAAGATATGAAACAAAAAAATATGAAGAAAATATATTTTCCTTTTAATAAATTAAGTACTAAAAGGAGTATTATTTGTAAGAGTTAATTTTTTTTTTTTAAATGAACACTTTACCTTCATCTTTATCAAAATGAATCATCGAAACCTGTGTCACAGAAATCGACGAAGCGAGCAAAATGGTTTTGCTCGTCACTTTTCCTGCTCGCCCAATTTAGATCAGCCACACGTGGAATAATTGGACGGCTAAGATTTTGCCACGTCACCTTGAGCGAGCAAAATAGCTTGCCCCCGAAATTTTGCTCGCCAAACTATACAACTACCATCCATCTTTTTGAAATGGGCAAGCAAATTTATGGGAGAGCAAGGTTTTGCTGTTTATATTGTTTGTCTTTTAGCACATTTTTGAAATAGGCGAGGAGAGCAAGGTTTTGCTCTTTATGTTGTTTGTTTTTTAGCAAGGAACCCTTTTGTCTTCTTTTGATTCGGCGAGCAAAAATGAGGGGCGAGAAAAAGGTTTTGCTTGAAGTGTCGATTTTTATAAATGAGTGTAAATGAGTGTGAGAAATGTATTTATTTTTGTAAATGAGCGATAGAAATGTATTTTTTTTATGGTAATTGATTTTATTTGTGATAAAGATAAATAGGTACTAATAATGCCGCCCGAACATTATTGTACTAGTGTGAAGTTGGCTTTTGTCCATGTTACTCTACTAGGCTACTAGCATTAAATTCTACAAGAGTGATCAAATAATAGTAGTCCTAGACTCCTAGAGGTGATAAAATGGAATGGGCCTCACATGGAGCATGTCTGAAATAATTGTCCTACAACGGTTCATTTCCAATTGAGAAAATTACAAAAAGAGTACAAAAGTACAAGGAGTGGTCACTTTGTGGTCACTTTTGTACCTTCTTCCCAAAAGAGTCATGCTCAACTGCTCGACTGCTCAACTCCAACCCTTTTGTGACATGTGTCGCTTGCAAGTACAAGAATTAGGTGAGTTATTTTATTATTTTAATATAAAATTACCAATACACCCTTCTATATTATATGATTACCTCAATCCATCTCTCCTCTATTATTACCACACCCATCCATCTCTCCTCTATTATCTTTCCATTTTCACCACACCCATCCATCTCTCCTCTATTATTACCAGTAAACAAATAGGCATAGTTTTTCGGTGTACTCTTTCAAAAGAAGCATTATAGGACTTTAATAATGTCCATATACCATCTAGTTGGTAGTCGTACTTTTAAATCGTATAATCTTTTTTTATATTCTTTTAACGTTGATTACCATGGCCCAAAGCTCAATACTAAAATATACGGAGTATTATGCGTGTGTATTTTTGCTGCTTCTTTTGAAAGAGATCCGGCCATCTCCATCTCCATCTCCGGCGACCATCTCCATCTCCATCTCCGGCGACCAGATCCGCTAAAGATCCGGTGATTCTTCGGCGTCATCCTGGCAACACAAAGCTAACAATTTGGATCTTCTTCACCAGATCCGTCACAGATCCGGAGGTGACGACTCATGTGGGAATCTTCACCCACGAGATCCGGCCAAATTTATCTTCAAAGATCCGGACAGATTTGATCGGTTGTGATCTAAGTCGTCCTCGGATTTGTCATCGCCGGAGTCATCGTCAATTGTATTAAAAAGTTATATGTAATTTTTTTAACAGATCTGATAGATCAGATCTATTAATTCTGTTAGCATTGAAAATTGTATTAAAAAGTGATGGTCATTCTCATTTATTGTAACATTGTAATGTGTCGTAGTTTATGTTATTAGAATAGTCAATGGGCATTGGTCTTGGTAAGCTAATATGTTATTAAGTCATGTTTCATAAGCCTTTATATGTAAAAGGAAATCAAGCCCAAGACCAAGCCCATGGAAAGCCTTTTAAGGAACTATAAAAGGCACCTTACCTCTCATTTGTAAAGTGTGCTTGTGTGTGTATTGTGTGTGTTTTTAATAAAAGTTCTCTTCATCTCTTATCTCTATTTCATACAAGTTAACGCCACACATATCTCATCAAGTCACCATCTTTACTTCATCTAGTTCTTGTATTGGTATTAAAGTTGATATATCTAAGGTCCTACAAGTGGTATCAATCGCCTAACAATGATTTAGGAGTGTTTTCATTAAGTTTTTTTGTTAAAAAGTCACACTTTTCATTCATTTTGTGTACTTTTTCGTCAAAAAGTCTTGATCTTTAAGTGTTTTAGTGTTAAAGTTGTTGTTTTTCTTGAAGTTTTAGTGATTCTAAGTGTTTTGGGAAAGATTTGATCATTAGAAACAAGTGAAAAAGGAGTTTTTGGGTGAAAAAATCGTATTTTTGAAGTTTTCTGGTCATCTTACGCGTAACTTGGGTGAATAGTACGAATCTACAGCTGTGAACAGTACTTTCTGTCCTTTTTACGCATAAGATTTGGTCAAAACCCTTTTCTTACGCATAACATTGGTCAAAACCCTTTTCTTACGCATAAGTTTGATTTCCTACGCATAAGTGTAGATCCTACGCTTAAGTTCCTACGCATAAGTTCTACGCGTAAGATTCTACGCATAAGTTTTTCTACGCATAAGTTTTCTTCAACGATCAGAGATTACTCAGTACTTCCCTGACTTGGATAAGTTTGTGGAATACTTCGACATGGGATATCTTTCAAGCTTGGATAAGTTTGAGAGATCAATTTGGTTGAAAAAACCTTACGCGTAACATTCTACGCATAAACTCTAAGTTTACGCGTAAAATCAAAGTCTACGCATAAACAATCTTGTTTACGCATAACTTTAGATCTTACGCATAACTTAAAGGTTACGCATAACATCTTACGCGTAAGATTATTCAAGGTTTACGCGTAAAATAAAGCTTTACGCGTAAGTTTTTGACTTTTTGACAACCAAACTTCAAACGGCCATAACTTTTGAACCGTAACTCCGTTTTCGACGAATCAGCTGTCAAAACGACCGCGACACCGAGAAGAAGGACACGTTGAATCATCTAAAGATCATTCAAGCCAAGCTTCGAGGCCCAAATCCACTCCGAACGGAAGTTATTGAGGTTTCAAGGTTTCAGATCAAATTTTTCACCATAAAAACTTGCATCAACTTACACTAAACACAACTCCTACTTCGTTGGAACGATCCAAGAATCAACTTTATCCATCTACACTTCATCAATGGCAACTCAGCAAGACATTCATGCAGCCGGTGCGGAAAACCGACCTCCGATGCTTGAAAAAGGTGGATATCTCCCATGGACAAGCTGCATGCTTCGTTACATCAAAACAAAGCCTGATGGTAAATTAATGATCAACTCCATTACAAATGGTCCATTCAAGCCACGACAAGTTCAAATTGAAGGTAATCCAAATGCAACACCTTCTACTCAACCATTCGTGCGTGAACAAACAGAAGCAGATTACACAGAGGAAGACAAGAAGCAGATCGCCGCAGATGATATGGCAATGCATTTAATCCAACTTGGATTACCACGAGAGATCTTTGCTGCGGTCGACAGCTGTGAAACTGCTTATGCTATGTGGGAACGTGTTAGGAGGATATGTCATGGAACAGAGATTGGACAACAGGATGTTGAGAACAAACTTCTTACTGAATGGGAGAATTTCACATCCACTAAAGGTGAACAGATTGAATCTTACTACACAAGGTTTTGCACTTTGATGAATGAGTTAATTAGAAACAAGTTGACACCTCGAACAATTGCAACAAACATCAAATTCATCAATAACCTTCCAGAAGAATGGGGTCGCTATGTTACAATTGTCAATCAAACAAAGGATTTACATAAGGTGAACTATGATCAACTCTATGACTTTTTGAAGCAAAACCAAGCTGAGGCTAATGAAGTAAGGAAAGAAAGATTGGCAAAGAATCATGATCCTCTCGCATTAATTGCTACTACACCAACACCGCTACCAGTGAACACACAACAATCATCATCATCTTCCACTCACAACTACATGCAACCATCATACATTCAACAACCAACACCGGTCTACCAACAACAGTTCTACCCACAGCAACAACAACACGTTATTCCACAACAGCAATACCAACAATTCCCAGAACCAGAATTCACTGAAAATGATGAAGCTACTGCTGCATTAACCCAAGCGTTTGCTTTTCTGTCAAAGGCATTCCAAGGACGCTATTCTACACCAACTAACAACAACCAAAGGATTTCATCGAACACTCGCAACAAGCAGATTGCTCAGCCGAGTTTCAATATGGGCAACGGAGGCCAAATGGTTGGAGTTTATGGGAATCAGCAAGGATATGCTACTGGAATTAACATGGGGAATCAGAATATGCTGAATGCAGGGAATCAGAATGCAGGAAATCGGTATGGTCAGCATGCAGGGAATCAGTTGGGTCAGTTTGTTGGAAATCAGAGGGGTCAGAATGTTGGTAATCAGGCAATGGGTAATCAGAATAGAAATGTTGCAGCTCCAGTAGTTGGGAATTTGGGAAATGGGAATCAGGGTAATCCGGTTAAGTGTTTCAACTGTCAGGGTGTAGGTCATATGGCAAGGAACTGTCCTACTAAGCCGAACAAGAAAGATCTAGCGTACTTGCAGAAAGCAGTGATGTTGGCACAAAAGGCAGAGGCAGGATTCCAGTTGAACGCAGAGGAGAATGATTTTATGGCTCTTATGGATTACATGGAAGATAGAGAGGATATCGATGCGAACTGCATATTCAAGGCGAATCTTCAGGAAGCTAAGTATGACACGGATTCTGACACACTTCCTGTTTATGACACCAATGCACCATCTGAGGTATCAAACTTCAACACATGTCACAATATGATATATTTGATATGTCTCCTCATGAGGAACAGCATTCTGAGAAGCTAGCACCCACTTATGATACATACCTGGATACGCCAAGTAGTAGCAATACTCCTTCAGCAACTCCAGATGTGAATCAAAATGGAGGCTTCGTTTCACAGCATGTTGAGAATGATGAGGAAACACGTGCTTTATTTGAATCATTATTGAATAATTGTCGTATTGAAATTGAGAATGTGAAAAAGGTCAATCGCGATGTTAAGGCCGCGAATGTTAAATTGACCGCTGAACTTGAGAGTTACAAAGAAAACGTTAAAGCTTTTGAATTTCATAACAAAAGATTGTCTGAATTAGAAACTGGTTATCAAAATTCCGTTTCAAGGGAAAAACAATTGCAACTCAAGTTTGATACACTTGATGTTAATTCTTTCAAAAAGATAAAATATTAAAACGCGGAAATTTCTGATTTACAAAACGAACTTTCTAAACAAAAAACAGCTTATACCAATCTTGAAAAAGAAAGGGATGAGTTGAAAAAGGACTTTGCAAAGAAAGAAGACAAACTTTTGGCCAAAATCGTAGAGTCAGAACACATGATTACTCATTTAGAAGAATTAGTGGTTAAATCGGGTCAGTCAAGTCAAACAATGAAAATGATTTCAAATCAAACTAATCCGGTTTACCATACGAAACATAAAGTGGCTCTTGGTAACAACACCCCCAGTAATCTCAAGAAAGCTCAGAAAGAACAAAATGTTTTGTATAATGGTAATGTGATTTACACCAAACATGATCCTCCCGCCGTTCAGGATTCTGTGCAAACGATAGAACATGTCGAAGAGAGCATTACTAAAATGAAACAAAAGGATTTGAAACCCATTGATTACAACAAATTGAACAAACTTTCGGGAATTACTTTTGTTCCACAAAAAGAACCATCTGTGTTTTCCATAAAACGACCATTCTCAAAAATGTTTTCTAAGAAAGTAATTGTTTCCAAATCTCTTTCAAAAATGGAACAAGTTTCTTCTAACAACACTTTTAATACAAGTGAGGCTAGAGAAAACTCCTTAAAAACTTGCATCAACTTACACTAAACACAACTCCTACTTCGTTGGAACGATCCAAGAATCAACTTTATCCATCTACACTTCATCAATGGCAACTCAGCAAGACATTCATGCAGCCGGTGCGGAAAACCGACCTCCGATGCTTGAAAAAGGTGGATATCTCCCATGGACAAACCTCATGCTTCGTCACATCAAAACAAAGCCTGATGGTAAATTAATGATCAACTCCATTACAAATGGTCCATTCAGGCCACAACAAGTTCAAATTGAAGGTAATCCAAATGTAACACCTCCTACTCAACCATTCGTGCGTGAACAAACAGAAGCAGATTACACAGAGGAAGACAAGAAGCAGATCGCCGCAGATGATATGGCAATGCATTTAATCCAACTTGGATTACCATGGGAGATCTTTGCTGCGGTCGACAGCTGTGAAACTGCTTATGCTATGTGGGAACGTGTTAGGAGGATATGTCATGGAACAGAGATTGGACAACAGGATGTTGAGAACAAACTTCTTACTGAATGGGAGAATTTCACATCCACTAAAGGTGAACAGATTGAATCTTACTACACAAGGTTTTGCACTTTGATGAATGAGTTAATCAGAAACAAGTTGACACCTCGAACAATTGCAACAAACATCAAATTCATCAATAACCTTCTAGAAGAATGGGGTCGCTATGTTACAATTGTCAATCAAACAAAGGATTTACATAAGGTGAACTATGATCAACTCTATGACTTTTTGAAGCAAAACCAAGCTGAGGCTAATGAAGTAAGGAAAGAAAGATTGGCAAAGAATCATGATCCTCTCGCATTAATTGCTACTACACCAACACCGCTACCAGTGAACACACAACAATCACCATCATCTTCCACTCACAACTACATGCAACCATCATACATTCAACAACCAACACCGGTCAACCAACAACAGTTCTACCCACAGCAACAACAACACGTTATTCCACAACAGCAATACCAACAATTCCCAGAACCAGAATTCACTGAAAATGATGAAGCTACTGCTGCATTAACCCAAGCGTTTGCTTTTCTGTCAAAGGCATTCCAAGGACGCTATTCTACACCAACTAACAACAACCAAAGGATTTCATCGAACACTCGCAACAAGCAGATTGCTTAGCCGAGTTTCAATATGGGCAACGGAGGCCAAATGGTTGGAGTTTATGGGAATCAGCAAGGATATGCTACTGGAATTAACATGGGGAATCAGAATATGCTGAATGCAGGGAATCAGAATGCAGGAAATCGGTATGGTCAGCATGCAGGGAATCAGTTGGGTCAGTTTGTTGGAAATCAGAGGGGTCAGAATGTTGGTAATCAGGCAATGGGTAATCAGAATAGAAATGTTGCAGCTCCAGTAGTTGGGAATTTGGGAAATGGGAATCAGGGTAATCCGGTTAAGTGTTTCAACTATCAGGGTGTAGGTCATATGGCAAGGAACTGTCCTACTAAGCCGAACAAGAAAGATCTAGCGTACTTGCAGAAAGCAGTGATGTTGGCACAAAAGGCAGAGACAGGATTCCAGTTGAACGCAGAGGAGAATGATTTTATGGCTCTTATGGATGACATGGAAGATAGAGAGGATATCGATGCGAACTGCATATTCATGGCGAATCTTCAGGAAGCTAAGTATGACACGGATTCTGACACACTTCCTGTTTATGACACCAATGCACCATCTGAGGTATCAAACTTCAACACATGTCACAATAATGATATATTTGATATGTCTCCTCATGAGGAACAGCATTCTGAGAAGCTAGCACCCACTTATGATACATACCTGGATACGCCAAGTAGTAGCAATACTCCTTCAGCAACTCCGGATGTGAATCATAATGGAGGCTTCGTTTCACAGCATGCTGAGAATGATGAGGAAACACGTGCTTTATTTGAATCATTATTGAATAATTGTCGTATTGAAATTGAGAATGTGAAAAAGGTCAATCGCGATGTTAAGGCCGCGAATGTTAAATTGACCGCTGAGCTTGAGAGTTACAAAGAAAACGTTAAAGCTTTTGAATTTCATAACAAAAGATTGTCTGAATTAGAAACTGGTTATCAAAATTCTGTTTCAAGGGAAAAACAATTGCAACTCAAGTTTGATACACTTGATGTTAATTCTTTCAAAAAGATAAAATCTTTAAACGCGGAAATTTCTGATTCACAAAACCAACTTTCTAAACAAACAACAGCTTATACCAATCTTGAAAAAGAAAGGGATGAGTTGAAAAAGGACTTTGCAAAGAAAGAAGACAAACTTTTGGCCGAAATCGTAGAGTCAGAACACATGATTGCTCATTTAGAAGAATTAGTGGTTAAATAGGGTCAGTCAAGTCAAACAATGAAAATGATTTCAAATCAAACTAATCCGGTTTACCATACGAAACATAAAGTGGCTCTTGGTAACAACACCCCCAGTAATCTCAAGAAAGCTCAGCAAGAACAGAATGTTTTGTATAATGGTAATGTGATTTACACCAAACATGATCCTCCCGTCGTTCGGGATTCTGTGCAAACGATAGAACATGTCGAAGAGAGCATTACTAAAATGAAACAAAAGGATTTGAAACCCATTGATTACAACAAATTGAACAAACTTTCGGGAATTACTTTTGTTCCACAAAAAGAACCATCTGTGTTTTCCATAAAACGACCATTCTCAAAAATGTTTTCTAAGAAAGTAATTGTTTCCAAATCTCTTTCAAAAATGGAACAAGTTTCTTCTAACAACACTTTTAATACAAGTGCGGCTAGAGAAAACTCCTTAAAAACTTGCATCAACTTACACTAAACACAACTCCTACTTCGTTGGAACGATCCAAGAATCAACTTTATCCATCTACACTTCATCAATGGCAACTCAGCAAGACATTCATGGCAACTCAGCAAGACGTTCCCGCATGCTTCGTCACATCAAAACAAAGCCTGATGGTAAATTAATGATCAACTCCATTACAAATGGTCCATTCAAGCCACAACAAGTTCAAATTGAAGGTAATCCAAATGCAACACCTCCTACTCAACCATTCGTGCGTGAACAAACAGAAGCAGATTACACAGAGGAAGACAAGAAGCAGATCGCCGCAGATGATATGGCAATGCATTTAATCCAACTTGGATTACCACGGGAGATCTTTGCTGCGGTCGACAGCTGTGAAACTGCTTATGCTATGTGGGAACGTGTTAGGAGGATATGTCATGGAACAGAGATTGGACAACAGGATGTTGAGAACAAACTTCTTACTGAATGGGAGAATTTCACATCCACTAAAGGTGAACAGATTGAATCTTACTACACAAGGTTTTGCACTTTGATGAATGAGTTAATCAGAAACAAGTTGACACCTCGAACAATTGCAACAAACATCAAATTCATCAATAACCTTCCAGAAGAATGGGGTCGCTATGTTACAATTGTCAATCAAACAAAGGATTTACATAAGGTGAACTATGATCAACTCTATGACTTTTTGAAGCAAAACCAAGCTGAGGCTAATGAAGTAAGGAAAGAAAGATTGGCAAAGAATCATGATCCTCTCGCATTAATTGCTACTACACCAACACCGCTACCAGTGAACACACAACAATCATCATCATCTTCCACTCACAACTACATGCAACCATCATACATTCAACAACCAACACCGGTCTACCAACAACAGTTCTACCCACAGCAACAACAACACGTTATTCCACAACAGCAATACCAACAATTCCCAGAACCAGAATTCACTGAAAATGATGAAGCTACTGCTGCATTAACCCAAGCGTTTGCTTTTCTGTCAAAGGCATTCCAAGGACGCTATTCTACACCAACTAATAACAACCAAAGGATTTCATCGAACACTCGCAACAAGCAGATTGCTCAGCCGAGTTTCAATATGGGCAACGGAGGCCAAATGGTTGGAGTTTATGGGAATCAGCAAGGATATGCTACTGGAATTAACATGGGGAATCACAATATGCTAAATGCAGGGAATCAGAATGCAGGAAATCGGTATGGTCAGCATGCAGGGAATCAGTTGGGTCAGTTTGTTGGAAATCAGAGGGGTCAGAATGTTGGTAATCAGGCAATGGGTAATCAGAATAGAAATGTTGCAGCTCCAGTAGTTGGGAATTTGGGAAATGGGAATCAGGGTAATCCGGTTATGTGTTTCAACTGTCAGGGTGTAGGTCATATGGCAAGGAACTGTCCTACTAAGCCGAACAAGAAAGATCTAGCGTACTTGCAGAAAGCAGTGATGTTGGCACAAAAGGCAGAGACAAGATTCCAGTTGAACGCAAAGGAGAATGATTTTATGGCTCTTATGGATGACATGGAAGATAGAGAGGATATCGATGCGAACTGCATATTCATGGCGAATCTTCAGGAAGCTAAGTATGACACGGATTCTGACACACTTCCTGTTTATGACGCCAATGCACCATCTGAGGTATCAAACTTTAACACATGTCACAATAATGATATATTTGATATGTCTCCTCATGAGGAACAACATTCTGAGAAGCTAGCACCCACTTATGATACATACCTGGATACGCCAAGTAGTAGCAATACTCCTTCAGCAACTCCAGATGTGAATCATAATGGAGGCTTCGTTTCACAGCATGCTGAGAATGATGAGGAAACACGTGCTTTATTTGAATCATTATTGAATAATTGTCGTATTGAAATTGAGAATGTGAAAAAGGTCAATCGCGATGTTAAGGCCGCGAATGTTAAATTGACCGCTGAGCTTGAGAGTTACGAAGAAAACGTTGAAGCTTTTGAATTTCATAACAAAGGATTGTCTGAATTAGAAACTGGTTATCAAAATTCCGTTTCAAGGGAAAAACAATTGCAACTCAAGTTTGATACACTTGATGTTAATTCTTTCAAAAAGATAAAATCTTTAAACGCGGAAATTTCTGATTTACAAAACCAACTTTCTAAACAAAAAACAGCTTATACCAATCTTGAAAAAGAAAGGGATGAGTTGAAAAAGGACTTTGCAAAGAAAGAAGACAAACTTTTGGCCGAAATCGTAGAGTCAGAACACATGATTGCTCATTTAGAAGAATTAGTGGTTAAATCGGGTCAGTCAAGTCAAACAATGAAAATGATTTCAAATCAAACTAATCCGGTTTACCATACGAAACATAAAGTGGGTCTTGGTAACAACACCCCCAGTAATCTCAAGAAAGCTCAGCAAGAACAGAATGTTTTGTATAATGGTAATGTGATTTACACCAAACATGATCCTCTCGTCGTTCGGGATTCTGTGCAAACGATAGAACATGTCGAAGAGAGCATTACTAAAATGAAACAAAAGGATTTGAAACCCATTGATTACAACAAATTGAACAAACTTTCGGGAATTACTTTTGTTCCACAAAAAGAACCATCTGTGTTTTCCATAAAACGACCATTCTCAAAAATGTTTTCTAAGAAAGTAATTGTTTCCAAATCTCTTTCAAAAATGGAACAAGTTTCTTCTAACAACACTTTTAATACAAGTGAGGCTAGAGAAAACTCCTTAAAAACTTGCATCAACTTACACTAAACACAACTCCTACTTCGTTGGAACGATCCAAGAATCAACTTTATCCATCTACACTTCATCAATGGCAACTCAGCAAGACATTCATGCAGCCGGTGCGGAAAACCGACCTCCGATGCTTGAAAAAGGTGGATATCTCCCATGGACAAACCGCATGCTTCGTCACATCAAAACAAAGCCTGATGGTAAATTAATGATCAACTCCATTACAAATGGTCCATTCAGGCCACAACAAGTTCAAATTGAAGGTAATCCAAATGCAACACCTCCTACTCAACCATTCGTGCGTGAACAAACAGAAGCAGATTACACAGAGGAAGACAAGAAGCAGATCGCCGCAGATGATATGGCAATGCATTTAATCCAACTTGGATTACCACGGGAGATCTTTGCTGCGGTCGACAGCTGTGAAACTGCTTATGCTATGTGGGAACGTGTTAGGAGGATATGTCATGGAACAGAGATTGGACAACAGGATGTTGAGAACAAACTTCTTACTGAATGGGAGAATTTCACATCCACTAAAGGTGAACAGATTGAATCTTACTACACAAGGTTTTGCACTTTGATGAATGAGTTAATCAGAAACAAGTTGACACCTCGAACAATTGCAACAAACATCAAATTCATCAATAACCTTCCAGAAGAATGGGGTCGCTATGTTACAATTGTCAATCAAACAAAGGATTTACATAAGGTGAACTATGATCAACTCTATGACTTTTTGAAGCAAAACCAAGCTGAGGCTAATGAAGTAAGGAAAGAAAGATTGGCAAAGAATCATGATCCTCTCGCATTAATTGCTACTACACCAACACCGCTACCAGTGAACACACAACAATCATCATCATCTTCCACTCACAACTACATGCAACCATCATACATTCAACAACCAACACCGGTCTACCAACAACAGTTCTACCCACAGCAACAACAACACGTTATTCCACAACAGCAATACCAACAATTCCCAGAACCAGAATTCACTGAAAATGATGAAGCTACTGCTGCATTAACCCAAGCGTTTGCTTTTCTGTCAAAGGCATTCCAAGGACGCTATTCTACACCAACTAACAACAACCAAAGGATTTCATCGAACACTCGCAACAAGCAGATTGCTCAGCCGAGTTTCAATATGGGCAACGGAGGCTAAATGGTTGGATTTTATGGGAATCATCAAGGATATGCTACTGGAATTAACATGGGGAATCAGAATATGATGAATGCAGGGAATCAGAATGCAGGAAATCGGTATGGTCAGTATGCAGGGAATCAGTTGGGTCAGTTTGTTGGAAATCAGAGGGGTCAGAATGTTGGTAATCATGCAATGGGTAATCAGAATAGAAATGTTGCAGCTCCAGTAGTTGGGAATTTGGGAAATGGGAATCAGGGTAATCCAGTTAAGTGTTTCAACTGTCAGGGTGTAGGTCATATGGCAAGGAACTGTCCTACTAAGCCGAACAAGAAAGATCTAGCGTACTTGCAGAAAGCAGTGATGTTGGCACAAAAGGCAGAGGCAGGATTCCAGTTGAACGCAGAGGAGAATGATTTTATGGCTCTTATGGATGACATGGAAGATAGAGAGGATATCGATGCGAACTGCATATTCATGGCGAATCTTCAGGAAGCTAAGTATGACACGGATTCTGACACACTTCCTGTTTATGACACCAATGCACCATCTGAGGTATCAAACTTCAACACATGTCACAATAATGATATATTTGATATGTCTCCTCATGAGGAACAACATTCTGAGAAGCTAGCACCCACTTATGATACATACCTGGATACGCCAAGTAGTAGCAATACTCCTTCAGCAACTCCAGATGTGAATCATAATGGAGGCTTTGTTTCACAGCATGCTGAGAATGATGAGGAAACACGTGCTTTATTTGAATCATTATTGAATAATTGTCGTATTGAAATTGAGAATGTGAAAAAGGTCAATCGCGATGTTAAGGCCGCGAATGTTAAACTGAACGCTGAGCTTGAGAGTTACAAAGAAAACGTTAAAGCTTTTGAATTTCATAACAAAAGATTGTCTGAATTAGAAACTGGTTATCAAAATTCCGTTTCAAGGGAAAAACAATTGCAACTTAAGTTTGATACACTTGATGTTAATTCTTTCAAAAAGATAAAATCTTTAAACGTGGAAATTTCTTATTTACAAAACCAACTTTCTAAACAAAAAACAGCTTATACCAATCTTGAAAAAGAAAGGGATGAGTTGAAAAAGGACTTTGCAAAGAAAGAAGACAAACTTTTGGCCAATATCGTTGAGTCAGAACACATGATTGCTCATTTAGAAGAATTAGTGGTTAAATCTGGTCAGTCAAGTCAAACAATGAAAATGATTTCAAATCAAACTAATCCGGTTTACCATACGAAACATAAAGTGGCTCTTGGTAACAACACCCCCAGTAATCTCAAGAAAGCTCAGCAAGAATAGAATGTTTTGTATAATGGTAATGTGATTTACACCAAACATGATCCTCCCGTCGTTCGGGATTCTGTGCAAACGATAGAACATGTCGAAGAGAGCATTACTAAAATTAAACAAAAGGATTTGAAACCCATTGATTACAACAAATTGAACAAACTTTTGGGAATTACTTTTGTTCCACAAAAAGAACCATCTGTGTTTTCCATAAAACGACCATTCTCAAAAATGTTTTCTAAGAAAGTAATTGTTTCCAAATCTCTTTCAAAAATGGAACAAGTTTCTTCTAACAACACTTTTAATACAAGTGAGGCTAGAGAAATTTTAGATGACGTTAAAAAGAGAACTCAAGAACTTCAAAATATTGTTGCTTCTAAAACTACAATCAATATTAACAATTGGCATTCAAGTTTTCATATTGAGCAGAAAAAAGTTTTTGAAAACGAAATTACTATCCCACTGAATAACATCAGTGCAAGGGTAATCCATTTTGAACAAGCTTTCTTAAAGGAAACGGCCGACTTTGTCAAGGACCACAAATCCCTGGTAAACGAAGCTAATGATACTCGTGAAAACATGAATGTCTTGGAAAACCTAAATGATTCTCTCTTCGAAGCTGTTGTGACCACTGACATTATGTCCATCATTTTACAAACATATTTTGTTCAAGACGATGAACGACTAAGAGCTGAGACCTCCGCAATTGTTTCAAAATATGAAAATGCTCTTATAAAGCTTGAAAAAGAAAATGTGTCATATTTTAAACAACTTGATCGAAAAAAGGAAGAATGCAAGTATGACAAATTGTCGTATGAGCGTGCCTTAAAGAACATGAAAGAGCAAAATGATCTTTTGAGGGCTCAGCTTGAAAGTCAAAAAGGAAAGGGTGAGGAAACTAAGTTTGCAAAACCGTCGACTTCGGAGAAATCAAATGTTTCAAACACGGTTCAAAAACCAAAGATGTCAATTTCAAGGTTTTCTCCAAAAGTCGATGAGAAAAAGAATTTGACAAAACCAGTCACTCCAACACCCTTGCCCAAGAAAAGTGAAAATGATAAGATTGTTGATAAAGGAAAAGCGGTTGTCGAAACACCAAAAGTGATAGCACCTGGCCTTTTTAGGATTAGTCCCACTAATGCGTCTGCCTCCACTTCTAAGACAAATGCGTGCAAAAATGATAAGTCTAAAGAGTCTAGTGATGCTAAAAAGGACAACAATATAAATCTTAACGCGTGTGCCTTACCTTCTACAGGATTAGAATGCACCTCTAGGAGCAGCAGACTAAAGCCTAGGAGCAATACAAGGAACAATAGAGTCTCGTCTGCCTCTACGAGTAGTAGCAAGAATAAAGTTGAAGAAGTAGAAGAACACCCTAGGAATTTATCGCTTTGTAATAAGAGACATGTTTCATCTGAATGTAATGTCACAAGTACTGTTTCTAATGCATGTAATGACTCTGTTTGTTTAATATGCAAGAAATGTTTAATTAATGATGTTCATGATGAATGTGTTTCTAAGAATGTGAATGTTACGCCTGAACAGAAGTATGTTCCAAAGGGAACTAGTGCTAGATCTAGATCTATAGAAAGATTAGTTGCACGCTTTAGGTCTACCACTAGTAGTCGAATGCCTAGGAACTACCTTAAGTTTTGTATGTGGATACCAACGAGTAGAGAGTTCACTCTTCAGAACGGCAAATTAGAAATAACTCAAGCTAAACAAGTAGCAACTGTCTATGAGTGTGATTCTGATTTTACTCCTAACCCCACGGAACCAAATTCACAACGGTTTCCAAATACAAACTCTTCTGTTATTGGCAGGTTATCGAAATATGTCTTTGGATCGTCGACTCGGGTTGCTCCAAGCACATGACCGGGAATTTAAAGCTGTTGATCAATTTCGTCTGGAAATTCATGGGAACTGTACGCTTTGGAAATGATCATGTAGCAGCTATTCAGGGTTATGGAGATCTTCAGTTTGGGAATTTTTTGATCACTCGAGTTTACTACGTCGAAGGGTTGGGACACAACTTGTTTTCAGTTGGGCAGTTTTGTGATGCAGATTTAGAAGTTGCATTCAGGAGAAACACGGTTTTTATAAGAAACTTGGTTGGTGATGATCTCTTAACTGGTAATCGTGGTACAAACTTGTATGCTATCGACATCAACCAAATGGCTTCTACATCACCAATTTGTCTCATGACAAGGGCAACCGAAACTAAGTCCTGGCTGTGGCATAGAAGATTATCCCATCTCAATTTCGACACGATCAACAAGTTAGCCAAAGACAACATCGTCACCGGACTTCCTAAGTTCAAATGCACCAAGGAACACCTTTGTCCATCATGCGAACAAGGAAAAAGCAAAAGAGCATCATATAAACCCAAAACCGTACCTAGTTCGGAAGCAAGGTTACATATGTTGCACATGGACTTATGTGGCCCAATGAGAGTTGAAAGCATTAATGGGAAGAAGTACATTCTTGTTATTGTTGATGATTATTCAAGATATACTTGGGTGAAGTTTTTGAGATCAAAAGACGAAGCACCAGGCATCATCATCACCTTTCTGAAGCGTATTCAAGTTCTACTTCAAGCCCCAGTAAGGATTGCAAGAACAGATAATGGCACAGAATTCACTAATTAGGAGTTAAGAAACTACTTTGAAGATGTGGTTATCACTCACCAAACATCAGTTGTTAGAACTCCACAGCAGAATGGGGTAGTTGAAAGAAGAAATAGAACTCTTGTGGAAGCTGCTCGCACAATGCTGATTTTCTCTAGTGCACCTCTATTCTTATGGGCTGATGCTGTAGCCACTGCTTGTTTCACTCAAAATCGATCCCTAGTCCATCCGAGATTCAATAAAACCCCATATGAGCTAGTGAACAATCGTAAACCTAACATCTCTTACCTTCACGTGTTTGGCGCTTTGTGCTATCCGAGGAATGACAGAGAAGATGTAGGGAAGTTAAAAGCTAAGGGTGATATTGGAATCTTCATTGGATATTCAGAAAACTCGAGGGCATTCAGGGTGTACAATAGAAGAACGAAAAAGATAATGGAGACGATGAATGTGAAGTTTGACGAGATTTCACAAATGGCTTCTGAGAGATACGCTCTAGAACCCGCGCTTAATCCAATGGCTTCTAATCAAAACAGATTAGGACCCGCACCAAACCAGCAGACTTCTGGACACATCAGTTCAGGACTCGTACCTCAAGGAGCTAAGTCAACAAACACGGATAAACCTTCAGAACAAGAACTGGAAAATTTCTTCGAGTTAATGTTTGATGAATATTATGGTGGACCTTCGACAAATGCATCTCAACAACATTCCGCTGCACCCGCTCAAAACCATCAACCACCACCACCACCACAGGATGCATCAACCATAATCGAAGCTGAAGCACCAACTACATCAACATCATCTACATCTACTCAAGCAACTCCAGTACTTGACACTGAAATACCAAGAGTTGATGAGCAAAACCAAAACACAAATTTTCAAGAAGAACCAACAAATAATTCAAACAATGATGCGTTAGAAGAAGAAGAAATATTTGAAAACCCGTTTGCAACAGACTCTGCTGAATCTTCTTCAAGGTTACAAGAACCATCTAACACACATTCGTTACACCCAAGGTACCCTTCTACGTTTCAATGGACAAAAGACCATCCGTTAGTACATGTTATTGGTGATCCCTCAATGCCAGTTCAGACGAGGAGACAACTTGCCACCGATCTCGAATTATGCATTTACATTTGCTCAATAAGCACCAAAGTACCTAAGAACATTTGGGAAGCAATGGCAGAAAACCCATGGATTGAAGCGATGCAGGAGGAATTTCTTCAATACCTGTTACATGACAGTTGGGAACTTGTTGAACTACCACTTGATAAACGTGTTCTTGATCTCAAGTGGTTGTGGAAGAACAAACTGGATGAGGAAATGACTGTTATTCGCAACAAAGCTCGTCTCGTGGCTAAAGGTTATCCACAGGAAGAAGGGATAGATTTCGAGGAATCATTCACGCCTGTAGCTAGACTTGAAACAGTCCGAATTTTCTTAGCCTATGCCGCTCACAAAAACATCACAATCTATCAGATAGATATTAAGACTGCTTTCTTAAATGGAACTCTGAAAGAAGAAGTGTATGTGAGTCAGCCAGAGGGATTCGTTGACAAAGATCATCCAGACTACGTCTACAAGCTTAAGAAAGCCATTTATGGTTTAAAACAAGCTCCAAGAGCGTGGTATGACGAACTATCATCTTTCTTGCTCAAAAACAATTTCACAAAAGGAACGGTTGATGACACCTTGTTTATCAAAAAATTCAAAGATGACATTTTGATCGTTCAAATTTACGTGGACGACTTATTTTTGGATCAACCAATCCTAATCATTCAAAGCATTTTGAAAATCTCATGAAAAGCAAATTTGAAATGTCCATGATGGGGGAACTAAAATTCTTTCTTGGTTTACAAATCCATCAATCCCCTCGTGGTATTTTTATCAATCAAGCTAAATATACAATAGAGATTATGAAAAAACATGGAATGGAAAATTGTGATTCTGTTGGTACACCAATGGTCACTTCACCAAAAATAGGTGCTGATTTGTTTGGAAAACCCATCGATCCGAAGAAATATCGGAGCATGATCGGTTCTCTCATGTACCTGACTGCTAGTCGACCAGATATTCAATTTGCTGTACGTTTATTAGCACGGTTTCAGGCAAATCCTACCGAACTTCACCTCAAAGAGGTTAAACGGATCTTTCGGTACCTACGAAGCACCATTAACATGGGACTTTGGTATCCGAAGGATTCGGGATTTAATCTAACAACATTTTCAGATGCAGACCATGCTGGTGATCAAGTTACAGCAAAGAGTACATCAGGTGGAGCACAATTTTTGGGTGAAAAGCTTGTAAGCTGGTCTTCAAAGAAACAGGACTGTACTGCGCTATCAACCGCCGAAGCCGAGTATGTGTCTCTATCTGTGTGTTGTGCCCAAGTTCTATGGATGCGGACACAGCTCACAGATTATGGCTTTACTTTTGACAGAATACCTATGTATTGTGACTCAAAAAGTGCCATAGCCATCTCGTGCAATCCCGTACATCACTCTAAGACGAAGCATATCAAAGTCCGCTACCATTTCATCAAAGAACACGTGGAAGAGGGTACTGTTGAATTATTTTTCGTTAAGACTGATTACCAACTCGCCAATCTATTTACTAAAGCCCTTCCAAAAGAACGGTTTGACTATTTAGTTCGACGAATTGGCATGCGAAGCCTAACTCCTGAGGAGCTAGAACGTCTTCTCGAATCTTCTTGAAAATTGATTTCAAAATCGCTTCGCTGTAAATATTTTTTGAAAAACAAAATACAAAATTTGAAAAACCAACAAAAACAAAATACAAAAATATAAAATCTTTCAAAAAAATACAAAAACAATATAAAATCAAAAAATCCAAAAATATTCTTCTCACGACATGTCTCTCGTATAAATCAATATTCTGTACGTTTCTAGAAATGTCATTCAACAATGATACGGACATGTACAGATGCTTGAGCGGGAGTTCTTTTTAATGTTTTTCTAAAACATGTCGTTTCTCAAAAGTTTCTTCACAATGGCTTTCGTATACATCAGTACGAAACCCGGACCCGAACAATGACTTCTGATTATTTTCAAATCAAGGACTCGTACGTTCAATGATGAACTCTTTTTCAAACAGTTCGAGTCTAAACAAACGAAAAAGATTTCAAGCATAAACTCGTTTTCAAACAAAACTCTTGAGCATTTGTTTTCAAGATTGTTCAAAAGATTTCTCAAAATCTCTCAAAATGAGTGCTCAAGAAAACTCCCTCTAAACCCTTAATTGATTTTAAAATGTGCTATCATTAAGGGGGAGTACAAAAACAAAATGTTCCAAATTCATGCAAAATGAAATCTGTCTATCTCTCCAAATGCTTTTTCCTAATCAGTTGATATCAAAAATATCACGATATGTTATTTTTGAGGGGGAGAAGACATGATTAAAATGTGATCAAAGATGTTTAAAGCTTGTGACTGAATCTCAAAAGAGCTCGACTCAGTAAGTACTAATGAATTGACGAAGCTTAAAATGTCAGTAATTGAAAAGACTTGTCCTGGACGGGTAATAATTTCAAGCTAGTCTAACTAGTGATGTAAGCGTGTCTCGAATAGGAATTGTCTGAGTAGAATGTACCGTATCGAGAGACTTTCTTTGGACTTGACCAGGACGGGTAATAACTTCAAGCTAGTCTAACTAGTGATGTAAGCGTGTCTCGAATCGGTCATGTTCGCTGAAAGTGGATCAATTCAAAAGTGCAAACTCCTCTCGCATGTGCAAATTTCTTAAATATTCATGAGCACATGTGAAGGGGGAGTCCTTCAAAAGAAATGCAAAAACTCTCAAAGTGTCAACAAAATGTGTTTTTATTCATAAACACTTTGAGAGATTTTCACAAAAGGTTTTATGGCATGTGATCAACAATAGGATAGTCATGGAGTTATAAGGTGACTAAGGTTAGGTAAAACCGTCCTATGATCCGCCAGAGCCGGAGGGATCTACCCAAGGACAATTCCAATAGATTAGAATTAGAAGTCCTTAGGTATGATTCAAAAAAGGAGAAAATGAGAAAGGAGAAAGAAGGGGTTGAAGAATTAAAAAGAAAAGTTATGATAAAGGGTGAAAAGAAATAGCCCTCCAAATGTTCAACCTTAGGGCAGACACCGGGTTCAATTCATATGCTACTGGTTGTTACTAAGGTGACACCAGTATTGAAGATAAAGACGTCATGGACCCAGTGACGCACTGCACTAAACCTTCTAGCCACTCAAGTTCTCTTAAAAGAGCTTGTTTCATTCTCACGGGGAACCGGTGTAATCTATCGACCTGTCTCTTAGAGATGGTTGATATTGAAGCAGGAGACCTCTCCCTAATCTCCGCATAGGAAACCAAATGTGCACTTATCGAGTCTAGAGCCCCGAGATTCATCAAAAGATCTCATAGGAACACATGATATTTCTACACTGGTTATTCAACATTAAGGACGCCAGATGTAAACTTTAGAGTCTTTCGCAGATCTTAGCAATCTGCCAGAACATTTATGAGAGGATTCACATTTGTGATTCTCAATGATTGAATGGAAATTCCTGCCAGGGTCAACATCAAACAGCCCTGACAGCATGTCACTTCGGTAATTCTTTATGGGTTATGCTTAGTGTTCGCGGTGGTTTCAAACGGTCTACAGTCGTGGAGTGATCCCCAGCGACTCACCCAGTCATTGAGCTACTAAGTAGGTCTTGTAAGCTCTCTCGAGAGCATCTGACATGGGAACGGCCTTGGTAAGGGTTAGAAGGAGTCTTCACACTATGCTGTTGACAATCTCTAATTCTTATCTGTAAGTACCGGATGTTTTATTGCTAACTGTTTATATGTAGGGACACTTCATCTCCATGGCGACAGATTCCACATGCTCATACATACATCTGGAAGTTAAAGAAAGCTCCCTCAAAGATCTATACAACACGAAGTTCAAAGAAAGATTCTACGCCAAAAAGAAGAATCTACAAAGTATAAAGACTAAAGATCAAAGTGAAAGAAAGGGAACTACGTGCATATGAATATCAAAGACCAAAGATGTATGAGCATGTTGGAATGGCAAACAACCACCACAGACGTAGAAGTGACGAAAGGCAGATAACTCCACATCACTAAGGAACAAAGAACGATGAAAAATAAGTTATCGAAAATCACAAAGCATGAAGGAACAAAGACTAAAGACTATTCTACAACGACACACAATTTTAAAGAAAAAGAACACGGAAGACCCACTTACGTGGAGCATCATTCGAATGACCATCCCTTAGGGGGAGATTGTTAGCATTGAAAATTGTATTAAAAAGTGATGGTCATTCTCATTTATTGTAACATTGTAATGTGTCATAGTTTATGTTATTAGAATAGTCAATGGGCCTTGGTCTTGGTAAGCTAATATGTTATTAAGTCATGTTTCATAAGCCTTTATATGTAAAAGGAAACCAAGCCCAAGACCAAGCCCATGGAAAGCCTTTTAAGGAACTATAAAAGGCACCTTACCTCTCATTTGTAAAGTGTGCTTGTGTGTGTATTGTGTGTGTTTTTAATAAAAGTTGTCTTCATCTCTTATCTCTATTTCATACAAGTTAACGCCACACATATCTCATCAAGTCACCATCTTTACTTCATCTAGTTCTTGTATTGGTATTAAAGTTGATATATCTAAGGTCCTACAAATTCTTTCTAAAGTAGTTCATGAATAGATCAAGTTGGTAGCGTTTGTGTATAAGTTGAGCAGTGGGTTCATCCAAACAAATAAGGACCTACATGAATTGGATTTACTAGCATGAATAAATGAGTTGTACATTCCAATCTAACAATATTGGAAGGTTTCATTTATTGAGCAGGAATATAACGTGCAAATGAGGTTTTATATATTGATTTGGAAACTAAAGTTGCAGAAGAAATTTTTTTTGTCTGTTTGGGTAAATTTTTGTGGTTTTATTTTTATTTATAAAAAATGAGTGGTGGTGGTGGTCGGAATCTGAGTGTGAATATATAGAAGATGAAGATGTGGAGATGGTGGTGGTGAAATTATGAAAGAGATGGTGGAGGTAGGTGGGGTGGAGGATTATGGTACAACCAAATGTGCATAAAGTACTTATATTAAAATACAAGATACAAATAAATTTAAAAGTGTCATTAATAAAGCACAAGGGTGGTGTTGTAATTTTACAATAAAACAATAAAATATATCTACCTAACATTGTACTTGCTAATGACACATGTCACAAAAGGGGTGGAGTCGAGCAATCGAGCAGTTGAGCATGACTCTTTTGGGAATTAGATGGAAAATTGACTAGAAAGTGACCTCCATTTGTACTTTCGTACTCTTTTAGTAATTTTCTCTTTCCAATTTTCCATGGAGACATGAAGTGGTTGTATAAGTTAAACTTTAACCAAATCAGGATGGTGTCTTGGTCCTTACCCCCTTTGCCGTGTTTCTTGACCCAAGAAAAGAAGTTAGGTACTGCCTAATTGCCTATAATATTTTTTAAACTAAAATGCTTAGATGTAGGGATGGCAAAAGCAACCGAAACCAACGGGGAAAACCGAAACCAAACCAATTGGGTCGGGTTCGGGGCGGGTTGGCGGGTTTGGATGCGAGTTTTGGTATTAATAAAAAAATTTAGCTAGGTACGGGTTCAGGTAATACCCGCCCAATTGCCCATACCCGTATCAATTTACCCGAATCTATACCCGCTTTATTGATATTGTAATTAACTAGAATATATATATGCATTATATAAATTTTATTCCATTATATTTTTTATATAAGTATCTCTATTACATACCACATTTTATTTTGTACATTAATTATTCAAAAGCGTTAAATCGTTTGATACAATATTCATTTTCTTTAACTTTTAAAAAATTTGAATATATTAGGGTGTTTTCCTTCGTTTTGTCCGTGAATTTTAGTGTAACTTAATCTTAATACCGTTATTTTTTCCCATATAATCTTTAATTGGGGATAACGGACACTCGAGAGAAAACCCGAAAAACCGATGGATAATATTAATCGGGTATCCGGCGGGTAATGGGGCAGGTACATGTTTAGATATTATAAATGGGTGCGGGTGCGGGTACGGATACACTAAAACCTGCCCCAAACCTGACCCGTTGCCATCCCTACTTAGATGACAAGTTTACTTTTTTTAATTTATGTTTCAAAACAAGTTTAACTTGCACAATTGATATGTTAATACCAATCTCTACTACTTTTAAAGTGTTTAATATTAACTAATGTCTACGCGTTTATCAAATTTTTTTCTTTTTCTTTATATACGCGGTTTCTCTATCAATAGTTCAATACCAATTTTAGACGGTTGCTCTTATAAAGAATGAATGATAGTGTTAGACATTAAGTAAACCCGTAGGTGTAATTTTATTAATGATCATTATTTATAATGGTGAAAATCCTAGATACCCTAAACAACACAAACTGGAATAAAACATGAAGTAGTAAACTAAGGAAAAAACGGAATAAAACCTAAATATAATCATACTAAAAAAGATAGTGTCATAAGTGTTCCATTATTCGTCGATTTAAAAAAACCAAAATACAACAATATATCATTTTCCCAATATTTTGATATTATAACCAAGAAAAAGTAAAGAAATAAATATAATAATAAAATTGCCGAAACTATATTTTAATGAACACTTTTTGATATTAAAAGAAAAAAATTGAGCAAGAGATTTCAATAATAAATAGTTTTAAATCAAATTTTACCAATGACAACAACACAACAAGTCCACCACCATGAACACTTTGCTAACGAAAACAAAAACTTTTTTTACTCTCATTTTATTATGAGTATTATTTTTCAAGGTTTTGGCTGCTAAATAGCTACGTATTTTTTCAAATGTACTGTTTTGGTAAGTGTATTATTTTTCGTTCTACTTTATGTAGTGTACTTTCATCTTTTATTCCATTTTGCACGGCTAAACTTGTTTTACCGAAACCATAATCACCACTGCCACGTGTGCACGCCACGTCGGATTTTCACTAACAAAAATAAATTAAATAATAAAGTAAATTACATGGATGGTCCATGTGGTTTGTTAAACGTTGCAACTTTCGTCCCTGATACGTTTCTTCCTTTTTTATACATTTTCGTCCGTTTTATATGTTTTCTTATGTTGTTATTCATTTTCATACCTTTTTATCCATTTTCGTTGGTTTTTATACGGTTTCATCCGTTTTTATACGTCTTTCTTATGTGTCATATGTTTTTACCCGTTTTATAAGTTTTTTTTTACGTTTTTATCCGTTTTTATAGGTTTTCATCAATTTTTGTAACAACCGTGATTTTACCAGGTTAGTCTAACTGTTAGTTTTGACTCATTTAACTTTTGCGTATGGCTTAGGTGTTTTGTGTGGCATATGTGTGATATACGCGTGTTTTGGTACTAAATCCCTTTGCGTGATCTTTTGATGTGAGTTGAGTAGTGTTGGCTTTGGGTTAAGTTCATTTGATCACCTGGTGATGAGGAAATGACTTGTATGTTTTGTGTTTCGCTGTTGTTGCGTAACAAGTTTTCGTTCAAGCTTTTGAGCATTAGTAAGTTATGTGGTGTTCGGTTTTATGGGTTATATTAATAATCAGTGTGAAATTCTATTTTTGGAAACTTTGGTTTGAAAATGGTAGTTATTCGAGTTGTCGTAAAATGTAGGATTATCGCGTAAGATGTTAGTTTTTAGTATAGGCTTTTATAAAATAACAAAAACATAAGGTTTTAAGCGTAATAATTTATATTAATAAAAACAATAAAAAATATATAGAATTAGGGGGCGGCCGAATTATAGAGAAAAGGGGAAAAGGAAACAAAATTTTAGTTTAATTAAAATTCCTAATTATAAGGGTTATCTAGAATATATTCATAGGGTATTATAAATACAAAACCAAAACCAAAAACTCACTCACCCTTTTCTTTTGATGTACGGTCGACCAATGCAGAAAAAAAGTTAGGTTTTCAATATTGTGAAGGAAACAAGCCTAAGGTATGCCTAGTAATCCCTTAATCGTTTAATTATTGTATTGATTCATGTAACAAGGATATGGTGGATTATGGTTTACTCTCAATTCTGTAAATTATTAATGAAACACATGTTGGGATCATTAATTAGTGATGTTATGATGTTTGGTGAAGGGATTAGGGCATAAAATATATGTGAATTAATGAGTTAGTGTTTGACAGATTTTTAGGGTTGTAGTAATACGAAGTTATTTAATAGATGGTAATGAGTTAATGCATGAATCTTGAGTCTAAATTATAGTTCAGAGAACCTACTTCCAAAAAGACCGGCCCTGATCGATTTCGAGGTCAGGAGGTCAGTCTAATGATTTTTGCGAGTAAAGGTGTCAAAGCTATTAAACCGGGATAGATTTAGGGTAAAAGTAAAGAGGTCAAACGTGGTTTTTAAAGTGTAATTAGGGTAGCCTTTCTGGGGAAGTTGAGTTCTATATGCTCTTTGACTTCCACGCGAAGGGTAGACGTTAATAAGTTGTGAAAGTATGATTCTTAGGTCAAAACATTTTGGTGTGCATGCAGATTCGAATCTGGATAGTTTTTGTGTTTGATTTTCTTAAGAGTACTTGCGTGTGTCTTTAGTGTATGACCTTCTGGGAATAGATTGTATGTTCATGAAGAACCATGGTAAATTTTTGGTGTGAGTTTTCGAGTTTATTTTGTGGTGATTTGATGTGGGTAGAAGTACCCCAAAAATCTGTGTTTTCTGATAAAATGTATACAAGGGATTTAGTGAGTGTAAGTGGTTAGTAGCATTTAGTATGGAGTCTAGGTGACCCATGGGGGTTTATATAACTCTTAGACATCCATCATATGTGTGTCACATGGACTTTAGCTTTTGGCTTAGTCACGTGTAACGTGGTTCTATTTTGTTTGTTTAGATTTGTGATTGTTGTTTTGGAAGCTGCAAAGGTTCATGTGAGTTTCATAGTCCCATTTTTATTTGTTTTAAACTTGGGATGGGAATGATGCTTATGTTGAATTAAGTTTTAAGTTACTGTGATTATGTGGTTTAATAAATGCATGGACTTGTAAGTGGTTGTTGTATGTATGTAGCATGTTGTGGTAATTCTGTGTGGTCCAATTCGAGGGTAGTTATGCTCCCATTATTCGTTTGTGCGATCCAATTGGAAGGTAGTAACTCTACCCACTATTATTCTATGTGGTCCGATCAGAGGGTAATGATTACCCATTATTGTGAACTTGGATCGTGGGCATGTTCCGTCCCAATTGATGTTTGATATACTATTTGGATCGTGGGCACGTTCTGTCCCGTTTGTTGGTTGGTTGGTTACGAGTACATGCTTGCTTGTATGATAACTATCTTTACTGTCCCGCTATGTTTTATAATCACATTATACTTATCGGATCGTGAGATATTTTGTGTCTTAAACCTATGAACCTCACCAACTTTATGTTGACGTTTTTAAGCATCATTTTCAGGTGAACATCCTAAGGATAAGATAGAAGGAAGTGACTAGTCGAGACTTTAGTTGCATTGGAAGTGAATATATTTTATGTTTGGATTATGATTTGCTTTGGATTTTGGATATGATATTTTGATTGTCGTTTGATTAGTACTTTATGTCTTAATAAAGATACCTTTGGAGTTTTGTTTTGTTATTTACTTTTGGGGTATTGTTGCGACATTCTGTGTCTGTGCTTTCCTCTGTTTATTTGCATGTACAAATTCTCAATATAGACACCATGTGTTGTGATGATATCCATGATGTTGCACTCGTGTTTCGCCTTGGCAAGGTGTAACAGAATAGTATCAGAGCCTTGGTTATAGAGAAGTAGGTGGTTGAACCTAGACTATAACCTAAGATTTCCTCATTTAAATGCATTTAGGGTCTATGTATAAGTATGGTAACTTATATAATTATTTTCCCTAAATTCATGATTTGTTTATGTCGATTTTTAGATGTCTATTTTGTCCCCTATACTTAGTATTGTATATGTCAATTTTAGTATGTCACTTTCCTCATGTAAGAAGTTTCGTTAGGCTATCATTTTGCTACCAGTTGCAAGAGAAGTGGTAGGTTGAAGCGGACTAACCACAGAATCCGAGTTTCCGCTAGCATGTATCCATGTTCGGATAAGGAGAAGATGTTTATGGAAAACGTTGGTGAAGAAGAAGTGGAGAGGTTTGTAACCGCGTGTGACAAACGGTAAATTTCCACCAATATTTTAATAATAAATTTTAATTTTATTAGTACCTAACTGTTTAAAGTAAGCATACACGAGCTTGCATAACTATTTTCGAGAAAACAAACCCGCACACGTACTGTAGCTTACAGTAACTCCTTACATTGGTTATTTTATCAGAAAATGTGCATGTGCCATTGTCTAACTGTTACTGATCATTGTTGATCAAACACAAGAAATATCGCTCACAAAACACCGCACGCATACACAAATCCTAGTAACGGCATAAACTCAATACTGGTTATCTGGAAAATTTAAATTTTGATTTTATATTTCTATTATAAAAACACCATCATCATAAATATTTTAGCACTCCTGCTAACCCCGAAAACTCAATTTACACTGAAACTCAACGGGACTCGGGGTACATTTAATACCCGTAAGATTTATAAAACACAATTAATACTTATACTTTGTACACCAACTCCCACCCACTTTTATTATAAACGTATTAAAAAAGTAAATGAAACATTATCCTCTCACACAAACAAACACATTCTTTTCTTCTCTCTTTACTGCATCTCCATCCTTACCTCCTCTACTTACAACTTGTCTTCTTCTTCTTTCTCCCTCTCTTCTCGCTGCGACCACTCCCCACCTCCAAATAACAACTCAGACCTGACCATCGCTGATAAGAAGATGACAAGCAGTCCCCCTTGGTCCTTGAGGCTACAGTCTGATCCATCTTGTCTTCCCCCTCAAGGTCCACATACACAACTGATTAGGTGATGCAAGATGAGGAAGATGGTTACCCTTTTTGGCTAGAAGGTCGACTGAGGATGAAGAGAGAGGAATCAAACCATCCATTGTTTACATTGTTATAACCCACTCGGGTCACAAGGTAGTACACACACCCAAAAACTCTCACAACAAAGACTCATAGTTAGTTTTCTTAAAGGTTTCAATTTCCTGAAGATAGATGTGTATGGATTGTTGGTCGAATCGGATTTGGGCTTCTTGATTCTTGGTCTCTTTTGTAATTGACTCCAACGTGTTGTAAGGATCTCAAACCCTCATTCTGATGTTTCCATTCGAATATGTTATGCTCCTGTGGTTATCGAAAATGTTGTTCGTTATAAGCTTGATTCATTGTTTAACTTTTCTTTTTCTTTGTAATCGATTATAAGAATTTTGGTGACATCTCTTTTGTGTTATTGACTTGTGTGGTAAACATAAACAAAAATGTTAAACTGTGAAAAAAAGTTGGCTATAAATTTCTGTGTTAAAAATATTGTGTTTAATTTTTGTGTGACAAGATTTCAAACAAGTCGAAACCGGATATAATGAGGCTCACATATGGAAGTGTTGTTTTCTTTGTTTTGCCATTTTGATTCTACATCTTCCTGTTAGTTGATACCAATTTTAAATTCACAACGACAATGGCTTAGTCCTTGTTTAAACTCTGCCCGCTATCAATAAGTAGTATGGGTTGGTTTGGTTCAGTTAGTAATAATATGTGTTCAAGAGTTCGATGTCGAGATGTGGTCAAAACGTTTTGTGGTCACGTTAAAAATTAACTCCATGTGTTGTAACTAAGAAAACAAAGCACAATCTACTTATTTGTTTTGCCTTGAGAAACCGTATTGCCCAATTGTCCACCAAAGCTATATCTAACCATTTCATAAATGAGCCAAGCCAAGTGTCATATTAAAAACAGTTTTGGAAGTTAAAAATCAGCTTTTGGCTAAGCCCACTCCATAAATTATTTACGGCCCATCCAAACCCTTTTCACAACTAATAGAAATAAACTAAATACTTTTCGTACGTCGACTATTTTTGTATCCGAACTAACAAAATACACTTAATACAAATGTAAGTTTTCGACCTTTTAGTATTCCGGCATTTCCACAACGCGATTACGATTCGTTCTACTTTTATCAACAACATACTTCGTGTCACGTATTATATCCAATTTATGAAGCGTACCTCACCACACAATGCACTCGGAACGAATTTTCAAACTATAAAAACTTTATAAGTAGTTAACATACTTATATAGCCTATTTAAAATTGTAAATACTCGATATGATTATATTTAAAAACCTATTAAAGTTTCATAAAATTATAAAACATCCTTTACCTAAACATATTTTGTAACTTATAATTACCACGAGAAATCAACACGTATACACGAGTCATGCCCATTTTTCCCATCACTTGAATTATATATTATAAACACTTTTTCACTTTTTTTTTTCCGACAACGCTCAATAATCGTCAACGGTTATTTTCCGTCCTTGTCTTTCGTATACTTGTTTAACGAGTACTTTTTGTCATATACACTTAACGCTTCTGTACGTGAGAACGTACGCACTTCCAAGAGCTAATACACATAAATGTTTAGAAAATCATTTTTCAAACTTAAATGCTACCACACAAGCAACAATAACGCAACACTTCAAAACTTTCAAATCTAATTAAATTTCATTGAGTTTTGAACTTCAACTATGAACTAAATTATGCCTTACTAATCTAGGTCGCGTGTTGGTACCGAACACTATCTGATTTGTTGCATTATCTAACTGCTATTCACTGAGGTGAGTTTATAGCGCCACTTTTTCTCTCATTACTTGTTTACTAAACTCTGGGGGTGAGAAACATGCAAAACTTTTATTTGGACCTTAACTGCACTCATGTTTTTATTAAACTATTACGTAGAATTAGCCTAAGACACTGAATCCCACATGCCCAAACTCATGAACCGTTAATTCCTGCAGGGAAGTGTGAATGCTATAAATAGATCTATTGAGGATGACACCCCCGTTCGGTTTGGCCGGATAGGCAAACGCGAGCGTATAACATGTCGAAACACGAGTGTTACGGGATAGAAACTTACAAGGGCTTTATTTAACGTGCTTCTAGAGCATGCACACTGTCAAGCTTCGGTTGCATGAATTTAACGCTGACGTAATAGACTTCACTTTTGAGTGACATTATATTCAGATGTTTTGATTATGGTCCAACTACTGTTTTATATTCAAACCTATAGACTCACCAGATTTTTGCTAACTTTTTAAGCATGTTTTTCTCAGGTGCATAACTTAATGATATGTGATGATTCAAGGCAGGGCAGGGCATTGGTCATAGACTCTCAACTTTTGTATTATGGGACAACACTAATTTGGGCCTTGTATTCCGAAATTCAAACAATGATGAAACTCGTTTATCAAGTAAATGTATTTTCTAAAAACGGATAATGTGATCCGTTCTTTATTTCTTTGTGTTGTGATTACCAATTTAGTAGCACCCCAGTGACATGTATGCTTCCGCTGGACCCGATTTTGGGGGTGTTACAGATTGGTATCATAGCCAAGGTTATAGAGAACTTGGTACATATAAACCCTAAACTGTAACTGCTTTTTACAAAAACAAGTCCCTATGACCAGCACTTGCCTGCCTGCCTGCCTTGCTACCACTTTACTTGCTGTTTACTTGTCTTAACTATATGTCACGCTTTACCATTTCTTAATTCTACTTAACTACATGTACTATAAGTATTTTATATATACTTATACATATTTAACTTACACTATTCACTATGATTATTTTCTATTTACTTATACATACTTACCATATTTGTCACAGACCATGCCTCCCACCGACAACACCGAAGACATTTCGCTCACTAGCACATCACCATCACCACCACCACCACCTACTCATACCACACCAGTCACTCAGGTTTCTCCTACTATTCCTCGCTGTGCTATACACATAACCATACGCCCACCTACTAGACCATCATCCCACACTGCTGAGGGTACCCATAGCCTTGATCACACTCTCCTATCATCCCCATCTCGTCGTAGGTCCCTATGCACCTACGTGGACACCATTACTACCCCAGTATCAGCACCACCCATTTTATCACCACATTCACCTACCCACTCACCTCTACGCTAGAGGCTCAAGAGGGCCGATGACTCTAACTCAACAGAGGATCCATAGGATGGTGTGGGATAGAAGGAAATACCGTGTATGAGCAGCCACACTACTGCTATTGGGAGTCCAGATTATGTGCCCTCACCACCATCATTTGTGTCTCCAGATTCTCCACTCCCAGAGGCACCACCAGCTGCTACATAGACTGATGTTATCTCACATATTCAGACTCAGCTAGATTTGCAGACTAGCATACTAGGTCTTCACTATGACCAGCTTGATACAACCAGCTCGTTTTGATAAGTATGAGGACTATTTCAGCAGACTTTATGGTAGGACACACTCCAACAGTCGAGATATCCTTGATTTGGGTGGCAGATTAGATAGACTTGAGCAGACACAGGTTGTAGCCCGAGAGGCAGCCCAGGTGATGCATGGGAGGATAATGATCCTCGACAGGACTTAGCATTGAGGACTCTCCTTGTTGAGGTTGAGGCACAGCTTGGGGAGCATGCTTTTAGGTTCCAGCACCTGGACAGGACCAGGGACCAGCCTTAGATATGATCGGTAGTTGTTGTATTTCACTTAACTGAGGAGTCCTTAGTAAGTGTAGGATATTATCGTGAAGCTTGTAATTTTCAGATCTTGTAACCGACTTTTAATCTATAACAAGCTCATTTCGTACCTCATTCTGTTGTTTCATTATCTTGATTGAGTTCTTTTCCTTCAACTCCATAGTGATACAATTCATTCATGTGATGATTTCTCCTTACAACATCTTACTACTTGTTTTCGTTTGTAGACAAATGACTTCACTATCATTTTGAAAACTATGTTACAAACATCCTACCAGTTTTACTATCGTTTTATAAACTATTTTGCGCCCCTGTAAGCTACTTTAGTCATTATCTCATAAAACAATAAACTATGTACGTACTACTCCACAAACTACTTTGCGGTTATCTCGCAAACCAATTTTTTTTACTATCCTACGAAACTATTTCGCTATTTAATCAGAAACCAAACTACAACTTTTTCCACTATCTTGCAAATAATCTAAGTGTTTTTTTTCCTATTACCCTATAAACTATCTTGTTATCACCCTATAAACTAATTACTTCTCTGAAAAGTATTTCATACTACTACCTCATAAACAAAATAACCAACATATTTTATTGTAACTAAACTCAGCATTGCATCATTAGACCTTAATTATACAAAGCCTGATCACCTATGTATAATTCAGGTAAAATTATGCTATGCTAGAGATGGTTTCCTTAAATTCTTATCAAATTTGCTAATTCTATTTTTGAAAAATCACAAACTCGTGTGAGTACAAGAAGGAAGTGCAATTTATGAGCGTTCATACTAATAAACACAGTAACCAGACAAACTTCTACACAACCTTGTCACATAAATTCAACCTTGTCTCTCATTTTATTCTAAAATCGAAGGGATAAGGTACACCACTAGCCATCATGAGACAATCTACCGAAGAGCCTAGCAACAATTAACGGGCTTACCTATGATTACGACCTTAGGATTTCGTACGAAGACTGATGAGGCGAAAAATGATCCGTTTTTAGGGGGTCATTTAAGCCCGAATTCAAATTTATTTGATCAAATATTGCCCTAAATCGTTCCTTTTGTGATTTTAGGTACTTTGGGAGAGAAATCTGGAAAAGGAAGCAATTCGGACGTTTTTGGAGCATAAAAGTGAAGAAAACGCCAAAGTCTTAATTTTCCATGCTGGGAACAGTAGGTGATGGCGTCAAGAGTAACTCTCTGACGGCGTCAAGAGCAAAATTCCATGACGATCCAGTAAAGATTTGACGGCGTCACGAAGGTAGGGCGTCAAGAGTAAAAGTCATGACGGCCTAGAAATGATTAAGTCTTGTCGGCATCAAATGTAGATCAAGGCAGTCCGAGAATAGTTTTGGCGGCGAGGTGACGGCGTCACAATGTTTGTCTTGACGCCGTCAGACCTCTTTTCCTATATATAGTTTTCTAATTTTCACATTAAAAAAAAGAGAAGTTTTGGAGAAACACTAAGTACGAACTTGGTGCGAATTTTACAGGTTTTTCAAGGGTTCCAAGCCCTTGATACCTTTCATGTGTAATTGAGATAAGTGTTCTTTCAATTCAATCAATATGTTTATGTGTTGGTTGTCTATATCTTGTTCTTGTCTCAATTCCATCATGCTAGGCTAGATCTATCTTGTGTTTGCTTGGATCTAATAAAACCTAGATGTTAATTATGTGTTGATTACTTGTTTATACTTGTCTTGGATGAATGATTTATATGTTAAGCTTAAGAAAACTGGCAGATCGCCAATTGGTAACATGCTTGAACGTCTTAAGAAACATGAACCGACGCGCACTAGGTCTTTATTGGTTGTATTTAATGCATGAGCCACTGTTTACAATCCCTATAGTTGTGCTGGGCATGGTGTAGGAGGAGATAAGAGCTCATAGAATTGGGGAGTTAAGTGTGCCACCCCATGAATGGTATTAAGGAATATGATCCGTCATCCATGCAATTATAACAAGTAATTAACGTGTAAAAGATGTCTAGGGAGTAGTGAAATCTAAGTAAACACATTTTCTCCACTTATTGCTCACAACTTTAGTATTATTTAGTTTATTTTCATTTCTAGTATTTTATTTTAAGTGCATCTTTAGTATTGGGTTAGTTGATTCGCAACTAATTCCGCACAAATCCTTCAAACCTGAGATTTTTAATTGCTTTCTATAAAATATAAAATACAAAAAAGAATCATCCCTCACCTTTAGAACTAGTATTTAGGCTTTCTAATCCTAGCGACACTATTCCTAAGCTGAACGATCAATCCCCCGGTACTTGTCACTATACTATACAACAACGATCAGGTACACTGCCTGGTGGGGGTTGTAAGCTTCTCGAGATCCCTCGAGAGGTAAAGCCTGTTGCGATTCCCACGCATCAAGTTTTTGGCACTGCAGCCCGGGGAATAGTTATTGTCTAGGTTAGAATTTCTTTTTATGAGGTCTACTTGCTAGATTCCTTTCTAGTAAGAATTTATTTTTTTTATTTTTAGGTTCTCTTTAGTCTATCTTATTTCTTTGTGCCTTTGTTCGTAACCACCCGACATCATGGACAACGGGAACATCTTTGAACCCGTCATCCCACCACAACAAAACCCACCATTAGAACCCCTTAGGCCCCGAACCTTAGGAGAGTATTCCCGACCTAGCCACCAAGGCTACCGAAACACCATTGAGCTCACCGGAGCCAATGTGACCCCCTTGCGATCCGACACCATCCGGTTGGTGCAAAGCGGATGTGCATTCCATGGACTTCGTTTCGAAGAACCAAACCAACATCTTAAGGACTTCCTCAAAATCATAGATTTCATAGACCCGATTACGCCTATTCCAATTCTCTCTGCGGGATCAAGCTAGTCAATGGCTTGAGCGTCTACCCGCGGGATCCATCACCACATAGGATGATCTCACCACTCGTTTCCTTGCTCAATTTTTCCCACCGGGGAGAACTACTAAGCTTAGAAATGACATCTTGATGTTCCAACAACGTCAAAATGAATCTCTTTATGAAGCATGGACTCGTTTCAAGGACTTACTCCAAAAAGTCCCTCATCATGGCATAGATCTTTGGCTCCAAGTCCAAATCTTTTTTGACCATATCGACATCTCTACGAGGCGAGCCATTGACCAATCGGCCGGTGGTAAGCTACGTGATCTTAGTACGGAACAATCATGGGAACTCATAGAAGATCTTGCTCTCTATGACAACGAAAGTTGGAATGATCCCCGTGACTTGAATAAAACGGTCAAGGCAATATCTTTGCCTTCGAACAATTCTAGCACTCCCGACCGTAGGATCATGGAACTTGAGGACCAAGTCAAGTTTCTCATGAAATCTTACGAAGCTCCTAAGCCTTCAAGCCAAGTGAACAAAATCACTTCTTCATGCGAATTATGTAGTGGTCCCCACGACACTCGTGATTGTGTGGAACTCCCCGGAACAGCTTTTGCGGACTACGCATCCACGCGTACCGACGAAGCGGGAGATAAGTGGTACACTTTCAAGCCCAAGCCAAACACTTACGGTGATTCATACAACCCCTCATGGAAAAATCACCCAAACCTTAGGTGGAAACAAAATCAACCCAATTCTTCCAATCCGCCTAATCGTTACCAACCAACCGGTCCACCTTCCAACCGTACTTTCAACAACAATCCTTCTAACAACTTTGGTAGTACCAACAATCTTGAAGGATTGATGTCTAAGTTCATGGTATCTCAAGAAGCTCGCATATCTAAGTTTGAAGCCAATTTCAAACAAAAGCAAAGCGAGATGACCACTAGAATTGACGCATTGTTGAAAGTTCTCAATGACCGAGAAATGGGAGCACTCCTAAGCGACACAATCAAGAATCCGAAACTAAACGTTAATTCCATATCTTCAGTTTCGTCACCCACTTCGTGTCCACAATACTACTCGGTTAAATCCACGAGCACGTGTTTCAAACAAAACCAAGATCTTCAAAAGGACCAATCAAATAGAACACCCAATATAGAGCCGGTCAAAAGCATAGTTAAAACACCTCTTACACAAGACCTTGACGATGAATTCAAAGAACTTCACCTTGAACGCCCCGTCATTGATGTCTTAGTGCGTGCTCCTTACTATAGTGCCCTCCTAGAAAAATATGAGAAGTGTAAGCTAGGTAAAAATGGGACCGCCTTCGTTCAAAACAAGTTGCCTAAAAAGCTTGATGATCCGGGTATATTTGTTTTGCCTTGTAAGATAGGAAGATCCGAAGCTTTCGACACACTAGCCGATTTAGGGTCAAGCCTCAACTTGATTCCCTTATCCTTATTCACCGCTCTTAAGCTAGGAAAGTTAGAGGAAACGGAGGTATTAATAGGGCTAGCGGATGGGAGCATTGCCCACCCGGTTGGAATGATTAAGGATGTAGTTGTTCACGTAGGAAAGTTAACTATATTAGCGGATTTTCACGTCCTAGACATGGTTAGTGACACTACATGCCCATTATTGGTAGGAAGAGGATTTTTAGCAACCACTAGTGCCATGATAGATTGCAAGGAATCCAAGATAACGGTAGGTAAAGGCGATACTTGGTCGGTGTACGATGTTAAGAAGCATAGTTATGATTGTAATAATGAACCAACACCGCATTGGGTAGAGATGAATAGGAGACCATCTAGATACGGACCTTGGATAGAAAGGAACTTCATAGGACTTCAATGCCCATTTTATCTAGAAAAAGATTTCGTTGAAAAGACCCATTCGGTAGAACAACTCATAGCTAGAGATGAAGAGCTAGACCCCTTTGAGGACCCCTTAGTCTTTAGGAAGATGATTGAGTTCTTAAGCATAATACCCATTAACATAGAAAGGAATAAATGGAAAAGAGAGGGAGACAAGTGTAAATGGAGGTGGGACAAGCCACCTAAAGAAGGTGACGGATCATGGCATATGAGAATGACTTTGTATGATCCGGATGGAGAAAATTTTGAAAGGTCATACCATACTAAGGAAACCGATAGGAAGTTGAAACCTAAGTTTGATCCCAAAGATGTCCTCAATGAGGAACTCACCCGTGTCACGTAGTAACCCATGACCTTGAGTCTAGCTACAAGACTCGTAAATAAAGAAAAGCGCTTCTTGGGAGGCAACCCATGTTTTGTGTGATTTTATTTGTTTGTTTGTTATTTGCTTCCGTATGCATGCTTTATTTTTATTGTTGGTAGATCATGTTTCTAAACTAAATAGTGGAAATACTTTACTCTGTTATTTTGGCCTAGTCTTAACTCCACTTAAAGGTATTTTTGCAAAAGATAAGTGTAAGGGGAAACCCCAAATATGTTTTCAAGAAACAAACCGATCATGATTCTCCACAATATTAAATGAACATGTATATTCGTATTTGTTAGAGTCAAATGCTTGTATTGAGTCATAATAAAGTTTTGCAGGATTTTCCAGGAAGTGGGACCAAGTTTTTCCAGAAATTTTCCGGAAACATAACATAAGAATTTCTGCAGGTCACTTCTGATGGCGTCAAGAGTTTACTCTTGACGGCGTCAAGTGTAAAAATCTGGAAATTTTACCAGTTTTGTTTTTCTAACGGAGTCTTATGGTTTTTGTGAATTATCAAGTTTTATAATCTCCAGGAGATCTGCAAATCTCATTCCACAAGCATTATATCTTATCTTGTTTTCAAGGATTTCGTAACTTATATAGGATGCCACCGATTTTACGCGAGGTTGTCTTGTCTATTTTATCAGGTTTTACAGGTTATGTATGACAAGAAGATGATTTATATTCTGGAAGGGAAGCTTTGATTGTTTATTTTCTTGGAGGAAGATTTAACCTGGCCACCTAATTATCCATACCGAGCGAATCAGGGGAGTATTTGATTTCATTCTTTTTAACTTTTTCACTTTTACATTCTTTACTTGAACATTGGGGACAATGTTCATCTTAAGTGTAAGGGGAGGGTAAAAAGATGATACCTTACATATGCACTTTCGCTTGAGTTTGTTTTGTTTAATGGTAGATGTGTAATAAAACTATGAGAAATACTTGTTAGTGCAATTTTAGCGCCAAATTTAAATTTTTTTACAACATTTAGCAGTGAAACTTTAGCCATAGCAAGCGTCTCATGGATAGGAGATTGTATAACTAGCACATAACCGTATATTCAGAAATATTTTCCACCCAAATATGTGAGGTTCGCCTTTAGATTTGATAGGAAAAGCATTTACTATTAGTGCTTATGAGTGTACCGGTAGCATTTAGATTCTAGAACTTGCGTTAGTGATGCATCCCGAGACCGCTAGTGAGACTACATTCGTGTAGTAGGATTTACTACATGATAAGAGGCATTAGGATTACCCTTGTGTTAAACCCGTATCATAATTACTTGACTATTTAAGTCATATTACTTGGCTAGTTAAGTCAACTAATTTTTCCCACACCCTTAGCGTTGTACTCATTTTTAGTACACGATACCCCTAGTACACCCCTCCGAGCCTATCTTTTCGTTTCTAACTTTAATCATTTTACTTAAAGGAAGAATTTGTTACACCCCACTTAAATGTACAACCAAATCGCCTTAGCCTTCCGTGTATGCGCTCATTTTTAGTGCATTATTGTTATTTGTTAAACCCTAAGTTAACTATCTAATTGGTTACATGGTTGCTGAGTCGAGTCATATCTTTGTACATATTGTTTTGGGACGATTGGGACTCATGGTTAAGTACTTATTTTATGGAGTAATGGGGAAGAACATCATATATTACCCCCCCCCCCCCCATATGTGCGTTAATCTTAAAAGTGCTCCAAGTGTTTTGATTTTCTTAATTCGAGTCATTAGATTAGTTAATTGTAAAGTATGTAAAGATTCAAGTGTAAGGGGAGTGTTCATTCCCTATGATGTATTATTTTGGATGGTAGGGTAAGAGTGTATGCCAAAAAAAAAATATATATATATATATATATATATATATATATATATATATATATCGGAAAAAAATCGAAAAAATCAAGAAAAAGAAAAAAAAATAGAAAAAGGAAAAAGAGAAAAAAAACATACGGACTACCATACCTTTTTATTCTATGTTCATTTTATGTTTTTGTTATTTTTCATTTATTAGCTTAAGTCGAGTCTAGTCTTGGCTTAGCAACACCATATTGTACATGTAATTAACCAAGATTGTTAACTCGCCACCAGTAAAACTTCCTTTATCCAACAAAACCGTGTATTTCATATCCCTACACCTAACGTTACAACCCTTTAAAAGACCTCTTTGATAGTTTATTCTAGGTGCTTATGCCATGTGTGTAACACCCCCAATTCATGATGCAGCGGAATTCAACTTGGGTGTTACTCGACGGCACAACAGTCATAATAATAGAAAACGATCTCTAACCGAGTCATAATAAAAAGAGTTGTCATTCATATTATTCAAATATATCAGAGTTTACATAGTAAGGTCCCAAAAAGGTTCCATGTTTCAAAATACATCAATATAAAGTATTTGATGTTTTTATCGAATGACATAATAGTTTATAGCCTTCTTCCTTCGGTACGTGCCCTTCTGCTCCATTCTTGATTATCATGGACCTGAAATACATGCTTAAAAGGATCAACACAAAGGTTGAGTGATATTCATAGAGTTTGTTTAATGGTTGAACACAATATGTTGGTAGTAAGAGTTAATTAGACTCATACTTATGTTAGAAAACAAAACAGTTATTATTATATACTAAGCTCATGCAACCAAGACGTTAACGGGTACCAATATCAATCGGCGGTTTTGTTGCCCCGGTAAGTACTTTGCCGTCATACTTAATGTTCAAATATAGTGCATTCGTTTGAACTAATATGCTCAAACAAATGGGATTCGTCAATCCCAATAGGCCTATTCACAATACTCGCGCTCACTAATACTAGTGATTAAATGGTTCATGATAGGGGCCTAGGATTGGCAAGGTAGGTACTTAGTAATAATAAAACAATCAGACAGCATACAGTTTCAAAGCATTGTGTTCGGTTTAGAAATAGCATGTATTCCCCCCAAGGGTTTGTAAAACATTGAAGTAATGTAAAGTGGGGCTATGAACTCACCTTAAGTACGATAGCAAGTAATGAAGGTGATGGTTGGATCGTGTAGGTTTCTACGAGCAACCTATAATAGAATGTTGCGACTTAGGATTTGTGTAAAGAATATGAAGTAGTGCCTATATATATATCTTGCATTTATAGTCCATGATGTGGTATAATGTATATTGTAAGTCTTTGAAAGAAAAGATTCATGAACATGTATGTTTTGTATATCGTTTACTACCATTCGGGCCGACATAATTCAGAAGTCATGTTAGTAAGCGTTCGAGGAGCCAGGACACTTTAATTCGTAAATCCACAACTTAACTCGACGGCTTACATAATGAACTCCTCACATGAGGCTCCCTACTATTGTAGTAGCTGATAAAATATATAGATATAAGTTTTGATCCGAAAAGTTACATGTCCGATATTTGAATAAACTTAGGGAAGTTTATTAGTACATGAAGATTGTTATTAGGGGTAGTTTCATAAGTCTTATATGACCATTTTCTCTTGGTAATATCTCATGGTTTCCTTTTAAGTGAAGTAGATCCAAATTGCTTGTTCATGATATCGCCTAATTCATTGTTTCATGTTTACGCCTATGTAAGTTGGTATGGTCATTTCGTCATGGCCTAGCCATGACCTTTGGTCCTTGTTCCAAGGTCATGAGACACAACCTTGGCTCTAGCCATGGTGGTGGTCTTGATTATAGGTCATAAGACCTCTTGTTCCTTTTAAAGTATAAACATAATATAGTGACTTATATATATGTAAATAGCTGTTAAGAAATTTAGAAATATCTCACTCAGAAAGCATTTTCAAGGCTCGAGCTTCTTTGTACCTGAACGAAAACGTGATTCCGGACAACTTTCGAGTTTTAACTTTTTCATGAATCGGATAAGAAAGGCCTCTTTTTGCGTGTTTTAGGTTCTGTCACAGAAACATTTTGGCAGTTTTGCCGGAAAGTTTTGGTAACTTCAAATCGCCATAACTTTTGACTCGTATACTATTTTTAGGTGGTTCAAATTGCTACCGTTTCCTTGTTAAGTCCTCTACTGTAATATGTAATAATCCAATATCATATTTTTACCATTTTGATCAGGTATTACCAAGAAAATCACTACTTTACTTGTTTTGGTAACTTGTTTTAACAATCAATTATAACAACATCTTTTAGTCATTTTTATACATCATGGACATTAATACAAGACATAATATAGCAAGAATAACATGTAAATGATATGAACATGATTAATAAGCAAGAAGCATGTTAGGTTTAGGGGCTTACAACTTTTGGCTTTCTAATAAAGAAAGGAAGTAACAAGTAAGGAAATGGACTTTGATAGACTTGCTTCAACCCTTTTTCACTTCATGCAATCTTTCTACCCTTGGTATTCTTGAAAGAGATGTAATGAAAGTTAAGGTGAATTGAGTGGATTTAAACTCAAGAGAAATCACCAAGTATATTAGGGTTTGGAAGTATTTTGGTAACCTAAGATCACACTAGGGTTTCAACTTGAAGAAGCACTTGAACCTTGCAATAATTTGGAAGAAATAAACTAAGTGTGAAGTGTTTGTGGTGTGTGGTGATGGACGGCAACACAAGAAGGGGGGGAGGGGCTTTTTATAGTCTCATGAGGAGGTTACAAAGTTGAATTAGTCAATGGCTTTCATGGCAAGATTTACACATGTAACTCATCAAAGACCATATTGCCTAGGATCAAGCCACACCAAGGGTGACTCCCCCCCCCCCCTAATGGCGGTTCATAAGGCTAGGGGGAGGTGAGGTGTGCATTGGATGATAATATCTAGATATTTGGTTAGTTTTGACTCTGGAAAATGCCAACCGTAAATGATTAGGCCTCAAAACGTAAAACCGGGTGTCGTAAAATTATGAAACTTTAAAGTATTGTTAGACATGTCCATATGTCCCATAATAAAATATAAAATGAGTGGTAGGTTCCATTTGGGTGGTAAAACCCTGCTAAAACTGGAAACACGGGTCTAAAACGCGTAATACGTAAAATGTACGAATATTGCGTAAAATTGAGAAAAGTAAAATGTTACTTTTCTAATATGATATAAATGATTTAAAATGACTTATAATGTCTAGACTGGGCTCAGTCCAGTGTCGGTTGGTATTAAATGTCTTTTAGACATCAAAGCGTAAGCCTAAAAATCACGAAATGACTTATAAAATCAAGGAATGATTTTTAGTCAATGGAGGAGGGAAAAATATGTTGACTTATTTTAATAAGTTGAAAAATCAAATCATCTTAGAAATGCGGTGCAGGTATAGGCTAGGGTTACGGCTGAGTAAAAACGCTTAAAACTGAAAATTCCAGTTTTTCACGGCCGAAGTTTATTTTGGTCATGTTTTTCTCAGTCATGATTTATTCTCAAATAAATCATGAGTGTGTCAAACATTTTTCTGATACTGGGAAAATTAACGCGGCCGAATTTCGTTGTGCGAAGAATTTCTGAATGACGTTTTACCCTAAAACGTGTAGTTACGTGTAATTCCTTAATAACTTTCACGAAAATGATCTGACGAATGTCAAACATTTAATTTGCCATGGAAATGATTTATCACTCGAGAATATGAAATAAAAATCAACTTTCGGGAAAATTTCAAAAAGAATGAATAGTAACATGAATAGTAAAAGTGAATAGTAAATTTTCCGTGAATAGTAATTAACCTGAAATTGCGAATTGTTACAGTCTCCACCCCATACGAGAGCTCCGTCCCGGAGATTAATTTGCGTTAGGAGTAGAAGTTTCGTTGGTAAAAAGATGTGGGTATTTCTTACGTATCTGGTCCTCTCGTTCCCATGTGTATTCAGGACCACGTCGTGAGTTCCAACGAACTTTGACAATTGGAATACGGCTTTGCTTGAGTTGTTTGACCTCTCGGTTCATGATTTCTACGGGTTCCTCAATAAATTGAAGATCGTCATTGAGTTGAATTTCATCGAGTGGAACCACGAGTGATTCATCCGACAAGCATTTCTTTAGGTTGGATACATGGAAAGTAGGATGTACACTACTGAGTTCTGATGGAAGCTCAAGTCTGTACGCCACAGGGCCAACCCTGGCTAGGATTTTGAATGGTCCAATGTATCTTGGGTTTAGTTTTCCTCGTTTACCGAATCGTATCAAACCTTTCCAAGGTGATACTTTTAGCATAACCCTATCTCCGACTTGGAATTCTAGGGGTCTGCGTCGTGTGTCGTCATAACTTTTCTGTCGATCTCTTGCGGCTTGCAGTCGACTTCTGATTTGTACAATCTTATCTGTTGTTTCTCGTATGAGTTCTGGTCCAGTGAGTTGAACTTCTCCCACTTCAGCCCAACAAGCAGGTGAACGACACTTTCGACCGTAAAGTGCTTCAAATGGAGCTGCTTTAATACTTGTATGATAGCTGTTGTTGTAGGAAAATTCGACTAATGGTAGATGAGTATCCCATCCTTTTCCAAAATCTATTATACAAGCTCGAAGCATGTCTTCAAGTGTTTGAATGGTTCGTTCACTCTGACCATCGGTCTGAGGGTGGTACGATGTACTCATGTCTAGATTTGTTCCAAAGGCGTCTTGGAGTGACTGCCAAAAATTGGAAGTAAATCTACCATCTCTGTCGGATATGATGGATATTGGTGCACCATGTCTTGAGACTATTTCTTTGACGTACAGTCGGGTTAGTTGTTCCATTTTGTAAGTCTCTTTGATTGGTATAAAGTGTGCGGATTTTGTGAGACGATCAACTATGACCCAAATGGAGTCATAACCGCTTGATGTCTTTGGGAGCTTGGTAATGAAGTCCATAGTAATTCTTTCCTATTTCCAAGTAGGAATCTCTGGTTGTTGCAATGGACCGGATGGTTTTTGATGTTCGGCTTTTACTTTGGAGCAGGTAAGACATTTGCTAATGTATGTTGCAATGTCGGCTTTCATGTTCGGCCACCAATAGAGTAACTTAAGATCATGATACATCTTATCAGATCCTAGATGTATGGAGTATTTATACTTGTGTGATTCATGCATGATCAAGTCTCGTAGGCCACCATAAAGTGGTAACCAACTTCGACCTTGGAAGCATAGAGTTCCATCTGAACGGGTTTCTAATTTCTTCTGTATCATGCCATCCAACTTTTCCTTTTGGATGTCTTCTTGTTTCACCGCCTCAGATTGAGCGTGAAGGATTTGAGTAGGAAAGTTTGAATTTATGGTTAAAACTAAGGCTCGGACCCGTAGTGGTTTAACCCGTTCCTTTCGGCTTAGGGCGTCGGCTACTACGTTTGCCTTTCCTGGGTGGTAACGAATGTCGCAGTCATAATCACTTAGTAATTCCAACCAACGACGTTGTCTCATGTTTAGTTCTTTTTGGTCCAAAATGTGTTGTAGACTTTTATGATCGGTGTACACAGTACATCTAGTACCGTATAGATAGTGCCTCCAGATTTTTAGTGCAAAGACCACAGCTCCTAACTCTAAGTCATGAGTGGTGTAATTTTCCTCATGAACCTTGAGTTGTCTTGATGCATAAGCCATGACCTTATCGCGTTGCATCAACACGGCACCAAACCCTTGGTGCGATGCATCACAATAGACTACAAAATCTTCGATCCCATCTGGCAATGCTAGGATAGGAGCACTACAAAGTTTCTGTTTGAGGGTTTGGAAAGCTTTTTCTTCGTCTTCATTCCACACGTATTTCTTGTCTTTCTGAGTTAGCTTAGTCAAAGACTTTGCTATTGAGGAAAATCCTTTAATAAACCTTCGGTAATACCCGGCTAGACCCAGAAATTGACGAATTTCTGTAGGTGTGGTAGGTGTTGGCCAATTTTTGATAGCTTCAATTTTAGCGGGATCGACATGTAAACCGGTCTTGTCAATCACATGCCCAAGGAATTGTACTGATTGAATCCAAAATTCACATTTGGAAAACTTTGCATACAATTTCTCTTCCTTGAGTAGTCCTAAAATTGTTCTCAAGTGTTCTTTGTGTTCCTCTTCGTTTTTGGAATATATGAGAATGTCGTCTATGAATACGATCACGAATTTGTCCAAATATGGTTTACACACCCGATTCATGAGATCCATGAATACTGTCGGTGCATTTGTTAACCCAAATGGCATCACTTGGAATTCATGGTGACCATATCGTGTCCTAAAGGCTGTTTTTGGAATGTCTTCATCACGAACTCTAACTTGGTGGTAACCTGATCGTAGGTCAATTTTTGAGTAATAGGTTGAGCCTTGCAACTGATCGAATAAGTCATCAATTCTTGGTAGTGGGTATCGGTTCTTTATGGTTAATTTGTTTAGCTCACGATAGTCAATACACATTCGTAATGACCCATCTTTCTTTTTCACGAACAAAACTGGAGCTCCCCAAGGTGAGGAACTGGGTCGAATAAATCCCTTGTCCGAAAGTTCTTGTAATTGATTTGATAGCTCTTGCATCTCTGAAGGTGCTAGTCGGTATGGTGCGCGGGCAACTGGCGCCGCTCCTGGTATTAAATCAATTTTGAACTCTATTTGACGATTTGGTGGTAGTCCAGGTAAATCTTCCGGAAAGACTTCAGGAAACTCACGGGCAATAGGAACATCTTCGAGACGTTTTTCATCGGATTTCTTTTCGGTTACGTGGGCTAAGAAAGCATAACATCCTTTCTCAATGTACTTCATGGTTTTGATACATGAGATGATGTTTATTCGGGTTCCACTTTGATCACCACGAATGATCAAAGTTTCATTGTCACATGGAATGTGCACAACTCTTTCACCACAAATGATGTTAGCTTGATGTTTAGACAACCAATCCATGCCAATAACAACATCAAAACTTCCGAGTTCGATTGGCATAAGATTGATGTTAAAGGGGTGGTCTAAGAGATTAAGGGTACAGTTTGGGATTACGGTATTGGTATTTACTAAGTCACCGGTAGCTAGTTCAATACTATAACTAGTGGTTAAAGTAATTGATGGAATATCAAGTAAAGGCGCAATTCTAGTAGATATAAAGCTCATATCAGCACCAGAATCGAATAAGACTTTAACAGGAATATTATTGAGTAAGAACGTACCGGTAACCACGTTCGGGTCTTGGTGTGGTTCTCCATTTCCCATGACATAGGCTCTACCACGAGCACCTCCGCCTTGGGGTCCTTGGTTTCGAGGACAATTGTTTTTGAAGTGTCCCCTTTCACCGCACCCAAAACATGTAACTATGGGTTGTGTGTTAGCCCCAGTAGCTATACCCATGCCCCTACAATCCTTGGCAAGATGTCCGGGCTTTTGGCACTTGTTGCATTTGGCCGGGCAGGGACCTTCATGATGGTAGTTGCACTTGGTACATTGTGGTAGAGTACCAACATATTTACCACTGGCTGGTGCAGCAACATAAGCCGTCGCGGCTTCCTGTCTTTTGTTCTGCTGATTGTGATGGTTGTTGTTTCGGGTTTGGTTGTTGTTGTTGTTACTCCCACGGTTACCATCCCATGGTCGCTTGTTGTTGTTGTTCTTGTTGTTGTTGTTGTTACGGTAGTTGGAATTGTTGGGGTTATTGGTATTGCTGGCGTTGTTGGTGTTGTTGGTGTTGTTGTTGGTGTTGAGGTTGTTTTGCTTTCGGTGTTCTGTCATACGTACCACTTGGTCCATGAGGCTGCGGGACATCTGCATAGCTTCATCAAGTTCCTTGGGATTTGCCGAAGTCACATTCCCTTGTATGCTTGATGGAAGTCCCCAGATATACCTTTCCAACAATTTTTCCTTTGTGGAAACCATTGTTGGAAAAAGTATCCTCAATACCTGGAATCGACGGTTGTAGGTTATGATATCATTACCCCTAACCGTATGATCCCAGAATTTAACCTCCAACTTTTGCATTTCGCTGCGAGGGCAGTATTCCTTTATCATCATCTTCTTCAGGTTATCCCACGAAATCTTATAGGCATTCTCAATGCCCATAGGTTGAGCAATTGAGTTCCACCAGGATAGTGCCTCATTCAACAGAGTACTTGTGGCATACTGAACTTTGTCTCCGTCAGTACATTTACTGACTAAGAATACTGACTCCGCTTTTTCGAACCAACGGGTCAAACCTACAGCCCCTTCAGTACCCTTGAATTTGATGGGTTCACATTTCAAGTAGGAAATGAACGAGCAACCCTTTGGTACTATAGTAACATTGGTCACCAGAGGGGTAGTTGAGTTCGGTCCTCCAAGGTTAAGACTGGCAATTCTTGCAGCTTCTGCAGCTATAGCAGCTTCTGCAGCAGTGGTGGCTTCATCGGCTGCTGCAGCATCAGTAGCTGCTGCAGCATCGGCGGCTGCTGCAGCATCAGCAGCACCAGCAGCTGTGGCGGCTTCGGCAGCTGCTGCAGCTACGGCTGCTCGTTCCGTGATAAGTGCTGCATTGATATTGTCCTTTACCAGTTTGCGGATGGCAGCTTGCGTCATCGTTGGTGGTGTCTTTTTCTTTGGCGCCATGATTCTATTGTTCAAAAGATATGTTGTAATTAGAGAGTTGTGAGATGAGCACAATTTTTGATAAGAATGATAGGGTAATAAATGTTGAAACTTTAAAAACATAACACATGATAGTATATAAAATAAGAGTTTTATTCATATAACGTTGTTTACAAAATCGAACTTATTACAAGTTCATTCAAAACTTACTAACTGATACTTTCAGTTAGTAATTACAACGTTGTACTAAAGATAACTAGTACTATAACACTAGTCTAACGTCGGTTGGGAGGTTGTTGTGGTCCGGACGGATTATTAATTCTGCGTGTTGCTAACACATCTACACTTTCATTCGAACGGTATTCTTTGACATCCTTTTGGTATAGCCTTTGTTGTATGGCAGTCATTTGAGTTTGCATTCCACACAAATCATTCTTAAGTTGATACCTGTCAAAGTTTGCAACATCTAACCGGATTTCGGCGGTATTTAGGCGGTTAAGTAGTTTGTGAATCTGTACCGCATCCTGTTCTTGGGCCCTCTCAACCAAAGTGAGTCTATCCTTGACATTATCCAAGCCAGTCAAAGGATTTAAGACTACTTCCCCAACATGAGTCGAGTCACTCTTCACGTAGCTCATGTCAAGCTTAAACCAATATAGGTCGTCTCGAGCATTCATGGCATCCATTCTGGCAGAATTTACCTTGGATATATAGTCGTTCATTTGAATTTCCATACTTTGAACTTTGAGTTGGGTTAGGCTGAGAGCTTGTTTCAAAGAGTAGATTTCGTATTGAGCTGAGTTTACGAACATATGTGTAGATGTAGATGTTCCGCCGGTTTGGTGAGTAGAATTCAGAACTTTAGCTGGAGTGGTACGGTTAGATTTGGATGAAATTGGTGAAACAGGAGGTGGAGATGTTAATGGTGATAGATGTGGCACCACTATTTGTTCCTCCGCTTCCTCAATGTCATCGATGCCTTCGATGTCAACATCCATTTCAGGATCCTCTTCGTAATCATCGATGTTTATGTCCATATCCATTTCAGGATCTTCGTCCGAATCTATTTCGTTGTCTAGATCCTAATAAGGTTCTTCCTCATCGTCGTAGTCAATTGCTTCAAAGTAAGGATCATTAGGTTCGGGAAGGATTGATAAATACTCAGGCATAGCAGGAAGATGATCGGGAGATGGAGGTGCGGACATGATGTCTACAATTAGTATTTCGATGTCAAAATAAATCAAATGCTTATGGAAAATGCTCAAACTATGGCAATGTGCATATAACAATATACAAATATGTTCATGTAGCATAACATGTGTTATAAGTCCATAATCTTCTGGAGGATGGAAGGCACGAAGAGCGGAAGGCTATAAAAATGTTTTTGCTTGTTATTGTAGTTATAGTTTAGGTCTCACTTAGACCCGTTTCTCTATAACCATGGCTCTGGTACCAATCTGTAACACCCCCAATTCATGATGCAGCGGAATTCAACTTGGGTGTTACTCGACGGCACAACAGTCATAATAATAGAAAACGATCTCTAACCGAGTCGTAATAAAAAGAGTTGTCATTCATATTATTCAAATATATCAGAGTTTACATAGTAAGGTCCTAAAAAGGTTCCATGTTTCAAAATACATCAATATAAAGTCTTTGATGTTTTTATTGAATGACATAATAGTTTATAGCCTTCTTCCTTCGGTACGTGCCCTTCCGCTCCATTCTTGATTATCATGGACCTGAAATACATGCTTAAAAGGATCAACACAAAGGTTGAGTGATATTCATAGAGTTTGTTTAATGGTTGAACACAATATGTTGGTAGTAAGAGTTAATTAGACTCATACTCATGTTAGAAAACAAAACAGTTATTATTATATACTAAGCTCATGCAACCAAGACGTTAACGGGTACCAATATCAATCGGCGGTTTTGTTGCCCCGGTAAGTACTTTGCCGTCATACTTAATGTTCAAATATAGTGCATTCGTTTGAACTAATATGCTCAAACAAATGGGATTCGTCAATCCCAATAGGCCTATTCACAATACTCGCGCTCACTAATACTAGTGATTAAATGGTTCATGATAGGGGCCTAGGATTGGCAAGGTAGGTACTTAGTAATAATAAAACAATCAGACAGCATACAGTTTCAAAGCATTGTGTTCGGTTTAGAAATAGCATGTATTCCCCCCAAGGGTTTGTAAAACATTGAAGTAATGTAAAGTCGGGCTATGAACTCACCTTAAGTACGATAGCAAGTAATGAAGGTGATGGTTGGATCGTGTAGGTTTCTACGAGCAACCTATAATAGAATGTTGCGACTTAGGATTTGTGTAAAGAATATGAAGTAGTGCCCATATATATATCTTGCATTTATAGTCCATGATGTGGTATAATGTATATTGTAAGTCTTTGAAAGAAAAGATTCATGAACATGTATGTTTTGTATATCGTTTACTACCATTCGGGCCGACATAATTCAGAAGTCATGTTAGTAAGCGTTCGAGGAGCCAGGACACTTTAATTCGTAAATCCACAACTTAACTCGACGGCTTACATAATGAACTCCTCACATGAGGCTCTCTACTATTGTAGTAGTTGATAAAATATATAGATATAAGTTTTGATCCGAAAAGTTACATGTCCGATATTTGAATAAACTTAGGGAAGTTTATTAGTACATGAAGATTGTTATTAGGGGTAGTTTCATAAGTCTTATATGACCATTTTCTCTTGGTAATATCTCATGGTTTCCTTTTAAGTGAAGTAGATCCAAATTGCTTGTTCATGATATCGCCTAATTCATTGTTTCATGTTTACGCCTATGTAAGTTGGTATGGTCATTTCGTCATGGCCTAGCCATGACCTTTGGTCCTTGTTCCAAGGTCATGAGACACAACCTTGGCTCTAGCCATGGTGGTGGTCTTGATTATAGGTCATAAGACCTCTTGTTCCTTTTAAAGTATAACCATAATATAGTGACTTATATATATGTAAATAGCTGTTAAGAAATTTAGAAATATCTCACTCAGAAAGCATTTTCAAGGCTCGAGCTTCTTTTTGCCTGAACGAAAACGTGATTCCGGACAACTTTCGAGTTTTAACTTTTTCATGAATCGGATAAGAAAGGCCTCTTTTTGCGTGTTTTAGGTTCTGTCACAGAAACATTTTGGCAGTTTTGCCGGAAAGTTTTGGTAACTTCAAATCGCCATAACTTTTGACTCGTATACTATTTTTAGGTGGTTCAAATTGCTACCGTTTCCTTGTTAAGTCCTCTACTGTAATATGTAATAATCCAATATCATATTTTTACCATTTTGATCAGGTCTTACCAAGAAAATCACTACTTTACTTGTTTTGGTAACTTGTTTTAACAATCAATAATAACAACATCTTTTAGTCATTTTTATACATCATGGACATTAATACAAGACATAATATAGCAAGAATAACATGTAAATGATATGAACATGATTAATAAGCAAGAAGCATGTTAGGTTTAGGGGCTTACAACTTTTGGCTTTCTAATAAAGAAAGGAAGTAACAAGTAAGGAAATGGACTTTGATAGACTTGCTTCAACCCTTTTTCACTTCATGCAATCTTTCTACCCTTGGTATTCTTGAAAGAGATGTAATGAAAGTTAAGGTGAATTGAGTGGATTTAAACTCAAGAGAAATCACCAAGTATATTAGGGTTTGGAAGTATTTTGGTAACCTAAGATCACACTAGGGTTTCTACTTGAAGAAGCACTTGAACCTTGCAATAATTTGGAAGAAATAAACTAAGTGTGAAGTGTTTGTGGTGTGTGGTGATGGACGGCAACACAAGAAGGGGGGGAGGGGCTTTTTATAGTCTCATGAGGAGGTTACAAAGTTGAATTAGTCAATGACTTTCATGGCAAGATTTAAACATGTAACTCATCAAAGACCATATTGCCTAGGATCAAGCCACACCAAGGGTGACTCCCCCCCCCCTAATGGCGGTTCATAAGGCTAGGGGGAGGTGAGGTGTGCATTGGATGATAATATCTAGATATTTGGTTAGTTTTGACTTTGGGAAATGCCAACCGTAAATGATTAGGCCTCAAAACGTAAAACCGGGTGTCGTAAAATTATGAAACTTTAAAGTATTGTTAGACATGTCCATATGTCCCATAATAAAATATAAAATGAGTGGTAGGTTCCATTTGGGTGGTAAAACCCTGCTAAAACTGGAAACATGGGTCTAAAACGCGTAATACGTAAAATGTACGAATATTGCGTAAAATTGAGAAAAGTAAAATGTTACTTTTCTAATATGATATAAATGATTTAAAATGACTTATAATGTCTAGACTGGGCTCAGTCCAGTGTCGGTTGGTATTAAATGTCTTTTAGACATCAAACCGTAAGCCTAAAAATCACGAAATGACTTATAAAATCAAGGAATGATTTTTAGTCAATGGAGGAGGGAAAAATATGTTGACTTATTTTAATAAGTTGAAAAATCAAATCATCTTAGAAATGCGGTGCAGGTATAGGCTAGGGTTACGGCTGAGTAAAAACGCTTAAAACTGAAAATTCCAGTTTTTCACGGCCGAAGTTTATTTTGGTCATGTTTTTCTCAGTCATGATTTATTCTCAAATAAATCATGAGTGTGTCAAACATTTTTCTGATACTGGGAAAATAAACGCGACCGAATTTCGTTGTGCGTAGAATTTCTGAATGACGTTTTACCCTAAAACGTGTAGTTACGTGTAATTCCTTAATAACTTTCACGAAAATGATTTGACGAATGTCAAACATTTAATTTGTCATGGAAATGATTTATCACTCGAGAATATGAAATAAAAATCAACTTTCGGGAAAATTTCAAAAAGAAATGAATAGTAACATGAATAGTAAAAGTGAATAGTAAATTTTCCGGGAATAGTAATTAACCTTAAATTGCGAATTGTTACTATGTGGTGGAGGTTTGATCCTTTCCCAAGCCTATGGTAATCTATTTTGCTATGACAGGTAGTGAGAGATATCTTCCGTTTCCATATTGTAATTTATACTTTATTACATGATTCGTTGTGTTTTGGTGTGTAAACAACAATTTATCAAAATATCAACAAACGTGAAGTTTAATTTGTCGTGAGACAACTAAACGTGAAGTAATACGAGTAAACCGTTTAGGAAAACGATTACCTCGCAAAACTTGTGAAAGTGATATTCAAATTGTGAGACCGGGAAGTGATTTCCCGGGTCGTACCCCAACGAGGTGTGAACGGAAAGCTTCGAATGAGATTTGGATTAAAATATTGTATGATTAGAAAGGTTATTTGGTTTTGCGAAATGTTAAATTAACGAATTGGAAATTAACGAACGAAAGTAAAATCAAATTAACCTAAGGCAACTAATAATCTAAGAAATTCCTAAAAACTACGGAAAGACATACTACCTCCGTCCCAAAATTATTGTCCCCTATTGACTTTTTCGGTCTTTACTTTCCAACTTTGACCTTAAGTATTTTTGTTTATATTACATAATACTTGATACAACATATATGAACGGATTGAGTTTTAAATGTATTTTCATTTGGTATAATTCTTATAAAAAATTGTATGAAACAAACAAAAATATTTATAGTCAAAGTTGAGAAAGAAAGACCGAAAAAGTCAACAGGGGACAATAATTTTGGGACGGAGGGAGTAATTAGGTATTGGGAATCCTAAAAAACATAAACTAAATTAAAAACGCGAACGTTGTTTAAAAATAATGCGAGAGCGCACAATAAAACGTGAATTTTAAGTTCAAACCGTCCTACGGGGTTCTAATTAATGTTCTAACGAACTAAAATACAAAAGAAAATTTTTGAAAAAAAGAAAATTAATTTTTCGACTAAAATTCTAATTATTATGAGTTAAATATTAATTTGACTAAATAAAATCAAAATAAATATCTAAACTAGTTAAATAAATCTAAGTTTTTTCTGGAAAATCTAAAAAGCTAAAACAAACTTAGGAAAAATAAAAAGTTGGAAATAAGTGCTTTCAATAAGCTGAGATAAGTAGAAAAGCTAAAATAGGCTTAAATGACCAAAACTAGTATAAAAATAAAAGTTGCAAACAAAAACATGAGAAAGACCCAAGGGCAAATGGTAAGCTTCGTGTGTTGTGGGCTGAGAGACCAGGGTTCGATCCCTGGTCTTGTATCCCCTTTTTTTTTTTCTTTTGCAATCAATTAGACCAACAGTTTTTTATCACGAAGAAAAAGAAACTAGAGCTCAAAAGGTAGTTCGAAATCTTAAATTACCAAACTATTTTAACAGACTTTTCTTTTCTTTTTATTTTTCTCTTTTTGCCTTCCTTTTCTTGCTTTGCTCGAACCCCAGTCACATGTATCCAACCTCGAAAATTATGGTGAATTAAGACTTACTCAACTTTTATAACAATCCCAACAAGACCAAGTTTTATTTGTTTACTGTTAAGTTGATTCTACAATCCCAACAAATTCAAACAAGACCAAGTTTTACGTTTACAACAACCTTTATAACAACAAAAAGATTTAAACCATTATGGTGAATAATAACAACCAAGGGGCTCAGATTATATACAAGAACAGATGGGTAGCAGTAAAGATTATAATCAAAATTGACCAAACTCAATTGTTTTAGCAGCAAAAACCACAAGACCAGCAATGATTCTAGTTTAATTCTAACCCACAGATCAAGATTCCTACTCAAATAATCACCCAAAATCACCAAACAAACTCACAAGGTACAGCAGGCTTAGCTGATGATTCTAAGATCGAACAAGCTGACTCTAAACTAATAGGGATAGATTATAAGCACTTACTTCAACTATCAATGCTTAAGGTAGTTCAGATCCTATAATTACCACTCCACGAAAACTGCACAAGCTCAGCCCATGAACACAAACTGATGAGCAGATTTACTAGTTCCAAACACCCCTAAATTACACTATTTTCTCAGAACACAAACTGATGAGCAGTTATGTCTTACTCTACAATGACTATACTAAATCAGATAAGCAAAGTCTAACATCTAAAAGCAACAAATTTAGAATCATTCAAGTTATCATAAAAGGAAGTATAAATCCTACTTGCCATCCAAGCGAAGATGAGGCCTGAGAACCATGAACCAAAAATCACCTAACTGCCCCCATGGGCTCTAAACCAAGATCATCATTCCATTATTGCTACTACTACTTCCTCTTTTCTTCAATCCTCTTTTTTTTTTTTTTTTTTTTTTTTTTTTTTTTTTTTTTTGCAATTTTTTTTTCTCTTTACTGAATTTCAGTTTTCTATTCGATTCAAATTACTTTAAGTGAGATTTAAATTCCAACTTAGACCAAACAAACAATTTCGTAAACACTAAATGTAAATTTTTCGAATTGAGAGACAAAACCGAAGTAACTGAAAATTCACTTTCATTAACTCAAATGAGAATTACAATTTGAAAAGAAAAAATAAGAGAGTTGAATAAAACTTAAAAACTTCAAAAGATAATAACATAAACTGATATGAGATGCCTCTTCTGGGCTTACAACTGGACTATTTATACTACTAAAGAAAAGTAGGTACACTTTTGCTTCCTTTGTCTTCATCCTTGGTGTGTTTGTTTGTTGAGGCAGAGGAAGCTTGAGAACCCTTTGTGCTTCCTTGATATCACATCATCACCCTTGGATTACATTTGAACTCATCACAGCCCTTGACTCCACTTTGGCGCCCAAAAGAGTGGAGGATTGCCACCATGTCTTTCTGTGACTGGCTTGAAGGAGTTAGGTACAACTTTGAGGGGGTTTAGTGGGATTGGGGAGTGGGTTTGAAGGTTATGGAAGGAGATAGTGATGGTTTCTTGGCTTGATGTGATCACGGGGGGGGGGGGGGGGAGGAGTACTGGTATTTTTTATTCTTCAGGTTATGAGTGGGGAGGATGGGGGAAGGAGTGGTACGTATATTTTTAGGGTTAGGGTATTGGGTGGAAGTTTATTAAACGTAACACAGGGGTGGGAGTGGGCTAACATTGGGCTTGGGTGGATAGTAACTTGGGTGGGCTGATTTTGGCTTAGGGTGGATAGTCTTAAAACGTGGGCTTGTGTAATGTTATGTCCAGTTTTTTAAGTTAAGGCAATTTGTTTGGTTTGTGATTTGTAAAACTCAAGGACCAAATTTGCAATGAGCCGAAACTTCAAGGACCATTCATGCTATTTTTCCACATTTACTTCAAGGGACTTAACCTGCCACAGTTTATTAGTACAAGGACCACAATTGTTATTTCAAAAGATTTTTAATCCCAGGGACCGTTTTTGACAACTTTCCAAAGTTCAGGGACTAAATTTGCCAATTGTGAAATTTCAAAGGTTTGACTTGCAATATTTTACCCAAAGATCCTTTGTGATTCGTTTTGACTTTTAAAGAGCAAGGGTTGACTTTTCTTTGAAATGATTGACCAGGGACTAGTTTTGTAAAATTTTGAAAGTCGGGGGACTGAAACTGCCAAATATGTAACTTTTGTTCGATTTTCGTTTGTTTTCACTCGTTTTTCATCAGAAACATATAAAATACGATCTTTGGGATTTCTCGCATTTTGGTGCGTTTTTTGAGTATTTTTTATCGTTTTGCAGCTTAGATTTGACTCAAAATGATGAGTATTTACACACTCATCATTACACCCGAGAGATGTGAGTATCTAAACACTATTTGTGAGGTGCTTGTGTATGACCTCCGTGCTTGTCTATTGGTCTTTAGTGGAACGATTATTTGTTGTAATTACTTTTATATTAGTGTTAAATGACCCCTAACTTGTATTTTGACTAGAATAAAAGCGCATTTGCTTGAGGACAAGCAAATCTCAAGTGTAAGGGTATATGATGAGGCGAAAAATGATCCGTTTTTAGGGGGTCATTTAAGCCTGAATTCGAATTTATTTGATCAAATATTGCTCTAAATCGTTCCTTTTGTGATTTTAGGTACTTTGGGAGAGAAATCTGGAAAAGGAAGCAATTCGGACGTTTTTGGAGCATAAAAGTGAAGAAAACGCCAAAGTCTTAATTTTCCATGCTAGGAACAGTAGGTGACGGCGTCAAGAGTAACTCTCTGACGGCGTCAAGAGCAAAATTCCATGACGATCCAGTAAAGATTTGATGGCGTCACGAAGGTAGGGCGTCAAGAGTAAAAGTCATGACGGCCTGGAAATGATTAAGTCTTGACGGCATCAAATGTAGATCAAGGCAGTCCGAGAATAGTTTTGGCGGCGAGGTGACGGCGTCACAATGTTTGTCTTGACACCGTCAGACCTCTTTTCCTATATATAGTTTTCTAATTTTCACATTATAAAAAGAGAGAAGTTTTGGAGAAACCCTAAGTACGAACTTGGTGCGAATTTTACAGGTTTTTCAAGGGTTCCAAGCCCTTGATACCTTTCATGTGTAATTGAGATAAGTGTTCTTTCAATTCAATCAATATGTCTATGTGTTGGTTGTCTATATCTTGTTCTTGTCTCAATTCCATCATGCTAGGCTAGATCTATCTTGTGTTTGCTTGGATCTAATGAAACATAGATGTTAATTATGTGTTGATTACTTGTTTATACTTGTCTTGGATGAATGATTTATATGTTAATCTTAAGAAAACTGGCAGATCTCCAATTGGTAACATGTTTGAACGTCTTAAGAAACATGAACCGACGCGCACTATGTCTTTATTGGTTGTATTTAATGCATGACCCACTGTTTACAATCCCTATAGTTGTGTTGGGCATGGTGTAGGAGGAGATAAGAGCTCATAGAATTGGGGAGTTAAGTGTGCCACCCCATGAATGGTATTAAGGAATACGATCCGTCATCCATGCAATTATAACAAGTAATTAACGTGTAAAAGATGTCTAGGGAGTAGTGAAATCTAAGTAAACACATTTTCTCCACTTATTGCTCACAACTTTAGTATAATTTAGTTTATTTTCATTTATAGTATTTTATTTTGAGTGCATCTTTAGTATTGGGTTAGTTGATTAGCAACTAATTCCGCCCAAATCCTTCAAACCCGAGATTTTTAATTGCTTTCTATAAAATATAAAATACAAAAAAGAATCATCCCTCACCTTTAGAACTAGTATTTAGGCTTTCTAATCCTAGCGACACTATTCCTAAGCTGAACGATCAATCCCCCGGTACTTGTCACTATACTATACTACAACGATCAGGTACACTGCCTGGTGGGGGTTGTAAGCTTCTCGAGATCCCTCGAGAGGTAAAGCCTGTTGCGATTCCCACGCATCAAAGACCTTATAACACCTCACTTCATTCTGCTACTTCAGTTTTGAAGAATTTTACCGTCAAACAAACAACCTCCGGATTCGATAACTATCGGATAACTCATAACCCCGCGTGTGACCGAAATATAGTTTCACTTGAAAGCATCTATATCATTCGCTACGACGACTACATTTAGTTCTTTAATCATACACCCTGCATTGGATACCGAGTACACTACCAAATCAACCAACTGATTGCTAGTAGCAACCAACACCATTCTTCAAGAGTGTACTCTAAAAACTTTCTAAACTACTCATTCAACATAGACCTTATGCCAGTTTCACTTGGAAGCCCCGATGTCATTGATTGGGTATACAAGTATCATGTCATTAACATCTTCGACGAGAAGATTGTCCGCCTATTTTAACCTATCGAAATCATGGACCGAGGAGTCACACTTAAGCAAAGTCACATATATTCCTACCGACAAGTTCCGTTGGGACTCTCAAAGAGGTTCCAAATACACATGGGAGCGTGAGGACGAGGTCAAGCCTAAATACCCACACCTTTTCTCAAATCCATCGAGTAATTCTAAGTGAAAGCCGAGGACGGCTTTCCTTCTAAGGGGGGAGGATGTGACAAACAGTAATTTTCCACCAATATTTTAATAATAAATTTTAATTTTATTATTACCCAACTGTTTAAATTAAGCATACACGAGCTTGCATAACTATTTTCGAAAAAACAAACCTGCACACGTACTGTAGCTTACAGTAACTCCTTACATTGGTTATTTTATCAGAAAATGTACATGTGCAATTGTCTAACTATTACTGATCATTGTTGATCAAACACAAGAAATATGGCTCACAAAACACCGCACGCGTACCAACACAAATCCTAGTAACGGCATAAACTCAATACTGGTTATCTGGAAATTTTAAATTTTGTTTTTATATTTCTATTATAAAAATACCATCATCATATATATTTTAGCACTCCTGCTAACCTCGAAAACTCAATTTACACCGGAACTCAACGGGACTCAGGGTACATTTAATACCCGTAAGATTTATAAAACACAATTAATACTTATACTTTGTACACCAACTCCCACCCATTTTTATTATAAACGTATTTAAAAAAAGTAAATTAAACGTTATCCTCTCACACAAACAAACACATCCTTTTCTTCTCTCTTTACTGCATCTCCATCCCCACCTCCTCTACTTACAACTTGTCTTCTTTTCTTTCTCTCTCTCTTCTCGCTGCGACCACTCCCCACCTCCTGATAACAACTCAGACCTGACCATCGCTGATAAGAAGATGACAAGCAGTCCCCTTTGGTCCTTGAGGCCACAGTCTGATCCATCTTGTCTTCCCCCTCAAGGTCCAAATACACAACCGATTAGGTGATGCAAGATGAGGAAGATGGTTACCCTTTTTGGCTAGAAGGTCAACTGAGGATGAAGAGAGAGGAATCAAACCATCCATTGTTTACATTGTTATAACCCACTCGGGTCACAAGGTAGTCCACACACCCAAAAACTCTCACAACAAAGACTCATAGTTAGTTTTCTTAAAGGTTTCGATTTCCTGAAGATAGATGTGTGTGGATTGCTGGTCGAATCAGATTCGGGCTTCTTGATTCTTGGTCTCTTTTGTAATCGACTCCAACGTGTTGTAAGGATCTCAAACCCTCATTTTGATGTTTCCATTCGAATATGTTATGCTCCTGTGGTTATCGAAAATGTTGTTCGTTATAAGCTTGACTCATTGTTTAACTTTTCTTTTTCTTTGTAATCGATTATAATAATTTTGGTGACATTTCTTTTGAGTTATTGACTTGTGTGGTAAACATAAACAAAAATGTTAAATTGTGAAAAAAAAGTTGGCAATAAATTTCTGTGTTAAAAATATTTTGTTAAATTTTTGTGTGGCAAGATTTCAAACAAGTCGAAACCGGATATAATGAGGCTCGCATATGGAAGTGTTGTTTTCTTTGTTTTTCCATTTTGATTCTACATCTTCATGTTAGTTGATGCCAATTTTAAGTTCACAACGACAATGGCTTAGTCCTTGTTTAAACTTTGCCCGCTATCGATAAGTAGTATAGGTTGGTTTGGTTCGGTTAGTAATAATATGTGTTCAAGAGTTCGATGTCGAGATGTGGTCAAAACATTTTGTGGCCACGTTAAAAATTACCTCCATGTGTTGTAACTAAGAAAACGAAGCACAATCTACTTATTTGTTTTACCTTGAGAAACCGTATTGCCCAATCATCCACCAAAGCTATATCTAACCATTTCATAAATGAGCCAAGCCAAGTGTCATATTAAAAATAGTTTTGGAAGTTAAAAATCATCTTTGGGCTAAGCCCACTCCATAAATTATTTAGGGTTAATACACAAAAAAGTTACTAAACTTTACAAAAACGTTCGCCTAAGTTACTCAAGTTTCAAATTGTTCAATTAAGTTACTATACTTTACGTAACCATTTATATACGTTACTGGTCTTATACTAACTCATGATACCCGATATTAGTGTGACGTGGCATTAAAATATCTTTTTTTTTTAATTTTTGGTGGAGAAGTAAAGGGTTAATACACAAAGATGTTACTAAACTTTGTAAAAAAGTTCACCTAAGTTACCATTGTTTGCGTGTTTATTTAACGAGTTACTGAACTTTTGAATAAGCTACATTTGCATTACTTCGAAGCTGGGTCACTGGCTGATAGTCAAATTTTCTTTTCCATGTCACTTATTTTATTTCAACTTATTCCACGTCATTATGTTTAACATTTTCTTACTATTTTTTTGTTTTTTCTCTTTCTATATATTCATCAATGTTCATTTTCAATTATGTATCAATTCTTTTTTTCATATTATGTAAGCTTTCTGCTTGTGTTGACCTTCATAGCCATCATTCCACAATAACCAAACATCCTAAAAAACACTAAGATTCTAGATAACAAAAGTCTAGTATACTTGGGGATGTTACACCACGGTGACTGATGGAGATGGAGCCGTTACCAAGTACCCTGGCACCACAAAAAACCTTTCAATACTTTATTAATATCCTTAATCACAGTCTTAGGAAGCTTGAAAACAAAATCCTAGTATACTTGCATAGAAGCTAAAATAGAAGCAATTAACTGAAGCCTACCTGCATAGGATAATGCTCTGTTTCTCCAGTCATTCACCCTACTTTTGACCTTTTCAATTAGAGGTTTACAGTCATTTATACTCAGTTTCTTTGTAATGAGTGGCACACCTAAGTATCTGATTGGCAACTTTCCAATGGTAAAAGGAAGAATTTGAGTAATAGCAAGTTTCTCAGGTTCAGATAATCCACCAAAAAAATAGTACTTTTCTGCATATTTACCTTCAACCTAGAATACCTACTAAACTCTTCAAGGGACTTCTTTATTACACTAACTGATTTGCAATCTCCATGACTGAACACAAGCAGATCATCAGCAAACCCTAGATGTGTTATTCCAAGTTTCTTACACCCTTGTTTATATTTAAAGTGATCAGCATGCTCAATATTCTTTCTCAATATCAAATTTAGCACCTCCATAGTCATAGTAAATAGATAAGGGGATATGGGATCCCCTTGTCTTAAGCCTCTACCACCTCTGAAATATCCTACTCTTTCTCCATTAACATTGATAGAAAACTTAGTAGTAGAAACACAGGTCATTATCCACCCAACCATCTTACTATGAAACCCAAATCTTTCTAAAACTCTCTTCAAAAACTGCCAATCCAATGTATCATAAGCTTTTTGAAAATCTATCTTGAGAGCACACTTTTTGACAGATTGTTTCCTATTATACCCTCTAAGTAACTCTTGGGCTAATAGAATATTGTCAGTAATTTGTCTGCCAGCTATGAATGCACTTTGATTATCATTAACTAGCTTATCTAGCACCCCTTTAATCCTTGATGTCATGATCTTGCTAATGCACTTATACAATACATTACAACAAGCTATAGGTCTAAAATCAGAAACCTTATTGGGTGTAGTTATCTTAGGAACCAGTGAAATTAAAGTAGCATTTACCTCTCCAAGAAGTTTCCGAAAATTGAAGAACTCCTGAATAGCCAAGCAAACATGTCCCCCAACTACATCCCAAGCAGCCTTAAAGAACTTAGAGGTAAACCCATCTGGTCCTTGAGCTTTAGAATCATCATTATCAAACATGGCTTCTTTTATCTCTGATGAGGCGAAAAATGATCCGTTTTTAGGGGGTCATTTAAGCCCGAATCCGAATTTATTTGATCAAATATTGCCCTAAATCGTTCCTTTTGTGATTTTAGGTGTTTGGAGAGTGAATTCTGGAAAAGAGGCTATTTTGGACGTTTTTGGAGCATAAAGTGAAGAAAACAACAAAGTACCAAATCCAAGCTGGAATTACATGGTGACGGCGTCAAGAATTTACTCTTGACGGCGTCAGAAAGGATGAATATTTTACCGAAGGTTGTGAAGGCGTCAGATGAAGAGATGACGGCGTCAAAATGACCAAGATTAATTTACCGAGGGTGGTGACGGCGTCACATAGGCCGTCACGATTGGATCTAGGGCGTCCGAGGAAGTATATGGCGGCGAGTTGACGGCGTCAGATTTTACTCTTGACGCCGTCAGGACGATTTTCCTATATATAGTTTTCTAGTTTTTTCATTAAAAAGAGAGAAGTTTTGGTGAAACCCTAAAGACGATTTTGGTGCCTCTTTTACAGGTTTTTCAAGGGTTCCAAACCCTTGAGACCTTGCATTGTAATTGAGATAAGTATACTCTTAATTCAATCAATATGTCTATGTGTTGGTTGTCTATCTTTTGTTCTTATCTTAATTCTACTATGCTAGGCTAAATTTCCTTTGTGTTTGCTTAGATCTAATGAAACCTAGATGTTGATTATGTGTTGATTACTTGTCTATTCTTGTTTTGAATGAATGATATTATATGTTAGGCTTAAGAAAACTGGCAGATCTCCAAATGGTAACATGCTTGAACGTCTTAAGAAACATGAACCGAGGCGTACTAGGTCTTTATTGGTTGTATTTAATGCATGAGCCACTGTTTACAATCCCTATAGTTGTGCTGGGTCATGGTGTAGGAGGAGATAAGAGCTCATAGAGTTGGGGAGTTATGTATGCCACTCCACGAATGGTATTAAGGAATACAACCCGTCATTCATACAAGTGTAACAAGTAATTAACATGTAAAAGATATCTAGGGAGTAATGAAGTCTAAGTAAACACAATTTCTCCAACCACTGCTCACAACCTTAGTTTAATATTAGTTTAATTTCATTTTCATTAGTTAACTAGTTATAAAGTAGTTTTTGGGTTAGTTGATTAGCAATTAATTCCGCCCACTCCTTCAAAACCCGAGATTTTACTTGCTTTCATAAAATATAAAAATACAAAAATAATCATCTTCCATCTCTAGAACTATTAATTAGGCTTTCTAATCCTAGCGACACTATTCCTAAGCTGAACGATCAATCCCCCGGTACTTGTCACTATACTATACTACAACGATCAGGTACACTGCCTGGTGGGGGTTGTAAGCCTCGCGAGATCCCTCGAGAGGTAAAGCAAGGTGCGATTCCCACGCATCAATCTCATTATTAAAAACAAGTTTAATCATATCATCAGCTTCATTCTGTGTCAATTTGCAATTAAATTCCACAAATTCCTATGGTAATTCTGGTATGCTATCCTTGGTTCCAATAAACTTTTCAAAGTGCTTAATAAACTGTTCACCAACCTGCTCATTTTCAAGGCTCTTACCACTTTCATCACAAATCTGCATTATTCTACTTTTATGTTATCTACCTTTAATTATTTTGTGAAAAAAGCAGTGTTTCTGTCACCTTCCTTTAACCAATCAATCTTAGCTTTCTGCCATAACAAACTCTCCTCATCTTTTACTGCTTCACAATATTCTTGGAGAATTTCACAGCTTTGTTTTTTGATCTTTTCACAGTGTGGGTGCTTGTCAACTTCCCCTTGGATTTCCTTTATCCTACTTCTCAAGTTTTCTACCCTTTCATGTACATTCCCATTCTTCCATCCCAGCTGACTAAGTTTACTCTTAAGAAGCTTCATTTTCTTCACAACTTTATACATCTGATAACCTTCACTGTCTTTCTTCCATTCTGATTGTACCAGAGGTAAGAACTCCTTTTTTCAATCACAAAGTTAACCATTCTAAATGCTTTTTTCTTTTGGAAACCTCGCTTAGGAATAATCATGATTGAAGGTGAATGGTCTGAAATGATGTATGGCTTGAATATGTTGTGTGCATCAGGATATTTATCCAAAAAATCTTCATTGATCATGATCCTGTCCAGCTTCTTCTGAGTTCTAAAATTAGGATTTCTTAAACTTTTTGTGCAGGTAAAGTGAAAACTTGAACTACAAATATCTTCCATCTCCAATTCCTCTACACAGTTTCTAAACTCAATCATATCATTTGATGGTACAGAACATCCATTAGAGTGCTCTTTTGGATCTAATGTGACATTGAAATCCCCACTAACCACCCATGGTTGCTTATTTATAATTTGCCTATACGCTCCCAATTCTTTCCATAAATTCCTTCTTTCAACTCCTGAATTACTTTCATACACAAAGGAACAAAAAAAAAACTTTGACTTTTGACAAGTGGTTTCAAACAAAAATAGCATGCTCTGTTTAGTTTTAGCAATCAACCAAGCATTTACTTTGTTTTGATTCCACCTCACCATGATTCTGCAACCCTTGTTGTTGTCTTCAGCATTAATCACAAACTCCCAATTTCCAAATACTGCTTGACCCATTTTATTGACTTTTTGGAATTTCACATGGGTCTCAATAATAGCACAAATTTGCAGCTTTTCCTCATTTATTAATTTCCTCACTTCATCTTGTTTATCAGAGGTACAAAGTCCTCCAATGTTCCATGTTGCCACTTTAATATCCATCTATACTCTCTTTCTATTTTTGGCCCACTTTTCTCTTAATTCTTTTGGCTCACTTTTCACTCTATTTGTTTTTAACCCACAAACTCTCTTTCTGTTTTTCTTCTCACCACTTCTCTCAATTCTTTTAGCTCACAACTCTGTTTTTCTTCTCACCACTTCTCTCAATTCTTTTAGCTCACAACTCTCTATCTGTTTTTTCAGACAATTCTTCTCTTTCTGTTTTTTGGCTCCCAAATCTCTCAATTCTTTTTGCTCACTATACACTCTGTCTGTTTTTCACACAAATACTCTCTTTCTATTTTTGATCTCTTATTCTCTCAATTCTTTTGACTCACAATACACTCTATCTATTTTTACCCCCAAAATACAAAAACAAAATACTAAACTAACTATATACAATTCAGTCTTGATGCAATACAACATGTCATTTGAGAGTATTACAACTAATACCCTCAATTTCATTCCTTAGCATACTATCACCATTAGATGATAAGTCATGCACAACATCTTCTTCATTCACAGCTTTATTAACTGCATCAATCAACTCCTTTTTACCCTTATAATGCACTTTCATTTCATCATTCCACCTACCCCATTCAGTCACTGTTGGATCCACTTTGGTTTCTAAAACACTATCAACCAGCTTCCTATCCTCAATACTTGGCTTTAAATTCTCTTCCTTAACAAGTGACTCCAATACAACATATCTATTATCTCATATTATACCCACATTACTCTTTTTCTGCCCACCACTAGAATTATTATCATTACTTTTATCCATTGGAGTTTTACCCTGTAATACTTCCTTCTCATCCTCACCATTCTTACTACTACTTCCATTTTCTTTAGCATTATTACCACTATTACCAACATTCTGATTCACCCCACTACTAGCATCTTTCTTCCTGTAAGCTATTTCAATTACATTTGAATTGCTTTTCAGCATCCAATTCAATCAGTACTTGAGCAAAGCTTAGTCTACCCATTCTTTTCTTACACACATTAGTGGTTACTTCATCCATAATGAGAGGTTTGCCTAAACAACTAGCCAAAGAACTAATTCCCTTCACACTCCATGCTTCTAATGGCACATTAAGAAGCTTATCCCACACAGGCAGTTTCTTAGGTTTTGTTCTATCCAAGCACAGATCAATATCCCATCTTTGGACAAACAACGGTTTATTATTAACCATTCAAGGACCATTACTAATGACTTGCAATATACCTTGCTCATTGATGAGTTCTCAAACACTCATCATTTTTGGTCAAATCTGAACTGCAAAACATTTAAAAACACTCAAATGTGCATCAAAATACTGAAAATATCCCAGGGATTGTGTTTTATATGTTTCAAATGCAAAATGATTGAAAACAGTTGAAAAACGAACAAAGTTTGCAAAATTGGCAGTTTCAGTCTCTCAACTTTCAGAACTTGTCAAATTTAGTCCCTAGGCAATTGTTTTGTAAGAAAAGTCACCAAAGGTCCTTTTGAAATCATAAGTTTTCATATTTAGTCCTTTGGTGTAAAATTTCAAAAGCTTACAAGTTTGGCCCCTATACTTTCAAAGTTGGCAGAAATGATCCCTGGGAATTTCAAAAATGGAAAAATCAAATGAGGTCCTTGAACTATTCACACTTGGCAGGAATCACCCTTGGAAGAACTTTGAGAAGTTTACAATTCTGGTCCCTAAGTTTCGGCATGTTTCAAAGTTGGTCCTTGTGTTATTATTTACAACAAACCAAACGGACCCATCCTTAAAATCCAATCCACACACAAACACAACCTAACACCCTCACCCAGCCCACCATCTAGCCCAGAATACAAATAAAAATAAAAACCCACCCCCCGTTTTACCCTTTCCTTCCCACCAAAATAAATAAAACAATCACCCTCCACCTTCTCCCACTTGCTACCTGCTCCTCCAAATCCCTCCTCCTCTACCTCAGCTACCCATATCATGTTCCCTTGACTCTCAACAAAGCTCTAAGAAGCTTTAATTGCCTCACTCTTGCCCTCACTCAACCTTTCCTGACAAAAAGAAAAATGGCGCCAAAAATCAGTTTGAACGGTCAAGATCATTCCCACCCAATCCAATGGGTAGGATTTGCTCAGGAGGGTGCAAAGAAGTCATGAAAGCCAATAATTCACAGAAGGAAAGAAAGAGAAGAGAGGAGAGGTCATTAGTATAAGTAGGAAGTCCTTGTAAGCCATTTTGGCATATCCTAGACTAGTACTTAGTTTAATTTCAGTTAATTTTGCTTGTTTGTATTCTGTTTTTAAAAGTTAATGAAAGTTTCTGTTTAAGTTTACATCCTGTCTCAATTTTCTAAATTTCAATAAGTTACTCAAATTGTTATTACAAGTCATTAGTTATTATAAGCTCATTTAAGCTCAACAGTGAAGTTCAAAAGCTTTATAAGCTTCTGTATCCACTTCAAACTCAGTTCCATAAAAAATTCTCAAAAATACAAAAAAAATAAAATAAAGAATAAATCAAAAAATCATTAAAAAAATGAAGAAGAAGCTGGAGCACTGTAGATATGGGATGGCAGTCGTATTAGAGGCTTGTGGAAGCCATTAGGAAGTGGAATTTGGTTCTGGTTCATTGAAGATTGCTTGGAAGGCTTTGCAAGCTTTTCATTTTAATTTCTATCATCTTAGTGTACAAGTGCAATTAGTCGTTTATCTGTGTTAATTTAGCCAGTTAATTGCTTATTAAATAAGATACAATCATTAGATTGTGCTTTGGTTTCTTTTAAATCAAGTTTCATAAGAATCTGTGATAATAAGTGGTGTTTGGATTTGGCTGTGCTTTGTGCTCTATTTAGTTTGAGTGATTATAACCTGTTCATGCATCTCACTTAACACCTAAGTACACCAAAACAATCTAGTTTCAGGTAGCTAATAGTCTCAAAGTCAAAATCACATAATAATTGGTCTAAAATCCTTCTGAGTTGGATTTAGATAGGCATAAGCCTCATTTCAAGTCACAAGTGTGTGACTTTGCTTATTTTAGTCTTCATTTAGCTTATCTAACCTAAATCAGTCCTTAAATCAAGATTAAAGTCCACTTTAGTCAACTTAGTGGTAAAATCAAAAAGTCAAAAGTTCATAGCCAGGAAAAAACTCACTTTTTGTAAGAATTTTCTAGATTTTTGTGCTAAGAATCAGCCTTTGAAATTTTTAGAAATCAAAATCTACCACTTGAACTACAGGAATCAGTACTTGGTTTATTTTTAGAAATTTTTATATGGCTTGTGCAAAGGCTGAAAGTAGGCTGCAGGGTGGATAAGCTCCCCTGCACCAAGGGTATTGACCATATTTCTTGGGCTCATTCTGGCTTAACCAGTGGACCCCACACTCAGCCCTTTGGTTTTTGAGTAGTTTAGTAGTAGAGCTTTTCACACCTTAACTTATTTTGGGCTTTGGCTTATCTGCCCTTAGCTTATTTGGACCTCCTTTGCACCCTGACCTCTGTACAAATACTGAGAGCTCAGCTTTTAAGACCAAGTTCACAGGCCTGCATCTTATTATCTAGTGGGACCCACCTTGAAATTCTTGGCTTATTGGAAACCCCAATAAGCCAACTTTTCAAATCAGGCCTCACCTTGGACTTGTGACCTCAGTTGACCCACCAAACCAAGGTCTGCAATGGGCCTGGTTCACTGAGAGTTCTGTGACCTCAGGATAATTAAGCTTATGTCCAGGGCTTATTAAGGGCTTATTAGTAAACCCCAGTGCATGCTTATTGGCTTAATTTGTAGTCCCCCAGTCCATCTTGAGGGTTCAAGTTTAAGTTTGGACCCCTGACCCTCCAAGTTGACCCCACAGAGTCCTATAGTTGGTCCATTTTGGCCTTTGTGGCCTGTCAAATCAGCAATCTGCTTATTTGTTGTTTCTGGCTTGTTAAGAGTACTTATTTTCATCCTTTATGCTTATTCCTTGTTATCATTGTTAGTTACAAGTTTATTTTGGTCTGTGGAACAGTAGTGTAGCTTATTCAAGCTTATCCAAATCCTAATAAGCTTTTTGCTTATTCTGTCAATCAAATAAGCTTGCATTCTGCTTATTCTCCATATTCAGCAAAAGTTCCTTTGTTAAAGTTGCTTAGAATTAGTATATAAACAGATTTGAAAAAGAAAAATCCAAAAAAGACAAATTTAATAGAAGTGATAGCTTCTATTTAAGCCAATTGGCTTATTCTCAGCTTTTTGTAAAAGCAATTTTCTTTTTTATATTTTTCTTAGGTACCTGGTAACTTGTAGTAATTTTAGTAATTTTGTTTTTCAGATTTTTCTCTTTTCATTTATTACTTTTTATAATTTAACTTAGTTTTTAATAATTAATAATTAGTTTATAATTAATAATAATTAATTTAAAAGTCAGAAAAATACAAATTTAATTTTAAAATTAGTTTTAAGTTATTTTAGATTTTTCCAAATATTATTTTCATTTTTCTAGTGTAATTTTATAATTAGTTATAATTTAGGTTAGTTTAGATAATTAAAACGTAATTAGAAAATAGTAATTAATTAATAATAATTAATTAAAAGGTGTAAAAATTATTTTTCATTTCCTAAAAATTTTCTTTATTCATTAGGTTTGTAAAAATATAATTTTCATATCCGTAGGCTTTGTATTTATTCAGATTCACTTTTTCTCTCGTACGTCTGTTATCGTTTATAATTTAAACGTACGTGTTTAGGTTTTTACGCGTTTCCTTCTAATCTAGTTTCACGTAATCAATCACATAGCTTTCCTAAGCTATTTCATTTCATAATTCTTAAAATTATCTCATCGTAACCCTTTCCTGTGAAAATCACCCGATCACAAGCACGTTCAAATACAATTTACACCTCGTCGGGACATAACGACCATGTGATACCCTATATTATCCGGAAGCATTGACCTAGGTAGTTTGACCTTATTGACCATTCACTTGGTTAATTTAGGTTGACCGTTCTGGCTCAATCACTCATCTTGAAACTTAAAGAAGAAGATTTCTTTATCATTCATAGTCATGTCCTCAAGACCAAACTTATTCCACATTCTCCTCAAATGATACCTAGCCTCATTAAAACTGACCATACATCCTAGAAATTGACCACACACAGTTTTTTCCCACTTAGCACTTCCTAATTCAACAATCTCTTCATCAAAAATAGCAATTTCCACCCCATTCTCATTTACTTCAGTTGGAACCATGAGAAGTTTGTTATCATGAGAATTTGTTTTAAGCATATCTGCCAAAGTACTAGTGGCTTCCTTCCTAATCTCACTCAAATTAGTACTATTATTGACATTAGTTTCAGCATGACTAACATCCTTATTAGCACCACATGCATTCTCTATAACACAACCTTCATTAGAATTACCATCAGTATTAACATCATTCAACTGTCTATTTTCAGTAATTTCACAACTAGGAGTATCATCAATAGGTTTTAGTTTGTTTACCTGACTCTGCAGAACATGAAAACTATCACCACTCAAATCTCCATCAAAACCATTCTCCTTCCCCTTATTCTCCATCTCTTCACTAACTTTTCCATCACCATTAACATTTCCATTTCCATCTTTCTTCTGCTCTTGATTGTTCCTTTTTCCATTATTCTTACTTCCATTTCTCTTCTTTTGACTAAGAACTGAATCCCCATACCTAGTAGGAGGCCTAACATTATGCGCTGATGTTCTATTATTCTCCGACATGCTTGTAAACAATACTAATCTTCAATACAGAACAATTACACTAATATTTTTTTTTGGTTTTTATTATAGAAATGAAGAAAGATACGGAAAAGATTCAAACAACAAATCAAGAAATCAAAAAACCCTAATTTCCACGAATTGGAGGTTTTCTCTTTACTGCATGAAATTCAAATCAAATCACACCATTACATGCGCAATGATGAGACGAAATGATTTATGTATTCAGAATTGAAAAAAGATTATGATTTGATTGGGTAATTAGATGAAACAGTGATTTTTAGTGATGAATGTGATGGTTGGAAGTTTGTTAGGAAGTTGAGAGCAAGCTTGCTAAACATGGATTTATGGAAAAGTATTTGAGGTTAGCGTATGTAACATTTTACTAGTGAATCATGATATAACAAAACACACGTAAATAAGTTAGCGACACAAACTCACTCACTCACTAATTCATACACATTTCATGTAGCAAATGATACTCGCCTCCTTTGTTGTGTTTTGAATGTGTTTAAAGAAAATTTTAACCACAACTTGTTCAATTGGTTTGTTCTATTTTATATATCTATTACTTTTCAAAAAAAAAAAAAAAAAAAAAAAAAAAAAAAAAAAAAAAAAAAAAAAGCCAAAACATGGATGGTATAAACGAAGTTAACATGCAAAAGAAGATGGCGGATTTACCCGAGAAAAGCTCTAGCAAATTTGATGATCAGGTAAACTATCTTTTAACTCATAGGTAATCTTTGTGGCTTTGTTTGATTTATATCATCCATGTATATAATTTGTTGCATTTCAAGGCCGAATGTTCAGACCTAAGATTCCATAAAAATATGTATATTATGGCTCTTTACGAGCTTACGTGACGGAAAAATAGTATGTCATTGATTTATGACTGGCTAATAGTATGCATATACGCTACGGTATTAAAATCTAGGATGACCAGTAGCTAAAACGTATAACATTTTTTAAGGCGACAAATATTTTAGATCCAGTAATTTACTTTAATTAGCTTTGGATATAAACAAAAACATTTTATGATAGTTTTTGATATGATAAGCATGATATGAATGATTTTTAGATCTTAAGAACATCACAGTGAAATAAGCGGGCTCTTGTGGAAGCTTTTCATGATTGCATTCTATTTTGGATAAAAGTCAAAATTTATTAGTAATTTTTTTCACAATGTTTAGAAACGAAGTAGTTTTAATGACGGTGTGTATACACTTTAACACATCCCATTGTTAGTGCCAATAACCAATGTTGGCTTTCATGAAAGGGTAAACACAAAAAAATAACAACTTACTTTTTCCATTTTACCGAGATGAAACGCTTACTTTTTTATCAACATTTAAGACAATGGAACTTTCAAATATTTTTTTAAAGTCAACAAAAAGACAAATTATATTAAAAATAATAATTGAAATGACTATATTACCCCTATCTTCTTCAACCAAAATCCACACCATCAGACAAACCATCATTAGCATTATGTATTGCTTTTCAAATCAAAACCACAAAGCTAAAACAATAAACACAAACACAAATCTGAACCCACCAAAAAACAAAAACGCAAACACAAATCTAAATCCAGATCTTGGGTTAACAACCAATAAACACAAATCTGAACCATGTCCTAATAATCTCACGAAAAACCCCAACCAGTAAGGTTTAAGATACAATGAAATTAGGGGTTTAGCAACCATGCTGATTCTACAAAATTCCTTAAAGGGTTTTCGAATTCAACCATCAATCATCACTCATCTTAATTGCCGTAAGTTTTTATACACAAATCATTCATATAATCAAACTTTTATAAAAAATAAAACCCTAGAAGATGCTGTTAATAAATTTCATCATGTGTTTTATAGAAAATCAATTCCCCCATTACCATAATTCACTAAAGGTTTGAGCTTTATTGTTAATATGAAAGAGTATGATAGTGCTATTTATTTGATTAAAAAGTTTGACTTTTTAGGAGTCAAACCTAATGTGATTCCTAGTCTATATGTTTTCAACATTGCTATTAATTGTGGGATTAAGTTGTTTAGGAAGATGGAAATGGCTAATTGTCCGCCTGGGATTATTCAGTACAGTATTATTGATATTGATATGGAGTTATAAGGATGAATTTGTGATGACTGTACGGGGATATATAAGGTATGTTGCATTTGATGGAGATAACAACAAGATGAGCAGGTGTAATAATGTTTAAAAAGACTAGGGTAATATAGTCATTTCAATTATTATTTTTAATATAATTGGTCTTTTTGTTGACTTCAGAATAATATTTGAAAGTTTCGTTGGCTTAAATGTTGATAAAAAAATAAGTGTTTCATCTCGATAAACTGGAGAAAGTAAGTTGTTATTTTTTGGTGTTTACCCTTCATGAAGGCGCAAATCATAGTTAATACTTGATGAAACATGATCACAATGTAATTGATCATGAATGCGATCCTTCTTGGTGAATAAAAATTAGAAAAATAAAAGTATGCAAACCTGTCCACAATCTTTTTTAAGAGATGTCCAAAGAATAGGGCTATTAACGAATTGAACCTTAATTTCATAAACTGTTCAATAAAAACTTTGTTATTTATTAAATTAACGAACATATATAATAGTTTGCATTTGTTTAGTTAAATGAACAAGTATGAACAAAAGCCTTATATGTACATTTATGTTCGTGAAAGTTTGATAATTATGCATTCATTGACGTTCGTTTATTTTTATTTTTTATATTCGTATATCGTATCTTTTATTATATACTTTTAACATTGGTTTACTCAAACAAATGAACACTTAAAAAAATATATTATGTGTGTGTGTCTATATATATATATATATATATATATATATATATATATATATATATATATATATATATATATATATATATATATATATATATATATATATATTAGTGTTTAATAGTTTATGTTCATATATATTTGTTCGTTTAACGAACATGAATAGCTTTATGTTCTTAATAAACAAACATGAGGTTGAAAATTTGTTAACGTTCAAAAAAAAAAAAAAAAAAAAAAAAAAATTTAAAATTTGTTGAATTAAAATTAATCAGATGAATATGAACAAGGCTTCATCCATGTTCTTCCGATAATATTGACATGGTAAAAGGTGCCGAAATAAGTATGGCTAGTTTTTTATTCGGATAAATAAGAGTTTTTTTTAATTCATATTTTTATTTATTTCTGGAGTCAAATTCTCGGTCGTACCAAACAACGGAGTTTACAAAAATTTCTCAACCAATTTCATTTCTCTACATTTCTATTCTCTAGACAATTTCATTTCTCTAAATTTCTCTCTACCAAACGCACCCTAAAAGTCGTGTTTGGTTGGGGCCATTTGGAGGAATTTTGAGGGTTTTGAATTTTAAATACCCTCATTTATCATGTTTGGTAAAATTAATGAGGGAAACTTTAAATGCTTTAGTCATTTTAATTTCTATAAAAGGGGCCACTTTAAATTCTGTGGCTAGACTAGGAAATGATATTTCCACAAAGGCTGTTTTCGATGGGCCATTTACCAACAATAATTTGATAATGGGCCCATTTACCAATATTAAAGACAATTATATAATTTATTAATATGTAAATTTAAATTCCTTTTGCCAATTGTTTGTAACAAAACACATATCAGATATTTGAAATTTAAGAATTTGATGTCTCCGCCATTTGAAATTTAATTTCCTTCATTTTAAATTCGTGAACCAAACGCCACCTTAATTGTTTTCTTGGAATACGATAGTTAGTTTAAGAGACTCTTTAAATAAGCATAACTTGTATGACATTTGAGGAATTCCTTTACGCTGCTGCATTTTTTTTTTTTTTTTTTTCTTTAAAAAAGGAAGTAAAGGGAAAGAAAATGACAAAAAAAATATAAAACTTTTTACAGTCAAAAGTTTCTTTTGAAAATGTGCAAATATAGACGAAAACTAGTTTACATCTAAACATCTAAACTAGGGAATTAAGATAATTTAAGAACCAAACTTTATTTAATAATCTTCACCTTCCATATTCCCTCCATCTTTATTTGATCTAATGGATGAGATTAATTCAAACAATTTAAAAAAACTCACTTTCATCATTTTTTTTCTTCAAATATTAATATCTTTCAAACCGTTAATCGTTAAACGAAAAAAAATATACCGTTACGACGAACATTTAATTATCTTTCAATAGATAGGCACTTTGATATATTTTCGACAATTCTTTTTTTCTTTTTTTTCACGTTTTTTTTGTGGCCGAAAAAATCATATGTGATATATATTACATATCACATGTGATTTTTTTGGCCACAAAAAAAACGTGAAAAAAACGAATTTTTTTTGTCAAAAATATATCAAAGTTCCCGTCTATAAAAAGATAATTAAATGCTCGTCGCGATTGTGTAATTATTTTTGCTTAACGATTAATGATTTAAAAGATATTTAAATTATAAAAAATGGGTAAAATATTAAAATGCATTTAATCTCAATCATTGATTGCTTTTTAGTTATTTTTCTTGTTCTTTTGTAACCCAAAAATCTCCTTCTTTTTCTTTAAAATAGAAAATAAAGACATCAACTAAACGCGTTTTTCATATTTTGAAGTGTTTTGAGAAGATAAATTTCCTTTCCAAATTTTACAAGACCAGTGATAGAAAAAAAAGAGAATTTTTTTATTCAACTAAATGCACCGTAACTTTCTTAAGTTCTCCATTTCTTTTAAACTCAAAACCATGAAATAAACAGCAACCTTCTAAAAAAAGACTTTATCTGATTTGATTATTATTATTTTATTTATTTATTTATTTTTTTTTTAAGAATATGATGAAGCTTCAAACCCCATTTAGTCATCCAAAAAGTCCAAAAACACGTTTAAATTTTCTTTTTAAAAATAAAAGTTGTTATTTTGGGGAAAAGAAAAAGGAATGGTGCTTTACCTTTTTGCCAGGCCTCTTTCCTGCAACACAACTCGCAGCAACCGAGTCAACTCAGTCCGACATTGATAAAGTAAATGGGAAGCTAACATCATTACAACTACATGGTTCGTCTTTATTCTCCAAAATCCCATGTTCCATATGTTCTTCTTTATGGTTATCTATTTCGAAATGTAACTTTAAAACTGTCGATACTATCTAGGCCTCTTTAATTTCAATCTAAAGATTACTAATATTTTGTACTTGAAATCATTAAAGTTTGCATTTTTATTAATCTTATGTTTCATTTTTTGTTTTTTTTTTTTTTTTTGCTTGCTGAATATAAATAAGTTAGAATAGTTAAAATAGTTGACCTGAGAAATGTGAAAAGCTGTTTTGACTGAATGTTGTTTAAGTGAATATTGATCATCAAGCACACAACTTGGGGGTGGGCACTCGTTAGGCTGCGTACATATGAGTCAAAAGATGCACCCTCCCCTGGGAGGGAAAAACTCGTCCGTTTTATGCTACACATTAGACTTGAGGTTGCTTTAGTACTGCTTATATGCTTATGCATTTATGACGGTGTTTGACAATTGAGATTGCTTATCCAATATGCTCATTTGATTAAGTGGACTATGTGAGTGAAATAAACTGTTTTAAATAGATAAGTGGTTGTAAGAAGCTATACTAATTCCGCTTATATGTGTCAATTTGGCTTGTCTTCTTGTTATCTCAGTCGGGTCAAATAAGAAAATTTAGTTAAAATTTGTGGCAGGCTGTATTTAACCGCATAAAACCATTTATATGGTTTTACTCAGATATCAGACTTTTCGACTATTACTGTATTAAAATTGGTCATGTAATCACATTGAATTTGAAGAGCATAAATATTATTATAAAAGGTTACGATAATGGACAAATTGTGTTTTGCGGTAAATCCAACACGTTTTGACTTGTTAACTGACCCGTCCATCTTGCACATCTATTGATATGCATCAGCCTTGTCTAACTAGGAGCTTTTGTATTGCTTATAATTTGGTCAATTATATTTTCAAATCTGGATCGAGTTGCAGTAAAGTGTTCATTTCTGGTATTAGTAGTACGAGTTTCTACTACAGTACTTGTATTGTTTGGTTTCCCTTCTTCTATGCATGACTTTTTTAGTTATCAATATAAAGTCTTAACAAACAAATCTAGAAAACTGATATAAGTAGCGTTAAAAACAAAGTTTGTTAGATATGATTAAAGTTGTCAAGGCAGTCATTTAATATGGGCATTGAGTGGGTTGGGTTGATTCGAAACCGCTCAAAAAAAAATTTGTACTCTAAGTACTTAGCCTGTCAAATATGAAAAAGAAACTCATTATTTAGAAAACTACGTAGCCTCTTCAGTAGATTGCATTAACACACTTTGGGCAACTTTTGACCAATCTGACCGGCTGACCTGTTTACTATCTTACATATGCGTGTTTGACTCATTAGAGTGAAGGTATAACCAGAATGAACTCATTGATAAGTAATGAGTCCACATTTCCATCTTTAGTTATACCTTTGTTAAGTTCTAGTCTCTTGCTTGTTATAGTTCTGATCTGTTCGTATTTGTGCCTATAATTGTAGCTTGAATTTGCATTTATCCTCATTTTCGTTACTAAATGCAGAAACTGAGAAACACGGGAAATAAACAAACATCCATCCCAATGATCGGACAGAACGTCAAATATTCAGGTATTACCGAAGATCATTCACCTCGCGCCAACCCCACTAACAATATCAAGAAAATCTCGTTTTTACCCCTCATTTTCCTTATATTCTACGAAGTATCCGGGGGCCCATTCGGTATTGAGGATAGTGTTAGAGCAGCAGGCCCATTTTTAGCACTTATCGGGTTCTTAGTATTCGCAATTATATGGAGTGTCCCTGAAGCTTTAATTACTGCTGAAATGGGCACAATGTTCCCCGAAGACGGTGGATATGTCATTTGGGTATCATCGGCTTTAGGCCCGTATTGGGGGTTTCAACAAGGTTGGATGAAATGGCTTAGTGGGGTCATTGATAACGCCTTGTACCCGGTTTTGTTTCTCGATTATTTAAAATCCGGGCTCCCTATTTTAGCCGACGGGTACCCGCGGATAGTAGCGATCGTAGCTTTGACAGTTGCATTGACCTACATGAACTTTCGAGGTACCACGATTGTTGGGTGGGTTGCGGTTTTTCTAGGATTGTTTTCGGTTCTCCCATTTGTGATTATGGGTTTCATTGCGGTTCCGAAAATAGAACCATCCAGATGGTTGGTAATGGATTTACATGTAGTTAATTGGAATTTATACTTAAACACGTTATTCTGGAATTTAAATTATTGGGACTCGATAAGTACACTCGCGGGCGAAGTCGATAACCCAAAAAAACACTCCCGAAAGCTTTATTGTACGCGTTAATCTTCGTTGTTTGCGGTTACTTCTTCCCGTTACTCGTCGGGACTGGTGCAGTCCCGCTCGACCGTGAGCTTTGGAAAGACGGGTATTTTTCCAATATCGCTATGGTAGTAGGTGGCGTATGGTTAAGATGGTGGGTCCAAGCGGGTGCTGGACTGTCAAACATGGGTATGTTTGTAACTGAAATGAGTAGCGACTCATTTCAACTTCTAGGTATGGCAGAACGGGGTATGCTTCCTGAGTTTTTCGGCAAACGGTCTCATTACGGGACACCGTATATCGGAATTTTATTTTCTGCTTCCGGGGTGATTTTACTTTCACAATTAACTTTTCAAGAAATCGTGGCTGCTGAAAATTTCCTTTATTGTTTCGGTATGATTTTGGAGTTCATAGCTTTCGTGAGGTTAAGAATGAAGTATCCCGCTGTGAGTAGACCATATAAGATACCGGTTGGGACAATTGGTGCGGTCCTTATGTGTGTTCCCCCGACAATATTAATTTGTGTAGTTTTGGCTTTATCGACATCTAAAGTTATGGGTTTGAGTATTTTTGCTATAGTTATCGGGTTAGTTTTGCAGCCGTTTCTTAAGTACGTTGAGAAGAAAAGATGGGTTAATTTCTCGACGAGTGCTGATCTTCCGGATCTTCATAATGCTCATGAGACTGAGTCTTTAGTGCGTTGACCATCGGTGTGGTTAAAAAGTATCTCTGTCTAGATCTTATTTCTATTGTGTTGTATGATGAGGATAATTTGTTTCCAAAGTTTTAGTATATTTTAAGTCCTGATGCGCAACTAATGTAACTGAACTTGTATATTTCTCATAAATGACGACTAGGGGTGTTAATGACTCATGTGTCAAGACTTTTAACAGTATTCAACTTGAGCTTGAATCTTGTGTTGGAAAAATTCGTTAAAATAGGTGTATACAAATGCTCATTTTTTTGGACAAAATGTCATAAAAGTTTTCGTTAATACAAAGATTATTTTGCAACAGCACAAAGAAAAAAACAAACAAACACAAAGTGGCTTCCTGAGTCAACATAGTACACAATCGCTTTTTTTTTTTGTCAGATCTCCAGTTTGTTTACGCGTCTCTAAACCTCAAAATCACAAGCTTCTTTCTCTTGAAATGCGTAAATCCATTAACCTTCATCACAACCGACTTCAATCCCATACTTTTACTAACTCTTCCCACATGTTAAGTTGTTGCTTCAGCAGTATACTTGCAAAATTTTGGTCCTGCTTCATTGCTTAAGATCCAGCAGAGGCTCCCATTTTCTTGTTTCCTTTTGAATAGTCACAGTGACAAGCAAGTTGTTGGACATAATTCTAACGAAATGAATAGAATTTTCTTGTTCAAAATCAAATGAATGCCCAAACTTTCCAAGAATTTTTAGGCATAGCATTACGAAGACCACGAGATTTAAACCTCTGTAGAGTTCTGAAGTTCCTGCAAAAGCACACACATTTTGTAAAACATGAAGGTGACAGTCAGGGGCATTTGGATGCATATCTAACAAGCCTAATTAAATAATGAATATAACTTCTATCTATGTTTCTGTAAAAACGTAATTTTGATACTTGACAATGCAACAAACTGGGGGAAATTACATAGTGAAAGTCATACTATCCACATAATAAAAAACTCAAGTAAAACTACAATCTGTCGTCAATCATCATTTACTTTGACATTGTCATAAATTTATACCTTTCAAATGAAGTTACATTTCTATCATCTTACGTATAAACATTTACAATATCTATAAACCTGCAAGTGGGTTATTAGATAATAGCTTCGTATAGTTGCTGCACACATGAGAATAAATGATATCTCTGATATCCAAATGCAATTGCAATGTTTGATTAGTTAGTTTAAGAAAATTGTTTGAATATTTGTTGTGGACCCAAAGCAAACACACTTACTTCATTTGTGATATGACCAAACAGCTCGTTCTAACATGAAATCTTTTCAATTTTAACAAGATGCCCGAAAAAAAAGGCTGCAACTTTTATGAGACACAAGTACTGCAGCATATCTGCAACTTTTATGAGACACAAGTACTGCAGCATATTTATTTCACTATTGTGCTCGACTATTTCTACAGAAATATTCTATGAAGATAAGGCAGTTGACTAATCCCTTTTGTTGTTGATCTCTTCTTAGTCACTAGATGAGATTCGTATAAAGAATTCCCTAAAATAGGACGCCAAACTAGGTGCTTACTGCACGTTTTCATTGCATATAGTTGACTTAAATCAGTAAGTCCCCTCCTCCCCTGCTCCGATTATCTTGTTTCTGGTACTAGGAAAAGATATGATCGCCATAAGTGAAGTTATCTTTGAATTAGAGGTCATTCCATTCCATTATGAAATAAAATATCCCTAACGATTAAACGCACATTTCTAATGGATCCCAACCATCACCAATATACCCCTACACCAAATGTGCTATTTCACCATTAAAATTACACGCTATAGCCAATGAACAACACCAAAAATACTCCAATCGACTAATATAAATAACTCTTTGATTCTCTTTTCTAAAGTCATAGTATACGATTCACATACATTTTTAACAGCATTGCAATATACACTTACAATAAATACACAATCGCACAAATCAAGCAACATAAACCCTAAATTAAATATCCTCAAATTATAATATACCTAATTACGCAAGTTCATTATGCAAATAAAAAACCTAAATTGAACAACTTGCCTGGAATTGGAGAGAACGGTGTCGGTGGATTAAGATAGATTCATTAGAAGACCAGTGGATTGAGTTGGTTCAAAAAGGAGTTGTGAAGCTTTTACATATTTAGTCCCTCTTATTTGATATGTTCAAAAAAGAGTTCAGCCTGTTGTGTATATTATACTTCCTCCATATATCAATTGCGTATAGCTTTGGAGCAGACAAATCTCCCTTGGTGAAAACCCTCATTTTTGAACAATTATGAATTTCCAAGGTATCCAATGATGGAAATTCAAAAGCTTCATTTCCTAAGCAAAATCCCTCCAGACTTTCAAGTACATGAAGTTTTAAGGACTTTAGACAAGGTAACACCACAGTAGCATTCACTATGGCATCACATTCTTCTTCTTCTCCTTTCAAAATTACCTTCATACTCTTGCAGTAACGTATATGTAGTTCCTGGAGTTGCAATAGACTACCAACCATCGAACATGTGAATACATATTCTAAACTAGTGCAACATTCAATTGACAGTCTTGTTATGTTTGGAAACTTTAATACTGTCCCCTGCTTGCTCTTCCATATATACTTGAGTCCATACAAGTCTTCTAAGTCCACTTGTCTCAAGTTTGGAATTTCAGCAACACTTTGTGAGTCAAATATCTCCTCAATGTCCCCACGAAACCACAAATGAACAGTTTCAAGCTTTTGCAGTTGTAGCAACTTATCGGATGAAAAAAGAGTCTGTCCAACACTACCATAGGGAATATAACCCATATCCACTTCGATCAAATTATGATAAGACCAAGGCAATCGTTCCATAGTAGTAGAGCGGTATGAGCTTGTACTTTCATATCTCGGTAAACGGGCCTACAAGGTAATAAAAAAAAAGAAAAAGAAAGAAAAGAAAAAAAAAGCTTACATCAGAGATAATTGTACATATAACTTGGTTCAATGATAAAAAAAAAAAAAAAAAAAAAAAAAAAAAAAAAAAAAAAAAAAAAAAAAAAAACTTCAGATGTGAGTAATATAAGCCAAAAGGCTCTACAAGCTTGTACAACCGTTGGGTTTTGGGTATCACATACATAACCAAACCGTTGATATTTTCTAATCATATTACTTTCGATCCAATAATTACGCTGTAATTTTGATGAAGATTACAATCATTAATAAGGTTAATTGACTCTAATACTAGAAGTTTATGCACGGTTTCAAATATTAAGTTATACACACAAGGCCTGGGTCTAGAAAGATCCTGACATGAGAAGGTTTTTACTTTTTTATTTAAAATAAAAATAATACCTGATGCAAGGTGGTGGTCACACGAAAGTTAAGGCCACATTCAACACTATGTTTTCCTAAGCTTGTATTTATGAAGTTAAGTTTTGGAGCTGTAGACCGTCCATAAGTGAACACAGTTATTTGTGGACATTCACCGATCACAACCTTTTCCAAGGCTGGCCATATGAATTCATTATTCCCCAAGAAAAAACTAATAAAGTTTGGTAGATTGGCTAGTATAAGGGACTTCAAATGAGGAAAGACCACCACAGCAGATGCCGTTGCCTGCTCTTCATTTTCTTCCGTAACAATGACTTCCATTGCCTTGCAATCATTTACCTCTAGCTCTTCGATTTGTGCGAGGCCTTCAAGAGTGGAAAATGTGAATATATGTTTCAAAAGGTGACACCCTTCAATTTTCAAGATCTTTAGTTTTGGAAGTTTGAGCATCGTAATATATTCTAGCCTTGGAAGTGCCTTTCCAGTATCAGTTCCACTCTTCTTGTTGATCTCTTGAGTTTCAAACACCTCTGTCATTGATTCACAATCTATTATTTCCAGCACTTGAAGCTTTTGCATTTGTCCTACAGCATACCATGGAATCACACTTGACAATGCATCACAAACTCTTATACTTATCTCTCTAGCGTATTGGCATAAGGACCAAGAAGCTTGAGATAACTGGAAAAAAAAATTAATTGTATAATTAACAGAGCTAATAATATTAACAAAATTAACCAAACTTTATTTTAGGCGATGAATATATAGGAGAAATACCTTAAGCTGGTCATGAATATCAGTAGATATACCATTGGCACCACCACCAATACACTTGAGATTTTTGAGGTTATAAAATTCAAGAATGTCTAAATGAGGGAAGAAAGTGGTGGTTGTGTGGGAATATATAGACGCATCTTCATCATCTCTGTTTGAAACAACCTCTTCAATACCATCACAAGACCATATACGAACTTTCTTTAGGTTGGAAAGAAGTTTCGCCATGAGAGGTGAAAACAAATACTTGATGCTGTTGCACGTGGACAATTTTATGGTTGTGAGGTTGTGGAATGAGCACTGTGACTGTTGTTTTGGAAGAATTGAAAATTCATTCCAATTGCACTTCCACACATGACTCATCCTTTCCAAATCATACAACTTCAATTTTTCAAGATAGGGGAGTATCACTTGTTGTTGGGTATTGTGAGCTGGTTCTCTAGTACTTGGGCTCAGTATCTCAAAGACCACCTCCACAGCTTTGTAGTCTTCCAAAATAAGTTCACGAAGGTTACGGAAAGTGTGTGATAGATGGAATGGGAGTGCCACTTTAGATATATCATCATTTGATTCTTTCCCAGGTATAGATACAACATCAATCTGCATCATCGTTTAGTAATAAATTCCACGGACTAATTAAAATTGGATAGAGTTAAAAACTGCACCAAACTTTTGACAAATATATAATTTTTGAAAAAGTAAAATCCAAGGAATATCTGGATAATAAGAAAAAAAAAATTGTAAAAACAGTCCCTGTAGTAAAAATTATGGATTTAGTCCCTAACTTTAAAAAAAAAAAAAAAAAAAAAAAAAAAAAAAAAAAAAAACACCATAACCTTGCTTTTAAAGTTAGCAAACCTTTCTTCCCTAATTTTAACGACGGTTTAACAAAAGTAAACAATAATCCAATAATAGGACATCCTGCCATTTCAAATAAGTAATCATGTCTATCTGGTTAAAATTTGTGTATTCACATAAGTAAACACTTATGAATGCTTGATTGGTTGCTTTAATGTTTAAAAGTGAACTAGATATTTTGTGTATGTACTCTGTTTTCAAAGAGTTTCAAGAGGTATCCACCATGTACATTTAGTGTACTTTGACAATTCTACATTCCTATATACACTCCTATTGCACATGCACCTTCTTAACGCTACAATAACAGGAGGTTGCAATTAGTTACCTAACAAAATTTAGGGATTATTTTATGTTAGTTTTTAAACATTAAGTGCAGAGTCGTACCTCTTGATCTTGTTTACTCTCAACCAATTCATTGTTTATCCCACTTTCTCTGCCGCATCTAATAATTTTAACTTGTTTGAGTGCTCTCATATCAAAATTGGTTGTGCCAGGTGTGATTAAATTTTCAAACCTCTCACAACTTCTAATATATATGCTTTCAACAGCTTCAAAGCCATGAATCAAGTTATTTCCAGCATCTTTTATCCTCCACACCTCTCTAAGCTTCCCTAATCCCCTCAAATAAATTCTTCTCAACCTGCTACTGCTAACTTTATCCATTTCACCAACACATCCCATGTCGATGTCGAATATCACTTCAACGGAAGGACACCATTCAACTTCAAGCTCTTCTAGATTATTGAATAATGGCATCGGATTGCTTGGGAGAAGATTCACAAGACTATCACATCCGAACACATTAATGCTTCTCAAGCTGCTGGTACAAACCTGTTCTTCACTTTTACCAGCACGTCCCAAGTCAGTGTTAAATAACACTTGAATGGAACCACAACTTTCAACTTTAAGCTCTTGTAGATTATTCAAGAAGGAGAACGGATTGCATGAAAAAAGCTTCACAAGACTATCACATTTCTTCACTTTAATGCTTCTCAAGCTGCTGTTAAGTCGCTCGGTTTCACCAAAATCCATGCTGAACAAGACTTCAATGGAACGACAACCCTCGACCGTAAGCTCTCTCAACAGGCACATATTACTAATGCTAAACTGAGAAGGCCATATCTCCTTCAAATTCTCCATATCAGAAACATCCAATTTCTCCAGCTTAGGAGTCACAACCTGCAAATTAATTTAAGATATGTTCATCCATTAATAACTGACTTTTTTTAAACACTTTTAGTTAATAAAATTATTACTATATTAACATAAACATATGCGTACCTCTGCGCACAATAAAGATTGCACGGAGGAAATATTACTCGCCACAAAAGATGTTGCACTACTTGAATAAATGCTTGTAAAACTCTGAAGGCCTCGAAGTTGCAACTCCACGAGACGTGGTAACTCAATTACATTGACGTTATTGCTGAAACTCATTAGCTTTGGTAGCTCAGCCAACCTGAGATACTTTAAGTTGGAAAACATGATTATACTGGACTCATTATTCTCAGTATGTATGACTGCTTCCATTATTGGACACCTGGAAATTTCCAGATACTCGAGCTTTGACAAATTTGTTGCCACACTCTGTGTGAAAAGGTATTCCAACTCTGAACATTCTGTAACTACAAGGAGTCTTAAATTGTAAAATGAGGAGTATCTAGGAGCAGGATGTGGAGATTCCACATCAACATCTTCAAGAGTATTCATATCATTCACTTGTAGATAAAGTGCATCCGTGTTCTTAAACAACTTACTGATTTTAGATTTCAGTAGTTCTTCTCTGTTGGTGACCAGCTTCACGCTGTTTTGATATGAGTGCATGTCAACTTGATTTCTTCCCAAATCGTTTTCAACTTCTGAGTAATAACATCCCACCGAGAGCTTGAATCTTTTAAGTTTCTCAAAAGACATATTCTTCATATGAGCATTGTTGCCAATGAAATCAAATTCTAATGCAGAAAGATGCTCTGAACATTCTGCAAGTTCATTATAGTTGTTGTCTGTGAAGCAGATTGCAGGTCGATCATAACCGTCATCAAAACTTCTCATATAAAGCTCTTCAAGTTTCACTAAGTTTTTCAAGACACCGTCATCTATAACAAGATTATACCAACCTGTTACATCCAGTAATCTCAGCTTCTTCAAATTTCTGAATGTGGAAGGTAGGATTGTAATGCTAGAGTTAGCAAAGCTAAGCACTTCCAAATTCGAAAGATTACCAATACAAGTCAATTCAAACATCAACGAGCATCCATTGAGACAAAGAGTTCGAAGGTTGGTGGAGCACTCAAATGATGTTGGAACTATTGGATACTCCAATTTCTCAAATGCTATAACTTGAAGCTTTTTCATTCCTTCATAAAAGTCTTGAGGAAACCTTAGTGACTCATCTCCTTGCATAAGTTTCAATATCGTAAGGTTTGGAAACTTAAAGTCACTAGGAAACTCAGACATGCCATTGCATGTTAACGAGATTCGCTTACAAGAATGGCTCATATTAACATCTTCTCTCCACTTTGAGAAATCATCATGGTGAATGATCCAACATCCATCCCCGCCACCTTTGGAAACAGTATCCACCACAAATGCAAGCACAAGATCATGCATTTTCACACACTCATAGTCATCACTATCACCATCCATCAACAAATATTTATTTTTGAGATTGCTCACACTTGTTTCTGTGCTTTCTCTAGCATCTTCCATAGTAGAAACTTGTTCTAAAAGTTTTAATCCCCATGCATATCTTGTGAGATCTTCTATTGGGATATTAGAGTCCTCAGGGAACAAGCCACAAAGCAGAAAAATCGCTTTATCCTCTTCTCGTTCTAAATTCTTGTAGCTCATATCAACAATTTCTAGCACGTCATTATTTTTCTTCAAACTCTTGAGTGTATGCTTCCATACACTTTTCTTTTCACATTTAACATTTGCAGCAATGATTTTGATGGCAAGGGGCAAACAACCGCACTTTCTGACAATATCGCATCCTATTCGATAGAGATCACGATCATGTTCCGCTGAAATCCCTGCGATTTGACAAAAAAAATTCCGTGCTTCCTCTTCCTCCAAGACATTAACTTCAATTACTTCAAGAACAGAAACAACATCAACATCAACTGCAATCTGTTGGCAAACTTTTAAATCCCGCGATGTGAGCAACAACTTAACCCCATTTGGCAAAGGACTCCCTAATCCGATATCTTCGAGTTTAATTTTGCTCTCCTTCCACACATCGTCTAATATTACCAGACTTCTTTCTTTACGCTCAGAAAATACTTTAAATCTTTTGGAAAGTTTAGTTGCCATTAGCGTTTGATCAGTTTCGGTTAGAGGTTCGCCTATCTGCACTGCTATGGCCTTCTGAATGGCAAGCAAGTTGGGAGTATTCCCAATAACTACAACCACGATCCAATTAAACATCTTGTTATCATGTGCAGCCTCTTTCAACTGTTTCATGAGTGTGGTTTTCCCCACACCACCCATTCCACATAAAGCTATTACTCGAGTCTTATCATCGTCAGCTTGTTGAAGGAGCTTCAATGCATTATTGAATATTTTATCTCTTGACTTGAACCCAATTTGGGTATTTCCACCCGATGTTGAAGTTGATGATGATGCCGAGCGTTTCAAAACGACTCTTCCAAAAGGGATTTGGGCATCACTCCAGATGATGTCAGAACCCTCTTTAATCAGACCTTCGATATCCTCGGTTACCCTCAATGCATTTCTTCCTGCTAGATACTTCTTTTTGACATTAAAGCATCCAATGTCGTTACTTGAAATTTGGTCAACATCTTCCTTGATCTTTTTAACATTTTCCAACCACCCTGGTACACGAGCAGGTACCTTTCGATTGTTTACATTATTTTCTTTCATGTGATCTTCAATATCAACACTTTGACCTTCCAAAAACTGCATTCTGTTTTTCATGCGCTTAACATGTTCCGTGGAGGAAGTGAGGTAACTCAGCTTTTGCGTAATATGAACCGTCAAAAGATTCACAACAGGACCAATGATTGCAGATACAAGCTCCATTTTCCTGAGACATAAGAAATTATGTAAACGTAACTAGTGTTGGCTATTAAGAAAATTAACTGGTTAGGCCTGCACGCTTGTCTAAATAGGTTTGGGTCAATCAACTAATTAGAGAGGTCTTGTTCGAGTTACAAGGTAAATTAACTAAGTCGAACATCAAACCAATTCTACCCTAAAACCTATTTAGATAATTAGGTTAAATGGGAGGTTCTGACTAAACCCGACCCCAACTGCCACCCGCTAAAATAAACTAACAAAAGGGAGCTGGTTATTTCAAAACCACTTGTGCTTGGGTAAAGCTGCTTATTTCAATGTACTTGTTTAAAATGTGATTAAAATTACTTTTTACCTTAATAGTTACCAAAAACCTTTTTTCGAACGGCATTTTTTTCGCACATTGTACCACCATCTCACAATAATTCTCACAAGTATCTCTAACGTGACTTGAACCCACAACCTCTTGGTTGGTGGACAACTCACATACCACTAGAGTAAAGGCTTTAGGTGAACCCAAGACCTTTATAATAATTTTACTGCATTTTTCTAACTAACTAATTTTTTTCTTCAAGTTTAATGCATTTTCTTTTACGAAATAAGCAAACTCTATCATCAAAAGTTTTTATTTATAGGCAGTTTATAGATACTTACTAGCGTTATAAGCATAAGAAGAAAAAAATATGCAATCCTAAATACCGTCTTAATTAGAAATAAAGTAATAAAAAATAAAAAATAAAAAAATTATACATATCCAATCTAGGGATGAGCATGGTTCTGGAACCGGTTGGAACCGGAACCGGAACCGGAATCGGTGGATCCGAGAACCGTTTTTTCTGAAAAGTGGGAACCGAGAACTGAACCGAATATAGTTTTTGGTTCAGGTTCTGGTTCCGGTTCCGGTTCCGGTTCCAGTTCTTTTGGATCTACCCATATAGGAACCGCTTTTCTATAGAGCTAATAAAAAACACAAAAAAATAAACTTTTTAAGAACTTGCAACCATTTACATTTAAGAAAATAACAATTAACAACTAAACCATAAACTCGAATAGTCAATCATTCTATAGTTACTTTCACTTGTTCATATTTTAACAAAACAATAATGCATAATAATCCGGAAAACAAAACAAAATAACTTAAAACTTTGTTCATATCTGTTAGGTAAAGTATTAATAAAACTATAATTGCTACGTCATGATCATGTGGCTACGTGATGATGATATATAATAAATTATGTATTAATAAAAGTGCCAGCAAATTATAGCATGATGAACATGAAAAAGCTAATCGAATGCAAATAAAAATAAAATATAAACTTACTTGCATTATTTAGATAATGATGAATGATCCTGGAATATTATTAGGTTTAAATTAATTATTGATTTGTGGATGTTTTATTGAATTAAAGATTAGAGTTTAGAGTATTTGGCTTGATGGCTAGTAGTTTTCTTTTCTTTTTTTTAATTATTATTATTATTATTTTTTATGATATGTAGGATTTGATTAATATTTTGATAAAAAGTAAAAAAAAATACATATTTTTATAATTATTGGATCTTTGGTTCCGGAACCAAGAAACGGTGGAACCGATCCGAACCGACCCAAGAACCAAAAAATCTCAAAATCAAGAACTAGAACTGGAACCGTTGGTTCTGGTTCCGGTTCAGTTCTTCATGGTTCCGGTCCGGTTCTGGTTCTTTGGTTCTTATGCTCATCCCTAATCCAATCTATCTACACATATATAACGAGGAAGTATTACCTCGAGCGTTGCGACAGAATTGTATACAAAAACTTCACGAAAGAAAATCACATTAGTTGGCTTTTATTATTATTATTGTTATTATTATTATTATTATTATTATTATTATTATTATTATTTAATAATAATATATTTTTTTAATTTATTAAAACCATAAAAATTTACATGAAGTTGGATAGGAGTTTAGACACAATCTGTGCTTCCAACCCTTTTTGAATACAAAAGCTTATTCTTTGAAAATAAAAACACTATTATTATTATTATTATTATTATTATTATTATTATTGTTATTATTATTTATAAAACATCACTTTATTAGAAAATTATAAGATTTACAAGAAATTAATGGGAATCCGAGAAACTATCTGGGCCCCCACTCCTTTAGCTATAGCAAAACAAATCCTACTAAAGAGTAAAGATATAGGTAGCAGCACGCGCACCAATGTCTTGAGTAACCGAGAACTTCCGGATCCGCTTAAGTAAAGTCACCGCATCCTTCTAAAGTTTCCCAAAAGAGGATAATGAGAATGGAAGAAACCCATATCCAATATCCGCACATTTAGATTTATACTTGACGCGTTTACGTTGTGCGGCCGCAATCACCGCACGACCAAGTACAAAATCAGCCATACCAGTTTGCGTCAAGGACTATTATTATTATTATTATTATTATTATTATTATTATTATTATTATTATTATTATTATTATTATTTAAAATCAAAACTTTGACAAATGTGTTTTTGTAGTGTTTTTTTCCTCAACGAATTTTTAAAAATGTTGACCAAAGTTTCAGAGGGGTCTCGAAAGGGTGTGCAATAGGTGCCATCGCACAGGGCCTCCACTTTAAAGAGGCCACATTTTTATTACTTTTGCTATAAACATCTATAATATTAAACATATACGAGTCGTATAATTTAAGTTTATATGCAATTTCTTTTTTAGCTTACAAGTGTAATAGGGCATCTTTGTTGTTATCGCCTAGGGCCAGCGAAAACTGCAAGACGGCCCTGCAAAGTTCAATTGGCTTTTGACTTCAATTGACCAATAGGCTAATGAGAATACTCAAATTTAAAATCGACCAATATGAATGTTCACTTCTAAAACCCTAGATTGCTAAGATTTAGGATATAATTTAGTTAAATCCGTAACATTAGAATTTATACACACAATATATAAATTGTTATTTTTAAGTAGAAAATTATTTAAGTAATTAATTTAAGGGTTTTGCTAACGACAACCTTAGGGCTGTGGTTAACAAGTTTATTTTTACTACAATTCATTGTAATGACTTGAATTATCAATCACAATCAATTGTTTGTTGTGGTTCCATTAAATCATGTTTAACTTAACGCGATATTCTTATTTGATTGCTAATTCTTAAAGTCCGGGAAGTGATAAGCACATCACAAAATCACATCTGTAATGCATATGGTACAACACCACATATGCATGCTTGTGGTGTGCACATCACTTATTGTGATGTGCATATCATCTCTCAATCCTAAAACCAACTCATATATTATGCCTATATAAACACACATTTTTTTATCCATTCACAAATATACATTAAGACGATCTTAATTGTGTTTACAATATTTATTTGACTAGATTGTTACTAAAATTCTATAAACGTTAGCTCATTCTTTGTTCAAATATTTAATTGATCTTAATTACTTACATCTTTTTTTAAATACTAGCAGGGTACCTGTGAAATAATTTTTCGGTTAATCATGTATTTTAGCTTTTATGTTATTTTTGACAACAAATTTACGGATATCAAGAATTTCGATTAGCCCGTGCCCATTCGGGCTCGAGCCTGTTGACTCATGCCCGTTCGGGCTCGAGCCCGTTTGGCCCGCACCCATTCGGCCTCAAGCTCATTTGGCCCGTTGCCCGTTCGGGCTTGAATATTTGTATGATGTGTTTTATTATTTGTATTAGTTACACTTAATGGAGGAATTGTGTTTAATTTGGTTGTACAATATGCTTGATAATTTGTATTTCTTATGTAAGGGATGTTTTCTGTATTAATTGTATTTATTGACCAGTTAATTAATTGACTACATTAAATATCATTAATTTTTTTTTTTTTTTTTTTTTTAATATGTGCATAAAAGTGGTGTACATTATGCTTTCTTGTCTTGTAAGTCTGAAAATTATTTGCATTAAAGTGGTGTACACTATACTTCTTTTCTTGTAAGTCTTAAAAAATTACAAGCATTGAAGGCTATACTTGTAACAACCCTGTCTTTTTAAAGACTTTTTAAAGACAATTAAATTTCTATGCTTTTAATTATATGTGTATGCATTTTTCCTATTAAAGCAATGTTTTTGGTCTTAAACATTTTAAGACTTCTAAATATAGATGTCTTAAATACATTATAAGGTAATATAAATTTTTTATGTTAATGCTTATTACCTATGATTTATACTTTGTTCATTATATAATTGTGATTTTCAATATTATTTTAAAACAGATTGTTGATGAAATTTTATACACATTACTTTTACTTTTATGTTGATGACAGCTATTTTATGAAAGTTTTGTACTTAATTATAAATTTTATTAGCTAACTTAAATATGATGTTATTTTACAATTAAGTCCAGCAGTGTTATTTATTTATTTATTTATTTTTTTATTTATTTATTTTTTTTATTTATTTATTAATAGCGATTGCTTTACAAAACTGTTTTGTCATATACTACAAACAAATTAAACAATTCAACTGGCCAATGAGAATGCTTTGTTAGTTTGTTTTGCTAACGTAGAAAAATTTAATCCGCTCATGTTTTATTTTATTATATAAAAGACTCTTAAAAAAAGTGCAAAATAAAAACTTTTAATAATTACTCAAAATCAGGCTAAACTTTTTTTTCCAATTAAAATTGAACAATGTGATTGCTTATTCCTTTACGCAATAACATCAATGGCTAACATATAAAAGAGTTATCACTGAGAGTATTGGTCATGTTTACTGAACATACAAAATGTATCATTAATCCATCTCTTTTGTAACGAGTGACGTAAAAAAGTTAACTCTAATATTTACTGAACATACAAAATGTATCATTAATCCATCTCTTTTGCCTATAATGCCTTTTGCTTTGAATTCAAAAAACATGTGGTTAGCTTTTGACAAACCCATTTAAACATGACCAATGCTCTCAGTGACTTTCAAAAACGACATATATAACCATGCATGTAACAACATCTAAAGTACGTTGTTCTCTTAACAATTAATAAAAATAAAAACTTTTATGACTAATTGACACATTTTATCAAACATTTGGTATGTATGTGTAAATTGAGATTAGTATAACATAGTATTTTAGAAAGTTGTTACCTAACATTGGAAATTTTTTAAAGTTTGTTACCGATCTGGGATCTGTAGAATTAACCCTATAAAATATATAAAAGCAATAAAGGTTATAAGCTATAAAGAACTCACCAGTTGTCAGGGAGGATCACGAACAAAACCACAATGAAGGAAATAGTGTATATTAAAGATTGAATGTGCACTTAACAAACATAATAATAATTTGGTTATATAATACAAAAAGTGCTCCAAGGAATAAAGTCAATAAACCGACGAGCAGCAAGCAATCATGGAATCAAATACTTTGCTTTTTCTCCATCTCTACTCTTCATTTTTATCTCTTTCTTTTGCCATTAGAAAAAGCATCTCATACTACGTGGTTTACGATGGATAACCTTTTAGTCAAATACTTTGATTTTCTACAAATAAGCTACTGTACTTGTTTTTCCCTGCCAAGATACACATCAAGTGTGTTTGTTGGCCAAACCAAACAAAGTTAAAGAAATTAAATTATCCTTATAGAGATTTCATTCATTAAAGGGTCAAAATAGTTTATTCTAAAGTTTAATCCATATCAATTAAAAAAAAAAAAAAAAAGTTACTTCATTGACACATTATATGAAACAGTTGGTATGCATGTATAAAATAAGATTTCTACGGAGTATATCAAATAAGTATAAAAGCAATAAAGGTTACAGAGATCTCACTAGTTATTGTTAATGAGGATCAAAGATTGAATGCGTGCCCAGGTATAAACCAACGAGCAAGCAATGTTGTAGGCCAACCATGGAATCCAATACTCTGCTTTTACTCTCTTTATAGCCCAGGCACGTGATAAACGAAATTCTTGATATCCATAAATATATATTGTCAAAAAGAATATAATAAACTAAAAGTTTTTATTTTAACTGCTAGTATCTTTGAATACACTATCGACTTTTATTTTTTTTTTTCATTTTTTTTAAGTACTGAAATTCACTATAAATTACTCCGTATTAGATATCATGTAGACTTTAATCTTCCCCTACAAAAGAAATACAAATTATCGAGCATATTGTACAACCAACTCAAACACAATTATAAAACACATTATACAAATATTCAAGTACGAACGGGCAACGGGCCAAAAGGGCTCGAGCCCGAACGGGCACGAGATAAAACGAAATTCTTGATATTCACAAATTTAAATTGACAAAAAGAACATAATAAACTAAAATTCATAATTCACCAGAAAATTTTATTTCAGGGTACCCGCAGCGGTGAGTACCCTGCTATTATGTTTGAATACACTATCGATTTTTTTTTTTTTTTTTTTTTTTTTTTTTTTTTTAAGTACTGAAATTCACTATAAATTGGTCCTTATTAGATACCATGTAGACTTTAATCTTAACCCACGCACCCACCCACCCCCACCCTCCCCCCACACATACAGACAAAAAAAAAAAAAAAAAAAAAAAAAAAAAAGCTTCTTAAAAGAGTTTTGCCTTTTGGTGACAATGTACTTTTATAGTTTGATCATATATTTTTTAAGCAATGCGTAAAAAAAACTTGTTTGTAATAGCAAAAATTACTTGTTCGAATAAGCACACGTGTAAAAGCAATCAACCAAAGCACATTGCAAACGTTATTCAATTAAATAATCCGATCCACAAAAGTTGTTAATCCGTGCTTCTATGATTATCATCAAAACAAAGCTACTGATTGATGCTGAAAACACAAGAACATCGCAGCCTCCTGATTGCAGCTTAACAAACATTTTGCACCAACACAAAAGAAAACACAAATACATAGTTTACACTCGCCGTTGCTTCCTAAGCCTGCACCCATTATGTGGCTTCCGGGTTGTGTCTTCAATGTAAACAATCGGGTTTTTATCAGATCTTGAGTTTGTGTACCCGTCTCTAAAACTCAAAATAGCTAACTTCTTTCTCTTGAAATGAGTAAACCCGTTAACCTTCATTACAACTGACTTCAATCCCATACTTTTAGCAACCCGTCCCACATGTTCAGCAGTTGCGTCAGCAGAATACTTAGAAACTTTCGGCCCTCCAGACATTTCGGCTAAAGATCCAGCAGATGCTCCCATTTTCTTGTTTCCTTTGGAATCTGTTACTGTGACAAATGTGTTGTTGCGCATAATTTTTACATGAACTATGTCTGCATTTTGTTCTAACCCAGACCGATAATTTTCATTTTGATTCTCTCTCATGATTCCCCTTAATAAATTCATGTTCCTACCTTCAGATGGTCCAAAACCCCTCCCAAAAGGTCTACTATCACCACCAGTTTCATTTGGTGCTCGGGTCCTATCTATGTCGTTCAATCTCCTGCTCAAACCTTCAAAGAAGCCAGGATTTGGCCCTGTGTTAATGGGTGGCTGTGTCCTATTTGTATTATCCAATCTTCTACACAAACCCTCAGAGAATCCAGGTTTTTTCTCTGGCTCAGTAGGCCCGTTGTTCAAACCTCTCTCAAACTCAGTTGGACCAGCAGAATGAATAGAATGTGCTTGAGCAGAACCAAATTTCATGCCCAAACTTCCCAAGAACTTAGGCATAGCATTATTAAGAACATGAGTTGATCCTGCGTAGAGTCCTGAAGTTCCTGCAAAGGCACATACTTTTTGTAAATATGAACGAAGAAAGAACGTAAATAGCTAGGGGCATTTCTAAGAGTCTTTTGAAAGTGACTATATAATCATCTGCGGTTTAAACTTGTAAATATAAGATAATTCAGATTGTTTAAAAATTATAATGTATAAAATGTCTAAATCGACATTTTACTGAACAATGTAAAGATAATTTGTAAAAGAGCCATAAAGCATCTCAGATTAAGTTACAAAGGGTTATATATGTAACTCTATTATCCCCTTAAAAATAACCATTTCGCAGCTAATATGAAACCGATCATATAATCAAAACTTCAGAACCATAATACGTTTATTCAACATATTAAACTGATTGTTACGACCTCAAGTCAAGACAAAAAAAAAACATAATCAGTTCCAAAATGCATATCCAAACAACCATTAAATCAATAATTTTACTTGCTACCAGGTCAATGACCGATTACTTGCTACAAGGCCAAAACTTGATCACACTCGGTCAAAACTCAGTCAAAACTTGGGGTTAACTAGAACCAACTGGTCATTAACTCAGTTTGAAGTATTTGAACAATTGTGTTGATGTTTCTGAACATATTTTATTTCTATGGCCCAATGAACAATTCTACGGTCCTATCAACATTTCATAGATATAATTTCGAAAATTACATATATATAAATTCCAATCGGATTACCCCCTACCTAGGCAGATTACTAGCTACAAGCCTACAAGGTAGTCGACCGCTCGACTAGCACCTAGTGTCCTTTACAACCATGCTTATCTATGTTTTGTAAGAACATACTTTTGTTTGATAACCATACAAACATTTTGGGAAAATTACCATAGTGTAATAATTAGTTCTCTAGTATCTCAAGTCTAGAAATATATATGATCTACTGACTACTGAAGTGCTGAGTGATAAGTTCAAAACCGATAATTTCAGCTCATATTAACTGTCATATGGTTTTAAGATAACGTCAAACTATTTCTGGTGAACTAAAGCAGCACACACTTACTTCATTTTGTAGGTTGAGTAAAACCGTATATCTCATTCCATCATTCATCAATACATAATATATAATACATAGAATAGTCTAGAACCGGGCTTGAGCCCAATACAAATATACACAAACCATACGGGCTAATATACATGCTAACACTCCCCGCAGTTGGAGCGGGAGGACCCGGACGCTCAAACTGGAGCAAAACTCTTCAAACAATGCAGAAGGCAAACCCTTAGTAAAAATATCAGCATATTGGTACCGCGAAGGAACATGAAGAACCCGAATCTGACCAGCAGCAACCAGGTCACGAACAAAATGTATATCAATCTCAATATGCTTCGTACGCTGATGCTGAACCGGATTGCATGATAAATAGACAGCACTAACATTATCACAGTAGACAAGCGTAGCGGAAGATAAAGGTGTATGTAACTCACGAAGTAAGTTCCGTAACCAACATGTCTCAGCAACAAGCAACAGCATTGGCAACACCACGATACTCTGCCTCTGCACTAGAACGAGAAAGCGTCGGCTGACGCTTAGAGGACCAAGATAGTAAGTTGTTGCCGAGAAAAATACAGTAACCTGAAGTCGACCTGCGAGTAGTGGGACAACCAGCCCAATCTGCATCTGAATAAGCAACTAAATCTGTAGTAGATGATGAGAATAACTGCAAACCATAATCCAATGTACCACAAACATGGCGCAAGATCCTCTTAAGAGCAGAGAAATGAGGCTCCCGAGGATCATGCATATAAAGACACACGGGCTAATATACATGCTAACACATTTGTGATAATGATAATAACCATACGAGTAATTTTAATATGAATACTTTTGAGACAAGATATGTTCAATTACACTTGAGTTATAAACCGAAAAAATGCTGCAACTATCATGGCTGGAAACAGCAAGTACTAGAGCATATTGGTTTGACTAGCGCGTGATCCAATTAATAGCGATATTATCTAAGCTTAAGTAGTTAGCTACGTTTCTTTTGTAGTTAATCTCTACCTTATCATACCCCGATTAGCTGGTTTACTATAACCAAATCATAAAATGAGATTGGTAAGAAAATACCCTCACGCAGGATGTTAAACTAGGCGCTTACTGCACATTTCTACTAGGCTGAGATCCGAACGTCCCATCCCCCTGACCCAATTCTCTTGTTTCTAGTAAATTTTTAAAACTTAAATCTCGATACTAAAGCTCGTTCAATACCATCGCAATACATACCTATCCTAAAGCTTCAAAGTAGCATATCGACAGTATGATTTCTAACAAGTCCAGTCTACTAAATTCTAAGATACGAAGATTATATCTCGCAATTAGAGCTCTTTTAATTCCATTGCAATAAATACTTATCCTAAAACTCCAAAATAGCAACACCAAAATTAATTACTAGCCAATCCATTGTACCAAAATACGTCCACCGCTTAAACGATCATAAGTCTCTAGTTTCTCGTATCTAGACGATTTACGAATCACTTCAAATTAGTACATAATATCGCGTACAAATCACATAAACGAATCACTTTGTGGTAAAAGACTTGTAACTATCATCACTAAAATGTGAAAGATATCTAATTAATTCCCCAAACAATCATCACTTAGTGGCCATGCCAATCTTTACATGGTTTATGTTTGTATAACGATAGGCCCAAACCCCTTGGATGCGAAAAGTTATTTATAAATCCAACTTTTACCATATAACCCATCATGCAATCTTAGCCACTCATTTTTTTTATTAAAATAAAAAAATAAACTTCCACAATTTTTTTAAAACTTAAATATTTCGTAAACCGTAAATCGTCAAGCTACAAAAAAAATGCCATCGCGACGAGAATTAAATTATCTTTCTATAGACATGCATTGTTATATACTTTCGACGAATTTTTTTTCGATGAATTTTTTTTTCGCCCAGAAAAATCATATATGATTCGTAAGTATCATATATGATTCGATTTTAAAAAATCATGATTCGTAAAAAGCATATATGATTCGATAATCATATATGATTTTTACGAATCATATATGATTTCTACGAATCATATATGATTCTTTCTGGGCGGAAATTAAAAAAAAAATGGTCGAAAGTATATAACAATGCAAATCTATAGAAAGATTATTTAATTCTCGTCGCGATGGTATTTTTTTTGTAGCTTGAAGATTTACCGTTTACAAGATATGTTGTTTTGAAAAAAAAAGTGAAAAATATAAATGGGGGCTATGATTGGTTGATAGGTTCTATGGCATGTAGGGCTGTAAACGAACCGGACGAACACGAACGAAGCCTTGTTCATGTTCGTTCATTTAATTTTAACTGGACAAATAAACGAACACAAACACTTAAACAGACGAATTTTCTTGTTCATGTTCGTTTATTAAGAAAATGACTTTGTTCATGTTCGTTTATGTTCGTTCATTAAGACACTAAACGAGCGCTAAACGGACATAAACGATCAAACATAAATGAACATAGAAAAACAAACATAAACTTTATTAAATTATGCATCTAATATTGTTTTATAAGTGTTGTTTTGTTTGAACAAACTAATTTTAAAATTATACAATTAAAATATATGATATACGAACATAAATTAATAAATGAACATAAACGAACGTTAACGAACGCATAATCGGACGTTCACGATCATAAATAAACGGACGTGACTTTTGTTCATGTTCGTTCATTTAACTAAACGATCGTAAAACATTGTTCATGTTCGTTCATTTAATAAATAAACGAACTTTTTACAGAACGGTTCATGAAATGTTCACTGAACGTTCAGTTCGTTTACAGTCCTAATGGCATGTATAGGTTCTTCATGGATCTCAACTCCCCCGTGGATTAGTCAGCCAAAAACCATGGTTACCCAAAAAATTGTAAAAATAAATGAATCACTTACACGATTAACCACATTTCAACAAAACACCTAACATAAATTAATCTCTAACAATAACTAAACACCTAGTATTTTACACAAATAAAGCAGGCTATAACATTAACCCTAAATACCTAACCACATTTAAACAATACCAATAAATATATATATTATATAAGAAATGAGTTTATTGCGCAAATAAAAACAAAAAAGATGGTTAAATATAATAACTTGTCGTCGGAAATGAAATTTGATTTATGATGAAATTTGAATTTACGGTTTTTGTGGCTTCATTTTTGGTTTTTGTTTTTCTCGCTTGGGAATGTTTTCGACCCAATTTGACAAATAATATTACACGTAATATACTCTAACTAGCCTCAAGGCCCGCCCGATGGGCGGCTAGCCCCAAGAATTCTTTAAAAGATAAAAATAGAAAAATGCTTGATAATAACGTTAAACAAATATAATGTTAAAACAAAAAGTAAAGAAATAAAATCATCTAACACTAGAAACAATTGCTACAAATAAAAGACATCCAACACTTCCATGTCATACAACATTGTAAAAGTATTAGTATTGTTTTATTGTTTTAATGCGAATGCATATTAATAAAATATAGCAAGCCTCGTTCATATCATGTGCCATGTTTTTGAATGTGTTTAAACTTCTGATATCATTTCCAGGCCCTCCTATAGAAGATAGAAACATACAGAAAAGTTAGCGATGAATGACACTGGAAGTATTTTTTAAAGGATGCCATTTCGTCAAATAATCAAATCTACCAATAAAGTTAATTTGTGTTATGTTTTATATATTACAGATCAACGGGTAATATTAATGAGCTCAAGTGTTACCTAAGAAAAAGAAGTGTCGAAAGGGTTGAGAGTCGCCCAAAATGAATTTTATTACTCAGAACACAGAACACAGATAATAAAAATATATATATATATATATATATATATATATATATATATATATATATATATATATATATATATATATATATATATATATATATATATATATATATCTGCTTCATTTTTCTCATTTCATACTCACTCCTGAACTGGCTTGACTCTTCACTTTGCTGGAAGTAATCATTGTTGGAATCCTTCTCAAACATGTACACAGATATTGTAGTCCAAAATCGTTGAGTCTATTATTTTTATGCATTTGACAACCACCCACATTATCATATCATTAAACTAAACGTAAAAGTGCTTTTGACGGGTCAAACGTTCAGAGAAACGTTGCAATCAAATAGGACAAAACAGACATTCGTTCTCCTAACAGTTGCAATATGCCTTTCACAGGTCCAAGAATGATATATACAAAATGTGCTTCTTTTTCTCACAAAAACTTCATGAAAAATACCATTAATTTGTTTTTACATGTGCTAATTGGCAAATAACTAATCCTGACACTAAAAGAGTAAAGTTTTATAAACAAATCTAGACAATGACTAACACATAACTCCTACAGTTCAATTGGAATAGCTTGACTTTAGAGGTCAAACCTAAAACTTAACATTTAAATGCATATAAATTCTTACACTTAAATGATTAAAAATACATATTTATATATTTTAACAATGTTGAAATTAGAATTAATTGGACCCCAAAACTTGAATTTATCCGGATGAACCAACTAAAATAAAGAACAACATTTGTAAATTTAGAGATGCACCATGCACGCAACATAGTATGAGGAGTTTTAAATGGAGACGTACATACCTGCATTAAGATATTTGATCCATTTGAAGTTTATAACAGCTTGTAGATCGATCAAGAATGCATATGTATCTAGGCAATTAATCAGATTTGTCTATTTGAGCATCACTTACTTAAAAACAAATGCAATATAAACGTCCTCACAATTACCCCTCAAACCATCAAAAAAGACCAGTGACCAACTCAATCACTCAAACTGAAAATACAAACAATGCCTAAAATCCATCATTAAAAAAGTGTTTTGTCAAAGATTGTTCAAATTAAAGCATATTTTCATCGACTCCGAGGTAAGGGTAGTGTTTTGGCACAAAATTAAACTAATTGTACTAATATTAGTGTGTTCACTATGATGTAACAAATCAGATGATAGGAGATTGAATGCACTTTCAACCTTGTTTGAACAGTTTCCTTTACTACACTTTTAACCTGTTGACCCATTTCATGAAAATATAAAAAGAAGAAATTGTATGCATTTTCAACCTATTTGACCCGTTTGACACATTTCATGTAGCTTGAATATAAGACATTAGATTCTTAATCCATTTGACCCATTTCATGACAATATTGAATCATACATACTGATGACGTATAGTTTATATCTGGGCCACGAGCCCAAATGATAAATATTACTCGGCTCAAACCCACAACGAGTGGGCTATCATAACGACTAAAGGGCCATAATAATAATAACGGCTTGAGCTCACGAAGCCCAAAGCCCAACTAAACTAACCGGATATACGATAAGGATCGTCTATTCATGGAATAGATATCCTTACCCTGATAAGCACCACGAGTGCGAAGAGTAAGGAGCAAGAAACCTACGCGGTTTCAGCCCCTATATAAGGAATGACATCTCTCATTCAAAGGTACGATATACAAACCCTAACTCTTAACGAGAACCTTAAATCGATTACTTACTCTCACGCCGGAGTCTAATCGGGGGAGACAATCCCTCGATAAGCCTAACGGTGTCGTTTATTTTCTTAGTGCGCAGGTAACAAGTACTAAGAAGCGAATTGGTACGAGAGCAAGAGCCCATAATCAGGAACGCCCAACTTTTGTATCAACAAGTGGCGCCATCCGTGGAACCCTACTAATAACTAAAGACTAGGATGACAAAGAATAAGAATTCAAGCCAGCGGACTCCGCAACCGAAAAAACGTGACCATCAGAGGAGGAATCAACAAGATCCAACCTCTAGACAGGTTGCTGGGACAACCAGCGCACCTGGCCACCAAGAGGCGGGAACAACCCAACCTCTTCCAGAGGTAGAACTACCAGTAAGGACTACCCAAATCATCCCAGTGGTCCCAAGCGCTGAGGAACTTCAGCGCACTCTTTTCACTACTCCTCACCAAACCATTCCCGCAGTGAACAACACTGTGCCACCAGATGCGCCTAACCGAGATAGGGTGCCGAATACTGAGACAGGCACTCTTGCAACAACCGAGGACGCACCCAATCTCACTTTGGGAAACTTTGTATCCCAAAACTATGAAACCTTGACTGCCCTCATGCAGGAAGAAGCTAGGAGAAGGGCAAGTACGAGCCTACAGGCTCGATTGAATTTTGGTCCTGAACGCGAACCATCACCACTGCGCCACCCACGAAGAAGACGCGCAGAACGTACCACTATCCATGATAGGCTAGGTATGACATCTGAGTCACAATACTCAGAAGATAGTGAAAGGCGCACTAATGTTCACTCCAGACTTGGCAGTCGCGGGGTACAAGACCGATTGGGACCTCAACATTCGCCAAGCCAAGGATCCTCCAAACCTGGAAGTAAGAGGATCCAAGACAGATTGGGAAGAAGAAGATCCCCAAGCAGAGATCCCTCAAGCTCTTCCTCTGAAAGAAGTCGGCGCAAGCGCCGAAGAAGAGACTACCCTTCTTCCAGTGACTCCTCCGACAACGAAGATAGAGAGACAGGACACTGGAAGTCAAGAGGGAGGCGTCGCGAGGAAGAGAACGAAGATATGTCTCTCCCATGGCGCCGCCAGAAAGTTGACGCATTTACACGGCGCATCAGCGATTACTCAGATCGCAAACGTAGGCGCATGCCTGCTAACGTAAAAACATATGATGGAACAGGTGATCCGGACGATCACCTAAAAAATTTCGAGTCAGCCGCCACCATCAAAAACTGGCCACAGCCAGTGTGGTGCCACATGTTCAATTCTAGGTTAGTAGGGAATGCGCGCACATGGTTTAGCAAACTCCCACGTAGGAGCATCGGTGGGTTCGAGGAATTACGGAAAGCATTCCGTCTCAACTTCACCCAGCGAAAGAAGTGCGCTAAAAACCCTGTTGAGCTAGCAAGAGTGAAACAGCGCCAAGGAGAATCAACCAGCGCTTTCATGGAACGCTTCAAGGATGAGTGCATACAAGTTAAAGCGTGTCCTGAAATTCTAAAAATTTCAGGGTTCATGAATGGGATTAATAACCCAGAACTCATCCGAAAGCTAAACAACAAAGTTCCACAAACTTTTGATGAGCTAACAAAGCGCACTAGATCCTTTATACAAGGAGAAGCTGCCGCTGCGGACAGTAAAAAGGGTTATTTGAACTATAGGCAGCAAGAGCAGCCTCGGAGACAATCCAATGATCAGAATAACAACCGCAGCAGGAATTACCGCAATGGAAGGGACAATGACAAATATACCCCTCTTACAAAAACCCCAAGGGAAATATTTGTAACAGAGGGCGCAAACTTCCCAAAACCGCCACCAATGCGCACCGCAGAGGAAAAGCGCATAGGAAACGGATACTGCGAGTATCATGGTCAAAAAGGCCATACAACTAATGAGTGCGTCCAGCTAAAACAACTAATTGAAAAATTAGTAAGAGAAGGCAGAATGGACCACCTTGTAAAAAACATCAAAGAGGGGAAAGACAAACAAAGGGGCGGAGGTAAGAAAGAGCCCCCCAAAGAAAAAGCTGATACCATATACATGATACAATCATGGCAGCGCAAGATAAAGCAAAAAGTCAGCCAAAAATTCTCTCCAGAAAAAGAGATATCTTTCCCTACTCTAGCTGCGGACAACGCAGTCGTGGAGCCTCTAACTATTGAAATACATACTTGAGGACATGATATCCACCGCATGTACATTGACGGAGGAGCATCCACAGATATCCTGTGCGAGCACTGTTTCAAAAGACTGCGACCTGAAATCCAAAGTCAATTGATACCAGCAACAACGTCATTAACAGGATTCACAGGAGAAAAGATCTGGCCCATGGGGCAGTTACGCTTGTTGGTGATCGTAGGAGATGAACAACACTCAACCGCAACATGGATAAACTTTATGGTAATAAAATCCCCTTCACCATACAATGGTATCATCGGGAGACCGGGAATATCATCCATGCGCGTTGTACCATCCACAGCGCATGGAATGCTTAAATTTCCAGTGGAAGGAGGAGTTGTCATTCTCTATAACACAACAGTACCACCAAGAGAATGCAATGCAGTAACAACAGAAGCAGAGACTATTCCAGAACAACACACAGAGAAAACACCAAATCTAAAAGTCGCTATTCATCCCGATTACCCGGAACAACAAGTTTCGATCGGGGGATCTTTATCTGACAAAGGTAAAGCAGCCGTATGCGCACTCTTGCAAAAGAACCTAGACATCTTTGCATTGGAACCAAAACATATGACTGGAGTACCGCGCTCTATCACAGAGCATAAGCTACAAATCCGACAAGGATATCCTCCGATACGACAAAAGAAGCGCGGCCAGGCCCCAGATCGCGCAAAGGCTATTCTGGAAGACGTACATACGCTCGTAGACGCAGGCATCATGCGCGAAGTATACTACCATGACTGGCTTTCTAACCCAGTTTTGGTAAAGAAGAGCGATGGCAGTTGGAGAATGTGCGTGGACTTCACGGATCTCAACAAAGCATGTCCACAGGACTGCTATCCACTGCCAGAGATAGACTGGAAGGTAGAATCCCTGTGTGGATACCCTTTCAAATGCTTCCTAGATGAATATAAAGGGTATCATCAAATCCAGATGGCAGTTGAAGATGAAGAAAAAACAGCTTTCCACACCAGTCAAGGAGTGTACTGCTACACAAAAATGCCTTTTGGCCTGAAGAACGCAGGCGCGACATACCAACGACTGGTGGACACAGCTTTTGAAAAACAAGTAGGCCGCAACTTAGAGGTCTACGTTGACGACCTTGTCATCAAAAGCCACACAGAGGATGAATTGGTGCGCGACATCGAGGAGACATTCAGAACATTGGGGCGAATAAACATGAAGTTAAATCCCAAGAAGTGCACCTTTGGCGCAACCGAGGGCATGTTCCTTGGATACTTGATAGAACCCGATGGAATCAAGCCTTGTCCAGAAAAAACAAAGGCCGTTATTGATCTCCCCTCACCGCGCACACTCAAAGAAGTCCAGTCATTGAATGGAAAGTTAGCAGGGCTAAACCGTTTCTTATCTAAGTCAGCAGACAAACCCCTTCCTCTCTTTAAAACACTCACGAAGTGTACCAAAAAGGGAGACTTCCGCTGGACTAAAGAAGCGGAGGAAGCTTTCCAACAACTTAAACACCATCTGGCATCTCTTCCCAAACTTGTCGCACCGCGACCAGGGGAAGAATTAATCATGTACTTATCAGCAACTCACGGAGCAGTTAGCACAGTGCTATTGACAGATAGGAACTCCGTCCAGACACCCATATACTTTGTAAGCAAAGCCCTGAAGAAAACAGAGACTAACTACAGTGCTATGGAAAAGCTGGTCTTAGCTCTAGTATTCGCAGCCAAAAGGATGCGCAGATAGTTTCAAGCGCACCCAATAGCTGTAATCACCGATCAGCCAATTAAACAAGTTATCTCTAAGCCTGACGCATCAGGACGCTTATAGAAATGGAGTGTACTGTTAAGTGAGTATAACATCTCATACAGACCGCGCACTGCAATCAAAGGACAAGTACTAGCCGATTTCATCGTGGAGAAGCCAGATAGCGACAGCCCGACATCTGCAACTAAAACAGATATACAGGAACCCTGGATTCTGTTCACAGATGGGTCCTCATGTGTAGATGGATCAGGCGCAGGCCTTATTCTTACAAATCCAGAAGGTATGGAATTCACCTATGCACTATGCTTTGAATTCACAGCCACAAACAATGAGGCAGAATACGAAGCCTTGCTAGCCGGACTACGCATCGCAATCCAAATGGGTGTACGCCACCTGGAAGCAAACGTAGATTCGCGGCTAGTCGCTAACCACGTGCTAGGCGAATATGAAGCCAAGGATGAACACATGGTCCAATACCTGGAAAAGACAAAATCCTTAATCAAAAACTTTGACAGGTTCACAATAAAACAGGTGCCTAGAGGAGATAACCGGAAGGCGGACGCACTCAGCAAGATCGCATCCACAAGCTTTGCGCACCTATCAAAACAGGTATTGGTAGAAACCCTAAAAAACAAGTCAATCTTGGAAATGGAGATATCCACAGTGATAGAAGAACAAGATCCTACATGGATGACGCCTATCATTGAATTCATCAGCAAGGGAATTTTACCACAAGATCATATGGACGCTCGAAGAGTGCGGCGCACAGCGCAACGGTTTGAACTACGAGACAACATACTCTATCGACGCTCTTTCTTACAACCCTGGCTCAGATGTGTTGGACCTCTTCAAGCAGACTACGTACTCAGAGAAATCCACGCGGGATCATGTAGTATGCACTCAGGGCAACGATCTGCGGTGGCAAGCGCTCTAAGGTCAGGGTATTATTGGCCAACTATGCATCGCGACGCACGCAATCTGATAAAGAAATGCAGCAATTGTCAAATACATAGGCCAATTCCGCGCCGACCACAACAAGAGCTAACACCTATTACCTCACCATGGCCATTTTATAAATGGGGCATTGACATCGCAGGACCCTTTCCTGTAGCAGGAGGAGGAGTAAAGTTCCTCATCGTAGCCATAGACTACTTTACGAAGTGGATTGAAGCGAAAGCGGTGGTGAGCATCACGGGAAACCAAGTCAAACGCTTTGTCTGGGACAACATTGTTTGTCGCTTCAGACTACCAGGAGAGATCATATCAGACAACGGAAAACAATTCTGTGATAACCCATTCAAAGATTGGTGCGCACAATTGAACATCACGCAACACTTCGCTTCAGTAAAACACCCACAAACCAATGGCCTAGTTGAGCGCGCAAACCGCAGCCTAGGCGAAGGAATAAAAGCACGCCTCGACAGACATAAAGGAAGGTGGGTGGATGAGCTCTCGCACGTCTTATGGGCGCATCACACAACAATCAAAACCAGTATTGGCGACACGCCATTCTCCCTAGTCTATGGAATAGAAGCCGTCATACCAGCTGAGATAGGAATGCCTACTATACGCACAGCAGAGGTCAACATCACAACAAACGACGAGGAACGACGCATAGATTTAGATTTACTGGAAGAAAGGCGTGAACGCGCAGCTATACGCGAAGCAAAGGCTAAGGCAAAAATGAAGAAGTATTATGATGCAAAGGTCAAACACACTTCATTCAGACCGGGAGACTTTGTTTACCGCGCCAATGATGCGAGCCACGCAGAAGACACAGGCAAGCTCGGACCAAAATGGGAAGGACCTTACGAAGTCACAGATGCGCTTGGCAACGGCGCATACAGACTGCGCGACATGGAAGGTCACGACCTAGCGCGCACTTGGAACATCTGCAATCTAAAAAGATGCTACTTCTAGGCTACGACCATTACACAGACACATTTTGATGAGGCAAAAAATGATCCATTTTTAGGGGGTCATTTAAGCCCGAATCCGAATTTATTTGATCAAATATTGACCTAAATCGTTCCTTTTGTGATTTTAGGTACTTGGAGAGTGAATTCTGGAAAAGAAGCCATTTTGGACGTTTTTGGAGCATAAAAGTGAAGAAAACGGCAAAGTCTCAATTTTCCATGCTGGGAACAGTAGGTGACGGCGTCAAGAGTAATTTCCTGATGGCGTCAAACCTCAATAATAAAATCCGAGAGTTCATGAAGGCGTCAAGAGTTTTCCTGACGGCATCAAAACCCCAAGAATTAAAATCCGTAGTTGATGACGGCGTCACACACAGGGCGTCAAGAGTAATTTGTGTGACGGCCTAGGCCTTGACGGCGTCAGAAGTAGATCAAGGCCGTCCGAGGAAGTATTTGGCGGCGAGATGACGGCGTCACACCTTTGTTCTTGACGCCGTCATCCCTATTTTCCTATATATAGTTTCTAGTTTTTCACATTTAAAGAGAGAAGTTTTGGGAGAAACCCTAAAGACGATTTCGGTGTAACTTTACAGGTTTTTCAAGGGTTCCAACCCCTTGATACCTTGCATGATTAATCAAGATAAGTGTTCTTCTAATTCAATCAATATGTCTATGTGTTGGTTGTCTATATCTTGTTCTTGTCTTAATTCTATCATGCTAGGCTAGATCTCTTTTGTGTTTGCTTAGATCTAATGAAACCTAGATATTGATTATGTGTTGATTACTTGTTTATTCTTGTCTTGGATGAATGATTTATATGTTAGGCTTAAGAAAACTGGCAGATCTCCAAATGGTAACATGCTTGAACGTCTTAAGAAACGTGAACCGAGGCGTACTAGGTCTTTATTGGTTGTATTTAATGCATGAGCCACTGTTTACAATCCCTATAGTTGTGCTGGGCATGGTGTAGGAGGAGATAAGAGCTCATAGAATTGGGGAGTTATGTATGCCACCCCATGAATGGTATTAAGGAATACAATCCGTCATCCATGCAATTATAACAAGTAATTAACGTGTAAAAGATATCTAGGGAGTAGTGAAATCTAAGTAAACACATTTTCTCCAAATACTGCTCACAACCTTAGTATAATTAGTTTATTTTCATTTTTAGTATTCTATTTTGATTGCATCTTAGTTTTGGGTTAGTTGAATAGCAACTAATTCCGCCCACTCTTTCAAAACCCGAGATTTTAACTTGCTTTCCATAAAATATAAAAACACAAAAATAATCATCCCTCACCTTTAGAACTAGTAATTAGGCTTTCTAATCCTAGTGACACTATTCCTAAGCTGAACGATCAATCCCCCGGTACTTGTCACTATACTATACTACAACGATCAGGTACACTGCCTGGTGGGGGTTGTAAGCTTCTCGAGATCCCTCGAGAGGTAAAGCCTGTTGCGATTCCCACGCATCAAGTTTTTGGTGCCGCAGCCCGGGGAATAGTTATTGTCTAGGTTAGAATTTCTTTTTATTAGGTCTACTTATTAGATTCCTTTTTAGTGAGATTTTTTTTTTCTTTTTATTAGCTTTCTTGTAGTCTATCTTTTTCTTTGTGCCCTTTGTTTGTGAAACCATTTTCATTTGTCTCCATGGCGGATGAAATTCCATTTAGATCATTAACTATAGAGGAACAATTAGTTTACTCGGATCGATTTGCCTCCTGTTGTTTCAATGAATTTTTAAGTGATCTTACATATATACAAGAGGAGATGGGTGTAAAGTTAGATGGGTTTGATGAATTTTATGCATGTGTGTTTTCTATTAGATGATCATTTTTAGGATCAATTCCTTTTAGTGAGACCCTTTGGATGAATTTTGAGAAAAGCTTCCTAACCATAACCCATGAGTTCAACGAATTGGTGGATTCATATGAGCGAGATGACCTAGTTTCTAAGAACATGAACTTAGAATCAAACCAAGATTATGATATGGTTAGAGTTGAGCCACCTAGTTGCATGTCATGGTTAGGTACTACCATAATACATGATGAACACATAGGTGATATTGATGTGATGGAAGAGATAGTAGAAGACCCAAACCCACTAAGTACCCCACAAGTCCTACCATCATTTGAGGCATACACACCGCCCGTGACTTACCCGGAAGAAGTAGAAGAAACTTTAGGAATTCCAATGGAGGTAAAACCCTTGGACCAGGCACCACTTGAGGATATAGGTTTGAACACTTGTAGTGATAACCTTACTCCTAGTTCTTGGGAATTTCCTAGTGTTGATGAACCGGAACCTCAATCTTTACACACCTTTCCATCCTTAGATATATTTCTAGGAGACAAAAGAGGAACCGACCCACCCATCAACCAATATTATCCGGGTAGTTTTAGGATGAAGGAAGCCATTCACTCACCCCCTTCACCTCACGTGGCATATTCACACCCTAAGGGTGTGTATCGCTACTTTCACCCACACTTTATCCTAAGTGTAGGGAGAACCTCCCCTATTTCCATTAAATAAGGGTAGAGTCAGGCTCGTGACTCGAACAAAAACAAGCGCTTCTTGGGAGGCAACCCATGTTTTGTATGTTTTTATTTGTTTGTTTGTTTGTTTGATTTTATTTGTTTCCGTATGCATGTTTTATTTTTATTGTTTGTGGCTCATGTTTCAAAGTAAATTGTGAAAATGCTTTATTTTGTTTTTAACTTCGTCTTAATTGCATATAAAGGTATTTTTCAAAAGATAAGTGTAAGGGAGATCCGAATTTATTTATAAGAACGAAATTGAGCATGAACCATAACAATATTAAATGGACATGTGTATTAGTACTTGTTAGAGCCAAATGCTTGTATCGAGTCGTAATGATGTTTTGCAGGATTTTCCAGGAAGTAGGATGAAGTTTTTTCCAGAAATTTTCCGGAAACTTAACATAAGAATTTATGCATGTCACTTCTGACGGCGTCACGAGTTTACTCTTGATGGCGTCATGTGTAAAATTCTGGAAATTTTGCTAGTTTTGTTTATACCGGAGTCTTAAAGTTTTTGTTGATTCTTTAGTTTTATAAACTCCAGGAAATCTGCAAACATTCATTCCACAAGCATTATATCTTTAATTGTTTTGTTTCTATTCCTAAGTCTGGAATTACATCTAGTTGTGAGTTATCTTTGTTCGGGTTGATGCTTTGGGTTTTTGTTTGTTTTCTCAGGATTTACAGGTTATGTATGACAAGAAGATGATTTATATTCTGGAAGGGAAGCTTTGATTGTTCATTTTCTTGGAGGAAGATTTAACTTGGCCACCCTATTATCCATACCGAACGAATCAGGGGAGTATTTGATTTCATTCTCTTTACTTTTTCACTTTTACATTCTTTACTTGAACATTGGGGACAATGTTCATCTTAAGTGTAAGGGGAGGGTAAAAAGATGATACCTTACATATGCACTTTCGCTTGAGTTTGTTTTGTTTAATAGTAGATGTGTAATAAAACTATGAGAAATACTTGTTAGTGCAATTTTAGCGCCAAATTTAAAATTTTTTACAACATTTAGGAGTGAAACTTTAGCCATAGCAAGCGTCTCATGGATAGGAGATTGTATGACTAGCACATAACCGTATATTCAGAAAAATTTTCCACCCAAATATGTGAGGTTCGCCTTTAGATTTGATAGGAAAAGCATTTACTATTAGTGCTTATGAGTGTACCGGTAGCATTTAGATTCTAGAACTTGCGTTAGTGATGCATCCCGAGACCGCTAGTGAGACTACATTCGTGTGGTAGGATTTACTACATGATAAGAGGCATTAGGATCACCCTTGTGTTAAACCCGTATCATAATTACTTGACCATTTAAGTCATACTACTTGACTAGTTAAGTCAACTAATTTTTCCCACACCCTTAGCGTTGTACTCATTTTTAGTACACGAAACCCCTAGTACACCCCTCCGAGCCTATCTTTTCGTTTCTAACTTTAAGCATTTTACTTAAAGGAAGAATTTGTTACACCCCACTTAAATGTACAACCAAATCGCCTTAGCCTTCCGTGTATGCGCTCATTTTTAGTGCATTATTGTTATTTTTTAAACCCTAAGTTAACTTTCTAATTGATTACATGGTTGCTAAGTCGAGTCATATCCTTGTACATATTGTTTTGGGACGATTGGGACTCATGGGTAAGTACTTATTTTATGAAGTAATGGGGAAGAACATCACTTATTACCCCCATATGTACGATAATCTTAAAAGTGCTCCAAGTGTTTTGATTTTCTTAATTCGAGTCATTAGAAAAGTTGAATGTAAAGTATGTAAAGATTCAAGTGTAAGGGGAATGTTCATTCCCTATGATGTATTATTTTGGATGGTAGGGTAAGAGTGTATGCAAAAAAAAAAAAAAAAAAAAAAAAAAAAAAAAAAAAAAAAAAAAAAAAATTGAAAAAAGGAAAAAGAGAAAAAACATACGGATACCATCCCTTTTTATTCTACGTTTATTTTATGTTTTTGTTATTTTTCATTTATTAGCTTAAGTCAAGTCTAGTCTTGGCTTAGCAACGCCATATTGTACATGTAATTAACCAAGATTGTTAACTCGCCACCAGTAAAACTTCCTTTATCCAACAAAACCGTGTATTTCATATCCCTACACCTAACGTTACAATCCTTTAAAAGACCTCTTTGATAGTTTATCCTAGGTGCTTACGCCATGTGGTGGAGGTTTGATCCTTTCCCAAGCCTATGGTAATCTATTTTGCTATGACAGGTAGTGAGAGATATCTTCCGTTTCCATATTGTAATTTACACTTTATTACACCCGAGAGATGTGAGTATCTAAACACTATTTGTGAGGTGCTAGTGTATGACCTCTGTGCTTGTCTATTGGTCTTTAGTGGAACGATTATTTGTTGTAATTACTTTTATATTAGTGTTAAATGACCCCTAACTTGTATTTTGATTAGAATAAAAGCGCATTTGCTTGAGGACAAGCAAATCTCAAGTGTATGGGTATATGATGAGGCGAAAAATTATCCGTTTTTAGGGGGTCATTTAAGCCCGAATCCGAATTTATTTGATCAAATATTGCCCTAAATCGTTCCTTTTGTGATTTTAGGTACTTGGAGAGTGAATTCTGGAAAAGAAGCCATTTTGGACGTTTTTGGAGCATAAAAGTAAGAAAACGGCAAAGTCTCAATTTTCCATGTTGGGAACAGTAGGTGACGGCGTCAAGAGTAATTTCCTGACGGCGTCAAACCTCAATAATAAAATCCGAGAGTTCATGAAGGCGTCAAGAGTTTTCCTGACGGTGTCAAAACCCCAAGAATTAAAATCCGTAGTTGATGACGGCGTCACACACAGGGCGTCAAGAGTAATTTGTGTGACGGCCTAGGCCTTGACGGCGTCAGAAGTAGATCAAGGCCGTCCGAGGAAGTATTTGGCGGCGAGATGACGGCGTCACACCTTTGTTCTTGACGCCGTCATCCCTATTTTCCCATATATAGTTTTCTAGTTTTTCACATTTAAAGAGAGAAGTTTTGGGAGAAACCCTAAAGACGATTTTGGTGTAACTTTACAGGTTTTTCAAGGGTTCCAACCCCTTGATACCTTGCATGATTAATCAAGATAAGTGTTCTTCTAATTCAATCAATATGTCTATGTGTTGGTTGTCTATATCTTGTTCTTGTCTTAATTCTATCATGCTAGGCTAGATCTCTTTTGTGTTTGCTTAGATCTTATGAAACCTAGATATTGATTATGTGTTGATTACTTGTTTATTCTTGTCTTGGATGAATGATTTATATGTTAGGCTTAAGAAAACTGGCAGATCTCCAAATGGTAACATGCTTGAACGTCTTAAGAAACATGAACCGAGGCGTACTAAGTCTTTATTGGTTGTATTTAATGCATGAGCCACTGTTTACAATCCCTATAGTTGTGTTGGGCATGGTGTAGGAGGAGATAAGAGCTCATAGAATTGGGGAGTTATGTATGCCACCCCATGAATGGTATTAAGAAATACAATCCGTCATCCATGCAATTATAACAAGTAATTAACGTGTAAAAGATATTTAGGGAGTAGTGAAATCTAAGTAAACACATTTTCTCCAAATACTGCTCACAACCTTAGTATAATTAGTTTATTTTCATTTTTAGTATTCTATTTTGATTGCATCTTAGTTTTGGGTTAGTTGAATAGCAACTAATTCCGCCCACTCGTTCAAAACCCGAGATTTTAACTTGCTTTCCATAAAATATAAAAACACAAATATAATCATCCCTCACCTTTAGAACTAGTAATTAGGCTTTCTAATCCTAGCGACACTATTCCTAAGCTGAACGATCAATCCCCCGGTACTTGTCACTATACTATACTACAACGATCAGGTACACTGCCTGGTGGGGGTTGTAAGCTTCTCGAGATCCCTCGAGAGGTAAAGCCTGTTGCGATTCCCACGCATCACATTTGCACCCTACGAGGTGCCCAATAAGTGTTTGTTTTTCTTTTCTTTCCTAGGAATTGTATTCTTATTTTTTCAAAAAACTTGCAAGTATCAATAAAATGTTATGGTTTCTAGCTAACTCCATAGCGCATTTTACTTTATTGCATACATACTAATATATGTCAATATTGTTATCTTATATTTTTACTGCCTACATGGCGTGCATGCACCAATCAAAGACCCACGAAGGCATAAAGGATAAGTTAACCTACTAATTCACTCGTTGAGTAAGAGGGTTGCAAACCCATCAACATTGGATCACGCATCCTTGCTAAGCGCCTTACTTTTGAGACGTCGAGGTAAGTTTCACATGTACATCCCATGACGGGTGCGCATATACTAAGTACACCGTACAAGCTTAGCAAATAACGAGCCAAGACACTTGGTCAAATACTAAAACTTCGCAAACAATGCAAGTATAACTCTTAAAGTCACGCACTTAAAACACTTGGTCAAATACTAAAACTTCGCAAACAATGCAAGTATAACTCTTAAAGTCACGCACTTAAAACACTTGGTTAAATAATTTGGCAAACAATGCAAGTATATTTTAAGTCACAAACTTAAACAACGAACAGGTATCTTATTCATAATTTACAAGGAAAGATACATAACTATACAAAAAGCCTACACACTATGGCGATGCTCAGGACTATCTTGCGGAGCAAAAGAACTCCCCACTTCCTGCAGCTTCCTCAAAGCTAAAGCATCCTTCATAGATACGGTAGGAACACTTACAGGCACACCATCAGACCTGGGGATGTGCGCATCACCAATCCCACACATCACTGCCTTACCCTTGATGCCCTTCTTCTACGCATCCCTCTGCTCGTGACGCTCCAAAACCTCTTTCAATGGAATCTCCCTTTCAAGAGCGAAGGGTTTGAGGATGTCGCGAGGTTGTGCGAACACAGGGATTTGCAGTTGCGACACATCAGGTTTCAGATAGTAATCTGATTTCCCTTCCCCATTCTCTCCAAGGTGGCGCTGCAAGGTCAACCCCGCCATAAGCACATCTATGGGGTCGTCTTGGTCGCGCTCCAACCTCCCAATATGCGGCAACTCAAGGACCTTCAACCCCGCCATAGCCTGCATCAACTCATCATACGCAGTAGCACTATACCCAGGGACTTCCGCCAAGTCCTTCTTCAGCAGTTTGGCCTCATGGAGATCCTCCATAGCCTGCGATCTCCCACGAGCTACCGCGCATTGAACAACCTTCCCAAAGGCCTCTAATACCTCTTGGGACTCAAGAGTACCCATCGCTGCCAGGCGCAGCCCGTGGCTAATCAACCACCTACATCAACAAAGATACATTGTGTTAGTAGCAAGCATAGCAATGACAAATATTACGAAAAAGAGAAGCACAAAAGAAATACCTGCGCTCAGCAATGGTCGACATCAAGTGAGGATATAATTCCTCATCATACTCGATGCTGAGGGCGCGTAGCTTGTCCTCCTGCAATTGGATAATCTTCATCATATCCTCCTTAAACTTGGTGATATTGGCGAAGTGCTCCACCTTCTTCTCATCTAAGAAACGCACAGCCCAAGTCAAGTCAGACTTATAATGATGAAGCTCCCCACGCGCCTCCTTCACCTCAGCCAACGCAGATAGCTTCTCATGAGTAAGCTTCTCCGCATGTACCCGCGAGGCCTCCAACTCCACCTACGCATCAGCCAACTGCGCACGGAGCCTCGCCAGCTCCTCATCCTTCTGGGCGAGAGAGATGCTCTCCCCAGCATACTTATCCCTCAACTGAGCCACCAGCTCAGCCTGGCGCGCAGCAGTCGCAGCCAGCTCATCTATCAACGGCTGCGCATCTCCACCCTCATCTACCTTGGCTTCCCCCTCCTTGTTTTCATTCTGCGGAGAGGAAACCACATCCACGAAGACTCCATCATTCTTCGCGGCATCATCCCTACAAAACATACAGAACATTTAATAAATATTACGACAAGTAATATACAAGAAAACATGACAGAGATGCAGACACTTACAAAAACAGAGAAGCCTCAGCAGCTTTCTTCCCCGCGCCAGAAGTAGATGTCTCCTCCGTGGTAGACTCCGCATCCCCAATGAGGTGGCGACGTCTCTTCCTGGTGCCACTGCCCCCAGCCTTTCCCTTGCGCTTAACATTCTGCGCAACCTCCTCCTTCAGCACCTCCTCGGGCTTAAGGATCTCAATGCTGTCGGAGGACTCAGCACGCGCCTCCTCTTGCGCCACCTCCACATTTGGCGGCACGCCCTGAACAGGCGCCACCTGGAGCGGCGGCGTGTTCTCAGGGACAACCTCGGGTAACACAGCCACGTGACCCTCAGTCGCTGATGACGCGAAAAATGACCCGTTTTTAGGGGGTCATTTAAGCCCGAATCCGAATTTATTTGATCAAATATTGCCCTAAATCGTTCCTTTTGTGATTTTAGGTACTTGGAGAGTGAATTCTGGAAAAGAAGCCATTTTGGATGTTTTTGGAGCATAAAAGTGAAGAAAACGGCAAAGTCTCAATTTTCCATACTGGGAACAGTAGGTGACGGCGTCAAGAGTAATTCCCTGACGGCGTCAAACCCCAAGAATTAAAATCCGTAGTTGATGACGGCATCACACACAGGGCGTCAAGAGTAATTTGTGTGACGGCCTAGGCCTTGACGGCGTCAGAAGTAGATCAAGGCCATCCGAGGAAGTATTTGGCGGCAAGATGACGGCGTCACACCTTTGTTCTTGACGCCGTCATCCCTATTTTCCTGTATATAGTTTTCTAGTTTTTCACATTTAAAAAAGAGAAGTTTTGGGAGAAACCCTAAAGACGATTTTGGTGTAACTTTACAGGTTTTTCAAGGGTTCCAACCCCTTGATACCTTGCATGATTAATCAAGATAAGTGTTCTTCTAATTCAATCAATATGTCTATGTGTTGGTTGTCTATATCTTGTTCTTGTCTTAATTCTATCATGCTAGGCTAGATCTCTTTTGTGTTTGCGTAGATCTAATGAAACCTAGATATTGATTAGGTGTTGATTACTTGTTTATTCTTGTCTTGGATGAATGATTTATATGTTAGGCTTAAGAAAACTGGCAGATCTCCAAATGGTAACATGCTTGAACGTCTTAAGAAACATGAACCGAGGCGTACTAGGTCTTTATTGGTTGTATTTAATACATGAGCCACTGTTTACAATCCCTATAGTTGTGCTGGGCATGGTGTAGGAGGAGATAAGAGCTCATAGAATTGGGGAGTTATGTATGCCACCCCATGAATGGTATTAAGGAATACGATCCGTCATCCATGCAATTATAACAAGTAATTAACGTGTAAAAGATATCTAGGGAGTAGTGAAATCTAAGTAAACACATTTTCTCCAATTACTGCTCACAACTTTAGTATAATTTAGCTTATTTACATTTTTAGTATTTTATTTTGATTGCATCTTAGTTTTGGGTTAGTTGAATAGCAACTAATTCCGCCCACTCTTCCAAAACCCCGAGATTTTAATTGCTTTCCATAAAATATAAAAACACAAAAATAATCATCCCTCACCTTTAGAACTAGTAATTTAGGCTTTCTAATCCTAGCGACACTATTCCTAAGCTGAACGATCAATCCCCCGGTACTTGTCACTATACTATACTACAACGATCAGGTACACTGCCTGATGGGGGTTGTAAGCTTCTCGAGATCCCTCGAGAGGTAAAGCCTGTTGCGATTCCCACGCATCAAGTTTTTGGCACCGCTGCCGGGGAATAGTTATTGTCTAGGTTAGGATTTCTTTTTATTAGGTCTACTTGCTATATTCCTTTCTAGTAAGATTTTATTTTTATTTTTAGGTCTTCTTTAGTCTATCTTATTTCTTCGTGCCTTTGTTCGTAACTCTTTACCATCCGACATCATGGAAGGTGGTAACATCTTTGAACCCGTCATCCCACCACAACAAAACCCACCATTAGAACCCCTTAGGCCCCGAACCTTAGGAGAGTATTCCCGACCTAGCCACCAAGGCTACCGAAACACCATTGAGCTCACCGGAGCCAATGTGACCCCCTTGCGATCCGACACCATCCGGTTGGTGCAAAGCGGATGTGCATTCCATGGACTTCGTTCCGAAGATCCAAACCAACATCTTAAGGACTTTCTCAAAATCGTAGATTCCATAGACCTAGGTGTTGAAACTAGAGAGACTACCCGTTTACGCCTATTCCAATTCTCTCTACGGGATCAAGCTAGTCAATGGCTTGAGCGTTAACCCGCGGGATCCATCACCACATGGGATGATCTCACCACTCGTTTCCTTGCTCAATATTTCCCACCGGGGAGAACTACTAAGCTTAGGAATGACATCTTGATGTTCCAACAACGTCAAAATGGATCTCTTTATGAAGCATGGACTCGTTTCAAGGACTTACTCCAAAAAGTCCCTCGTCATGGCATAGATCTTTGGCTCCAAGTCCAAATCTTTTATGACCATATCGACATCTCCACGAGGCGAGCCATTGACCAATCGGCCGGTGGTAAGCTACGTGATCTTAGTGCGGAACAATCATGGGAACTCATAGAAGATCTTGCTCTCTATGACAACGAAAGTTGGAACGATCCCCATGACTTGAACAAAACGGTCAAGGCAATATCTTTGCCTTCGAATAACTCTAGCACTCCCGACCGTAGGATCATGGAACTTGAGGACCAAGTCAAGTTTCTCATGAAATCTTACGATGCTCCTAAGCCTTCAAGCCAAGTGAACAAAATCACTTCTTCATGCGAATTATGTAGTGGTCCCCATGACACTCGTGATTGTGTGGAACTCCCCGGAACAGCTTTTGCGGACTACGCATCCACGCATACCGACGAAGCGGGAGATAAGTGGTACACTTTCAAGCCCGAGCCAAACCCTTACGGTGATTCATATAACCCCTCTTGGAAAAATCACCCAAACCTTAGGTGGAAACAAAATCAACCCAATTCTTCCAATCCGCCTAATCGCTACCAACCAAACGGTCCACCATCCAACCGTACTTTCAACAACAATCCTTCTAACAACTATGGTAGTACCAACAATCTTGAAGGATTGATGTCAAAGTTCATGGCATCTCAAGAAGCCCGCATAGCTAGGTTTGAAACCGAATTCAACCAACAACAAACGGAGATGACCAACAAGATTGACAACTTGTTGAAAGCCCTCAACAACCAATCATTAATCACATCTAGGAAGGACACTAGGGACACCAATAGTGGAATCCAAATTAAGGACCCCTCATTATCCAAACATGTCCACTTTGTCAATGTGGTCACCATTAAGCCGATAGATAAGGAGATAGAGGAGAGCGACAAGGATGAAGTTAGAGTAGAAGCCGATAGTAAGGATGAGAGTAGGGAAGTTGAGGTTAATAAGGATGAGGAATTAGAGGAGGTAGAACCTATAGAAGAATACTTTGATAAGTTGCCAACTAAGGAAGAATGGGAATACCATAAGGAGTTATTCGATAGTCCCGAGAGAACATATATCTTTGGCACACCCCTTATCAAAATGGGAGACCCCTCTAACATTAACATCCCATGCAATATCGGGCACATGCATATATGGAAAGCTTACATCGACCTTAGATCCCCCGTGAACATCATGACTAGGACTTATTACAATTGGGTGATGAAGAAGCAACTCAATTTTAGGATGATGCCCGGTAAGAATCTGATAAGTAATTTTGCAGGAAGAGTGAAGGGACTGCATGTGATTATAGGGAATCTCACTTATGAGATCGATTTTATGATAGTTGAGGACACTCGTCCGGTGATTGATGCTTGCCTAAGCCAAATAATATTCGGAAAACCATTTGTTGAGGCCACTAGGATGAGTTATGATCCAACTTTAGGGATAGTTAGATTCAAGAAAGAGAATGATGAGGTTGCTTATCAAATGCCCTAAAGATCGAACAATACCGCCTTCTCTCTAATTTCGAAAAGGAACATAAGCAAGCGGCTTATTATAGGAATGAGGAGGATAGACGTAGGGGAGTAGAATATGTAAAGAATAGGATGCTTGGTTTCTACAAAGAGTGTTTGCAACTAGGTCCGGAATACAAAACTGGTTTAGAAGACGGCCTAGAGAGTGGAACCAATGATGAAATCACGTAGTAACCCATAGCCTTGAGTCTAGCTACAAGACTCGTAAATAAAGAAAAGCGCTTCCTGGGAGGCAACCCATGTTTTGTGTGATTTTAGTTGTTTGATTGTTATTTGCTTCCGTATGCATGTTTATTTTTATTGTTGGTTGATCATGCTTCTCAATTAAAATGTGGAAATACTTTACTTTGTTGTTTTGGCCTAGTCTTAACTCCACCTAGAAGTATTTTTGCAAAAGATAAGTGTAAGGGGAAACCCCAAATATGTTTTTAAGAAACAAACCGATCATGATTCTCCACAATAATAAATGAGCATGTATATTCGTATTTGTTAGAGTCAAATGCTTGTATTGAGTCATAATGAAGTTTTGCAGGATTTTCGAGGAAGTAGGACCAAGTTTTTCTAGAAAATTTCCGAAAACTTAACATAAGAATTTCTGCAGGTCCATTCTGACGGCGTCAGAGGTTTACTCTTGACGGCGTCAGGAGTTAAAATCTAGAAATTTTACCGGTTTTGTTTTTCTAACGGAGTCTTATAGTTTTTGTGAATTATTAAGTTTTATAATCTCCAGGAGATCTGCAAACTTCATTCCACAAGCATTATATCTTACCTTGTTTTCTAGGATTTAGTAACTTATATAGGATGCCGCCGATTTTACGTGAGGTTGTCTTGTCTATTTTGTCAGGTTTTACAGGTTATGTTCGACAAGAAGATGATTTATATTCTGGAAGGGAAGCTTTGATTGTTCATTTTCTTGGAGGAAGATTTAACCTGGCCATCCTATAATCCATACCGAGCGAATCAGGGGAGTATTTGATTTCATTCTCTTTACTTTTTCACTTTTACATTCTTTACTTGAACATTGGGGACAATGTTCATCTTAAGTGTAAGGGGAGGGTAAAAAGATGATACCTTACATATGCACTTTCGCTTGAGTTTGTTTTGTTTAATAGTAGATGTGTAATAAAACTATGAGAAATACTTGTTAGTGCAATTTTAGCGCCAAATTTAAAATTTTTTACAACATTTAGGAGTGAAACTTTAGCCATAGCAAGCGTCTCATGGATAGGAGATTGTATGACTAGCACATAACCGTATATTCAGAAAAATTTTCCACCCAAATATGTGAGGTTCGCCTTTAGATTTGATAGGAAAAGCATTTACTATTAGTGCTTATGAGTGTACCGGTAGCATTTAGATTCTAGAACTTGCGTTAGTGATGCATCCCGAGACCGCTAGTGAGACTACATTCGTGTGGTAGGATTTACTACATGATAAGAGGCATTAGGATCACCCTTGTGTTAAACCCGTATCATAATTACTTGACCATTTAAGTCATACTACTTGACTAGTTAAGTCAACTAATTTTTCCCACACCCTTAGCGTTGTACTCATTTTTAGTACACGAAACCCCTAGTACACCCCTCCGAGCCTATCTTTTCGTTTCTAACTTTAAGCATTTTACTTAAAGGAAGAATTTGTTACACCCCACTTAAATGTACAACCAAATCGCCTTAGCCTTCCGTGTATGCGCTCATTTTTAGTGCATTATTGTTATTTTTTAAACCCTAAGTTAACTTTCTAATTGATTACATGGTTGCTAAGTCGAGTCATATCCTTGTACATATTGTTTTGGGACGATTGGGACTCATGGGTAAGTACTTATTTTATGAAGTAATAGGGAAGAACATCACTTATTACCCCCATATGTACGATAATCTTAAAATTGCTCCAAGTGTTTTGATTTTCTTAATTCGAGTCATTAGAAAAGTTGAATGTAAAGTATGTAAAGATTCAAGTGTAAGGGGAATGTTCATTCCCTATGATGTATTATTTTGGATGGTAGGGTAAGAGTGTATGCACAAAAAAAAAAAAAAAAAAAAAAAAAAAAAAAAAAAAAAAAAAATTGAAAAAAGGAAAAAGAGAAAAAACATACGGACTACCATCCCTTTTTATTCTACGTTTATTTTATGTTTTTGTTATTTTTCATTTATTAGCTTAAGTCGAGTCTAGTCTTGGCTTAGCAACGCCATATTGTACATGTAATTAACCAAGATTGTTAACTCGCCACCAGTAAAACTTCCTTTATCCAACAAAACCGTGTATTTCATATCCCTACACCTAACGTTACAATCCTTTAAAAGACCTCTTTGATAGTTTATCCTAGGTGCTTACGCCATGTGGTGGAGGTTTGATCCTTTCCCAAGCCTATGGTAATCTATTTTGCTATGACAGGTAGTGAGAGATATCTTCCGTTTCCATATTGTAATTTACACTTTATTACACCCGAGAGATGTGAGTATCTAAACACTATTTGTGAGGTGCTAGTGTATGACCTCCGTGCTTGTCTATTGGTCTTTAGTGGAACGATTATTTGTTGTAATTACTTTTATATTAGTGTTAAATGACCCCTAACTTGTATTTTGACTAGAATAAAAGCGCATTTGCTTGAGGACAAGCAAATCTCAAGTGTATGGGTATATGATGAGGCGAAAAATGATCCGTTTTTAGGGGGTCATTTAAGCCCGAATCCGAATTTATTTGATCAAATATTGCCCTAAATCGTTCCTTTTGTGATTTTAGGTACTTGGAGAGTGAATTCTGGAAAAGAAGCCATTTTGGACGTTTTTGGAGCATAAAAGTAAGAAAACGGCAAAGTCTCAATTTTCCATGCTGGGAACAGTAGGTGACGGCGTCAAGAGTAATTTCCTGACGGCATCAAACCTCAATAATAAAATCCGAGAGTTCATGAAGGCGTCAAGAGTTTTCCTGACGGCGTCAAAACCCCAAGAATTAAAATCCGTAGTTGATGACGGCGTCACACACAGGGCGTCAAGAGTAAGAAAAGAAAAAAATAGAAAAAGAAAAAGAGAAAAAACATACGGACTACCATCCCGTTTTTATTCTATGTTTATTTTATGTTTTTGTTATTTTTCATTTGTTAGCTTAAGTCGAGTCGAGTCTTGGCTTAGCAACGCCATATTGTACATGTAATTAACTAAGATTGTTAACTCGCCACCAGTAAAACTTCCTTTATCCAACAAAACCGTGTAATTCATATCCCTATACCTAACGTTACAACCCTTTAAAAGACCTCTTTGATAGTTTATCCTAGGTGCTTACGCCATGTGGTGGAGGTTTGATCCTTTCCCAAGCCTATGGTAATCTATTTTGCTATGACAGGTAGTGAGAGATATCTTCCGTTTCCATATTGTAATTTACACTTTATTACACCCGAGAGATGTGAGTATCTAAACACTATTTGTGAGGTGCTTGTGTATGACCTCCGTGCTTGTCTTTGGTCTTTAGTGGAACGATTATTTGTTGTAATTACTTTTATATTAGTGTTAAATGACCCCTAACTTGTATTTTGACTAGAATAAAAGCGCATTTGCTTGAGGACAAGCAAATCTCAAGTGTAAGGGTATATGATGAGGCGAAAAATGACCCGTTTTTAGGGGGTCATTTAAGCCCGAATCCGAATTTATTTGATCAAATATTGCCCTAAATCATTCCTTTTGTGATTTTAGGTACTTGGAGAGTGAATTCTGGAAAAGAAGCCATTTTGGACGTTTTTGGAGCATAAAAGTGAAGAAAACGGCAAAGTCTCAATTTTCCATGCTGGGAACAGTAGGTGACGGCGTCAAGAGTAATTCCCTGACGGCGTCAAACCCCAAGAATTAAAATCCGTAGTTGATGACGGCGTCACACACAGGGCGTCAAGAGTAATTTGTGTGACGGCCTAGGCCTTGACGGCATCAGAAGTAGATCAAGGCCGTCCGAGGAAGTATTTGGCGGCGAGATGACGGCGTCACACCTTTGTTCTTGACGCCGTCATCCTTATTTTCCTATATATAGTTTTCTAGTTTTTCACATTTAAAAAAGAGATGTTTTGGGAGAAACCCTAAAGACGATTTTGGTGTAACTTTACAGGTTTTTCAAGGGTTTCAACCCCTTGATACCTTGCATGATTAATCAAGATAAGTGTTCTTCTAATTCAATCAATATGTCTATGTGTTGGTTGTCTATATCTTGTTCTTGTCTTAATTCTATCATGCTAGGCTAGATCTCTTTTGTGTTTGCTTAGATCTAATGAAACCTAGATATTGATTAGGTGTTGATTACTTGTTTATTCTTGTCTTGGATGAATGATTTATATGTTAGGCTTAAGAAAACTGGCAGATCTCCAAATGGTAACATGCTTGAACGTCTTAAGAAACATGAACCGAGGCGTACTAGGTCTTTATTGGTTGTATTTAATGCATGAGCCACTGTTTACAATCCCTATAGTTGTGCTGGGCATGGTGTAGGAGGAGATAAGAGCTCATAGAATTGGGGAGTTATGTATGCCACCCCATGAATGGTATTAAGGAATACGATCCATCATCCATGCAATTATAACAAGTAATTAACGTGTAAAAGATATCTAGGGAGTAGTGAAATCTAAGTAAACACATTTTCTCCAATTACTGCTCACAACTTTAGTATAATTTAGCTTATTTACATTTTTAGTATTTTATTTTGATTGCATCTTAGTTTTGGGTTAGTTGAATAGCAACTAATTCCGCCCACTCTTCCAAAACCCCGAGATTTTAATTGCTTTCCATAAAATATAAAAACACAAAAATAATCATCCCTCACCTTTAGAACTAGTAATTTAGGCTTTCTAATCCTAGCGACACTATTCCTAAGCTGAACGATCAATCCCCCGGTACTTGTCACTATACTATACTACAACGATCAGGTACACTGCCTGGTGGGGGTTGTAAGCTTCTCGAGATCCCTCGAGAGGTAAAGCCTGTTGCGATTCCCACGCATCAGTCGCCTCCAGCAGGGGCTGCTCACCCTCCCTCAGAGGTAGCACCCCTATCGTCACTTGCTTCGGCCTTTCCAACTTGACGACGGCGAATAGATCCATCTCTGCGCACGTAAACAAAAACAAGAGACAAAATGGTTAGATATTAAAAGTGCGCATATGAAAAAACTTACTAAACTTGAAGAAGAAGGGACGAACATCCACCCCGGCCATCCTCACTTATGAAAGTGGGCACCTCGTCAGCAGCGCCGAAATAATTGCGACTCAACCCCATATACACCAAAAACTCCTCCGGATAAGGGTTAATGGCTAGGCGGTTGGCATCAAGAGTCTGCGCATCAGCTAGCCTATAGGAACCGGGTGTGGGGCACCCATCCCTTGGCAATGTATCCTGAGTATAAAACTCGTAGGGCGATGGGAAGACCACATCATCAACCTAGAAAAAATGCTCCCTCCAATGTCTGAGGGAGTCTACTTTTTCAGTGTAACACTGAAGCGGCCCCGGGCGCTTCGCAAAAGATACCCACCCATTTGACCACGTCGTATGGTAAAATGAGCAGAAGAGGGATATGGTGGGTTCTATCGCAAGTAAACGGCAGTTTACCTCAAAATTCGACACCTTAGCCGCACCTATACAGTGCAGCTGCGAGATGTGAAGGCGATAATGGTTGAGCAAATCACTCAGAAAGATAGAAATTGGCACGCGATAATTCGCGTACTCAAAAAATTTCGTGTATAAACCTATTTTCCTTTCGGGGAAATCAGCTATACACGCGTCTACGTCTGGAGCGTCTGGACGCACGTCCAAAGGAATAAAATAATCGGACGAAAACTCGGTGACATCGTCAGCCGTCATCGCAGAGCGAAAGTCTCCTAATTGAGCAACCATTTTCATCTATTTACTAAGTATAACGCACCTACAGAAATGTTTATTTGCGAAAAGTTAGCTTTTGAGAGAATGAAAATGGTGAAGTGTGTGTTTTACTGTGTGTATTCGAAAAAGTGGGGCGGTAACTATTATATAGGGAAGAAGAAAACCCTAGATTACCCCCACGTGGATCCCACTCACAAAAACGAGTGGCTAGAAACGAACCGGCACATGCACTTTTTCCCGATTTACGAGGGCTACGTGGACACCACCCCCATTTTTCGAGGTATCATTTTTGAGATATTATGGACTAGGTTCATTGTACTTTCAAAATGGGCGGTAATATTTCAATAACACTCCCGCCACGCTTACCGCTGTTAATGTTAGTCTAGCGTACGCGGCTACGAACCACGCACACTAGACTGGGGGGACATGATGACGTATAGTTTATATCTGGGCCACAAGCCCAAATGATAAATATTACTCGGCCCAAACCCACAACGAGTGGGCTATCATAACGACTAAAGGGCCATAATAATAATAACGGCTTGGGCTCACGAAGCCCAAAGCCCAACTAAACTAACCGGATATGCGATAAGGATCATCTATTCATGGAATAGATATCCTTACCCTGATAAGCACCACGAGTGCGAAGAGTAAGGAGCAAGAAACCTACGCGGTTTCAGCCCCTATATAAGGAATGACATCTCTCATTCAAAGGTACGATAAACAAACCCTAACTCTTAACGAGAACCTTAAATCAATTACTTACTCTCACGCCGGAGTCTAATCGGGGGAGACAATCCCTCGATAAGCCTAACGGTGTCGTTTATTTTCTTAGTGCGCAGGTAACAAGTACTAAGAAGCGAATTGGTACGAGAGCAAGAGCCCATAATCAGGAACGCCCAACTTTTGTATCAACACATACCTCTTATAATTGAAGAATGTGTATGCACTTTCAATCTATTTGAACTGTTCCATTTATTTGATTGCTAAGTGACCACGATAAAGACTATAGATAAACTTTGCCATCTTAAATGAGCCAAATTCATTCTAAATATGCAATCATAATAATGGAGTGATATTTTTCTTAATGAAAAAAAATAAGCAACAGGTCACCTTAATGATCATCTTTGCATACATTTATGAGAAAGTATATTGAAGTTACCTTTAAGCAATATAACCTCCTACTTGTTTTCTTAGGGAAGTACACATGATCTGCACATAGATCAAAAAAAGAGTATCAGTTGTTACAAAAGACCGTCATTGAGCCATTTTCTAAATGATATAAAGCACAAATTGCACTCATAAATGCATTTGAGGGCATAAACAATATACAAAACAAATCCCCAAAAGTATTTGAATATAATATAGCCTTACCAAATTATGATAATACCCTTTCTGTCTCTCCTCAGAACAAATCCCCAAAAGTATCTTTGATAGTTTCTGCCGGAAGGATCATCATGGAACAGGCTGCATCCATTATGCTGAATTTCATTGAAGAAGAGAAGTAGAGTTGATATGAGCAAAATCTATGACGACCAAAGAAACCTCACAGTCAACTCATGCAAATTATCATGATTAATGAAACTACTGAAATAGTTAAAGCATAATACAACACTAAAGCTCAATTTCATGTATCAAAATGATAGCTCAATCGATAAGCAGTTCTTATTAGGATGGCATATTTCAGGTCAGTATCCATGTTGGAGATCATAGTTATTGCTACATGGCATACAAACAGTCTATGTACCTCAAACGTCCATGAACAGGTTCAAAGGCATGGACAACTTCTGCACCATGCACATATCCTAAAGCCTGTCAAAGCACTGAAGCTAATGAGAATAAAATTTAACCTATCAAGCCGCAAGTAAAGTACTCTTAAATATGAGGATGAACAATTATACATAACATAACAGTTACGGGAAAAAAAATACAGAGATTAAGTATGTATATCTAATTCTATAGGTAATAATCACCCGAAGTATTAGAAATTTCCAAATCAAAGTATTCCCAAATAAGAAAATGAATTTTATGCATAAAACCATGCGGATGCTACTTTGCAGTAGATGAACTGACAATGGAGAATCATATCAATAAGCAGCAACGAATAGATATGCATTGCTATAAATAAAAAATAATAAATAATAAAAATAATAAATAATAAAAAAACAAAAAAACATAGGCATGTACATACCCAAATTCCTTGTAGCGACTTTCAGCAGCTATTGTATCTCTGCAAATATAAAATAGAGTAATTAGAATTTTTGAGAAGACGTCACACAATACATAGTGGGTTTGTTGTAGATTATATAATATGCGACTAATGAGAAGATGACTACACAAAAATCACCAATTTTAGTTTTGTTAATGGTCATGAAACAAAATTATTATGGTTGCATTTTCAATGTGGGTTATAACTTCTTTTTGAACGAAGGTTAATAAATAAAATGCACCAACCGATATTAACATCAATCAAGTTAAACAAAAGCTAGTGATACCAAGCCATAATTCTAATAAATATCCTTCTCATTTGCACCCAATAAACTTAATTCGACATCATAAACGAAGAAAAAAAAAACTACCTTTATTAGCTTTCCTGTAAAGCATTTCATCGAAAACGTGTAGCTTGTCTCCAATACAACAATGGAAACCATCATGATTAGAATAATCACAACATACATGAATATAAAAGATATTACTTTCAAATAGCATAATGAGAATTCACATTTTCATTTTAAAAATGACCTGTGTGGAAGACTGTGTGGAAACAAAACCTGTTCCTGCTCTTCTAGCTTGAAATCGAAATCCAACTGTAATCATTGATTCCAACTTAGACGAATACATAGGTTTCTTAGATAATGATTGAGTCAAACAATAATATTGAGTATAATAAATAGGCGAAATTTGATTCCGTTCCGCAAGCATGGTTGGGTATTGGGTGGAGGTATTTCACAGGCATCAAACCTTTGCTAGGTAGGGTTGATGGGTACCATTATGGTACACAGGGTTGAGGTGTCCCTGCCAATCTACATTTTTTTTATCCAGATAGGCGAAATTTGGGTTCATATGATAATCCCTAATTGGATAAATATTAATGATTAATGATATTAAAATCATTAATTGGATCAATATTAATGACTTTCCCCCAAAATTGTTATCAAAATAATAATTTTCTGGATTTTAGGGTTCATATGATAATCCCTAATTAGATAAAGATTAATGATTGTTGATATCATACTCTCTAATTGGATCAATATTAATGATTTACCCCAAAATTGTGATCAAAATAATAATTTTCTGGATATTCATGATTAGCGATTTGTGATTGAAACAAATATGTTGAATGTCGTACTATTAATTTGTTAAAAAATAATGCAGAAATTGAAACGATATTAATTAACGTGTACCTTTTCATTTGAAGCCAGCAGATCATGAATTGAGAAGATCATGTGTTGTAAATTGGGTTTAGAAAAGTTTTTGTAGAGAGAGATAGTATGTGTTTTTTTTGGGTTTGTATCAAATGAAGAGTCAAAGATGGATGCCGGCCAATTTTTTTCAAAGTCAAATGTTGAGAGAAAAAATTGTTTTTGGCCGTTGGATTAAAATTAATTTACAGGTGTCAAGTTTTAAGGTATTTTGAGAGGTAGATCTATTTTCAAAACCCTGTTTTTTTAAGATAGTAGATTTAACTTCTTTTTTTATTATTTTTTTTTATCAAATTTGACTAATAAATCAAAAATTAATACAAACTGGGTTTTAAACCAAATAGCCTGATTTTATTTATTCAGAGAACAAATTTTATTAATCCAAAGAAAATTCGCAAAATAAAATGAAAGATTATGTTGAGTGAAAATTCAAATTCATACCAAATTGGCAAAAGCATAATTAAACAACAATCTTGTGCATTCGATTATGTTTCATATAAGCATAATTAAACGACAATATCCTGAGTCGACACTCATTAAGTGGCTTTAATTACACAATCGCGTTTTGGTCAGGTGTCCAGTTTGTTTACTCATCTCTAAACCCCAAAATCACAATCTTCTTTCTCTTGAAATGAGTAAATCCATTGACCTTTATCAACCGACTTCAATCCCATACTTTTAGTAACTCTTCCCGCACCTTCAGCAGTTTCTTTAGCAGTATACTTGAAAATTCCTTTCTCCTTCATTGCTTAAGATCCAGAAGAGGCTACCATTTTCTTGTTTCCTTTTGAATCTGTCACAGTGACAAACGTGTTGTTGCGCACATTTTAACATGAAAAATATCTGCCACTTGATCCCGTTTTTCATACCTCTCTCAAACTCCTTTGGACCAACGGAATGAATTTGCTTGTCCAAAACCGAAATTCATGCCCAAACTTCTGACGGATTTAGGCATAGCGTTATGAAGTACACACTAGTAGAACCTACATAGAGTTCTCAAATTCCTGCAAAATCGCACACATTTTGTAAATATGTTAAACAAGAAAGAAGGTATATATAATGAAAATATAACTTCTCTCTATGTTTCTGTAAAAACTTAATTTTAGTTCTTGACAACACAAAATTTTTGGGGAAATTACTATAGTTTAAAGTCATACTATACTATCCACATAAGTAAAATTACAATCTGTCCTCTACCATCGATTACCGTAATATTGTCATAAATTTATACCTTTTAAGTGAAGTTACTTTTCTAACATTTCAAGTATAAACATTTACAATATCTACAAACCTGCATGTGGGTTATTAGATAATAGCTTCGTATAGTTGCTGCACACATGAGAATAAATGATATCTCTGATATCTCATATGCAATTGCAATGTTTGATTAGTTAGTTTAAGAAAATTATTCGAACATTTGTTGTGAACCCAAAGCAAACACATTTACTTCATTTGTGATATGACCAAACAACTCGTTCTAACATGAAATCTTATCAGTTTTAACAAGATGCCCGAAAAAGAAAAGGCTGCAACTTTTATGGGAATTTCACTATCGCGCTCGACTATTTCTACAGCAATATATTCTAACATTAGGCAGTTGACTGATCCTTTTTTTGTTGATCTCTTCTTAGTCATCAGATGAGATTGGTATAAAAAATTCCCTAAAATAGGACGCTAAACTAGTGCTTACTGCACCTTTTCTTTGCATATAGTTGACTTATAAGTCCCCTGCTCCGCTTATCTTGTTTCTTGTACTAGGAAAAGATTTGATCACCATAAAGTGAAGTTTAAAGCCTATATCTTTAAATTAGAGGTCATTCCATTCCATTATAAACTAAAATATCTCTAACGATTAAACGCACATTTCTAATGGATCCAACCATCACCAATTTACCCCTACACCAAATGTGCTTTTTCACCATTAAAATCACACGTTATAGCTGATGAACAACACCAAATATACTCCAATCGACTAAAAACTATAGCACTTACTGAATCATAGTATACAATTTACACATCATTTTATTAAAAAGAACATCTAAAGTCATAGTATACGATTCACATACATTTTTAACAGCATTGCAATATACACTTACAAGTTACAATAAATACACAGTCGCACAAATCAAGCAACATAAACCCTAAATTAAATATCCTCAAATTATAATATAGTACCTAATTACGTAAGTTCATTATGCAAATAAAAAAATTAAAATGAACAACTTGCCTGGAAACAGTTCCTGATTCTTCGTGGGAACGGCGTCTGTGGATTGAGTTGGTTCAAAAAGGAGTTGTGAAGCTTTTACATATTTAGTCCCTCTTATTTGAGATGTTCAAAAAAGAGTTCAGCCTGTTGTGTATATTATACTTCCTACTCCCTATATCAATTGCGTATAGCTTTGGAGCAGACAAATCTCCGTTGGTGAAAACCGTCATTTTTGAACAATAATGAATTTCCAAGGTATCCAATAATGGAAATTCAAAAGCTTCCTTTCCTAACCAAAATCCCTCAAGACTTATAAGATGAATAAGTTTTAAGGACTTTAGACAAGGAAACACCACTTTAGCATCACATTCTTCTTCTTCTTCTCCCTTCACAATTACCTTCATCCTATCGCACAAACCTATAAGTAGTTCCTGGAGTTGCAATAGACTACCAACAATCGAACATGTAAATACATATTCTAAACTATTGCATAGGATAATAGACAGTCTTGTTAGGTTCGGAAACTTTAATGCAATCCCATGCTTGCTCTTCCCTATATACTTGAGACTTTCTAACAGCTTTAATTCCACTTGTCTCAAGTTTGGAATTTCAGCAAAAGTTTGTGAATCAAATATCTCCTCAGTGTCCTCACAGTCCTCAAAACGAACAATTTCAAGCTTTTGCAGTTGTAGCAATGTATCAGATGAAAAAAGAGTATGTCCACCACTGGGGTTATAATCGTACATATCCACTTCGATCAAATTATGATAAGACCAAGGCAACCGTTCTATAGTAGTAGGGCAATATGAGCTTGTACTTTCATAACTCGGTAATCAGGCCTACAAGGTCAAAAAAAGAAACCACAAGCTTATGTAAGAGATAATTGTACGTATAACTTGGTTAAATGATAAAAATCCATATGTGAGTAAAATAAGGCTCTACACGATTCTTACAATTTTGGGTTTTGTGGATCACATACATAACCGAACCATTTGTATTTGCTATTTTATTATTTTCGATCCAATAAATACGTTGTAATTTTGATGAAAATTGTAATTTATAATAAGGCCTTATGCAAGGTGGGTAGGTTTTTTCTTTTCCATTTTTTAAAATAGAAAACCTGATGCGAGGTGGTCGTCACATGAAAGTTAAGGCCTGATTGAGGCAAAAGCAGTCAACTAAAGTTAACCACGGATGTGGTCAATATAGTCAAACTCCTTAGGCTTAATTCTCCGTGGAATACAGTGTTTCCTCGGGTCGTTATGTCCCAACGAGGTGTGATGGTATACAAAGAGTTTCAAGAGGTGTGATGCTTTAATGTTTAAAAGTAAACTAGATATATTGTGTATGCACTTTGTTTTCAAAGAGTTTCAAGAGGTATTCACCATGTACGTTTAGAGTACTTTGAAAATCCTACATTCCTATACACCCACGAATTGCAAATGCTCCTTCCTATATATTAACGAATGATAGAGCTAAGGAGTAAGGACCAAAAGCGTAACTAATTTCAAACGTAATACTATACTTGCATATATTTAATATTTAGAGACAAAGTAAGTAATTTTTAGGAAATTATAGGACCCTAGTTGTACATTACTCAAAAAACAAATTAGAAATATTGGGATATTCTCTGTTCTTTAAATAAATGAATTTCTAAGTTTAAAAAAAAATAAAAAATAAAATAAAATGTAAAAGGGCCGCCACAACCGTTAGTATTATTCAAAATGTCTAGAAAACTTTATTTCAAATATTATTATTTTATCTAGTTCAAAAATAATAAATATCATTCAAGTAATAAAAGGAGGTTGCAATCAGTTACCTAACAAGTTACAACAAAATAAAATTATGGATAAAATATTATTATTTATGTTAGTTTTAACATTTAATTTAGGAGTCGTACCTCTTGATCTCGGTTACTCTTAGCCAATTCATTATTTCTCCCACTTTCTCCGCCACAGTTATGAATTCTAACTTCTTTGAGTGCTCTCATATCAAAAGTGGTTGTGGCAGGTGTGATTAAGTTTTCAAACCTCTCACAATTTCTAATGTATATGCTTTCAACAGCTTCAAAGCCATGAATCAAGTTATTTCCAGCATCTTTTATCCTCCACACCTCTCTAAGCTTCTCTAATTCATACAATTCAATTCTTCTTAACCTGTTGCTGCTAACTTTATCCATTTCACCAACAGATCCCATGTCGATGTCGAATATCGCTTCAATGGAAGCACAATCTACAACTTCAATCTTTTCTAGATTATTGAATAATGGCATTGGATTGCTTGGGAGAAGATTCACAAGACTATCACAATATTCCACTTCAATGCTTCTCAAACTGCTGCTACAAACCTGCTCTTCACTTTTACCAGCACGTCCCAAGTCAGTGTTAAATAACACTTGAATGGAACCACAACCTTCGATGTTAAGCTCTTGTAGATTATTTAGGAATGGAAATGGATTGCATGAAAAAAGCTTCACAAGACTATCACATCCCAACACTTGAATGCTTCTCAAGCTGCTGCTAAGGTGTTCGATTTCACCAAAATCCATGTTGAACAAGACTACAATGGAACCACAAACCTCGACCGTAAGCTCTCTCAATAGGCACATATTACTAATACTAAATTGAGGAGGCCATATCTCATTCAAATTCTCCATATAATAAACAAACAACTTTTCCACCATAGGAGTCGCATCCTGCAAATTATTTAAGATGTGTCATCCTTTAAATTCCCACCTCTTTTCGAACCACTGTTAGTATATAAAAGATTGTTAAAATTGTAATTTTAAAATAAAACACATATTTACCTCTTCGTGAAAGAAAGATTGCACGCGGGAAATATTACTTGACACAGAAGATGATGCACTACTAGGATAAATGCTTGTAAAATTCTGAAGACCTCCAAGGTGCAACTCCACGAGACGTGGCAGCCCAATTACATCAATGTTATTGCAGAAATGCAATAACTTTGGTAGCTCAGCCAACCTGAGATATTTTAAGTTGGAAAACATGATTATATCTGATCTATCATTCTCAGCATGTATGACTGCTTCCATTATAGGGCATCTAGAAATATCAAGATACTCCAGCTTTGACAACTTAGTTGCAACATTCAGTGTGAAAAGGTATCTCAAATCTGCACATTCTGTAACTTCAAGAGATCTTAAATTGTAAAACGAAGAGCATCGAGGAGGATGTCGAGGATGCGGGGATTCCATGTCAACATCCTCAAGGGTATTCATATCATTCACTTGTAGATAAAGTGCATCTGTGATCTTAAACAGCTCGTTGATTTTAGATTTTAATAGTTCTGCTCTGTTGGTAATCAGGTTCAAGCTGTTTTGATATGAGCGCGTTTCACCTTGAGATATGTGCCGCCAGTGAAGGACTTCTGTAAAATAACATCCCACTGAGAGCTTGAATCTTTTAAGTTTCTCATATGACATGTTCTCCAAATGAGTATTGTTACCAATGAATTCAAATTCTAATGCACAAAGGTTCTCTGAACGCTGTGCAAGTTCACTACAGTTGTTGTCTGTGAAGCAGCATGCATTTCCATAACAACTTCTCATATAAGGCTCTTCAAGTTTAACTAAGCTTCTCAAGAGACCGTCATCTATAACAAGATTGTAACAACCTGTTACATCCAGTAATCTCAGCTTCTTCAAATTTTTGAATGTGGAAGGTAGGATTGTAATGCTAGAGTTAGCAAAACTAAGCACTTCTAGATTCGAAAGATTACCAATACAAGTTAATTCAAATATCAAAGAGCATCCATCGAGACAAAGAGTTCGAAGGTTGGTGGAGCACTCAAATGATGTTGGAACTATTGGATACTCCAATTTCTCAAATGCTATAACTTGAAGCTTTTTCATTCCTTCATAAAAGTCTTGAGGAAACCTTAGCGACTCATTTTCGTGCATAAGTTTCAAAAGTTGTTGGGAACGAAGTTTTACTATTTTATCAAGTCTCGGTCATTTGTAATAAATGATAGGTTGCTTAGTTATTAGTTACATACATTAAGTTATATTTTATGTGTTTAAGGCTTATGAAAAGCCCACAAGGCCACCAAGGCCCACAAATTCATGGAAGATGGGAGCTAGGAGTGTTGCCCTAGCTTCTGTCCTATAAATAGGACCTTATGTACTCATTTGTATTTGGTTGGTTATTTGATATCTTAAGGAAACTCTTGCACTTATATTTCTCTCATTCTCATAATCACCCAAATCCTTATATCTATCTCATTCTTGCTTGTGTGTAATCAATATGGGAACCTAACAAGTGGTATCATTCGCCATATGAAGGTGTAGTTATTGTTTCTCTTTGAATTCGATCCTAAAACTCTTTTTTAATTTGTTATTTTGTGTTAAAGTTTTGTAGTTTTTGTTTGTTTCTTGTTTTTATCACATCTTTGCTTACAAACTTGTGTTACGAAACATTACAAACAAAAAGTTTCAAAATTTTAACAAAAACCAACGATTTAGTTTTTTGTACAATTTTTCGAAAATACTCATATTTTTGAAAAAGTTTGTCAAGTTTATTACTTTCTTCAAGATTTCATCATTTTACAACTAGAAGTACAAAAATCTTGGATTAAAAACTAGTTTTTGGATTGCTTTCCTTGAAAAACAAAAAACTGCCAAGTTTCGAAATCCCAAACTGACCTAGTTTCGAAAACACCTCAAGATTGCTTCCTATCGACTTACGGATTGTGAACTCAGTATTTTCTCTCTTGTATAAGAAGGAAAATACTTCGACTTTTGGATCAATTTCGAAATTGGATAATTTCGAAATTTTGTTAGTGAGTTTGTGTTTTTCGAAAATATCACAATTTTTCGAAATTACATTTTTTCGCAAACCTAAACAGTTTCGAAATCACTCTATATTCACTAAGTTTCGCAAATTTAGAAGCCACATAATTTCGCAATCTCAAGATTCAAAAGTTTCAAGAATACTTTCTTACAAAGTTTCGAGATCACTTTAGTAACAAGTTTCGCAATCACAAGTTGTGCAAGTTTTCGAGATTTGGCTAAACCTATACCTTCTACAAGATCCATTTTTCACACAAGTGTTTCATTATGTCTCAACCACCGTACTACAACTTTCACCATCCTCAACAACATCAGAATCAGCAGTATCATCAGCAACAGCAACAGTATCAACAATCACCACAATATCATCAACAACCGGTTTACTCACAACAACATCTTTTCATGCAACAACATCAGATGGTTCCAATACAACAATCCTATCCAATGCCACAACAACAAGGCCAACTTCCATCCAAACAAACTCACTGATTTGACACGATGTGTGAAGTAATCTCAACTCAACAATCCAGACATGAAGCAGGATCTATTGACACTCCACCAATGCTTACACCGGGTAATTATGTTCAGTGGGCAAGTCGATTCTTAAGGTTTATAGAACTCAAGAAACCCAATGGTAAGTGATGAGGCGAAAAATGAACCGTTTTTAGGGGGTCATTTAAGCCGGAATTCGAATTTATTTGATCAAATGTTGCCCTAAATCGTTCCTTTTGTGATTTTAGGTACTTTGGGAGTGAATTCTGGAAAAGGAAGCATTTTGGACGTTTTTGGAGCATAAAAGTGAAGAAAACGGCAAAGACTTAATTTTCCAAGCTGGGAATAGTAGATGACGGCGTCAAGAAGGATTTACTTGATGGCGTCAAGAGCAAAATGGATGACGGCCCAGAGAAAATGTGCGACATCAGAAGTAGGGCGTCAAGAGTTATTTTGGTGACGGCCTGGAGCAGAATTACACATGATGGCGTCAGGCCCAGATCTAGGCAGTCCGAGAACTTTATTGGCGGTGAGATGACGGCGTCATAATTTTACTCTTGACGCCGTCACCTCACAAAATCTATATATACTTTTCTATTTTTCATTCATTAGGAGAGGAACTTGTGTGGAGAATACTAGGGCCGAACCTAATAAACCCTAGGTCGTTTGTAACAATATTTTCAAGGGTTTTCACCCCTTGAAACCTTTCATGTTCAATTGAGATAAGTTTCCTTTCAATTCATTCAATATGTCTATGTGTTGTTTGAATATATCTTATGCTTGTCTTGATTTTAACATGCTAGGCTAGATCTTTCATGTGTTTGCATAGATGTAATGAAACCTAGATGTTGATTATAGGTTGATTGCTTGTTTAGAGTTGTATTGGATGAATGATTTCAATGTTAGGCTTAAGAAAACTGACAGATCTCCATTGTGTAACTTGCTTGAACGTCTTAAGAAATATGAACCGATGTGTACTAGGTTTTATTGGTTGTATTTAATGCATGAGCGAATTCTAGTGATCCCATGTTAGGAGCTTCTTAGCCGGCTTGACATAGGAGTGAAGTAGGAGCTTATAGGATTGGGGAAGTAAGTACGCCACCCCATGAATGGTATTAAGGAGTAGTTAACTAAGACAATTGACTTGCCACCAGTAAAATATCCGTTTATCCAACAAAACTGTGTTTTCCATATCCCCTACACCTAACGTTATAACCCTTTAAAAGACCTCTTTGATAGTTTATCCTAGGTGCTTACGCCAAGTGGTGGAGGTTTTGATCCTTTCCCAAGCCTATGGTAATCTATTTGCTATGACAGGTAATGAGTGATATTTCTCCATTTCCAATTATGATATAAATTTGCAACACCCGAGAGATGAGAGTATCTAAATACTTAATGTGAGGTGCTAGTGTATAATTTCCGTGCTTATTTTAACTAAGGTAGAACGATCATTTGTTGTAATTACTTTTATATTAGTGTTAAATGACCCCTAATTTGTACTTTTATTGGTGGAAAATCTCATTTGCTTGAGGACAAGCAAATCCCAAGTGTAGGGATATTTGATGAGACGAAAAGTGTACCGCTTTTAGGGGGTCATTTAAGCCCTAAATCGTGATTATTTGATCAAATATTGCCCTAAATTGTTCCTTTTGTCATTTTAGGTACTTGGGACGTGATTTCTGGAATATGAAGCATTTTGGAGCTTTTTGGACGTTTTTATGCTCAAGAATGAAGAAAACGAGTAAATCAAGAATCCATGCTAGAAACAGTACCTGACGGCGTCAAGCTTTACAAGGTGACGCCGTCACTCATTGATAAAGAGGTGGATAATTCAAGTTATACGTGACGGGCCAGAAAGATTTCAACGCATTTGTACATGACGGCGTCACCAAGGCCGTCAAGAGCAAGTTACATGTGACAGCCCAGAACACGTTTATACATGACGGCGTCAGGATTCAACGACGACGTAAGATGATATAGAGTGACGACGTCAGGAAGAAGGCTTACACAAGACTATATTATAATATATATATAAAGTTTTTACGCGATATTTGTATTAACAATATATATATATATATATATATATATATATATATATATATATAGGCGGGTTCATGAAAAAAGTCCACTTTGGTAGAAAAGTGTACAAATCAGCCCCTTCTTTTTTTCTCACCAAACTACAAGGACCTAATTGTATTTTCCTTCATTCTTTAAGGAGGTTTTGTAAATTCGCACCCTACCCCCACCCCCCACCCCCCGAAAAAGAAAAAAAAAAAAAAAATCCCGCCAAAAAAAAAATTTTTTTTGGGCAATTTTTTTTTTTTTTTTCTGGGCCAAAAATTTTCCCGCCAAAAATTTATAACACAAATGCACCTTTTTTTTAGTGCATCTCAGTTATAAAAATTGGTGCATCTCAGTTATAACTATGATGCACCAATTTTTATAACTGAGATGCACTAAAAAAAAGGTGCATCTGGGTTATAAATTTTTGGCGAGAAAATTTTTGGCCAAAAAAAAATTTTTTTTTTTTTGCCCAAAAAAAAAAAATTTTTTTTTGCGGGAATTTTTTTTTTTTTTTTTTTTTTTTTTTTTTTTTTTTTTGGGGGGGGGGTGGGGGTGGGGTAGGGTGGGGCATGTTTCAAGACATACCCCTGAAGTTTGAGATGTTTCAAATTAAACCCTATAACTTTTTTTCTCACTTTTCTACCAAAGTGGACTTTTCTCTAGAACCTTACCCATATATATATATATATATATATATATATATATATATATATATATATATATATATTACTTTTGTGTTAGTTAATAATTGATGAAAATAAATAACTTTAATGAGCAATGATATAGAGACCTAAAATGCATGATTATACACATGTCTAATACATCTATTACATGACACATGTTTTTGTCACTTTCTTTTTCCAAACATTCACCCTTGATCTTGCATTTGTCCAAATCTTATTATTAGACATACTTTTAGGCATATTTGTTAGGTATGAGAATCATTTCTCAACTTTAATATCGCAATTATAATTATTTGCTACAAAATCTCGTTGATATGCACGGATACTCGCCTATTAATAATAAAATAAGTAAGATTTTCCGTTTGAGTATTAAAGACTGCTGTAATTTAGTAATTTAGTCTAAATGAACATGTTTTCACACAAGCAATGTGAGATTACTGACGCTAATTTTGATCTACTCGAATTCTATAGATTTGGCGTTGACGTTCAAGGGATTCCAGTGCAACATCAAAGTTAACAATGCATCCATTTTTGTATAGTTACGCCCAACGCGTATGTTCCATTACACGTTAGGTAGATGCTACTCAATCCTTTGGCTAATTGTATTCACTTGACTTTGAAAGCAGTATGACAAAAGAGTCCAAAGGTGGCCTTAACAGAAAATAATTGGAACATCACGAATTTGGGCTAGTACTGGCTATGAAAACGAACTATAACCCAAGTACAGCCTCTTACATCAGGCCCAACTCTTGGTGTTATTTTATTTGTTGCCTACATATTTAACATTGACATTTGTCCTAAAGCATGATTTGCGGTTTGAGTTATAAGATCAAGTTAGACATGTCACATCAGCTTTTTTTTTTTTTATCTATAACTCAAATCCTAACGTAATACAAAACAGCCTCCTTCATAACTCCAGGTTAATTTCAACACACACAAAAACACAAACCCATCAGCCATTTGACAAATAGTTAGAGTAAATGGTAAAAATCCTCTTTGTGGTTTGGCCAAATTGTACGTTTCGTCCTTGTGATTCATTAAGTGTAAAAATCGTCCTTATTTTGCACTGTTACGTGCACTTGTGATCCTCCATCATTGCAAAAATCCTCCTTATGGTTTGCCAAATTTCATTGTTGAAAGACCAAAAGTGCACGTATTAGTGCAAAATAAGGACGATATTTGCACTTATTGAAGGATGAAACGTGCAATTTGACCAAACCAGAAGGATGATTTTTGCAATTTAATCCAAATAGTTATTTCATACTTGAACCAGTCTTGCCCGTAAAATGCTAACATCAAATAAACACATCATGAACAAATATAATAAACTGAAGATATCCAAAAGGATTATTAATTCTAACGTTACTTAAAGCATGAACTAATTTCATAAGATACAAAATTTTGTAATGATCAACAAATACAAGAAACAAAACTGAATACTAAAATTTGGCATAAGTTATCTTGATCCAAGACAAAGAGGATGACGAGGCCACAATGAATAATCTAAAGAACCCTGTCTTCACGATCGAGTAACACAAACAGAGAACCTATTTGCAGCATCGGAATTCAGTTCTTGTATTGGACTTGTTGTGTTATTGGCATTGCATTTCTGGTTGTTGACGGCTTTCCCAGTATATTTAATACTTGCATTCGTTGCATCTCTTTCCCTGCAATCGAAGAACACTTAGACACTTAGAAACGTATAAACACAATAAAAGGCACAACCAAAGTTTGGGTTCGATGCTAGGAGACAACAAAAAACGACAACAAGCTAATTGGTAAGTTTCGACTGACCGGAGCGGATCGTAACTCAAGCACAACTAGAGTTCACTCACCCACGTGCCCAATACTTGATGTGATGACTCTAGCCACGTGTCGGCTTCATTGACGAATCTTTTAGCGTAAATTTTTAGAAGGTTTCCGTTTTCGGATATCCAACATTGTTTATGAATTACAGATTATCGACAGCAATGATCTTAGTCTACAAAGATTATAACTTCATTTTCATTATCAAGGGTATTTTCGTCTCATTTAACTAAGGGGGTTGGCAATGCACCACTCACCCCAAATACCTTCACTCACAAACAACCAATCCCCTTATGCCACATCACCCTCCCACTTTTCCCTTCACTCACTCATTTTTTGTTGGCATCACATCACTCACCCTTCACTCACTTTTTTTCTTTTTTCTTTTTTCAATTCTATTAAAATTTATTAAAAACTAAAATTCATTAAAATTGAAATAAACATTACATATTTTTATTACAAGTCTAAAATTCCATTAAAACTTAAAAAGCCTTACATAATATTATTAAAACTATAAAACTAAACTCCTACAAACTACATGGCCAAGCTTTTCGGATCCACTTCTTGATCCACGAACATTTTTTCTCGGATCTCTATTTTTTCTTGAATCCATTTTATGTAGGCCAAGCTTTTTTTTTTTTTTTTTTTACAATGGATGGTTTTTTTTTTTTGTTTGTACTCATTTGAAAATTGAAATGTGAATATATAGAAGAAAAGAAAGTATCCGTTTGACCCATAAATGGCCCCAACGTTCCAAAAATTAATTGCACAAACGGCTAGTTTTGTTCGGTAAGCTTCACCGCGTTTTGCCTCCACCGTGCGGCAAGGAGGCACCGGCGGCGGTGTTCCCGTGCGGTGGGGATGCCGTGCCGTGCCTCCCCGCATGTGTTGCCAAGGGCCTAAAGGCCAACACTTTATAAATCTACATACAAAACCGGATGTTGCACTCTCATGGAAAAAGATATTTATCTTTTGAATTCGTAAACAATAGTTATAGTTAAAAAAAAACAAACAACAGAAATTGTACTTTTTCTCCATACCTTCTTCTATGGTCAGCTGAATCGCTCTTTTCTCTAATTCAACCGCGTGTCTACTAAGCTCCGAGGGCGATAAACGCAACAGCGCTGTAAGATCACAAGATCAAACATATCAATTCAGATGTGAGCGTCAACAACCAGTTTTCAGCATAATTAACCAATATACATAAAACACTAAAGAAGTCAACATACATTGAATGTTATCTCTATGGTTAGATCCATCACATTGCTTTATAAAGTTCTGCAAACGAATGAATCGGTCTGCCCTTTGTTCATCACCAGACTCTTTAAACCGAGGAACAGATGTCTTTGAGCCCATTTGGTTTGGCGCCACTACAGACCCGTAATGCATATTCTTCCCATTCATCTGGTTCATTTCCTGTTGAACATGAGGTCGTGGATAACCCGTAATCTTTTCTGTACCCACATTTCTTCCTAATTCATATTTCCTACGGGCGTAATTGAAATGATCGAGTGAGCCATTATTGGTCAAAAGTGAAGGTGGCACATAGTCAGGTGTCGGTCTTTTGAGTCCAACTGCTTTAGCTGTATCCATGAACGTTTGTCCATCAACTGGAAGCAAAGGATGGAGATCGGGTGTTAAGTTACTATTATTGTTTTGCACATCTCTCAGTGCTACCTTTTTAGCTGCAAAAATCGGTTGTTTATGGAACGTGGGGTTGCTCCCTACATTAGTCCCGAGGTCAATTGTGCTAATCTCGGAGTTAATCATTTTTTGATATATATATATATAGATCGTCACCACAGCTTCTTTTAACTGGCCTGGTGACAAGAACAGCTTCATCAAAAAAAAAAAAAAAAAAAAAAAAAAAAAACGTCTTACATTAAGAACTACATAGTTACATTCTGTCCAAAATAATCGTCCACCCAATAAAAAATTCAGAAATGTAAAATTATTACGTATTGTTTTAGCTAGTTAAGCACGGTACCATTTTACCCTTTAAAATAATACAAAATATAGTAAAGTACCACTAATGTAGTTTTAAGATGATTGTAACTAGTTTCCGTGGATTAGTCCGCCAAAAGGTCGGAAATCATGGTTACCAAAAAAAAAAAAAAAAAAAAAAAAAAAAGATGATTGTAACTACGGGTATAATGGTAAACTTGGTAAAATCTCTTAAGAATGGACAATTATTTGGAGAACAAACTATAATACAATGGTGGATGACAACTTTGGTAACGGATAGGATCCATCCCAAAATTATTGTCTATCGTTGAATTTTGGTATGTCCCACATTAATTGACCACTCGTAACTATTTTAATACCCGTGGGCACTATATTGGGACCGGAGGATAATAATTACAAATCTTAACACTAGAATGAGGTTAATTTTGACTACATTTCACACTAATCAATGAAAATTATCACTAAACACCAAAAAAATTTGCAAATTAATCTACACACTCCAAAGCTAATTACTAGTAATAAGAAAGGGGGAAAATGGGACTAGTATAGTTTGACTAATAAATCTATAAAAAGAATAATAATATAACCTGTAAATAAATAAATAAATAAATACATTTTTATAAATCATACATGTAAAACCAAAAAAAATGTGACCAACAATAACAAAAAAACAACCTTAAAATCTCAACAACTTCAAAAAAAATCATGATAATTATAATTGAAGAGATCTAAAACGTAAAGGGTGCGTTTGGTAGAGAGAAATTAAAAGAAATGAAATGAGGTAGAGAATAGAAATGTAGGGAAATGAAATTGGTTGGGAAATTTTTAACAACTCCACTGTTTGGAAAGTTACGCTCTGTTCTCGAGTTTTTTTTTATAAAGGAATGGAAGGGGATGGGAAGGGAAATCAAAAAAAGGGGCGTTCTTGAGTTTTTTTAAGATGGAAAGGTAGGGGACGGGAAGGTGGGAGGGAGGGAAGGGATGGGCTTTTGTGTGCATTTGTAATCCGCCCATATTTGGGATGATCAGAAGGGAACGGGTACAACTTAGAACATGGGCTTTGGTTAATTTACAATCATATCCTCGTTTCTTATCACAGAAAGTCACAAGCTGTAATGATAATATGTATAAAATGTATAACAGTCCATGGTATAAGATGAAGTAGTTAATAGTATGATGCTGAAAAGGGTACACTCTATAATGATAACATGTATAACAGTCCATGGTTAAGATGTTAGGTTTATATGTTTTCAGTTTCTTATATACTTACTGTTTCATGATGGTTAATTCTAACGACAAAGAAAACAAGCCAAAAGGGTACACGCTATAATTATACCTAGATGTCCCACACTTGTATATTTCATTTGCAGTTTTGATCTTAATCTTTGACTCCAAGTGGCTAGCATACGCTATGTTAAAGACAGAATGTGTCTACCCTATTTTCTTAGAATCAATACAAATATGAGTCATCCCCATATACAAATGTCAAAATTTTAAAGAATTAAGTTATATTGTAGCTTTCAAGTAGTAAATTGTGATACCGAAATACATATAAAGATTACGAAACAGTAAACTTGAAAGGTAGCTAGGGGTTTCAACTAAATGTGATAAGAGTAAATTATGTTTTGAGGGTATATTCGTAATTTAGGTAGCTTTTTTTCTTTTCCTTCCAACTTAAAATAAAAACTCAAGAACACAAATAAAAATAACAACTTTCTTCACATTCCCATTCCTTACTTTCCCCATCCCATCCCATCCCATCCCCTTCCATTCTTTAAATTTAGACTTGAGAACAGAGCTTCAGAGAAATAGATTCGAGAAACGAAAAAAATAAAAATAAAAAATTACTAATGTTGTTCATCCATTTTTAATTGATTCCAGAATTGTTGTTCATTTTTTATAGTAAACAAAATATTATAATCTCACAACCAAAGATTCACAACCAAGATATGCAAACCCAAATACTTCGACTGAACTATTGTTATTAAACCTCGTATGTTTTTCAATGGCAACCAAGATCCACAACCATTGTTTAAATAATCAAAACTAAATAATTAAAACTAAGATTTAAAACCAAGATCCAGGTTCCGTAGTTTTTTAATTACTTCTCACATTGTTTATATAATCCAAACTCACAATGAAAATCTTGAATACAAACATAGAACAAATTTGCTACCTGATCTACAAGATCCGACTGAGATGACAACGAGATGCAGTAACAAAGATTTGACGTCTACAAGAATTAGAGGAAGATAACGGGAAGATGAACATGAAACTAGAGGATAACTGGATATTGGGACAAGGGTTTTACAGGCTTTTAAAAAATTGGGTGGAAATACTGGAATGTGAGGGTCAAGTGCTTGTCTCCTCTTATACCTCCCTTTTTTTTATGTTTTAAAAAAATAATTGTATGCGGATATGAATAATGGGGTTTTCAAGATTTACGGTTTTTGAGGTGGGGGAGATAGAAAGACGGCGCGAGAAGAAGGGAGGGGAGGAGGGGGAGTTTGGTGGGTTTTTCAAAATAAAGATGTTTGGCTTTAAAGCCCAACATAAAAAGTCATGAGTCACGACCCCTATTGCTATTGGTATGGTAATGTATGTATCTTACCTTTTTTGTTTTTTGAATTTTTGCTTTTCAATAGATTCCTTATTTGGTAACTTTCATTCTCATTTAGTGTACTATTTAATTTCCTTTTCTCATAAATAACTGAGTAAATTACTTAATTGGTCCTCATGGTTTACCGGGTTTTACATATATTGTTCATGTCCATGTGCTTTTTTTTTTCGGCAGGTCATGTCTCTGTGGTATGCAAAAGTTGCGGATCCTGTCCAATTTACTAACGGTCGTTAAAAAAAGGACTAACGTGATATAGATACATAACGTCAAGGCCTAAGATTATATATGTGAAACCGGTAAACCACAGGGACCATTTAAGTAATTAACTCAAAAAAAAAAAAAAAAAAAAAAAAACTTTTTTTTAAATTACGAAAAAAGTAATTAACTCAAAAAAAATACGAAAAAGTAATTAACTAAAAAAAGTTTTTTAAATTACGAAAAAAGTAATTAACTCAAAAAAAAAAATTAATTACGAAAAAAGTAATTAACTCAAAAAAAGTTTTTTTTTTTTGTTTTTTTGAGTTAATTACTTTTTTCGTAATTTAAATTTTTTTTTGAGTTAATTACTTTTTTCTTAATTTAAATTTTTTTTTGAGTTAATTACTTTTTTCATAAATTAAATTTTTTTTTGAGTTAATTACTTTTTTCGTAATTTAATTTTTTTTGTTAATTACTTTTTTCGTAAATTAAAAAAAAAAGTTTTTTTTTTGAGTTAATTGCGTTTTTTAAAATTAATTACTTTTTTTTTAGTTAATTACTTTTTTTAAATAAAAAAACTTTTTTTTAAATTACGAAAAAAGTAATTAACTAAAAAAAAAAAAAAACTTTTTTTTTTAATTACGAAAAAAGTAATTAACTCAAAAAAAATTAAATTACGAAAAAAGTAATTAACTAAAAAAAGTTTTTTAAATTACGAAAAAAGTAATTAACTCAAAAAAAATTTAAATTACGAAAAAAGTAATTAACTCAAAAAAAAAAAAAAAAAAAATTTGAGTTAATTACTTTTTTCGTAATTAAAATTTTTTTTTTGAGTTAATTACTTTTTTCATAAATTAAAAAAAAAGTTTTTTTTTTAGTTAATTACTTTTTTCGTAATTAAATTTTTTTTTTGTGTTAATTACTTTTTTCGTAAATTAAAAAAGAAAGTTTTTTTTTTTTTTAGTTAATTACTTTTTTCGTAATTTATTTTTTTTGAGTTAATTACTTTTTTCATAAATTAAAAAAAAAATTATTTGAGTTAATTACTTTTTTCGTAATTTAAATTTTTTTTTTTTTTTTTTGAGTTGATTACTAAAATGGTCCCTGTGTTATGCATCTATATCACGTTAGTCCTTTTTTTAACGACCGTTAGTAAATTGGACAGGATCCGCAACTTTTGCATACCACAGGGACATAACCCGCCGAAAAAAAAAGCACAGGGACAATATATGTAAAACCCGGTAAACCATAAGGACCAATTAAGTAATTTACTCTAAATAACTACTGTACATATTATTGTGTTACTACGTATTATGTTTTGATAGGAAACCCATATTTGTTTTTAAATTTTGTCCCTGATTATCTTTCTAAATGATATAATGATGTGATGATAACGTGAAGAAATGGCGAGAGAAGCTAATGATTGATATTTAGAGGATTTGATATGTGGGAATCGCACCAGGCTTTACCTCTCAAGGGATCTTGAGAAGCTTACAACCCTCATCAGGCAGTGTACCTGATCGTTGTAGTATAGTATAGTGACAAGTACCGGGAGATTGATCGTTCAGCTAGGAATAATGTCGCTAGGATTAGAAAACCTAAATACTAATTCTAAAGATGAGGGATGATTATTTTTGTATTTTTATATTTTTTTTTTAAAGCAAGTAAAAATTTCGGGGTTTGAAGGATTTGGGCGGAATTAGTTGCTAATCAACTAACCCAATACTAAATATGCAATCAAAATAAAATACTAGAAATGAAAATAAACTAAATTAAACTAAGGTTGTGAGCAATAAGTGGAGAAGTTGTGTTTACTTAGATTTCACTACTCCCTAGATATCTTTTACATGTTAATTACTTGTTATAGTTGCGTGGATGACGGATTGTATTCCTTAATACCATTCATGGGGTGGCGCACTTAATTCCCCAATCCTATGAGTGCCTACTTCACTCCTATGTCGAGCCGGCTAAAAAGCTCTTAACATGGGATCATTAGAATTTACTCATGCATTAAATACAACCAATAAAACCTAGTGCACGTCAGTTCATGTTTCCTAAGACGTTCAAGCATGTTACCATTTGGAGATCTGCCAGTTTTCTTAAGCCTAACATCGAAATCATTCATCCAATACAACCATAAACAAGTAATCAACACATAATTAACATCTAGGTTTCATTAGATCCAAGCAAACACAAGATAGATCTAGCCTAACATGATGGAATTAAGACAAGAACAAGATATAGACAACCAACACATAGACATATTGATTGAATTAAAAGAATACTTATCTCAATTACACATGAAAGGGATCAAGGGCTGAGAACCCTTGAAAAACCTGTAAAATTCGTACTAAGTTCGGCCTTAGGGTTTCTCCAAAACTTCTCTCTTCTTTATGAATGAAAATTAGAAAACTATATATAGGAAATTGAGGCTGACGGCGTCAAGACCAAATTGGTGACGCCGTCATCTCGCCGCCAAAATACTTCTCGGACTGCCTTGATCTACTTTTGACGCCGTCACATTATAACATTTTCCAGGCCGTCACGTATTTTACTCTTGACGCTCTTCCCTGTGACGCCTTCAATTCTGTACTGGGCCGTCATTAAAATTACTCTTGACGCTGTCAGAATTTCCTTCTTGACGCCGTCACCTACTGTTCCCAGCAAGAAAAATTAAGACTTTGGCGTTTTCTTCACTTTTATGCTCCAAAAACGTCCGAATTGCTTCCTTTTCCAGATTTCTCTCCCAAAGTACCTAAAATCACAAAAGGAACGATTTAGGGCAATATTTGATCAAATAAATTCAATTCCGGGCTTAAATGACCCCCTAAAAGTGGTTCATTTTTCGCCTCATCAGGATTCTAAGTGTCAATGCATGTTGTGGTTAACCAAATATATTATGAAAAAAGTTTAGGAGTATATTACACCACTCATGTAGACAAAATATTTAAAGTTACTAGCGATCTCAAGTGTACACAAAACCTGGTAAATTTTTAGCACTCTACACTCTTTAGTTAACACTAGAAAGGTGCCCGCGCAATGCGGGGGCGGATTGTTGGGGTGAAGAGGAGGGAGGTGGGGTGGTGGAAAGTGGTTGTTGAGGTGGTTATAAATTGTTCGGGTGGTTGTTGAGTTGGTTATAAATTGTTGGGGGTGGTTGTTGATGTGGTTATAAATTGTTGGGGTGATTGTTAGGGGTGGTTGTTTTCATAATTAGTAAGTAAAAGTCTGAATTTTTAAGCCTTTCTAAGTATAGATGTCCTAAATGCATTATATAGTAGTATAGATAGTTAAAACTGATAGATCATACAATTTAGTTTTTAAGATTTGAACTTATACGACTTTATGATAGTTACATCCTAGGGAGTGTTTATTCTCGGATTTATGCTTGGTTGTTGTGGTTTCTCCTTGGATTCGAATTGTATGGGTAGAAAGTTCTCTAGTTCGCTTTCATTTATGGTTTTGTTTGTGATTTGATTGTACTTTTAGGCTTAGACACGTTAGAGTTACTTAGGTTTGCATTTGGAGTGGTTAAATCATTCATTTGTTGGGTGGTTAGTTAAATTCGTGGTGAGTTTCTACATAGCCAGTTGGTTCTTGGTGAAAATTCCCTTGTAGCGAGTTGGTAGAACCTGGTAGCGAGTTGTGGTTAGAGACTTGGCGTTTTACTAATTTTAGACATAAGGACAAACCGCTAGATAGTGACAGTTTTGTCCCTTGTGACTAGCGAGTTGTCAGGATCTGTCATCTAGTGACTAGCGTGTTGTGTGATTTGCTTATTGGTTTTTAGAGAGTTGGTTCTTCAGCGAGTTGGTGTATTTGGCGAGTTGGTACTCTTAGCGAGTTGATAATCAGCGAGTTGGTTAATTTCTTAGTGAGTTGGTAATTTCAGAGATTTGGTTTGCCTAGCGAGTTGAGGACTTAGCGAGTTGGGGATTTCAGAGAGTTGGTAAATCTAGCGAGTTGCTTGAGTTAGCGAGTTGTTGAACTAGCTTTCTTGAAATTCTAGCGAGTTAGTGGTTTCAGAGACTTGTCTTATTTAGCGAGTTGGGGTTTAGCGAGTTGGCATTTAGCGAGTTGGTGTTCAGCGAGTTGGCATTCAGCGAGTTGGTCATTCTGCGAGTTGACCAAAGTTGACTGTTTACGTCAAAACTTCAAACGGCCATAACTTTTGAACCGTAACTCCGTTTTCAGCGAAATACCTGTCAAAACGACCGTGAGATCGAGGAGGCGAAGTTTCAAGGCCGAAAATCGCTCCGTAGTGAAGTTATTGAGGTTTTAAGTTTTTCAGACCAAAATTACACTGTAACAACTTGCATTAACCAAACCAAATCACAACTAAACAACATATCTTTGTCCATCAAACGATCATCACACAATCTCTAATCGTAGTGCCAATCCAACAGTCATCATAACACATATCAAGCATCATTGTTTCTCGGTTTCAATCATAGACTTATAAAATCTCGTGCACAATCACATCATGTCTACTACTTCAGACTCTGTCAGATCTGAGGTACTCAGATTGTACGAAATGATTAAACATAAGATTCCTAATAATGGACAACCGATAAACGTGTTTGATTATGTGAGTGCCAATTGGAATTCTTTGTGCTCAAATTCACAAGAGAGAGTACGTGAACAGCCACACAAGTGCCTCAAGATGCAAAGGAAAGATGCATAGAAGGATTTCGGCAACTTCGTTCACACCTCTCGGTACTTTCTAAGGGAACTAGCTTCAAGATGGGATTCGAACGTACATTTGCAATACTCTTTGGTCAAGATGTTCAGATTTTCACAGGCACAATGATTCTTAACTTAGATAAACTACTACAACAACTTGACCAAGGATAATCTTCCAAAATTGGATCCTTGGCTGCCCTTTGTGTGATCAACGAACAACTCCAAGTGTTCATCGATTCGAAATTCACTGTGAATTATGACTACGATAGTCATATGACGAAAAAGTGTTTTGCTGATCACACGGGAATCGAGGTTGACATGTTCAGAGTTACACTACTCCAACTCATGGGTAATGTTAAGAAGTACATTGAGGAGAGAGCACAAGACAAACCTATGTGTGACATCAATATGAATGAAAGTCAGGTGCAATCAAGAGATATCAATGTTGATTCGGGTAAAACATCAGATGTTGGATCAGTTGACACTAAGTGCAGAGGAACAGTGACAAAGAAGCTTAACCCAAGCAACAGTTCAGCAACCCGTGTTACACAAGATGCGGATGCAGACATCATACCAGAAAATGAACAGGTGTCATGTGCTGAGGTACCCTTAACTGTTCAACAATATGCATATGCTAACATACTTAAACAAACTGATCAGGATGCTCAACACGATGATGCTTCAAGTTCCTTGTTTATGGCTGAGTCTTTTAAGTCAAATGATATGGTTGAAAAACAAGTTTTTGATGAACTTTAAAACAGATTTTTACAACTTGAAAAACATTGTATTTCACTTGAAATATCAATTCAACAAAAGGAAGAAAGTCTTCAAATTAACAAACCATGTAATAATCCGGAATTCCTTGAATTTCGTGAATTTTTTGAAATAAATGATTTGAAAGCTCAGCTACAAACCAAAAACTTAACGATAAACAATTTGAAAACTCGAATCAAGATGCATGAGAAAAGTAATGAAGCCAAAGTTAAACATGACATCGATGCAATTAAAATGAGAAACATCGAATTAGAACTTTATGTGGCTAAATTACTTATGGAAAATGAGACTTTGAAAAAGCATTACAAAGACCTGTATGACTCAATCAAAGAAACAAAAACTAAGACTACATAACAGACAACTTCTTTGATTGCCAAAAATGATGAATTCAAAGCTCAACTTCAGGAAAAAGGTTTTGCGATTGTAGCTTTAAAAAATAAGTTACAATATGTTAATAGGTACCAATATCAATCGGTGGATTTGTTGCCCCGGTAGGTACTTTGCCATCATACCTAGGTTTCAAATATAGTGCATTTGTTTGAACGCATTTGGTCAATACAAATGGGATTCGTCAATCCCAATAGGCCTATTCACAATACTCGCGCTCACTATTACTAGTGATTAAATGGTTCATGATATGGGGCCTATGATTGGCAAGGATGGTACTTAGTGATAATAAAACAATCAGATAGCATACAATTTTAAAGCATTGTGTTCGGTTTAAAATAGCATGTATTCCCCCCCAAGGGTTTGTAAAACAATTAAGTAATGGAAAGTGGGACTATGAACTCACCTTAAGTTATGTAGTTAGTAACGAAAATGGTAGTCGAATCGCGAAAGTCTCTAAGAGCAACCTATAATAGAACTTAGGTTTGGAGTAATGTCAAAGAATACGAAGAATTGCCTATATATGTCTTGCATATTGTTCATGATGTAGTACTTAATATATAGTGTAAGTCGTTGTATAAAAGTGGTTTATGAAACATGTATAGTTTGTATATCTCGTACTACCATTCGGGCCGTCATAATTCAGAGGTCATGCAGTAGACGTTCGAGGAGCTAGGACACTTTAATTCGTAAATCCAGTAACTCGTCGATCCGTTTACCCAAATGAAACCCCTCACATTAAGCTCCCTAATGTTGTAGTATTTGATAGAAAATATATGTTTTTGATCTTTAAAAGTTACATGTCCGAATAGTTGAATAAACTTAGGAAAGTTTATTTTAAATGAAGATTGTTATCTTTAATGAGTTTATTAAGCCAATGGATATGATATTACTTGCACAGTCTCATGGTCATTGGATGGATTAGATCCAAATTGGTTGATTATGTTACGACTAACACTTTAGTTCATGTTTTCGACTTAGAAAGCCATAAGGTCTTTAGCCGTGGCTTTGCCGTGACTTTGGTCATTGTTACCATGGTCTTGAGACTCATCCTTGGCCTTAGCCACGGCTGTGGTCTCGGCTTTAAGGTCATTAGACCTATTGGTTTTACTTAGCCATAACAAATACATGGTCATTTGGGTATTAAAAAGGGGCTGTTAAGAATTTGAAGAAAAATATCACTCGTTATGCATTTTCAGGGTTCGAGCTTCTTTGCTCTTAAACGAAAACATCATTCTGGACAACTTTCATGTTTTAACTTTTTGATGTAACGGACCAGAAGGGGCTAAAAAAATACAGATTTCAAACAGAATGCTATTAGGCAGTTTTGGGTCTTTAGGTTTGCTAACTTCTTTTGGCCATAACTTTTGACTCGTGTACTCGTTTTTGATGATTCAAATTGATATGATTTCCTTTTTAAGTCCTATTTAATAGTATGTAAGTGTCCAATATCATGGTTATACTATTTTGGTCGAATTTCACAATATATGTCACTAGTTTTCATGTTTATGTCTATTTAGCTAACATTTGGTTCCTTTAACTTGTTTTAATGGTTTTTATACATCATGAACATAACACAAAGACCATATATAGAATGAATGAAACATATTAAGCATGAAAATGATATTGAGCAAGAAAGTGTATTAGGGTTTCTTACAACTTTAGGCTTTCTAAAGAAAGGAAGTTAAAAACAAGGATTAGGGCTTTGATTGAGCAAACTTCTCTTCACTTTGGCAATCCTTCTACACTCTTGTATTCTTGAAGGATTGGTGATGAGGTTTTAGGTGACTTGAGAAGATTTAAACTCAAGAGAATCACCTAAACTTTCTAAGGATTTGATGTAGTTACTTTGTAGCTTGAAACTAGTATTTGGATCAATCAAAACTTAACAAAAGCTTTGGAATTGATATAGAACTTGTGTTTCTTGAATAATACTTGAAATAAACTAGCAATTGGATGGAGAGAATGTGTGTGAGACGTTTTAATGAAGGAGAAAGGGAGGGGGTGAGTGCCTATTTATACTACAATGAGGAGGTTACATTTCAAGACTTTTCAAAGCTTATCAAGGAAGCTTGAACACATGGACTCATCCTAGATGATCAAGGCCTCATCACAAGCCACCAAGGCTTGTGAATCATCCCTATAGTCGGCCATATGAAGATATGGTGTGACGAGATGATTAACTTGGTATTATCTAGCTTACGGAGTGAGTTTTAGCTCCGTTAATCGCTAACTGTAAGCCGTTAAGCCACGGAACGTAAAACCGGGTATCGTAAAAATATGAAACTTGAAAGAATGATTAAACTTGTCAATATACTCCATAATAAAATATAAAATGAGTGGTAAGTTTCATCGGGTTGCCTAAACCTTGTTAAAACTGGAAACGCGGGTCTAAAATGCGTAATACGTCAAACGTACGAAAGTTGCGTAAAACTGAGAAAAGAAAAATGTAACTTTTATAATATGATAATAATGGATTAAAATGACCTATAATGTCTAGACTGGGCTCAGTCTAGTGTCGGTTGGTATTTAATGTCTTTTAGACATAAAACCGTAAGCCTAAAAATCGAGAAATGATTTATAAAATAAAGGAATGATTTTTTGTCAAAAGTGGAGTGAAAAATATGTTGACTTTTCCAAAAAATTATAAAAGTTTCTAATCGTCTTAGAAAACGCGGTGCAGGTATAGGTTAAGGTTGCGGATAAGTAAAAGTGCTTAAAACGTAAATTTCTGTTTTGTAAGGCACATGATCTATTTGGTAAAATTTTAACTTAATTATCAAAAATTCCCTAATTGATCATGAGTGTACTAAACATTAATCTGATGCGAGGAAAATTGGCGCAGTTGGTTTTCGTTATGCGCAGGGTGTTCAAACGACGTTTTAAACCAAACGTATAGTTTCTTAATAACTTTCGCGAAAATGATCTGATGAGCGTCAAACTTTTATTTTATCTTGGAAATAATTTATCTCACAAGAATATGAAATAAAAATTTCAGAAATGAATAGTGAAAGTGAATAGTAAAAATGAATAGTAAAATTTTCGGGAATAGAAATTAACTTGAAAATGCGAATTGTTACATAGATCGTGAGTAGATCGGGTAGATCGAGTGTAGATAATGTGGATCTTGAAGCTTGTGTGATTTGTGAGGATCTGGTAGATCGTGGTAGATTGGTACTAGCTAAGATTAGTACTCGACATTTAGCTTAGTGTCAGAAAATAATGTAAGCGACGTTGTATGGTTTTCTCCGCCGAGAATGGAGTTTGTTGTTGGGATATAAAGTCAAAGTACTGTTAAAGGTCAAAGTACTGCTTGTATATAAAGGTCAAAGTACTGCTCGTGTGAAGAAAGTCAAAGTACTGCATTGTTAAAGGACTAATATGCAAATCGTTAAAGGACTGTTATGTAAAGCTATGATTATTAGATAAGAATATTCTAGAATTAGTTTACTTGTCGTACAAGAAATGTAAACTGACTAGGGTTTTCCTTATGTCTATAAAAGGATCCTTAGTGGTATCAGAGCTTGTGTGGAAACTCTGATTAAGAAGAAACCCTTAAAACCGATTTAACTACAAACCCTAAAAGATGTCGACTGAAGCTACACCAATCCCATCCATCACCTCACTCAGAATTCCTATCATCAAGAAGGGAGAATATGATCTCTGGAGCATGAAGATGAGGCAGTACATTGCTATTACAGACAATGCTCTATGGGATGTGATTGTCAATGGTAATGTTGTTCTTGAAGAACTTGTAGAAATTCCATGACAACCTAAACCACCTATGCCAACCTTGCCAGCTGTTATAAAAAGAAATCAAGAGAAGGCGCTCAACATACTGCTGTCTGCTATTCCTGATGGTCACCTAATAAAGTTTCATGATGCTAAGGATGCAAAACAATTATGGGCTGCTATCAAGACAAGATTTGGAGGTAATGATGCTTCCAAGAAGATGCATAGAAATTTATTGAAGCAACAGTTTGAAACATTCACTGTTGGTGAACGAGAAGGTCTTGATGCTACCTATGACAGATTCCAAAATCTTTTTAGTATGCTAGAGTTATATGGTGCAGAGGTATCTGTTGAAGATGCAAACTTGAAGTTCTTAAGAAGTTTGCCATCGGTATGGCATGTGGTTGCTACTATAATTAGAGGACAACCTGGTTTGGATTCTATGAACTTTGATGATCTCTATAATAATTTAAAGGTGTATGAGCATGAGATGAATGGTAACATAAGTTCAAGTTCTCATCAGAAATCTCAAAACATTGCTTTCGTATCTTCTGAAAACAGAAGCAGTACTTCCACTAAAAGTACTGCTTATCCTATTCAAAGTACTGCTGGTGATAAACAGCACACTTGCACAACCATGACTACCACCACTTCATCACCATCAAACAACACCAACTCTGATGATGTTGTATGTTCCTTCTTTGCTCAACAAGCCACTTTACCTGTTACTTATCAAGAATACTTGTCGCAAATTGATGAGGATGCTCTAGAAGAAATTGACATAAGATGGCAAGTTGCCATGATCACTACAAGGATCAAGAAGTTCATGAACAAAACAGGAAGAGGTATTGACTTCAAAGCCAAACAGGGTATAACATTTGACAAATCTAAGATTGATTGCTTTAATTGTCAAAGGTCTGGACACTTTGCAAGGGAATGCAAATTTGCAAAATATCAGGCAAATAGAATGATTGAAAAACCCAAGGTTGAAAGAAAGGAAGTTCCTATTACTGAATCAAAACCAAAAGCTTTGGTGGCTCAAGAAAATCTATCAGAGGTTGACTGGATTAATGAATTTGATGATGAACCAGTAACCTACTCTATGGTTGCATTGGAAGAGTTTGATTGGAGCACAGCTTTTGATGAGGAACTAGGATTTTCTGCTTTGGACTCAAGAGATAGTCTTGGAAGCTTTGATTGGAGCGTGGAAAGTGAAGAAGAACCTGTTCTGTTTGCTATGGTAGCTACTTCACCAAGTTCATCCACTATTTCTCAGGTATGCTCTAAATGTAGCAATTTTCATCAAAAGTTGCTTAAAGAATATGAGACTAGAAGAGATAATTGTAGAAAGGCTAGGTCTGAGGTAGCTGGCTATCAATTGACTTTAGAGTTAATGGAAGCCAAAATAATCACTCATGAAAATAATGAAATGGCTTGGGCAGAAAAATATGAGCAACAAGACTATCAATTAAAATTGAGTGAATGGAAGTTAGGATGTAAGGTTTCTGAACTTGAAAAGATCACTAAAGAAAGAGATGATTTGTTAGCAAAACTTGCTAGTTGGCAAGAATCTGGTCTTTCACATGTTAGTTTTGTTGAGAAACAAAGAACACCAAACATTAAAACTGGCCTAGGTTATGGTGTTGAGTATAGCAGTTCAGAAGAGATCCCAAATAGTGATAAGGAACTAATTAATTCAGAGGAGATCACAACTAGTGATGACTAACTCATTAGCTCAGAAGAAAACACATCTAGTAATGAGGAATCAATTAGTCCAACACCTCCTGAATTTAAGAAAGAAAAGGGATATAATTCAGCTCCTCCACCCACCGGTAGCTTTCAACCACTTAGGACAGATGTTTCTCGTTTTGGAGTAGACAATTTGGAATTTAGGAAAAAGCTTACTGGTCAATCTAATTCAAGTCCATCTGATTCTGAATCCTTAAGAGAGACAGTTGAGAAACCTAAGGATGATAACAAGGGTTCAAGGTGTGTTAACAATGATAAAAAGTTTCCTAAAGTTTTTTCAAAACAAGCAGTACTTCCAAAAACTTCTCAAAGTATTGCTGGACATTCAGCAGTACCTTCAAGAAAAACTTTTCAAAATACTGCTAACTATAGAAAACCTTTTAATCATTCACCAGAAAGTCAAGATAGTTTTGGTCATAGAACTGAAGGAAGAAGATTTGGGAATATGGATCAAAAGTTATGTTTTGTATGCTATAGTCCTGATCATTTGATTAAGGGCTGTGACTTTCACTCAGAATATTTATGTCAATTCCCAAAAACCACATCTGCTAACCATAAGCCAAGGGAGAATAAACCAGTTTGGAATCACTCACAAAGGGTTAACCATAGTAATTTCTCAAAAAACTATAGGTACCCTCAACAGAAAAGACCTTTTTCAAAACCACCAGTACCCTCAAGAGATATTTTTCAAAGTACTGGTAAGTCAAATGTTTCTCAAGCAGTACCCTCTCAAAGTACTGCTAGGTATTTACCCAATCAAGGTACTGCTAGCACTTTTTTAAATGTAAGACCAAGGAGGTTCAATTACTATCAACCTAGAAGGCCTTACACCTCAAATAGAGTACCTAGATCAAAGAACTCAACACACATTGTTAAATCTAAATGGGTTCCAAAAGAAAGTACTACTGGGGGACAAACAGTACTTTCAGCAAGTAAGGGTGAAAAAGGGAGTGTTGTTGCGAATCCAATACAAGTTTTGGAACCAAAGAAAATAATTCTTGATCATGATTTCAAAAACAGTGGAGATTACATACTCAAAGAATTTGAGTATGTCACTCCACAAGGGGAATTCAAGTCAGTAATGGCTTGGGTTCCTAAAAGAAACTAACTTTTTTATCCTTTATGCAGGGCAATCCAGAAGAGGAGCTTAAGGATCATGTGATTATTGATAGTGGTTGCCCTAGCAGCATGACAGGAGACAAGGAGATTCTGTCAGAATTTAAGGCATATTTTGGAGGAAGAGTTGCTTTTAGGAATGATCCTAATGGAGGGAGAATTACTGGCAAATGAACCATCAAGACTGGATGCATTGATTTTGAGAATGTTCGTTATGTGAAGGAGCTTAAATTCAATCTTTTGTCAGTATCTCAGATTTGTGACAAGAAACATCATGTTTTATTCACTGACACATAATGTCTTATTCTTTCTCCTGAGTTCAAGTTTGTTGATGATCACTTGGTAACACTGAGAGTACCAAGAACCAATGATGTGTACAGCTTATATTTGAAGAATATCAACTCTACTGAAAGAGCAACATGTTTAGTAGCAAGGGCAACAACTGAAGAAGCACATCTGTGGCATAGAAGATTAGGACATGTGAATTTCAAGAATATCAACAAGTTGGTTAAAGGCAATTTAGTTAGAGCTTTACCTTCTAAAACATACAAGAATGATCATTCATGTTTTGCTTGCAAGAAGGGTAAACAACACAAAGCTTCATGCAAAAAGATTGAGGAAAGAACTATTAGAGAGCCTTTGGAGTTATTGCACATGGATCTATTTGGACCTGTTTCTGTTGCAAGCTTAAACAAGAAGAAATACAGCTTAGTTATAACAGATGATTGTAGCAGATTTAGTTGGGTCTTTTTCTTGGGATTTAAAGATGAAACTTTTGATGCTATTCATGATCTTATAATAGCCCTTGAAAATCAATTGACACTCAAAGTAAGATCCATTAGATGTGATAATGGGACTGAATTCAAAAACAAGCTTATGGATGAATTTTGTACCAAGAAAGGAATTAAGAGGGAGTTTAGCATTGCTCGAACTCCACAACAGAATGGTGTTGAAGAAAGGAAGAATAGAATGTTGATAGAAGCAGCAAGAACAATGCTTGCAGATTCTTTATTACCTATTCAATTTTGGGCTGAAGCTGTAAGTGCTGCTTGTTATGTGTTAAATAGAGTATCAGTCACTAAACCTTATGAGTTACTTATGGGAAAGAAACCAAACATTAGTTTTATGAAACCTTTTGGCTGTCCTTTGACTATTCTAAATACTATTGATTCTCTGGGAAAATTTGATGGCAAGTCAGATGAAGGATACTTATTGGGTTACTGTACCAATAGCAAAGGATTTAGAGTGTACAACAAGGCTACCAGAAAGGTTCAAGAATGTCTTCATGTTGATTTTCTTGAAGATCAAGAAAGTCAAAAAGGTAAAGGTCCTGATTGGATGTTTGATCTTGATATTTTGACTTCTTCTGTGAACTATGTGCCTGTCAGAAAAGAAAATCAAGTTGTTCACAATGAAGAAGATTTACAGTACATTGTTCATGGAATCAATGTTAGATCTGAAGATGTTCCTGATGAAGAACCCATAACTATTGAAAAGGAGAAAAGTACTGTTGAACCAAACTCCATATTATCTGATGAAGACCAAGCTATCCAAGATGAACTTAATAGGATGCTTTTTCAAGAAACCATAGCAAAATCCTATGAAGATGATCAAAGGAAAGCTTATGAAGCAGAAAAGAAAAAGGCTATATTCACAGATAACTCTCACAGTACTTTGAATCAAAGTACTGTTGAACCAGTTGAAAGTACTTCTAGTGTCTTAGATACATCAAATTGGATCAATTCTAATGATTTGAATGATCCAAACATGCCTGAGTTAGAAGATACTGATGATGAGTTGAATAATGAAGGCATTTTCTCAAATTCCAATGAAGATCCTGACTTCACAAATTTGAAAGATGATCTTGAAGTTCCACCAACTCCTACATTAAGACTTCATAAAGATCATCCTGCTAGTAAAATCATTGGACCTTCCACTTCAAGAGTGATCACAAGAACAAAAGCTTAAAGTCTTTCTAAGCAACATACTGCTTTACTTAGCTTTGTTTATAAACAAAACAGGGTGAATCATAAGGATCAACAAAAGTGCCTATTTTCTTGCTTTCTATCTCAAGAAGAACATAAGAAGGTGTCTCAAGCATTAGCTGATGAGAGTTGGGTTGAAGCCATGCAAGAAGAACTTCTACAATTCAAACTTTAAAATGTTTGGGTATTATGTGAATTACCAGATGGAAAGAGAGTAATTGGTACAAAATGAGTTTTCAGGATTAAGAGAGATGAAAGAGGGAATGTCATCAAGAACAAAGCACGATTGGTTGCTAATGAGTGTGTAAATACTCATCATTTTTGTCTTATCTGAACTGCAAAAATATTCAAAAACACTCAGAAATGCATCAAAATATAGAAAATATCCCAGGATTGTGTTTTATATGTTTCAGATGCAAAATGATTAAAAACAGATGAAAAACGAACAAAGTTTGCATAATTGCAGTTTAAGTCCCTCAACTTTTAAAACTTGTCAAAATTAGTCCTTGAGCATTTGTTTTAGAAGAAAAGTCAACCTAAGTCCTTTAAAAGTCAAAAGTTATCAAAAATGGTCCCTGGGTAAAAAGTATCAACAGTTTTCAAGTTTGGTCCTTGAAGTTTCATAATTGGCAGAAAAGGTCCATGGATATTAAAAATGGGAAATTAACATCTATGGTCCTTATACTATTCAACATTGGCAAAAAAGACCCTTGTGACTACTTTGGAAAAATTACAACTCCAACCCTTCAAAATTCAGAAATTTACACCTTTGGTCCTTGTGTTATTATTACTACAAACCAAACGGACCAACAAATCCAAATCCGGTCCAAACACAAAACACACCAACACCCTCACCCAGCCCATTAACACCCTAAGCCCAAAACCCACACCCTTTATAATAATCCCAGGGTCAAACCCGGTCAACCCCATCCAAACCACCATTTCCCTCCCAATACCATCCCTGCCAAACCACCCTGCAAAACCATTTCCCCCCACCATCTCCACTTGAAAATTCATCATCACCATCCCACTCCCTATTCACCTAACATCACCTCCACAATAAATGCACCCTCTACACACGCAATATCAGGCAATTGGCAATTGTCTTTTTCCTTCCATAACCATCCAATGGTCTAGATGGTGTTTCAGTGATCCAATGGCCATAATTAAGAGTGGGAAATGCTCAGAGGGGTGCACAAACCCTAATTGAAGCCTATATAAAGAAGGAGAAGGCTGAAGACAAAGTGTGTAGTATTTTTAGTTAAATTTAATATCGTATGTAGTGTACTCTTTGATTCAGTTGTAATTTCAAGCTTTTAAATCTTGTACTCAGTTTCTCTAATATAAGTTGAAGTTTTTGCAATCTTAATTTCAAGTTTCATGGTTCAAATCTCTTAAATGCAATTTTAATTTGAAATCTCAATTTATGGTTATGGTGTTCACAACTGTAGTTTAAAGACTCACAAGCTCACATAAGCTCCCATATAGCTTCTAAAAGCTATTAGAAACTTTAAAAGCTAGTTTAGTTATAAAAAAAAATCAAAAATACAAAAAAAAAAATCAAGAAAATAGAAAAGAAAATAAAAATTGCAGGTTTGAAAGGAAGACGGCTGAAGCATGGTTTATGTTGGATGGCCATGGGTTAGTACTCCATGGGGAGTGTTAGGATTGGTTCAATGGTCCTTGGTTCATGAAAGTTTGGCAGGAAGGCTTTTGTAAGAAACCTTTTCATTTTTCATAAGTTACTGTTCAACTGCTTATCTCTGTGTTATTCATGCTTATTTAGTGTTACTTATTCATATAATCACTTAAAATCAATAGCTAGTTTAGTGGAACACCTTTGTGCTTAAATCTCATTTGGACTGTCTGATTTGCAATAAATTGCATTCTTGATTGATTGTGCTTATACACATTGTTTCTGTGTTCTATTAAGTCCATTAAACCATAATAAGTTGTTTTGAAGCATTCACAAAGTCTCTGGCCTCTATTTGATCTAAAAACCAAAAATCCAAATTTGACTCAGGTTGTTTGGAATTGCTTGATACCCTGTGATCAGGGTTGTGTTTGTTGTTGTTTCTTCTTCACTTAAGTCACAATAGGCCATAGTAGCTTAGATAAGTCATAAGAACCAACCCTTAATCAGTAGAAAGTCAAAAATACTTTGAATCACCCCTAATTAACCTTCTGTGTGGACTTAGAGTAGCATAAGCCTCATTTCAATTCACAAGTGTGTATTGTGGCTTATTTTAGTCTTAATATAGCTTAACTAACCTTTTTCAGTCCTTAAATCAAAATCAAAATTCATTTTAGTCAAACTAGAAGTGAAATCAAAAAGTCAATTTCAAAGTACCTTGCAAAAAATCCAAAAATTCAAGGATTTTTCCTGAATTTTGTGGTTAGTTTCATGACCCAAGCTTTTTACAGGTTGAAATCCTTCACCTAATCTTTCAAAATCCGTAGGTGGCTTATTTTTCAAATTTTTTCAAAGTGCTTAACTTGACCCGTGAAAAGGCTTGCCGGCCAAAGTATTGCCCTGCACCAGGGCAACCTTGGGTTTTTACCCAACTTTCAAAACCCTCTCTTGGTCTCATTAGTGGACCCCATACCTCAAGTCTTGGATTTTTGGAAAGCCCTTGAGCTTATCTTTCTAAACCAGGTTTTACTTTGGATCTCAGTCATCACCTAGATAGCTTATTTGTGCCTCAAAGTTTGCTTATTTCACTGTGTATGTTGAGTACTCACTGTAAATCACCAAAGATCACAAGACCATATCTTTTTCATTAGTGGGCCCCACCATGTGTTTTTTGGCTTTTTGGAAACCCAATAAGCCCATCTTTAATGTTCAGTGCTTATTAGCTTATTTCTAGCTTAATTGGTAGGGCTGCATTGGACTTTAAGTTGGTACCATTTCATTACACATACTGAGTCATAAGTATTACTCACCCAACTTACATAGACCACCTAGTGCTTATTAGTGGGACCCAGAGCTTAAATCTTGGCTTATTTGAAAGCTTATCAGACCTACTTTTGAGAACAAGTTCCATTTTGGACCCCCAATCATCCATGTGAACCTCATAGAGGGCTACAAGTCCACCATTTTGGCCTATTTTGGCCTGTTGTATATTGGAAGTGCTTATTTGATCCCGTGGCTTATCAAGAGTGCTTATTCAGTATCCCTTGCTTGATTTTTGATCATCTTAGTATTTGGTAGCTTATTCAGTAAACTTACAGCTTGTTAGAAGCTTTTGCTAAAAAAAATCCAATTATCCATAGCTTATTAGACCTTCTGTCTCACCATTTGGATTGCACAGTGCTTATTTTTAAGATCTAATTAAAGTTCCTTTGTAAAAGTTGTTCAATTTTAGTGTTAAATTAGTTTTGTAAAAGAAAATTCAAAAAAAGACAAAAATGAAATTAGTGATAGCTTCTATTTAACTAATTTGGCTTATTTTTCAGCTTATTTAAAAAGAAATTTTCATTTTTATAATTTTCCTAGATTTCTAATATAATAAAATAATTTAGGTAAAATTTTCATAATTTTCTGAGTTAATTTAGTATTTATAATAATTAAATTAGGTTTAAATAGTTTTAATTAAAAAGTCAAATAATTAATTTCCTTCTGCTTATTTATAAGCAATAGTCATTTTTTATATTTTTTCTAGGTTTTATAATTAGCAAAGTATTTTTAGGAAATTTTTTAGAATTTTCACTGTTCATCTAGTAATTTTTATAATTAATTAAGTTTAAATAGGTTTTAATTGATAAATAGATAAATAATTAATAAAATAGTTTAAATATAATTTTTAGAAACTTTTTATAATTTTTTAGGATTCCTGTAATGGTTAATTAGATTTATAAAAAATTTCATAAATTTCTAAGTCACTTAGGTATTATTAGTAATTAAAAAGTAGTTTAAAATTAGTTTTAATTAAATATTAAATAGTTAAAATAGTTTTTAATTAATATTAATTAATAAAATAATCAAAAAAATAATTTTCTTTTAATATTAAGTTTGTAAAATTTTCATTTTCACCCCCTGTAGTTTATTTTTCCTTAAAACTCACCTTTTTATCTGTTCGCATACGTGTCTGATTTTATCTGAGTCTACGTTTATACATATCTGTTTCTTGTGATTATTAATACTATCTTCCAAATACATTCCAGTAGTATAATTCAAATCCACATCATATTTGGTTACTGCCCTCAGTGCCATTCATTACCAAAAATGTTTACAGATACAATTTCAATCTCGTTGGGACTTAACGACCCGGGGATTTCCCTGTACTTCCACGGATTTAATTCTTGCACACTACAAAAAATATGTCATTTAGTGGCACACACTATTTGTGGTAGAAATGTTATGTGTCACTGTATCGCGTTTGTAGTGGCAGATTTATGTGTGTCGCTAAAGAAGTTACACATTTAGTGGCACTTTATGCTTTGTGCCACCAATGTGCATTTTTAAAATGGCACAAATCATGATTTGTCATTATAAGCAAGTAAAAATTGTGGCACACGTATAATTTTTGCCATTAAATGTTTCTTAACATACTTTTTATTTTAATAGATGTGCCACTAATGGCTAAAATACACCCTTAAAAATTAAGGCGGGCTTATTTTTTGGAACTCCCACCATGCCTCAATCTAGATCTAATTAGACAAAACTACACCATTCGTCCTTGTGGTATGCGTTGACCGACAGACTTCGTCCTTTGACCAAAAAAATTGCACCATCCATCCTTAAGTGGGAAACGTTATGTGTCGTTCGTCCCTTACTTTAACGGGCCACACTAACAATCGTTAAGTCTACACATGTAAGGGTATTGTCGTCTTCTTACCATTTATCTCCCTACTTCTTCTTCCCCACTTGTCTTTACCAATAATACTCCACTTTTTAACTATTTTTCCAACCACCATCATAGAGAAAAAATCCAATCTTTTAATATTCATCTTTAAATTTGACACCCATTTCATAGAATTCTCCACCACAACATAAATCAAAACGAACTCTTTCCAAAAACAAATGCACGCAAACACATACACTGAAAAAACCCAAAACAATCACAAATCACAAGAACAACCGTCCGGTGACCAGGTACCCAACACCACCAACCAAACGGCTACCCACCTACCAGAACTGCCTAACCTTACGCCGCACCACCACTACACTTAAACTCCTCATAATTTAACCTTTCCTCAAACCCTAACTGCTACCCAGACCTTAATTACAACAACAACCAACAACGCGTCACTTTTTCCCGATCACTAGCAACTCAAAACAGCCGGTGGATCCAAATCCAAAACCACACGAACAAAAACGATTGACGGGTCTGTTAATAGGAAACCCATGTTGTCGGGTCTGTGAAACTTACTCCATGATTAAGAATCGTGTGAAATTTATTTTGAATAGATTGATGTGTTTTGATGTGTTTCGTTATTATTATTTATTGATGTTCTTATACACCATTTTTAATTTTGTGTTTGTTATATGATGAAAATTGATAAGAGTTATGATGTTAGAGATGGGTGGTGTAGTAAATCGATAAAAATGATGATGACGTGATGCTGTAGGTCTTAGATGATAATGGTGGTGCTCAGATATTCTACATTGGCTAACAAACGGTTTTGGGTGGTTGCGTTTGTAGCCGAAGGTAAATGGTGGTTGTTGGCTATGGTTTTTGATAAGGGTGGTGAAACAGTTGTTGTAGCCGCAGGTGGTTGGTGGTTGCGGTTCACGATTCTTGGTTGTGGTTGTATGATGATGGTGGTGTTGCTGGTGGTGAGATGATGACGGTGTGTCACCAACATCACCATTAATCTCCATTAAAAATCATCACCAAATTATATAGATATTCAAAGGAAAAAAATGAATGGTGGTGTGGGACCCACATAAGAATGTTTTTATTTGTTAGTGTTTGAGGGTAGTGAGATGGTGGGTGACGGTTTGGTTGTTGCCGGAGATGGTGTGTGATGGATGGTGGGTGAGATTGTAGTGAGATGGTGGGCGATGGGAGATGATTACGGTTCAATGGTGGCAAAATGATTTTTTTGGTGAGAAGGAAGATGATGAGAAAAAGTAGATGATGGGAGATGTGTGGTCAAAAGAAATTGTATACCAATAAGAGGAAAAGAAATAAAAATAATAAAAAAAAAAGAAGCTAAATGGACCATTTTACCCTTATTTGGACCTCATCAAACGACCATTATCCATCCCAGTTAGTGTGAGGGACGAACGACACATAACGTTTCCCACTTAAGGATGGATGGTGCAATTTTTTTGGTCAAAGGACGAAGTCTGTCGGTCAACGCATACCACAAGGACGAATGGTGTAGTTTTGTCATCTAATTAAAATACCTAATAGTCTAATATGACGGCACACATCATCTTCCTCTTTGCCGATCCTCCAATGTCTCCATCGGTTAATCTTTGTTCTGGTAAAGAGTTTTCATTCATCATTTTCATATTTGATTTTTGTTTTTTGATTGATTAAATAGAATAATAATAATTAGTTGAAATATATATATCCAATTCATATACGGATCTTGTTTAACATCACTAATTAGGTATTCTTTTATTAGGCAAAGACTGTTGTCGATTTCTTGTAACTTTGATTTGGGTTTCTACCATATGAAGTTTTTTAGATTCGTTGTGAATCTTTTAATTTATTTTATTTATTTATTATTATTATTTTTTTTTTTTGATTAGAGATTTTCAGTGATACATGAAACGATACTGACGATTAGACAAATACTATAAGAGATAAAGCTTGACGCTTTCAAAAGAATGTGTTACCACTAGAAAGCCATTTATATCTCAAGTCGGTAAGTCCTTGTAAATTATTGACTTTTTTTATATTTGTTTCCAACTAAACATGACCCAAATGGAGTTACGTTGTTACTTGATTATGTATTTAATTATATTTGTATTTGATTATGGCCATGAACATGAGTTTATCAAGTACTTTTAACAATTTTCACATTGGATGTTACGCTATAAGGGGTGAGGAATGAGACAGATAATGAAAAAATATGCTTCGTAGAGCATAATGCAATGACCTATTACCCAATAATGGGTAATGGACCATTACCCAATAAATTGAGGGGATTGATTTTCTTTACCTTTTCTTTTCCCCACCATTATCTTTCCCTTCCCTTTTCTGAGTTTGAACCAAGCGCACCCTAAGTTTGCCAATGATGTTGCAGGAAGGAGCCAATGAACAAAGTTTCTATGCTTAAGGAACAAACTAAATTGACCCATGTTCAGGTAATTTTCTAAACTGCTACTTGCAAGTACCATATGCATGTGTCTTATGTGTTACAAGAGGTGCGAATCCTTTTTATATTTTTTTCCCTTTGTTTGTGTTTCCACTTTCTAATGTTGCGGTCTATTAGATAGTCTTAGGTCTTTTACGGTAGACTTAGTTGAAGATTTAGACTTGTGATCTTTTGTTAAATATGTCTTTCAGGGATTTGGGGTAACTTTTTTTTTTTTTTTTTTTTTTTTTTTTTTTTTTTAATTTTATTTTTTTATCAAGTATTGATTCATGTCCACTAGAATAACTCTCCTAATAATGATCCTTTATTTGACTCTTCTAAAACTAGTTTGATAATTTTTGCTCACTGACTTGACTTTCTACTCAGGTAACCTCAACAAATAATGCTTGAACTTTTCATTTAAAGGTAAGATTAAATTCGATGCACTTTTGTCACACTTTTTGTCTAACTTATATTAGAAAAATGTTTCTGAATCTTTAGGTTATGACTAGAGAAGTAAAGAGCTATGGTGACAATAAAGCTCTTATGTCATATTTTAACTTGTATTTTTTTTCTTGTTATGTACAACAGATGTGTTTTTGGAGCAACTACCAAATTTGTTTACAGTGGATGAAATAGCTGGGGATTTGTAGTTTAGTCTCCCTTTTTTATAATTAGTTATAGATTTGGAATCGTTTGTATCTTTACGTAGTAGAGAATACTATTGGTCGCTTATGTTATTTAGTTACGTGGTGGAAAGCGTTGTACAAATATATTTTGATTAATTAAATTGTTTTTACCATCTCTTGTGGTCGCTATTGGTTTTGTTACAATTTGATTTAGAAATAAATAATGAAATGTGAAACAAATTATATGGTGATTCGTTTCATTGCTCAAAATATAATACGTAGTAATCCACTAAACCAGTAGATGGGATTGCCATTTCATGAAGTAAATAATGGCATATATTATCTGTCACAATATCTCTACAATTATTTGTAACACAATACAAAGTGCCACAAAAACCCCAACAGGGCTACAGCAACACAATTGAAAGTGCCACTAAAACCCTTTAGTGGCAGCGTCATTAGTGACACTTTTATTTTCTGCCACCGATTCCCATCCTAGCCTTTAGTGGCACTTATCTAATATTTTGTGGCACTTTTTGTGTGCCACTAGATGCCGTCAACTCGCCGCCATAAATATAATCGTATTGCCTAGATCCAATTCTGACGCCGTCATGTGTAATCTTCCTTTTGGCCGTCTCTTGCATTTTATACGTGACGGCCTTGGTGACGCCGTCACGTGCAATTCCTCCAAAAATATTCTGGCGCGTCACGTGTATTTTACATATCCACTTCTTTGCCAATGAATGACGGCTTCATAAGCAAATCCTGAGGCCGTCAGGTACTGTTTTTCAGCATGAATTGGAGACTTTGTCATTTTCTTCGCTTTTTCGCTCTGAAAACTTCCAAAAAGCTTCCTTTTCCAGATTTCTTCTCCAAAGTAACTAAAATGACAAAAGGAACGATTTAGGGCAATATTTGATCAAATAATCTCGACATAGAGATTTGTGTCTGACGGTGTCAAGAGTAAGTTCTGACGCCGTCAACTCGCCGCCATAAATATAATCGTATTGCCTAGATCCAATTCTGACGCCGTCATGTGTAATCTTCCTCTTGGCCGTCTCTTGCATTTTATACGTGACGGCCTTGGTGACGCCGTCACGTGTAATTCCTCCAAAAACATTCTGGCGCGTCACGTGTATTTTACATATCCACCTTTTTACCAATGAGTGACGACGTCATAAGCAAATCCTGACGCCGTAAGCACCTAGGATAAACTATCAAAGAGGTCTTTTAAAAGGGAACGTAAGGTGTAGGGAAATGATAAACACGGTTTTGTTGGATAAAGGCAATCTTTACTGGTGGCGAGTTAATCATCTTGGTCAATTACATGTACAATGTGGCGTTGCTAAGCCAAGACTCGACTCGACTTAAGCTAATCAAAACTACAAAAACATAAACATAAAAGGAAACGGGATGGTAGTCCGTATGTTTTTTTCTTTTTCTTTTTCAATATTTTTTTTTCGATTTTTTTCCCCATACACTCTTACCCTACCATCCAAAATAATACATCATAGGGAATTTGCATTCCCCTTACACTTGAACTTTTACATATTTTACAATCGACTATTCTAATGACTCGAATTAAAATAATCAAAACACTTGGAGTAATTTTTAAGTTTAACGCACATATGGGGGTAATAAATGATGTTCTTCCCCATTACTCCATAACACTAGTACTTTACCCATGAGTCCCAATTGTCCATAAACAATATGTACAAGATATGACTCGACTTAGCAACCATGTGATCAATTAGACAATTAACTAATGGTTTAAACATATAACACTAATGCACTAAAGATGAGTGCATACAAGGAAGGCTAAGGCGATTTGGGTGTACATTTGGGGTGGATTGTAAACAAATTCTTCCTTTAAGTAAAACGCTTAAAGTTAGAAACAAAAAAGATAGGCTCGGTGGGGTGTACTAGGGGTATCGTGTACTAAAAATGAGTACAACGCAAAGGTGTGGGAAAATTAATTGACTTTACTAGTCAAATAATTATGACTTTATTGGTCAAGTAATTATGATACGGGTTTAACACAAGGGTGATCCTAATGCCTCTTATCATGTAGTAAATCCTAACTACACGAATGTAGTCTCACTAGCAGTCTCGGAATGAATCACTAACGCAAGTTCTAGAATCTAAATGCTACCGGTACACTCATAAGTACCAATAATGAATGCTTTTTCCTAAAGATCTAAAGGCGAACCTCACATATTTGGGGTGGAAAATTTTGAGTGGTACGTTTTTTTGTGCTAGTCATACAACTCCTATCTAAGAGACGCTCATTAAGGCCAAAGCTTCACTCCTAAATGTTGTAAAAAAATTTAAATTTGGCGCTAAAATTGCCCTAACAAGTATTTCTCTTAGTTTTATTACACACCTACTATTGAACAAACAAACTCAAGTGCAATTGTATTCTCTTAGGTATCATCATTTACCCTCCCCTTACACTTAGGCTGAACATTATCCCCAATGTTCAATAAAAAGGATGTAAAAGTAATGAAGGTAAAAGAATGAAAACAAATACTCCCCTGATTCGTTCGGTGTGGATAATGTGATAACATGGTTAGATCCTCATCCAAGAAAATGAACGTTGAAAGCTTCCATCCAGAAATATAAATCATCTTCTTGTCCAATATAACCTGTTAAACCTAAGAAAACAATCAAGGAAAACCTCACGTAAAATCGGCGGAAATCTATATATATAAAGATATAATACTTGTAGAATGAATATTTGCAGATTTCCTGGAGTTTATAAAACTAAAGAATTAACAAAAACTTTAAGACTCCGGTAGAAAAACAAAACTTGCAAAATTTTTCAGATTTTTACACCTGACGCCATCAGGTTTTAATCCTGACGCCGTCAGAGTGCTCTGACAGAAATCTTATGTTAAGTTTCTGGAAAATTTCTAGAAAAACTCATGCCTTAATTCCTGGAATTCCTGCAAAAACATCATTATGACTCGATACATGCATTTGACTCAAACAAATACTAATATGCATGTTCATTTAATATCGTTGTGGTCCATGTTCAATTTCGTTCTAAGAAACAAGTTTAGATTTCCCTTACACTTATCTTTTGCAAAATACGTTTATATGTGGTTAAGACGAAGTTAACAACAAGGTAAAGCATTTCCACAATTTATTTTGAACCATGAGCCACAAAAAATAAAAATAAAGCACGCATACGGAAACAAATAAAATCAAATAAACAAACAATCAAATAAATAAAACAAATAAAACTTGGGTTGCCTCCCAAGAAGCGCTTTTCTTTATTTACAACTCTTGTAGCTAGACTCAAGGTCACGGGCTATCCTATATGAGTGAGTTCCTCATCGAGGACATCTTTGGGATCAAACTTATGTTTCAATTTCCTATCGGTTCTCTTAGTTCGGTATGACTTCCCAAATTTTTCTCCATCCGGATCATATAGAATCATCTTCATATGCCATGATCCGTCACCTTCCTTAGGTGGCTTGTCCCAATTCCATTTACATTTATCACCTTCCCTTTTCCACTTGTTCATTCCTAAGTTGATAGGCATCACTCCTAGGAATTCAATCATTTTCCTAAAGACTAAGGGATAATGCGTTTTGTTTATGAACTCCTCTTCTAAATAAAATGGGCGTTGAGGTCCTATGAAGTCTCTATTAACCCAAGGTCCGTATCTAGATGGTCTCCTATTCCAATCTACCCAATGAGGTGTTGGTTCCTCACTAGTATCATAGGCATGTTTCTTAACATCATAGACCGACCAAGTTTCTCCTTCTTCTACCGCTATTCTAGATTCCTTACAATCAATCATCGCACTTGCGGTAGCTAAAAATCCTCTTCCTATTAACAAAGGGCATGTAGTGTCACTAACCATATCAAGGACGTGGAAATCGGCTAACATTGTCAACCTCCCTATATGCACTAACACATCCTTCACTACCCCAACCGGATACGTTACACTTCCATCCGCAAGCCCTATGATTACCTCTGTTTCATCTAATTTTCCTGGCTTAAGAGTGGTGTACAGAGATAATGGAAACAAATTTAGGCTTGACCCAAGATCGGCTAATGTGTCAAAAGCGTCAGAATTTCCGATCTTACAGGGTAAAATGAATATGCCCGGATCATCTAACTTTTTGGGCAGATTATTTTGAACGAAGGCGGTCCCATTTTTACCCAACTTAAGTTTTTCTTTATATTTCTCTAAAAGGGCATTGTAGTAGGGAGCTCGAGCTATGACATCAATAACCGGACGTTCAAGGTGGAGTTCCTTGAATTCTTCGTCAAGGTTTTGTGTAGGAGGTGTTTCAACTATGCTATTGACCGGTTTATTGGGTGTTTTATTCAATTGGTCCTTTTTTTAGAATTTGGGTTTGCTTGAAGCACATGCTCATGGCATTGACCGAATAGTATTGTGGACAAGAAGTAGGATACGAAACAGATGATATAGCGTTAACGTTTAGTTTCGGATTCTTGACGGTGTTACTTGGGAGTGCTCCCATTTCTCAGTCATTGAGAACTTTCAACAACGTGTCAATCTTATTGGTTATCTCACTTTTTTTTGTTTGAAATCGGCTTCAAACTTAGCCATACGAGCTTCTTGAGATGCCATAAATTTAGACATCAACCCTTCAAAATTATCGGTACTACCATAGTCGTTGGAAGGATTGTTGTTGAAAGTACGGTTAGAGGGTGGACCGTTTGATTGGTAACGATTAGGTGGAGTGGAAGAATTGTTCTGGGGTGCATTTTGGCTTTGTTTCCACCTAAGGTTCGGGTGATTTCTCCAAGAGGGATTGTATGAATCACCGTAAGGGTTTGGCTCGGGTTTGAAAGTGTACCACTTGTCTCCCGCTTCGTCGGTACGCGAGGATGCGTAATCTACAAAAGCTTGTTCGGGGAGTTCCATGCAATCACGAGTGTCGTAGGGACCACTACATAATTCGCACGAAGAAGTGATTTTGTTCACTTGGCTTGAAGGTTTAGGATCCTTGTAAGATTTCATGAGAAACTTGACTTGGTCCTCAAGTTCCATGATCCTACGGTCGGGAGTGCTTGAATTGTTCGAAGGCAAAGATATTGCATTGACCATTTTGTTCAAATCACGGGGATCATTCCAACTTTCGTTGTCATAGAGAGCAAGATCTTCTATGAGTTCCCATGATTCTTCCGCACTTAGATCACGTAGCTTGCCACCAGCCCCTTGGTCAATGGTTCGCCTCGTGGAGAGATTGATATGGTCATAGAAAATTTGGACTTGGAGCCAAAGATCTATGCCGTGATGAGGGACTTTTTGTAGTAAGTCCTTGAAATGAGTCCATGCTTCATAAAGAGTTTCACCTTGACGTTGTTGGAACTTCAAGATGTCATTTCTAAGCTTGGTAGTCCTCCCTGGTGGGAAAAATTGAGTAAGGAAACGAGTGGTGAGATCATCCCAAGAGGTGATGGATCCCGCGGGTAAACGCTCGAGCCATTGACTAGCTTGGTCACGTAGAGAGAATTGGAAGAGACGCAATCGGGTCGTCTCTCGAGTTTCAACATCAAGGTCTATGGAATCAACGATTTTTAGGAAATCCTTGAGATGTTGATTAGGATCTTCGGAACGAAGTCCATGGAATGCACATCCGCTTTGCACCAACCGGATGGTGTCGGATCGCAAGGGAGACACATTGGCTCCTTGAGTGAGCTTAATGGTGTTTCGATAGCCTTGGTGGCTAGGACGGGAGTACTCTCCTAAAGTTCGGGGTCTAGGAGGTTGATTTGGTTGTGGTGGGTTTTGTGGATGGTTTTGTTGTGGTGGGTTGATGGGGTCAAAGAGATTACCACCTTCAATGATGGCGGATGGTAATGGTTACGAACAAAGGAACGAAGAAATAAGATAGACTAAAGAAGACCTATAAAAATAAAATTAAAAATCTTACTAGAAAGGAATCTAGCAAGTAGACCTAAAAAAAGAAATTTCAACCTAGACAATAACTATTCCCCGGGTTGCGGCGCCAAAAACTTGATGCGTGGTTTTGCAACCTTGCAAAAGGTTTTACCTCTCAAGGGATCTTGAGAAGCTTGCAATCCCCACCAGGCAGTGTACCTGACCGTTGTAGTATAGTATAGTGACAAGTACCGGGGGATTGATCGTTCAACTCTAAGAATAGTGTTTGCTAGGGTTAAAACTCAACTAAACTAGGTCTAGAGGTGAGGGATGATTCTTTTTGTATTTTTATATTTTATGGAAAGCAAGTAAAAATCTCGGGTTTGGAAGAATGGGAGGAATTAGCTGCTAATCAACTAACCCAAATGACTACAAATGCAAACAAAATAAAATAAAATGACAGTAAAGTAAATATGAAGAAAACAATAATAAGAGAAAATGTGTTTACTTAGATTTCACTACTCACTAGCTATATATCTTTTACTGGTTGATTAGTTTGTTACAATTGCATGGATGACGGGTTATATTCCTTAATACCATTCGTATGGCCGTGTACAATCTTCCCTAACTCTATAATCTTCTACCTCTTCCTATGTCGAGCCGACTACTAGCTCCTAACATGGCCTCATTAGTAGTTACCTATGCATTAAATATAACCAATTTATCATAGTACACATCCAATCATGTTTCTTAAAAAGTTCAAGCAAGTTACCAATTGGAAGTCTGCCAGTTTTCTTAAGCCTAACATCGAAATCATTCATCCATAACAATTATAAACAAACAACCAACCAATAATCAATATCTCAGTTTCATTACATCTAAGCAAACACAAAGAAAACCTAGCCTAGCATGTTAAAGTGAAGACAAGCGTAAGATAGAATCAAACAACACATAGACATATTGAATGATTATTGGAAAACTTATCTTCAATTGAACATGGATGAAACAAGGGTTTGAAACCCTTAAAAATAAGGTGAAATTCGTCTAGGGTTTCTCCTCTCAAAGTTGCACACTAATGAATGAAAAATCAAAAACTATATATAGAGAATTGAGTCTGACGGCGTCAAGAGTAAGTTCTGACGCCGTCAACTTGCCGCCATAAATATAATCGTATTGCCTAGATCCAATTCTGACGCCGTCATGTGTAATCTTCCTTTTGGCCGTCTCTTACATTTTATACGTGACGGCCTTGGTGACGCCGTCACGTGTAATTCCTCCAAAAACATTCTGGCGAGTCACGTGTATTTTACATATCCACTTCTTTGCCTATGAAAGACGGCGTCATAAGCAAATCCTGACGCCGTCAGGTACTATTTTTCAGCATGAATTGGAGACTTTACCGTTTTCTTCACTTTTTCGCTCCAAAAACATCCAAAAAGCTTCCTTTTCCAGATTTCTTCTCAAAAATACCTAAAATGACAATAGGAACGATTTAGGGCAATATTTGATCAACTAATATCGACTTAGAGATTTGAGTCTGACGGCGTCAAGAGTAAGTTCTGATGCCGTCAACTCGCCGCCATAAATATAATCGTATTGCCTAGATCCAATTCTGATGCCGTCATGTGTAATCTTCCCTTTGCCCGTCTCTTGCATTTTATACGTGACGGCCTTGGTGACGCCGTCACGGGTAATTCCTACAAAAACATTCTGGCGCGTCACGTGTATTTTACATATCCACCTCTTTGCCAATGAGTGACGGCGTCATAAGCAAATCCTGACGCCGTCAGGTACTGTTTTTCAGCATGAATTGGAGACTTTGTCGTTTTCTTCCCTTTTTCGCTCCAAAAACGTCCAAAATGTTTCCTTTTTAAGATATCTTCTCAAAAGTACCTAAAATGACAAAAGGAACGATTTAGGGCAACATTTGATCAAATAATCTCGACTTTGGGCTTAAATGACCCCCTAAAAGCAGTACACTTTTCGTCTCATCAAATACCCTTACACTTGAGATTTGCTTGTCCTCAAGCAAATGCACTTTTATTCTAATCAAAATACAAGCTAGGGGTCATCTAACACTAATATAAAAGTAATTACAACAAATAATCGTTCCACTTCAACCAAAACAAGCACGGAAATTATACACTCGCACCTCATAAATAGTGTTTAGATACTCACATCTCTCAGGTGTAATAAAAGTATATATCACAATATGAAAATGGAAATTATCTCCCACTACCTGTCATAGCACATAGATTACCATAGGCTTGGGAAAGGATCAAACCTCCACCAATTGGCGTAAGCACCCAGGATAAACTATCAAAGATGTCTTTTAAAAGGGTTATAATGTGAGGTGCAGGGATATGATAAACACGGTTTTGTTGGATAAAGGCAATCTTTACTGGTGGCGAGTTAATCATCTTGGTCAATTACATGTACAATGAGGCGTTGCTAAGCCAAGACTCGACTTGACTTAAGCTAATCAAAACTACAAAAACATAAACATAAAAGGAACCAGGATGGTAGTTCGTATGTTTTTTTTCTTTTTCTATTTTTTTTTTTTTTTTTTTTTGCATACACTCTTACCCTACCATCCAAAATAATACATCATAGGGAATTTGCATTCCCCTTACACTTGAACTTTTACATACTTTACAATCAACTATTCTAATGACTCGAATTAAGATAATCAAAACACTTTGAGTACTTTTTAAGTTTAACGCACATATGAGGGTAATAAATGATGTTCTTCCCCATTACTCCATAACACTAGTACTTTACCCATGAGTCCCAATCGTCCCAAAACAATATGTACAAGATATGACTCGACTTAGCAACCATGTAATCAATTAGCCAATTAACTAAGGGTTTAAACATTTAACAATAATGCACTAAAGATGAGTGCATACAAGGAAGGCTAAGGCAATTTGGGTGTACATTTGGGGTGGATTGTAAACAAATTCTTCCTTTAAGTAAAATGCTTAAAGTTAGAAACGAAAAAGATAGGCTCGGAGGGGTGTACTAGGGGTATCGTGTACTAAAAATGAGTACATCGCAAAGGTGTGGGAAAATTAATTGACTTTACTAGTCAAGTAATTATGACTACATTGGTCAAGTAATTATGATACGGGTTTAACACAAGGGTGATCCTAATGCCTCTTATCATGTAGTAAATCCTAACTACACGAATGTAGTCTCACTAGCGGTCTCGGGATGCATCACTAACGCAAGTTCTAGAATCTAAGTACTACCGGTACACTCATAAGCACCAACAATGAATGCTTTTTCCTAAAGATCTAAAGGCGAACCTCACATATTTGGGGTGGAAAATTTTGAGTGGTACGGTTTTTGTGCTAGTCATACAACTCCTATCCATGAGACGCTCATTAAGGATAAAACTTCACTCCTAAATGTTGTAAAAAAATTTAAATTTGGCGCTAAAATTGCCCTAACAAGTATTTCTCTTAGTTTTATTACACACCTACTATTGAACAAACAAACTCATGTGCAATTGTATTCTCTAAGGTATCATCATTTACCCTCCTCTTACACTTAGGTTGAAAATTGTCCCCAATGTTCAATAAAAATGATGTAAAAGTAATGAAGGTAAAAGAATGAAAACAAATACTCCCCTGATTCGTTCGGTGTGGATAGTGTGATAACATGGTTAGATCCTCATCCAAGGAAATGAACGTTGAAAGCTTCCCTCCAGAAATATAAATCATCTTCTTGTCCAATATAACCTGTTAAACCTGAGAAAACAATCAAGGCAAACATAATGTAAAATCGGCGGCAATCTATATATATGATAAGGATATAATGCTTGTGGAATGAATGTTTGCAGATTTCATGGAGTTTATAAAATTAAAGAATTAACAAAAACTTTATGACTCCGGTAGAAAAACAAAACTTGCAAAAAAATTTAGAATTTTACACCTGACGCCGTCAGGTTTTAATCCTGACGCTGTCAGAGTGCTCTGACAGAAATCTTATGTTAAGTTTCCGGAAAATTTCTGGAAAAACTCATGCCTTAATTCCTAGAATTCCTACAAAACATCATTATGACTCGATACAAGAATTTGACTCAAACAAATACTAATATGCATGTTCATTTAATATTGTTGTGGTTCATGTTCAATTCCGTTCTTAGAAACAAATTTAGATTTCCCTTACACTTATCTTTTACAAAATACCTTTATATGTGGTTAAGACGAAGTTAACAACAAAGTAAAACATTTTCACAATTTATTTAGAAACATGAGCCACAAACAATAAAAATAAAGCACGCATACGGAAACAAACAAAATCAAACAAACAACCAATCAAACAAATAAATAAAACAAATAAAACTTGGGTTGCCTCCCAAGAAGCGCTTTTCTTTATTTACGAGTCTTGTAGCTAGACTCAAGGTCACGGGCTACGTTTTCCTTTCCCACTTTTCAATAGATTCTCTTAACCTTTGAACTACTTCCATGTCAACTTTATACTTAGGCCCAAGGGTTAAGCAATTCCTATAGTAAAGGCTCCTTTTTTCCCAAACAAAATTCATTCCTTTATTCTTATCTTCTTCGTTAATGTCATCGATTGCACTAATGTTATCCATATCAAGTTGAGGCATATAACGAAGTTCCTTCATTTTATTAGGCATCCTATAGGTGATCCTATCGATTCCATTAGAAAATTGGACCGTTCCTTCAATTTGATCGTGTTTTAACTTGGACTCCTCAATAAATGGCTTACCTAATACAACATGGGATAAGCGAAAATCTATAACATTAGCCAAGTCTTCAACAACCATAAAGTCAACGATATAAGTAAAGTTCCCAACAAAGACATGTAAACCTTTAATTCTCCCAACAAAATTATAAACTCCACTGGGGTATTTGGGATCTTTCCTAGGTTCGAGTCTTGTTTTTACTATATCATTATAAACACTTGAAGACATAACATTGATTGGGGATTCGAAATTGATGTAAGCATGATCAATGCATTTATACCCAATCATACATGGTATCTTCACATTCCTAGGGTCACCTCTCTTAATCTTAGAGTCAATCTTAACAAAAGGAGGCCGAGGGTTATCAATGAGATTATTATAATAAGCGATTTCCTCCTTAGTGGGATATAAATTGAAATAATCATCATCTAAATCCTCCTCTTCTTCTTCCTTAACATCTTCTACAATTGCCAAGTCATTGGGTTCTAGTTCCTTATCTAAGTCCATGGGCATTGCTAGTTCATTAAGCGCATAATCAAGCTCAATATCAACCAATCTATTGAGTTCTCTAAGTTCCCTAATCTCATTCTCAATCTGTTCATGCAACAAAGCAACTTCGCTAGGTGAAAGGGGTGGATTCGCATTTTCCATAATGGCCAACGGAATAATCAACGATGGTTGTACGAACAAACACACAAAGAAAAGATAGACTAAAGAAAACCTATAAAAATAAAATTAAAAATCTTACTAGAAAGGAATCTAGCAAGTAGACCAAATAAAAAGAAATTTCAACCTAGACAATAACTATTCCCCGGGCTGCGGTGCCAAAAACTTGATGCGTTGTTTTGCAACCTTGCAAAAGGTTTTACCTCTCAAGGGATCTTGAGAAGCTTGCAATCCCCACAAGGCAGTGTACCTGATCGTTGTAGTATAGTATAGTGACAAGTACCGGGGGATTGATCGTTCAACTCAAAGAATAGTGTTCGCTAGGGTTAAAACTCGATTAAACTAGGTCTAGGGGTGAGGGATGATTCTTTTTGTAATTTTATATTTTATGAAAAGCAAGTAAAAATCTCGGGTTTTAGAAGAATAGGCGGAATTAGTTGCTAGTCAACTAACCCAAATTACTACAAATGCAAACAAAATAAAATGACAATAAAGTAAATATGGAGAAAACAATAATAAGTGAAAATGTGTTTACTTAGATTTCACTACTCCCTAGCTATCTTTTACTGGTTGATTAGTTTGTTACAATTGCATGGATGACGGGTTATATTCGTTAATACCATTCGTAGAGCCATGTACGATCTTCCCTAACTCTATAAGCTTCTACCTCTTCCTATTTCGAGCCAACTACTAGCTCCTAACATGGCCTCATTAGTAGTTACCTATGCATTAAATATAACCAATTTATCGTAGTACACATCCGATCATGTTTCTTAAGATGTTCAAGCAAGTTACCAATTGGAAGTCTGCCAGTTTTCTTAAGCCTAACATCGAAATCATTCATCCACAACAATTATAAACAAACAACCAACCAATAATCAATATCTAAGTTTCATTACATCTAAGCAAACACAAAGAAAACCTAGCCTAGCATGTTAAAGTGAAGACAAGCGTAAGATAGATTCAAACAACACAGACATATTGAATGATTATTGGAAAACTTATCTTCAATTGAACATGGATGAAACAAGGGTTTGAAACCCTTAAAAATAAGGTGAAATTCGTCTAGGGTTTCTCCTCTCAAAGTTGCACACTAATGAATGAAAAATCAAAAACTATATATAGAGATTTGAGTCTGACGGAATCAAGACTAAGTTCTGACGCCGTAAACTCGCCGCCATAAATATAATCGTATTGCCTAGATCCAATTCTGACGCCGTCATGTGTAATCTTCATCTTGGCCGTCTCTTGCATTTTATACGTGACGGCCTTGGTGACGCAGTCACGTGTAATTCCTCCAAAAACATTCTGGTGCATCACGTGTATTTTACATATCCACCTCTTTGCCAATGAGTGACAGCGTCATAAGCAAATCCTGAAGCCGTCAGGTACTATTTTTCGGCATGAATTAGAGACTTTGTCGTTTTCTTCACTTTTTGGCTCCAAAAACGTCCAAAATGTTTCCTTTTCCAGATTTCTTCTCAAAAGTACCTAAAATGACAAAAGGAACGATTTAGGGCAATATTTGATCAAATAATCTCGACTTTGGGCTTAAATGACCCCCTAAAAGCTGTACACTTTTTGTCTCATCAAATACCCCCTTGCCTCTTGTATTCCTCACCCATTGCCATTATTCTTTCTCTCTACATTCTTTCTCTCTAATCTCTCTATCTCTCTTGAGTTCTTAGTAAAACACACTTACATCTTTGAAAGAACACATCTCCTTGCAAGAGAAGAATCACAAGAACCTAATCCACTCTTGTGATTGTGTAGAGGGTCTTCTTATCTATACCCTTTCTACTAGAATTGAGTCACTAGGTTAGGTTAGGGCTTGATTCATCGAAACTTTATTTTATCATTCAATTTGGTTGTAAGGAAAGTCTTGTGTCTTGGTGACCAAGCCTAGATCATTGGGGATCTAGTTGGGGTTTGATACTTCCGGTGGGAAGTCTTGGTAGTGGTCTTGGTGACCCTTAGGTGAAATCGAATCGTGAGATTCTTTTGGGTGGTTTTCGAGGGCGGAATACCGTGGGAGTAACTCATTCTTTGTGAGCATCGATATTGGTGAATATCAGTTGAGTGAATTGTAATAGTTTGTCGTCCACCGAAAGGATTATACTAGTGGAATAGTATCGTGTCGTGGATTCGCAACTGGACGTACGGATGGTATAAACCCCCATCCCGAACCAGTATATATCGTGATGTCTCTCTTTACTCGTTTTATATACTTTGGATTGTATTTGTGGTTGTTGTATTGATTGTACAACCACTTGGTTCATCTTCTTGGATTTAAGTACGTTCTAAAAGTCGAAGAAACCGTATTCACCCCCCCCCCCTACGTTTCTACAAAATGATTTTTAAATGTTTTAGCCGTTGGAACCGAACTGATAGTTTATAAAAGTTCTTTGTATTTTTCTTCGTCACTTTCCTGGCGAGTACACAAACGGCGAGGGTGTGTGGTATGGTGGCGAGCTGGTGACGACAAACGGCGAGGGGCCACGTAGGAAACGGCGAATCCCCTCGCCACGACACTCAACACTCTAATTGATGAACCTAAAAACAAACCTACAAATGTGATTGGAGGATATGATGAAAGAGAAATAAGTTTATTACATTTGTCAAACTTTCTTTACAAGAGTTATAATTTGATTATTAGTCACATTAATTAATTGGGCTTCTTTCCACATGCCCCTTTCATCTTCCCGCCTCATATACATCTATAACACTTAGACTGCCTCTTTTTTCATCTTCAAACTTTCTTTACAAGAGTTATAACAAACCTTAATTGCATGTCAGAAAACCAATGTCATATTAGTGAGATAAATAATTTCATAACATGGATTTCACATTATGAAAAGTAAGAAGAGATCCAGGTATTCCAGTTGATGATACCGTTCTGTACAACTCTGCTGAGAAGAAATACGATACGTTTTTGTTATAATCATTGGATTTGTTTTTTTTTTTTTTTTTTTTTTTTTTTTTTTTTTTTTTTTTTTTTAATACAGGTGGTAGATCTAATGTGCTTAGCATGAGGGTTCATCAAAATGGTGATGAAGGTAAGGAAACCATAGTTGATTTGGTTGATATTAATATTGTGTCAGTTGAATAGTTTGATGTTCTTATGTATGAAATGGGTTACGAACTAGGCAAAACAAATTACTATTACTTTGTTAAGCCTAATAGTAATTTAGGTGATGGTTTGTATAGCTTAAGTGAGACTGTGAATTTTAAATTATTGAAACATTTTGTTAGTGACCATAAGATGATAAAAGTTTATGCTGAAAATGGTAAGACATGATTAGATCTTAGTGAAATGACTCCAAACTCAATTAAGACACTTATTGATGAGGTGTATGCAGCAAAGAAGAATGCAGCTCTTGCTATTGTTCCATATTGCTAAAAAAGAATTGTTCTTAGGAAACATTGTTAATGAGTCTGTTGTAGAGCATTTAAGTCAAGTTACACAACCATGTCTAGAAGTCAACACTTTTGGACAAACTAGTCAGTTGCTAGAAATTGAACCCTTGTTTTCATCTGTAGAGGTCTGTCAAACTGAAGACGTGTTAGGTGATGGAAATGAGCAAATAGATAAACCTGTTGACCATATCCAAATATATATACTTGTAGAGGTCTGTCAAACTCAAGTTGAGTTAGGTGATGGAAATGAGCAAATTGATAAACCAGTTGACCATATCCAAATAGATAATCTTGTAGAGGTCTGTCATACTGAAGATGAGTTAGGTGATGGAAATGAGGAAATAGATAAAACTTGTTAACCATATGCAAAAAGATAATCCTGTAGAGGTATGTGGAGTTGAAGAAGAGTTAGGTGATGGCAATGTAAGTGAAACATATAGTTATTAGAGTGATGATAATGTTAATGAGAACATTAAAGATGGAAACATATTGGTTGATCATGAGAATGCTTTTGAGGAGCCTGATGTTGATGTTTCTCTGTTCCAAATGGGTAAGAATACACATTTACCCAATATATGAAGCTCTAGCCAGATACCATATGATTTATTTGTGCAAAATGACTTAGATGTCATAGACGATAATGAGTTTGAAAGTTGGTCTAATGAGCTAGAGTTTGTAATTAGGAAGAAAAAGTTGAGGGCATACAAGAAACAAAAGTTAAGTGAGGCAGAAGAAGCTGTCGAGGAAACATTCTTTTTCTATGGTCAAACGTATAAAAACATATGAAACGGATAAAAACAAATAAAACATAAGAAAAACGAACAAAAACGTATAAAAATGGATGCAAACGAATAAAAACGTAAGAAAAACAGACAAAAACGAACGAAAACATGAGAAAAACGGACGAAAATGTATATCGGTTAGGAGATGTATGGTGGTGATAACAGAGGACTAACGATGCAAATATTTTCGCTTGCATTAGGAGATGACGGAGAATAATTTGCACCATTAGTCCTCATTGACTGATTTTACTAACGGAGGAATGTATGGTAGCTAACTTTACTAATGGAGGATGTTTGTGTGCCAAAAAAAACCATGGGGATGTAATGGACAAACCACAATGATGTATTTTGGATTTTACTCAATAAAGAATGTTGAAAGGAGGGTATTTTAGTCTTTTCACTTTGGCCCAAGGACGAAAACGAACACGAAACATCCACATAGGGAGGCCGCTTGCACTTTTGAAATGTCAGGGATGAAACGCGCAATCTGAGCAAACCACAAGGACGAAACTTGCAATTTATTCTTTAATCTTTTAAAGAGGTATATCTTTGAATAGACTTTCGACATTTTTTTTTAGGTACTGAAATTCACAGCATGTAGACTTTTTAGTAGAGGTGGCAAAACGGGTGGACACGGGCACGGGCTACAACAGGCACGGGTTAGAATGGGCACGGGCTAAAATGGGCACGGGCAAAACGGGCACATGTTATACAAATCGCTTTATAAAAGACAAAAAATGACGAAATAAATTCCTTAAACATAATACTTCATTTATATTTAAAAATTAATATATATATATATATATATATATATATATATATATATATATATATATATATATATATATATATATATATATATATATATATATGTGTGTGTGTGTGTGTGTGTGTGTGTGTGTGTGTGTGTGTTTCTTTAAAAATGATTATAACGAGGATGTGAGCCCACGCGTTGCCGCGGGATGTTTGTATAAAAAGGGTCCGAAGTCGATGTATGTCTATAAAATATCAAAGATGCAATATACATGGATGAAAAGAGTATATGTAACACCTTTTGTATATCAACCCATGTATGAATAAGTTCAATACATACATTATATCAAGTCTACGTGTACAGAAAAATTAGTATTGCAGGTTAAGTTTAGACAAAAAAAACGTTATGAAATTATATGTGGCAATATTAGAGCGTGTAACGGAAATCTCCAGTGCCTTTGTCTGGATGGGATGCGTCATTTCTTCCATTTCCTGAAGCAGTATTATATTCGTTCAACAGAGGAGCTTTCCATCCTACGCACAATAAAGACTAAATTCAGGATACAGTCGATTATGGGAAAACGCCTTTGAGTTGCAACCCAAGTTCATGTAAGCAAAATTTCTATTTATGTTTAGAGCAAGCAATACAATTGTAATGATATATACATTTTGAGTGTTAAGAAACAATAAAAACTCCAATCAAGTGTAATCAAACATCAATTAACTGTTCATCCTTTTTAAGATTTTTATTTCCTTTCTTCCAATGGTTTAAATGTAACAGGGTCATTTCAACAGACAAAACATGTATGATTTATCACTAATATCAAATATTGCGAGAGATGTTACGTTTGACCGTAGCCAAACGAAGCATCACTTTATAGTTTATACAAAAAGCAATAATCTTTTCAATGTCACAAAATGCGGGACACATCAAACGCATCCACCAACACCTTCACATCATACCTGTACTTAAAATCACAACAATCCTAAAAACTAAAAATCAAAACTCCTATTTTGTTTGTCAAAACTAAAAATCTCTCCATACATTGGGTGAAAACCACATGAAATGATATATAGAGATGGTAGAAAGTAATTAGGTTGAGCCATTATTGAAGCATATCTCACACAGTCAGTATGTCTATACGAAATCATTGTGTTTTGATCATTCTCATTAATATTTACCCATATTACAAATTCCTTCACTATTCTCTATACGAAATCAGAGCTCCATGCTTGATCCGTCACTAACTCAACTATTCCCTAACCACTTATCTAAGTAACTCAACTATTCCCTAACGACTTATCTAGCAACGCGTAGCCTGATTTCATTAGATCAATTCAACATTTGGGCAAAAATTTCGCAACAGAATAGGTTATTCTATTTGAGTTATATTTCAAGTAGTCAATGAAAGTAACAATTTAAGTTTGACGCCTGAATTACCTGACAATTAGATAAGCAATCTATTGCCTTCATTGTGACAGGTTTGAATTGACATTTGGTTCCACATGTTCACATTACAATCCACATTTGCAGCTTCTTATCGTTGTTAGCCTCAGTAACAGGTGTCTTCTTCTGCACCAAAAATATGTAAGCTTGTTTACCTGCCTTGGCTTATGGACAATTGTAGTTATTCTCCACAGGTCCGGTTTCACCCAATAAAATCAAAAGTGCATGGCATTAGCTTCCCTGAGAAAAAAATATATACAAATATCAGTTTGTTACATCACTTCTATTCGTGACGAAATGTGGACAACCAAAGGTGTTGCAAATGAATAGGTTGCAAAATTTGCTTCCCATGTTAATGTAATAAGCAATTTAGATAATGAAACTCTAATCCCCTCAAAACTGCTTACACGTTGTATCAAAAGGCAATAAGCAATCCTAATTAGCAATACCATTACAACCATGTTTCAAATATTTACACAAAAGTATATTCTTACATGAACAAAAAGAAAGTAGTTGGTGGCCTTTTCGGCTTGCTTGGATCCCTCTCCTTTTTACTTTTCTTCAAAGCTGGCTCTTCTGCGTTTGCCAGTTTCTTTCTACACAACAACAAACCTTACAACTTATATAAAAAAACATAACAAACTAAAATTGAATAAGTTAATAAACAGATGCAAGTAGAATTGATTACACAGATGCTTCACAATTAGACTAAAAAGTGCATACTCGCGGCCAAATATGAACGGAAAAAAAATAACTGGTGACAAAACAATATATTGTAAAAGTCTGGGTATTTAGAAGCTTTGAAAGCAACTTATTGACATATAAAATGAAAGTAGTGGTTTATGCTTTCCAATCTCAGCAAGAAAGATTTTATATCTAAATTGAATACTGTGTTTAGGATTGAGTAGAAGCAAAAAAAAAAAAAAAAAAACTGTAGAGTAAAACCCATTAACCAAACGGCATGAACCAACTGATTAAAACTTACAAAAAGCTGCAGTCTGGCATGTTGTTCAGCGAGTGTTGTGTCTTCTACTTCCGAGAATAACGGTCTTTTTGATATGCAGTTAACACACCCGTTATGATTTTGAACTGGCCAGTCCTATTCTCAGGCACCACCGGCTGCGGTCTTAGCACCACGTCATTACTTTCCAATAGTTTATACGCTCATATCTGAAAGGACACGAAAAAATGTAAATGAGTGTTTAGATTGAACTTATATGTGGTATGCAAGGCCCTTCTATAAGAAATACTTACTATGGGCAAACGGTTGTGAACGCGACTCATTAGTAGCAAAATCATTGCCACGCTGCAGTTGTGCTCCTATCGAATCTATTTACCAGTCAACGACTGACGTTAGCAAATCATATAAACGTTGAACATCATATGAACAACTCACCAGATGATACTGGGTGGAGAACCTGCGCGTCTGAACCAATGTGAGGCGAAGATATGATTTGCAACTCAGTTACTGCAAACCAATATTTCAAATGTTAATATTAGCAAACGCTACTGATAGCAGCTGGTCTGAAGATACGATATTGAAATAAACGCATTACTTTTTCTTGCGTGTCCTGCACGCTTTCGAGTTTCGGATGGGACCACAGTAGGTGTGTTGCGTGTCTCAACTGAAATCCAAAGGGAAATTAATATAAATACCCACTACATACAGTGATTGACAAATAAGGAAGTTGCAAAACTGAACCGACAGTTTACCATGCAATTTTCTTTTATATGTATTAACTTTGGCAACTGATATTGCTTGACAGGCATGGTGTGCAGCAGCCTCTGAGCATGATACAGGCATGTCTTGAGCAACAACATATGTGAGGTCAACCACGGCTGTTCCAAAGCTGCGGCTCCAAAGTTAAGATTACATTTAATTTTGAGCGGATGGCTAATAAAAGTTTCAAATATCGACCAAAGGAATATTAACCGTTTACCTGCATACCCACAACCCACCCATTTTTTCACCTTTAGACACACTTAATGGACAGAGATTTACCTTATCAGGTCCAAACTTCAACTTATCATATTTGCAATCAGACCAATATTCTTCAATTTTATCCTTGAATGAGTAGTTCACACTGCATTGGGAAAAAGAATGGTTATTATTAGCCAAACACCATATTACATTCTACGGCCTAATATTTGTATACATAAAGATAAATCAATTACATATAAATAAAATTTAATGTGAGTAGTTAAAAAAATACACCTGAATTTCATTGACTGTGTGGATTGCTGGTACAAAAAATAGACTACTGTTGTCTAAAAAATCATGATCAGGTCACTACAGCTTTTCTAAGTGGACATCAAAATGGGGGAAAAAAACTACGTACACATTAACGTCACCCCGACTGGACAATCATGACGCAACATGAACCCGGATTTTACATTATCGTATCCTGGATAGCAGCCGGCAACACATAACGAAGATGTAGAGTACCTGTGACGTTAGGAAGCCGAAGAACGTACATTACTTACACATAAGCAATAATAGCATACGTAAATTAAGTCAGTCGATAAGAAGAAGCAGCTTTTCTCTCCTTCTAAAACATTGTAGTTTCAATAGAATTATCTTACATGTGAATTATCTTACATCTTCGTACATGCACGTTCCCCAGGTTTCATCGTATTAATTTTGCAAAACAATGTGAGGCGAAGATGTGATTTGCAACTCAGTTACTGCAAACCAATATTTCAAATGTTAATATTAGCAAACGCTATTGATAGCAGCTGGTCTGAACATACGATATTGAAATAAACGCATTACTTTTTCTTGCGTGTCCTGCACGCTTTCGAGTTTCGGATGGAACCACAGCAGGTGTATTGCGAGTCTCAACTGAAATCCAAAGGGAAATTAGTATAAATACCCACTACATACAGTGATTGACAAATAAGGAAGTTGCAAAACTGAACCGACAGTTTACCATGCAGTTTTCTTTTATATGTATTAACTTTGGCAACTGATATTGCTTGACAGGCACGGTGTGCAGCAGCCTCTGAGCATGATACATGCATGTCTTGAGCAACAACGTATGTGAGGTCAACCACGGCTGTTCCAAAGTCTGCGGCTCCAAATATATGGCAACGGAATGCGAGGGTAAGTAAAAAAGGAAAAAAAAAAAACTTTAAAGAAAAGCGTAAGGGATAAATTTAAAACGGGAACCACAATTTGATGCAACACAGTAAGTAAGAGATAGCGCTAACCTTGATGCCTAGCATTGTTTGGAGCTGCATCGCCATCCATCATATTATTGATGTATACAGAAGACCGTGTACCCTGTTTATGTGGATACTTATTGATACTCGCAGCCGGGAACACATAATGAAGATGTAGAGCACCTGTGACATTAGGAAGCGGAAGAACGTACATTACTTACACATAAGCAATAATAGCAGACGTAAATAAAGTCAGTCGATAAGAAGAAGCAGCTTTTCTCTCCTTCTAAAACATTGCACCGGTTCATCTCGTTCATTCATTGTAGTTTCAATAGAATTATCTTACATGTGAACTAACTAAAATTTTGTCTACCAGTTTTATTAGTCACTGTAAAGCTCACATAGATGTCCATCATTATATTTGAGGTTTTCTTCTATTATAATTCATACATAGATTAAATGAATGCCGAATGTGTATAAAGAAACGTACAGTGAACTTACCAAACACAATGGCAAAGACAATCTATAACCTCTTCGTGGTAGAGATTTTGGGCCTCCTTTAAGTGCCTCAGTTGCTCACCACTACCTCGTCCTCTTATTAGCCGATCAGTTTCTTCCAGCTGTGATATTGAATGTGACTGCCGAGACATGTAAGCCGATGACTGCAGGAAACATATATCATAAACTTTTGTCAAAAGCTTTTCCTTAATCCAGTTAACTACATAAAGTGACTAATAGCTTTCCCATATCCACCCATCATAGTTTCGGTTACCACCTAATAACTATCGAAAATCCTAAAGTTTAACCCCAAACCGATTTCAGAAAGTCACTTATATCACCCAAAAAAAAATTAACATAACACCCTATACACTTTAAGCAATTTCCGTAACAATACCGTGGACCATGTTTGGAATCGATCATTTAAGCTGCAAAAAAGCTCATAAAAAATATAAATTAAACCATAGCAATCACAAATTCCCCCTCATACTCATAAACCATTAAAAAAAAAATCAAGTACAACCCCTCGAAACCCTAATCTTTATAATCATGGTAAAAATTACTCATAACATAAGCATACCCTTTTAAGATTATAAATAAGCCGCTCCGTATTGACAGCTGATGCTTTTGATTTTGATTATTATGACTGATGTATTTAACGCATAGCCTATTCTTCTTCCTGATCTTCTTGACCCGATCACAAATTTGTGGGTATGTGTGTGTTTGTGTTTGTGTTTTATGTTTTTTTTTTTTTTGTGAAAAATAATGAGAGAGGGGGAAGAAAGATCCAAAATATGTAAGTTGTGAGTGTGGATAAAGAAGTTTGGGTGAAAGTAAAATACTATTGCTAGCACTGTACATCGTCACACGAAGGACTCTAGCAATAGGCAAAAATACGGGAGGCAGCAATTTTGGGGGAAATGTGGTGTATAAATGTGTGTGTGGAAGTGTGTGGAAGTAGCAATTTTTTGGGAGCACTGTTCACATAAGCCCTCCTATTAGTATATTGATATAATATTCTCTAATTAAGAAAAAATATGTGCCTGTTAGTGCCTATTTAACTTTTCAGTGGGCTAAATATGCCCATTTCAAAAAAAGGAGGGGCCTAAATGTGCCAAAGTCTTTTACAAAGTTGTCAAAATTAGCTCATTTTTTTCATTTTGCGCACAAATTGCTACCTCTACTTTTTAATCTTAAAAAAAGAAAGAAGAAAAAACTACCAGTTATATACTTATATCATATGTTTCTTAAAAGAGTTGTGCCTTTTAGTGACAAAGTACTTTTATAGTTTTATCAAGCAAAAATTACTTGTTCGAATAAGCAGACGTGTAAAAGCAATCAACCAAAGCACGTTGCAAACGTTATTCAATTACATAATCCGATCGACAAAAAGTTGTTAATCCGTGCTTCTATAATTATCATCAAAATAAAGCTACTGATTGATGCTGAAAACACAAGAACATCGCAGTCTCCTGATTGAAACTTAACAAACATTTAACACAAAAGAAAACACAAATACATAGTTTACACTCGCCGTTGCTTCCTAAGCCTGCATCCATTATGTGGCTTCCGTGTTGTGTCTTCAATGTACACAATCGGGTTTTTATCAGATCTTGAGTTTGTGTACCCGTCTCTAAAACTCAAAATCGCTAGCTTCTTTCTCTTGAAATGAGTAAACCCGTTAACCTTCATTACAACTGACTTCAGTCCCATACTTTTAGCAACTCTTCCTACATGTTCAGCAGTTGCTTCAGCAGAATACTTAGAAACTTTTGGCCCTCCAGACATTTCGGCTAAAGATCCAGCAGATGCTCCCATTTTCTTGTTTCCTTTGGAGTCTGTTACTGTGACAAAAGTGTTGTTGCGCATAATTTTAACATGAACTATGTCTGCATTTTGTTCTAACCCAGACATATAATTTTCATTTTGATTATCTCTCGTGATTCCCCTTAATAAATTCATGTTCCTACCTTCGGATGGGCCAAAACCCCTCCCAAAAGGTCTACTATCACCAGCAGTTTCATTCGGTGCTCGGGTCCTATCTATGTCGGTCAATCTCCTGCTCAAACCTTCAAAGAAGCCAGGATTTGGCCCGGTGTTAATGGGTGGCTGTGTCCTATTTGTATTATCCAATCTTCTACCGAAACCCTCAGAGAATCCAGGTTTTTTCTCTGGCTCAGTAGGCCCGTTGTTCAAACCTCTCTCAAACTCATTTGGACCAGCAGAATGCATAGAATGTGCTTGAGCAGAACCAAATTTTATGCCCAAACTTCCCAAGAACTTAGGCATAGCATTATGAAGAACACGAGTTGAACCTGCGTAGAGTCCTGAAGTTCCTGCAAAAGCACATCCTTTTTGTAAATACAAAACAAGAAAGAACGTAAATAGCCAGGGGCATTTTAATCAGCCTTTTGAAAGTGACCAAATAATCATAACAAAATATTCAAGTGTAAGAAAAGGGGCAGTAGATCATAGTGTTTAGGACTTTAGGCATGATTCTGTGTTTAAACTTGTAACAACAACAACAACAACAACAACAACAGCAACAAAAATAGTACACAATTCCGCCGGAGCGGGATGCTGTTTAAATTTGTAAATATAAGATAATTCAGATTGTTTAAAAATTACAACATATAAAATGTCTAAAATCGACATTTTACTTAACAATATAAGTAACTCGATTATCCCCTTAAAAATAACCATCTTTGTTGCGGCTAATAAACTGATCATATATAATCATAACTTCAGAAAACTGATTGTTACAACCTCAAGTCAAGATAAAAACATAATCAGTTCCAAAATGCATATCAGCATATCCAAACAACCCCTAAATCAATATTGTCTATTACTTGCTACAAGGTCAATGACCGATTAATCACAGAGTACTTGCTACAAGACCAAAACTCGAACAAACTTGATCAAACTCCGTCAAAACTCAGTCAAAACTTGGGGTACAAACTCGGCCATTAACTCGGTTTGAAGTATTTGAACAATTGTGTTAATGTTTCATACATATAATTTTGAAAATTATATATATAAATTCCAATCCGGTTACTCTCCTCGTAGGCTGATTACTAGCTACAAGATAGTCAACCGCTCGACTAGCGCCTAGTGACTCTTACAACCATGCTTATCTATGTTTCGTAAGAACATAGTTTTGTTTGATAACCATACACACATTTTGGGAAAATTACCATAGTGTAACAATTAGTTATCTAGCATCTCAAGTCTAAGAAGTAAGAATATATGATCTATTGTCAAAACAGATAACTCCAGCTGAATATCAACTGTCATATGGTTTTAAGAAATTGTTCAACTATTTGTAGTCAACTCAAAGCAGCACACACTTGCTTCATTTGTGATAATGATAATGACCATACGAGTAATTTTAATATGAATACTTTTCGGACAAGATCTGTTCAAATACACTTGAGTTATAAACCGAAAAAATGTTGCAACTATCATGGCTGGAAACAGTAAGTACTAGAGCATATTGGTTTGACTAGCGTGTTGATCTAATTAATAGCGATATTATCTAAGCTTAAGCAGTTGGGTACGTTTCTTTTGTAGTTAATCTCTACCTTATCATACCTTGTTTTCATTGCATTTGATTGACTGAGATCAGAAAGTCCCCTTCTCCTGCCCATATTCCCTTGTTTCTGCTACTAGGAATAATTATATTTACCCTGATTTGATGTTCAAACCTTATATCTCAAAACTAAAAGCTCGCTCAATTCCATCGCAATACATATTTATCCAAAAGCGTAAAGTAGCATCAACATGAGGTCTGGGACTCGGGTTCAAACCTCACTAGGTACCCCGATTAAGCCGCGTGCATTTGAGTCAAAAGGCTCACCCCCTCCACCTGAAAATCCGTTAAATGATGGTTAAAAAACAGGAAAGATGGTTAGAAAAACACCTGGTCTTAGAATTTAAATAAATTTTGCTCAATAAAACAAATATCTGACAAAAATGGAAGTTCCTAAACAACCCCTTTACTTTCCCTTTCGTCACCCCTTTTTCTTTCTTTTTGCAACACAACTCAGCAACCGAGTCAACTCACTTCAACATTTTACTCGAGATAATGGGAAGCTAACAAAACCAAACACATCACAGTTTCATGGTACTTCATTTTTACTCAAAACCCCTTTTCCTCTGTTCTTATTATCGTTAGTAACTTTAAAAAACTGTCGATTCTAAAGATTAATATTTTACATTTGTTGTCATGAAATAATGCATTTTTATAAGTTTTTGAACATACCCATGTAAGTATCTTGCAAGACAAGTTTATATCTTTGGGGCAAATAACACTAATGTGGCCACGCCAACCTGACTATACCCGGTTTCAGTCTGTGTGGCGGTTTGGATTACTCGACAAAGGGTGGAACCACAGTCAAAAAAATGGTTTAGGTTATGTAACTTTTTTGCTAAAAATGTAAATTAATTGGGTACGTTTGGTGGCTAGCTTTTGAGAGCTTAGCTTATAATATAAGCTTTGTTTGGCAACAAAATAAATAGGAGCTAATGGAATCTAAAATCTCTTCTTTTAAAAGGTAGTTGTTTCGGGGGTGTTTGTTTAGGCTTATATGATGGGCTTTTGTATTTCGGCTTATGTTTCACAAGCTCATTTTTTTGGTTTATTTTGAATATTTTTGGCTTATATAAGCTTATTAGAGCTTATGAAACATAAGCCGGAATCACATAAGCCCCTTGTATTAATGCTTTTGAAATAATATTAATATCTTTCATTGGAGGTCCTTTTATGTCCTTTTACATTCATAAGCTCGAACTCTAGCTACTTGCCATGCATATCTGAAAATAAAAGGTCCAACTCCGGCTAGTTTCGCCAAACGTGCCCAATGTATATTGCATAACTAATAAACATCATTTATGGATTTTGGAAGTAGTTAATTTGTGTTGGTATTGATCTTTTAATACGCTAGAACAGGAAGATGCAAAAAGAGTTGACCTGAGATATCCGAATATGTTTGACCGAATATTGATGAGCGTTTCTTTGAATATATAGATTTTTATGTAAATCTTGCTTTATTGATGTATTTAAGTATCAATTTCCATTAGAGGCTACAGTTTTGATTTGGGATTGCTTGTTAGGACTTAGGACTAGTTTGGCTAGTTGCTGTGTTTTGATAAGAGATATAATGTAGTTTTGACTTTTGGGGGCTGTTTGAGGTTGCCTATCCAGTCTGGCTATTTAAGCTAATGAAATAACTGTTTTGCGGGAGTAAGATAAGCTATTCTAGATTAGGTAAGCTTGTTTAAGCACATGACTATTTTATCGCATTGCCAGAACACAATAGGCTGTTTTGACTGTTTAGATAGAGCGTATTTAAAGTGTTTTTGATAAGCTCCTCACCTCTAACTTTTTAGCTTATTTGCAACTTTACCCTCTTATATGGTTCTAAATAAGTTTTCAGATCATTGCTTTTGTTACCATAGGTGTTTATCAGAAAAAAGTTTTAACAAAATGGATGAAAAGTCACCCGTTTCAACCCATACGTGTTTTGACCCGTTACCCAACCTGCCCATGTTACTGTCTTTGGTTTATATGTATCAGGCTATCAGTCATGTTTAACTAGGAGGCTTTTTGGATTCTTCAACTGTTGTTGTAAGTGTTGGTCAATTAGGTTAATTCTCATTTATAATTAAACAAGCCCAAAGTCACCCTCTTTATCTATATCTAGTTCCTTGTAGGTTGAAGTTCTGTTTTTTTCTTCCTTTTTTGCATATTTTAGCAGCATGAACATGCATTTATCCCCATTTTCGTTACTAAGCACAGTAACTGAGGAACACAGGGAATAAATAAACATCTATCCCAATGGTCGGACACAACGTTGAATGTTCAGGTATTACCGAAGAAGATTCACCTCGAGTCAACGGCAATAACATCAAAAAAAATCTCGATATTACCCCTCATTTTTCTCATATTCTGGGAAGTATCCGGGGGCCCATTTGGTATTGAGGATAGTGTTAGAGCAGCAGGTCCATTTTTAGCACTTATCGGGTTCTTAGCATTCGCAATTATATGGAGTGTCCCTGAAGCTTTAATAACGGCTGAATCGGGCACAATGTTTCCCGAAGATGGTGGTTATGTAATCTGGGTATCATCGGCTTTAGGCCCGTATTGGGGGTTTCAACAAGGTTGGATGAAATGGCTTAGTGGGGTCATCGATAACGCTTTATACCCTGTTTTGTTTCTCGATTTTTTGAAATCCGGGTTCCCTATTTTAGCTGACGGGTACCCGCGAATAGTGGTGATCGTACCTTTGACCGTTGCATTGACTTACATGAACTTTCGAGGTACGACGATTGTAGGGTGGGTTGCAGTTTTTCTAGGCATGTTTTCGGTTCTTCCATTTGTGATTATGGAATCTATACTTGAATACATTATTCTGGATATTGGGATTCAATAAGGACACTTGCTGGTGAAGTCGATATCCGGGAAAAACACTCCCAAAAGCTTTATTGTACGCATTAATTTTCGTTGTTTGCCGTTACTTCATCCCATTATTCGTCGGGACCGGTGCGGTCCCGCTCGACCTTGAGCTTTGGAAAGATGGGTATTTTTCCGATATCGCTATGATTGTAGCTGGGGTATGATTAAGATGGTGGGTCCAAGCGGTTGCCGGACTATCAAACATGGGTATGTTTGTAATCAAAATGAGTAGCGACTCATTCAACTTCTAGGTATGGTAGAACGGGGTATGCTTCCCAAGTTTTTCTCCAAACGGTCCCGTTACAGGACTCCGTATATTGGAATTTTGTTTTCAGCTTCAGGGGTGATTTTACTTTCACAATTGACTTTTCAAGAAATTGTGGCTGCCGAAAATTTTCTATATTGTTTCGGTATGATTTTGGAGTTCATAGCTTTCGTAGGGTTAAGAATGAAGTATCCAGCCGTGAGTAGACTGTGTATAAGATACCGGTTGGGACAATTGGTGCGGTCCTTATGTGTGTTCCTCCAACAATATTGATTTGTGTTGTTTTGGCTTTATCGACGTTTAAAGTTATGGGTTTGAGTGTTTTTGCTATAGTTATCGGGTTAGTTTTTGCAGCCGTTTCTTAAGTATGAGAAGAAAAGATGTGCTAAGTTCTCAACGAGTGTTGATCTTCCAGATCTTCATAATGCTCATGAGACTAACGAGTCTTTAGTGCGTTGACCATCAGTGTGATAAAGAAGTATTTATGCGCAAATAATGAAGCTGAACTTTGTACATTTCTCATAATTGATGACTAGGGCGTCTAGGGGGTGTTAATGACTCGTGTGTCAAGACTTTTAACGGTATCCAGCTCGAGCTTGAATGTTGTGTGGGAAAATTCGTTACAATAGGTGTATACAATTGCTCATTTTTTGAACAAAATGTCATAAAAGTTTTCGGTAATACAAAGATATTCATCAGGTTTCATAATATTTTTGTGGAAATTTATCATTTTTGGGGAACTTACCTCCCTTCTCACGTGTAAAAGCAATCAGGCACAAAACATATTGCATACGATATTCTAATAAACGACCCCTTCAACAAAAGGTTGTAAATCTTTGCTTCTAGCAATATCCAGAAAAACACAATCAAACAAAGCTACATATTGAAGGTGAATTAGTGAAACCATAACAACATCAAGCAAGCCTTCTGAGTCCTGACTACACTTCAACCAGTATTTACAGCAAACAAAAAAACGCAAACAGAATCTGAGTCGATGATCATTAAGTTGCTTTAATTACACAATCCCGTTTTGCTCAGGTGTCCAGTTTGTTTACTCGTCTCTAAACCTCAAAATCACAAGCTTCTTTCCGTTGAAATGAGTAAATCCGTTGACCTTTGTCACAACCGACTTCAATCCCATACTTTTAGTAACTCTTCTCACATCTTCAGCATTATACTTAGAAAATTTCTTCCTCCTTCATTGCTTAAGATCTAGAAGAGGCCGGTTCCCATTTTCTTGTTTCCTTTTGAATCTGTCACAGTGACAAACATGATGTTGCGCATAATTTTAACATGAAAGATATGTCCGGTTTTGGATCATTGTTCATACCTCTCTTAAACTCTTTTAGACCAACAAATTGAATAGAATTGTCCAAAAACAAACTTCATGCCCGAAATTCCCAAGAATTTAGGCATAGCGTTATGAAGAACACACGAGTTGAACCTCTGTAGAGTTCTGAAGTTCCTGCAAAATCGCACACATTTTGTAAATATGTTAAACAAGAAAGAAGGTATATAATGAAAATATAACTTCTATGTTTCTGAAAAACGTAATTTTGGTTCTTGACAATACAAAAATTTGGGGGAAATTACTATAGTTCAAAGTGATACCACATAATAAAAACTCAAGTAAAATTACAATCTGTCCTCTATCATCAATTACTGTAACATTTTCATAAATTTATACCTTTTAAATGAAGTTACGTTTCTAACATCTCAAGTATAAACATTTACAATATCTACAAACCTGCAAGTGGCTTATTAGATAATAGCTTCATTTAGTTGCTGCACACATGAGAATAAATGATATCTCTGATATCCAAATGTTACAGTTAGTTTAAGAAAATCGTTCAAATATTTGCTGTGAACCCAAAGCACACATGAAAACTTATCAGATAAATATGCTACAGTTTGTAATGATATACCCCAAAAAGAAAAGCCCGCAACATTCATGGGACACAAGTACGGGAGCATATTGATTTCACTATCACGCTTAACTATTTCTGCAGCAATATATTCTAAGATTAGGCAGTTGACCGATCCTTTCGTCATTGATCTCTTCTTAGTCACTAGATGAGATTAGTATAAAGAAGTCCCTAAAATATGACTCTAAACTAGGTACTCACTGCACGCTTTCTAATTGATTTTAGTTGACCTACTTTTGTGAGTCCCCTCCTCCCCTGGTCCAGTTATCTTGCTTCTATTACTAGGAAAAGGTTTGATTACCATAAGTGAAGTTTCAAGCCTATACGTTTTAACTAAAGGTCATTATTCTGTTATAAATTAAAGTATCACTAAAGATTAAAGGCACACTTTTTATTTCTAATGGAAATGTGCCTTTTCAAACCATATATCCTTCTTGATTTCTCTTTTCCAACCTTTACCAAATTGTAGTGTTCAATTAAACACGAGATCTCATAATTATTTTTAAACACATGTAACTAAGTAGCCAATAAAAACATACTATATAGCCGATGAACAACGCAAAAAGTGATCCAATTAATTGTCGCACCCACTGCATCATATAGCTCTCTAATATTATGAAAAAAATTGTTTCTGTTTATTACAATTTACACTTACAATAAATACACATACGCACAAATCAATCAGGCTATGACATAAACCCTAAATAAAATACTTCCAATTCAAAATACCCAATTACCAATAATCCTACGCATTATCATATAAATAAACAGAGTTTATTACGCAAATAAAAAACATAATTTCAATGACTTGCCTGAAAACAAATCATGTGGATGAGTGATTTGAGAGGATGGTGTCAGTGACATATTTAGTCCCTCTTACTTGAGGTGTTTAAATAAAGGAGTTGAGTAGCCTGTTGTGTATAATAAACTTCCCATCCTCTGTATGAATTGCGTGTAGCTTTGGCGTAGACAGATCTCCCTTGGTGAAAACCCTCATTTTTTGACTCCAGTCGTCAATTTCAAAGGTATCCAATGATGGAAATTTAAAAGCTTCCTTTCCTATGCAAAATCCCTCGAGACTTGCAAGATCAAAAAGTTTTAAGGACTTTAGACAAGGAAACTCCACAGTAGCATTTACTATGGCATCAGATTCTTCTTCTTCTCCCTTCACAACTACCTTCATCATATGGCACTCACTTATATGTAGTTCCTGGAGTTGCAATAGACTACCAACCATTGAACATGTAAATACATATTCTAAACTACCACATCTGTGGATAGACAGTTGTGTTAGATTTGGAAACTTTAATGCTGTCCCCTGCTTGCTCTTGCATATATACTTGAGACTTTTTAACCACTCTAATTTCAATTGTCTCAAGTTTCGAATTTCAGCAACAATTTGTGAGTCAAACATCTCCTCAATGTCCAACCTTGCACAACGAACAGTTTCAAGCTTTTGCAGTTGTGACACCTCATCAGATGAAAAAAGACTCTGTCCAACTCTGGGGTCATAATCCATATCCACTTCGATCAAATTATGATAAGACCAAGGCAACTGTCCCATAGTAGTAGGGCGGTATGAGCTTGTACTTTCATAACTCGGTAATCGAGCCTACAAGGTAAAAAAAACACAAGCTTATGTTAGAGATAATTGTACATATAAGTTGGGTCCCAAAAAAAAAAAACTTCAGATGTAAGTAAAATAAGCCAAAAGGCTCTACATGATTGTACAACCGTTGGGTTTTGGGGATCACGTACATAACCAAACCATTGATATTTGTTAATCATATTACTTTCAATCCAATTTTACGCTGTAATTTTGATGAAGACTACAATTATTAGTAAGGTTAATTGATTCTAATACTAGAAGTTTATGCACTGTTTCAAATATTAAGTTATATACACAAGGCCTGAGTCTAGAAAAGAACCTGACATGGGAAGGTTTTTTCTTTTTTTATTTAAAATAAAAATAATACCTGATGTGAGGTGGTGGTCACACGAAAGTTAAGGCCACATTCAACACTATGTTTTCCTAAGCTTGTATTTATCAAGTTAAGCTTTGGAGCTGTAGACCGTCCATAAGTGAACACCGTTATTTGTGGGCATTTAACGATCACAACCTTTTCCAATGCTGACCATATGAATTCACTCCTCCCCAAGAAGAAACCTACAACGTTTGGTAGATTGACAAGTATAAGGGACTTCAAATGAGGAAAGTCCACCACAACAGATGCTGTTGTTGTCTGCTCTCCCTTTTCTTCCGTAACAATGACTTCCATTGCCTTGCAATCCTTCACCTCTAACTCTTCGAGTTGCGTGAGGCTTTCAAGAGTTGAAAATGTGAAAATATGTTTCAAAAGGTGACACCCTTGAATTTTCAAGATCTTTAGTTTTGGAAGTTTGAGCATCGTAATATATTCTAGCCTTGGAAGTGACTTTCCAGTATCAGTACCACTCTTTTCGTTCATCTCTTGAGTTTCAAATACCTCCGTCATCAATTCACATCTTCTTATCTCCAGCACTTGAAGCTTTTGCATTTGTCCTACAGCATACCATGGAATCACACTTGACAATGCATCACAATCTCTTATACTTATCTCTCTCGCATATTGGCATAAGGACCAAGAAGCTTGAGAAAACTGAAGAAAAAAAATGAGAATTTAATTATATAATTAACAGAGCTAATAATATTAACAAAATTAACCAACCTTTATTTTAGTCGCTGAATATATAGGAAACATACCTTATGCTGGTCATGAGTATCAGTAGATATACCATTGGGACCACCACCAATACACTTGAAATTTTTGAGTTCTTCAAGCTCAATAAGGTCTAAATGAGGGAAGAAAGTGGTGGTTGTGTGGGAATATATAGACACATCTTCATCATCTCTGTTTGAAACAACCTCTTCAATACCATAACAATCCCATATAGTAACTTTCTTTAGGTTGGAAAGAAGTTTCGCCATGAGAGGTGAAAACAAGTACTTGATGCTATGGCAGTCCTTCATTTCTATGGTTGTGAGTTTGTGGAATGAGCATTGTGACTGTTGTTTTAGAAGAATTGATAATTCATTCCAATTGCACTTCCACACATGACTCATGTTCCACATGTAATGCAACTCCAATTCTTCAAGATAGGGGAGTATTGGTGGTTGTTGAGTATTGTGACGTGATTCTCTTCTACCTGGAGGCGTTATCTTAAATAACACCTCCACACAATTATAGTTACGCAAAGAAAGGTTACGAAGGTGATGGAAAGTGTGTAACATATGAGATGTTGGGAGTGCAACTTCAGAAATACCATCATTCACTTCCTCCATGGATGTGGGTATAACATTAATCTGCATATCACAACCATAAATGTTATAATTTTAAAGAAGGGAAAAAAAATCTAAGGAATATCTGGATACAAATGAATGTGCGACAAATGATCCCTGACGAATGTGCGACAAAAGATCAAGGAATTACAAATTATCTCTCCGAGATTAAGGTCATCAATCCTCAATTCTTGTTGAAGATTGCTTCAAGTTATTATTTATATATATCATTTTTTGAAGAAAAAAAAAAAGGCATTGTAACCTTGGTGTTTGTGGAGGTGTTATTCTTTTGAGACCATATGTGTGCAAATCATCTCCCTTAAACGGTAACCAATCAGTGTTTCTCTTGCTTTTCCGCAATTAATAATTTAAACTTGTTTGAGTGCTCTCATATCAAAATTGGTTGTGGCAGGTGTGATTAAATTTTCAAAGGCCGACATCATCCAAATGCAGTAGAAATAAAAAACGATTCCGTATGATTATTTAAAATACCACCAACCCAACCATTATTAAAAGTTTAACCACTCATTAAAAAATGGACATTCTTTCCGGTAAAGATGCTATGTTGGAATTTCTTTTTATAATCTACTAAAACTCAATGTCCACTGCACCATTTTAAAGCCAACAAAAAATGACATATCGCGTTTGGTACATACAAATGCCAGTAACCCAAAACACTGAAGCAAATACTGTAACATTATGGCTTTTAAATGAAAACTATATATTATTATCGGGTTGACCTGATAAGAGAAATAACTTATAACCTGAGCCTCACTCTGTAACAATATCGGGTTATCAAGTTCGAGTCAAACTAACCCATTAAGGATTTTTAACACGATTAAACCCGGCCCTATTAGCTTTATCAGGTTTGGGTCAGGTCAACCTGACCCTATTGACAACCCTAATTGCATGTGCACCCTCTTAACGGCATATTTTAACGCATAATGGAGTTAGGGACCAAAAATGTAACTATTTCAAAAATAAAGTATATATTTGCCTTTTGTTAAGAATTAGATATACAATTTGTAATTTTTGGAAAACCACAGGGACAATTTTTGTAACTAACTCAAAAAACAAATTAGAAAAATTAGGATGTTCTTTGTTTTTTCCGATAAATGAGTTTTTTAAGGTGTAAAAAATGACGTAAAAAAAACCTCAACCACTAATGGTTCATTCAAGATGTATGGAAAACTTTAATTCCTATTATCAATATTTTTAAAATTCTAGAGGTAAGATTAATGATGGAAATCATTTATGTAAAATTTTTAAATTTCAAGTTAAGAGCCGTACCTCTTGATCATTGCCGCAAGAAATAATTTGAACTTGTTTGAGTGCTCTCATATCAAAATGGGTGGTGGCAGGTGTGATTATATTTTCAAACCTCTCACAATCTTGAATAAATATGCTTTCAACAGCTTCAAAGCCATGAATCAAGTTATTTCCAGCATCTTTTATCCTCCACACATCTCTAAGATTCCTTAATTGCCCCAAACAAATGCTTCTCAACCTGCTGCTGCTAACTTTAGCCATTTCACCAACACATCCCATGTCGATGTCGAATATCACTTGAACACAAGCACATGATCTAACTTCAAGCTCTTCTAGATGATTGAATAATGGCATTGGATTGTTGGGGAGAAGGTTCACAAGACTATTACATCCCGACACTACAATGCTTCTCAAGCTGCTGCTACAAACCTGCTCTTCAATTTTACCAGCACGTCCCGAGTCAACATCAAATAACACTCGAACGGAACCACATCTTCTAACTTTGAGCTCTTGTAGATTATTCAAGAATGGAAATGGATTGCATGAAAAAAGCTTCTCAAGACCAAAACATCGCGACACTACAATGCTTCTCAAACTGCTGGTACAAACCTGTTCTCCAATATTACCGGTACGTCCCGAGTCAATGTCAAGTAACACTTGAATGAAACCGCATCTACTAACTTGAAGCTCTTGTAGATTATTCAGGAATGGGAATGGATTGCATGAAAAAAGCTTCACAAGACTATCACATCCCTCCACCGTAATGCTTCTCACGCTGCTGCTAAGGTGTTCAATTTCACCAAAATACATGTTGAACAAGACTTCAATGGAGTGACAATCCTTGACCATAAGCTCTCTCAGTACGCACAGATTACTACTACTAAACTGAGGAGGCCATATCTCCTTCAAATTCTTCATATAAGAAACAAACAACTTTTCGAGCATAGGAGTCGCATCCTGCAAATTAATTAAGATTTTCCATCTATTAAACACCCACCTCTTTTTGAAACACTTTTAGCAGTATTAAAGATTGTTAAAACTGTTAAATCAAAAACATAACACACACGTACCTCGTCGTGAAAGAAAGATTGCATGCGGGAAATAATACTCGACCCAGAAGATGATGAATTACTGGGATAAATGCTAGTAAAATTCTGAAGGCCTCCAAGTTGCAACTCCACGAGACACGGTAGCTCAATTATATTGACGTTATTGCAGAAACACAATAGCTTTGGTAGCTCAGCGATATGGAGATATTTCAGGTTGAGAAACTTGATTATATCTGATCCATTGTTCTCAGTATCTATGACTGCTTCCATAGTAGCGCATCTGGAAATTTTTAGATACTCGAGATTTGACAAATTTGTTGCAACACTCAGTGTGAAAAGGTACTTCAACTCTGCACATTCTGAAACTACAAGGAATCTCAAATTGCGAAACGAAGAGTTTCGAGGAGAATGTTGAGGATGCGGGGATTCCACGTCAACATCTTCAAGAGTATTCATATCATTCACTTGAAGATAAAGTGCATCCGTGATCTTAAACAGCTCGTTAATTTTAGAATTGAATAGTTCTTTTCTGTTAGTGATCAGCTTCAAGCAGTTTTGATATGAGCGTGTTTCATGTTGAGATCTGTGCCACCAGCCACCCTCTGTAAAATAACATCCCACTGTGAGCTTGAATCTTGTAAGTTTCTTAAAAGACATATTCTTCAGATGATCATTGACACTAATGAATTCAAATTCTAATGCAGAAAGGTTCTCTGAACGTTTTGCGAGTTCATTAAAGTTGTTGTCTGTGAAGCAGGATTCTTGTGTATCAAAACCTATCATATAAAGTTCTTCAAGTTTCACCAAGCTTTTCAAGACACCGTCATCTATAACAAGAAAGTAAGAACCTGATACATCCAGTAGTCTTAGCTTCTTCAAATTTCCCAATGTGGAAGGTAGGATTGTAATGCCAGAGTTAGCAAAGCTAAGCACTTCCAGATTTGAAAGATCTCCAATACAGGTTAAATCGAAGGGCAACGAGCATTCATTGAGACAAAGAGTTCGAAGGTTGGTGGAGCACTGAAGTGATGTTGGAACTAGTGGATACAATTTCTCAAAAGCTATAACTTGAAGCTTTTTCATTCGTTCATAAAAATCTTGAGGAAACCTTAGCGACTCATTTCCGTGCATAAGTTTCAAAAGTGAAAGGTTTGGAAACTTAAATTCACTAGGAAACTCAGACATGCCCTTGCATGTTAACGAAATTTGCTTGCAAGACTGGCTCATATTATTAGCTTCACTCAACTTTGAGAAATCATCATGGTGAATGATCCAACATCCATCCTCACCGCCTTTAGAAACAGTATCCACCACAAATGCAAGCACAAGATCATGCAATTTCACACAATCACTGTGATAACTATCTCCATCCATCAACAAGTAGGCCTTTTTAAGATTGTTCACACTAGTTTCTATGCTGTCTCTAGCATCTTCCATGGTAGAAACTTGTTTTAAAAGTTTTAATCCCCATGCATATCTTGTGAGATCTTCTATTGGGATATTTGAGTCCTCAGGGAACAAGCCACAAAGCAGAAAAATCGCTTTATCTTCTCTTTCTAAATTCTTGTAGCTCATATCAACAATGGTTAGAACGTTATTATTTTTCTTCAAACACTTGAGTGTATGCTTCCATACACCCTTTTTCTTTTCACCTTTAAGAGTTGCAGCAATGATTTTGATGGCAAAGGGCAAACAACCGCAGTTTGTGACAATTTTGCATCCTATTTGATAGAGATCATGATCTTCGGCTGAAATCTCTGCGAGTTGACAAAAGAATTCCAGTGCTTCCCCTTCCTTCAAGACATCAACTTCAACTACTTTAAGAGCAGAAGCAGCATCAACTGCAATCTGTTGGCAAACTTTTACATCCCGCGATGTGAGCAACAACTTGACCCCCTTCGGCAAAGGACTCGCTAATCCGATATCTTCGAGTTTAATCTTCTCCCACTCCCACACATCGTCCAGTATCACCAGACTCCTTTCTTCACGCTCAGGCTCAGCAAATACTTTAAATCTTTTGGAAAGTTTAGTTGCCATTAGCGTTTCATCAGTTTCGGTTAGAGGTTCGCCTGTGTGCGCTGCTATGACCTTCTGAATTTTAAGCAAGTTGGGAGTATTCCCAATAACTACAACCACGATCCAATTAAACATCTTTTTATCTTCTGCAGCCTCTTTCAGTTGGTTCATCAGCGTGGTTTTCCCCACACCACCCATTCCACACAAGGCTATTACTCGAGCCGCATCATCATCAGCTTGTTGAAGGTGCTTCAATGCATCATTGAATGTCTTTACTCTTGAGTTGAACACATTTTGGGTATTACCACCTGATGCTGATGTCGATGCCAGGCTTTTGGAGTTGACTCTTCCAAGAGGTATTTGAACATCACTCCAAGTGATGTCCTTACTATCTGTAATAAGGCCTTCAATAACCTCGGTAAGCTTCAAAGCATCTTCTCCTGCTTTATACTTCTTTTTTACATTAAAGCATCCAACGTTGTTACTTGAAATTTTGTCAACTTTTTCCTTGATATTTTTAACATCTTCCAACCACCGTGGTACATGAGTAGGTATCTTACGATTGGTTACTTGATTATCTCTCACGTGCTCTTCGATCTCATCTCTTCGATCTTCTAAATTCTGCATTTTGTTTTTCATGCGCTCAACAAGTTTCGCGGAGGAAGTGAGGTTTCTCAGCTTTTTCGTTATATAAGCTGTCAAAGTATTCACAACAGGACCAAGGATTGCAGATACGAACTCCATTTTCCTGAGACATAAGAAATTATGTAAGCAAAACTAGAGGTAGATATTAAGAAAAATAACTGGTTAGGCCTGATCTAAATATTTTTAGGACTTTGGGTCAATCCACTATTAAAAGAGGTCGTGTTTGGGTTACAAGGTAAATTAACTAGGTCGAACAGCCAACTGATTCAACCCAAAAACCTATTTAGATAATCAGGTTTAATGGGTTGTGTTTAGGTCACATGTAAAATAACAAGAAGAAGAAGGATAAGAATAATAATAATAATAATAATAACAATAAGAAGAAGGATAATAACTACAATAATAAAAGTATAACAATAACAATAAAAACAAAAATAAGGGAAAAGTCCAAAAATGCATAATATGGTGATTTTGGTGTATCGAAATGCATACGGATAATAAACTTATTACCGATGTGCATAATCAACTTTCAATTTTTGTCTCAAAAATACATAATTTGACTTGTTCATTTAAGTTGCCGATGATGTGACGCCTATATAACATCCATGTGTATTTTTGCTGACTTGGTCGTCTTCAGAAAAATTACGGCCAACACCAATTTTTTTGAAGATTAATAATAATAATAATAATAATAATAATAATAATAATAATAATAATAATCCCTACTGCAGAATCAACAACCATAACTACGTAAATATTTGGAGTGGCTGTAAGGCAGGGCACAGTGGCCCGTATTATTTCGGTTGTTCGTCCCTCTCAACCGATTTGGACATCGGTTGTGTCCAATGTGGAGTGTAGTCGACGGCCAAATAATTCACCAATCGATTGAATTTACAACCGATCTAAAATGCACATTTACCTTTTGAATTTATAACCGTTTGACATAAAAAAAAAATTATAACTTTACCACTTTACATCCTATAAATATCAACATCAAACACACTTCTAAACACAAAATTTCAAACACAATTCAAACAACAAATCAAAAAACAAAAAATGGCTTGTAAACTTCCTCACACCGTCGAACAACTTCATAAGTATGTCAAAAACCAAGCCGACAAAGACGACATGGAACAACAAGAGGCAATTGTCGAAGCTATTAAGAAGTTTGAGCTCGCAAAGGCACTCAAACAATGACTGAGAACACGATACACAGAATGCAAAGACATCTCTGACGACAGAAAATTTGTGAATGACCAGTTTTGGTACGATGAATAATGCAAAGACGCTGCCGTTGTTGAGACATTGTGGGGTTGTGTGAATCAGATACAGTCCCAAAAATCCAACAAGATCTGTTGGAGTTATGAGGAAAATGTGGAAGCTGCTTCTATTGAGCAGCAGCAACAACAACAACAATAGCAACAACAACAAGGTGCATCAACTTCATATGGTGCACCAAGATCTATTGAGCAACAACAACATCAACCTCATCTGGATCAATTTCGGCTAGGTTATGAAGAGGATGGTGGCTAGAACGATGACAAGGAGCGGGAGCTTAGCAGATTGGAAGCTCAGTTAGAAGCATAGAAGTTTGAACTTCTCTGCGTACGACGACAGTTACTACTCCAACAACTCTCAAACCTGGGATCACCCGGATTACAATTGAAGTTTAAGTTTATGTGATGTTTTCAATTGATGTACTATTTTAATTATTAATGAAATTAGTGTTTTAATTATTAATGGAATTAAGTTTGTTATTTAAAAATAAATAAAATCCACCACTGTGACACTTGGGTTATGTCTGGTTGCTGAAGAGAGAAAACTGACGTAATAACTGGAAAATTGGGTGAATATGTGTTACCACTGTGCCCAACCAAATGACTTACTATTCACTCGTTACACAAAGACCTAGTGAAAAGAACCTACAACTTTTTGTGTGTGTTTGATTTGTTAATTGTAACCATACAACTTCATGAAACTCATAACAACAAATATCCAACAAAACCCAACACCCATATGAAAAATTCACCCCATCTCATCTCAAACCTAAAAAAAATATATCAAACATCATCTCAAGAACTAATACAGTTGGCCACTTTCTTGTGGTGACAGGCCAGGAGTAATGGTATCAAGTTCCAACTGTATGATAATGATGATGTTGATAATGTAGAGGTGGTGACTGCTTTTAAGGTTCCAACTGTACGATGATGGAGTAATGGTCACTGGTTTAAACCATCGGTGAAGATGAAATGAGTTGGTGATCAGGGACGGAGCCAGGGTTCCTGCGGGTGCCCGTGCACCCCATGAATTTTTTCGATATATTGTTAATTTTTGAAAAAACATCGATTTTTCTTAAAATAATCTTAAATGCACCCGGCCAATCGAAATGTGTTTTCAGTATTACTGTTTAAATTTTTTTGTGCACCCATATTTGGTCCTGGCTCCGTCCTAATGGTGTTAATTATGAAGGTTTTGAACAACAAGGCACAAATTGTTATTCTAATTTCTATTATGTTGTATATTTGCTCAGAATAATGAGATGATGATGATGATGATAATGATATAATGCATTTTCTTATAATGATGCTCAAATGTAAGATCAATCTGATAACTAGTCCATTATTCAGCTCGGGTTTTTGTGTTTTGTGCAATTTTCGGGTCTATATGTATGGATTTTGTGTGGCAATGGTGGTGTTTGCCGGAGAAGACAAGATTTGCCGGAAATGTGCTAGGTAAGCATCAAAAAGTAAAGATTTTATTTTTTATTTTTTAAAAAAAGAAAAAAAAAAAAAGACATGTTTTTACCTATTAACAAGGTAACCGGTCACCAAGTTGTTCATTTTGGAACGAATTTGAAAGTTGGTTATGCATTTTAGTAATAAAACTACTATGCATTTCCATACACCAAGTCCACCATGTTATACACTTTTGGACTTTTTCAATAAGAATAAATGTTGTTTTCAAAAATAAATATAAAGTATATGGTGATTATATTTACAAAAATTATAGAAATTAAAAATTTCACATTTAAGTCCATTATGAAAAACTAGCACGGTACCCGAGTGATGCGGCGATGGGTACCATATGACTATATTTTGCGGCGAGCAAATTTTGTTCAGTTATATGTTTTTTTCTAACAATGTACAAATGAATGATAATTTAAATTAAAATAACTTTAAGAAATAACAATGATATATCACTTCTTAGCATTTAATAAGTATATTCCTAAATGCTTTATATGTTAGTAGAGATAAATAAATAATTAAAGGTAAGTAATTCGGGTTATTTGGTTCAGTTTTCGGTTATTTGATTCGGCTTTAGGTTCGCTTTAATCAAATTTTAATTCAGTTCGGGTTTTTTTTTTTTTTTTTTTTTTTTTTTTTTTTTTTTTTACCTTTGGGTCGGGCTTTATTTTTTTGGGCTATGGGCTTATGTACGGCCCGACAAGCAAAAACAACGTAGTTTTGCTTGCCGTTTAATATATATATATATATCACGAAATTTATCACAAAATTCGGATGTAACTATCTCTCAAAAGGTGAAGATCGGTGGGATCACCCTGGTCCCATGCATCCTAAGGATGCCAACCGGACCCTCCCCCAAAGACCCGGCCCCAGGCAATGAGCACCTGTCCCAGTGACTGTACTTATCAGGAGGTGGGCTATGAACCCTGGCCATTTTCTCAGAGGCCCCTCGCTGACCAGTCAATCTGAGCATTTGCGGTGGGGGGATGGTATCAACAGAGCATGTGGTCCTGCCCCCATGTGAGGACTTCCCGGTAGGTCACCCAAACCGGTACTACTCTCACAATTGGCTCGCTTAACTCTTTAAGCTTTACCCACTAGACCACATGCCAAAAAAAAATGTTAAACCCAAGTCCAAATATCGAATATCAATTTTAGCTTAAATATTCGGATAGTTAGCAGCCCAAATGAAGTATCAGCCTTTCCAGTCCAAGACCAACTAAAACTCACCCTAAGAGCACACGGTATGGTAACGCAAGGCTGGGCGTTATGCCCACGTGGCATGCGTTAACCTTGCTTTACCACACTATCTTCCTGTGTTAACCTTGAGCGTTATAACATGCGTTACCATGGTAATGCTGCGTTAAGGATGGATCGAATAAAAAAAAATATTACATTACCACCCCTTGGATGTTTGATGTTGTTGTTGTGAGGTGCTGTCTGGTGTTGATGGGGTACTGTGGTGTTGATGGCGTCTGGTTTGTATGAGTAATAAGGATGAGGTGGCGTCTGGTGTTAAAGAGGTGGCGTCTGGTTGTAGGAGAAAGAAAAGTAGCCTCTGGTTTGTAGGTTTTATTGTAATTGGGCTTGGGCTGTAATGGGTGTTGTTGGACTATTAAAGGAACAAGTATTTGCACTATCGGTTGTATAGTTAAACTACAAAAGAGTTGATTTAATGTGTAGTAACATTATTTATTTATTTATTTATTTTTATTTTTTTGTATTGTAATTTTAAGTTGGGTTTTCTAACTTGTGCACCACACCATAATTACACAAGGGCCCACAAAAAAGTAAATAATTATTTATATAAAAGTACAAACAAGTGTATTTCTATGTGAGTCATGATGTACTTTTGGTGTTCCTAACTTGTGTCCCTAGGGCACAAGGTAGAAAAACCTAGTTTTATTAATGTTAGGTTGTTTATTAAATGGAATATTAGTTTAGGGTTGAAGTTGTAAATTTTATTTTTTAAAGAAAAGTGAGGCCCAAATGGTTGAGTTAAGTTTGAGTTATGATAAAAAGGTATTTTTTTTTTTTTTTTTTTTTTTTTTTTTGAGTTAAAGTTAAAAAGTTAAAGTTAATGTGGCACTGACGTAGTACTGAATGAAACTTTAACCTAAGGTGATCATACCCTATGCTATAAGAATCTCACTATTTAAGACTAACCATAATGCGAGGATCCTCCTCCATGCTAAGCAAACAAAGAGCATACGGTATACTAACGAATTCAAGGAGGTTAAATTTTACCCTTGTCAAGTTAAGGTGGCGTTACCATACCGTTAGGGGAGGTTAACACCTCGTTAACGCAGCAGGTGAGGCCCTTAACGCCTCGTTAAGGTGGTTTTTTAATAAAATAAAAAATAAAAATTCACTTTACCCCCACAAATGAATGGGTGTTTTTATAAATTGTTATTTGGTTAAAGTTTGGTTATGATACCAGGGGTTTTTGGTTAAAGTTTGGTGGTTGATGTGGCGCTGACGTGATAGTTGGTTAAAGTTTAACTAAAGTTACCTTACCTTATGCTCTAATATTTCTCAGCCTAAAATAATGTAGTCACACTTTCTTTCTTTCCTACACAATAGCTGCCACCACATTAACCGAATCTCTCATTTTTTATCTCTCTTGTTTCTTTGTCACAACCGAACACAAACAAATGCGTCCCTTGTTCTTACTATAACCAACTGAACACTAAACAATCAAGAACACACAAAAGTTCTGTTGGGAACGCTTGAAGTGACGATCATTATCGAGTCAATGAGTCTTGTAATAGGTTGCAATATTATGTTAGTACGTTAAAGATTTAATATTTTTATGCTAGTTTATTAATGTTTACATGTTTTGTTAAAGTCTAAGGGCTAGTTATGTAATATGTAGTAAGTCATGTGAAGCCCTAGACTACAAGTAGTATAAATACTCTTGTAAACCCTCCAAGGAGGGTGTTGGTTCATTTGGAATAAGAAACTTTCTCTTATTTCCTCTCTATTTCTCTCTCTCTCTAAAATATATCTTCATCTCTCTAAACTTAAATCATATGTGTGGAATGATGTAAAAGTTAGGACCCAACAATTGGTATCAGAGATGAAATCCATAAGTTCTGTGATGAAACGTTGAAGTTTGTCAGAGATGGTATGAAAAGTCGCCTGAATGACAAAGAACTCTACAAAACAAAAAGATGGACAACAGATGAAGCCAGACAAGCTCGTAGGTTCGTGGCAAGGATAGAGGCCAGATTGAAACGCCGGGATCAGATGAGGAGATTAGAAAGTTATGTTGGAGGAAGACCGGGCTTTCCTGTACTGACATTTTAGAGACCAGAATGATTATTGGTAGTGTTTTTGTAAGTATTTGATTTGTCATAACTTGTATTTACTATGGCTTGTGCACACATTACAGTGTACAACCCGCTCTTGTAAAGAAAGGACCCTGAGGTACGCATCAGTGCCTCAATCCTGATATAAGGAGCGAAGGCTTCTTATTTTTTAGTAGAGTTAATCAAACATTTTCTGATTTTCATAACTCTGCTCAAAAGACAAGTATTTCACCTCAATAAGTATTCACTTGTTAAGGGGGAGCACTTGAAACAAAATCATCGTTCTGAAATCAAAAGTTCTTGTTGATTTCTCCCCATAAGACTCAAAAACGTATATTTTAATCAAAAGTTTTATCAAGAACATCATCTTATATGCTATTTTTTAGGGGGAGAAAAAATGAAAGTGAGTAAAATATGAAAGTTCAAAGATGCTTAAAGTTGAATATCATGCGAGCTAGACTCAGAATTGACCCAGGAATTGACGAAACAACAATGTTAGTATTCGAAAAGACTTGTCCTCGACGGGTAATAATTTCAAGTTAGTTACTTAAGCTAGTTGTCACCTGAAAGCTGACAATGCATCTCTTTAACTAGCGACGTAAACGTGTCTCGAACAGGACTTGTCAAAGTAGAAAGTACCGTTTCGAGAAGCTCTTCTTAGATGTATATTTTGACGGGTCTAACTTCCTTTTAAAGGAATGTTAACAACTTCAAGTTGGTTACTAGGGCTAGTTGTCACCTAAAAGCTGACAATGCATCCCTTTAACTAGCGACGTAAACGTGTCCCTCGGGTATATGTCTATTAAGAATGGATCAATTCAAAAAGTGCTTACTCCTCCCGCATGTGCAAATTTCTTAAATATTCATGAGCACATGTGACGGGGGAGTCCTTCAAAAGAAAATCAAAACTCTCAAAGTCTTAACAAAATTTGTCTTGTGATATAAAACACTTTGAAAGATTTTCTAAATGGTTTCAATGGCAATTATAGGATAGTCATGGAGTTATAAGGTGACTAAGGTTAAGGAAAACCGTCCTATGACCCGCCAGAGCCGGAAGGATCTACCCAAGGACATCACTAATAGTTAGAATTAGAAGTCCTTAGTTATGATATGAAAAAAAAAAGAGAAAAGAATGAAAGGAGAAAGAAGGGGTTGAACAATTAAAAAGAAAAGTAAAGAAAATGGTGAAAAGAAATAGCCCTCCATAAGTTCAACCTTAGGGCAGACACCGGGTACAATTCGTATACTACTGGTTGTTGCTAAGGCGACGCCGATATTGAAGATAAAGACGTCATGGACCCAGTGACGCACTGCACTTAACCTTCTAGCCACTCAAGTTCTCTTAAAAGAGCTTGTTTCATTCTCACGGGGAACCGGTGTAATCTATCGACTTATCTCTTAGAGATGGTTGATATTGAAGCAGGAGACCCCTCCCTAGTCTCCGCATAGGAAACCTAAGTGTGCACTTGTTGAGTCTAGAGCCATGAGATTCATCAAAGATCTCTTAGGAACACTTAGTATTTCTACAACTTGTGTTCTGCATCAATGGACACCAGCTATAAATTATCGAGTCCTTCGCAGATCTTAGCAATCTTCCGAGAACGTTTATGAGAGAATTTACATAAGTATTTCTCAATGATTGAACAGAAATCCTGCCAGGGTCAACATCAAACAGCCCTGATAGTAGGTCACTTCGGTAACTCCTTGTGGGTTACGCTTAGTGTTCGCGGTGGTTCCAAAACGGTCTACAGTCCTGGAGTGATCCCCAGCGACTCACCCATTCGTTGAGCTACTTAGTAGGTCTCGTAAGCTCCCTCGGGAGTATCCGAAATGGGAACGACCTTGGTAAGGGTTAGAAGGAGTCTTCACACTATGCTGTTGACGATCTCTAATTCCTTATCTGTAAGTACCGGTTGTTTATTGCTAACTGTTTACCTATAGCTACACATCACCTCCATGGCGATAGATTCCACATGCTCATACATACATCTTGAAGTCAAAGAAAGCTCCTTCAAAGATCTAAGCAACACAAAGTTCAAAGAAAGATTCTACGCCAAAAAGAAGAATCTACAAAGTAAAGAGACTAAAGATCAAAGTGAAAGAAAGGGAACTACGTGCATGTGAAAGTCAAATTCCAAAGATGTATGAGCATATTGGAATGACGGACAACCACCACAGACACAGAAGTGACAAAAGGCAGATAACACCATCATTTGATCACAACAACAAGAACGAAGAACGAAGATCACAAATCATGATTGGAACAAAGAATCTAGCAAAGCTATTACACAAAGACTCAAAGTTCAAAACAACAAGCATCAAAGAAGTCAAAAGATCAGTCATTTCTATTGGTGGACCCATAACCCACATGTCTCAAAAGAGATCTCAATGATCACCCCTTTAGGGGGAGATTGTTGGAAACGAAAAAGTGATGATCATAAATGCAATCAAAGAGAGATCTCAATGATCATCCCTTAGGGGGAGATTGTTGGGAACGCTTGAAGTGACGATCATTATCGAGTCAATGAGTCTTGTAATAGGTTGCAATATTATGTTAGTACGTTAAAGATTTAATATGTTTTATGCTAGTTTATTAATGTTTACATGTTTTGTTAAAGTCTAAGGGCTAGTTATGTAATATGTAGTAAGTTATGTGAAGCCCTAGACTACAAGTAGTATAAATACTCTTGTAAACCCTCCAAGAAGGGTGTTGGTTCATTTGGAATAAGAAACTTTCTCTTATTTCCTCTCTATTTCTCTCTCTCTCTCTCTAAAATATATCTTCATATCTCTAAACTTAAATCATATGTGTGGAATGATGTAAAAGTTAGGACCCAACAAGTTCCTTCAATTTCTAGAACCCCACGAA